>CM024610.1:17955890-19325890 GCA_014182575.1 Eucalyptus decipiens
GCATCCCCTAATTCACTCTCATAACCACTCAGTTTACAAACTCGATCCTCCTACAATCGCAAAGACCCAAAAAAATGTTTTTTTTCCACAACATTGCTCACGAAATTTAGAGAAATGCAACCGAAACGCATTGAAAATGCAAAAACTATCCCCAAATTTGGAAGCGAAGCAGTGAAAAATGCACGCATAGAGTAGCAAAACCACAAAAGTAAGGTTTTTTCCGGCTTACCAGAGGACGAAGAGAGGGAGGATTCGCGATCGGTAGGGACGGCCCCAGCAGGAACGGAATCGGCATTGGTGATCGGCGCGGCGGGGTCTCCGCCATCGCCGCCGCCGCCGACCGAGGTCATCTCGTTCGCTTCAACCGAGAGAACACGCCGGCGTTATCGGATTGGGCTGGCAGCCGAGAACCGGAGGAATCAAACGGTCCGCGTCGATGATCAGTATGAGAGAGAGAGAGTGTGTGTGATTAGGGTTTGGAGGGAAAATGGGAGCGGGAGGCGATCTTGGAGGGAATTCTAAGTGCCTTTCCTTTGACAGGTCCGAGTTCGAATCTCTGAATATCCGCTACTTTTTTTTTTTTTTATTTCATTTCTTGTTTATTTATATTATTCCTTATCATTCGACGCTTTCTATTATATAAAATAAAAGTCTTGAAATAGAGTTTTGAATCGAGATTGCACCAAAGAGGGTCGTTGCACCCAATTGCTTGGGGTCAAAAATTCTCCCTTCTTAATTATTGGGTGAAATTGAATCAAGCTATTTACGAGTGGCTTCACATCGATTGAATGGCTACTCGCGATTAACTTTGATTTGGAGTCAAACTCGAGTTTGAAGCTATTCAAATGTTTTGTTGACCTAAGCTCATCAATTCTCAGCTCAGTAGGTTAGCATGCGTGATCGAGCTTATATTATATTTGTAAAGAGATTAGTATCGGTTAACACTAAACACTTCGACCTTTATTAAGGTCGAGCTCGAGTTCCTTCATATATTGATCTTAGTTGAGTATCTCCATATTCTAGTTGAGTCAAGCTCGAACGAAATTATAATAATCCATTGAGCTCGTGTTGAGTTTTGAGCTTAGTTTGCACCTTGAGCTCAACACTGTATCGACAACCTTGGGCAAGCTCAACTTCGTCTAATCAAGCAATGTAGAGCCTTGCCCCTAGCTAGGAAGGCTCGAGCTCACCTTTGGTTAATTGTCGACCATCGCCACAACCGGCGATCAATTGAGGAAGAATAACAAGGAAAATAAGGAAAATAAAATAAAATGAAAAGAAAAATAATTAAAAATCATTTTGAAAATAAAAAAATTATAAAAAAATTATTAAAAGTAGTGCATGGAGGAAAAAAAATTTCTCACCAAACGATAAAAAATATTTTCTAGCTCATTTTCAAATTCCGACTGAACTTGGAAAAATAGTGTGATGTTATTGGAAATGACTTTTTGAAAAATATTTTCCAGAAATACTACATTTTCTGCAAAACGAATGAAGTCTTAAATTTTGAACCTCTAGATTTTTGCAACTCAAATATATTATTATTCTAGTGATGTTTTATATTTGTGGATGGTTGGATGAACTTTTATTAACTTTTCGTGGTTCAATCAATGATTGAAGTGTCGGATCAAGGTATTAATTTTAAATTTATCGTTTAATTTTGCAGAAAATATAACATTTTTTTTTTTTTTTTTTTTGGTAACCCAGAACCTCCGCACTACGGCTAAATGGAGGAGAAAACACGGGAGGGCCGCGTAAGCGGGAGGACCCACCACCCCGACAACCCACTTAAGACCCACCCCACACATCGACGACCTGGATCGTGAATACCCTTGCCCAACCACCTACGCCACCACCACGGGTGGTCAGAAAATATAACATTTCAAATTCAAGTATACTAATAATCAAGGCATGAACTCAAGAATTCTTGAAACTCACATGTTTAGGTGTTAACTAGGGTCAAATTCAACGATATGAAAATACGGTTTGAAATTGAGGTGCCGAGATTTTACTTGATGACGGGTTATGTAACCACCTCAATTTACTTTGAAAAGAGGGAATAAATCTAGATTTTAGTGTTTTCTTCTCTCCCGATCTAATTATAGATTGGAATTTACAAAGGGACGCTAAATCTAGGCGCACCTACTTTATGAGTTTCGGTGATCGGGCGCTAATTGTGCTTTGAAGTTAAGACATTTATTTTTGTAGAATGATCGAGTCTTTACAAATTGTACAAAGTTAACTTTTTGGGATTAGTTTTATCTTGAAATTATGCATCTCGCATCCGAGATTAGAACCATACCATTAGATCGGAAGTCTGCAATTTGCTCAAATGGTCCGTCTTAGTAATTCACTCTAATATAGATTGGTATCGCATCTTCGTGCAACGCTCTTGGCTGGTATGCCAACATCTTATTTTTAACTAATATTTGCTCGACATTTATTATTTGTAACAAGACAATACGCAAAAGCAATAGAACTTACCATGCACATGCCACATGCACATGCACGACCCCGCAAAATTCAATTGGTTCTTCACTCGATCAATATTGTCGCTATCCTTGCTTCAAAAGTTGGTGCGAGACATTAATTCATGTGGGAATATAATATTTCGTTTTATATTGACTTGGTTACATGAGCTAGTCAAGCATATAGTTATATGAAAACTTTTCACATTTAAGGGGAAAAATTGCTTTGTATTGGAGCCTGTATCAGCTAGGATATTGTTTAAATCTGAGTCAAGTCGAGTATATATCGTTAAATCAGATTACATAAAAATGAATCAATTTTAGATAGACCCATTTTGGACCCATCCAAACTAACACGACAAATCTGTTTTATAGATATTCATAGATTTTTTTTCTCATATTTGAGAATTTTTATTACCCAGTTACGAGGCTCGGTCCACTCATTTATTAAGTATAATTTCTGAAAATTTTAATTTTCGTGAATAATATATATAATGTGAAATTGATTCCTTTGTCTCACTCATTGTCTTTAACTCGTGGGTCGGATTATGTCTGCTCATGGGCCGATTCGGTGGAACCCGTGATTCGCGGTGGACCAATTTCTCGGTCGCGCCTTCATTGTTGAAGGCATCCTATGGATTCCCCTATCGTAAATCAATCAGAAAACAAATAGTGAACTTTCTTTACTACATGTACTTTGCCTCGGCATTTGTAATCTTTTTGGATTGACTGGTCATTGCTTTAGATTGTTAACTATATGTATGGTGCATTTAATTTTATATTGTTTAGTTCAATGCCTTTGGTAACAACGTTAGCTTCCCAATCATCGATTGAGTATAAACAAGCGTTACATCGCCAAAAATTATTTATGATATATAAATTAATGTTTAGAGCAATATTGAAAAATCAAACGGTTGTGTTAACATTGACCATAATTGCATATGTTTATCACAATTGTTTCTTAAGATAATAATATAATCAATCGATGTGAACGATCCTCAATAGATATTTTCTCTTTTAAGTACAATACTTTTGCTAGCAATATCGGCATGATTGGGCCAAGTATTGAAGAAGATTAAATGGAGGGTGAGAGCATTGAGATCAAAACCTTCAATTCAAGTGAAACATCTACATCTGTTCAGTCTGCATAACCTGTAAAATTATATCGAGTGAATAAGATGAGAGAAGAGAAAGTGTGAGAAAGAGGAATGGGAAGCCATGGCATTCTTCCTACTCTTTTATCTCTTTAGGATGAAAAAGTGACATGGCGGTTCAAAATTACCATTAGTAGAACAATGAACAATACTATAACCATTTTTACTCTTGTTTACACCCGTGTTCAATTGTGTGATTGACTGAAATTTTCACATTGATCCACTTTTCATAAACGAAAAAATCTTCACTTGATTGCTCATTGGAGTCGAGTTTCAAATCTCCATTGGCTTCATGAGATGTAATGCGCTATACTTGGGCCAATCGAGTTGCACGAAATCAGACAAGAATTGATAGATCTTATATAACTAGAGCTCCTTGGTCATTCTCTCGAACTAGTTAATCACATTTACTAACAGGATCTCGTGTTGTCGCTGGCTACCACTACACTGCTTTCACCTTTATGAAACCCATCATCAATGCATGCTCCCCACACTAAATGCAAGCAACTTGTGTGCCCCTTCAATATAAGATGCTTACCCTCTCTGGGAGATGGGACAAGGCAAGAAGAGACAAACCCTCCGACAGCATCCCACGATCCAAACGAAATCATTCTCAACATAATTTGTCCTCGACTTGACGTTCCCATCAAATTCTCTCATCACGGGTCATCTGTTGTAGTTAGAGAGAGAGAAAGAGAGAATCAATCCCTCCAAATTAGCCCGCACCAAACCACAGCAAACGTCCACCCCTCCTCTCCATCCTTTGCCTCTTCCCTCAAAAACCTAGCCAACCTGTATCCTCCCACGACAGACCAATGGTCCCCCGCCACGTGTCGCCACGCCCGACATCCCTTTGCTCTTGATCATAATGGCTGAATGCCCCACCAGCAACACTCAGTAGCCCAAGCTCAAGCAGAAAAAGAAAGGATCGATACTCTCTCCATAGCTGGCGATGTTCAAGAAAAGGCATCATTTCTTGATCATTAGAATGGTGTCTTCTTGGTTCGTGCCATCGGCAATCATTGTGTCCTTCCTGGCTCTGCCTTCGCAATCTCTTGCTTCCGAGGAGCTCAATTCAGCGACGCTGCTGCCCACCACCGCGATCTCGTCCCCGCCAGCCCTTTCGTCGGACCCCCTCGTGCCGCCTTTCCAAGGGCTCTCGCCGGACATCGCCCCTCTCCTGCCCTCCCCAGGGGCCGCCACGCCGGCCTCCGGCGGGTCCTCCTCCATCCCCACCATCCCCTCCACCCCGAGCCCGCCGAACCCGGACGACGCCCCTCTTGGCCCGGGTTCTGCGGTCGCGCCGGAGGACCCGTTGATGGCCTCCTCCGCAATTCGCACGAAGCCGATCGGAGCCATGAACGTGGTCGCATTTTCTATTTGGGCAGCATCTTGGGCAATGCAGCTTCTGAAAATGTGAGCTTCTTTTCTTTATTATTTATTTATTTCTCTTTTCGGGTAATTACTAGGAAAATTAGATTAAGATGGGTGTGCTGGGTGCTCACCAGTTCATTGAAAAGCCATCACATTCGTTACTTTCATAAATGTAATTCAGATTTTATGTACATCTACTCCCTCTTTTGTGCAGTAATTAGCTCCCTCTTTAAGGCAAGAAAGTTCCACGATATTTGTCGAATCGCATAATTCTTCTCGAGTCTATTTTTGGTCGCGACGAGGTGGTGTCGGGCTAATTTTGGGGTACGCAACAAAGTCCACTCGTGTTCTCAAAGAAATTGAATTCGAAATCCCACGGTTCTTGAGGCTAAATATGCAATTTCATGGTAAAATTGCGCTAATATTTCTGGGGCATTTTTTTGGGGGAGCAAGGGGGAAAGCGAGGGTGAATTAGGTGACCGGATAAAGCAAAGAGGAACCAATCACATGTGGGGATTACCTAATCTAAGCGGTTTTGGTGCAATGATCAGAGTGATAATTCAAGGTTTGGGTAAATGGATTTGACCGTGATTTTGTTTAAAAATTTATGCTCTAGATTTCAGAAAAGGGGAGTCGGTGGTCATGTGACCCGATAAGGGGTACTGTGACCTAGGGCCTAGTTGCATTATTGCACTGGCCTGTGGAAATGTCATGTGGGAAAGAGCTAGCAGTAGGAACATAATGTGGGACAAATTCATGTGTATATATGGACATATGCAGATGTGGGGATTTGCATGATGCTAGAGGATCACGAGATGACACGAATTTTCTTTATCGTTTTTGATAATCCAAAGATACGGATGTGAAAATCCAGTTATCCGAATGCTCATATTACCCTTACTAACGTAAGGAACCAGCTAAGATCAGCTTTTGATCCGTGCAAATGATCCTGTCCTTGAACAGGAGTGACCTCTAGTTTCTAAACTCAACGCCTCAACTAACTGCACCAACGCCTCAACCAACTACACCAATCCCAAGGGTCATGATTTTTTTATTTTTTTTGGCCACGTGGAAGATTACACAAACTTTCACAGGGCAAAATTATAGACAAAAAATTCCAAATTAATACACTTATGACAAAATTATCTTAAATTATTTTTTTGACCATTAGTAGATTTGTGAAAAATTTATCATTCGTTAGTACTATAAAAGATCACAAATTGATATATCCATCAATTGTATTGTTACATATTATCAAATTAAGCAATTTGAAGAAAAAATTTAACATAAACTAATTGAGAGAATATTTGTCACAGAATTACCACTTTAAAATTTGTAATAATAAAAAAATAATTTTTTTCAAGTAAATTTGTCACGGGTGTGGATATATATATTTTTTTTTTTATGGTATTAACCTAAGAATTTATAATCATCCACTCAAAAGAGAAATCATCTCAAATCCAAAGCGATGGCGAGAAGACTCCCCTTTCTTCTGTCAAGGCATATGCCTGGTTCAGTTATTCAAGACGGATGCTTTTTCCATCAACTAAATTCATTCAATGTTTCGACCAAAAAAAAAAATTCATTCAATGTACTTGTGGGGAAGGAGAAAAGCACTCACTCTCTTACCTTACTCCATCCCTCACCCTATTCAACCCTCGAAGTTAGATTTGGATCTGTATCGATACTACTCGTTTCGGAGAGAAAAATGTGTGCAATCATAGAAGGTCCAGTTATAGTGAACATGCACATGGCATTTCCATGTCGAAAGAGGAGGAGAGGACAGGGCAACTTCAACATTTCATTGCACGAGGGACGCTCTTGTTAAGCTGACCATCACGCTCAAATGCGAAGTCGTGCTTCTAGTATCGTTGGCTTTGGTCGGAGTCTGAACCCGAGCAATTCTACCCCCTCGAAACGTGCTGATCATGGTAGGAAACATGCTGATCATTGTAGCATTAGGAGCATGAGAAGGGTACAAATGAGTCCCAAAAACCTAATGGCTCATGACATGCTTGACGAACCCAATGCCAATGGATGCTGATGAAGAAAAAGACAACCCAATGCACAAACAGTAAGTTCCATTTCAGGCCAAAAATAATGTAACTTTAACATAAAATTCCCATCCAAACTAGCAAATTCATCTAGTAAGTAGGGTGTCCTAACTGTGGCAAAGCCACACAAGAGTCACCAACATCCTTCATAAAAAGTACTTGGTTCTTAGAGGAGTCTTAAGAACTAATTTTTCTCAATGAGCTTCTCAATCATATCAGCAGCCTCTTGGACGGTGGTGATGCTCTGAGCGCTCTCTTCCTCCACACTGATCCCGAATTCCTCCTCAAGCCCCATCACAATCTCCACCTGAACCAAAAAGAACTTGTCAGCCATGAAAAGCTATTATTAAAGAGCCCACACATTACATATATACACGTAAAGGATGGATCTTTTAACATAACTATGTTATCTGAGATGAAATGTCATTTTAGAGTAGCATTTTTAGATATGAAAACAACCTACACTTGACAATGATCTCTTAGGATATGACTTTGATCCTTGATATTGGAGTTGTTCAAGAGACAATCATGGACCACAATCAACAGAACTACAACTTCATAGCCATGCCATCAGGCATCTAGTCTCTCAACATTTAAGTGACCACTTCACTAATTGACTGATAATGAGTGCAAGAAAGCTAACGTTAATGCATGCATGATGCAAGAATGAGCACAACAATTGTCAGGATGAATTGGTGCCAATGGCATTAGTGTTCACAAAAAGGTTGAAGTGATGATGCTTTCAGATATGAAGCGAAGAACCCATATTAGAAGTTAGTGGAGGTGTACCGTATCAAGAGAATCAGCTCCAAGTGCTGCAAACTTAGAGTCTCCTGTAACGGCAGAGTCATCTGGCAGCGCCAACTGCTTCCTCACTATTGCACAGACCTTGTCCACAGTCTCGGGCTTGGCCTGTCAATAAATAAAGATTTTGAAATCTCACTAGTAGCAGCATCAATGAACTGATTTGCATGAATACAGAATTGACAAGTACAAGTGACCAGATTTCACAAATTTGGAGCATAGCCAACAATACAACAGTGACTAATTAGACATCCACAATCCCCCAAATTCTGGCAACTTCATGAATATCGTTCTCTTTTACTAATTAAAAAGGGGAAAGATATCATTTAAATAACCCAAATTCTTACATGAGGCTGGGATATGATGACATACTTATGCCATTTGTTTAGAGCATGTGAACAATGAATTACACCGTTGCATTGCATTGAACTTGATGAAGCCTCAAAGCCCTCATTATCATGGCAAATAGACTATATTGAACCCCAACAAAGGAACATGGCAAATGAACAGTAGAAGATAATACATACCGCACATAAAACCTGAAGGCGGGATGACCCTCGGCGTGAAACAAGAGATGGATAGCCTTTCGTGTTGATGGGCACTGAGACTGATCTCAGACTTGAGATTCTGCTGTTTGATGGCTACAAAAGCATTGGACAAGAAACATAAATTTATAGAAGATAAAGCCATATCTCCTCACATGCAATATAGTTTAGTCCACACTTAGTAAAAAACAAAAATAATAATCCACAAACAAGAAAACACGTCTAACATAAAGTCATAAATATAAGTCTTGCTGGCTTCAGTTGGCCACTAAAATTGTTGGCAACAAAAAAGGAGCAGGATACACAGTACCAACAAGTAAGGACTAGCACTTCACTAAAATTTTGTCCTGAAGCATTTATCTAAAGCATGGGCCCCCAGATTTGTCACAACAGTCAGCTAAAACGTGTTGAGGTTCATTGGACCCTATCTCATGTCAAGGCCGGCACTTAAAAAAGAATCTGACCATGCTAACAAAAGCTAATCAATAGAAAATTTAAGATGGAATTGCCAATTGAAAGCGGCATTCCATGAACAAAACCCTTTCTTTTTTAAGAGCCAATACACACAGCAAATCATCAGCATCAGCTACATAAAACTCCAAGCACCTTTTGAGATTGGAGAAATGACCTGCAGGCCCTTTCTCCCTTCATTTCGCCTCTCAAAAAATTTCACCTCACCTAGACTTATGTACAATTCTAGCCGTTGCTAGTAGACATTGGCACAAAAATGAAAATTTCGCTACCAAGGGCAGAGGATGAACAAGTTTCACGGGACACAATGTGCCAAGCCAGTCTCGGTCTCATGAAATTATTTATCTAATAGAACTGTCCTCTCATGTCATGTACCAAGCAATATCTCCAGACCATCTAAATACTGATTTTCATCTAAATGCCTAAAAAATACCGGGTCATCCTAAAGTGCAACAAAAAATCAACAAAACATAACCCACTAATCATAGCTAAATTAAACAAAAATTATCGTGAATATTTTACAAGCACTTCAAGAATAATCAGTAATCCCCCTGCAACCATTTCGATTCATAAGACAAACTCTTGATTTTTGGGTGATATAGGAATAATTTTTTGTCCATTTATTTTGAAATCCAGCAGATTCCCAGCCGCCAGAACCATCACAAATTTTGAATCTTTATACAGTGTAACCACCGGGTTCATCTACAACAGCATCCACGGGCAACGTAGATCAGAGACAAAGAGAACAAGAACCGCCACCACCCACTGAATCTAAGAAACAGCGGCACAAATCGAAGACATCGATCCGAAACAGAGCTCATCCACAAACAACCAGTAAAAATCCAAGCTTTCGACACAGAGAGCAGCGAATCTCGCCGTGAAACAGCGGATCAACAGATACCCAGTAAAGATCAGGACAAATCATTACCTGGGTCCGCTTCAAAGAGCACGAAGCGAGCTTCATGCAAAGGGAGGTTCCAGTAACGGACGCCATCGATTCGGACCAAGAAACGAGAAAGACGAGCGACACAGAGCAAAAACAAGAACTGGAACCGAAACACGATGTGCGCAGAGAGCGAGAGGGAGAGATCTGAGACTCCTGAAGAATGAATCACACTGGAGATGTGGAGAGAGACGGAGATGAGAGAGCTATATAAGGGAGAAGTTGTTGTGTTGTGCTGGGTTGTCCTTGTAGGGCAGCGTTTGTTCGTGCGTTGTTGAGAATCGCTGGCTGCACACTCCACTTGGCTTGTCCCCGTCTTCCTTGTTCTTATCGAATTGGGAGTGTTTGGATTCGGACTTTTCTGCGTCCGCCTCCGGGTTTTAGTTATCCCAACACGGTTTGTGTTTGGTGAAGTGGGAAGGAAGTCGGGGAAAAGGGGGAAATAAACCAAGATTATCGTAATCATCACTCTGTATTTGTTAATTGTCATAGGCTGATAGCCCATGGGAATGAAATGCTAATCTTATGGGAAATTACAGGAGTAGACCCTGTGCTATTGCTAATGTTCCATTTTAGGCCCCGTACTTTATCACTTGATATATTTGGCCCCGAAACTAAATTTTTTATCACAATTTGAGATAAATTTAGTGTTTTTGTATCTCCCAGATGCTGAATTGGGATAAACAAATCGATTATTGAGACTAAAGCTCAAACGGGATCGCTAGAACTGATCGTCACTTTCCATTCCTTTTTATTAATATAGGAAATCAGTAGCAGTGGAAAATTAAAAATGGTCCTAGTACTATTGCCCACATTCAGTTTTGGTCCATGTACTTTATGGTTTAATTGGTTTGGTCTCTAGACTAATCGTCGGTCTCAATTTCAGCCAAATTTTGTATTTTGTTTAATCGAAATGCAACCAAAAGATGTTGACTAAGTGCAAAAAGTTAACGTGTAGCGTAGTGCAAAAACTGGTGACCTAATAAATGTTATTTTGAAGAATTTCGTACATGAGGAGCAAACTAAATTGTCTCAACCCTAAACTTAGGTTGTTATGCGCACAAAAGATGGTACACGGATAAATAAAATTCATGTAATAGTGTAGGGATGAGTTTTGTAATTTCCCATGTATTTATTGATGAAAAGTTTAAGCATTTATAACATAAAATTACTTTTCGATATCAGTTTTCTTTTGATATAAAGATCACGGATATTATCACTTTGTGATTCTCTACTAAACATTTTTCAAATAAACTAATGTCCTATTATTTTCCCGTGGACTAAGTACTGGTACAGATTGTTTCTATTTTTGTTCTGTTAATTTGGACATATCGATATTGAATTCAGGAGTCAAGTGATATCTATAGTAGATTTTATTTGCATGGTCACCCTTAGATAATTGACATGTGGATAAATTCATTACGCAACCACTAAACAGCTTTAAGGATAATTGTTACTCCTCCATGAGTGACGTGTAATTTCTGAAAGTTTACTAATAATATTCACTTTTCAAACTTGCAAATTGAATGCAACTTCTTTCATTAACACGATTTCTTGGGCACCACGGGTTTATAATAGTTTTTTTAAAAGTCATTGCTTAAGTGCGTAAATTGTAAATTTTCTTCTTTGTTTACTATGATGGGATCGCACGTAATAGGTGTTCTTTTGTATTAATATATTTAACTTAGGACAATTGCATAATACTATACTCTATCAAATTAGAAGTTTTATATATCGAGTACAAGGTTAATCATATTGTTGTCATTATCTTTAATTTGTTAACTTTTTTCTATCGTTTTCCTTATTTTTTCTTGTGTTTTGGCTCTTTTAAGATAGTGTTGCGACTTACCCCTCCGAAGAGAGAATAGGTTCAACAGTGTTGTCAAAAGGATGAGCCTACGGTCCATGATTAGATGCGGGCTATTTCTAGCCCATATCTTACGCAACATTAGAGTGTTCATGAACATTTTTAAATAAAGAGTTGTCACTAACTTATTAAGATCAACCAAAAACCAAATAAGGCATGGAAGTGTATATCATTTTCTAAGTAACCAAAAAATTTTAGGTCGAGGACTTGGTTACGTTAATTAATCAATTACTTCCTCTTGTTCATTTGAAAAAGATTTTTGCCAAATAGTTCATATTGATTTTGAATTTATCCATTAACATGTAAAGTGATTATGCATGTGCGCAATTATTAAAATAATAACTAGCAACCAAGAAAGTATTAAATAAATTGTAGGACAAAGCGAGAGTCTAACGCTAATAAATAAGAAAAATGCCATTCTTAACTAGACTAAAATGAAAACCACAGTCAATATATTGAGAGTGTGCAATCAATTGATAATAAAA
Source organism: Eucalyptus decipiens (assembly GCA_014182575.1). Classification (NCBI taxonomy): domain Eukaryota; kingdom Viridiplantae; phylum Streptophyta; class Magnoliopsida; order Myrtales; family Myrtaceae; genus Eucalyptus; species Eucalyptus decipiens. The sequence continues at coordinate 17,968,056 of CM024610.1, forward strand.
ATAGAATTGCGCAAAAAATGACCTAACATTTGTCTCAAAGAATGTTCAAACCCTATAGTAAAGCCCTATGGGTTAATTCAATTTTGAGCATAATTTTTTTTTTTAGTGATTTTCACACACTTTAAGTTAAAACTACTAAAAAAATAATTTTTATGCTTTTTCCTTAATTTTAGAAAAAGAATAATTTTTTTCGACAATTTTTTAAAATTTTTTTTTTATTTTTCTAAACATCAATTTTTAATCTGAAATTTAGGCCCCGAGCCGGGGCCGTAAGGCCAGGTCCGAATATGGGCTAGAGGAAACCTTCGGGTCAGGGTCGCGAAAAGAGGAAATTGGCAAGAAATGAAGAGCGCTCATTTACTTGAGCCCAATCCGTTTCTAATGAGAGAAGCCCAAGAATGAGCACTATCACAATTTGAAACAAGCCCAGATCCATCAAACCAACTTGAACCCACAAGGGTTACGAACGCAAGTCCACATTCACATTAGCTAGATTTAGCCCAAAATTACTACAACCCCACTTAGGGCCCCCTAACCGTTTTCACTCTTTCCCCTTCAGGTCCACATAGCCTATTTTCCAGCTCTCCTTTTTATTTTATTTTATTTTATTTTTAAATTTCTTTCATGCCCTCCCTCTTCCTGTGACGTCATCCTTGGACTTCACCGAGGCTACGCCGAGAACTCCCCTTCTCGGTGCTTCGCCGGAACGACTTGTCCTCCGACCGACGATGCCTACACCAACGCTACTGGTGAGCGCCACCACCAACCTTGTACCCTCACCGGTCGTCCACTCTGACCGCCACTCGTTGGCCGGCTTCCCCGTCGCCGGCCGAGAACCACACCACTCGGCCAACACCAACACAATAAGAAAAAACAGCGGGACCAAGGCGAACATAGCCGCGGGCGGCCCCCAAACAACGTCAAGCTCGAAATCGCAGAAAAAAGGTAAGATTAACAACACGCGGGGACGTTGACTCAGCCCCGAACAAAGAACACGGAAGCGGATCTAACTTAAGCATTTCATCGAGCAGTTGGGCGCACTGTCTAAAACGACAGAAAAACGAACCGGTCGCGGCTCAACAGTCGCGCCAGGACACATAAAAATCAACATACAAAAGCACAGGGACAAGACACAAGGACGACGTGGGCCGGAATTCGCCTGAGCAGAGCGGCTGCGAGCTCCGGCCCGACGTGCCCAGAAGAGGGCAATAGCAGAGCTGAGGCTTACCTGCTCGGCTTGAGGACGTCGCCGGGAGAGGTCATCGGACGGGTCCACGCGTGGCCGAGGTGTTGAGAGTCCTCGATCTCTCTCAGTCGCCCCTTTCTTCAAAAAAACGCTCTCCTCTTTCGGTTACTCAAGCCCTCCCCTGATCTCTCTGTCCCAAAAACCCCCCAAAAAACTCAAGCCCTTCTCTCGCTTTTAAGCATCGGCGCGCATGGCCTCCTGCCGCTCCAGCTGCCATTGCCGGCCTGCCCCGACCGAACTTCTCGCGCGACGCTCTTTGTTGTTCAGTACCGTCCGTGCCGTTCTTTTTGTTCAACCAGCGTGAGAGAAGCGACGACAGAAGAAAGAAGAAAGATGGCACTTTACCCAAAAAGAAAAAAAGAAAAAGAAAGAAGGCAGGAGACTGGGCCGGGGAAGAAGGAAAAGAGAAGAGATCGGGCTGGGCCCAAGCGAAAAGAAAAGAAAACGAAAAGAAAGAGGCCGGGCCGGCCTGCCCCCGGCCCTGTCTCGCTTCTACTTTTTTAATAAAATATTTAATAATAATAATAATAATTATTATTATTTTTAATTTTTAATACTAATAATGCAAATGCTCCTAATGATCATATGCAATGCAATCTAATAAAAATTATTTTTGCTAGGGATTAAAATTAATCCATAATTTTTTTATGAAATTTTAAATTTAAACAAATAGTCAAAATTTATGTATCAACATATAGTCAAAATTTACGTATGACATCTAAAAGTAGCTTGCCAATTGTCATTACATATTGAAAAAATGCTTAAGCTCTCAAATTATTCTTCCCCGTCAATTATATATCTTTTAAATAAGCTAATGTCCTTGTTTTGTGGTATAAAGATGTCCAACGACCCTCTTTCTTTTTCCCTTTTATCATTAACTGTTATTTTTGTGAGTGCTTGTGACATCCCGGTAGCGTCACTTACTAAGTTGCAAGTGGAAGATTTAGACTAACTAACTATATATATAAGCGACTACTATACATAAATAGTGCATCCCTGTAGTTAGCCTTTATAACATAAATTTTTTTCTAGTAATGGAAATCACAACCTGCAGTCATCACCACGATTCCTTCATTACATTACCAGCCGTACCTATGCTTATACGAGGGTCTATATTTATTATCGCACGCACCTGTACAAGTATATTTACATAAAATATTCAAAATGTGCATGCACCGAAACGTCTAGGAAAAGGATCAAAAGGGGGCAGCCCAGCATACCACCCCATGTCATGCCAAAAAGTTGACTCCCGTCCCTCGCGACTGCACTAAAGCACTAGCTGCACCTACGTCCGGCTTGTTAGGTCCAAAGCGAGGCGGCCCGGACAGCTCCCGTTCACTATTATTGAGGAACCACGCGACAAATCGCATTGGGTTCCACTTGGAGCACCTGTCGTCCATCCAAAGTGTGGCCTCACGGTGCGTATGAGTCAGGTCTGTGTCCACATCATGAAAATTGTGAGAGGAAACCCTAAGGTGGGCGATGGCTCCATACCATGCAATCGAAGGGACATCCATGGTTATAATTTGAAAAACATTAAGGAGTGAACTATGCCTAGTAAAGGAAAAATACTAAAGGTGCGTTTGTTTGTGTTTTATTCAAAAAATGTTCTAGGAAAAGAAATAAACTATTTCTGTTAGGAGAACAATTTTTTATCGAAAACGCGTTTGATAAACTTATTTTGAAAATAAAAAAAGAATAAAAACATATTTGTAAATGTGTGTTCTTTTTTGTTTCTTTTAATTTTTCTTTTTTCTTTCTTTTCCTTTTTTTTTTTTCTTTTGGCTAGTCGCGGCCCGGCCATGGCCGACAACCTGGGTCGACGAGGGCCGGCGGCCTCGCCCGGCCACGGCGAGGCTCGCCGGCCCCCAACGAGGTTCGGCCTCACCTTGGCTGGGCGAGCTCGGGCTCACTGGGGCCGGGCAGGTCGAGCTCGCCTAGCCAAGGCAAGGCTCGCCAGGTGGTTGGGCAAAGCTTGATCTTGTCGAGATCCGGCAAGGTCGAGTTCCCCAACCAAGGCGAGGCCGAGCCTCACCAAGGCGGCGGCGCTCGATCTCACCGGGAGCCGGCGACGCTTCGACGAGTTCGCTAGCCCTCAACAAATGGCCGCCGGTCATGGTCGAGGCCGGCGACTGGCAAAAGAAAAAAGAAAAAGAAACGAAAAAGAGAAGAAAAGAAAGGAGAGAGAAAATTTACTCTTAAAAATTGTTCCAGAAACAAGAAATAAGTTTTTTTTTCTTGTTTCTATTCCAATTTTGTTCTTAGGAAAAAAAATAGATTTGGAATAAAAACGTAAACAAACGCGTTTCTATTCTTTTTTTTTTTTGTTTCCGGGAACAAAAACAAAAAATCTATTCATGAACAAAAAATAAAGTGCAACCATGTACGCCCTAACTCTTAGAACACATAATCCAATTGCCACTCAAGGAAAATAAGCTAGTTGCACAATAAATAAGCTAGTTGCACAATCTCCAGTTTTAAACTCATGTTTTAAATTCATGCTATGCGGATTCCAATTATATTCAATACAATTTCATAGTATTTAATTCGTATGGCCTACACGTAATTATTAAGCAACTAGTAAGATGTGATGCATATAACATGACAGGTCACAATTAGCTTCAGCGTGAAATCAAACAATATCACATCCTGCACACATACACATGCGCCGCACATATGTATATTCTTTGTGTATCATGTGTTGACACCTAAATTTTGGCAACTCATTTAGACATTTATCGTATTAAAAAATTAGGGGTTAATTTTATTCCTGAAAAAATAAAATCGCATGGCATATAGTTTAGTAACATCTTTGTTTATTTTATTGGACCGACGGCGAGTGCAAAATTTTTCACATATTCCGTTGGAATTTTCATATATTTAGGCAATATATACCGAGTGATGTATTTTTGATGGAAATGAAATTCTCGAATGAAATATTGGAAAAAAACACAAAAAATATTGCGCGTGGTGGGATGATATATTCAATAGTATTTTGCACAAGCAAAGTTAGCAATGAAATATACCACGGAGATACAATTTTTCAGTGTATAAAAGGAGTCGCGTACGGTGGGGAGCAAAGGAGGCCACACATATTGAAAATACACGGCCCTTTTTAAGGGGGAAAGAAGAGAGATTCATGGAGTATACGGCAGCCACAATTGAGAGCATTGAAGAGAGAGCATCACGCCCCCTTGAAGAAATCGTGGTGGCCGGCAAATTGATAATTTCATAGAGAACACACGAGAGGAGAGAGATCTTGGAGAGGAGAGCCTCGGTCAAGTCCTTTATACCAGTGCCGGTCAACACTTGCAATTCTCTGATCCTGCGGCTTGCACAACCGCGAGAGAGCAGCCGCGACATCGACGCATCCATGGCCACATTGAAGGGGGGCTCGCTTCTTTCGATACCGAGATACTCTACACGCTAAAAGAATAAACGTAGCACCGAGCGTGAGTCGAGACGCCACCGTGAAGCCGCCACTCTTTCCCAAAGTGACGGTGCTCGTTCCGCCTTGCACGGAGCGACGCCCACGAGTTGCTTCCTCGCACCGATCTACATCACTCCTTCTAGCCGCAATCACCATAACGAATTGCTGCTCAGTGCCCTCCATCATGATGACATAAAGCACCATCGAGACTCACAGCGTCCTCACCGAACCAAGTTTAAAAAAATATTCTGTTTTGCAGGTTTTTGAGCAAAACCAGGAGATATGGAGAACTGGGAACAAAGGACATACTCGTTCAACTGGAAAGGTTGAGTCCACGCGGTCAAACCATCTGCCCACCATAGCATTAAACACAGACTCAAGTCCTGCAAGTGATGATCTACGGCCAAAGCGTTCAGCAGCACATTTCCACCAAACTTGCAAATCTGTCTTCACATCCAACAGATTGGGCGAAGCATCTAGGACCAAGTCCGGCTCAACCCTGTTGGGAATAACGGATCCCCGAAAACTGGATTCGACACTAAATCGAACTCCTAAATCGAATGCGGAAGCGTAGCCTAGGAAAAATACGTATCACCGATCGTAAAGCACACCACGGATTCGAGCGTACCTTGTTAGTCACAGATTAAACACCGTCGTCGATGGAGGAAGAGAATCCGGTCGATGAAGTCTTGAAGGGAAGAAATTGGAAGCCGTATGCCTACTTTTCTTCGGGAGAGAAAACGCGCGGGAGAGAAGCGTACGTTGATTCCAATCCAACAGGTGCCTTCTCTCTCTCTCTCCTCTCTTTTATACCTTCCCCCATCCACGGGCCCTATTCCCGTGGGCCGGGCTTTTTGGGCCCAGCATGGGCGGACGGGCCTTAAGCCCATCACCAATTAAATCCATCATCTTCCACTCGCACATGGTGGTACAAAACCAACATGGGCGGACATGCCCTACTCATCCCCATCAGAGAAAAATCCATCATAGACTCTCACTTAACACATGGGCCGAATGTAATCCTCTTTTCCTCTCTTCAACATTCATACCGGTGAATAATCCGTGCGACCAAAGATACTTTGAGAGCTCATTACTATACATACGTTAGGAATATATAGCACTCATAATGGGCATCACACTCCAAGTAAATTTAGTATGCAGTACCTTAGATCGATCGATCACATTTATATCTCCCTTGATCTCTTTTAAACAATGATATATTTATTGTATTCACAATTATGATTATCCCAAAGACAGTCATAATTGGTTAACCGGTGCCATCATAACCGTTGCCATCATAACCGTTGGCATCATAACCGTTGGCACTTACCAAAGGAATTCCTCCAATCTACCCGTTGACGGAATCAATCAAGAAGATCATCCGAGCTATTAAAGGAATCGACGATAGCCCATCAATCCTCGTTCGCCCATACAATCGGGATCTTGGTTTCCATGAATAGAACCTTCTAAGAATACTTCGCCGATAATCGGATCTTCAATTGATCTAGATACGAATCAAAGAATCCGTTGTATTTGTCCAGCCAAAAGATCTTCTCCAGAGATCAAGATGAAATCCTTAATCATAATCCTCGATTTGGATTTCCTTCGACATTGGATCGATAGATTTGTCAATGAGAATAATTTTGAGTCTTAAGTCTTGAGTCTTGAATCTTGAGTCTTGAGTTATGAGTCTGGAGTTATGAGTCCGGTGGTCGAAAGTCTTCGACGCAAATAACTGTGACTAGACCGATGGAAACGTTTTGTCGTCCTTCAAAATCTTCTAGAGCGATTTCTCCAACAATCTCCCCTTTTTGATGATGACAAAACTTTCCTATAGATTTGAACAACCTTGACCTCCGCAAAAAACACTTCTCAAGCAATATGGCTATCTCATAAAGATTTAATAAAACAACCAGACTCGCATCCACGTAAAATTGGTTAGAATTTCATGAGTAATACCATATAACAACACTTGATATAAATTGCTAACAGTCAAGCATCACAATCCACGCCCAAATTCAGTCCAAACTCAAGTTCACACAAGTCATACTAAAAAAACTTAAAACTCACAACCACAAAAACAAATTTAAAATCAATGTTTGAAAAAGATGGTTGGTTCAAATTTCTTCTCCCCTTTTTGTCATCAGTAAAAAGGTGAGAAAAGAGTCATGTCCGCTTGGGAATTCGCATGATCGGAATTCTCCCATGGATCGTACTATGCCTTCGAGCCTCTTCAAGTCTTCCCTTAATTTTGCTACCTCTTCTCCTTTGGCATTGGCTTGAATCTGCAGAGCGAGGTCTTTCATTCTCGTCTTCGGTAATCGAAGATGCTTGGCCAGCATTCTTGATGGCTTGAATTTCATAGTCGAGCATAGATTTGGCCCCGCATTTCCATAAGAATATCAAGAATACGATGAAAATCCGCTGAATTGTCTGTTCGCATACTAGCATTTACTTTCTCAGATGGAGTAAATGCAGACAATGGCGCTTCTGTATGACCTTACAGATGTTCTTCAATCAATGGAGACTCTTTCCGGAGCAAAGATGAGGTGAGGATTTTTCTTGCTCCCCAACTCCCCCGTCTCTAAGACATCAAACTCTTGCTCGCCAACTCCCCCGTCTCTAAGACATCAAGATGGGTGGAGTGAGTATCATGCTCTTGATTCTTTTTCTCCGCATTCATCGCGAGACTTTTCTTTCTCTTCTTCTCCTTCTTCTTCTTTTTCTTTCTCTCTCTGCTCTTCTTCTTCTTCAGCTTCTATCTCTTTCTCTCTCTGCTCTTCTTCTTCTTCATCTTCTTTTTCCTTTTCTTGCCTCTTCTTCTTCTCTTTGCTTTGCTTCGACAAGTTCGTTGATCGAGATACGTAACGTCTAGTTCTTACCAGTGCAGGAATAGAAAGATCTTCATCGTCTTCTTCATCCTCCAAGATGAGAGTTCTTCTCTTTTTGGATGGAGTACCAATGGGCTCCTTCCCTTTTCTCTTTGATGCAGAAGAGAGCGGAGTTTTCACCTTGAACTTTGCCATTTCCTTGCTAAGTTCTTTCGTACGCATCTTCGTCAACATATTCAAACCTACCACCATTTTATCGCACGGTCTAACACAGAGAGTGTGTGGCGTTCGATATTCATGTGTCCGAAGATTTTTGTCACAAGATTTGGGTAAGGCAATTGTCCCTTGTTCTTCGACATTGCTCGTGTACATATGGAAGAGAATAGTATGAGGCGAGAGAACTTCTTCCCGAGTTGATTGCATACATCAATTTGGCTTCCGAATTGGATACATCGTCTTTGATGTAGACTTTGGCCTCGATACAATTGATCACAATTTTGTGCAGCACAATATTGATGGCATTCATTTTCGAGTAGGTAATCTTTGCCTCGTATCTCAGTCTGTCTTTGACAAGATCCGAGTAGCACGAGCAATCGAGACTTTGATTGGTTGATAACGTCCTCGTTCAACACCAATTATGTCCGCCAGCATGTCCACATCTATCACATAATCCCGATCTCGAACATTGAATGATATTCTATTCGCATCAAGAAAACTTAGATTCGAATAGAAATATGCGATCAAGTGTGCATAACCATCAGTGGTATCGGTGCAAAACTGCTCAAGTTGAAGCAGTTCGAACTTTTCCTTAGGTTCACATTAATTGCATCCAGAAATCAAAATCAACACTCCCGGGGTTTATCACTCCTCGTTTCAACGATGAAGAACAGCTTCTCCGTTCATTCGATCTAAACAACTCCATTTTCTTTCCCTTCACCTTTGCAGCAATGCCCATTCTCGGTTGAAAATCACTAAACATTTTATCATCCTCGATCCCCTCATTAGGAATCGGTCCTGAAACACGAGGGTCACTTGGAATGTTCGCAAGTGACTCTTCAGCCTTACCTTTGGGAGCAATTCCCAATTCCTCCATTCGCTTCAAAAATCTGTACTCATTCCCATAATTCTTATCTTTAAGGAAGACATCTATATAATTTAGAGGAGAACCAGAAACTTTCAACGCACGATAGAGCATGTAAATAAATGAGGGTTTTTGTGCTCTTACGGGTTCAACGTCCTCTAGAATGACTTCCTCGATGATGACCCGCACCTTGTGGGGTAGATGGTGAGTGATGAGGTGGAGAAGGAACAGGACTTTGTTCTTTGTCTCGACAAATCATCTTCCTCGGTGAGATCGAAGTGCGTCGGTCCCTCCTTCATTCTTTGTGGACCCCCGCTTGCGATCCTTGACGACTTTCTCGAAGAAGACATCTTTTCTTGTCAATGGAAGATTCCTTCACTTGCTTTCCCAAGGAAAACGACAACTTTCTCGAGTATGAATACGAAGTAGAAAACAGGGTTGAGAGAAGAATGCCTTTTAGGGTTTTGAGAATCGAGTAAAAAGAGAAAACTGTGTATATATAACTCGGTTTGAAAAGGAAAGAGCAATCTATACGAAGAGAAGTGAACAAGTCGTCTTTCTTTAAAAAATAATAACGCCATTTTTAAAAGAGATTATCCCTTTTTGAAAAAGGCATGTTTTCGGAAATTAAAGATTATATCAATCAAATATAACGAAAGATCGTACCTTTTCGAGATTAAAAGAATAACTTACAGTCTATACAATGAAGGTCGAGGCGAGAATTCGTAGTACGAAAGATAGAGTCGATTGATGGAAATTCATCAGACTTTAACTTCTTCAAGCTTCAAAATGTTGAGTCTCGGGTACGGATGAAATCGAATTGATTTTTCTCCAATGGCTTTGTGAATATATCCGCTAGTTGACTTTTGAATCAACAAATTGAATTGAGATTTCTCCATTTTGAATATGATCTCTAATAAAATGATGTCGAATCTCTATATGCTTTGCTCTTGAATGAAGGATTGGATTTTTGGTGAGATTGATTGCGCCGGTGTTGTCACATCGATCTCGGTGCATGAGTCTTCAATCCCAAAGTCTTGTAGCTGTTGTTTTATCCATAGAATTTGCGAACAGCAGCTTCCAAGTGCTACATACTCGCATTCATTGTAGAGAGAGCTACGTTGCTCTGTTTCCTTGAAAACCAAGACACCTGTCCCCTTCCAAGCAACGGCGGGTTCTGAAGTACTCTTTCTATCGACTCGCAACCGGCCAGATCGGTGTCCGAATATCCGGAAGATTAAAGTCTCCCTCCTTAGGATACCATAGACCGATGCTTGAAGACGAGGCGACGTATTTAATAACACGTTTTGCAGCCTTGAGATGAGATTCTCTAGGATCCGATTGAAACCTAGCACGAGATGCAAACACTCAACAAAATGTCGTCTAGAGGCAAGCGGTAAGATAAAGAAGTGAACCGATGATGCTTCGTACAGCTTTTGATCAACTTTCTTCCCTTCTTCATCTTTGTCTATTTTCAACGAACTTGACATTGGTATATCAGTCTTTTTGCAATTTTCCAGTCCAAACCTTTTGACAAGATCATTAGCATATTTTTCTTGACAAATGAAAGTTCCTTCCTTCAATTGCTTTACTTGAAGACCAAGAAAGAATGTTAATTCTCCCATCATACTCATTTCAAATTCATCATGCATAGACTTTGAAAATTTCTTGCACAGACTTTCATTTGGGGATCCAAATATGATATCATCAACATATATTTGAACAAGTATAAAACTTTTGTTTTCCTTTTTAATAAATAAAGTAGTATCAACTTTACCTTTGGCAAAACCATTCTTTGATAGGAACTTACTTAGTCCGTCGTACCAAGCTCGAGGTGCTCGCTTTAAACCATACAGAGCCTTTTCGTCCGAAGCGAGTCCGGCTTCTTTGGGTCTTCAAACCTCGGAGGTTGTTCCACGTAAACTTCCTCATGGATAAATCCATTTAGGAAAGCGCTCTTGACGTCCATTTGGAATAACCTGAAATTTTTATAGCAAGCAAACGCAAGTAATAGACGAATAGCTTCTAACCTTGCCGCAGAGCGTAAGTCTCATCATAGTCTATTCCTTCTTCTTGCGTATATCCTTTTGCCACGAGTCTTGCTTTGTTTCGTACGACTTTTCCTTTTTCATTCATCTTGTTTCGAACACCCATTTGGTTCCGATAATGTTTTACCTTTTGGTTTAGATGTCGATCCCCGGACGTCATTAATGTTGAACTGTCGAGTTCTTCTTGCATGGCTTCAATCCAGCTTTCATCGATAGAGCTTCTTCTATGCTTTTTGGTTCAATTTCAGAAATAAGAGCTATAGCACTAGACTCTTCACGCCTTTTTGGATCTGGTGCGGATTCCTTCATTAATTTCTCCAATAATGAGATCTTTAGGATGACTGGATTTATGCTTCCAGTTACTGGTTGATTTTGGTTGAAGATCTCTTTCTTTATCTGAGTCTTCTCGAGTAGCTTGATGCTGATCTTCCAGAGTCTGAGAAGCTTCTTGAGTTGTAATCTTTTGAGGGTCTGGAGCAAGTTCAGACTCTTCATGCTGAGTCTGACTGGATTCATTTTGCGTAGAGTCTTGGAATTTGACATTCATTGACTCCTCCACGATCGGCTCTTCTTATTATAGACTCGTAGGCTTTGCTTGATGTAGAATATCCAAGGAAGATGCCTTCATCGATCTTTTTTGAACTTACCAACTTGATCTTTTGCATTTTTCAATATAAAACATTTGCATCCGAATACATGAAAGTATGAAACAATAGGCTTCTTTCCTTTGAATAACTCATAGGGGTTTTCTTTAAAATAGGTCTTAAAAAGACTCTATTAATTATATAGCATGCTGTTGAAACAACTTCAGCCCAAAATCGAGAAGGAATTTTGCTTTCAATTAAAAGAGTTCTAGCCATTTCTTGAAGAGATCGATTCTTTCTTTCCACCACTCCATTTCCGAGGAGTATATGGAGAGGAGAATACATGTTTAAATCCGAGTCATCACAAAACTTTATAAAATTTTGATTTTCAAATTCACTTCCATGATCAGTTCTTATACTTGATATAACACATCCAATTTCATTTTGAATTTTTTAGCAAATTTTTCAAAATAAGAGAATGTTTGAGACTTATTTGCAAGAAAATATACCCAAGTAAAACGGGAGTAATCATCTATAATAACTAGGCAATATTTCTTACCTCCAATACTACGGGTTCTGGTTGGTCCGAAGAGATCCATATGCAAAGCATTTGCAGTACATGATTAGTAGATACATGATTTATAGACTTGTATGAATTTTTTACCTACTTTCCCAGAATGCAAGGAGTACACAGTTCAGTCTTTTGATAAGGCAATTTAGGTAGACCACGAACAAGCTGCTTTGACGAGATTTTGGCTAATTGCTTCATATTAATATGCCCAAGCTTTCTGTGCCACAGACTTGCTTCGTCTTGAATTGAAATTAAGCATTGCGAATCTTCCGGTTTCACATCTTGGAGATAGATATTTCCATGCCTTCGACCTTTGAAAGGCGAGTAGAGTCTTTACCGATTCGAACATGTTCCTTCTTGGAAGAAAATCTTGAATCCAAGTATCACATAGTTGCCCGATCTTTGAGAAGATTGTAATTGAGTCATTCTACTAGAGAAACATTGTTTATTGTGAGATTTCCAATTTTGACAGTTCCAAATCCCACAATATTTCCTTTGCTGTTTCCTCCAAATGAAACTTTTCCTCCGTTCACTTGAATAAGCTTTATGAAGCTATTTGAGTCTCTGTCATGTGTCTTGAACATCCGCTGTCAAGATACCATTTTACCTTTTTCTTGACGGAGACCTGCATTCAAATGAAAATCTCAAACTTTCTTTGGTACCCAAATTTTCTTGGGTCCTTTGGTGTTAGCAGAATAATCATTATAAGGCCATGCTTTCTTAACAGGCTTCCAAATCATAGGACACTCTTTTTCAAAGTGATCCTTCTTTGTTGCACTTTGAACATCTTAGAGCATTTCGACCTCGATTTTACAAAAACCTTTTTGAAATGATTTTTGTAAGCCTCTTTCGATGGTCTCTTCTTAATTCTTTCTTTTACTTTAGGAAAATCAATCAAGGGAATTGTTTCTGTCATACCTAGACCAGACTTATTGAAGTAAGGTCTTGAACCGAAAGAACTTTTTCAAGTTTTTCGGATCCTATAGAAAATTTCCTTGAAATATTTGATAAGTCAGTTTTTAGAAAGGTATTTTCTTTTAAAAGATTATCTTCTTTTCTTTAAGAGTCGAAACATTCAAATCTAAACTTTTGATTCTTTCTTCTAGAATGTTTTCTTTTTGTTTTAAAGCTAAGTTTTCCCTTTTTAGTTCGGAAACTCTTTTGAGAGAAGTCTTAAGACTAAAACACAAGTTCATCAATATATTTAGAGACTTTGACAGGAATTTTAAAATCACTTACCTCAAATTCACTTTCGAGTCGATCCAGGAATCCGAGTCCGAGTCCGATTGTGCCATCGACACGATTGGCATATTCATCCTCACTTTCTTCACACTCGTATCACTCCAAGTTTCGGCTTTTAGTGCTTTTCGAAACTTTTCAGCTTTTCCTTTCTTCTTCTTGAAGAGGACGGTTGGGTCTTATGTGTCCCTTTTTCTTACATTCGAAACAAACTACATCCTTGTTTGGTTCCTCATCATCAACAGACTTGGATTGCTGTCTTTGAAAATTTTGTTTCTTGGAGTTGAACCTTCTTCCTTTTCTATTCAGTTTTCTGAACCTTCTTATCATAAGAGCAAGCTCCTCATCATCCAGATCATCTTCAGAATCTGCATCATCAGAATCATCATTTGATTTCAATGCAATAGATTTCTTACCTCTTGGATCTTCGTCTTCATTGATTCGTTCCACTTCATAAGACTCGAAGAGTTCCAATCAGCTCATCAACAGATAGTGGCATAATTCTTTGCGTCTCTCTTATTGAAGTCTTTATATGATTCCAATCCTTAGAAAGTCCACGCAGTAGCTTGTTCATCTTCATGGGATCAGAGATCTTTTGTCCTTGGTTCTCAAGACCATTGACAATATATGTAAAGCGACTAAACATGTCAGTTATAGGTTCTCCTGGTTTCATTTTGAAGGATTCATATTGACCAAGAAGAATGTTGATTCTGGTCTCCTTCACTCGATCTGTTCCTTCATAGGTGATGTGTAATCTGTCCCATACTTCTTTTCTTTGTAACACAAGAAGATATTCTGTTATATTCAGTTGGTGACAAAGCACAATATAAAGAGTAAATTGCTTTTGCATCGAGTGCTTGTCTCTTATTGATTTCTTCCCGAGTCATTCCACCGGTCTCAATTGTTTCTTTTCCTCTTTCGAAACCGATGCAGCGGTAGGAGTGATCCCTTTTCCACAACATCCCATTCCAGAGGATCCTTTGATCGCAGAAAGGCTTTCATCTTGTTCTTCCAGATGTTGTAATCCTTTCCATCAAAGTAGGGAGGTCTGGTATTGCTTTGCCCTTCCATCAGCCCTGGTGCCAGCATACTAGCCATGGATCTTTTACTATGAAGTAAAACACTTCAAATAAAGTAAGAACACGAGCTCTGATACCAATTGATATAGCTAGTGCTAGTACCTAGAGGGGGGTGAATAGGTATATAAACGATTTTCGCACAATACTTAGACAATTAAGGAATTGCAACAAATAACATTCAATCGTAAGACTCAGTGAATGAAAGAGAGAATTAAACACGCGGTTTATAGTGGTTCGGCTTGATTCAAGCCTACGTCCACTCTTCGCACCGACAGACCAATCGGCTGGATTCCACTATGAACAAAGAGATGTTACAGCGTTGATCTTCCTTGATTTCTGGGTGTAGATGAACTACCACACTCACTCAAGGTATCACCAAGTATAGACACTCTCTGTATACAATTTCGCTCAGACTGTATCGACTAATAATCAAGGTGCTTCAGACTCTGGAATTTCTCTATCGATCACACTTCTTGAACAACTAGAACGTCTTCCTTTTATACTCCTTTATGCCATCATAACCGTTGGCACTTACCAAAGGAATTCCTCCAATCTACCCGTTGGACGGAATCAATCAAGAAGATCATCCGAGCTATTAAAGGAATCGACGATAGCCCATCAATCTGTTCGCCCATACAATCGGGATCTTGGTTTCCATGAATAGAACCTTCCAAGAATACTCCGTCGATTATCGGATCTTCAATTGATCTAGATACGAATCAAAGAATCCGTTGTATTTGTCCAGCCAAAAGATCTTCTCCGAGAGATCAAGATGAAATCCTTAATCATAATCCTCGATTTGGATTTCCTTCGACATTGGATCGATAGATTGTCAATGAGAATAATTTTGAGTCTTAAGTCTTGAGTCTTGAATCTTGAGTCTTGAGTTATGAGTGGAGTTATGAGTCGGTGGTCGAAAGTCTTCGACGCAAATAACTGTAGATTTAGACCGATGGAAACGTTTTGTCAGCTTCAAAATCTTCTAGAGCGATTTCTCCAACACTCATTCCCTCAAGAGCCTCACACGCATAAAAGTTGAGATCAAACTTTTTGCCACTCTTATTGGTCGTCTCATGCATACGTAGTATGAAATACGTATTACGGTATTAACTCCTTTCCCATGGAGCGCATGTCTACACTATTTAATACCGTACAGATGATAGTTTAGACATACCCAATGTCTAACTTGAGTTCACGTATCTACTCATTCACAAAATTCATCGAACTCACATCGGCATCTTAGACAGAGATAAAGTAAAATATGTGGGGTATTTTACTTTCGGACATCGTAAGAATTATGTCCTCATCTTAACACTCAGTTAATGCGACATACATGTTTTAAGCTTGAGCTCTCGATTATCACCTAGATAATAAGCTTAAAAACAGTATCATCTCTATTTATCACACAAGAAATGCAGGCGATTACCCGTGTGAGTGGGCTAATCTTATATCTGTCCGACATACTTCTCTTAATTTAAAGTAATGCAGTGAGCATTAAGATGCATAAAGATCAAACAAAGATTCATAGGCATTAATGATGAAAACATAAATTCATCAAATGTGAACACTTAGGGAAATAACAATATTCAGTACATCAGCCTCTACGCAATCCTAGTGATTTCATATAGCCACAAAACACATCTCTAGGTATTGGCTTTGTCATAGGATCTGCTACCATTCTATGCATAGTATGTACTCTAAGTTCACATTTTTTCGTGCAATCATATTCTTGACAAAATTATACTTGGTATCTATAGGTTTGGTCTTGCCATGATATTTTGGATCTTTGGTGTATCCTTTTGCTGCTTGGCTATCACAGTTAACGAATAACAAATCTGCAGCACTTCCAATAACACCTAAATGATCCAAAAATCTCTTAAGCCAAACACCTTCTTATATTGTCTGCGATAATGCCACGAACTCAACTTACATCGTGGACAAGGCTATACATGTTTGTTTCTTCTTTGCTCCAACATATGGTGTCATTATTCGGTAAGAAAACAAACCCAGAGATAGATTTTCTTTCATCTAAATCTCATTTCCAATCAGTATCAAAATAGCCTTTGAGTTGCAGATCATTTCCTTAATAACTCATCGTATAATCAGTAGTTCCCTTTAGATACCTCAGTATACTCTTAACGGCTTTCCAATGTGCTTGACCTGGATTGGATTGGTACCTACTCACCATTCCAACTGCAAAACATATGTCAGGTCTTGTACACATCATAGCGTACATAAAGCTTCCAACAACACTAACATAAGGAACATGTTTCATTTGTTCCTTCTCTTGTGGAGTCCTTGGACACAGTTTATGGTTCAATCCTTCACCTTTTGTAATAGGAGTGTCTATGGGTTTGCAATCTTGAATCTTAACTCCAAGAATGTATGCAACATCACCCATGTCTTTTATATCAAAGTTGGAAGACAACGAATTCTTCACAACATTAACAAAACTCCATATTACTTCCGACAATTAGTATATCATCAACATATAATGATATGATCACAAATTGATCCTTGGATCTTTTGATATATACACAATGATCCTCATCTATCATTGTAAAGTCATATGCCATTATGGCATTATGAAAACGTATATACCATTGTCTCGACGACTACTTAAGACCATATATCGACCCCCAAAGTCGACATACCTTTTCTTCTTGGCCTTTCACTATGAAACCAGCAGGTTGTTCCATATATACTTCTTCCTCTAATTCTCCATTGAGGAAAGCAGTCTTTACATCCATTTGATGTAACTCAAAATCCATACTAACCACTATTGCCAGAATTATGCGAATCAAGGTAAATCACTCTACAGGAGAAAATGTACTTTCATAATCAATTCCTTCATGTTGATTATACCCCTTCGCCACAAGGCAAGCCTTATGCCTTTCTATCGAGCCATCAGCCTTTTGCTTTATTTTGAGAACCCACTTGTTCCCAATAGCTTTGCGTCCTTTTGGAAGATCAACCGGTTGCTAAACATGGTTTGACTTTATTGACTCCATTTCCTCTTTCATTGCATAAATCCATTTTTTCTTATTAGGGCAATTCGAAGCCTCATTAATATTTCTTGGCTCATTCCCATCTTGCGGACCAATCATAAAAGTTTCCCCTTCAATGTCAAAATGTCGACGGGGAATACTTTGGCAACTTGTTCGCCGTATGGGAAATTGCACACTTAGCACATCATTTCACATTATGCTCCCACTTGGATTAGGTAATAATGATGTCGTCTCATCATGTGGTTGTAATTGAGAATGAGTTGAATTCAATTCATCACTTCTCATATTACTCCCACTCATATGAACTCCACTAACATCATTATCCTGATCCAAGGTCTCAAATAGGGAGTGATCTTCTCCTATTTCGCCATTCTTAGGAAATTCATTCACTAAGAATGTGACATCTCGTGATTCAAATTCAGTTATACTCCCACTTTCCTGCTCACCTATGAACACATACCCTTTCGAGTGTTTGGAGTATCTCATTAAAATACTCTTATTTCCTTTGGGACCTAATTTCCCAAACTTGTGAGAGGACTCATTAGTATAGGCAGCACAACCTCATGATTAAGAAAACTTAAGTCCGATTTTCTACCTGTCCATAACTTATATGGAGTGGAAGTAACTGATTTGGAAGGCACCCGGTTAAGTACATATACAGCAGTTAACAACGCATCACTCCAGAAAGTGATAGGTAAGTTAGCATGCGTCATCATGGACCTAACCATTTCCAGTAGGGTTCTGTTTCTTCTCTTCGCAATACCATTTTGTTGAGGAGTATATGAAATAGACAACTGTCTTTCTATTCCTTTTTCATCACATAATTTTCTGAACTCATCAAACAAATATTCTTGACCTCGATCGGATCTAAATACTTTTATTTTCTTGTCTAATTGATTTACTACCAAGTTCATAAACATTTTGAAACAACTTATGCTTCAGATTTATGAGAAATCAAATAGACATATCCGAATCGAGTAGAATCATCTATAAAAGTGATGAAATAAACAGCCCATTGCCTTCCTCTCACATTCATTGAACTACGAGACATCAAAATGGATTAAATGCAGAGGAAATTCAGCTCTTTTACCATTTCAAATGGTTTCCTTGTCATTTTCCCTACTAGGCAATGCTCACATCCGGGCAAATCGACTTTTTCAATGTTGCCCAACAAGCCCTCTTTGGCTAGTCTTTTCATATGTTGTTGGCCCATATGACCAAGTCTAGCATGCCACCATATTCACATCATTATCATATAAAGTAGAAGACGTTAAACAAGGGAATAACATATTGACATCATCATAGTCAACATCTATTACAATGAAACTATCCAGAAAGTGACCACAACCATAGTAGTTTGTATCCAAATACAAATCTACACCTCTATTATGGAAGTTCATTTTAAAATCAAGCTCAACCAACACCAAAACAGACACTTGAATTTCGACGAATCTCCGGAGCATATAGGATATCATGTAGGAACAAGGTGCGTCCACCACGCATGTTTGATTGGCAGGTGCCAATCCCTTTAACTTCAGCTCTACGAAGTTATTTCCCACATAGATCCACATAGTTCCAGTTGGTATCGTCGGAATTTCACGAGGATCCTCTATCCTTTCTTACATAGTCTGTCTCTCTTGAATCTACGAGTCCACAAAGGATTGGATTCAGCTAATAATATATAGAACTTGACACATAAGCAAAGTTCTCAAATGTACAAGAGGTGTCTACTTTCTTTAGCTCACGACAGTCGCGAGCATAGTGACCTCTCTTGTCACAATTGTAACACCTCACCCTTGACATTTTCTTCACTTGAGGACGTTTTCCTCTCTTGTGTTAGTTAACTCTTGATTTCTTGCAACAAGGACTTAATCCTTTGCATTCTCACATATTGAACGATCAATACGCTTGTGCTTAGAGCACAAAGCCCTTTCGAGCTAGAACCAGCATTGCAAATATCTATTACCGACTCAAATGCCGATCCTCTACTAGCTCAAGGTGGCGCACAATACCCTCAAGATCTTCCATGATATGGTCAAGAGCTTCTAGTTCTTCTTGCTTTTCCAGCACATATTGAATCTTCATATTCAATATTTCACAATTGTTGCCGTTCATATCGGCAATCACATTATTAGTTCTTGAAACCATCAATCGAACACATCGACATACATGCACGAATAATTAATGCCTATTATTTATGCATCCCTATTTACATAGACCCATCATATTAATGAATAATTTCAAGTAAGGTTTAGAATCAAAAAGTCACTACGTTTCCAATCATCCTCCAAAAATCCTAACTTAAAATTATCATTAATATAATTGTCTTATGTAAAATCAATTCTATGAAGCTACAAAAACTTCTATAACTACTCGACTAATTACCCACAAAGCAATCAGCAATAAATGAAAAGCAACAATATCTAATATCCAATAAAATAAATAATGCTTTCACATAATACAATTATACATTACACTAAGCAATATATATAGAGAAAAATATCAATATGGAAAGAGATATTTACACTCATAAAACATCTCATAATTAATCTAAGAAATAATTAGGGAATGTCCCTTCTAATCTATCAGTCAAAACATCTGAGAAAACTAAAAGCACATTTGCCAACCATGGAAAAACTTTTGGAGAGCTTTCATGTCGCCACCAAGGCGCATTCACCCTACGCCATGTGGCGCTCATTCTAAGGGTTGAAGTTTTGGCCAACTCAATCCTATAGTACTCTTTTACAAAAGCTTCCACTAGCTCCCTATAACCCGGGACCACGTTGACCTCCCATAACCGATCTAACACTGCTTGCCATTCAGGTGGAAGAGTGTTCATCATAGCCGGCACCTTCTCAAAATCCGGCATAAGATAACTATTCCAGATGATTTCCTATATCATCTGATTAACCCTGACCACATGTGATACTAAATCACCGTCATGCCATCGATAATCAGCTAATCCTTTCATCAGACTTTTAAGTCTTGCATTTCCCTCGTCCGTTCTCGGGATTGCAGGTATCCGTGCATGACGCATCATAGTTCCTGCAACAAATGTAGAACTAAAATTGGATCACTTATAATCCATAATGCACATTAGGGAAAATACATAATTTTCCAAAATTCATGCAACAAATGCAGAATAAAAAAAAATGGATTACATATAAACCACATAGGCATACATGAAAAAGAAACAAATTCTTTTTTTTTCTTTTTTCGGGTCAACGGTCAAAGTCAACGGTCAACGGTCGGTCAACGGTCAGTCAACGGTCAACGGTCGTCGGTCACGGTCAACGGGTCGGGTCAACGGGCGGGCGGGTCGTGCCGGTCGAATCGGTCGGACCGCTTGTGCGGACCAACCGCACGTGCCGGGTGCGTGCTCGCGTCCGCGAGTCGGGTCGGGTCGCCGGGCGGGTCGGGTCGCCCGTGACCGCCCGGCGAAACGTCGTCGGCGATGACGCCATCGGTGACGTCATCCGAGCGGTTACCGACCGTTGGATGACATCACGATGACGTCAGCACGCGTCGGTCCGCGGACCGGCGCGTGCCGTTTCGCCGGTCACCGACACGCACGTGTCGGTTCGTCACCGGTGCGTGCGGCGCACGCGCTGGCCATTTCCAGCGCTTCCGAGCGCGTGCGGCGTCGTACGGCGGCGTGCGACATGTCGCCGGACTCGTCTCGACGTCGCATTTCACCCAGTGCTTTCAGATTTTGATTTCGACTAACGAAAACTCATAAAAAAGGCCAAACAACGCTCGGGTGTCGGGATTTCACGTCCGATCCGTACGGCCGAGAATATTTTTGTGAAAAATCGAAGAAAAAACATCAAATTGATCGGGAAAACGTGAACTAGGGCTCTGATACCAATGTTGGGAATAACGGATCCCCGAAAACTGGATTCGACACTAAATCGAACCCCTAAATCGAATGCGGAAGCGTAACCCAGGAAAAACACGTATCACCGATCGTAAAGCACACCACGGATTCGAGCGTACCTTGTTAGCCACAGATTAAACACCGTCGTCGATGGAGGAAGAGAATCCGGTCGATGAAGTCTTGAAGGGAAGAAATTGGAAGCCGTATGCCTACTTTTCTTCGGGAGAGAAAACGCGCGGGAGAGAAGCGTACGTTGATTTCAATCCAACAGGTGCCTTCTCTCTCTCTCTCCTCTCTTTTATACCTTCCCCCATCCACGGGCCCTATTCCCGTGGGCCGGGCTTTTTGGGCCCAGCATGGGCGGACGGGCCTTAAGCCCATCACCAATTAAATCCATCAAACCCGATACACACCTGGACGTCAACCGCTTTGATGATTCTCTGAACAACTCAACTGACACCAAATTCTTCAATGGGCACAAGAGGGCGTTCCCAATACAAAAGAGGCGGTGAAGTTTGTCCTGTTTTGCCCAAGCTTTTTTTAAAAAGGTGAAGCTTGATAGCAAAGTGAAAAGAAGCTAAAGTTCTCAAACAGAATTCCAAATACCCGGTCTTATGGAACACGTCCGACGATTACCGAGCAACCGTGCATGCTACTGATCGCCGGCCTACCTCACCATGATTTCCGTGACCCATCATCCATCCAAATTCAGAAACGTCACCCGCGTGACATCGTGAATTAGGTAAGACTCTCCATCAATTTGATTTTCATATATGTCGCTGCCTAATTCGTAATATCGCAATATTTCTTTGAATGTTTGATCGATATTGCCATATCCAAGAGGTCTCTTGATCTCTCATGAATTAGGAAATTTTCCTAATTTTACAACGTGCATACGATTGATAGTCCGATTTCACGCTCGAAATACGACTCGCAATCGCACGGAAAAATCGCCAATCCGATCTCACGCTCGAGATACGATTCGCGATTTTATTTGAAATTGGCCAATCCGATCTCATGCGCGAGATACGATTCGTCAATTTATTTCCAAAATAGACATGGATGATATCTTGCCTGATTTGTTGCCGTGCTGTTCTTGATGTCTTATTTTGATTGCTCTCGTAAAAGAAAGGAAAAATCCAGAAAAATCAGAGTTAGATTAGGATCGTTTTAGAATACACATTGTTTTAGGGTTATTTTTCATGTTTAGAATAGGAAATTTATTTATTTCGAATTTTTGAAAAAATGAAAAATCCAAAAAAAATGCATTCGTTTAGGATGTTGGTTTTTTCTTTAATTTAAGTTGCATGTGACAATTTTTTTATTAATTTCGAAATTAATAAAAAAAAACATCATGCATATGTCAAGTAGAATTAGGGCATCTTTTGTACGTCATTCCATATTATGATAAGATTGCATGCTTTATTTTAAGTTTAGATTATCTTTTTAGATAGATTGCATCTTAGGTTAGAGACTGCTAAGTCAAGATAATATCTTAGTTTAAATTAGGGTTTAGTCTAACCTAATCCTTAATATAAGTTAGATAGAATCTTAATCTAGCTAGTTAATTTTTGCATTTTTTTAATTTCGAATTTCATGGAAAATACCGAAGATTGCCTTAGAATAAATCAATTTCATTCATTAGGAGAGATTGCATTTTATTTACGTTATATAGCTAGGTCATGTTACCATGTCATGTCATGTCATTTCACGTTAAATTAGTAGCATGCATCGCATAAGGCATGATTTTCATTAAATAAGTGAACAAAAAAATTGTGTGTTAATTAGAAATCATATCTAGGACTGTTGGTGCGAATTCTGATATAACAATGCAGATGCTTTCGTTGCTATGAGGTAAGTCCTGCAATTTATTTATTGCTTTTACTTGGGTGTTAAATTGGTGGATTGCGCACCCGCATGATTACCTCACGTGTTAGGAAAATAGATTTAAAATCAATCAAAGTTGCCTACACAAACATTTTTGAAATTAAAAGAATGGTACCGAAAGGGCATTAAAGAAATCTAGTGTAACCAAGTCCCCGTACCCATCATACTTTACTTGGGTTTCTAATTGACCCACCAAAAATAGATTAGTAACGACTTCTAATTAAAATCAATTGCATGTTAAGAACTTGAACCTAAGTCGCGAATTGGTATGTGCTTGGGAGAGCCTAAGTTAAGTCTAGGCTTAACAATCCATTAACCAAACCCTAGGTGGTTCACACCTGAAAATTTGGTCGCGACATCATGAATCTAATTTCTTTTCCACCCTTGAGTTATAATTTGGCATCGGATCGGTAGTCAGTCCACTCAAGTCACTTTCGGTTGCTGACCAGACTTCCAAAAGTCGTTGGCCCTGGACATTTTTCGTGACCTAACCTCGTGTATATCACCTAAGGTTTGGTTAATGTATTACTAAGCCTCAACTTAATTCGGGATCTCCTAAGTTTATACCAATTCACGACTTATGATCAAATATTTAGCATGCAAAATATTATTAACTAGGAGTCGCCATTAATTAGTTTAGTGTAAATCAATTAGACACTTAAGCAAAATAATGAGAGAATTATTTTATTTCTACGAATCAGAGACTTTGGGTACAGGGACTTGGTTATACTAGACTATTCTAATGACCTTTCAGTATCTTTCTCTTTTTATTTCGAAAAAATGTTTTGCAAGCAACTTAAATTAATTTTATTTTACTTCCCCAACATGTGAGGTGATCATGCGGATGGACAAACCACCAATTTAACACCTAAATAATTAATAACTTACCTCATAATAACGAAAGCGTTTGCAATGTTAAATTAGAATTCACATTAACAATTCTAGATATGATTTATAATTAACACACAATCACTTAATTTTGCTTTTACTTATTTGATGAGAATTATGATTTATGTAATGCATGGTACTTATCTAACATGAAATGATATGACATAACAATATGACTTAAACTATATAACGCAAGTGTGATATTTTTTTGTTTTCTTAATAAGCATGCAATCTATCCTAGAAAACAAAACTAATTTATTCTAAGACATTTTTTGATTTTTTTAATGAAATTTGAAATTTTAAAAAAAAAATGCAACCTATCTAGAAAAAATTATCTAAACTAGAACATTATCTTAACTAAGCAATCCCTAACCTAAAATGCAACCTATTTAGGTAAAATTATCTAAACGTATAGTTAATAAAATTAAACATACAATCCTATCATTCTATGCAATGACGTGCAAAGAATACTCTAATTCTAGATTTTCTTTTTTTCCTTTTTTTTTATGAAATTCGAAATTAAAATTGTCTAATAATTAAATATGTAATCTAAATTAACCTAATGACTTAATTCTAATGACAGACAATTTCTAATTAAATGAACCTAATAATAATCACTAAATGACATGCATTTCATGAACTTAATTCTATATGACATGTGCATGATTTTTTGTATTTTATTTATTTATTTATTAAATTCGTAATTAAAATTGCTAAAATATAAAAATCTAACTAAAGTGAGATATTATCTATAACCTAAATCTTATCTCAACTTAGAAATTTATCTCGATATGCAATTTAATTCAAAAATATTATCTAACCTAGATACCATCTAAACATGCATTTTAACATAATTTTAAAAAACTAACTATTCTATCATGCAATTCTATCTAGGAAATCAATTTTAATCTACAGTAAATGCAATTTCCTCTTTTGTACTTTTAGGATAAAAAAAAATTAAAAAAAGTACCAATCATCCACGATCATCAAAGATATTATTCATTGCTCAAATTTGGAAACATCTCTAATCAAATTTGATTATTTCGCTAATAAAATCGATAAATTGATCTTAAACCTTAAAGATTAAAATATTAATTTTATTCCCGTGTGATTAATTATTCTATCTAAAGACTTATAAATGGAATACAAAATTTGTGTGCCATTGTGAATTAGACGATATATTAGAATTTCAATCATGCATAACAAAATACTTCAAAAAAAGAAATAAAATAAAATAAAATAAATCTACCTAATTTGAATTTCGGCTTCCAGATGGGGCTTAGCAAACGGCGGTTCGTGGAATCACGACAATGGCCTGGCGTGGCTCAATGAAGGGGCTGCTGTCCGGCGTCAAGGGCTAGCCGCAGCTGGTTTGCAGACTTGAGGGGGAGATGCCGGCGAGGAACTCCGGCGAGGGCACAGCAGGCGCGCGGCGAGGAGGCTCGGAGCGGAGGTGGCCGGCAGCAGGGGCGTCACTCGGGCGTGCGGTGCGGTGGCTGGCGAGGTCGCGAGCAGCAGGCGGGTCACGGGCCGGCGCGGGCTGCAGGCGAGGCGAGGCGCGGCGGTGGTTGATGGAGGAAAGCTCGGGCAGCTGCAGGTCACTCAGGCGCGGCGGGAGGGCTCGGGCCGCTGCAGTGGTGACCGGTGAGAGCGGCAGAGGCGTCGGGCCGTCGCGGGTTGGCGCGAGCTGTAGGCTTCGGCGACCGGTTTTGGCGTCGGTGACGGGCGCTCGTGCGGAGGTGCTGCTGCGGCAGCAGTCCGGCAGAGGGAAGCGGAGGACCAGCAGCGGCGGTAGTGGAAATGCAGGCGCGGGCGTCGATGCTCGGAGGCAGCAGTGCGCGGGCGGCGACAGCAGGCGTTACGGGTGGTGTTCGCAGGGGTAGCCGGCGGCTCGGGCAGCGGGGGGCGGCTCCGGCGCGGGCTGCTGGCGAGGTAGGGCCAATAGTGGCGGAACGGCGGCGGCAGAGGCGCGGTGGTGCGAGCAGTGGCGACCGGTGGCTCGGGCAGAAGGCGGACGGCAGACAAGATGAGGAAGAAGAACAGTCTTCTTCCCTTTTCTTTTTCTTTTTACTTCTTTTTTCTTCTGCCGGCCTGTTGCACGTCCCCTCCTCCTGTCTCTGCTGTACTTTTTCAGCAGAAAGCCCAAGTTTCTGCTGACTTTTCTCCTTCCCCCATAGAACGAATTTTTTTTGCTTTTTAGGTTGAGTTTTTGACCTAGAAATCGAGAAAAAGCCCCCATTCGCCATACGCGCACCCCTCTTATAGGCCAAAGATTAGGGCTTTATTTCATCCTTCAAATCAATATTTACCTGATTTTTTTCCAAACACAATATTTCTTTTTATTTTCGACATCCCTTTTGGATTTCTTTTATAAAAATGAATATTTTCACTGATTTTATCATATATTGCCAAAGATTCAAAATTACAATAAAATTTTTCTCAAATTTCAAATCCTGCAAAAATGAGCTTGGAATATCTCCATAAGAATATCAAAAAATCCACCGTCAGATCTTCGAAAAAATCAAATCTCTATTTTTTCACAAGATAATTTTCGGTTATTAAAAAAAACAGGCTTGAACCAATTTGCTATTTTCGTGAACTTAGTCCAACTTGTTAATTTAAAGCTTAGAACTATCAATTTAAACCCATCTTTCACTAGTTCAATGCAAATGCAAGTGCAAATAAATAAATAAATAACGCCCCTAAACACTATGTGCCGCACAATTTAATTCTATTTTTTTAGGGGTTAAAAATTAATCCATAATTTTTAATGCGATAAATGACTAAAGGGTTGCCAAAATTTATGTGTCAACATCTCACCGTGAGACATTCCGGTATTCAAGAGTTGCTGGTCTTGAGATTTAAACTAAGGAATTCTAGACACATAGTAGGGGCATCCCCATTCTTTGAGGGCATCATCGGGTCATTGGCTGATGGAAATATCTCTTAAGTTTGTTTCAGTTCATGCCATTCACACTTCAGCTCTTGAATTACAATGCGCCATTCATCATGACCAGTGCACATGTAACACGCCACATACACAATTGGCATGCTCACATCACATTCGTCACTCATGGAATGCACAATCAAACATGAAGTCATCCTCGCGGCACCCACACGCGTGACAGTTCAGGAATAGGCATTCACACTACATAAAGTTCAAAATTCCACAATGTATGCTCATGCTTTCACCCATATTCCTACAAGTAATTGACATCAAATTAAACCCAATCTTATATCATGAGATAATACAATGACTGTAGTTACTAATATCTATAAACCATGCTTCAAATTACTAACCCATCCAATTGAAATTTGTGGATCTTAAGACTATGGCAAAATCGAATAGATTTGCGCAGTTTCGGGAGCTAAACTTGTAACTATAGTAAACGATTTTGTAAAATTCTAAAAATTTAGTACGTCGTAGAAAAGACCTCAACAAACATTTTTCATGAGGAATCCAAGTCCAATAGCAGAAATTCACACAATACGACACAAAATCTGTCCCGCCAAACAGAATCACTAATCATGGAAGAAAACCAATTTTGATGCTTAAATAGCACAAATTACCTTGAAATTTTAGTATGTACTTCAAATGGATGTGTCAAATAACTTTCATGGAGGAAGGTTATCAAAATTTATTGACACCTAAATTTTGGCAACATTATTAGTTGTTTATCACATTAAAAATTAGGGATTAGTTTTTAACCCCTAAACAAAAATATTAGAATTAAATTGTATAACATATAATTTTAGGAGCATTATTACATTTTGCATTGGATTGGCGATGGTGAATGGATTCGAATGAATGATTCCGAGCTTAAATCACATGGAGATATTCGATTCTTTGATGCGATATATCTTTGTTTAAAATAAGAAATAAAGCAAAAGAGAATGGACATCTTTGTCAAATATTTGGGTTAACGTGAGAATCAAAAAATCACAATCGAAATAATATGGAAGGAAATATTGTGCATATCTTCGTAGATCCCATTCACGGCTGATTAATTGAGGAAAAAAGAAAATAAATAGAAAGGAAAGGGGAAAGAATTTTTGCTGATCTGGTGAATAAATAAACGTGCGGACAAAGACATGGAAAGGGCGAATAAAGAAAGATGTCAACATTATTCGGCTGTTTGAGGGAGTAATTGTCTTGTGCTTGATTTGTTCAAAAGGAATAGATTGGAAGGGGAAGAGACAAAAGGGTAAATATATTTTAAATATCTCGAGAAGATTTGGCCTCTCTCTTGAACCTAAGCTTTCCCTCTCTATATAAGAGCACGCCCACTACGAACGATGGGAGAACACACGATAGCAGGGGCGACACATGTTGATACATACGGCCACACAAGAGGGGAGTCAATAGAAAAAAAGAAGACACGTTAAGAGATACACGTGAGAAGGGAGACAATTAGAGAGACCTCTCTTAGCAAATTTGCGAGACTCCCCTGCCGCGCGAGACTCATGCCGCTTGCCCTATGCCTCCGCCGTCGTTGCACCTCACTGCCCGTGACGCTACTTTGAGCAACCCATGGTCCTGCGATGACGAGTTGCTAATCTGACAACACCGAGCCCCTGCCTCAAGCCCGAAATCCTCTGGCTATTGCTCACCGCCCTCGACATTGTCCGCGCTGTTGTGCCTAGTACCTTTACTACTGCTGATGCCTACTGCAATGAGCTGCTGATCCAATGCCGACCTCCTCCCATCATGACCAAGCCTCTACGAGCCCCCACTCAACACAGAGACGTGAAGAGAACAGGACACATGCAAAACGGGATATGCGATTCAGGCCTTGGCTTCTTCTTTGATTAAAATCTTACCATATGTTATTTATTTATTTAAGCATAGGGCTCGTTTGATTCAACTTTGGGGAAATGGCTTTGCATTTCCCTAAATAACTTTGAGTGAATGGACATTTTATGAATGCAAGTGTGTTTGGAAACTCATTTTTGTATATGTTTTGCAAAGTAGCCTTAAGGTGAAAAAAAAAAGAAAAGAAAATGGAGCAGGAGATTAGCAGTGGTGCTAGTGGTGGTGGGGAGGCGGCTGGTGGCGGTGGGGGGAGTCGGCTTGCCTGAGGTCGCCGACCTCAGTTGCGACCCAGGGTGTTGCCTGGTCGCTTGACCTCAAGCGGTGCAAACTCAGGCGGCGACGGGTGGGGCCTGATCGCTTGACCTCAAGTGGTGCAACCTCAGGCGGCGTCGCCTGGGTCGCTCGACCTCAGGTAGTGGTGCCTAGGTTGCACGACACATGCGACACTCGAGGTCGCCCGACCTCAGGCCACCTCGCTTGAGGTCGCGCGACCTCAAGCAAGGCTTCTCGGCGGCCAAATCTAGCCCCCCGTGGTTGAGCGCCACTGCCGGCTAATTTTCGCGAGGATGAAAGAAGAAGACGATGAATAGTATTTTTCGAGGGCAAGAGAGGATAACATGATTATTAGTAAGGGCAACATTGGGAAAAAAAAAATTCATTAAACCCTAGACTAGTATTCCAAAGGCTAGCATATATGGTAAATGGAGACTCAAAAGTGTGAGCCAAATGCAAAATATTTTCTCCAATGAGCTTTGGGGTCCCAAAGCGGGCCATAGTCTCACGAATGATCCCACACTTTTATTATCACCATATTGACGTCTTCTCCACTTCTGCATTCTGCAACACGCGGACACATACACGTGGATATAGCAGAGGGTCTTAGTGGACAAGAGATAGTCGTGAAGAGCATTATACGGAAGAAGGCTAGCGGACGATTGTGAGGACTTTGGGCACACCAACAAAATCCTGCCTTATCTCACCGAATTCCCACCCGGAGCCTCCTCGTGGACGACCGCCGGTCGTGAGTATTGCCAGTCATTGCTGTCCACGATCCCGCGTCCAATCCAATTTGGAAAGTAATCCACATGTTTTGGTAATATTACCCGGTACCGATTTATTTTGAATATTTGAGTAAATTTATGCTTATTGCAATCTAATTGCATATCTTGAGCAATAGGTATCCCTAAATTAGGATATATGTCCTAATTCGCAACCGCATATGATCTTTAATTCAATCTATAAGGCTTTAGATTGAATTATTGATTTTGCGAGAATCTTTATAATTGATATTTTGATCTTTAAAGCTTAAGATCAATTTATTAATTTTATTCGCGAAATTTCAAGTCGATGATTAGACATTGTTTCTGTATTTGAATCGATTGGATGATACCTTTGTGGATTGAGTGGTTTGAATATTTTGATTGCTTTCCTTGTTCTGAAAATACAAAAAGATTGCATTGCATACCATGTAAGTTAATTAAGTCATATTGCATGTTTAAGTAGGTTCTATGATATTCAAGATAAGATTCTAATTTAAGTTAGGAATTGACATTGTTTGATACCTAAATTGAATTATATATTATCTTTGTTCTAGATAATTAATTTTCTTCATTTTAATTACAAATTTAATAAAAATATCCAAAAACATCATTTGCATGCCATATAGATTCATTGCATCACATCCATATCATCCACCATGTCATATAGTTTAGGTCATGTAGTTAATGCATGCCATAAACGCAGGTCATTTAGTGTTTGCTTGATAGGTTTGTAAATGCAAATCATTTAGTGATTGTTACTAGGCCATTTAATTAAAAATTGTCCATCATTAGAATTAGGCCATTTGGTTAAAATACATTGCACGCAGACTAAATTTCATTAATGTTGACACCTAATTTTGGCAACCTTAAGGAAATAAAATAAAAATCGCAAATAAAAGGAAAAACAAGAGAAAATCAATTTGATTGATCATGAATGGAAATTGGAAATTCTAAAGAATATTCAAATCTTAGTAAATGCGGAAGCAATTCCCGGTCGAGGATCAAGAGTTAGGAATTTCAGGTGAATAAAGAGCAAGAATTTTAATAAAAAGGGAATGAATCAAAGCATTTGAGAAAAAATCAAGCTAATTGGGAAATCACGCTTCGTTGTGCAGTCCACGAATTAAGACAACAAAGAATGGAAGCTCGAAAATTGCCATGGAAAGCGGCCATTTATAATAACTATAAAAGAAGGCCACAATTTTCGTGAAAGAGGGGGGAGAGTTTGCAAAAAACCAAAAAAAGGCGACCATGAGAGAATTTGAAAAGAAAAAAAAGCGTGAAAAAGTGCAGAAGCAACAAAATAGAAAAAGCGTGAGGGGAAACCATTCAAAAAAAGAGAAAAACCTTTCAAGAAGTCAAGAAAGGGGGAAGCCTTTCTTTTCTCGTCTGAGAAAAGCTAGAAGTTAGCAGCAGAGAGAAAAGGAGTGAGTGGACGTGAGGGGGGAAAGAAAGAAAAAAAGAGAAGAGAAAAGAGTCTTCTTCTTCAGCGTCCTTCGCTCCTTTGCAGCTGTCTGAGCTCCACCCACTAGTTCGTCGCCGGCTTCCTTCCGCCCGAGCGTCGACGCCACAGCAGCCCGCCCATTTGTCGCCGTTGGTCGCTGCGCCTCCACATCGCGCCCGAGCACTGACGCTGCAGCGCCGCTGATCGCCACGTTGCTGCCGTCGCCGCACCACTGTAGCACCTTTGCCTGTTTGTGACGCCTGTAGCAAACCTCCACCTGGCGCTTGTCTCCTCCGCGCCTGGCGCCCGACGTCTGCGCCACCTCTGCTGCCGCTCTCGGTGTCCGACACCTGCGCCATCGCCTTTGCCCGGCTCAGCCCGCCACCACTATTGCCTCCCTCCTCCGTAGCGAACACCTGCAGCAAACCGCTGTCCTCTGTCTGCTCGCCTCTGCTCGAGCACTAGCAGAACTTCTCTGTCGGCGTCCGCTGCTGCCCACTGTTGTGCACCTACACGAGCACCACTGCCGCCGACCACCGCAGCAACCTGCATTAGCGCCCGACGCCCCTCTTTGTCGCGCTTCACCCGTGTTTGCAACCCACTGGTTTGCGATCTTGAGTTGGTCGCCGCCCATCCGCCTCACCTGCAGTTCGTGCCAGCCCGCAACCCTTCAGTTGCTCATGACCTCGATGACAACGCCCCTCGCTTGTCCGCCATCACCGCTGCCTCCCCTCGCCGTGCCATCGCCGTGCTTCCGCCTCTACCGCACCCTTGCTGTAGCAACCGCCGAGAGCCTGTAGCCCGAAGCTTCGCCCTGCTCCTGCCGACCTTCTGTCACGAGACTTGTAACGCCTGCCGTTGCTACTCCCGATCACCACCGCTTCGTGCCTGCTTGCTGACCCACGAGAACCCAGGCCGCCTGCTGTAACAACCATCGGCGTAACAACCGCCAGCAGCTCGAGCCCGCCCCTAGCCACGCCGGCTGCCGCCCCTCCACGCCCTGTTGCAGCCCCTGCGACTCCAGCTATCCCCATCGCGCTACTGATTCTCTAAGTCCCTGTCTTAGGTAGTTTATTTTTTATTTTTATTTTTATCAAGTTTCATTATTATTGCTTAAGTCGGAATATTGGGTGTCGATGTTCATTTTATGAATATTGTAGGCATTATCCGTAGGGTTTTGCTTAAAATTATTGTAATTATTGATTTAATTCGTAAGACGTCGAATCATTTTTTTAATTATATTAATTTTTTGGGCACTTTTGATTATTAAATCATTATAATTATTAATTTGACCTATGAGATTTCAGATCAAATTTTTAATTATTTTGAACTTTCTTATATGTTGTAATGTTTAGGGTTAAAATAATTGTTAATTTAATCCGTGAGACAATGTATTATTATTTTTAATTATTTTAATCCTTCATTTGCTAAATATCCTGAGTGGTTTAGGTATAATGTCTATAGTGTAATTGCTTGTCATAGAAAAACACTAAAAAAAAAAAAAAAAATCAAAAATCAAATCTTGCATCGGAATAAGTTGGTTTCGTAAATTAGGATTACATTTTCAAATTGTGCGACTTCATTATCTAGCTTGAGTAGGATTGCACATAGATTAAAATTGGATTTAAATAACTTTTTATTTTTTATTTTATAGATAGGGTCTTAGATAATGTTTGCACATTTTGATAATCTCGTCTCTTTTTTTCTTCAAAAAAATAGTTTTCTAAGATAGGATAGGGTTTAAATCAAATTAATCCCTAAACTAGGTTAGAAAATTATTCATTTTAAATATTTTAATTAAATTTTCTTTTTATTACGAATTTTAACAAAAAATACAAAAAAATATTAAGTGCATGTCAAATATTTTGCATGCTAGGTTCATTTAATTAGAATTTGTTTGTTAGTAAAATTAGGTCATGTAGTTAAAGTGCATGTTTTATAGTAAAGTTCTAATTTCAATATAAGAGAAAACCCAAAAAAATTGCTTGCTTTGTATGTTTAATTTTTTTAATGCAATTTATTTAATTCATTGAGTGTTTAATAATGGTTGGGCATCCGTGTGATCACCCCGTTTGCATCATAATGATTTAGGTTAAAATAAATTCAAACTGTTTGCAAAGAACATTTTTGAAAATAAAAAGAAATGGTATTGAAAGGGTATTAGAAAAGTTTAGTGTAATCAAGTTTCCATACCTAAAGTCTCTGGTTTATAAGAGTATGTTGATAGCTAAATTTTGGACAACCCATTTAGTCATTTATTGCAAAAAAACAAAAAAAAATTACATTGCGTAGCATATAATTTTAGGTGCATTTATTTTAATTTGCATTTGCATTATGGATGTGTTTGATTTAATAGTTCCGAGTTTTAACTTGACGAGATTACACTAAGCCCTCAAAGAGGAAAATTTTTAGCCAAGTCCATGGATGTTGAGATCGAGACAATTTGAAAAAAAAAGAAGCAATATCTTAAAATCTTTTAGAGAGGGAAACAATTGGTGTAGTCCTCGTCTTATTTGTGCTTAGTGGGTTATTTCAACAAAAAAATAAAAAGAGAGAGTGACATATATGCGGCCACCGATTGCACATGAAGAGGCCATTCATGTGCGCTTGGTCATTAAAAGATTTAGTCCAATATGAATATTGACTGAATATCTCTGCCAAATAGAAAAGGAAATAAAATATGTAAAGATAATGCGCAGAAAAAAAAATATAAGATTGAGACACTCGAGTCGGGGATGGGGGGGATCAGATCTAAGAATCTCAACGCACATAATAGAGAAACACACGCGTGGGAGAGAAGGGCCTCTTTTGGCGGCCCCCCACCCCCCGCCCTTGAAACCTACCCCACCACCCTCGCGGGTCCCACCACTCCAAGTCTCCGCTGCTACTACTGTCCATGGAGCCGCCCTTGTTAGAAAATATTGGGTAGGTTTAACACTCCACGTACGCGAAAATGTACCACCTACAAAAGTTGACACGTGGTAAATCTGGGCCCACCTGTCAGCGCCCTATCTCTCCGTTAACTCCGTCTCTCTCCCATTTACTCTCTCTCCTCCCCTCCGTTTCTGCCCACAACTCTCTTCCCCTCTTCTCTCTTACTTCTCTTTTTTCCAGAAAATTTCCCTCGTTAGTCTGACACACGCAAGGGAAAAGACAAGAAAAGCAGAGAGAGAGAGAGAGAGAGAGAGAGAGAGAGAGAGAGAGAGGGGTGGGAAAGAAGAAAAGAAAGCAAGGGAGGAAGTCTTCTTCTTCGCTCATCTTCGACCGAGTATCCCCCATTCTCGACACCGTTGCTTCCCACCGCCTCGATGAGCCGCTCCTGACGCCGTTGTTTTTCCCGGCACGCCGCCGCCACTGTTGCCCCGAGCGCCGCGACACCCTTGCCCGCCACTGCGGACGTGACCTCATCCTTGTCCTCTTCACCATCGTCTGCGGGTTCCTCGGCAAATCCAACAGCAGTGGAGACGGGGGTCGGCGGGGTCGTACCAGACGTCGGACTCTCGGAAGTCGTTGTCGTCGAACCCGGGGACGCCGTACAAGTGGCACGACAGCTACGACCATCGGAACTCCAAGGGGAGCGAATATGGGTTCTTCGGCAATTCGTCTGGCCAGATGAGAACCAATAGCTTGTACCCGGATCTGAGGGCGCAGTACTCGCCGTGGGATTACCGCGAAGGGCGGCGGAGATTCTACGATGATACCCATCTTGTCGCGGGTCGGGGCTTCGGGACGGAGCCGATCTATTCCGGGAGAAGAAGGAACGGAGAAGTAGAAGACGAAGAAGAGAAGAAGTTCGAGACCAAGCGTGTGGTCGTCGAAGATAGTGGTGATCGTAATGCTGCAGTCAAGGAAATGGAAGTTCCAGTCACGCCTCCGCCGCGCTCGCCACCCCCGCTTTCCCTGCCGCAAGCGTGGGCAGCTGGAAATGATTGGAGGCCGAGGAGGAGGTATGAGACTGTTGCTCACATGGCTAAGGATGAGGTTAAAAAACTGCCAGTGGCGCCGCTAGCACCTCCACCACCTTCGCTGCCGCCAAAGCCCATGCTTCCCCCGATGGAGGAAAGAAAAGAGAAGTGGAGAGAGAAGAGGGGGAGAGAGAGCTGTGGGCAGAAACGGAGGGGAGGAGAGAGAGTAAGTGGGAGAGAGATGGAGTTAATGGAGAGAGTGGGCGCTGACAAGTGGGCCCAAATTTGCCACGTGTCGACTTTTGTATGATGGTACATTTCGCCTACATGGAGTGTTAAACCCACCAAATATTTTCTCTGCCCTTGTTGCCTAATGATCAGTGTTCAAGGCTGCTGTTGCTTCAATCTGAACCTGCGCGACAATGTACTTGCTCGCTATTACATCACTGTTATACGCTGCCATGCCTCCGTTGTTTTTTTTGTTTTTTTGTTTTGGTAAGGACCATGTCTTCGATGTTTTTCGTCGCTGTTCTCTGCCACAACATTGTCCAGTCTGGTCTCCATCAACACTAACAAGACATTCGATTAGCCCTTGGCCACGATTCTCTCCGATGATAAAGCAGTAGCCTTTACCCCTGCTTGGACGTGATCAACAACAACAAAGTTTTTGGGCCACACATTGAATATACCGCCGCACAAGAGGAGGTTCTATTTTTTGGGGCTTTTCTCTCGGGTTTCTAGGTAAAAGATTCAACACAAAAAAGAGAAAACCTTTTTCTTTCTTTCGTTCGGGGGGTCACATGGTAGAGAGACACTTGAGAATAGAGAGAGGGGCGTCTTCAAGGTCCTGAGCAGCAGCACTTGGAGGACTTCTCTGGGATAACATTCGGCACAGTGGAGAGCACAAACTTGGTCTTCACAGAGCACTTGCCATAGACGCACGCAAAGAAGAAGACCATTCTCGGTGATCCTTGAGACGTCGATCTTTGCCTTAGGTGTTTCGTTAGTTTTTTTATCGGCACAGCTCCCCGGCGTATCTATTAGATCTAGCCCCGCTCAATCCATCTCGTAGTGTACTTAACGAAAAAGACACAAGAAGGAACAAGTTCTTGGGACTCCTCAAGTCCTCAAAGCGGCTGTTGATCCATCGTTGATCCACTGTGAGTCCAGGCCGCTGATCCCCCAACTACGTAACGACGAGTAGCACCCGTACCAACCAATAGCCTTGCGACAATCACACCGAGAAGCTGCTGCTTCAGCTGTCACGACTTAAGGAGCCCCAGAAATTCACAAGCTCGGCCACGCCTGCACTTGCGCCGTGTCCTATTGCAGTTCTTGACGAAGTCACTGTCCAAGTTTCATTATCCCTAATCGCAACATTCGACAAAGATTCAACACTAACTAGCTCTTCTTGTTCGGGCTATCTCAGTAGTTTATAGATTTGTCTTTGCAGGCGTCCAGGTGGCTAGCTAGTATTTTAAAGGTGGTCCCCAGTAGCTTCCAATACGCTCATATATAGAAGGAACAAAAGAAGGCCAAGTGAGTGTGAATGCTAATATGAGTACTTAGAGGGGGTGAATAGGTGCGAAAACAAACTTTTACAATGAATAGTGTAAAACTTTACTTGTAACCTGAGTCTGTTTAACGATAGACTTTGAAATAGAAATGAGATTTTAACAATTAAATAAAGTTACGAGTAAAGTAAAAGAGTTTAGGGAAGAGAATAAGAACACAGCATTTATAGTGGTTTGGCTTAATCCAAGCTTACGTTCACTCTCCCGCACTGACAGCCCAACGGCTGGATATCACTAAGAATCAAAAGAGTCGTTATAGTATCACGTCCTTGATTCCATAGTGTAGAGACTCTGCTACACTTCCTCAAGGTCTCACAAATGTATAAACTCTCTTTTGTGTATAAGTTTTCGCTCAGCAATTGAATTGGCAAAGAATAAGGAGTTTCAGACTTTGAAATTTATTTATCGCGCACCAACTCGAATAACTGGAACATTTTCCTTATATACTCCTCTATGCCTTCATAACTGTTGGCACTTTCCAAAAGAGCTCTTCCAATCTACCGGTTGGACATAATCAATTAGGGAGATTTCAAGTTATTAAAGGAACATATGATGATAGCCCACCAATCCTGCTCGCCCATACAATCAGGATCTAGGTTTCCATAAGTAGAACATTCCAAGTATGCTTCGTCAATCAACAGATCTAAATTACCCGAATTAAAATCAAGATGAATAATAGATACCAAGGTGCTATGCCCAACCAAGAGATATTCTTTAGTCGATAGAATCAAATCCTCAAAGAAATACTCAATTTTAGATAAGTCTTCTTCAACGATCTAGAAATTGTCAATGAGAGTAGATTTTGAATCTTTAGTCTAGTGGTTCGGCAGTCTTTAGACTTTGATGGAAGAGTCTGCAAGTCTTCAGACTAGACTGATAGAAACGTTTTGTTAGCTTCAAAACACGCAATGAGGTTTTCTTTAATAATCTCCTCCTTTTTTATGGTGACAAAACTTTATTGTAGATTTGGATATTTTTGACCTGCAAGACAATACTCAAGTAAACATGGATATCCCACAAAAGATAATTGGTTTAGTAAAGATAGTAATAGATCTGCATCCACAAGAAATAAGTTAGTTTTGTTAATAACAACTATCTTTGCCATGAAATACCAATAGCGCTTAAGATACTGTAGCAAACAAACAATCCAAATCCAAAACCAGTCACAACCAAACATCTAAACAAAAGTAAAGTCAATTAAAAGTCAAATCAAACAAGAGTTAAATCTCAAATCTACACCATCTCCCCCTTTTTGTCAGCATTAAAAAGGTAGAGACGAAAAGAAAATGGAATTAGGATTGTTTTGGAATGCGAATAAGTTGGAAATCTCCCATCGACTAGACAAGTCCTTCTAGCTTTTTTCAAATCCTCTTTTAGTTGAGCCACTTCTTCACTCTTGGCATTTGCTTGAACTTGAAGAGCAATGGCATGAATTTGATCATGCAAGGAAACTGAAGAGGCTTGACCTGCATTCTGCAAGTTCTGAACTTCGCATCCCAGGGTATAAATTTGGCCTTGCATCTCCATAAGAATGTCAAGCAGTCTTCAAAAGTCTGCTGAATTATCAGTTTGAGTGCTTGCCTCTGCATGACTTTCGAAAGGAGTATTTGCAGATGATGGCAAGTCAGCATGAGCGCCCAGATTTAGAGATGAAACTTCATGACATTCCTCAGAAAATTGAGAGGCATAGATGTCTTTTGGATTTGCAATTGAACGGTTAACATCTTCACTAGTAAAAGAAATTGAAAAGGTACCTCTTTTCTCAGCAACTCCCCCTGTTTTATTGCCTTCAGGTGGTGAGAAGTACTCTTCATGCTTTGTCTCTTCTTGTTCACCTCTGCCCTCTTCTTCTTCTACAGTCTTTTCTTCCTCTGCTTCTTTTCTCATCGATTCTCTCTCTCCACTCCTTTGCTCGGATTCTTCTCTGTTTTGATCCTCTCCCTCCTCTGTCTCAAGAACAGAACGATGTAAGTTTCTCAATGCAAGAGCAGAAATGGTGATATCATCCTCATCTTCTTCATCCTGCAAGATGAGTGCTCTTCTTTTCTTGGATGGAGCAGTCAATGGCTCTGTTTTCTCCTTAAATTGCTCCAAAGCTTTGTTCAACTCCTTTAGACGCATTTTGGAAACCATTTTTAGTCCTACCACCATGTGATCACAGGTACGAACACATAGAATCTTGGGAGGCTGAATATTTAAATGTCTGAATAACTTTGTAACAAGCGTTGAGTAAGGAAGTTGGCCCTTGTCTTTCACCATCGTTCTATACATATGAAACATGATTGTGTGAGGTAGATAGAACTTTTTCCTAGTGTTGATGGCATACATCAGCTTTGCTTCTGAGTTGGAAACATCGGTCTTCGAAGTTGATTTGGGTCAAAGGCAATTGATCACAATCTTGTGAAGCAAGATATTTGAGGCATTCATCCTCAAGTACAAAATTCGTCCTTCTACCATTCCATCTCGAACAAGCTCTACCGTTGCACGACCAACAGACACACTAATTGATTGGAATGCCCCTCGCTCTATTCCAATCACATCCACCAATGTGTTCCTATCAACAATATAGTCCTGGTTTCGAACACTAAAAGAAAATATATTTTCATCCAAGAAACTTAGATTAGAATAGAAGTATGCAGTAAGTTATGGATGAGCCACTGTTGTTTCAGAGTAAAACTGTTCAAGTTGAAGTAGAGTGAATTTCTCGCGCAGCTTCACATTCAAAGAATCAAGAAAATCAAAGTCCATACTTCTTGGATTAATCACCCCTCACTTTAGCAACTTAGAGTAAAGTTGCTTGTGTTCCTCCAAACAAAACAAATCCGTCCTTTTACTTTAGATATTAATTGCAACACCATTCTAGGCTTAAAACGAGTGTACATTTTGTTATCATCATTCCCATCAGGCTGACTAAGACCTCTAACACGTGGATCGCTTGGAATATTCGCAAATGCTTGTTCTGCTGATCCTGCAGGAGCAATTCCCAATTGTTCCATTGTTCGTAAAAAGTGGGTTTCATTTCGATATCCTTTCTCTTTCAAAAATGCATCAATATAGTTCAAGGAAGTGCCTTCCTTCTTCAAGGCAGAGTAAAGTTTAAAGATAAAAGCAGGCTTTTGAGTTCTTATGGGTTCTATGCCTTTAATGATTTCTTTCTCCGCTCTATGATCAATATCCCGAGGTCTAGCTTGACGCGGTTGAGAATGTTGTGGGCTCTGTCTTGGTGATTCTTCTTCTTCGGTGAGGTCAAAATGCGTAGGATCCTCACGCATGTGTTGTGGTCCCCTGTTTGCAATCCTTGAAGATTTTCTTTGGGAAGCCATTCTCACAGTCTTTGAGAGATTCCAAACTCGATTCGCGAGAAAGATAAGAACTTTGAAGATTAAAGTAGAGAGTAAAAGTAAGTAAAGTTCCCTCACACATGTGTAGGACCCTCACGCATGTGTTGTGGTCCCCTGTTCGCAATCCTTGAAGATTTTCTTTGGGAAGCCATTCTCATAGTCTTTGAGAGATTCCAAACTCGATTCGTGAGAAAGATGAGAACTTTGAAGATTAAACTAGAGAGTAAAAGTAAGTAAAGTTCTATGCTTTTAGGGTTTGTGAGGAAGACGATCAATATATAAGGCGGTCAAAATGAGGCATACGGAACGTCGTAAAAGGAAAAATAGAAAATGCCTTTTTAAAAAAATAACCACCTTTTTGAAAAATAGATAACTGTCATTGCAAAAGATAACTTGTTTTTCGAAAAGGAATGATTGCAATAATCATGAAAACCAGGGAAGATAACATCAATCAATTACAGATTAATAGATGAACGTACCTTTTCGAGATTTTATTCATGAGATAAATTTCTAAAACAGAAATAACTTATAGTCATGAATCTTGATCTTCTGAGTCTGAGTATTTTTAGATTTTTATCCCTGAGTCTGAAATTCTTCAGACTTTAAGATATTGAGTCTGTAACGAATAAGCTCGAATTGACTTTTCTCCAATGGCTTTGTAAAAATATCTGCCAACTGATTCTTTGAGTCTATAAATTGGATCAAGATTTCTCTATTTTGAACATGGTCTCTAATAAAATGATGTCGAATCTCTATATGCTTTACTCTTGAGTGAAGAATTGGATTCTTGGTGAGATTAATTGCGTTGGTATTGTCACATTTGATCTCAGTGCATGAGTCTTCGATTCCAAAGTCTCTTATCTGTTGTTTTATCCACAAGATTTGAGAACGACAACTTCCAAGAGTTACATACTCTACTTCTGCTATTGAAAGAGCCACAATACTTTGCTTTCTTGAAAACCAAGAGTGTCCTGTTCCCAAGTAATTAACAAGTGCCCAAGGTACTCTTTCAATCTACTCTGCATCCTGCTAGATCTGCGTCTGAATATCCAAGGAGAGTAAAGTTCATTATTTAGGATACCATAGACCCAAATTAAAAGTTGATGCAACGTATTTGATGATACATTTTGCAGTACTTAAGTGAGATTCTTTAGGATCTGATTGAAATCTGGTACAAATACAAACACTAAACAAAATGTCAGGTCTAGAAGCATTAAGATAAAGAAGTGAACCAATGATGCTCCTGTATAGCTTCTGGTCAACTTTCTTTCTTCCTTCATCTTTGTCTAGCTTCAAGGAACTTGACATTTGTATATAAGTCTTTTTGGAATTCTCTAAGCCAAACTTTTTAACCAGTTCTTTAGCATATTTTTCTTGGTGGATAAAAGTTCATTCCTCCAATTGTTTTACTTGAAGTTCGAGAAAGAAGGATATTTCACCCATCATGCTCATTTCAAACTCATCATGCATAGTCTTAGAGAATTTCTTATACAAATTTTCGTTAGGTGATCCAAAAATAATGTCATCAGCATAGATTTGAACAAGTAAAAAGTTTTTGCTTTCTCTTTTGATAAACAAGATAGTGTCTACTTTACCTTTAACAAAGCCATTTTTAATTAAAAACTTACTTAACCTATCGTACCAAGCTCGAGGTGCTTGCTTTAAATCGTATAGCACCTTTTTTAGTTTGAATACAGAGTCTGGTCTCCTTGGGTCTTCAAAACCGGGAGATTGTTCCACATAGACTTCCTCTTGGATAAATC
This sequence comes from Eucalyptus decipiens, assembly GCA_014182575.1. Taxonomy (NCBI): domain Eukaryota; kingdom Viridiplantae; phylum Streptophyta; class Magnoliopsida; order Myrtales; family Myrtaceae; genus Eucalyptus; species Eucalyptus decipiens. The sequence goes on from CM024610.1 coordinate 18,009,705, forward strand.
CATTTAAGAAAGCGCTTTTGACATCCATTTGGAATAATTTGAAATTCTTATAACAAGTAAAAGCAAGTAGTAATCTAATTGCTTCTAACTTTGCTACTGGTGCGTAAGTCTCATCATAGTCTATCCCTTCTTCTTGCGTATATCCTTTGGCCACGAGTCTTGCTTTGTTCCTTATGACTTTTTCTTTCTCGTTTATCCTATTCCTAAAAACTCATTTAGCTCCAATGATAGATTTACCTTTTGGTTTAGGAGTCAATTTCCAGACATTATTGATACTAAATTGTCTGAGTTTTTCTTGCATAGCTTCAATCCAACTCTCATCAGTTAAAACTTCTTCTATGCTCTTGGGTTCTATTTCAGATATAAAAGCCACAGGACTAGACTCTTCATGCCTTTTGGATCTTGTACAAATTCCTTCACTAATATCACCAATGATGAGTTCTTTGGGATGATTAGACTTGTGCTTCCAGTTGCTGGTTGGTTTGTCAGATTATTGATCTTTATCTTCATTTGATTCTTCAACGATTATTCGTTACTAGTCTTCTGAAGTCTGAGTTACTTCTGGAGATTTAAACTTTGTGGAGTCTGGAGCAGGTTTAGATTCTTCAGGTTGAGTCTGAATCGATTGATTTTGTATAAAATCTTGAAATTTGACATTTATCGATTCCTCCACAGATTGAGTCTTTTTGTTGTATACTTTGTATGCTTTGCTGGTGGTTGAATATCCAAGGAAGATGCATTCGTCTGATTTTTCTTCCAACTTACCAATTCGATCATTTGCATTTTTCAATATAAAACATTTGCATCCAAACACATGAAAATAAGAAACAATTGGTTTCTTTCCTTTGAACAGCTCATAGGGAGTTTTCTCCAGAATATGCCTTAAGAAGACTCTATTAATGATATAATACGCAGTAGAAACTACTTTAGCCCAAAAACGAGAGGAAATGTTACTTTCAATTAAAAGTGTTTTAGCCATTTGTTGCAGTGATCTATTCTTTCTTTCCACAACTCCATTCTGTTCTGGAGTGTATGATGAGGAGAACACATACTGAAAACCAGATTCATCACAGAGTTTAGGAAAGTTTTGATTTTTAAACTCACCTCTATGGTCTGTCCGTATACTTGAAATAGTATACCCTTTCTCATTTTGAACTCTCTTAGCAAATTTTATAAAATAAAATTAAACAAAAAGGTTTTAGATTTACTTGCTAGGAAATATACTCAAGTGAATCGTGAATAATCATCAACTATTACTAGGTTATATTTCTTACCTTCAATGCTCTAGGTTCTAGTTGGTCCAAAGAGATTCATATGCAAGAGCTGCTGCACACGATTAGTGAAAATTTGATTTATTGGTTTGAAAAAGTTTCTAACCTATTTTCCCAATACGCATAGTGTGCATAATTCAGATTTTGATTTGTCAGGTTGGGTAGTCCATGAACAAGCTTCTTTGCAGAGACCTTGGCTATTTGCTTCATGTTGATGTGGCCAAGTTTTCTATGCCAGAGATTAGCTTTCTCTTGAATTGAAATTAGACATTGAGATTTTTCTAGTTTGATATCCAAGAAATATATATTCCCATGTCTTCGCCCCGTGAAAGTCTGAGAGGAGTCTTTACTGGTTCTTGAACATATTCCTTCTTGAAAGTTAATTTTGTAACCTATGTCGCATAGTTGGTTGATACTCAACAAGTTGTAGTTGAGTCATTCCACTAAAGAAACGTTATTGATTGTGAGACTTCCAATTTTTACGGTTCCATATCCTACAATTCTGCCTTTGCTATTTCCTCCAAAAGAGATTTTTCCATCATTAACTTGCATAAGCTCTATGAAACAGCTTGAGTTTTCTGTCATATGTCTTGAGCATCCATTATCCAAGTACCATTTAACTTTTTTCTTGATAGTGACATTTATTTAAAAAAGAAACTCATGTTTTCTTTGGTACCCATACTTTCTTGGGTCCAATGGAGTTAGTGCAATATACAGTCTTTGCCCAAACCTTCTTAATAGGTTTTCATACCATAAAACATTCTTTCTCAAAATGTTTTGAGCTGTTACACTTAGAACATTTGATAGCACTGCGGCCTACATGTTTTACAAAGACTTTTTGGAAATGATTTCTATAAAAATCTTTTGTAGGTTTTTGTTTAATTCTTTCATTTACTTTAGGAAAATCAATTAGATGAATGGTTTCAGCAGTCATTCCCAAACCTAATTTGTTGAAGTAAGGTCTTTGTGCTGAAAGAATATTTTCTAATTTCTTAGATCCTATAGAAAATCTTTTTGAAACATTTGAAATATCATTTTTCAAAAGTGCATTTTCTTTTGAAAGAGAGTCTGCATTTTCTTTCAAAGTAATAACACTTTTATCTAAATTTTTGACATTTTCTTTCCAAACAATCTCCTATTGCTTTAGTGCATAATTTTTTCTTTTTAGTTCGAAAATCCTCTTAAGAGAGGTTTTGAGACTAAGACATAATTCATCAATATATTTAGAGACTTTAGCAAGAATTTTTAAATTACTCACCTCGATTTTACTGTCTGAGTCTGAGTTTGTCTCAGAGTCTGGATCTGATTCTGATTGTGTCATTAGATAAATATTAGCATAATCATCATCACTCTCTTCACACTCGGTAACACTCCAACTTTATGCTTTGAGAGCTTTTTTGTATTTCTCAGCCTTCCCTTTCTTTTTCTTCAGTAAGGGACAGTTGGGTTTGATATATCCTTTTTTCTTACATTCAAAACAAATCACATCTTTATTGAATTCATTATCTTCAGCTAATTTATTTTGAAACTTTTGAGAATTTTGTTTCTTCCAATTGAATCTTCTTCCCTTTTTGTTCAGTTTTCTGAACCTTCTTATTATAAGAGCAAGTTCTTCATTGTCCATATTGTCTTATGAATCTATAACATCAGAATCATCATTAGATTTTAATGTGATAGAATTTTTACCTTTGGGATCCTCATCTTCATTGATTTGCTCCACTTCATAAGACTGAAGGGTGTCGACCAATTCATTAACAGAGAGTGGTATGATCCTTTGTGTCTCCCTTATTTAGGTCTTTATGTGATTCAAATATTTGGAAAGTCCATGCAATAACTTGTTAATCTTCATGGGTCTAGAGATTGGTCGACCTTGATACTCAAGACCATTCATGATTTCTGTAAAACGACTAAACATGTTAGTGATAGATTCTCCTGGTTTTATCTTGAATGATTCATATTGATCGAGCATAATATTGATTCTGGTTTCTTTCACTTGATCGGTTCCTTCATAGGTGATGTGCAATCTATCCTAGACTTCTTTAGCTATTTCACAAGAAGATATTCTGTTATATTCAGTGGGAGATAATGCACAATATAAAAAATAAATTGCTTTTGCATCAAGAGCTTGTCTCTTGGTTATCTCTTCTTGAGTCATTTCACTGGACTCAACGGCTTCTTTTCCCCTTTCTGAGACTGTTGTAGCTTTAGGAATAATTCTTTTGTCTACCACATCCTATTCCAAAGGATCTTTTAATCTTAGGAATGCCTTCATCTTGTTTTTCCATATATTGTATTCCTTCCCATCAAAGTAAGGTGGTATTACTTTGCCCTTCAACCAAACTTGGAGCCAACATACTAGTCATGGATTGTTAACTCTGAAGTAAAAACACTTCAATTTAAATGAGTACACAGGTTCTGATACCAATTGTGAATGCTAGTACGAGCACTTAGAGGGGGTGAATAGGTGCGAAAATAAACTTTTACAATGAATAGTGTAAAACTTTACTTTTAACTTGAGTCTGTTTAACGATAGACTTTGTAATAGAAATGAGACTTTAACAATTAAATAACGTTACGAGTAAAGTAAAAGAGTTTAAGGAAGAGAATAAGAACACAAGGTTTATAGTGGTTCGATTTAATCCAAGCCTACACCCACTCTCTTACACTGACAGTCCACCGATTGGATTTCACTAAGAATCAAAAGAGTCGTTACAGTATCACATCCTTGATTCCACAGTGTAGAGACTTTGCTACACTTCCTCAAGGTCTCACAAATGTATAAACTCTCTTTTGTGTACAAGTTTTCGTTCAACAATTGAATTGGCAAAGAACAAGGAGTTTCGGACTTTGGAATTTATCTATCGCGCACCAACTCGAATAACTGGAACATCTTCCTTATATACTCTTTCATGCCTTCATAACCGTTGGCACTTTCCAAAGGAGCTCTTCCAATCTACCCGTTGGATAGAATCAATTAGGGAGATTTCGAGTTATTAAAGGAATATGACGATAGCCCACCAATCTTGCTCGCACATACAATCAAGATCTAGGTTTCAATAAATAGAACCTTTCAAGTATGCTTTGCCAATAAATGGATCTAAATTACCCGAATTAAAATCAAGACGAATAATAGATTTCGAGGTGCTATGTCCAGCCGAGAGATCTTCTTTAGTCGATATAATCAAATCTTCAAAGAAATACTCAATTCTGGATAAGTCTTCTTTGACGGTCGAGAAATTGTCAATGAGGGTAGACTTTGAATCTTGAGTCTGGTGGTCCAGCGGTCTTTAGACTTTGACGAAAAAGTTTGCAAGTCTTCAGACTAGATTGATGGAAATATTTTGTCAGTTTCAAAACACGCAAGGAGGTTTTCTCCAATAGTGAGAAGACATTCGGCCACCGTTCTTCTCCGGATTACTGAATACGTGTCATCGATCATTCCCCGTTGAGCACCATGAACCATCACTGACCACGGTTCGCGATCCATCATCGAAGATCCATTTTGCCCATTCCAATTTGGGAGGGTTATCTGTACGATAATTGAATTAGGTAATTATCTCGTTTGCCCTTAATTTGAATATTCTTTGATTCTATTTGATTGGGAATATTATATGATTTTTGAATTTGAGTGATAATTGCATCCCCAATTAAGATTTATTTCCTAACTCGCAACCGCATATAATCTTTGATTCCATCTACAATGCTTTTAGATGGAATTATTGATTCCTTGAGGAATTTTAAAATTGATGTCTTGATCTTTAAGGCTTAAAATCAACTCTTTAATTTTATTTGCGAAATTTCAAGTCGGTTGGATATTATTTCCTTATTCGCATTGATTGGATGATATATGGTCTTGAATGATTTGATGCTTATCTTACTTTAATTGCTTTATTTATCCCAAAAATACAAAAAAATTGCATTTGCATATCATGTGGATTAGAATTGATTTCCTAGATAGAATTGCATGATAGAATAGTTAGACTCTTTTCTAATTATATTAAAATGCATGTTTAGATGGTATCTAGGTTAGAAAGTATCTTTGAGTTATATTGCATGTCAAGATAAATTTCTAAGTTAAAATGGGATTCAGATTAGTCTATTTCCTAACTTAAAATATATAATATCTCACTTTAGTTAGATTTTTTATATTATATTTTAGCACTTTTAATTACGAATTTTTATAAAAAAATAAATACAAAAAAATCAACCATGTGCATGTCATGTAGAATTAGGTTCATGAAATGCACGTCATTTAGTATTTGTTACTAGGTTCATTTAATTAGAAATTGCCCGTTATTTGAATTAGGTCATTTGGTTAATTTAGATTGCACATTTAATTATTGCATTTTCTTAATTCCGAATTTCATGAAAAAAAATACCCAAAGAATTATCTTAGAATGAATTTTATTCTCTAGGATATATTGCATGTTCATTAAGAAAAAAAAATTACTTTACTCATGTCATATAGTTTAGACTATATTGTTATGTTATATCACTTCATGTTAGATTAGTAATATTGCATTGCATATAGATTAGATTCTCATTAAAAAAGTGAAAACAAAAAAATTGAGTGATTGCATGTTAATTAAAAATTATATCTAGAACTGTTGATGTGAATTTTGATCTAACAACACAAATGCTTTCATTGCCATGAGGTAAGCCCTGCATTTTTTATTTGCTTTCTTGAGTGTTAAATTGGTGGTTTGTGCATCCGTATGATCATCCCACATGTTAGGGAAGTAAATTAAAATTAATTCAAGCTGCCTACAAAATATCTTTTCAAAACAAAAAGAGAAAAGTATCAAAATGACATTAGAAAAGTTTAGTGTGATCAAGTCCCCGTACCCAAAGTTTTTGGTTCTTAAAAGTAAAATAATTCTCCAATTATTTTACTTAGGTGTCTAATTGATCTATTGTAAACTGATTAGTGACGACTCCGTTTTGCATGCTAAATATTTGAACATAAGTCGTAAATTGGCATGGGCTTGGGAGAGCTCGAGTTAAGTTTAGGCTTAGTAATCCATCAGCCAAATTCTAGGTGGTTTAGTTGAAAATTTGGTCGCGACAAAGTAAAATAATTCTCCCATTATTTTATTTAGGTGTCTAATCGACCTACCGTAAACTGATTAGTGGCGACTCCTAAGTAATAATCTTTTGCATGCTAAATATTCAAACCTAAGTTGCCAATTGGTATGGGTGTGGGAGAGCCTAAGCTAAATTTAGAACCAAGGAGGACGGAGTCAGTTTCCTGCAGGTATGCCTTCCTATAGTGGGCGAACCTCTCCCGTTCAAGCCTTTTAGGGATAGCCTTTTAGTAAGAAACCACTCTGACCTTTAGTTCAAAGCCTAGAGAAACTCAAAGATGCCAGGGTGGTAACATTTTTAACAATTCGAGCTGCATTTCTCAAAGGACCCTACTAGGCTAGATAAGAAGAAGGAGTTTAGAAAGCCATAGAGAGTTTTTTACAAAACACTCACTTTACTTCAAGGGACTCTTCCTCTAGTACAATCCCATCAACAGGAAAGAGAATTCTCCAGACTGACGTTAGTGATGAATACTTGGCAGTCATCCTGTTTGAAGAAATTGATGTTAAGAAACACCTATGTGCCTGCAAAAGTGGAAAATTTTCCCAGGCTGAAATGCATTATCACTCAACTTTCAAAGAAATCTTGGCGGTGAAAAATTGAATAAAAAGGTTTGAATTCCATCTATTGGCCATCACTTCCTGGTAGAACTGGATATGACATCCTTTCTTTAGATGACCAAGTTCAAACAGAAGCAGATTCCAAATTTTCAACTGTTTTGATGGGCTGAATTGTTTTCAAAATGCTCTTTTGAAACCAAACATATTGCTGGGAGGAAGATCGTGCTTGCTGAATTTTTATCAAGACCAAAAGCACCAGCATAAATCAAGATGTATATCATGAGGCATGCTTTTCATACTCTTCATCACAATGAAAAGTATAAGATTAAGAAGATAAAAGATTGGCTAAGTTGGCAATATCCCTAGGAGATTGTTGAGCAAGTCCAGAATGATAGCCTCAGTGAAAATCTGGAAAACATCATGTGGTAATGTCACATAGATCTGTTCAAACTCAATGGAGGTTCGATTCTTTATCCCTTTTGGATTAAATTCGGACTATCCATTCATACATCCTCTAATCTAGAAGGAAGACGACTTCCCTGATCAACTTAGATGATTATGGTACTTAACCAATAAATACTTAATAGCCATTGAAATTCTAACCAGAAGATTCATTACCAACCTCACCAAGATATTTGACTTCGATAGAGGAAACATTGAAAAAGAAAGTGACAAAAATCTCTTGGCATTCATCAATTGGTTTTATCCTCCTACTTACTAGAGACATCTCTTGCAGCAAGAACTGAGAACCACCCAACCAAACCCTGAGGTCCATACTATTTTTTTTTCTAAAGTTCATGGGCTTTTGTTACAAATAATGGTAGCATTACCAATGCCTCACAAATTATAGGAACCACATCCTATAAACCTCAATTGCATGGTACAAAAGCTCGGATTTATAGGTCCTTTCCAGGAACTGTTGGTTGCTGTGAGCACAAGTACCTTGAACTCCAAAGGATTTTATGCCAAAAAAATAAAACCATCCCTGAAGATTTATAGAACTATAATGTATCCACTACATGAGATCATTATAGCATTGCACCAAAAGCCAATAAAGCATTCGAAGAATTTAGACAAACTGCATCACCATAGGAGCAAGAAATGACAGATACAGATAACCTTGCACAGTTCTCTCAAGACCCTTATGGACAATGCGGAGGTCCTCTTTCCTAAGACCCCTACGAGTCCTCTTTCCTAAGACCCCTACGATCAAGGACCTTTGTCCTTATCTCTATGCATTGACACATCCTACTATGCTTAGCTATCCAATTGACCTTAGCCCAATATTCCCGCCGACACTACAAGCTCCTCCCAGAATTAAGAGGACGCATCTTCGTCAAACCAAGTTCTCTCAACAAATTCACTTGCAGGACGTGAGCAAAAATACAAAGAACACCTTCTAGCAATGCATAGTTCAGATGACTTAGACTATGACTACAATGCTTGCAACGGACGAGACTACTGATTGTACAAGTTATTATAGTGTTACTGTAGCAGTAGGTTAGGAAAATCATTGTTGACTGTCACTATTCATACCGTACAAATAATTCCCTATCGGAAGTTTCTGGCGCCTCTGTTTATTTCAAGACTCATGAGCATGGTTCTTGTTTGTGTGTGACCTCTCACTGTCTATAAAAGGAAAGGTTGATGTAATGTGTTGGGTAGAGTCCATTGAAGTAAAGTGAGTGTTTTGTGAAAAACTCTCTATGACTTTCTAAACTCCTCATTCTCTAGCCTAGTAGGATCATCTGAGAAATGTAGCTCGGATCGTTAGAAACATTACTATCCTGGCATCTTCGAGTGTCTCTAAGCTCTGAACTAAAGGTCAGAGTGGTTTCTTGCTAAAAGGCTATCCTTGAAGGGCTTGAATATGAGAGGTTCGCCCACTGTGGGAAGACATACTTGCAGGAAATTGACTCCGTCCTCCCTGGTTCTAAGTCTAGGTCCATTCATGGTATCAGAGCCATGGTTTCGTTTGTAGCAAGATCCGTTCAATGTGCTTAGTAGGTGAATCCAGTGCTGAAAATATCTCTTCACATCATGACAGATCCAGAAATATTAAAAGCACCCGTTTCTCTCGCTGCATCTCCATCTTTTACAACCACTTCAGATTTCCGTGTTTCCAATGCTTCTAAGATAGACTATTTTTATGAAGTCTCTCTTAGCGATGAAATCAAGATTTCTGAAACTTAACTTCCTCTTATGAACCCTTATTCCGCTTTTGCTAAACCCACCCCATCATTCTCTCCCATTCGTTCAATTCGACAACTCATTCGCCAAACCCCAAAGGAAGTAAATGAGTACGTCCTGTTCTTCAAGTTCGACCAACATCCCATTCCTACCATTGAAAAGGAGTACTTTGTTACTCTCCAGATTCCTCTAGAGTTTCCCAGTCAATGGATCCAACAAGGATATTCTCATGTCTATTATGGGGCTATTCGTTTTGCTCTTACCTTTCATCGTCGAAAGGGCTTGCTAGTTGTGGCAAGAATAGCGTTATTGGATACACGATTTCTGGAATACCATCATGCTTGTATTGATACTGTCCAAACCACTTTGAATGTTGGAACAATCTATGTGACTCTGTATCCAAACTTCAATATAGCTCTTTTGGACCCCCAACTACTTTCTTTTCTAAAAGTTCAGGTTCAGCTCACAAGAGCTCCTCAAACTGTCGACTTTGTTGTTGCAACACTGCACTACCAGATGGTTTATCGAGTGTAGGACCATGCTCTTGATTTAAATTTCCACAATGGAAATGAAGATGCTTTATTCATTTCCATGCAGAATGATTAAGCATCATGCATCCATGTTCCCAAATAGATTCCAAAGAAAAAGTTGGCCAAGCTCCTTCCAAAGACTTGGATCACCAATTATGAAAAGTTGCATCAGAATAACAAGCCTTTCTAGTCATTAGACTCTGAGTTCGTCAAAAAGAAGGACGGAACTGTTTCTATCAAATTTGGCAAGGAAAAGGAAAATCCTTCTATCTTCTAGACCCTCTTCATGATTGAACCATGTGTTCTTGAGTCAATTTCCGAGCCAAATCCAAAAAAGCTTGTTCAATATTTCAAAAGTGATGGACATCCTATCCATTCCTATTGCACAAACTCTCCCGACGAGGTAGATTCAAATGCAAAACCTCAATGGAAACACAAGAAGCCAAATGATGCTATGTACCAAAAGTACCTGAACGAAGATCCCTCCGTTGATACTCTTGGTGAGTGCGACAAATTCCAGTTTATGGTTTCTTATCCATCAACTCCACCACCAGAGTTCATTACTCCACCCCCAGTCTCACCAACTCCACCACCATCACCTCCTCCATCTCCTCCTCAGAAAAAAAACCAGTTCTCTCCCCGTTTTATAAGCCAATCCTAAAGTGGGCAAAAAAGCATTCTTGCCCACTTGAGGCTCTAGCAGAAACACTATCAACTTCTTCCATCGCCATGTTTCATGAGACAGACTTTCCCCCTCTTGTTTGAGAAAGTTCTAAACTCTCGTTTTCTGCTCCAGAAGAATTTATTGATCCACAAGGCAGATATCGGCATGCTCCCAAGATACTCGCCCCCACTGATGTGGATCAACATGGAAGGCAGAAAAGGATACCTGTTGTTGAAGCTGTCCTAAATTGGCAATCGGAGACTCTTTTAGCACATAACAATGCGTTCAAAGCAATTGATTCCAAGATTGTGAATGTGTAACAAGATCTTCAAAGATATGATGAAATCACCAAGAAAATGCTTTTCAATTTCCAAAAGAGGCTTCATGCCTTAGAATTCGAACAACATTTAGGGTATCATCATCTCAAAAGTCCTAAGGCAAAAATAGAGAAGCTCAAAAAGCAAATCTAACTCCTTGAAGAAGGAAGGTTCAATCCTTTTAATCCATTTCCGACTATGGTATAGATAGAGCATTCGCCTCCACCACCTCAGACGTTTATCTTTGTTGCCCTCACAGACGTTCCTATTAGACGGGACAAGACAGATATGGTAGAAATGCGAAATCGTCTCAAAGAATTAGATCAAATAAGGAAGGAAAATGGAAAAGAGAAAATGCCTGAAGAATCCTCGCTTGTTATAAAGGAAAAGCCAGATGAGATGATGTTATCAAATCCGTTGGAATCTTTCCTAAAAGATTTGGGCAATCAGGAAGAACAACCTGATTCTGCTATTCCAAAAGATTAGATCTTATTTTCAACAGAACAAGCTTTTCCAAATATCTTTGATACTGAATCAGATTTAGTATCCCTCTCATCCTCTTCATCCTTCTCAATCCCTGCCATTGATTCCTTTCCTATTGTACCAATAACTTCGAGTGCGTTTGGTTAGATTTTTGGGGAAAGCCTTTGGGAAAATGCAAAGGACTTTAAGTTAAAGGGATTTTCCAAAATGCAAACTGTGTTTGGTAAATTGTAGTTTGAAAGCCTATTGCAAAGTACCTTTGAGTAAAATAGTGTTTGGAAATATTACATTTACAAAGGACTTTGGTGTTTAATTAAAAAAGAAAAATTATTAAAAAAATAAAAGAGTTATTTGGTGGCCTCGGGTAGCCCCGAGATGACCAGCGAGGGTCACCTAGGGTTGGGCGACCTCCGACGAGGGTTGCCTAGGGTCGGGCGACCCTCTCGTGGCCCTTCGCGGAGGTCGCCCGACCCAAATCTGGGTCTGCCCGCTCGATGCTCCACCGCCCACCATCGCTCCGCCCGCAATTTGCCTGATGCCACAATAGTTCGGCTTTATTGCCGTCGCCCTTGTCGCAGCACCACTGCGCCGCCCTCGTTGCGCCACTGAGAGGCTTGTTGCCCAAAGTGCCATCGTCGGACTGCTCAATGCCGATGCTTGCTCCAGCCACGACCCAACGCCTCTACTTGCGGCTTCGCCTGGGTCGTCAGAGGTTGCGCGACCTTGTAGTGATTGGCACGACCCAGATCTAGTTGCCGAAGTCGGGTAACCTCGCGGCGACCAGATCTGGGTCACGCTTGAGGTTGCGCGACCTCGTGGGGACCAGATCTGGGTCGCATCGGTTGCCGTGAGGTAGCGCGACCTTTGGCGACCCAGAGCTGGGTCGCTGCGACGCGACTCACAGGCGGTCGCTGGGACTCGCGAGCGGTCGCCTCGACTCGCTAGGTCACGTGATTGGCCGGTGACAGTCGCCGCGACCTCGCCGACCTCAGTTGTGACCTTGTCAACCTCTCGAGCTCGTCTCTGATCAGTCACGCCGCTGGAGAAGAAGATGAACGGTAGATATGAACAGTGGATGAGGCATTCCGAGAATGCTGAAAGCCCAAGGCAGTCTAGGACCTGCCTTGGGCTTTTAGCCTTGCAAATGCTAGATTTGCCTTAATGCCCATTGGAAATCAATTCCTAAACACCTTCATTTTGGCCCAAAGGCCTTTAGGCCCCCAAAGCCCCTTGGAAAGCAATTTCCAAACGGAGCCTTTATCAATATTCATGGTCGATCCTCTAGACTAGGATATGGAATAAAACCCTTCTGAACCAGAGGTTGTTCAGCCAAACAATCCCTCTCAGCATGTGTCTACTGCATCAAAAAAATATTTTACAGTTGATGATATTCCTTATCACAAATGGCTAGAAAGACTTGAGGAATTTCATACTTGGTTAAATGCTCAAGCTCTTACCAATAAGGATAAATATAATAACCTTTTTGGTTTTGTCACAAGGTTTACAAGCAGCCTCAAGCATTGGTGGCAATCGGTGACAGAACAAGACTAGCTTCAATTCTTACTTTCACCTGACTTTGGTCATGCTATTACCCTTCTATATCATTTCTTCATTGGAAAACCTTTTGACCTCCAAGATCTTAAAAGAAGAGAATTTTTCGAAAAATGCCGTTCTCCCTAGAAAAAATATCTTGATAAACATTTTTTAGAAATGCTTAAGTTCTTCTATGGTATTTGAGCTGATCCAAACCTGAAGCACATCTTCTTGACTTCCATCACCAAATAATTATCCCAACAAGTTGAGAGATCTTTTCTCAACAGACAAAGGAGGATTCAAGATATGCTATTGGGAGAAATACAACAAGAAATCCATTTGTGCCTTGATGATTTGTGTTTAAAGCGCCAAATGATCCAAACTTATCTCATAGACAACAGAGAACTTGATACAGCTTGTTCTCGCCAGAAGCTAATGATCAAATGCTCCAAGCGAGATTGTAATGGCTCTTGTGAAAAATCTTCTAGAAAAAAAGAAGCACTTCAAGAAGCTTTGGATAAAATCCAAACTCGGCTCTAAGCACTTTCGAAGAAAGAAGAAATAACGATACCTACAAAAAAGGAAAGATCGCTTAGGCCACAAGAAATCAAATTGATGCTTCATCTGCAATCAGAAAGGACATTTTGCCAAAAATTGTCCCAAAGCAAGAAAATGTCAAAATCATATGATACATCATATAAAGAATGAAACTAGTATTTATCTTGAAAATGATGATATTGAATCTTTATTCTTTACGAATAAAGAACCATTTGAACAAATTTTTTGTGTCATTCCCTATTATCAAACTCCTAGTGAAATTGATTTGGATTCAGAATCTGAAGATATTTTTCACATATCTCTCACATCTTTGGAACAAAGCACCGACACATTTTCAAGTCAAATTCATTGTCTCCATTTTCTTGTGAAAATCTTCACTTCAAAGTTTGCCAAGCCTATCACTTTGTCATTGCTCTCATAGACACTGGAGCAAGTTTTTCAATCTTAAATACTAAAGTTCTTCCTGAAGAAGGTTGGACTTCCTGTGTTCGATATTTTAACTCTGCCTCAGGAGATACTTTTTCCACGAATGTAAGAACTACCCCCGGTAACTATTCAATTTTTCCCCAATGTTCTATAACCACTAAAATATTCGGGTCCAGTCTCCCTAACAAAGATTTGATCATTGGTTGGGATATCATGACTCCGATTTCTCAACTTCGTATTATTCCTAGAAAATGTCTTAAGTATAAGAACCAATTCTCTGAATTCGTCAATATTTAAAGACTATTTTTCCATTCAAATAAGTCTGTTAGATTCGATCATGCAAAAGTTGTTAGAATCCTGTTTGGAATCTCAATCTGAATTCGCTCAAAAGTGTTCTCATCATTTATGGGAAAATCTAGAGTTCTTTGTTTGCCTTTTTAAAAAAAGAATGAAGATATCAATCCAACCAAGGCGAGTCACATGGGAATGAAGCCAAAACACCTGGTTTTAGCTCAAAGGGAATGTTCGGAACTATTGCAGCAATGTCTTATTGAAATCTCCAATTCTCCATGGGCTTGTGATGTGGCACCCCTCGACGGCCCCCGATCCGTTAGGGTCGCCACAGTTCGCTTACCTTTCACTTTTCCTTATATCACATATCACTCTGATACCATTTTGTTTTGTAGCGGGTCCATACAACCTGGGGGTTTACATCTTTTAGATCGGTCCCTTGCGTAGTTCATATACGGAAGCACATCCAACAACTCCCCTCTCTATATTCAGAAAACGATGCACACCAACTAAACATTTATAGGTAAAAGCCATACTCTTTTATTTACTTAAACCAAATGGACATCATTCATCGGTACATCAAAATGCCATAGTCTTCTATACTCGGCTACACTTCAAAAGATGACCGACATCTCCTCTAACAGTCATACACTTAAAGTCCATCGATTAGTGTTGGCGTCCAAAAGTTCCCTCCTTTGCTATCCTCCTCCTCGTGGTCATATCCAACCGCTCAATCAATCTACTAATTTGAAATGTTGGTCCCCAAAAGGGGTGAGTATAGCCACTCAGCAGGTAAAGGACCAATAAACCACTCAATGTATCATGCCACACAATCATCACAATCATAGCATCACATGTCATTAAGGCATCCATGCACAACTTACCTTGGTATCATGCACACGTCATCATACCTCATGTACATACATCATCATATAGTCATTACCATCATATTATACACTTACCATCATCATGTCACATGTATCATTATCTTTACCATGCATTCATGCATATAACATCATCATCATATTGCATGTACCATCATCATCATATCACATGTACCATCATCATTACCATGCATCCATGCTTGTAACATCATCATCATGTCATGCATATATTATCATCATCATGTCATGCATATATCATCATGCATAATTCAATTTCAATTTCATTTTGGACCGCCATATTTCTCTTTTCCGGGACCAATGTTTGCATCTCACATTCATCACTCGTGCCCAATCCTAGCATTGCGAGAACCATCCGGGCATGTATCCAAGATACAATCGGGCATTCGGCCCCCACATTCTGGGTATCTCGTATCCCAACTAGCATCACGAGGCATCCCCCTGGGCACAAACCTCCAGGGCTTCCGGCATTTATACTCCCTGGCCGGGCATCTCGCATCCCAACTAGCATCGCGAGGCATCCCCTTGGGCACAAACCTCCGGGGCTTCCGGAATTACGTACCGACATACCACCAGGATCCCCCCCTCCTCTGGAATTACGTACTGTATACCACTGAGCATCTCGACACTCCCGGGGAATCGTCGGCTCACACCTCCGACGGCCTTCTCATTTATCTCAATTCTCATCTTCAATTATAGTTCAATTTTAACATGGCATGTGATGTGATGGCAATCAAGATCATACTCATCATCGAATTCATACATGCATCTCAAATCATTATCATACATGCAGCAAGACACCATCATCCATAACAATACAATTCATAGAGTCCATGCAATTTGAAGTGGTCCGTATTTCATGCCTTTTCAAAGTTTACAAAATTCCAGCATGTGCCATTTTTAGAAAACATTTAAATTAAATATCCATATGCTTCTCAAAATCACGAAATCAAGGCATGTGATAGACAAGTCAATAAGATAACAATTTCATGAAAATACATGCCCAATAGAGTTCCACTCAAAGAGATATGATTCACACCAATACAGCATGCAATTTCGGATAAAAACAGAATGAGCAGTTTTTGAAATAATTCAATTAAAATATCCGAACAACCTCTGAAAATTATGAATTTTTACCAGATCATAGTTAAGACACTAAGGTAGATTTTTTATGAAGACTTCTAGGCCAGATTCATTCTAGATAATTTTCTATAAACATACGAAGCTCCTGGTTCTCGCACCGAAACGTCCAGTGTATGCTTCTCCGAAATACTGAGTCTTCACCTACCTATTCTTCTTCGTTTCCTCTGAAATTTGTATATTTTTTACTTCAAGATGTTATCTACAAGTTTCATGAAGGGATCTAAGTAAAATATCCAGTGTATAGTCATCATATGGGTCCATGAAGTCTCGGGTGTCCTAGAGAAAATATTGGGTGGTCCGGGACCTCCACGTCAGCGTGGTCCCGGACCACTCAGGAGGTGCCATGTGAAGGGTGGGCCCCATTTCGTGTCTTCTGCCTTCTTCCCCCTCTCTCTCTCCTCTTCCTAGCCTCGCCGAGCCCTCTCTCCTCCTAGCCCGCACGCTCTCTCTCCGTCGAGCATTTATTGCGGCTTAAGCTTTTGTTTTCTTTCTCAAACGAAGGAAAGAGAAGCCCCGTTCGTTCCACTGTCCTCTCCATTTCTTTCCTCTCGAAAATTTGAATCTGAAAATTTCTCTCTCCCCGCGCTCGTTGCTGCTCCGCCGTGCATCAAGCGGCCGTTCCCCTGCCGTCGCCGATGAACCACATTACGGCCGCCTCTACTCCGGTGCTCGCTCGCTTCGCTCCGTCGTTCGTTCCGGCGTTCCGGGATCGCAGATGCGGCGCGCGGAGGAGAAGGGAGCCTCTTCGAGCTCCCCTCAACGTCGGCGAGCGTCGCCCGCCGAGCGAGACCCCCACACACCGGAAGGCTTGGAGGCGAGGTTGCTGGAGAAGAAAGGTTGAGCCCCTCCGCCTCCGCTGGTTGCTTCCATCGCCCCCCTCCCCCACGCCGACGCCGACGCCGACGCCGACGCTCCTCCGCCTCCCTCTCGCGACGTCCGCTCTGCTCTCTCTCTCCCCCCTCCGCGAAGTCGTGTCTCTCTTCCAACGAAATGCGACGCCGACGGCCCTCCACCTCTGCCTCCGCCCGGTTGCCTCCGTCGCCTCGACTCCGACGCCGCCTCCTACCCCGAACCCGACTCTGACGCCGACGGCCCTCCGCCTCCCTCTCGCGACCTCTAGTCCGCTCGGTGTCGTACTGTTGGAGCTCATCGCAGGCAAAAGGCCTCTAGACCCCGAGTTTGGAGAATCCGTCGACATGGAGCGATTTTTCTCTGTCCATCTATCGGCTATGTTTCTTGGGGAGGTGCAAATACTTATAGATCTTGCCCTTTATTTCCAACTTTCACTTCTGATGTAGTTTTTCGGTTACTAAATGATGCACCCTTTTTCTCTGTCCATCTATCGGCTATGTTTTTCTGATATGCCTGTTTTCTCATCGTAACAACAGGCGCAACAGGGATTAAATGTCCAGCAGGTATTAACCAGGTCCTTCCTTGCGGCGTTGTGCTTCCACGCATACCCAGTGAGGCTTTTGCCCAATGCAATATTTTCATTATTTTTGGGTCACGGGCCACACATTTCTTTGACGATCTAAATCTTTAGCTATGTTGTGTGCCTCATTCATAATTGCTTTTGGCATTCATTTTCAAATCTATAGCTGTGACCTATTACTTTAAGCACTCAGAACCCCTTGAGTCTTCTCTATAGGACATCAAGTTTAGATAAGCAAATTTACGGGATGGCAGAAAATCGAAGGGATCAATTTGTGACATCACTAGTGAAAATTTTTTTTGGAACTTTTGAGAAACGAGACAGCTGTGTCTCCATCATTGTGACATCAGTTGAAAATCACTGTGGGGCAATAGTGATTTTTAACTCATCTCGCATCGGATCAATTATCCCGTGATACTGTTGATCTTCTTATTGGATCAGCAAACTCTATAATAGTCTGTTCACATGTCTATAGAATTGGATAACCGTACGCCGGATTAATCACGATATGCCACAATATCTGCACTAATGTGCGTAGTGTTCGTGCCCGCAAGAACAATGAAGTACATGCGGGAGAAGGAATTGATTGTTTTTCAGTCATGCGGGTCTTCAATAGCACTTTTTAATGGGGAAATACCAACCTTAATTGTTGAATTTGTGTAGGTCTCTTACATGATACTACAGAGGGTATCGCGGTGACCCACTCTGTAGGAAGCTGCGTGAAGCGTGTTGTGGTCATTGTCGGCTCGGTTCTCTTCTTCCGAACTCCAGTTTCACCCATAAATTCCCTAGGTGATTTATGCTACCATCTGAACAGCCTTTTTCGAAGTTTGTTATTTTCTTGGCTTTTGTTTCTTCCCCTTCCCTCCCCAAACCTTAGTGAGAAAGCATATAATGGCATTTGCTGCTAGGGAAAATGAGATCTGGTATCTGTTTATTGGTTAATCAACTGGTTTAGCTTGGTTCCATAGTATTCCGTTGTCATTACTATTTAGATTATTTTGCTCTCATGGTTATGGTTTTGTTATCTTTCTCATTGTGGTGATGTTATTAGGTACGGGAGTGGCCCTTGCTGGAGTATTTCTGTACTCACGCGTGAAGCGCATTAAGCCCAAGCCAAAGACTGCTTGAAGGACCACCAATGATGCTCCGGAAGAACGAAACAGTATCGGTAGTGGCAGGGTCCTATGGATACATTGCGCCTGGTAAGTTGATTATTACTCTCATAATCTTCCATCGAATTGATCAACTATCAGATCTTTCTAGTGTCCCAGTTAATAACCGTATTACCCTTGCAAAATAGCTATTGGTCAATGCTAAAAAGTGATGAAAGTATCACATATGCTCATCACCTTTCCTTAGCTAACAATGCTGCAATTTTTTGATGTTCGCCGACAGAGTACGGATACATCATGAATGCATATGAAAAGATAGACATATACAGCTTCGGTGTCAAATTTGTTGGAGCTCATTGCAGGCAAAAGGCCTCTAGACCTCGAGTTCGGAGAATCCGTCGACATTGTCGAGTGGATACGGAGGAAAATCAGGGACAACAGAGCTCTGGAAGAAGCTCTAGACCCCAATGTAGGAAACTGCAAGCATGTGCAGGAAGAGATGCTTTTGGTGCTCAGAATAGCGCTCCTCTGTACTGCAAAGCTACTGAGAGATAGGCCTGCATGAGGGATGTCACAACCATGCTCGGAGAGGCGAAGCCTCGGAGGAAGAGTAGTAGCAATAGCGCCACAATGTATGAAGCTAGCAAAGACAAGCCAGTTTTTAGCACGTCACCTGTAAATGGCCTTCTCTAGGGACTGAGTTTTGAGCATTTGAGTTCCTTTTGGCTAATAGTTCCTTCAATTTTTCTCAGTATTTAGAATTTCTTAATTAAATGCTTGTAGCTACTGGTTTTGATATCTGTAGAGATCACCGGTATATGATGGAGGTACCTTTTTTTGCAAATAAAACTTCATTTGCTGTATATGTCCATGTCCAGAATCACTGCGGCAGTATGTTTATAGAGCTTCAGTTTTTCTTCTTATGTTTTCTTGGTAACTTTCACCCGAAAAGCAAAGGATATCAAGATGGTCGTTTCTATTTAAGAGGTTCAGGTTGGTAATGGCAATGGAAATTAACACATTTTCAAATCTGAGGAAAAAACATTGCATGACATATAAATCATGTAGACCAAGTTCATCAGGATAATTGATCTTGTAATGGTCGTCTATATAGTCTATAGACCATGCAAAAATTTCTCTTTTAGGTCAATGCATTAAGGAGTTCATGGCATTAAGGGGTTCATGGGTTATGAAGGGTATTTTTGGTTTTTTATTTATAAAATGAGTTGTTTCAATCTGTGTCCCATAGTGTAAATAAATACTAAATTGAGCGCCCTAGAAGCCTTAGCAGTTAGTATATATATAGAACAGGACAATAAAAACAAGGATAAGCGATTGTCCTGTGGTTATTGATCTATCAAATTTTGCACGCACGTAGTTTAAAACCTCACCCTATTATTGAGCAAAAAAAATTTGGTGTCAAAACCCGATACCTCATTTTTTGGGCAAGAAATAGAGACAAAAATGAGGTATCGAGTTTGGATGCCAAATTTTTTTTGCTCAATAACACAATGTGGTTTTAAACTAGGTGCATGCAAAGTTTGATGGATTAATTTTGAGTACGGGAGCACGTAAGAATTTATTTCCGAAAGCTTTAAAGAAAAAAAAAGTTGGAAAAGGGTTGTTGGGCAAGAAATAGAAAAAAAAATGGGGTGTCGGGTTCGAATGCCAATTTTTTTTACTCAACAACACAATAAGGTTGTAAACTAGGTGCGTGCAAAGTTTGATGGATTAATTTTGAGTACGGGAGCACGTACGAATTTATTTCCGAAAACTTTAAAGAAAAAAAAAGTTGGAAAAGGGTTGTTGGGCAAGAAATAGAAAAAAAAATGGGGTGTCGGGTTTGGACGCCAATTTTTTTTTTCTCAACAACACAATGAGGTTGTAAACTAGGTCCGTACAAAGTTTGATAGATTAATTTTGAGTATGATAACACGTACGAATTTATTTCCGAAAGCTTTAAAGAAAAAAAGTTGGAAAAGGGTTGTTGGGCAAGAAATAGAAAAAAAAAATTGAATGTCGGGTTTAGACGCCAATTTTTTTTCTCAACAACACAATGAGGTTGTAAATTAGGTGCGTGCAAAGTTTGATGGATTAATTTTGAGTACGGGAGCACATACGAATTTATTTCCAAAAGCTTTAAAGAAAAAAAGTTGGAAAATGATTGTTGGGCAAGAAATAGAAAAAAAAATGGGGTGTCAGGTTTAGACGTCAATTTTCTTTTTCAACAACACAATGAGGTTGTAAACTAGGTGCGTGCAAAATTTGATGGATTAATTTTGAGTACGATAGCACGTACGAATTTATTTCCGAAAGCTTTAAAGAAAAAAAAAGTTGGAAAATAGTTGTTGAGCAAGAAATAGAAAAAAAAAATTGGGTGTCGGGTTTGGACGCCAATTTTTTTTTTGCTCAACGACACAATGAGATTGTAAACTAGGTGCGTGCAAAGTTTGATGGATTAATTTTGATTACGGGAGCACATACGAATTTATTTCCGAAAACTTTAAAGAAAAAAAAAAGTTGAAAAAGGGCTGTTGGGCAAGTTGGAAAAGTTGCCAGCGAATCTACGTAAACTTCCTGCTTCAACCTGGTACTAGAATCCGCTGGAGCAATTTGATATGAAGCGAGGACTAAGATTTCTATTACTTGTATTGGTTCAAACTTGTAGTAGTATGATTAAGAATGGTACTTTGGTTATGAAAGATGCGTACGCCATGCGATGATCTTCGCGATGATCTTCATGGAGAACATTCATCGACAACACAAAAAGAGGTCGCCTTTGGTTTTGCGCAACTGAATGAAATTGCTGCCACGAGTCATGCATTAGGGGTTGATGTATCGATGCTCAAGTTTCCCCGAACAATACGATCGAGCAAGCCAATAGTTGGGTTGTGTTGGATGGCATATTATACGACTGGTGAAGATAAAAGGAAATTGACAGCTACAACTCACTAAACCAAACAAGATAATTGGCAGCTTTAAGCAATCTAGACATCCACATGCTATAAAGGAATTGAAACCTTATATCATTCAAAAATCTAACTATGTACCACTATACTTGAGATTCACGAGTGTTGGTTTCGGAGATGTCATGAATGCATTTACAATGGTGGTTGTTTATTCACAAGGCAAAAAATCAAAGTAGACACTCTTCCTATCTCACCTCACTCATTTTATCTTCCTGCCTCAGCTAGTTGAATAATCAAATTCTTAAGATCGTTTGTCGCACTTGCTTTCCGAGACATGGCTCTGAGTCTGCGGCATTCGGCTTCCAGCCTAGCTACCTTCTTTATGCTCTCTAAATGCCGTTTGCTGGCTGTTTCTGCTGCTTGGGTGCTCAAATCACGCTCAATAATCCTAAGTTCTAGCTCCTCCGACATAGAAAGGACTTTGGCTTTGAGGGCCACATTCTCTTTTTCAGCAGCATCAAGCTTAGGGCCGAGATCAGAACATATAACTGAAGAAGCTTCACTCTTGGTTGCTTGAAGCTGGGCATGGACATTGGAAAGCTTAGTCTCAAGCTCGGCCTTTGTTGATTCCCACTCACGAGTTTTCTTGACCACAGCTTAAGGATCTTCTGCTCTTGCTCTTCCCTCACTGTCTCGAGCTGCCTCACACATTCCTTAAGTGCTCCATCAAGATGACTGATTCGATCTTCTAGTGTCGAGTTCCTTTGTGTTGCAGCCTCCAGTTGTTTCTTTAGCACCAAGACTTCATTTTCAGCCTTCTCCCATCCTACCATTGAATATCAGAAGATAAAAACTTACGACGAAGTACATAGGCACAAAAATGCAAATCCGAATGCAATGTCAAATAGATTTAACGCAGGAACGGTTGAAGTAGATGTCATCCTCAAATCTGAAACTCCATGTGATTTCACTCTTGCTCTGATTGAAAGCTTCCAATCTTGTTACCCAGACATTAGTGCTAGTAAGGCTAGTATCCTCCTTCACTTTCTCCACTTGCTTTATTGACGTCTCGGCTGCGAGGCGGAGGAGGAGGAAGTAGTATCGATGATGATGGTGCCGCTTTAGGTTGTTTGGAGCACTTGATGAAGAGGGGCAAGTCCTCATCCACTCGGGACTCTTGGTCCATTACAAAGCCAAGAAACAACTAATTATGAGCCGCCTTTTTTCTAAGAGGATGGCCAGCAGAGCAAGAATCGAGTTGATCAAAGCCCCTCGAGCACGCCCCAGCCGATTGATATAGCTAGTGCTAGTACCTAGAGGGGGGGTGAATAGGTATATAAACGATTTTTCGCACAATACTTAGACAATTAAGGAATTGCAACAAATAACATTCAATCGTAAGACTCAGTGAATGAAAGAGAGAATTAAACACGCGGTTTATAGTGGTTCGGCTTGATTCAAGCCTACGTCCACTCTTCTGCACTGACAGCCAATCGGCTGGATTCCACTATGAACAAAAAGATGTTACAGCGTTGATCTTCCTTGATTTCTGGGTGTAGATGAACTACCACACTCACTCAAGGTATCACCAAGTATAGATACTCTCTGTATACAATTTCGCTCGGGTTTGTATCGACTAATAATCAAGGTGCTTGGACTCGGAATTTCTCTATCTATCACACTTCTTGAACAACTGGAACGTCTTCCTTTTATACTCCTTTATGCCATCATAACCGTTGGCACTTACCAAAGGAATTCCTCCAATCTACCCGTTGACGGAATCAATCAAGAAGATCATCCGAGCTATTAAAGGAATCGACGATAGCCCATCAATCTGTTCGCCCATACAATCGGGATCTTGGTTTCCATGAATAGAACCTTCCAAGAATACTTCGTCGATAATCGGATCTTCAATTGATCTAGATATGAATCAAAGAATCCGTTGTATTTGTCCAGCCAAAAGATCTTCTCCAGAGATCAAGATGAAATCCTTAATCATAATCCTCGATTTGGATTTCCTTCGACACTTTGGATCGATAGACCGTCAATGAGAATAATTTTGAGTCTTAAGTCTTGAGTCTTGAATCTTGAGTCTTGAGTTATGAGTCTGGAGATATGAGTCTGGTGGTCAGAAAGTCTTCTGACGCAAATAACCAGACTAGGATCGATGGAAACGTTTTGTCAGCTTCAAAATCTTCTAGAGCGATTTCTCCAACACCGATTGGTCAAACCGAAGCTGCAAACCCACCACAGAGAGAATCCAGTGTGTGAACAAAACTAACACAGAGCATGAACCTTCCCAATATTAACATAACCCGACACCGAAACTTCAATCACAACATCGAATGAACTTGTGACATCACAGACTAATAGCATAATCAGAGCAAGGAAACAACTAAAGTTCATCTTTTGAGCTTCCAAGGCACGACCCAACACTCTATTCGGCACAAGAGACGCACATCCCATTACGAACAACCTCCGCACTAGTGTCGCTTAATCTCAATCTCATGAAACGAACCTACCCATGATGCATCATCAAGCTAGAGTACACTTGCTCATCAACATGGAACAGAAATAAGAAAGAAGAATCCGTGACACTAGAAAGAGAGAGAGAGAGAGAGAGAGAGAGAGAGAGAGAGAGAGCGTCTACCGGCGCGAAGGAGACGGAGACTCGGAGAGAGGTTGCTCGCGGGGTTGGCTAGTAAGGGCGCTCCGCAGAGGAAAGAGGGAGAGAGCGGAGCGGAGGTCGCGAGAGGGAGGCGAAGGGGCGTTGGCGTCGGCGTTGGCGTCGGGCGCGTAAGCGGAGGCCGAGGCGTGGGCGTCGGAGTCGGGGGCGACGGACTCCGACGCCGACGGAGGCAACCGGCGGAGGAGCGTCGGCGTCGGCGTCGGCGTGGGGGCGATAGAAGCAACCAGCGGAGGCGGAGGGGCTCAACCTTTCTTCTCCAGCAACCCGCCTCCGAGCCTTCCGGTGTGTGGGGGTCTCGCTCGGCGGGCGACGCTCGCCAACGTTGAGGGGAGCTCGAAGAGGCCTGCTTCTCCTCCGCGCGCTGCATCTGCGATCCCGGGAACGCCGGAATGAACGACGGAGCGCGAGCGAGCACCGAGTAGGGCGGCCGTAATGTGGTTCGTCGGCGACGGCAGGGGAACGGCCGCTTAATGCACGGCGGAGCAGCAACGAGCGCGGGGGTAGAGAGAAATTTTCAGATTCAAATTTTCGAGAGGAAAGAAATGGAGAGGATAGTGGAACGAACGGGGCTTCTCTTTCCTTCGTTTGAGAAAGAAACAAAAGCTTAAGCCACAATAAATGCTCGACGGGAGAGAGAGCGTGCGGGGCTAGGAGGAGAGAGGGCTCGGCAGGCTAGGAGAGAGAGAGGGGGGGAAGAAGGCAGAAGACACGAAATGGGGCCCACCCTCCACATGGCACCTCCTGAGTGGTCCGGGACCACGCTGACGTGGAGGTCCCAGACCACCCAATATTTTCTCGGTGTCCTATACCGTGTCTCCAGATTTACCGTCTTCAAAAGTAGGTCGATTCACTAGGTTTTACTTGTTAATTTTACTTAAAATTTGAGTATGTTATATTTTAAGATGTTCTCTACATGTTCCATGAAGAAATTGAAGAGAGATTCCTAGTAAAAATCAACATGCAACCACACATCCACCGAAAGGTCAGTGAAATCGTTCCAGATCTGATGTCTCTGTAGGACGAGAGTTTGACCCCTCAAATATCCATCATTTTGTACCAAATTTGAGTATGTTGTATTTTAAGATGTTAGCTACAACTTTCATGCAGAGACAAAAGTCAAAATCGAACTCAAAACATGCATGCAAGCTCTCACAAAGTTCTTACTCAGGCGGTTCATGCGAAAACATTCCAGATCTAGCATCTCCGTAGGATGAGAATTTGACCCCTCAAATATCCATCATTTTGCACCAAATTTTATTATGTTTTAGTTTAAGATGTTAGATACAACTTTCATGAAGGAATCAAAGTCAAAATCTAACTCGAAACATGCATGAAAACCTCCACAAGATTCTAGGTCGAGCAGTTCACACGAAATCAGCAAGCATTTTCAAGAACAAGTCACATTCTAGCTTCGGTTTTGCCTACCCTAACATCCGAGATCTACCACCAACAAAGCAAACATGCAAGACACACATACAAGAGTGGAAATCGATCCCAACTTGCCTCAAAGACCAAGCGGACAGCGACACACGAACGGCACACCGGCGACGGACGGACGGTGTGCGGGCGGCGACGGGCGAGCTCCTCCTCCTCGGCCTCGCTCTCTCTCGCATCTCACTCTCTCTCGGCAACTCTCTTCCTCTCTCTCACTCTCTCAAAACCAGCCACTCTCTCTCTCTCTTTCTTTTTGGTGGCTTATATACTTCCATGCATCCTCATTTCGCATGGGGGACAAGTGTTCTCATGAGGAGAACGAGTGGCAAAAAGGAGAGAACAAGTGGCAAGGTTGAAGACAAGTGTTGGAGGACATGCAAGGTTACTGGGCTTCAGTTTTTTGGGCCGGTCTTGGGCCTTTATGGGCTGGTCGAATAGGGGGCTGGCGTGGGCTGGTTGGATGGGCTTTGGGCCTAAAAATCAGCCCACCCCCTCCTATTTCTATTCCATTTAATCTCCAATTAAATAAACACCTAATTTCAACTTATAAGCCCACAAAACTCTATAATTTAAATCAATAAAATTCTACTTATAAAGTGCACCACCAAGAATAAGATTTTCTATATCAATTTGCACTTTAATAATTCCTTGGGTCACTTGAAAATACATCTCCATCCAAGCAATCATCCTTTACAAAGCTCGGCCTTAAATTAATTTGTCATGAATTTTGGGATGCCACATGTGAAGCCTTCTATGTCAATAAGCATGCCGAGCAAAACAAAGGAAATATGATATTGGTAATTAATTATTAGCCTCTTAACATTTTTCTCAAAAATGACAAATTCCCTTTACCCTCCAGAAATTTCCTCTCTACTGGATTATCCAAAGCCCACATCTATTCTAAATTTGATTTCAAAGCTAGATTTTGACAATTGGGCATCCATATTGAAGACTAAACCAAAACAGGGTTATGTATTTCAAACCAACACTTCTAATGGAAAGTTCTTCCACCATCCCTTTTTCAAAAGGCCATGTGATAGTCCTGATGAGCAGTCACGCTACCAACTTCTTGAGCAGTTCGCAGAAATTGTGAAATAGTATGGAATTGTGCTTTCTCAAAGAAAGATGAATATTGTCTAGACATAAATTGAATTTATTGAAATACATCTTAACAAAGGTACATATTACCCAAGGCTACATATTGCTCAGGAATTGTTAAAGTTCCCTGAAGAAAATTTCACGACAAAGAAAGTTCAGCAATTTCTTGGGATAATTAATTATCTCAGAGATTTTGTTCCAAATATTGCTAAATTGTTGATTTCACTACAATCAATGCTAACGAAAAATCCCCCACCTTGGGGAAAATCTCAAACCAAAATAGTCACCAAGCTTAAGGAGATCCATTAGCCGAACCCTTAGGTGGTCCAACCCCCTTCGAGGAGGTCGTGACAATTAAACAAGAGAAAATCCTAAAAATGATTGAGTGACTATGTGTTAATTAGAAATCATATCTAGCGCTGTTGATGTGAATTTGAAGCTAACATTGCATATGCTTTCGCTTCTATGAGATAAGTCCCATAATTTATTTATTACTTTATTGAGATTAAATTGGTGGTTTGTGCACCAGCATGATCACCTTACGTGTTAGTAAGGTAAATTAAAATCAATTCAAGTTGCCTACAATTTTTTTTTTTCAAATAAAAGAGAAAAGGTACCGAAATGGCATTAGAGAAATCTAGCGTAATCAAGTTCCGGAACACACAATTTCTAGTTCATAGGAGTAAAGTAAATATTTTGTTACTTTACTTGAGTTTCTAATCGACTCATCAAAGAATAGATTAGTGGCGACCTAGGAAGCACCGACACTCTTCAAGAGTTTTCGTGTCGTGTCGGATACTTCGACATGTGTTTGACATTCTTTGACACTCTCGGACACTCTTTGACACTCAGTCTACACGTATTAGAAAATTTGATACATTTTCAATTTTTTTAATACTCTTTGATACTCAAGTCAAAATTCTGACATACGAATTTCCAACACATGATTGGTTAATTTTAAAAATTTTCAATAAATGAGGGGTTAGTGTATATATGTGTGTGTGTGAAAAAGATAAAAATCAAGAATAAAATAACAAATTAGGAAAGAAGAAAAACCTAATATATATATATATATATATATATATATATATATATATATATATCTTTTACTTTTACTTTTGTGATACAATTTACCCTCAACTTTTTCTTTTTTTCTTTTGACATGTCCGACATGCAAATTTAGAATGTAAATTACTTGTTTTTTTCTTTCCAAGTTTTATGGATATATTTAAATAGAGCTGAATTTGTCAAATTGAAATAATAAAAGATATTAATATATAGTGGATTAATATTTTTAATGTAAATTTATTATAGGCTTTTATTATTATTTATTTATTTGTGAATTTGAATCGGATTAATTTTATTGAAATAATAATAAAAATAATAATTTATTATTTATATATAAGGATGTGTTCGTTTCACGGAAAATGGGCCATCTCCGGAAAATTTTTCCTAGAAGCCATTTTCCAGGAAAATGGCTATATTTTCTGGTGTTCGGCAAAAACTTAAATTTTGAGTGAAAACATTTTCCACCGTTCATTAACTAATTTAATTGTTTAGAAAAATTATCAAAAAATTGAATTTTAATATTTTTAATTGACCAAAAATATTTGTATTTTTAAAAAATACAATTTTTTATTATCTTCCATCGTTCATTTGTTTTTTCTTTCTTTTTCTTTTTCTTTTTCCTTTCCTTTTCCTTCTCCTTCCTCCTTCCTCCTTCCTCCTCCTTCTTCCTCCTCCTTCCTCCTTCCTCCGCCGCATGCCCGACGATGGCCGATGGGCCCGGCGGCCGACCAAGATCGGTCGCGTCAGATCCGACAAGCTCGAGGCTCGGCTGATCTCGCCCGAGCTCGCTGGAGGTTCGTCGGGCTCTGGCGAGCCGCGAGCTCGCCGGATCTGGCGGCGGAGCTCGAGCTCCCGATCCAGGCGAGCCCGAGCTCCGCCGCGGATCCGGCGAGCTCACGGCTCGCCGATCCTCCGGCGAGCTCGGGCGGCCCGAGCCCCACCCGGCTCGCCGGATCGGCGAGGCAGAGCCTCGTCCCAAGCTGGCGAGGCTTTGCCTCGCCCGATCTAGCGAGGCCTGAGCTCGGGCGAGCTGGGCTTCCACCAGATTGGGCTAGGCGGAGCCTCGCCGGCCTAGGGCGGAGCTCGAGCTGGCTTGCGACCGCGGCTGGTCGCCGGTCGCCAATCGCCGGCCGCTTTTGGGGCCGGCCACCGGCCAAGCTAAGGAAGAAAAATGAAAAGGAAAGAAAGAAAAAAAAAGATATAAGGCAGAAGAAGTTAAGGAAAATGTTTTCCACTTTTCAGAAGTGGAAAACATTTTCCTTAGCTTTGAAGGAAATTTTTACTGTTGATGGAAAACATTTTCCTTAAGTAGTTGATTTTCCGTGAAACGAACACCGGAAAATCCGGAAAACATTTTCCTGGAAGTTATTTTCCGTGAAACGAACGTAGCCTAAAATATACATTTAATATACAACGTGTCCTAACGTATCATAATTCTCGATTTTTTGAGAAACGACATGTCGGCGTGTCGTATTGTGTCAAATCGCGTGTTGAGTATTGGTGTTGGTGTCACTTAGGTGGCGATTTCTAATTAAAAAAACATTTGCATGTTGAAAACTTAAACTTAAGTTGCAAATTGGTAGGCTTGGGAGAGCTTGAGCTAAGCTTAGACTTAGTAATCTATTAGCCAAATTCTATGTAATGCACCTGAGGCTAGGTCACGACAAAATTTATTTTATAAAATTTTATAAAAAATTGGAAAGTCTCAATAGTCACTATACACTGTTCTAGCAGCTTCACTCGAGTAGAAAAACGAAACTTGTGAGTAGACCATACTAATCTAGAAAATTCTGAAATAAATATATGTTATAAACCAAGATATTTAGCATAACTTTCATGGAGGAAGTCCCTATAGAATTGCACCGCAGAACACGCCACAAAATCGACAAACATGGAAGGTCTTGCACAATCGATTTCTAGAGTAGCACGTAACACCAGGAATTTCTTTGCACCACATGAGTCATTATTGTTGGAGAAAATTTTCTTATTTGTTTTGAAGTTGACAAAACGTTTCCATTAGTCTAGTTTGAAGACTTGCAGACTTTATCGTCAAAGTTTGAAGAACTCCAGACTTAAGATTTAAAGTTTATTCTCACTAATAGCTTTTAGACCGACGAAGAAAAGATTTATCCATTGAAGAAGTCTTATCCAGATGGAAATATATCTTTAAGGATTTGGTTTATACGGTTGAAGAAATTTTCACAGCTGCAGATAGCACTTTACGATCAACTGATCTTATTGAAATCAATTCGGATAATTTGATCTATTGATTGGCGAAGTATACTTGGAAGGTTCTACTTATGAAAACCTAGATCTTGATTGTATGGGTGAGCAGGATTGGTGGGCTATTATCACATTCCTTAAATAACTCGAGATCTCCTAATTGATTCTGTCCAATGGGTAGATTGGAAGAACTCATTTGGAAGGTGCCAACGGTTATAATGGCATGGAGGAGTATATAAGGAAGACACTCAAGTTATTCAAGTGTGTGTATGGAAGAAAAATTCCAAAGTTTGAAACTCCTAGTTCTTTGTTGATTCAATCGTTGAGCTTAAATTGTACTCAAAAGAGAGATTAAATATTTGTGAGACCTTTCTTACCTTTTACCAAAAGAAAAAATATATTTGTGAGACCTTAAGGAAGTGTAGTAGAGTCTCTATACTGTGAATTCAAGGATGCGAGACTGTAAAATCTCTTTTGGTTCTTAGTGAAATCCAGGCAGTGGGCTGTCAGTGCGGGAGAGTGGACGTAGGCTTAGCCTAAGTCAAACCACTATAAACATTGTGTCTCAATTCTATTTCCCTATCTCTTTACTTTAAATTGTAACTTTATATAACTGTTTATAGTCTATTTTATCTTCAGTCTATTATCCTCAAAAGTTGAATTAAATTGTTAAGTCTAGGAATACTTCTTTTTGCACCTATTCATCCCCCTCTAGGTGCTCTTACTAGCCCTATCAATTGGTATTAGAGCTTGTGTACTCATTTAATTGATGTGTTTTTACTTCTTAGTTAAAGATCTATGTCTAGTATATTGGCTCCAAGTTTTATTGAAGGCCAAAGCAACCCCAGACCACCTTATTTCGATGGAAAGGAGTACATCATATGGAAAAACAAGATTGAAGCATTCCTAAGATCGAAAGATCCTTTGGAATGGGATGTGGTAGAGAAATGAATCATTCCTAAAGCTGCATCAGTTCAGAAAGAGGAAAAGAAGTTGCAAATGCTGGCGAAATGACTCAAGAACAAATAACCAAGAGACAAGCTCTTGATGCTAAAGCAATTTATTCTTTATATTGTGCATTATCTCCTATTGAGCATAACGGAATATCTTCTCGTGAAACAACCAAAGAAGTTTGGGATAGGTTGTACATTACCTATGAAGGAATTGATCAAGTGAAAGAAACAAGGATTAATATTCTACTCGGACAGCATGAAGCCTTCAAGATGAAGCCAGGAGAATCTATCACTGATATGTTTAGTCATTTTACTAAAATTGTAAATGGTTTAGAATATCGGGGATAGCCAAATCTTAGGACCAATAGAGGTCAACAAATTGTTGCGTGGACTCTCCAAAGACTGGAATCATATAAATAATTCAATAAGGGAAACACAAAGGATCATGCCACTTTCTGTAGACGAACCGGTTGGCACACTCCAATCCTATGAAGTGGAGCAAATCAATGAGGAGGAAGATCCTAAAGGTAAGAAATCAATTGCTTTAAGATCTAACGATGATTCTAATGTTACAGATTCTGAAGATGATTTGGAATATGAAGAATTAGCTCTTATGATAAAGAGGTTCAGGAAACTAAACAAAAAGATTCAATTGGAAGAAACAAAGCACTCAAAGGTTTCAAAACAAATCAACTGAGGATGATGAAGCTACTAAGGATGTGATCTGTTTTGAATGCAAGAAAAAGTGACGCATCACACCCAACTATCCTCTATTGAAGAAAAAGAAAGGAAAAGTTGAGAAATATAGAAAGGCTCTCAAAGTAGAGACATGGAGTGATACTGAATGCAAAGAAAGTGATGAAGATTATGCCTACATTTGTCTAATGGCAAAATCTAAATAGATTTAGACTCCGAGATAGATACGGATCTCGGACTCGGACAGCAAAATCGAGGTAAGCAATCTAAAAATTGCTATCAAAGTCTTGAAATACATTGATGAAGCTTTGTCTTAATCTCAAAACCCTCTTAAGAGGATTCCCGAGCTAAAAAGAGAAAATTCTACACTCAATCAATAAGAAAATTCTTGGAAAGAAAAGAATGAAAATTTAGACAAAAATTTTGTTGTTTTAAAAGAAAATGCATACACTCTTTCAAAACAAAATAAATTTTTGAAAAATGATATTTCAAATATTTCAAAATGATTTTCAATAGGATCTGAAAAGCTGGAAAATATTATTTCAGTTTAAAGACCTTATTTTAACAAATCAGGTTTGGAAATAATTTCAGAAACTATTCATCTAATTGATTTTCCAAAAGTGAAGGAATGAATTAAACAAAACCTACAAATTTTTTTTATTTATAAAAATCATTTTCAAAAAGTCTTTGTAAAACCTGTTGGCTGAAGTACTCTTAAATGTTCAAAATGCAACAGCTCAGAACACTTTGAGAAAGAATGTCCTATATTTTGGAGACCTGTTAAGAAGGAATGGACAAAGACTACATATTGTATTAACTCCTCTAGACCTAGGAAAATGTGAATACCAAAGAAAGCTTGAGTTTCTTTATTAATTGCAGGTCACTATCAAGAAAAATATTAAATGGTATTTGGATAGTGACTGTTCAAGACATATGACTAGAGATTCAAGTTGTTTTATCAAACTTGTTCAAATGAATGGTGGAAAAACCTCTTTTGGTGGAAACAACAAAGGAAGAATTGTTGGGAATGGAATTGTAAAGATTGGTAGTCTCACAATCAACAATGTCTCCTTGGTGGAAGGACTGAATTACATCTACTCAGCATTAGTCAACTATGCGACACTGGATTCAAAATCAATTTCCAAGAAGGTGTATGTTCAGGAACCAGTAAAGATCTCTCTCAATCTTTTACTGGACAAAGACATGGAAATATCTATCTTCTGGATATAAAACCAGAAATATCGCAATGTTCAATTTCAATTCAAGATGAAGCAAATCTTTGGGATCGAAAGCTTGGCCATGTCAACACGAAGCAAATTTCCAAGATCTCTTCCAATAACCTTGTTCGTGGGCTACCCAACCTGAAGTTTCAAAAATCAGACTTATGCACAACATATGTGCTGGGAAAACAGGTTAAAAGTTCATTTAAACCAATAAATCAAGTTTCTACTAATCGTGTTTTGCAGTTTTTGCATATGGATCTCTTTGGACCAACCAGAACTCAAAGCATTGGTGGAAAGAAATATTGCCTAGTAATTGTGGATGACTATTCCCGATTTACTTGGGTTTACTTTTGGCAAGTAAGTTTGAAACATTTTACTTACTTTTCAAAGTTTGCTAAGAAAGTTCAGAATGAGAAAGGATATGCTATTTCAAAGTTACGAACAAACCATGGAGGTGAGTTTGAAAATAAAGACTTTGCAAAATTCTGTGATGAATCAGGCTTTCAGCATGTTTTCTCCTCTCCATACACTCCAGAACAGAATGGAGTTGTGGAAAGAAAGAATAGATCTCTTCAATAAATGACAAGAACTCTTTTAATAGAAAGTAATATTTCTTCTCATTTTTGGGCTGAAGCAGTTTCTATGTCCTGCTATTTTATTAATAGAGTATTCTTAAGGCCTATTCTAGAGAAAACTCCTTATGAGTTATTCAAAGGAAAGAAACCAATGGTTTCTTACTTTCATGTCTTCGGTTACAAATGTTTTGTTTTGAAAAATGCAAATGATCGAACTGGTAAGTTTGAAGAAACATCAAATGAAGGAATTTTCCTTGACTACTCAACCTCAAGCAAAGTTTCAGAGTATTCAACAAGAAGACTCAATCCGTGGAAGAATCTATGAATGTCAAATTTCAAAATTCTTTGCAAAATCAACTGATTCAAACTCAACCTAAAAAATCTGAACCTACTCCAAACTTTACAAAGTCTATCTCTCCTGAAGTGACTCAAACTTCTAAAGATCAACAGCGAACGGAAGTTGAAGAATCAACTGAAGTAGAAGATTAGCAATCTGTCAAACCAACTAGCAACTAGAAGCACAAGTCTAGTCATCCCAAAGAGCACATAATTGGTAACATAGATGAAGGGATTCGCACCAAATCCAAAAAGCATGAAGACTCTAGTGCCATAGCACTTATTTTTGAAATAGAACCCAAAAGCATAGAAGAAACATTAACTGATGAAAGCTGGATTGAAGCTATGCAAGAAGAGCTAAGACAGTTCAGCATTAATGATGTTTGGGAATTAACACTTAAACCAAAAGGTTGGAGCTAAATGGGTTTTCAGGAGCAAGATGGATGAAAAATGAAAAGTTGTCAGGAACAAAGCTAGACTCGTGGCCAAAGGATATACGCAAGAAGAAGGGATAAACTATGATGAAACCTACGCTCTAGTAGCCAGGTTAGAAGCAATTAGATTATTACTTGCTTTTGCCTACTATAAAAATTTCAGGTTATTCCAAATGGACATCAAGAGTGCATTCTTAAACGGATTTATTCAAGAAGAAGTCTATGTGGAACAACCTCTCGGATTTGAATATCCAAAGAGACCAAACTCAATATTCAGACTAAAAAATGCTCTATATGGATTAAAGCAAGCACCTCGAGCTTGGTATGACAGGTTAAGTAAATTTCTAACTAAAAATGGTTTTGTCAAAGAAAAAGTGGATACTGCCCTGTTTATTAAAAAGGAAGTAAAAACTTTTTACCTATTCAAATCTGTGTTGATGATATTATATTTAGGTCACCTAATGAAAACTTGTGCAATAAATTTTCTAAGTCTATGTAAGAGGAATTTGAGTATTATTGGTTCACTTCTTTATCTTACTGCTTTTAGACCCGATATCTTGTTTAGTGTTTGCATTTGTGCTAGATTTCAATCTGATCCCAACGAATCTCATCTAAGTGCCGCAAAATGCATAATCAAATATATGGCAACTACTTCAAAGTTAGGTCGTGGTATCCCAAAGAATAAGACTTTACTCTCCTTGGCTATTCAGACGCAGATCTAGCAGGTTGCAGAATTGATAGAAATATTACTTCCGGTATGTGTCAATTGCTGGGAAACATAACAATATCTTGGTTCTCAAAGAAGCAACGTACTGTAACTCTTTCAACATAAGCAAAGTATGTGGCTCTTGGAAGTTGCTGTTCTCAAATTTTATGGATAAAACAACAACTGAGAGACTTTAGAATTGAAGACTCATGCACCGAGATCAAATGTGACAACATCAGCGCAATTAATCTCACAAAGAATCTAATTCTTCACTCAAGAGCAAAGCACATAGAGATTCGACATTACTTTATTAGAGATCATGTTCAAAATGGAGAAGTTATGATTCAATTCATTGACTCAAAGAATCAACTGGCGGATATATTTACAAAGCCACTAGAAAAAAGTCTATTTGAGTCTATTCGCACTAGACTGAACATCATATCTTCCATTAAAGTCTGAAGGTGCTCATACTTAAAGGTAAAATCTGAAGGAGCTCAAACTCAGAAGACCAAAAGCTACGACTGTAAGTTATTTCGATCCTAGTAATTTATTTTGGTTAAAGATTTGAAAAGGTACGATTACTTATTAACCACTAATTGATTGAAATTATTTGTTCACTTTCAAAAAGGCAGTTATTCATTTTTGAAAATGTATTTTTATTTTTTTCCTTTCATTTATCTTTTTCGTTTACTTTGTTTCCACTTGCTTTATATACTGTTGAAATTCATCTTCTTCGTTTTCACTCAAACCCTAGAATACAAAACTCCTACTTGCTCTCACTTTCACCTCTGTTTAATCCAAAAAGTTTTCACCTTTTCGAGCAAGTCTGTGAATTTCTCCCTCGAAGAAACAATGTCTTCTCGAAAGTCCTCAAGGATCGCGAGCAGGGGACCACATCATATGCGCGAGGGTCCTACACACTATGATCTGACCGAAGAAGAAGACTCTTCTCCTCTACAGCAACCAAGTGAGCAACAACCTTTTCAGCAACATCAGCATCCTCAACCGACTCGATCAAAAGAAGAAGTTTTGGAAGAAGTTGAACTAGTAAGAACATTAACTCCTAAGGTTGCTTTTAAACTCTATTCTAGTATGAAAAGAGGAGGAACTGCCATGTCATTGATTGATGAATACTTGAAAGAGAGAGTGTATAAGAATGAGACTCTATTTCTACACGACATGGAAAGTTAGGTATTGTCGAAAAGGGATCTACTGAAAAAGCCTTTGCTAATTTTCCTAGTGACCCATGCTTTGGGAATGGTAATCAACCACATGAATAGGATGATGACGACCGTATGTTTACCCATTATCAACCTAGAGCATGAGTTGCTGCAAATGTTGTTAGTGATGGATCAAGCCTATTTCGATCGAAGAATCATAAGAGGGTTTATTCGAGTTTGATGAAGAGAGGAGTTATGAACCTTAGAAGTGTTGATTTTGATTTCCTTGATTCGATGAAAGTGAATCTGCGAAAGAAGTTTGCTACTCTGCAATTGGAGCACTTTTGTTCTGAATCTACTACTACTTATCCAGAACTCACATCGTACTTTTATTCGAACTTGTCCTTCTTGAATGCAAACAGTTTCTCTTTCACCGTGAAAGACAAGGAATTTTTGGTTGATATGGATACTTTGGCTGATCTAATTGATGTGGAAAGAGGGTGTTTCCAACCAATTAGTGTACCTTTTGCTCAAGCTACTCAATCATTGGTGAAAGACAGGGATGTTGAAGGCAAGATATCCTACTCTAGGATGAATACCTCCAACATCTTGCTGCATAAAATCGTGATCAACTGCATCCGTCCAAAGTTGACATCCCAGATTGATGTATCTCAGTCTGAAGCAATATTGATGCATGCCATCAATATTGACTACAAATTCTCTTTACCTCACACCATCATGTTTCACATGTACAGACTAATGATGAAGGATAAGGGACAACTCCCTTATTCTGCTCTTATCATGCGTCTTTTTAGACATTTTAAAATCCACATCTCTGTTGCATTATGTTTGTCAAACATTCCTCCAATGGTGATTGGATTCAAAATGGTCAAAGAGATGCGCTTGCAAGAGCTCAATAAGGTGTTGGAACATATGAAAGAGAAGTCTCCCGTCAAAGCGAAACAAGACTCTACTGCAGCCAAAAGGAAAGGCAAGGAGCCCATGGTTGCTTCAATAAAGAGAAAAAGAAATCTCATCTTGCAAGACGAAGAGGATGAGGATGAAATGACTCTTTCAGCCTTACGAAACTTAAAGAGTTTTGTCAACTTTCGAGAATCAAGAGAAGAGCCAGACAAAAGAGAAAAAGAGAGAGAAGAGATAAAGAATGAGGATGAAGATTAGGGTAGGACAAAAGAAGAAGGAAGAGAAGAAGAGAGAGACCAGGGTCAAGAAGACTCTTTTGAGCCAACCTTGACTATTTCCTTGTCCAGTGACTCTAATGTGGCAAGAACTGGAACTGCTAACATGCATCACTTTGAAGCTGAAATTGAGCAAGAAGAAATCTTTCCTACTCCATCTGAAGGCAAACAAATAGGGGGAGCTGTTGAACATCAAGATATTTCTTCACCTATCTTTGCTAGTGATGTAAGTTGTTTTGGAGTAGATCCAGAAGATGTGTATGCTTCCCATTACCCAGAAGCATCCACTCATAGTCATGGTGGACAATCTGCTGAAGATCCCTCAATTCTGAAGACTCCCGAAATCGATTCAGCTAAACCTAGTGCTGCAATAGCTCATACAGCAAACTTTTCAAGATTGCTAGAGATTCTTTTAGATGTGAGGAAATAGCAATACACTATGGGGTATGAGATGTAGGATCTAAAGAATGCCTTTTTGGCCACTTCTACAACTTTACAAGATCAGTTAAACGCTCTGAAGACTCAACTACAAGATCATGTGAAGGGTGAAGACTTCCAGCAGCTGAAGGACACCATTGGGAAGATGGAAAAGACCATGAATTCGATGGGAGAATTCTAACTTGTTCGCCTTCCCAAACAGGTTTTGATTCTCTCTATTTTCAAACAACTCTTTTTACTTGTTCTCCACTTTTTGCTGTTGACAAAAAGGGGGAGAAGTTTGATGCAGATTTGACTTTTTGTTTGGATTTTTGGACTTATCTTTTGTTTGGTTGTGGTTTTGATTGTTTGATTTGATCTTTTGATGCTTACAGTAACTTAGGCCATGACAATGATTATGAAAAGGATAGTTGTTTTGTAGTTGTTTTGCAGGACTAACATGTTTTCTGTGGTTGCAGAATCATTGCTATCCATATCCTAATCTACTCATCTTTTATGAAGATATTTTGTTTCATTTAAGTATTGTTTTGTAGGTCAAAAGTGTTCAAATTTGCAGGAAAGTTTTGTCACCATAAAAAAGGGGAGATTGTTGGAGAAAACTTCCTTATTTGTTTTGAAGTTGACAAAATGTTTCTATCAGTCTAGTTTGAAGACTTGTAGACTCTATCGTCAAAGCTTGAAGACCTTCAGATTCAAGATTTAAAGTCTATCCTCATTGATAGCTTCCAGACCGACGAAGAAAAGATTTATCTGATGAAGAAGACTTATCCAAATGTAAGCATATCTTTAAGGATTTGGTTTGTACGGTTGAAGAAGTTCTCACAGCTGGAGATAGCATCTCGTGATCAATTATTCTTATTGAAATCAATACGGATAATTAGATCTATTGATTAGCGAAGTATACTTGGAAGGTTCTATTCATAGAAACCTAGATCTTGATTGTATGGGCGAGCATGATTGGTGGGCTATCATCACATTCCTTAAATAAACTTGAGATCTTCTTAATTGATTCTATCCAACGAGTATATTGGAAGAATTCTGAAGGTGCCAACGGTTATAATGGCATGGAGGAGTATATATAAGGAAGATGCTCAAGTTATTCGAGTGTGTGCATAGAAGAAAAATTCCAAAGTCTGAAACTCCTAGTTCTTTGCTGATTCAATTGCTGAGTTTAAGCTATACTCAAAAGAGAGATTAAATACTTGTGAAACCTTGATAAAGTGTAGTAGAGTTTCTACACCGTGGAATTAAGGACGTGAGACTGTAAAAATCTCTTTTGATTCATGTGAAATCCAGCCAGTGGGCTGTTAGTGTGGGAGAGTGGACGTAGGCTTGGTCTAAGTCGAACCATTATAAACTTTGTGTTTCAATTCTCTTTCCCTAAAATCTTTACTTTAATTCGTAGTCTTATATAATTGTTTACAGTCTTTTGAATCTTCAATCTATTATTCTCAAAAGACGAATTAAGTTGTTAAGTCTTGCAAAAATTTCTTTAACACTTATTCACCCTCTTCTAGGTGTTTTTATTAGCCCTATCAATTATGTCCAGAACATACACAAAATTCTCACATGCATGAACCATCACCAAATCCAGCTTGCATGCATGAAAGATTTCTAATAAAAAAAACCTGCCTGCAGTCTAGAGACAACCCACAAACTTTTGCATGCAACCCGTTAAGTCTAAATCTAAAAGAACCTGTCATCCAGCATGAGGCCACCCCTAGAACTCAATCTTTAGCCCAAAATTTTTTTGTTGAACATCACAGGCAAAGATGGAATTCCACTAAATGTTACATGCAAAGCCTTTTCCTCCCAAAACCGTTCCGAATTCCATAGACGACTCCTCTTGTGGCTTGCGCAACCATAATTTGAGCATCAACAGGATTTTGATGCCCTAATACTTAGCATTTTCCTTTACCTGGTGGCTGGTCCGAGCATTCTTCTTCCTCGGTTTGCTGGTTCTTGGAAAGTTTTGAGGTTTAGAACAAAAGCTAAAAGAGAATGAGAGAAGAAGAGAAGAGAAGGCTTTGGTCGTGAAGGGTTGTGAGTGAGAGGAAGAAAGGGAATGAAAAATGGATTTGATGTTGGTTTTATGTATCTAAGGCAAGAAGCAACCCCTTGCAACATGAAAGGAAGATGAGGCGAAGGGGATGAAGCTTCTTCATGGAAATTCTCAATGATTTGAGTTCTAATCATGAGCTCTTGCATGGGAAATGTAAGCTTGCAAGAGACATAATCATGAGGCTATTCTTCCAACTTCTCATTATTAGCTAGTATCATTAGCCCCTTTAGATTGTAGGCCTTCTTCTCTTTTCTACCCCTACAAATTCGGCCATGGCAAGAGGAACATAGGTGCCCAATTGATTAGGTCATTCTAAGAGTTATGAATACATTGGTACCACATCCTTAGGAGTCTACTAGTTGTATAATGTACCTTAATCTTTTCAGGGCTGAGAACTTTAAAATCAATACCAAAGACTAATTTATATATGGCTATGGTTAAGCAAAGATAGAAAGATAATCTATTCAACCAAAAAACGTAATTTTAAAATCATGTTTTGAAATTAAATGTTACGACCCCAACATGTTACGGCTAATGTGGAACTACTAGCGCGGTTAATGTCATGGCTAATATGGAACTACTAGTGCGGTTATCTTTTTGTTTCACTTATTCTTAAGCATGCAAAAGTGTAAAGAATTAAAGAAATCTTCGAGCAAACGGGCCAACTTCATTTCTTATTTATGTATATATGTTAGATGATGAGTTGGGTACATTGGAGAATTTCAAAAGGTTAGTAGTACTGACTACACTGTGCTGCAAGTCGATCACCCCATCCCAACCTAACTGTACATGTGGTCGTCTAACCCTGGCCCCTAACTCAGTCAAAACCTTCCTAGCTCCAACAATACTGCTTCCCTCCTACGTGAAGTCAATTGGCACTCGTAACGAACTATAGGGGAGGTAGGTGGGATCGATATTCTATTGATATGAGATAAAGTCAACAACCAGTGAGTTAAAAGCCAGCAAGTAGAACATCCATCGGTCTGTACTACACGAATCGATCATCATACTAACAAAGAAAGTCTCAACATAAGGTTTAATAAATCACTTACACATCAACTTACTTGAGAATCTTTTTAGAATACATGACAAATCAGTATAGGTAATAACTGTTCTCAAAGGATCATCAATAACTCAATTTAGAAGTACTAAAGTCATATTCCATAGAAATTCATGTTGTCATTATCATTCGGGGAACCCCATTACCCCTTGGGCATCTCGCACCCCTCCAGCATTGCGAGAACAACTAGGGGAACATCGTTACACCCAGGCATCTGGATGAACCCAATTACCCCTCTACGCATCCTATTACAACCTAGGGCATCATCGTCCCAAGGATTGACAGCATTCTCAATCATATATTCACACCATGATGCAGCAATTTCCTAATTCAATTAAAAGTATGTTAACGTCACTACTATTCAGGGACTCAAGTATTGCATCTAATGAATCATTAGTCGTTTTCATCCCCTAACTAATATAAACTATTTCGTACATATATTAAGTGTATTGTAAGAAAGGTCCCACATCCTAGGCCTAAATTAGCCTTATAGTGTGATAGCCCAAGCGACGGTGCGCGGGGAGGAGGGATGGTAGTGTGTCTGCGCTTCGGTCCCCGGATGTGCACAGGGAAAGGGAAGGGGTCCCTCTCTAGTCCCACACCGCTTAAGGGGGGAAGTCTTGGGCTAGTTTATAAATGCTTGGGTCCCTCTAATTTGTGTAACACATTTTAAAACCGTGAGGACTTAGTGTTCAAAGTGGACAATATTACACAGTGGGGCTCGAGTTGTTACAAATGGTATCAAAGCCAACTCTCGACTACAAGCGGGGCCATAGCGAGGACGCTGTGCTCCTAAGGGGTGGAGAGTGTGACAGCCCAAGCGACGGTGTGCGGGGGGGAGGGATGGTGGTGCATCTGCGTCTCGGTCCCTCGACGTGTGCAGGGAAGGGGGAGGGGTCCCTCTTTAGTCCCACATCGCTTAAGGGGGAGTCTTGGGCTAGTTTATAAAGACTTGGGTCCCTCTAATTTTTGTAACGCGTTTTAAAGCCGTGAAGAATCAGTGTCCAAAGCAGACAATATTACACAGTAGGGCCCGGGTTGTTACATATAGGGTGTTTGGTGCGCATTTAAAAACGATGGCTGTTGTCTAGGTAAATGGTCTTAAAAAATTATGAAATTTTAATATAAGGTAGATAAGACCTAGAGGGACATTTTTCATGAGGAGTTGAAGTCAATTCAGCTCATATAGTTCCCAATAATTTTCGTAAACCGGACCCAAAACTGTAACATTTTTCAAGACGCAATTGGGTTGGAAAATAAATATTTAACCAAACAAATGAGATAGAAAATTATGAAAATTTAATATGTAGTATCCTAGGATGTATCTACAACTTTCATGAAGGACATGTTTTAGAATTCTGGACCAAAAAATCTGTGGAAAATGGAAAGCAGGAAGAGGTCGGTTCAGCGACCTCAAAGACAGATTTCTAGTCCCGTAGTTTTTCAAATATGTTTTTGTCGTACAAAGTCTGAAAATTCTAAAATTAAAGAATGTCGTAGAGCAGCCAATAAGGGATAACTTTTATGTAGAATGCCCCATAAAATTTGCAGTACATAAGTCGGTACAAAATTAGGAAACTTCATGGTCAGGCTAAAACCGAGCCTGTCCTCAGTCCAATCACAACTTTCCTTCAAAGTTTCTGCCATTCCAGCCCTTGTACGTGCCAAATATCGACCATCCATGTCCCTATGACCTAACCATACTTCGAACTCGACAATGTAGCTAGATAATGTAGCGAAACTTCTGATTAAACGAAATTCTAAACAACATTCTGGAATTTTTAGGAAACTATCCTCATCAAACAACAATCGATCGAATAGGATAGAATGGGGGATTTCTACTTGCCTCAGGTCCTAGCAAGTTGCGGTGGTGGCTCGGCGGAATGAAGGCGAAGCTGATGGCGGTGACGGCTAGGCTGAGGTGCTCCCAATGGTCGACTAGGACAGTTGCAACCACTTCGGCCTTCAGCGTTTGAATTGGAACGGCGACTGGCCTCAGTTTCTGCTGGTGGTGCAGCCGAGCGAAGGGAAGAATTTTGGGGGTGTCGCACGGTGCAGAAAAAAGAAGTGTGTGAGAACGGGATGAAGGTAGGTGAGTCCGAGAATCGTGGGGGACGACCGCTTCTCCTCTGTACTTAGGTCTCTGTTTGTCTACCACCATCTGAAGCCGCTGTTAATGTGTCGTCCACCTGAAGAATTTGCTGGGAGGAGGGAAAGCCATCTGGCTTTTGCGTGGCATGGCCAGGGGGAGAGATGGTGCTGACTTGCTGACTCCATCAGGGTAAGAGGGAGAGAGGGGAAGTTGCCGCTTGACAATTTTTTCTCTCCCTTAGGCGCGCGAGCAGTCCGCTGGTTTGGGCGCCGTCGTGGCGACACGACGGGACCGTGGGCTGAGCTGGCTCAGGTTCGGTGGTGACGCAGTGTTGAGGTGGTGGCTCTGTGATGTAGACACGTCCTCGAATGAGGTGGAAATGATGTTGCTTGATGACGACGCGATGGTAATACGAA
This sequence comes from Eucalyptus decipiens, assembly GCA_014182575.1. Taxonomy (NCBI): domain Eukaryota; kingdom Viridiplantae; phylum Streptophyta; class Magnoliopsida; order Myrtales; family Myrtaceae; genus Eucalyptus; species Eucalyptus decipiens. The sequence goes on from CM024610.1 coordinate 18,052,976, forward strand.
TGGTATAGTTTGATGACGAGCTCGTCAACTTGGCGTGGTTCGTCCCATATTCAGGGCTCATTATTTTGTTGAGCGAAATTCCGGATGTCACATTAAAGCTACTTTCCTACTAAACAAGATCATTAGGACTAGCTTATGTAAGATCAAGGTTATAAATGAATTTATAAGCTCTAAGGCCAACCCGAAACTTATACCAACGGGCCAGTCCATTTCCACCTAATTCTGGCCCTTACGCATGCACGTGGCCCACCAGGCCCAATTTGTGGCAAATTTTTCTTGACGGGCCCAATTCTTGGCCCACCTCAGTACCTGGGCCCAAAGTCTCGGCCCAAAGCTCGGCCCATAATTCAGTCCTTGTGAGCTCACATTAGTCTATTATAATTTTAGAATCGGGAAATTTAGGGTGTCACGGCTTTACTTTTCTATTATTCATTCTTACATGTGAATATTGCTTTCAGAAGCCAAATAATATTTATAAGAGGATTTATTTGCACGATGCCCTTAGATGGTTGACTTGTAGAAGAATTCAATTACGTAATCCCTATACAGCTCTAAGCACGCGTGTTATTCATCCAACAATGACATGTAACCATTTATCACACCATAAGTGCAGCGTTTTTTTTTTCGAACATAGGTGCAGCTTACAATGCTTATTTTTCAAATTCGAAAAGTCAATGAGACTACAATTACGAACCCAATTTCTTGTGTATGGCATGTGTATATCAATATTTTCAGATATTGTAGATCTACTTCTTTGCTTTTTGATGAATGAATAATTACCATGATAACAATGGAGATCACATGTAGGCTTGTCAAACGAGTGAATTAGGTCAAAAATGATCAAACCTAAATTGGCATATTTTTAGCATGTTTTGATCAATTTCCATGCAATATAAATTTATTGATCTATACTCGACTAGATCCATACTCAACCAATACTTGGCCCCAGGCGTACTCAACCCAACACATGTCGCTAAAACACATTAATAGTTTACACAACCTCGAAAAATACATTTACTCTTCATGTGAAGGGTGACTCGATGGACTGGCTGGCTGAGTCATTTTAATGTTTTTGTATATACACCAAACGTTGAGGTAGAAAAACAAAAGTTTAGAAACTCTAGGAAAGAATTGGACAATGGCCTCATGCATGCCAAAGAACAACCCACCATAGACAAAACACTAACAATTCTCAGGGATACGTGTATTGAAAGTTCTAAGACTTGTTACGAAAATGTAATTAAATCTTAAAAATTTTAAAATTTGCAATCAAATCCAAAAGCTTTGAAAAAATACAATTAAGTGCTAAACTTGTCAAATTGATCCAATCAAATTCTTCTGCTGATTGCACTCTTTGAAAGTTTTAACATATGATTGCATTTTTATGACAAGTTTTACAATTTGATTGCTTTTTGAAAGTTTTAAATTTTCATTACACTTTTGTGACAAGACTTACGATTTTCAATGCACTTATCCCTAATTCTTATTAGCTCATTTTCACGTGCCAACTTAGTAAAGCAAACTTGGTCGTGGGCCAGCACGCCTAACAAAGTAGGGTCATTCTCAAAAAGCTCATCCACATTTTCACTAGCATGAAGCTTGTCAAACCCAACATCAACCTGAACATTTTCAGAAAGGTAAATCATGCTCGGTCGAATGGAGCTGTATGAATTCCATCGAATTGATGGGAAAGATGCTCGGTAGTAATCGATCTTAGTTATTTCCGGAGGAACATAACTTTGGTCACAATTTGTGGGGAATGCTTGCTCCATTAAGCATTTTATCAAACGATTGGTGGGTGTAATGTAGACCATTCCTAATGAAACAATAGAAAACTATCGGGCCCCTAGAAGATCCCTCCGAACCTGTACAGAGGTCCGGCCCTCCCTCTTGAATGGGCGCACATCGTTCGTTTCCGCCACCGTCTTTCTCTGGCTGTGCTCGGTGTAGGTATGTGGCGTCGCGGACCACATTCTCCATGAAAAATAAAATAAAATCTAGGGTACTTCTCGGGTTTCCTCGTAGATCAGGCCACTGCTAGCGCTTGACGGCTCTCCACCAAGCACACCTCCTGATGGAGGGCTTGGCAGACGAAGAAGCACTTGGGGGTGAGAGGAAGCAGCGAAGCGGAGAGAGAGAGAGAGAGAGAGTATCATGACCACCATAATGAGGAGCTCAAACTCTAAGCTTGCGGTAGCCATGGCTGCTTAAAGATCATACTCATGGATATCATGGCCACTTGAGCTCGTTGCCATGGCTGCGAGATCTGTTCGAGAGCCCAAATCCTGCACCCATTGCTGCCACAAGCTTGAAGCTTGAGCAGCCACTGCCTTAAAGCTCAATGTTGGGATATAATATGCAAAAACGACAATATCTTGTAATTTATGTTAACGCGAAATTACCAGAAAAATAAACGAGAAAAAATAAGGACACTTGAAATTTATATGGTTCGGTCTGAGTATCGGTACCTAGGTCCACGGGAAGAGCCATCAGCAGATAATCCACTATAATCGGAATATCAAAGTTTACAATCGCTCAAACGCTCAAGTATTTCCCACACTTAGATTTAACCTCAAACCCAAAGTGTTTAGATAAATAATACACGGCACAAAATTACCGAGTGTTCAAGTTCGAAACAAAAACGCGCAGCTTCAAAAATCGCAGATTGTGGTCATTGTAGCTACGTAGGGTTTCACCGACTTCATGCAAGCACCCAAAAAGGGAAATTAGATTTTGCTTTTATACGTGTGCCCAGGTCAAAGTTTGACGTGGGCCTACCTCCTATTTTGGCTTCACGCCACATAATACTTCTTCTACGTGTGGCAAGGGACTTCATCCTTCGGCAATGGAATGTGCCCATGAAGATATCCACTTTCGGATTCCACAAATGAGCAAATTTTCCTCCCTTTTATTTTATTTTATATTTCTTCTTTTGTGCAACTTCAAGAGTTCAGCGAATCGCGTTTTGTAAACGCTTAAACTCGAGACTAGGTTTAACAATTCTCTACCTTAGCTCAATGTTTGAAGCTAAGTTATAGTGCTCATCATCCATGCTACTCTCCTAACGTCCCGACAGGTGCTCACTCTCCACAGACGCCAATAGAGCTCAAGCAGAGCTTAAGCTTCCCCAAAGGAACAGACTTAGTTATCATGTCTACCGAGTTATCTGCTGTAACAATCTTTTTAATAGTAACATTACATTTAGCTAAGACATCTCGAATGAAGTGTTACCTGATATTGATATATTTCATTCGCTTGTGATAAATTGGATTATACGCCAAATATATCATATCTTGGTTATCATAGTGTATATCCACACTTTTTTGTTCTAACTCAAAGTTCGTGAGCAAATTTTGTAATCATATCACCTCCTTTGCTATAAAGGTTGGTACCATGTACCTGCTAGCGTAAATACGTATCCTGCTAAAGATCTATGATCATTCAAGTCACCAGCGTGATTCGAATCCACAAAACCAGTGGTCTCACTACCATTGCTATCCCTTCGGTATACTATACCCATGTCTGTTGTCCCCTTCAAATATCTGAGAATCCACTTTATAGCTTCCTAATGAGCTTTACCATGACGTTTTATATAGCGACTAACCACGCTCAAAGCTTGTGAAATATCAGGCCTAGTGCACACTATAGCATACATAATACTACCAACGGCACTAGAATAAAGAACATGGGACATATGCTCCTCCTCCTCCTTAGTTTGAGGTGATAATTTATCTGAAAGTTTAAAGTGCTTTGCTAAAAGTGTACTTACATATTTTGCTAACTGCATATTAAAACGTGCTAACGATCTTTTCAATATATTTCTTTTGAGATAGACGTAAAATTCCTGTAGCTCTGTCACACAAAATCTCCATACCCAATATTTTCTTTGCAACATCTAAATCTTTCATTTCAAATTCAGCATTTAATTGCCTTTTCAACACATCAATATCAAATATATTCTTAGATGCTATCAGCATATCATCAACATATAAGAGTAGATAAATCAAAGAACCATTCTCCAATCTCCTAGAGTAAACACAGCTATCCATATGACTTTTTGTGTAGTATTGACCAGTCATGAAAGTATCAAAATGTTTATACCACTGTCTAGGAGACTGTTTAAGCCCATATAAAGATTTCTTCAACAAGTAAAAATGATATTCCTTACCTGGAATAGCAAATCTCTTTGGTTGCCTCATGTAAATCTGCTCCTCCAACTCACAGTGAAGAAACGTAGTTTTCACATCTAGTTGCTTTAACTCGAGATCCTACAAAGCAACTAAGGCAAGTAAAACACAAATATAAGTATGTCTTACCATAGGATCATCGTAGTTAATGCCTTCATGATGTATATACCCCTTTGCCATAAGTCTCGCCTTATATCTCGCCGCCTTAACACTGGGAATGCCCTCTTTTTGTTTGAAGACCCATTTACTTATGATAATATTTTGACTCTTGGGTACTTTGACCAACTCCCATGTCTGATTTCGATGGAGTAATTCTATCTCTTCACTCATAGCCCCTAACCATTGCGATGACTTCAAACTAGCCATCGCCTCAGAGTAAGACGAAGGCTTATCTGTCTCCACCTCATCACCTACAGTCAATGCATAAGCAATATCTATTTAACTATAACGTACCGATAACTTAATTTGCCTTCTCTATCTATCTGCGGCTATAGTGTGCTGCGGCTTTGCTGGTTATTCACTATCACCAATTTCAGGAACTGTGGCTTCATCTATAATCTCAACCTTAGTTATCTTCGAGGTTTCCGGAGTCTCCACCTGAAGCTCTACCTCACTAATGACACCATGATCCATCTTCTCTACTGGTTGTGTCTCAGAACTCCTCTATTGAAGCATTGCAGTTGTTGGAGAAATCGCTTTAGAAGATTTTGAAGCTGACAAAACGTTTCCATCGGTCTAGTTCGATTATTTGCGTCTCGAAGATTTTCTGACCACCAGACATAACCCGCACTCATAACTCAAGACTCAAGATTCAAGACTCAAGACTTAAGACTCAAAATTATTCTCATTGATCTATCTCGATCCAGGTCGAAGGAAATCCAAATCGAGGATTATGATTAAGGATTTCATCTTGATCTATGGAGAAGATCTTTTGGCTGGACAAATACAACGGATTCTTTGATTCGTATCTAGATCAATTGAAGATCCGATAATCGACGGAGTATTCTTGGAAGGTTCTATTCATGGAAACCAAGATCCCGATTGTATGGGCGAACAAGATTGATGGGCTATCGTCGATTCCTTTAATAGCTTGGATGATCTTCTTGATTGATTCCGTCCAACGGGTAGATTGGAGGAATTCCTTTGGTAAGTGCCAACGGTTATGATGGCATAAAGGAGTATAAAAGGAAGACGTTCCAGCTTGTTCAAGAGTGTGATCGATAGAGAAATTCCGAGTCTCGAAGCACCTTGATTATTAGTCGATACAGTCTGAGCGAAATTGTATACAGAGAGTGTCTATACTTGGTGATACCTTGAGTGAGTGTGGTAGTTCATCTACACCCAGAAATCAAGGAAGATCAACGCTGTAACATCTCTTTGTTCATAGTGGAATCCAGCCGATTGGCCGTCGCGTAAGAGTGGACGTAGGCTTGAATCAAGCCGAACCACTATAAACCGCGTGTTTAATTCTCTCTTTCATTCACCGAGTCTTATGATTGAATGTTATTTGTTGCAATTCCTTAATTGTCTAAGTATTGTGCGAAAAATCGTTTATATACCTATTCACCCCCTCTAGGTACTAGCACTAGCTATATCAATTGGTATCGAGCTCGTGTTCTTACTTTATTTGAAGTGTTTTACTTGAGTAAAAGATCCATGGCTAGTATGCTGGCACTGTGGCTGATGGAAGGGCAAAGCAATACCTGACCTCCCTACTTTGATGAAAAGGATTACAACATCCGGAAGAACAAGATGAAAGCCTTTCGCGATCAAAGGATCCTCCGGAATGGGACGTTGTGGAAAAAAGGGATCACTCCTACTGCTGCATCAGTTTCTGAAAGAGGAAAAGAAACAATTGAGACCGGTGGAATAACTCAGGAAGAAATCAATAAGAGACAAGCACTCGATGCAAAAGCAATTTACTCTTTATATTGTGCTTTGTCACCAACTGAATATAACAGAATATCTTCTTGTGTTACAGCAAAAGAAGTATGGGACAGATTACACATCACCTATGAAGGAACAGATCGAGTGAAGGAGACCAGAATCAACATTCTCCTTGGTCAATATGAATCCTTCAAAATGAAACCAGAGAACCTATAACCGACATGTTTAGTTGTTTTGCAGATATTGTCAATGGTCTTGAGAACCAAGGACAAAAGATCTCTCGATCCCATGAAAGTGAACAAGCTATGCGTGGACTTTCTAAGGATTGGAATCATATAAAGACTTCAATAAGAGAGACGCAAAGAATTATGCCACTATCTCGTTGATGAGCTGATTGGAACTCTTCAGTCTTATGAAGTGGAACGAATCAATGAAGACGAAGATCCAAGAGGTAAGAAATCTATTGCATTGAAATTAAATGATGATTTCCGATGATGCAGATTCTCGAAGATGATCTCGGACGATGAGGAGCTTGCTCTTATGATAAGAAGGTTCAGAAAACTGAATAGAAAAGGAAGAAGGTTCAACTCCAAGAAACAAAATTTTCAAAGACAGCAATCCAAGTCTCGTTGATGATGAGGAACCAAACAAGGATGTAGTTTGTTTCGAATGTAAGAAAAAGGGACACATTAGACCCAACCTGTCCTCTTCTGAAGAAGAAGAAAGGAAAAGCTGAAAAGTTTCGAAAAGCACTCAAAGCCGAAACTTGGAGTGATACCGAGTGTGAAGAAAGTGAGGATGAATATGCCAATCGTGTCCGATGGCACAATCGACTGACTCGGATTCTGGATCGACTCGGAAAGTGAAGTTGAGGTAAGTGATTTTAAAATTCCTGTCAAAGTCTCTAAATATATTGATGAACTCGTGTTTTAGTCTTAAGACTTCTCTCAAAAGAGTTTCCGAACTAAAAAGGGAAAACTTAGCTTTAAAACAAAAAGAAAACATTTTAGAAGAAAGAATCAAAAGTTTAGATTTGAATGTTTCGACTCTTAAAGAAAAAGAAGATAATCTTTTAAAAGAAAATACTTTTCTAAAAACTAACTTATCTAATATTTCAAGGAAATTTTCTATAGGATCTGAAAAACTTGAAAAGTTCTTTCAGTTCAAAGACCTTACTTCAATAAGTCTGGTCTAGGTATGACAGAGAAACAATTCCCTTGATTGATTTTCCTAAAGTAAAAGAAAGAATTAAGAAGAGACCATCGAAAGAGGCTTACAAAAATCATTTCAAGAAAGTTTTTGTAAAATCAGAGGTCGAAATGCTCTAAGATGCTCAAAGTGTAAAAGTAAGGATCACTTTGAAAAAGAGTGTCCCATGATTTGGAAGCCTGTTAAGAAAGCATAGCCTTATAATGATTATTCTACTAACACCAAAGGACTCAAGAAAATTTGGGTACCAAAGAAAGTTTGAGACTCTCTTTTGAATGCAGTGTCTCCGTCAAGAAAAAGGTAAAATGGTATCTTGACAGCGGATGTTCAAGACACATGACAGAGACTCAAATAGCTTCATAAAGCTTATTCAAGTAAACGGAGGAAAAGTTTCATTTGGAGAAACAGCAAAGGAAATATTGTGGGATTTGGAACTGTCAAAATTGGAAATCTCACAATAAACAATGTTTCTCTAGTAGAAGGACTCAATTACAATCTTCTCAAAGATCGGGTCAACTATGTGATACTGGATTCAAGATTTTCTTCCAAGAAGGAACATGTTCTCGAATCGCAAAGACTCTACTCGTCTTTCAAAGGTCGAAGACATGGAAATATCTACCTCCTAGACGTAAAACCAGATGAATCACATTGCTTAATCTCAATTCAAGACGAAGCAAGCTTATGGCATAGAAATATTGGCCATGTCAACATGAAGCAATTGGCCAAAATCTCATCAAAACAGCTTGTTCGAGGACTTCCAAAATTATCATATCAAAAGACCAATCCATGCACTCCATGCATTCTCGGGAAAACAGTAAGAAATTCATTCAAATCAATAAATCATATCTCTACTAATCATGTACCGCAGCTGCTGCATATGGATCTATTCGGACCAACCAGAACCCAGAGTATTGGAGGTAAGAAATATTGCCTAGTTATTGTAGATGATTACTCCCGTTTTACTTGGGTATATTTTCTTGCAAATAAGTCTGAAACATTCTTGTATTTTGAAAAATTTTCTAAAAAGATTCAAAATGAAATTGGATGTGTTATATCAAGTATAAGAACCGATCATGGAAGTGAATTTGAAAATCAAAATTTTACAAAGTTTTGTGATGACTCGGGATTTAAACATGTATTCTCCTCTCCATATACTCCTCAAAGAATGGAGTGGTGGAAAGGAAGAATCGATCTCTTCAAGAAATGGCTAGAACTCGTTAATTGAAAGTAAAATTTCTTCACAATTTTGGGCCGAAGTCGTTTCAACAAAGATGCTATATAATCAATAGAGTTTTTCTAAGACCTATTCGGAGAAAACCCCTTATGAATTATTCAAAGGAAAGAAGCCTATTGTTTCATACTTTCATGTATTCGGATGCAAATGTTTTATATTGAAAATGCAAAAGATCAAGTTGGTAAGTTCGAAGAAAGATCGATGAAGGCATCTTCCTTGGATATTCTACATCAAGCAAAGCCTACAGAGTCTATAATAAGAAGAGCTGGGCCCGTGGAGGAGTCAATGAATGTCAAATTCCAAGACTCTACGCAAAATGAATCCAATGACGGACTCAAGCATGAAGAGTCCGAACTTGCTCCAGCACCCTCAAAAGATTACAACTCAAGAAGCTTCTCGACTCGGAAGATCAGCATCAAGCTACTCGAGAAGACTCGAGATAAAGAAAGAGATCTTCAACCAAATCAAATCAACCAAGAATCGGAAGCATAAATCCAGTCATCCTAAAGATCTCATTATTGGAGAAATTAATGAAGGAATCCGCACCAGATCCAAAAGGCGTGAAGAGTCTAGTGCTATAGCTCTTATTTCTGAAATTGAACCAAAAAGCATAGAAGAAGCTCTATCTCGATGAAAGCGGATTGAAGCCATGCAAGAAGAGCTCAGACAGTTCAACATTAATGACGTCTGGGATTTGTCATATAAACCAAAAGGTAAAACTGTTATCGGAACCAAATGGGTGTTCAGAAACAAGATGAATGAAAAAGGAAAAGTCGTGCGAAACAAAGCAAGACTCGTGGCAAAATGATACACGCAAGAAGAAGGAATAGACTATGATGAGACTTACGCTCCTGTGGCAAGGTTAGAAGCTATTCGTCTATTACTTGCATTTGCTTGCTATAAAAATTTCAGGTTATTCCAAATGGACGTCAAAAGCGCTTTCCTAAATGGATTTATCCATGAGGAAGTTTACGTGGAACAACTTCCAGGGTTTGAAGACCCAAAGAAGCCAGACTCAGTCTTCAGACTGAAAAAGGCTCTGTATGGTTTAAAGCAGGCACCTCGAGCTTGGTACGACAGACTAAGTAAGTTCTTATTAAAAAATGGTTTTGCCAAAGGTAAAGTTGATACTACTTTATTTATTAAAAAAAGAAAACAAAAGTTTTATACTTGTTCAAATATATGTGGATGATATCATATTTGGATCCCCTAATGAAAGTCTCAGGCAAGAAATTTTCAAAGTCTATGTAGGATGAATTTGAAATGAGTATGATAGGAGAATTAACATTCTTTCTTGGTCTTCAAGTAAAGCAATTGAAGGAAGGAACTTTCATTTGTCAAGAAAAATATGCTAATGATCTTGTCAAAAGGTTTGGATTGGAAAATTGCAAAAAGACTGATATACCAATGTCAAGTTCGTTGAAAATAGACAAAGATGAAGAAGGGAAGAAAGTTGATCAAAAGCTGTACAGAAGCATCATCGGTTCACTTCTTTATCTTACTGTCTCTAGACCTGACATTTTGTTGAGTGTTTGCATCTGTGCTAGGTTTCAATCAGATCCTAGAGAATCTCATCTCAAGGCTGCAAAACGTGTTATTAAATACGTTGCCTCGTCTTCAAGCATCGGTCTATGGTATCCTAAGGAGGGAGACTTCAATCTTCCGGGGATATTCAGATGCCGATCTGGCCGGTTGCGAGTCGATAGAAAGAGTACTTCAGAACCCGCGGTTGCTTGGAAGCAGTGACAGTGTCTTGGTTTTCAAGGAAACAGAGCACCGTAGCTCTCTCTACAACAAGCGCAGTATGTAGCACTTGGAAGCTGCTGTTCGCAAATTCTATAGATAAAACAACAAAGCTACAAGACTTTGGGATTGAAGACTCATGCACCGAGATCGATGTGATAACACCAGCGCAATCAATCTCACCAAAAATCCAATCCTTCATTCAAGAGCAAAGCATATAGAGATCCGACATCATTTTATTAGAGATCATATTCAAAATGGAGAAATCTCAATTCAATTTGTTGATTCGAAAAGTCAACTAGCGGATATATTCACAAAGCCATTGGAGAAAAATCAATTCGATTTCATCCGTACCAGACTCAACATTTTGAAGCTTGAAGAAGTTAAAGTCTGATGAATCTCCATCAATTAGACTCTATCCTTCAGACTCTATCCTTCAGACTCTGAATTCTCAGACTCAGACCTTCATTGTATAGACCGTAAGTTATTCTTTTAATCTCGAAAAGGTACGATCTTTCGTTCGCTCATTATATTTGATTGATATAATCTTTAATTTCCGAAAACATGCCTTTTTTCAAAAAGGGATAATCTCTTTTAAAATGGCAGTTATTATTTTTTAAAGAAAGACGATTGTTCACTTCTCTTCGTAACGATTGCTCTTTCCTTTTCAAAACTGAGTTATATATACACATTTTTCTCTTTTTACTCGATTCTCAAAACCCTAAAAGGCATTCTTTTCTCAACCCCGTTTTCTACTTCGTATTCATACTCGAGAAAGTTGTCGTTTTTCCTTGGGAAAGCAAGTGAAGGAATCTTCCATTGACAAGAAAAGATGTCTTCTTCGAGAAAGTCGTCAAGGATCGCAAAGCGGGGTCCACAGAGAATGAAGGAGGGACCGACGCACTTCGATCTCACCGAGGAAGATGATTTGTCGAGACAAAGAACAGAGTCCCGTTCCTTCTCCACCTCATCACTCACCATCTACCCCACAAGGTGCGGGTCATCATTAGGAGGAAGTCATTCTAGAGGACGTTGAACCTGTGAGAGCACAAAAACCCTCATTTATTTACATGCTCTATCGTGCGTTGAAAGTTTCTGGTTCTCCTCTGAATTATATAGATGCCTTCCTTAAAGATAAGAATTATGGGAATGAGTACAGATTTTTAAGCGAATGGAGGAATTAGGAATTGCTCCCAAAGGTAAGGTGAAGAGTCACTTGCGAACATTCCAAGTGACCCTCGTGTTTCGTCAGACCGATTCTTAATGAGGGGAACGAAGATGATAAAATGTTTAGTGATTTTCAACCGAGAATGGGCATTGCCGCAAAGGTGAAGGGAAAGAAGATGGAGTTGTTTAGATCGAATGAACAGGAGAAGCCGTTCTTCGCCCGTTGAAACGAGGGGTGATAAAACCCAGAGTGTTGATTTTGATTTCCTGGATGCAATTAATGTGAACTTAAGGGAAAAGTTCGAACTGCTTCAACTTGAGCAGTTTTGCACCGATACCATTGATGGTTATGCACACTTGACTGCATATTTCTATTCGAATCTAAGTTTTCTTGATGCAAATAGAATATCATTCAGTGTCCGAGATCAGGATTATGTGATAGATGTGGACATGCTGGCGGACATAATTGGTGTTGAACGAGGACGTTATCAACCAATCAAAGTCTCGATTGCTCGTGCTACTCTGGATCTTGTCAAAAACAGAGATACAGAGGCGAAGATTACCTACTGGAAGATGAGTGCCATCAATATTGTGCTACACAAAATTGTGATCAATTGTATCAGGCCAAAGTCTACATCAAAGATCGATGTATCCAATTCGGAAGCCAAATTGATGTATGCAATCAACTCGGGAAGAAGTTCTCTCTCGCCTCATACTATTCTCTTCCATATGTACACAGCAATGTCGAAGAACAAGGGACAATTGCCTTACCCAAATCTTGTGACAAAAATCTTCGACACATGAATATCGAACCGCCACACACTCTCGTGTTAGACCGTGCGATAAAATGGTGGTAGGTTTGAATATGTTGACGAAGATGCGTCCGAAAGAACTTAGCAAGGAAATGGCAAAGTTCAAGGTGAAAACTCCGCTCTCTTCGCATCAAAGAGAAAAGGGAAGGAGCCCATTGGTACTCCATCCAAAAAGAGAAGAACTCTCATCTTGGAGGATGAAGAAGACGATGAAGATCTTTCTATTCCCGCACCGGTAAGGACTAGACGTTCGTATCTCGATCAACAGAATTTCAGTCGAAGCAAAGAGAAGAAGAAGAGCAAGAAAAGGAAAAAGAAGATGAAGAAGAAGAAGAGCAGAGAGAGAAAGAGATAGAAGCTGAAGAAGAAGAAGAGCAGAGAGAGAAAGAAAAAGAAGATGAAGAAGAAGGAGAAGAAGAGAAAGAAAAGTCTGCTGATGAATCTGGAGAGAAAGAATCTAAAGAGCATGATAATCACTCCACCCATCTTGATGTCTTAGAGACAGGGGGAGTTGGCGAGCAAGATTTTTATGTCTTAGAGACAGGGGGAGTTGGGGAGCAAGAAAAATCCTCACCTCATGCTGCTCTAGAAGAGTCTCCATTGCTTGAAGAACATCATGATACATCATCAAATCTGCAAGGTCATACGAAGCGCCATCGTCCGCATTTACTCCATCCGAGAAAGTAAATGCTAGTATGCGTACGCACAATTCAGCAGATTTTCATCGTATTCTTGATATTCTTCTGGAAATGCGGGCCAAATCTATGCTCGACTATGAAATTCAAGCCATCAAGAATGCTGGCCAAGCATCTTGATTACCCCGGAAGACAGTAATGAAAGACCTCGCTCCGCAGATTCAAGCCAATGCCAAAGGAGAAGAGGTAGCAAAATTAAGGGAAGACTTGAAGAGGCTCGAAGGCATAGTACAGTCCATGAGAGAATTCCAGATCGTGCGCATTCCAAGCGTACATGACTCTTTTCTCACCTTTTTAATGATGACAAAAAGGGGAGAAGAAATTTGAACCAACCATCTTTTTCAAACATTGATTTTAAATTTGTTTTTGTGGTTGTGAGTTTTTAAATTTTTTTTTAGTATGACTTGTGTGAACTTGAGTATGGACTGAATTTGGCTGTGGATTGTGATGCTTGACTGTTGGCATTTATATCGAGTGTTGTTATATGGTATTACTCACGAAAGTCTAACCAATTTTCTATGGATGCAGAGTCTGGTTGTTTTATTAAATCTTTATGAGATAGCCATATTGCTTGAGAAATGTTTTTGCAGGTCAAGGTTGTTCAAATCTACAGGAAAGTTTTGTCATCATCAAAAAGGGGAGATTGTTGGAGAAATCGCTCTAGAAGATTTTGAAACTGACAAAACGTTTCCATCAGTCTAGTGTGATTATTTGCGTCTGAAGATTTTCTGACCACCAGACTCAGAACTCCAGACTCATAACTCAAGACTCAAGATTCAAGACTCAAGACTTAAGACTCAAAATTATTCTCATTGATGTCTATCTCGATCCAAAGTGTCGAAGGAAATCCAAATCCGAGGATTATGATTAAGGATTTCATCTTGATCTATGGAGAAGATCTTTTGGCTGGACAAATACAACGGATTCTTTGATTCGTATCTAGATCAATTGAAGATCCGATAATCGACGAAGTATTCTTGGAAGGTTCTATTCATGGAAACCAAGATCCCGATTGTATGGGCGAACAGATTGATGGGCTATCGTCAGATTCCTTTAATAGCTTGGATGATCTTCTTGATTGATTCCGTCCAACGGGTAGAGTGGAGGAATTCTTTTGGTAAGTGCCAACGGTTATGATGGCATAAAGGAGTATAAAAGGAAGACGTTCCAGTTGTTCAAGAGTGTGATCGATAGAGAAATTCCGTGAGTCCGAAGCACCTTGATTATTAGTCGATACGCCCGAGCGAAATTGTATACAGAGAGTGTCTATACTTGGTGATACCTTGAGTGAGTGTGGTAGTTCATCTACACCCAGAAATCAAGGAAGATCAACGCCGTAACATCTCTTTGTTCATAGTGGAATCCAGCCGATTGGTCATCGGTGCAGTGCGTAAAGAGTGGACGTAGGCTTGAATCAAGCCGAACCACTATAAACCGCGTGTTTAATTCTCTCTTTCATTCACCGAGTCTTATGATTGAATATTATTTGTTGCAATTCCTTAATTGTCTAAGTATTGTGCGAAAAATCGTTTATATACCTATTAACTCCCCCTCTAGGTACTAGCACTAGCTATATCAGCAGTCTCGTCGAAAATCACATCTCCGCTAATTAGAAAACCGGGTGATCCGGGATCGGTGCATCATAGCCAATAGCCTTTCACCCCATGTGCATAACCTAGAAATATACACTTCTTCGCCCTCGGCTCAAGCTTACCATCACTCGCATGAGCATATTCAGGACATCTGAATATACGTAATCCAGAATAATCAATAGGTTTCCCCAACCATACTTCCTTAAGAGTCTTCCACTCGATAGCAGACAATGGAGATCGATTAACCAGGTAACATGCTATGTTTATTGTTTCGTCTCAAAATTCCTTGCCAAGTTTTACATGCGAAAGCATGCGTCGAGCTCACTCAAGCAAAGTTTTGTTCTTCCGTTCTACCACGCCATTCTACTGTAGTGTCCCGAGTACTGTGCGGTGTCTTACAATACATTTTTTCTTGCAAAACTCTGTAAAATATTTACCACAGAACTCCATGCCATTATCGATTCTTAGGCACTTGATTTGTTTATATGACTGTTTCTCAATCAATGCCTTAAATTTCTTGAACTGATCAAACACATCATATTTGTGCTTCAAAAAGTAAACCCATACCTTTCTCGAATAATTGTCGATAAATTTCAGCATATATCGGGCACCTCCTTTCGAAGGAACCGAAGACGGGCCCTAGACGTTTGAATGAATATATTTAATTGGTTGTTTGGTCGAATGAATAGTAATAGTAAACTTAACTCGGTGTTGCTTCCTAAAGATGCAGTGCTCATATAAGTCCAACTACCCTGTCTTTTGACCATTTAACAATCCCTTTTCACTCAACATCGTCATACCTGCCTCACTCATGTGCCCTAAACGCATATACCATAATTGAGTTAAGTTAGAGTCCGACTCACCTGATGAAATTGCAATAGTTCTGGTGTTGACACCTAAATTTTTGGAGTTAATTTTTTTTTTGCTTAATAAAAAAAAATCATAATCACATGGCATATAGTTTAGGGAAATTTATTTTGTGTTATATTTCATTAAGATTTAGGGAGATGCATTTTTTGCGCAAAAGGGGAATTTTTTTGATCGAATATGCAAAAATATTGCGCAGGGTGAAATGATATACTCAATGGAATTTTACACGAGCAAAATTGGCAATGAAATATATTGCAAAGATACATTTTTTTGGTGTATGAAAGAGTTGCGTACGGTGGGGAAAAGGGGGGCCATTCCGTTGGTAAAAAAAAGAAGAAAAAAGAGCAAAAGGTGAAAAGTGAGTGGAGAGAGGAAAAAAAAAGAGAAAAAAGAAAAGAAAAGCCCCCCTTGCGCGATTGTTCATCTTCCCCGCAGGGGGACCTTCGTCGGCCCTGTCGCCGTCGAACCGCGCCGCCGTCACGCCATCCTCCGGAGCCTCGACGACACACCAGTTCGCTCGAAGCCTGCGATGCTGCTGTCTCGTCTGAGCCGCCCTCCTCCGCGCCGTCGCAGCTGCCAGTCTTCGTCTGCGAGTCCCGACGACCCGCGTCGCCCCGACGCAAAGCACCTCTGTGCGTCGCCCGATCCGCTCGTGGAGCCACCGCCACGGCAGATCCGTGGTCTAGACGTCGGGATCTCTCCGCTTGCAGGTCCGAAGCTCCGGTGCTCTTGTCCCGACACCGCCGTGCCACCTCGACGCCCGCAGATCGACGCCGCTCGCCACTCGTAGATCGAACAGCAATCGCCGATCCGACGCCGCCCCTAGCTTCGGCTCCGCCTCGCGATGCCGCCCACCGGCGCCATGCCGCCCGCGTCGCCTCGTGCGATCCCAAAGTCCCCGGTGCCGTGCCGCCGTCAAGCCGCTCCGGTGCCCTCGCGGAACCCTAGCCGACGATCTCCCTCGCCGGACCAGCCACCGCATTTTTTTTTTTTTTCGAAAAAAAAAAAAAAAAAAAAAAAAAAGAGAGAAAAGCAAAAGAAAATTTAGGTATTTTCTTTATCTTATTTTTGCTACTTTATTTTATCTTTTTAGTGTAATTATTCCTTTAATGTGAAATTGAAATTCCATGATATGAAATTGCCTTGAAATTAGTGATTGTCAGTCCGATTTTTGCGCCCGAAATTCGACTCGCAATTACTTTAAAAAATTGCCAATCCGATCTCTCGCCCGAGATCCGATTCGTGATTTATGTGAAATTGGCCAACCTGATCTCATGTGCGAGATATGATTCGTCAATTTGGGTATCAATATGACTTGATTTGTTGTGGTGTTACTTAAATTATTTTTCTTTAAAAGAAAATCAAAAAATGTAGTTTTAGGGTTTGCATGTTCATAATAAGAATTTTACTTCGAATTTTCAAAATAAAAAAATCAAATCAATTAATTTAGGTTGCTAGTTCTTTTCTTAATTTGGATTGCATGTTTAATTATTTGGTAATTATTAATTTCGAAATTAAAAAAAAGGGAAAAAAGGAAAAACACAAAAAAAAAGAAGTCATTATGCATATGTCATGTAAAATTAGGGCATCTTTTGCACGTCATAGCATATTAGGGTAAAATTGCATTTAGTTTAATTTTAGATGATGTTTTTCTTAATTTACCATAGGTTTAGGTATTTTATTAAATAAATCGCATTTTAGGATTATCTAAGTTAAGATAATATTTTAGTTTAAATTAGGATTTGGCTCAACCTAATTCCTAATATAAATTAAATAGGATCTTAATCTAATTAGGTAATTTTCACATTTCACCTAATTTCGAATTTCTTGAAAAATACAAAAAATGTCATAGGTTAAATTATTTTTATTATTTAGGATAAAATGCATTCTTTTAGGAAAAAATTGTCATATGCACGTCATTAGTGTTAGATTCATTGAGATGCATGTCATTTGGTATTTTTGCTAGGCCCATTTAATTAAAAATGACATGTCATTAGAATTAGGTCATTCAATTAACATTGCATTACATATTGCATGATTTTCATTAATTAAGCGAAAACAAAATAAAAATTGCGTGTTAATTAGAAACCATATCTAGGGTTGTTGATGTAGATTTTAATTTAACATTGCAGATGCTTTCGTTGCTTTGAGGTAAGTTTTTGTAATTTATTTATTGTTTATCTAGGTGTTAAATTGGTGGTTTGTGTACCCGCATGATCACTTTACATGTTAGGAAAATAGACTTAAAATCAATCCAAATTGCCTGCAAAAACATTTTTGAAATTAAAAAAAATGGTACCGAAAGGGCATTAGAGAAATCTAGTGTAACCAAGTCCCCGTACCCATAATCTCTGGTTCGTAGGAGTAAAGTAAAACTCTCGTTACTTTACTTGGGTTTCTAATCGACCCACCAAAAATAGATTAGTGGCGACTCCTAATTAAAAATCAATTGCATGTTAATAATTTGAACCTAAGTCGCGAATTGGTATGAGCTTGGGAGAGCTCGAGTTAAGTCCAGGCTTAACAATTCATTAGCCAAACTCTAGGTGGTTCACACCCGAAAAATTTGGTCACTACATCTGGTCACGGTTTCTCCTAGTAAATGATAGAGAGTATTCACTTTCTTCCCTTTCATCATTGTCATGGCACCTCGAGAGATCTTCAGTACTTCACCTTCAACGGTGTACTTACACCCGATGTCATCGAGTGTCCCTAGAGAAATAAGGTTTTTTTGAGCTCTAGTACATGCCTCACATCTATCAATGTGCGCACCACCCCATTGTGCATCCGAATCCGAATCCGAATTGTCCCTATCCTCACAGCCTTATGGATTGCATTATTCCCCAAAAGAACCCTGCCACCATATGCAACCTGGTAAGTAGTAAATCAATTTTTATGAGGCATCATGTGATAAAAACACCCAAAATTTAGCACCCATTCGTCTCCTGATGAAGTAGCAATCATGTATAAGACAGCTTCTGCATTACTATTGCTCCCTTCGACAACGTTTGCCACACTGCTTGTGGCATTTTGCCTATCAGCTTGATTCCTCTGCTTTGGACAATATCTCCTGATGTGCCCCTCCTCATGACACTCAAAGCACTTCACGAAGCCCTTCGACTTTCTATGGCGTGATTTCAATTTGCTTTTACCTCTACTGCTATTAGGCTATCGATGTTGTTCTCTACCTCGAATAGTCAGTGCTTACGTTACTCTTTGCGTTAGATCGTCATCTCGCAACTTTCTTTGCCACTCCTTAGAGAATAATGTGGACTTTACCTCTTCTGAGGTAATAGTTGTATGCCTCTGCAATAGTGAATCAGTAAAGTGCTCCTATGACCTTGGTAAAGAGGTTAACAATATCATGCCACATTCTTCATCATAAAGTATCTTACCGACGTTCTTCATATCAATCATGAGTTTATTAAATTCATCTAGGTGGGTTATGATAGACGTACCTTTAGTATATCTAAATTGAAACATATTTTTCAACATGTACAAGCGATTGTTCAAACTTTTCTTCATATAGAGTGCATGAAGTTTCGCCTATAATACTACGGCATCCTTCTTCTCTGTAATCTCTATTAAGACCTCATCCAACAAATTTAACAGGATTGTGCTCTTTGCTTTTTCCATTAACTCTACCCTGTCAGAGGCTTTTATTATAATTGGCAACTCATCCTCACCATCTAATACATTGGCTAAACCTTGTGTTGTCAATAAAGCTTGCATCTTGATGTTCCATAAAACAAAGTTGTTGTTTCCGTTAAACTTCTCAATTTCAGATTTCCTCTAAGACATAATTGTAATAATAGAATTTCCAGATAATAATCAGATAAGCAAAAAAACTCCAAATCACAATCAAGAAATCCAATCCAAGCTTTGATACCAATTGTTGGGATATAATATGCGAAAACGACAAAATCTTGCAATTTACGTCAACGCAAAATCACCAGAAAAATAAACGAGAAAAAATAGGGACACTAGAAATTTATGTGATTCGGTCCGAGTATTGGTACCTACGTCCATGGGAAGAGCCAGCAGCAAATAATCTATTATAATCGGAGTATCAGAGTTTACAATCACTCAAACGCTCAAGTGTTTCCTACACGTAGATTTAACTCCAAACCCAAAGTGTTTAGATAAACAACTCATGGCACAAAATTACCGCGCGTTCAAGTTTGAAACAAAAACGCGCATGGCTCTCTTTTTTTTTTTTTTTTGCTTTGATCGCGTGGTGGCCCCTCTTCGGTGTGGATATCTTCGTGGAATGTGCCCACAAAGATATCCACTTTCGGATTCCGCAGATAAGGAAATTTTCTCAATTTTATTTTATTTTATATTTCCTCTTTTATGCAGCTTCAAGAGTCTAGTGAATCGCATTTTGTAAACACTTAAATTCGGGACATAATTTAACACTCAAAATCCTACCTACTCACTACCACCAATCTAAGCGGTTATGGCTGCAAGCTCAAATCGAGCAACCATGAGGTCCAAGCTGAAGGTTACAATTACATCTCCACGCTATATGGATTCATTACTCTGCTTATTTCATAGCTGGTAGCCTCAAGTAAAAAAGAAAGAAAGAAAGGAAGTAGTAAACTAAAAAAACGAAAATAATGCATCCTTGACTTGCGAAGCATGCAAGAAGTTGCATTAATTCTTTCCTGTCCTCGAATGTAACTTGATATACCACAATTCTGCTTAAATCTGGGTTAAGTCTAGCCATATCCCTTCTTTAGTCTCTCTCTTAGACTATAATTTGGAGAAGTCTAAATGTGACTTCATAAATGTGAATTTGGCAAAATTGGAAAAGGAGTTAAGATCAAAAGCCCAACGTTTCACTTATTGGCTAAGCCTCATAAATGTCAATGGCTTGCAATTTGTGCTGAAAGGAATGGTTGTAGTTAGGTTACCAGGAAATATGTGCCTTGTGGAATGAGAGCATTGAAAAATCTCGACAAAATTTGCCCTCCTTCACTCCCTTAACTACTATCTAGAATAGCGATATGTCCCTGCAATGATGGAAAATCGATTCAATGGCGCGGTGCACATTTAAGTCGATGTCTAAATGCGATGCCGGGCCAGTGGATGGTAATGCGCATAAACACTGACAGCTTCAAAAGCTCGAGTGTTGGAAAGGAAATCAGGAGCAGCTGACGAAGCGATGAATTTCAGACATTATGATATCATCCAGTGCGAGGGAGAGTACAAAAGCCATTCACTCTCTTAATACGGGCCCAAGGCCAAAGAAAGAAACAACGAAAGGAAAAAACAAGGTTAAGAAATCAGATCTCTCTGTCACAAAAATGCAAAGTAGCTGCGTCGAATGCAATGCTGCTGCTCTCTATGTACGCAATCGATGTCATCAAGGTAGTCAAAACTTCAAACTCGAACAACCTGTGTATCAATGTGTCCTATTTATATACCACCAAACAAAATCATTAGCTCTTGGTAGTCTTCAGCTTTTGGTAGAGCCACTGATGTTCGTCTTGATCAGCAGGGAGCATGGAATGTAAGGCATGGAACCTTACCCACCCATCGAACATGGGCCCCATGAAGGCATTGTCGAATTTTTGTAAGTAATGGTGCACCGTGTGAGAAGGCGTGCTCAGGAGGTTGGGCAAACTGCTTGGTCAGAATATGCTGTTTTGCCATGCTTGTGAGACTCGAGTTGTGTCCATTACTGAGCAGTCGCTGCGTTAAGGATTTCGGTCTTGATGGCTCCGAAGATTTCGTGCTGGCAAAGTATATGGTCGAAGGAAGCAAGGTTCTCACTTGAGGCTTCGTCAACAGTCCAAACGCCTGTATCGAAGAATGATACCTTGAGAAACAAGCAGCATGTTATGCTACCAATTAGACTTGGCATATAAAATGCCATCTTACCACAGGGCTAAACACAACGACTGTGATGGTTCTTGTGATCATAAACATACTGCCCCGTGATTTCGCGTTGGACTGAGTAAACTGCTCACACAGAAAATGAACTTCAGATCAAGCATATGCATTAGATTAAGACGAGGAAACATAGTACAACCTCAAAAAGGCATCTCTGGCGACCACATTCATTTTATCGCTAGAAATAGAAAGAATCTCATGGTATTGCTTGTGGAAAGTCTTCTGGAATGCACATTATCCAATCATCTTACCTGGTTATAGGCGAGTACCATGGAGACAGCGCTACGTATAAGCCCTGCCCACCACATTGAGACTGAACATATCGGAGTTAAATTAGGAAAATCCATCATGCTGAAATTGCACTAGTAAATTATAATCTCCAACCTGCTGCTCCTAATGATCTTTTCGTACTTAGATTTCCTAGCCAAGTTGGATCGGAATAATAGGGGAAAGTGAAGGTGGCTCTTCCAATCAGAACGAGGCGTCGAGCTGACCTTGATTGATTTCCAGGACTTGAAATGAACGAAGAAGAATGACAAAACATCAAGGAAATAGAAATTTGATTCCCCGTATTCAATACGCAATTGATGAAAAAATATTGATTCCATGTGAACACATTGCGATGAAGTTATTCCTAAGGAAGCAAACCAGTAGCCAATCTCCAAAGGAACATTTCATCAATTCTTCTGTGAGAGTTTTCCTTGTCAGCTTCCAGATCATCGGACTGTGCAGGCATTATACTCCTTGTGAAATCTAATAAGTAGAGTTCACACTATATCCACAGCATGAGTCATGAGCCAGATTTAATGAGCTCCGAGTTGGATGAGGAGTATAAATTTTCTTTGTTCTTTTTTTTTTTTTTTTTTGCACTTTTGGGAACGAGCATTTAGTTTAGGGGCATCCCATTGAGGGCCATCCTGCAGGAACAGCGACGTCCATGTCAATGTTTCCACACCCTGTAAATGCCTGCATCCAAAGATGTGTCCAAACCTTTCACCAATCTGTCCATGTCCCCCAATTGAATCAAGTAACGAATAATAATTCGGAAGTAATTACTCATGTAAATACTGGGAAAAAATGGTCCACGTACCTAGAGAAAGAAAAGTGGAGAATTTCTAGTCATAAGTCGCGTTCATAGGATTCAAGCTTGTGGGTTATGTATGGGATATGAGCAATCTTGCTCCAGTCCTCGCCTACATCTCTTTTGCACACCTCTTCCAGATATGGACTACCTGTGATTTTTAGGCATTCAAGCTTTCGCATTCCTTCAGGTAATGATGTCAACAAGGGACACCGGACTATTTCAAGCCGTTGAAGTGATTGAAGGCCCTCAATCTGCTCTGGTAAAGCCTTCAACTTCAAGCACTTTTTAATGGAAAGATGCTCGAGATTGCTGACTTGTAGAAGCCACTGTGGGAGATATGCTAGTTTGGGAACACCAAGGATGTTTACGTACCGGAGACTCACGAGTCCTTGCAAATCTAAGGAGTGTCCACTTTCGTCTATGGATAAATTGAGCTCCTCACAATTGGAAAAAGAAAGATGCAGAAGGTTCGACAGATGTAGCATATCGAGTGAGAGGGAAGTTAACCGAGGACATTCACTAATGCTAAGATGTTCAAGTGAAGTGAGACTTTGCAAACACTTATGAGGCAAACATTTTAGAAACTCTATCTGCGAGATGTCCAGGCTCTTTAACCTAGTGAAACCAAATATATGATTTATCAACTCTTGGTTGACCTTCTTTAGAATCAAATGCTCAAGAGGTGGAGCTAGTAGCATGGCTTTCAAGTTTTCACAGTATCGGATATCTAATCTCAATAGACTAGGAAATGATGCTATTGAAGTAGAGGAATGGTCAAAATCAATGCATTCCAATTCAGGGAGCCTCCAAATCTCCAAAGATTTGAGGTGAGGAAGTTGGCCCAATTGAGGGACATGTTTGCATCTTCCGCATCTCACCAAGCGTACCTCAACTAACTTTGGAAAGAAAGACACAAAGCTATCCTTAATCCACCCTGGAAAGCTCTTATCTTGATATCCATGGATCGTCAACTTCTGCAGATTTGAGTGCGGCCTTAGACTATCTAATAGAGCTTTATCAGGATCGCTATCGCTATCGTCATATAATGCGTTACCAAGATTGCTCCATTTAAGTATCAAAGATTCCAGACAATGCTTTTCTATCAACTTTGCCGGCAAGGAATCTTCTGATGCATTTCTTGAGTGCTCCAAATTTTCAATGCTAAGGCTTCCACTGATGTTATTAAGCCCATTTAGCTCCTCAAGTCCACAATAATTCTTAGCAAGAGCTTTACCTTTGGGCAAAATGAAGCGTGTTAGCCTATGTAGACAAGTCAATTGCCCCAGTCCACGTGGGAGATAATTAAGACTGTGACAATAATCTATGTCTAGATTTCGTAGGCTAATTAACTTCCTTATATCCCTTGGCAATTCTTTAAGGGCAAAACAACCTTGGAGGTTAAGTGTTTGCAAATTTTGCAATCTCGTAATGGAGTTGGGAAGCCTTTTGAGTGAACTATTGTGAGAGAGATCGAGATAGGTGAGATTCTTCAACTTACAAATGGACATTGGCACCTTCTTGGCAGTTGCGGCATGTAGGTCCAAGATGCGCAACCTGTTGTAAGTTTGAATGAGCTGGTGTATATCTGCTTCACTTGTCGGTTTTCTTTGCTCCATTTCGTGATGTGTACGCACACAAAGAAGCGTTCTAATTGAACTTGCTTTCAAGCATGAGATTGGAAGTCCACCAATCAATTTGGAAGTTAAACTATAAGATATATGACGAGGTGTATAATCTATGTCTCTTTTATAATCCGATTCTGCCCAACACTCGGTCCCTGCAAATGAAGAGGCTAGATCATGGATCAAATCATGCATCTTGCAAGTCTCTGTGTCTTTTTCATAATCATAAAAGAAGTTTCTCGAAAGTAGATCCATGAAATATCTATGAGCAATATCTTCTAAATTCTGACTTCCATTTGACGACTGGATAAATCCTTCTGCCACCCAAAGATTGACCAAAGTTTCCTTCTTTATCTCATAATCTTTGGGAAACAATGAACAAAATGCGAAACATTGTTTCAAATGCCTAGGAAGGTGTTCATACCATAGCTTAAAAACTGATTCTATGATATTTTCACATTGAAACACTTGTAGCAGCTCATTATCTTTGAAATGTGACCATTCGAGTTTAGTTTTCTTTAAGAATAGTAAACTCCCAATAATTCGAATAACCAAGGGAACCCCACCACACTTAGTAACTATCTCTTTGCCGAATGCTAGCATATCGGGATCTTGCATATCCTCTTCTTTTTGACAAGCCATTTGCATTAATAAATTAAGAGATTCCCTTTGAGATAAGCCTACAAGAAAATGAGGCTGAGTAGTGGTGGTGAACGACTCAACCAAATTATAGCGTGTAGTTATAAGGATCTTACTTCCCCTGCCACCTCCCGCCAATAAAGTATTCAAGCTCCTCAATTTTTCAGGGTCACTTTCCCACAAATGATCTAAAACTAAGAGACATCTCCTCCCATCAATTATTGCCCTCAGCTCACTATCCAACCGTCCCATTGCAACCGTAGTTTGTTCTTTCTTCTTCAAACAAACTACGATAGTTTTCATTATTTTTTTCAAATCAAGATCACCAGAGACACGGACCCACATTTTCAAGTGAAAATGTTTACTAACTACATCATCATCGTATACACATTGAGCAAGAGCCGTTTTTCCAAGTCCAACCATACCAATTATTGGAAGGATAGAAACATTCTCTTTCCCGTGCGAATTCAGTAAAATATTCCTGAGTGTCATCTTATCATTATCTCTCCCTACAATATCTCCCCCACGTATAAATAGATGCATCTCTTCGCTTTTCTCCCACTCTTTCTCTAATTGCGAATTCTCATGGAGCTCGTTCAATTGGAATCTCCTATTAGATTTAATGGCTTCTATCTTCTTCCTCACTGCTCTTACTTTGTGACTCATCTTCAGTATAAACACAAGCTGATTTGAACTTGAGAAAAATGTCCTTATCTCCTTTAACATTTTATTGTGGCCATTCAGTTCTTGTCGTAAAGCTTCTGTATATAATTCATCAAGCACATCCTGTGCATCATAGAAAGCGTCTTTCAGGTTCTTAAGCCAAAGTTGATTTTCGCAATGTTCGTAGTATTGCTTCTCTGCATCATCCAGTAGAGCCTGAAGCTTGGAGATAGCGTCCCTGAGTGCTTCAAGTTCGTGCTTGATGCCCCATACTTTTCCAACCTTTGGTAGTGCTTCAGAAGCCAGATTAGTAATGATCCCTTCAGCAATGCCAACGATGACAGCTTCCGCCATTTCTGTTCTATGTCTCTCTGTGGATCAGAAGATATTAGTGCAGCCGTTCCAAGGCTAGAGACTTCTTACAACATGTATAACAAGTTTATGTGACCTAATCTTCAGCTTATTTGACAAATTTCATTTTCAACTTCTTTGACCAACTTAGAGTTGTTGAAAATAGGAATTCTCATCATCCATGCAAGCCTAAATTAATAAAAGCTTTTCTAGTATAACAATCTTCGGGCTGTTGTGAGAATAGTAGTTTGTTGTGAGCAACAAATTCTCAAAGGAGTGGCTCCAGAACAATTTATAATTATTTATTATTTATTTTTTCTATTGTTTAGAATAGACTGTTATTTTTATAGTAGATTAAAAATTATTACCAGATCATTTATCGATCAATAATGCCTATGGGACCCACTAAGGTTGGGTCCGAGGTCCGCGATTGGTTTGTCTAAGATATTTCATGCTTCTAGTGTTTACTTCGTCTAACATGCTTGCAAAGGCAATTAAAATGCTGATGTTGGAGTAGAATAAATTGACGGTTATGTTGACTTTTTTGGATAGAAAAATAGGATCAAGTTGTCTTACGTTTTCTCTTTTTCCACAAAAATAGCTGCCTCCTTGGAAATTTCTAACCACGGGATAAATCCAATATCAATCAATTTTCCAATATCATATGCTCTTACTCAAGAATTAAATTTATCTTAAAAGGTCATACTTTTCGGTGCATAATTTACTAATTAAATTGACTTTTCCCACATATCCATTAATTGACTTTTCCCACATATCAATTTTTTCATAGGAAGGTGGCTTTTTTCGTCTATTCTTTTTCTTAAATTTTATCTAGAAATAGTCTCAAAAATCATTCTCCAACTCAAATTGATTGGACAGGGACTTCCCAATTTTTCAAACGTCGTATTGATCCACAACTTAAATTGATTTTCCCCATTTATCAGTCTTTTCAAAAGCAGCTGGCCTTCATCTATATTTTTCAGGTTCATCTCCAAATTGTTTCAAAAACCATTTCACAATTCATCTCGAATGTATAGGGACTCTCCCAAATTTTCAATGAATTGATTAATCCTCAACTTTTACTCTTAATACAAGTGAAGAGCAAGTCGGATAGGGTTAAGGATTTCTAGTTTTTGATTAATTCATGATTCACAATATTTTGTTATAATTATCATCAATGAAAGTTTTCATTTAGTCAATATATTTGTTTAAAAATCACTTTTCTTAGTTGAAGGCTTCGTTCTTTACTCTTTTTTAAAGGATGGCCAGTCAATCGTTAAATTCTTGGGACGGACCTGAGGTATGACAAAGTTGGCATCAGAGGTTAGGTTATGAATTTATGGAATATTAGTTAGTTTTAATAGGAGCATTGTTAGGTTGAGCTGGTATGAATTAGTGTATATATTTATACATATGCCATATACAATTGGATATATATATATATTTGAAAAAATAGAAAGTTCTGTATGCGTAGGGATGTTCACTCTCTTCCTAATCTCTCGAATTTATTTGCTTCCAATGAACGAATGCTTCTATATTATTTCATTCTTTCCTTATCTTTTTCCAATATTCTCTAAATAAATAGAAAAATTGCCTTAAAAGATCTCTTCCCATACTAGGCAATACCAAAACTTGCACACTTATGCAACATAAAGTCCTATATTTAGGCATTTATGTATGTTATTCCTTTTTCACAAATTTTGAAAAGCCCAGTGTTTTCTGATGATGCCCATTTTCATAGTATCATCACATGCTTTCCTTGGATAACGATGCACGTTCACATGCATTTCTTAGAAAAAGTATGCTTGTTCACATGCATGCTCATATTGTTTGGTAGTAACATCGAGTTTTAAGATTATCACGATTCGGATCTTGAAAAGATAGAAAATTATTATAGCCATCTAGGCAACTTTAACATCAACTTCACATGGCCAAAAACCTTATGATCATTGTGAATGAAGTAACATGAAACCTTTGTGTGCAAAAAGAAAAAAATTATATTTAGGTTCTGAAGTACCAATGTGTGGTGGGCTCATCAGAGCAAGCCGACGAGGATGTTTCTTAACTTTAAATTTTAATATGTTGGCTAATCTTCTCTTTTGGATTCCATTTTATAGTTGGAAGTTGGGACATGGTATCTATTTTTATGTGCCCAATTTGAAGAAGGCTAAAAAGCCTAGATGTGTAAATCTGGGGCCCATGTTTATTCCGTAAGTCATATCTCTAACTCTAATAAAAAGACGTTGATAATTTCCCTAAACATTCTTTTTTCGTCCAAAGATGAGATATCCAAAGTGATGTAATGGGATTTCCCCCTCCCCCCTTTTTTTAAATTTCTAAACGTTACGGCTAATTTGAGCGGTTCATAATAAGTGAAATATCTACACGAGTTGTTTGATATAAGTTAACACTCAATTAGCAAAAGGAGAAGGATCGTGAAGTAGAGAGTTCCTTTCAGTTTAAATAAAGTAGATAAGAGAACTAATATTTGAAAAGATATTCTAAAAAAAAGAGAACTAATATTTTAATATAAGAAGCCTTGTTACCTTTGAAGAAAATAATGAGATCACAGGATCACAAGAAAGTTTAAGTAAAATAATTTGATTTGCATATCAAATTAGGTCCAACAGAGAGGCCGGATTAGACCCGAGGTTCCATTGATCACCTCGGCTCCGTAGGTTACCCCACAGCTACTGAAACTCCTCTAGGCCAATGCATGGAGCGATGATGATATTTATTGTGTTCTAAACGTCTAGACTTCAACGTTCCGATTTGTTGGAGAAATATCTCCAGTTGATTTGGATGATTTCCAAACCATCCCTAGTATAATATTTGCTATGACAAATGCAAATGTTCGGGATAAGTATTAAAGACTATGTGATGTCCTTGGTGTGTTCCAAGTGGTAAAAGGTCGCCATATGTCTTAATACAATTTTTCTATAAAAAAAACACCAACATACCTAAAAATCAATTGATGTCAATGTTTGTATTCAAGGCTATACATATTAGGTAATTGGTACTGTAGCAACAACATTTATTTCATAATGTTCATTGGTTCTACAAACGAGCCATTGTGGAAGTGGATTTGCACAGCAATGGAATCTAGGTGATAATAGAAATCGAGAAACTAGATTGTCTGACAGGTTTGTTAGAAACTACATCAAAGGGATATCAATAGAAGCTATCTTTAGGTTATCTGCAAATATTGAGGGAAAGGATTGTATTGACAATTCTATCTGTGGACAGCAGTATCAACGGTAACTCTAACAGCTCTTTGATTCTCCAATCCATCCCAAACAGATTGATTAAAGATGGTTATAGAGGAGAAGATCTTAGAAGCCAAATGTTAGACATGCACAAGTACAAAAAGAGCGAAAATCTGCTACACCCCATGTCTCAAGCATAAACGCTTTCTTTCGATTGTTTCTTTGAGTATTGTATTTTTGCTGTCTTAGTAATTTTGCTAAAAATTAAGTGTACTATTTGAGTCCTAATAGTGTAAAAGGATTAGTGCTTGTCAATAGTAATTTTCTAAGCAGATTACTAGTAAAATCTAGACTAACTTACGGTTGTTGGTTTGAGAAGTGGACTTAAGCTTGGGGATAAAGCTAAACCACTATACATTGCTGTGTGCTACTGATTGTCTCTCTTATCACTTCCACAATCAAACATTACACCCACAAACTTTGAAACATCACATTGACCATATCTTTACTTAGCATTAGTTATTTTTCATAAAAGATTGTCAACATTTCAAAACAATCTGTTCATCCCCCTTTTGATTGTATTGTTAGCTCCTCACACGATTGACCTTGGCAATGAACCATCAAGAAAACTCTCCAACAAGTGACTCAATATTCCTCGCTTTCGACCTAGCATCTGAGTCTGCTAAAATTGCTCGCTTGTCCTCTCATGCCCTCTCTATTTCATCCCGCCTACGATGTAATTTCTGTGTAGCACTAACCCTTCCGCAAAATGCTAAGAGATATCGAGAGCAAACTTCGTCAACAACATATATATGTTTAAAACTAAAATACTGACTTATTAATTGTATGTCACTAATAGCGAAACCCAATGTTATTGTACAAAACCCTCTTTATAAGCATCCAACCTCATTTATTGTACAAAATCCTCCTGGTAAGATATATTATCCTTAAACTAAACTTGTCATGAAGTCAGAAGCGAATTATTCGATCAATTGAAGTCATTTAGTATTATTGTATCAAATATCAAACATAATATTATTATTAAATATCATATAATAACTTATTAATTGTCCCTCATTAATGGCCACCTCATTTATTACATAAAATTTAATATAGGCACCCTATCTCAATTATTGTACATAAATAAAATACAAGTGTATAATAATAATAGATAATAAAGAATATTTAAATGCCAAACACTAATAGCAAAAACTCCCTGGTCATGAATATAATTATATATTATATATATACCTATACTTGTGTATGTGGGTTTTTGTGTAAGTTTCACTTTGCATATGAAATGTGAAGAAATAATAAAGGCACTTTCTTACCTTTTACATGTTTAAATCATTATTATTAGCTTATGCTATTTTCGCCCCAATTGAATTGTGGTCCTAACACCTACCTCAGCTCTTACAATTTATCGGAAATGTAAAAGATTACATCCACTTTAAATAAGGCAAGTTGATATTGATATATTATTTAAGAAATTTTCATGACACATAAAAATTGATTACATTTCTTATGTTTCAGGCCAAAAAGAAATGTAAAATCATGTTCGAGACAAGTTTAAATTAAACAAAAGCGAAATGTAGAAGCCTATCAAGAGAAGCATTTTTTAACCAGGAATTGAACTCGTTCCCTAGGAACTTTCTGGAAAGCTTTTCTTTTCTCTTTTAATTTCATTTTAATTAGGTTTATTTTTTATTTTTTATTTTTTGGCGAATGCCTACCCGTAGAATGAGTTAACGCTTAACAGTTCATATTTCATGGCCGAAACAAAAATATCTCAGTAATGAGCAGAAAAAATCCTAAGTGGTATTTGTCATTCTACCATTCGCATTGCTTTAAATTTCGCATACATCTTGTTTTGGTGGAATTCTGCGAAAGAAAAAGGGAAAACGCATCGCACCATGCTCAGGCTATTCATCTTCAAAACAGCACAGAGCTTCTTTCTAATTAGTTGCTATAAGAAAAAACGAACCTGGCTAGTAGAGGGCTGATTGACTCAACCAACAAAGACGAGGTAACAACCCACGGGATGGCAAGAGAAGGAGATGAGATGGCGTCGGAGAGAGAGCAAGACCCCACGAGATAGGCGTCAGCCAGAAAGTCGAGAGAATAGAGAGTTGAGGGGGTGGGGTTTGCAGATCAGGGATTGAGCTAGAAAATCAAGTAGAGTTTAAAAACAAGAGACTAAGGAGATCTATTGGCACAAGGCGAAATTGCACTAGACAACTAAAATAAAGATAAGTAGGACAATTACGGTGGGGACGCCTGGCTATTCTACTCATTGAGCCCTAACGTTAGGGTTTACGTGTCCTTTACCTTTTTGACAAAGAGATAAGGTGCTTTTGAAATGCTAAGGATTGTCAACTTGAGAAGCAAGTAGAGTTTAAATATAAAAGGATAAGAAGATCAGTTGGCACATGGCGAAATTGGACTGGACAACCATAATAAAGACAAATAGGAAGAGTATGGTGGGGACGCATGGCTATTCTACTCACTGAGCCCTAACATTAGGATTCACGTATCCTTTACCTTGTGAAATTCTAGGTTTTTACGTTATCCCCCTCCATACTTGTCCTGTTTGTCTTTGTACACGTGAGCCCACGGGTACGAAGTCTTACTGTTATGACTGACATTAGCCAAAAGGCAACTTTGACTCTCCCCATGGTGGTCGCCTGTTAGCATCACTTTGGGCTTTTTTAAAAAAAATAATTTTTTGGGTTCTGTGCCTCTAATGTCTCCTTCTTCCTCCTTTGTATTTTAAAGTTAAGAACACCAAACGCTTTTGGAACTGCAGATATTAAAGGCCAAACATGTCAATTGTCACTCATTAATGGCTCATCACCTCATTTATTTCGTAAGACTTAATATAATCACCCACCTCATTTATTATAAAAGGACTCCTGAAAGATAATATAAGTTCACAATAATAGTAGATAATAAAAAATATTTAAATGATAAATACCAATTGAAAAACCTAAGCATAGATGTATATATTGAAAAAAATACGTAAAGTAATATGTCTAATAAATGTTAAGAAAAGTGCGATGGAATGCAATTTTGTAATGATATAGTTCAACCATTAAACTCCTTTTATCTCTTTTGCAATGCTCCCGATGACAACTTCCTCCATTTTTGTTTACTTTCTCTCTTTCCCTATCGCTTTGTCTCTCTCTCTCTCTGGATTGGAAGACAATTAGTCCAGCTGTTGCAAGTCTATAGACTTATTAGGACATGTACCGCAAGTTAACGCTGATAATGTCATTTCTCATCAGCCACGCATAATAAAAGATAAAGCTTAAGACAATAATGCATCTGGGATCCACTGACATTGTTAATAATTTCGCAAATCAGTTTTATTTGACAGTTTGGTGGCGCAGAAGCAAAGGAGAATAGGACCAGGTTGTGAACGCAAATTGCATCTCCAAGGACAAAACACTTCATTTTTTCCCCTAGCTTCATTATATATTTTAATTTTTTAAATGATGGAGGTCATTGTCTGATTCCCTGGGATGTCTAATTTATTGGGACGGATTTTGAGATATGACGAGGTTGGTAACCAAAAAACCTAGGGTGGCTCAACTATTAAGTTCCATTCTATGTAACCATCCCGTTATTATAATATATATAGATAGATAGATAGTTTGATTTTTAAATTACACATAATAAAATAGAACGAAAGAAGGTAATCATGATGATCAAAGTTAGAAGCTTAAGGCAATAATGCATCCGGGACACACTGACATTGATAGTTATTTCGCAGACTGGTTTCATTTGACAGTTTCCGTGGCGTAGAAGCAAAGGAGAACTGGACAAGGTTGTGAAAGCAAATTGCATCCCCAAGGACAAAACACTTCATTTCTTCCCGAGGCTTCTTTCTATATTTTAATTTTT
Organism: Eucalyptus decipiens; assembly: GCA_014182575.1. Classification (NCBI taxonomy): domain Eukaryota; kingdom Viridiplantae; phylum Streptophyta; class Magnoliopsida; order Myrtales; family Myrtaceae; genus Eucalyptus; species Eucalyptus decipiens. The sequence goes on from CM024610.1 coordinate 18,085,738, forward strand.
TAAATGATGGAGGTCATTGTCTGATTCCTTGGGATGTCTAATTTCTTGGGATGGATTTTGAGATATGATAAGGGTAGTAACAAAAAAACCTAGGGTGGCTGCTGAAATTGCCACCCAAAACCAACTTCCCCTAATCAAAAGATATTTTTGGCTGGTGGGTGAGTTTCCTTTTCTCGAGACACACCACCAAATGTATACCTTTGCACTATCACTTAAAAGCACAACCTTCTTTTTGCAGGTTTTTTTCTTTTTTTTGTGATCCAAGGAATCTCGCACGATCGGTAGCTAGAGGTAAATCACTGGAAGCGACACGTTCTAGCCACCACACACGTGCCACTAGGTAAGTCGCCAAGAGTCTCAAGCTAGCATTTCTGCAACTTGCGTTGCAGGAGCTTCGAACATTAGACCTCCCCGATGAAAGTCTAGCGCCTATCCAGCTAAGCCACCGCAACGGGTGGTTTTTATTTGCAGGTGTTCATCGCTTCTTAGTCGCCCAATTTCTAGTAATATATAAATATTAATATGTATTTTGTATATAATTTTTTTGTTATAATTTTTGTTATGGTGAAAATGTAAAAGGTTATATATTTCTGCTTACCACATGACTCATTTTTCACTTTTAACGTTTTATTAGCACGTAGCATCTGAGTAAAAGAAAAAAACGATATGCGTTTATCCACTACTTAAATAAATAATAGAAAAAACCAAAAAAGTTGCACAATACAAGTGTTACAGAAAGTCCTTCGCAAAAGTGTCTATGAGAGGGAGCCGACGCCTGAGGTCACAATTTGGGTGGAGATTTTGTCGGTACAAGATGAATATGGAGTGGACAACTGTGTATAAAGACAAACAGGATAAGTATCGAGGGGGCTCACGTCTACATAGCCTTACTGTTACATGACTGACATTAACTAAAGGCAATTTTAAAAGCGCGTTTGGTAACGTTTCTATTAAAAAATTATTCTTCGGAACAAAAATAACAATTTTGAACAGAAGAACGCGTTTAGTAACTATATAAAATTTATGTTCCTATAATAGAAAAAGAACAGAAATACGTTTGGTAAATTATAATTTTTTTAATAACTTTTTTAAAATTTTTTATTTTAGTTTCCCTTTTTTTCTTTTTTCTTCTTTTTGGGGCCTTGCCTAACCACTGACGAGGCTGAGCCTCATCGGATTTAGGTGAGCTCGAGCTCGCCTATCCAAAGTGAGGCCAAGCCTTGCCGGGCGGCGACGCTCCAATTATGTCGTCGGCCCTTGACAGCCGTCGCTGGCCATGGCTGAGGTCGGCGATCAGCCAAAGAAAAAAGAAGAAGAAAAAAATGAGAAGGAAAAAATAGGAATGTGAAAAATTGTTTCTCGGAAGTATTCCTGTGAATAAGAAACAAGTTTTACTTGTTTTTTGTTTCAATTCTAAATTTGTTCCTATGAACAAAAATGTAAACAAATGCGTTTCTATTATTCTTTTGTTTCCCGAAACAAAAGAATAAAAATTGTGTTCCGAAAAACATAAACAAAAGCCAAACAAATAGGCCCTAACTCTCCTATGGTGATCGAGTGTTAGCATCACTTTGGGCTTTTTTCAAAAAAACAATTTTTTGGGTTCTGTGCCGCTTCTGTCTCCTTCTTCCTCCTTTGTATTTTGAAGTTAAGGACACCGAGCGCTTTTGGAACCGTAGGTATTAAAGGCCAAATATGTCAATTGCCACTCATTAATGGCTCATCATCTCATTTATTTCGTAGGACTTAATATAAGCACCCACTTCATTTATTGTAAAAGGACTCCTGAAAGATAATATAAGTACATAATAATATTGTCAAAAAAAAAAAGTACATAATAATAATAGATAATAAAAAATATTTAAATGACAAATACCAATTGAAAAACCTAAGCATATATGTATATATTGAAAGAAATATGTGAAGTAATATGTCTAATAAATGTTAAGAAAAGTGCGATGGAATGAAGTTTTGTAATGATATAGTTCAACCATTAAACTCCTTTTATCTCTTTTGCAATGCTCCCGATGACAACTTCCTCCATTTTTGTTTACTTTCTCTCTTTCCCTATCGCTTTGTCTCTCTCTCTCTGAATTGGAAGACAATTAGTCCAGCGGTTGCAAGTCTATAGACTTATTAGGACATGTACCGCAAGTTAACGCTGATAATGTCATTTCTCATAAGCCACGCATAATAAAAGATAAAGCTTAAGACAATAATGCATCTGAGATCCACTGACATTGTTAATTATTTCGCAAATCAGTTTTATTTGACAGTTTCGTGGCGCAGAAGCAAAGGAGAATAGGACCAGGTTGTGAACGCAAATTGCATCTCCAAGGACAAAACACTTCATTTTTTCCCGAAGCTTCATTATATATTTTAATTTTTTAAATGATGGAGGTCATTGTCTGATTCCTTGGGATGTCTAATTTCTTGGGACGGATTTTGAGATATGACGAGGTTGGTAACCAAAAAACCTAGGGTGGCTCAACTATCAAGTTTCATTCTATGTAATCATCCCGTTATTATAATATATAAAGATAGATAGATAGTTTGATTTTCAAATTACACATAATAAAATAGAACGAAAGAAGGTAATCATGATGATTAAAGTTAGAAGCTTAAGGCAATAATGCATCCGGGACCCACTGACATTTATAGTTATTTCGCAGACTGGTTTCATTTGACAGTTTCCGTGGCGGGGAAGCAAAGGAGAACTGGACAAGGTTGTGAAAGCAAATTGCATCTCCAAGGACAAAACACTTCATTTCTTCCCGAGGCTTCTTTCTATATTTTAATTTTTTAAATGATGGAGGTCATTGTCTGATTCCTTGGGATGTCTAATTTCTTGGGATGGATTTTGAGATATGATAAGGGTAGTAACAAAAGAACCTAGGGTGGCTGCTGAAATTGCCACCCAAAACCAACTTCCCCTAATCAAAAGATATATTTGGCTGGTGGGTGAGTTTCCTTTTCTCGAGACACACCACCAAATGTATACCTTTGCACTATCGCTTAAAAGCACGATCTTTTTTTTTTGCAGGTGTTTTTTTTTTTTTTTTTTTTTTGGTGATCCAGGGAACTCGCACGGCTGGCAGCTAGAGATAAATCACTGGAAGCGACACGTGCTAATCACCACACACATGCCACCAGGTAAGTCGCCAAGAGTCTCAAGCTAGCATTCATGCAACTTGCGTTGCAGGAGTTTCGAACATTAGACCTCCCCGATGAAAGTCTAGCGCGTATCCAGCTGAGCCACCGCGGCGGGTGGTTTTTATTTGCAGGTGTTCATCGCTTCTTAGTCGCCCAATTTCTAGTAATATATAAATATTAATATGTATTTTGTATATAATTTTTTTGTTATAATTTTTGTTATGGTGAAAATGTAAAAGGTTATATATTTCTGCTTACCACATGCCTCATTTTTCACTTTTAACGTTTTATTAGCACGTAGCATCTGAGTAAAAGAAAAAAACGATATGCATTTATCGACTATTTAAATAAATAATAGAAAAAACCAACAAAGTTGCACAATACAAGTATTACAGAAAGTCCATCGCAAAAGTATCTTTGAGAGGGAGCCGACGCCTGAGGTCACAATTTGTGTGGAGATTTTGTTGGTACAAGGTGAATCCGGAGTGGACAACTGTGTATAAAGACAAACAGGACAAGTATGGAGGGGGCTCACGTCTACATAGCCTTACTGTTACATGACTGACATTAACTAAAGGCAATTTTAAGAGCAGATTTGGTAACGTTTTTATTAAAAAAATTATTCATCGGAACAGAAATAACAATTTTTAAACAGAAGAACGCGTTGAATAACTATATAAAATTTATGTTCCTATAATAGAAAAAGAACGGAAATACATTTGGTAAATTTATATAATTTTTTTAATAAATTTTTAAATTTTTTTATTTTATTTTCCCTTTTTTCTTTTTTTCTTCTTTTTGGGGCCTCACCTAACCACTGACGAGGCCGAGCCTTATCGGATTTAGGTGAGCTCGAGCTCGCCTATCCAAGGTGAGGCCAAGCCTCGCCGGGGGCCGGCGACGCTCCAACTATGTCGTCGGCTCTCGACGGCCGGTCGCCGACCATGGCTGAAGTCGGCGATTGGCCAAAAGAAAAAAAGAAGAAGAAAAGAAAGAGAAGGAAAAAATAGGAATGTGAAAAATTGTTTTTCGGAAGTATTCTTGTGAATAAGAAACAAGTTTTACTTGTTTTTTGTTTCTGTTTCAAATTTATTTCCATGAACAAAAATGTAAATAAAGGTGTTTCTATTCTTCTTTTGTTCCTCGAAACAAAAGAATAAAAATTATGTTCCGAGAAATAGAAACAAAAGCCAAACAAATAGGCCCTAACTCTCCCATGGTGATTGAGTGTTAGCATCACTTTGGGCTTTTTTCAAAAAAACAATTTTTTGGGTTCTGTGCCGCTTCTGTCTCCTTCTTCCTCCTTTATATTTTAAAGTTAAGGACACCAAGCACTTTTGGAACCGTAGGTATTAAAGGCCAAATATGTCAATTGCCACTCATTAATGGCTCATCATCTCATTTATTTCGTAGGACTTAATATAAGCACCCACTTCATTTATTGTGAAAGGACTCCTGAAAGATGATATAAGTACATAATAATAATAGATAATAAAAAAATATTTAAATGACAAATACCAATTGAAAAACCTAAGCATATATGTATATATTGAAAGAAATACGTGAAGTAATATGTCTAATAAATGTTAAGAAAAGTGCAATGAAATGAAGTTTTGTAATGATATAGTTCAACCATTAAACTCCTTTTATCTCTTTAGCAATGCTCCCCATGTCAACTTCCACCATTTTTGTTTACTTTATCTCTTTCTCTATCGCTTTCTCTCTCTCTCTCTCTCTCTCTCTCTCTCTCTCTCTGGATTGCAAGACAATTAGTCCAATGGTTCTAAGTCTATAGACTTATCAAGACATGTACCGCAAGTTAACGCTGATAATGTCATTTCTCTATCAGCCACGCATAATAGAAGGTGAAGCTTAAGGCAATAATGCATCTGGGACCCACTGACATTGATAGTTATTTCGCTGATTGGTTTTATTTGACAGTTTCCGTGGCACAAAAGCAAAGGAGAACAGGACCAGGTTGTGAAGGCAAATTGCATCTCCAAGGACAAAACACTTCATTTTTTCCCGAGGCTTCGTTCTATATTTTAATTTTTAAATGATGGAGGTCATTGTCTAATTCCTTGGGATGTCTAATTTCTTAGGATGGATTTTGAGATATGATAAGGTTGGTAACCAAAAAACCTAGGGTGGCTCAACTATTAAGTTCCGTTTTATGTAACCATCTCATTATTGATATATATAGTTTGTTTTTCAAATGACACGTAATAAAATAGAACGAAAGAAGGTAATCATGATGATAGGAGTTAGCTGAATTTGGTTAGTACTTTGTTTACTTATGCTTTTTAAAACGCAAAGACAATTTTTCACTTTGCTGTCGAAGTTTAAGATGTTATTTGAATTTCAAAAGATTTTGACACATCAATATTTAATGGTTATGAAAATTTCACATGTTTTAAGCTAGAAAAATATATATAAAAACTTGTTCGAGAAAAGATTAGATTAACGTGTGTCTGTGTGTGTCATCAATATTTAATGGTTATGAAAATTTCACATGTTTAAGCTAGAAAAAAAAATATGAACTTGTTCGAGACAAGATTAGATTAACGTGTGTGTGTGTGTGTCATCAATATTTAATGGTTATGAAAATTTCACATGTTTTAAGCTAAAAAAAAAAATATAAAAACTTGTTTGAGACAAGATTAGATTAACGTGTGTGTGTGTGTGTTCAACATTGTCAAGATAATATTTGTCCATACATGCAAGTGAATGTGTCGAACAAGTAATATAATGATGATAAAGAGTACTGTCTCACGGAGATCGATGATTAATAAACTAATTAAATACTAAAATAGATTAATTCCAAAATTAATTTAATAGATCAAAATATAATTTAGAATAAATTAAAAACAAAATTTGGAAACTAAATGCAGTAAATCGATCAGATAAATATGTTAGAGTATCTGATTTCACCATAATCACTAGATATGAATTTCAGATTGTTGTGGGTACAAGAACGATATCGAACATGTGATAGCAGGATTTTCTAATCTATTTACTATAATATCTCTAGGTATATCAAACCTACTCAGTTTATTAATCAACTATATTTCTATGTGAATTAAAATAAACACAAGTGTATTAAAAACTATGAATATTCCTAATTTACAATGAGTCTTTTGGATCACCTTATCACTAAAAGCTACACAAATAATGTTATCCACGTTTAATTCATAATTATATATTATAATAAGCAATTGCATATTATCACTTCTCAGTTTCAAACATGCACATTAGATCATTCAAGTGATGGCTAGTCACTCAAAAGAATTATGAACAATAATATATAACTCACATGAATAAAATCAATTGTAAAATATAAAAATCATGAAATTCACATAATCATGGTTAGGCTACATTGTAGCCCTAACAAAAGAAAATTAGAACATAGTAGAATAAGAAATAAAAATAAAAATCAAACACAGCATCTTGAATCAAAAAACAAGAATTATGTCATTACTTTTGTCTTCTCTTCACAACACTTAAAAAACTCTCAAAACAATGAAAAACGATCTAATAAAAACCTAGCTGCTTTCTCTTCCTCCCAATGTTCTCCCATTCATAGGATATATCCAAGATATCTATTTCCCAACACTTGTAGATAACATTAGGGAATAAAATCAAGGATTCCCTAATTTGATATTCATCTTCCATTGCTTTTTAATTTGAATTCCTAATTTTTGCTATTCTTTTCCTTATCTTCTCCATATTTCATTCTTCTGCATAAATAAGAAAAATTCAAATAATCAGAAAGAAATCCAAATGTTTTCTCATAGATATTGCATTAATTGTTGCCTAAAATAGGTAAAATAACTCTATTTTTATAGAGTTATCAATATTTCCTAAAGCAATTTTGAAGAATGACAAAACGTATCTTGAGTACAGACTTTGATTTTGATTATGAGTATTTTTCATGTAGAAAGTCTGATGGAAAATAATCAGATGATATCAATTAAAACCAGAGTTGTGGCTTAATTAATTCATTCATTTGTTCTGTCAAACGGCTAAGAAGTAGAAAAATATACTTGCGCAATAGCTTGTGGTGATTGGTTGTATTTCCTACCTTATTTATAAGGAGTTCCAAATGAAAGTTTTCCAAATATCTCTCAAAGATTTGACTTTCCTAGAACGATATATTTGAGGTGAAATATTCTTTCTAAGTTGAATCACTCGACTTATGGAAATCCAAACTGCTATACGGGCGGCATAATCTTTGGGAAGCTCTATATTTGGCGACCTTGAAGAAATTGGATCGTCTAAGCAAGATATAGGCCAACGGGTAGATTGGCTAGATAAAGTTCTTGGAGATATGTCTAACGGCCAGCTTGAACTGGGAGAAGTATAAAAGGAAACCTTGAAGCTGAAATGATTAATCGTATCTCGAGAGAATTGAAGTTTTTAATTCCAAAGTTTGAAGAGTGTTCTCTAATCTAATGCAATCATCTTTGTGAGCAACATTGTGTAATCATTTAGAGGTTGAGAGTGTGTGAGGAGTAATTCACATGAGTTTGAGTATTCATTGCTTAGATCTTGTAATCTTTAATTAGTTATTAATAGTGAAATCCCACTAATAAGCTATCATTGCTGAAGAGTAGACATAAGCTTGTAGAAGCCGAATTACTATCATCTTTTGAGTGTGATTTTCTATCCCTTATTCTCTTTATTTTTATTTGTGATAGAATTATATATTGATAATATCTTACCACTATACTTACTGTCCTAAGAGTTGTTTCGTTACAATTTTAATTAAATTTATTAAATTTAGTAATATCACTTGTTCACCCCCTCTTGATGATAGTTTTAGCCTTAACAAACATAGCCCTTAAATATTTTGTTGAGGTTTGTGATAGTGAAAAGCTTAAGTGTAAAATAACATGTTGGTGAACCAAAGCAAAACAAAAAGTAGAGGAAAAACATCAGCTGCTATCTCACTCTAAGGTGGAGATTCTGTTGGTACATGGTGAAGCTAGAATGGACAATGTGGAGGTTGGGAAACCTGGAGTGCCCTAACTTGGCACGGAGGAACACTTAAGTGCCATAACTTTAAAATAGTACACTTGAGTGCCAATATCGGAGTAAAATGGGACACTTAAGTGCCATTCCGGCGAAAATCTGGCCAAATGGCTTACGTGGCGACTTTGGTGCAAAATGGCGTTGTTTTGCACGTTGACGTGGCGGAGAAAATGCAAAAACGACGCCGTTTCGTGTCTGGCGTGTAAATAATAATATAAAAATTAATTAAATTAGATTTAATTTTATTTAAAATATTCAAAAAATTTTAAAAATTAAGAAAATTTAAAAATTTTAAAAATTAAGAAACTTTTTTTTTAAAAAAGGGAGGGAGGTCGAACAGGGCGGTGAGGGCTGAGCCCTCGTCTTCGCCGCCTCCCCACCATCGCCGAGAAGGGCCGGCGATGGAGGTGGGAGGAGTCGGGCTGGGGTCGCCGGCCCCTGGCCGATCGACGGCGAGGGCTGCGAGCCCTCGTCGGATCGCGGCGAGGGCCGCGACCCTCGCCCAGATTTGGGCAAGGGCTCACGGCCCTCCCCGCGATCCGGCGAGGGCTCGCAGCCCCTCGTCAATCGGTGGGGGCCAGCGACCCGGTCGACCCTCCCCCTCCGTCGCAGGCCCTTCTCGGCGGCGGCGGGGAGGCGGCGAGGGCACGCGAGCCCTCGCCGATCCGGGCGAGGCCGCGACCCTGCCGCAGATCTAGGCGCGGGCCGCGACCCTCACCCGGCATTTGGCGATGGATCGAGTCCTCGGTTGCCCCGTTTGATCTCCGCCTTTTTTTTTTTGTCTAAATTTTTTTTTATTTTTAAAATTTTTCTTATTATTTTTTAAAATTAATTTTATAAATTTAATTTAATTAATTTTTATATTATTATTTACACGTCGACATGAAACGGCGTCGTTTTTTCATTTTCTCCGCCACGTCAGCGTTTAAAATGACGTTGTTTTGGACCAAAGTCGCCACGTAAGCCATTTGGCCGGATTTTCACCGGAGTGACACTTAAGTGTCCCATTTAACTTCAAAACCGTCATTCAAGTGTACCATTTTAAAGTTATGACACTTAAGTGTCCTCCCGTGCCAAGTTATGACACTTGGGCTGTTCTTCTGCCGGACAACGTGTATAAACACAAATAGGAAGAGTACAATGGAGTTGGGTTGTATAGCTATTCACTAAGACCTAAACTAGGGTCCACATTTATGAAGCCGTACTGTCATTTATAGCATGAGATTGACAAAAGACATGACTAAAAAACAATTTAATTCGACCATGGTTTAACTATTAACCATCACTTTGTTCTTCCTTTTTAATTTTTGCCAGGTCTGTCTTTTTCTCCTCATTTGCTTTTTAGAGAGAGACCATGAGCTTTTTGAAACTATAAAAATTATAATCAAATGTTGACTTGTTAATTGTCCTCATTAAAGGCCGATCACCTCATTCATTACATAAAACTAAAAGATAATATAAGTGCATGACAATTATAAATAATAGAAAGTATTAAATGATAAACACTAATAGCAAAACATCCCAATTCATCAATGCTTTTTGTGTGTATACACAAGAAGATTGTGTCCACTTAATTTGTGAGGCAAGTTGATGTTCATATATTGTTCTAGAAATATTATATTAGATTAAGGTGCTTGTTTCACAAAAAATTAATGACTTGAAAAACACTTCCCTAAAAATAATTGCTTATATCTCTTGAAATAATTAATTCAATTATCGACAACTATATATGTCTAAATATTTTCTTCAACGTTAAAAATATTTTTTGTTAATTTGCTTTTATAAATGATATAAGCGATCATTTTTATGAAAATATTTTTCAAATCATTCATTTTTCGCGAGATAAATACACCCAAACTATGTCCAATCACGCATTTACCCTAACTTTTTTTTTATGACATAGAAACTCTAAATTATGTTCACTCTAACACATTTACTTAAACTTTTTCTCGTGACATCAAAAACCCTAATCTTGTACCAATGTGATACATTTACTCTCGGTCAATATTTCGTTAGATGATTTTCGAACCAGAATGGCATTGTTTTTACTTCACTCAAGCACTTGACAAGTGCCGCATACTAGGGAGAAGGAAGTTAATTGAAGACATTCATTGATACCAAGATGTACAAGTAAAGTAAGACTTTGCAAACACTTCTTAAGAAAACATTCTAAAAACTCCATTTGCAAGATAGCTAGACTCTTCAACTTATCAAGCCCAAATATTTTATTTATTAACTTTCATTTGACCTCCCTCAAAATCAACTCCTTAAGTTGTGGAGTTATTGTTGAACTAGTTTGTTATCATGAAAAGAAGTGATTGTTGGACATAAAAAGTAGTAATTCTTGGATATGAAAAGAAGTGATTGTTGATATGAAGAGAAGTGATTGTTGATCATGAAAGTGGTGATAACCACTGGGATTTGCCCCAGTGGCCACCCTTCCAACATGGAAAGGGGAGGTGAGGGGTTCAAATCCTCACCTTCTCAGGAGGGGATGGAGTGGTGACGCGTAAGTTTTAGGAGTGGGTTTCGACTCCCACGCCCTGCAAGAGGCAGGGTAAAAGTCTGAGAGTGAGTGTAGAATAGGAATAGAGTAGGACTGACAACAAAAAAAAAAAAAATCATGAAAGTGGTGATAGTTTCGATAAGGTATCTATTTTCAAGAGATATATTGATTGGTTGTCTATAAATGACCCAATCATACACTGCTCATTATGATAACAACTTTCTCTTCTTCCCAACATTCTCTCTTTTCTCATACAAGTTTGACAACACACTTAAGGTGAAATTCCAAGGGCGAAATTGAGTAATTGCTGAACTCGTTTCTTTGTAGTTTTGTTGTATATCCATAAGGTATATTTGTTGTTTTAAACCAGGCAATAACAAAAGTGGGGGCAAATAATACCTTAAGAACAATAATAATCATCATACATTAAGGCATCAAATAACTATAAACTACCGGTCTTTCTTCATCAACAATTGAATTTTCCTAACAATCTTAAAGTATTATTTTCATGGAAATGGAGAAATGGCTGCATGAAGTGCTTGCAATACCGACGAATAAGTCTTAATGAAACTTTTGTTTATAATTATATGCTTGAATCATCTTTCTTGTGGCACAATAGAATATCATATGTTGGCTATAGTACTTTGAATTTTTGAATAAAATTGGTTTGATATCATGTGATAATATGGATAAGAAGGATTGTGAAACAAGTTTACAAGCAAAGATAACCAAAAAATCATTCTCAAAGGTAAAAAGATCTACTAAAGTACTTAAACTGGTGCATTTTGATATTTGTGAACTAAAATGTATAGCAACTAGAGGTGGAAATTGTTTTTTTTTTTTTTTTTTTTGCATTTATTGATAATTAGTGTAGAAATACTCATGTTTACCTTGTGAAATCAAAAGATGAAGCTTTTGATGTGTTTAAGCTGTATAAGTCTGTAGTTGAAAATAAAAAAGATGCAAAAATCAAAGTTTTGAGAAGTGATAGGAGAAGAGAATACTTCTCATTAGATTTTTCTACATTTTGCGAAGAAAATTGTATTGTGCATCAAGCAAGCGCACCTTATATACTGCAACAAAATGGATTGGTAGGAAGAAAAAATCGAATTTCAGTAGACATAGTTTATTCTGTGATCTCACAAGTAGATAACCAATCAATTTGTGAGGAAAAACAATTCTTATTGCATGTCATGTTTATGACAAAATTCCTTAATAGAAATTTAAGATATCTCCATATGAATTATGAAAAGGAAGGGTACCGAATATCCAATACCTCAAAGTATTGGGATGCCTTGAGTGTTATAGAAATTCTCAATCCTAAGCAAACTAAATTAGGACCAAGGGCATTAAAAAGTATGTTTGTTGGATACATTGAAAACTCTAATGCTTGTCGATTATTAGATGTTGAAAATGATATTATTGCAAAACCAAGAGATGTCGAAGTTCTTGAACACAAATTTCTTAAAGATTCAAGTGAAACTTAGCATTTGACAAACTGCAATTGATGCGAGAAACCCTCCATCAATTAAAAAAGAAAAAAAGGAAATTTTTTTATTCTCCAAGGGAGCAGAGGAGAAGTAAAAAAGTGTAGTAATGAAAGGCTTTAATTATGATTTTATAACTCTTTTGATAGGAGGTGATATGGAAAAATGTTGTGAATAAATTATCCATGTAATTTCACTTAGATGAAGATCCGAAAATGCTCAATGAGGCAATGTCATTTAGAGATGCATCATTTTGGAAATAAACAATTGATGATAAAAAGATGTGCTAAGAAATAATTGTTAATGCTATGTCACATCGTAAGTATGAAATTTTTTGATCTTCTAAAAATCTCATAGACATTTGAAATGCGTTGGAGAGTAAATACAATACTGGCAAATAACATACTGATAGATTTATTAAGATTAATGAAAAATCTATCTCTAACTATAAATATATATTGTCAAACTCAAAAACCTTATAATTGAAGACCTCTTCAAGTTGCTGCACTTATTTCCCCATCTTTCTTTCCTTTTAAACCGTTTCCTTTATACTTTTGTTGTGGGGCCCTTTTTGACCAAGTCAACTTTCCTCTCAAAAAATAAAAAAATAAAAAAATAAAAAACTTTCCTCTCTTTTTTTCTCCCCAACCAAATATTACACCTTCCATCACCCATCCGTCGCACTTCGAATTTACATTCCACAAGTTTCACGCGGACTCTAGTTCTGCTCCGTGCTGATATCAGCTCGAGTTCTTGTTGCTTCTAACTCCTTTAGAGCTACGCATTGCTTGACACTCAGTTGCCTGAAGCAGGGCGTTTATTCCTATCTGATCGAAAATAAATTTCAAGGTATTATCGACTCTCTGTCCTCGATAGTCACCATTTCTGTTATGATGTTCTCCAGTTTGCATATTCATTCAATAATTGTTGCCTTGCTGCGGTACTCATGCTGACTAAAAGATTTCCTTCCAGGATCTGGCGAGACAGTGACGATAAAATGAAAAATATGGAAATCCTTGCAAAAGCCAAGGATTTGTGGATGAAATTCAATGTCCGAGGGGCAATCCTTACGAGCCTATTTCTGCAAGTCTTTCTCATTTTTTTGGCACCCATTCGAAAGAGGTGTTCACACTGGTGGTTCATGATGCTCCTCTGGTTAGCTTACTTGGGTGCCGACTTGGTCGCTAACTATGCCTTTGGACTCATTTCCAAAGCCCAAGTCACTGGTGGTACTTCAGATTCCGAGGCTGATGCATACGGCGACCTTTTGGCATTTTGGGCTCCATTTCTTCTGCTACATCTCGGAGGACCAGACACCATAACCGCTTTCGCACTCGAGGATAATGAGCTGTGGCGTAGGCACTTGCTTAATCTCTTATTCCAGCTAGGCGCTGCATGCTATGTATTTTATCAATCCTTCCCCAGTAGCAAGCTAATTGTCCCAACCATCCTCATGTTTATTGGTGGAACCATTAAATACATAGAGCGAATAATTGCTTTGCATCTCGCCAGCTTCAGTAAATTCCGTGGCTCCTTACTCCCACCTGCTGATGCTGGGCCAAACTATGCCAAGCTCGAGGAAGAATACGTTACCACCAAGATATTGTTCATGGAGCCGGAGTCCAAATTTCTTCCGGTACATGTTGGAGTGGCAGAAGGAGAATTTTTGGATGACAGAACAGTGATAAAAGAGGCGTTTCTTTACTTCAAAACTTTTAAAGGCCTCCTTGTGGATCTCATCTACAGCTTCCATGAACGTGACGACAGCAACCAATTTTTCGGGAGCAGAAAAGCAAAGGATGCTTTTCGGGTCATTGAGGCTGAGCTCAACTTCTTTTATGATGTTCTCTATACCAAGGCTGCTGTTGTTCACCGTCCAATAGGGTATCTTTTCCGAGCAATCTCAATTGGGTCCGTTGTTTCTGCTTTTGCAGTTTTCTATGTCCTGAACAAGCAAGGTTTTCACGAATATGATGTACAGATTACATACACCTTGCTCCTTGGAGCTATCGCCCTAGAATTGGCGGCACTCGTTAGGCTCATTTGCTCTGACTGGACAATTGCAAATATGGCAACATCTACGAGCATCTTCATTGAGTTCCTCCTCAAATTAAAATCTGAAAGTTCACCACTTTCATTGCATATACTACATGCTAGATGGTCTAAATCTATCTTCCAGTATAATTTTATAGATTCTCGGCTGAGAAAGTGGCCAAACTGGATTGAGAAACTCCTTGGTCTCATATATCTGGGGGAATTTTTTGATGACTTGAGGTTTAAACGAGTAGAACAATTCAGTGAAGATTTACGTAACCAGATTTTTGAAGAGCTGACACGGAAGGCATCTCCGGGAAGCACAAATGAGATTTGTTCCCTCATTTGTGCTTCTCGAGGTAAATGGGCTTTGGAAAATAGTGACCAAAATTGCAAAAACTTGCTTCCATTCGTCTGCAATGTTGATTACGGAAAAAGCCTTTTACTGTGGCACATCGCCACTGAACTCTGTTACAACACTGATGAAAGTACAAACCACCATCGTGAAACTACTAAGGACTTGTCAGATTACATGCTTTATCTTATGATCAAACAACCTAGTATGATGTCTGCAGTGGCTGGAATTGGTCAAATAAGGTTTCGAGACACTTGTGCTGAGGCAGATAGGTTCTTCGATGAAAATATACTTGATAAGAGCAAAGCGACCAAAACGGATGCCTGCCAAATTCTCCGTTCTGTTCCTGCAGAAATGAATCCAGCTGTATTGAAAGGAGACAGAAGCAAATCTGCGCTCTTTGATGCGTGTATCCTCGCTAAAGAGTTGGAGAAATTTCAGGACAAGAAGTGGGACATCATGAGTAAAGTTTGGGTGGAATTGTTGGCGTATGCTGCGATTCATTGCCAACCGTTCATGCATGCTCAACAACTTAGTAAAGGGGGAGAACTTGTCACCTTCGTTTGGTTATTGATGGTACAACTTGGCTTGAGCGAACAATTCCAAATTGAAGATGGTCACCTTTCAGCTAGGGTGTACTGATTGACAGTTGCCGAGTCAGCAAAAGATGAGGCTCCTACATGCAAATTCCATTGAAAATCTCCAGTAGGAGTCTCACCTGGATTACACCTCTGTTTCGTTTCTTCTTGTATTTAGCGTGCTTATTTGCTATAACTACTCAATTTCTCTAAGATCCTGTGATTTTGTGCACTTATTTGAACCAAACGAGAGAAGCGCACACAAATTACACCTAAATCGCGCTGGTTTAATATTTGCGTCGCAAGTTTAATATTGTACTGGTAATAGAAACTCGCATTCTTAAGTTAAAATAAGAAAATATTTGTTGCTTCGTCTGAAACATATTCTTGTCAAAGGAAAGTAATTGATGTTTTGCTTCGAATCCGGGTCGAATCAGTGTGATCATTAATGGTTTGACATAAGATATGATTTTGACGGCTTGGCTACTCTGGTTTGAGTCCAGAGACAATGTAGTTGAATATGCCTTGCCATTTATCGCGCACGCACATAATGTATCTTGATAGAGTGATCATCTCCGTGTACATGTACACTCATCCGCATGCCCAGAATTGAACAGCGGACGTTTGATAATAGAGAAAATACGGGAGAACTCGCACTTTAGAAGCAGCCATGCGACAACACATTCGGAAGCAATCTCATAAGGGAAGATGTAGAGTGTAGGGGCAATGGAAGAGAGGTCCAAATATTATCAGAGGCAAAGATGTATTGCAAAATTGGTGTGCTGTAATTTAGTGCAAATCAGGCCAACCCCATGTGAGCCCGACCACTCAAGCGGTAGGCCCACGAAGGACTGGCCCGCGAACCGTGCCGACCTTGGCGATGAACATCGACACGGCATAAGGAAGAAGATGAACATTCTAGTGAAAATAGACAAAAAAAGAAAAGAAAATGAAAATCTTAGAAAATTTTAAAGAAATTGCAAAATGACATCATATTGATTCATTTCTTTTGCGCTAGATGTCAGCCATGTCACATAGGACAGTTAGCGCTGACAAAACCGTCACATCATCAATTTTCGGCCTTAATTGGTCGAATGGACTACGTTGGCCAAATTAGAAAGTTTAAAGTGAATTAGCATTCATATAATAAGTTTATGACTTTTTGGGCAATTTATTCTATTTGCACTGAAATATTGAACCATACTTTGTCCAGTAAATTTTAAGTTTTTAGATAAACTGATGATGATTTCGAAAAATTCTATATTGTACCGGACTAGGTAAGGGACTCGGTGTTCTAAGATTTCACATCCCTTATTTATATTCACATTTTCAGTTAGACTTTCAAGGTTTAGTCTTGGGCCAAATCACGGGCCCATATATGTGTGAAAAAATTACATCTATCAATCACACTACTAAAAAGGCATAGTCAATCAATCACATGTGCCTGATATCCATCCCAACTAAAATTATGTTTGAACTTAAGAACTCTCTTTTCGTTTTAGTCGGTTTTTTCACGTAACGTGTCCGTCACACGAAATACTTTCTCGCATATGTGGGGGAGTTCAGAGTATTGAAAAATTTAAGTAGTTAAACGTTAGATGGGGCCTTCATCTAACATTTTAATTGAGTTTTCAATCTTTAAGTTGAGAGCGGTTTCAAAATTATACCTTCAGCATCCATTTGGCAGGGTAAATGATCAAATATACTAGTCGAGCCCCAAATTGACTGTCAATATATCGTACAATAATGAAATTATTAAACATGATAAGGTTATGTCCTAATACAAAGTAATTTGGGATGTTAATTTTCTCATTCTCTAACTATGTTGATCATCTTCAACTCTCACATCAAAGGTTCTGGTGCTGACAACTCTCTAAATTTGCCGACCAAATCAAGGTATTCTTATTGGTATGTCTAACCCGAACATTTGTCATTCCTGTTGCCGTTGGCACTCAAATAAGATATTCTCGTGATGGTAATAGATCAGAAAACGAGAAGACTTTAAATGATCTGTCCAGCTTTTCAAATCTCATGGTCTGTTTATCGAAGACAACCATGATAAGCACAAATTTCTTAAATTCTTTCTGATTTCAATTGGCTTGAGTGACGGGAATATGTGAAAATATATTATAGAGCGTGGGAAAAGTGTCAAAAAAGTTCTAAACATTTTGTGTTTGTACCAATTTAGTTCTAAATTTTTTGATTTGGTGCGAATTTAGTCATTTCTGGCTAATTTTAGCCGGATTTTGCTGACTAGACACCAGTTAGCTGACGTTGATAACTTTTAATGATATTTAACTTTTTTTGATTTTTTGATTTTATTTGTCATTTTCATTTTCTTTTTCATTTTTCTTCTCCCCCTTTCCCTAGCCGGTCACCGGATCTCGGCGACTGGCCAAAGGTGATGCCCGACGAGGTCAAGGTCGACCTTGCTAACCATTGGCGAGGCTCAAGCCCTTGCTAGAGGCCGCAAGGTCGCGTCTGTGAGGGCTTGAGCCCTCACCAGTAGTTGGGCGAGGGCAGCCTGACGCTAGGTTGGAGAGGCTCACCCTCAGCGGCCATGGGTGAGGCTCGAAATATTAATTCACCATTTATTAATATTATCCATTGTTTCAATGTGGCAAATTCAACTCTATTCCAATAATCCATAGAATTTGAAAAAGAATAAACAATTCACATTTTGGACATCCATGTTAAACGTGTCGAAAAGAAGAAAAAAAGTTGATGGTGAATTATATATCACACGAAGTGAAAGTAAAAAGAAAAAAAAATAGAGAGAGAGAGTGAAAGTAAAAAGAAAAAAATAGAGAGAGAGAGAGAGAGAGAGAGAGAGAGAGTACTAGATTTTTTTATTTTCCTATTTATTATTTATTATTTATTATTTATTATTTATTATTTATTATTTATTATTTTTCACATATATACATTTTTATCCATCATTTATTGAAATTTTTTAAAAATGACCTCATATGTCATAATTATATGTAAGAAAATCGGATATCATAATCTCAACTTGAATATTGAAGAATGTCACGAAAATTGATCAGATATTAGATTTTTCGACACATGTTGACCAAGTGTCAGAAATTATCAAACACATGTTGGAGTGTCCGACATGACATTAAAACTCTCAAAGAGTATCGATGCTTTTTAGCCAACTTTAGCTTTTTTGCAAAGTATTATGATTTGGACTTCGAATATTTTTTACTGAAAACTAGCAAAACTCATCGACGCAAACCAAAGGTTGGTTGAAATTACATGTTGTCGATGACTTTTGGTGTAAATGTTGGCACATATCGATGAGTCATGGCAAATGGTCTATCAATTACTAGACCTGAGTTGGTCGATGAGCAAAGATGATCAATTTGAAGTAAGGACCATATCAAGGCGGCTCAGGCACGAGTAGACCCGTTAGACTCGCTGAGGGAGATTGCGGAGAACAACTAAGGTGGCAAACAAATACGGAGATATCGATGAGCTATTTTGAAGGAAAAACTGCTTCGAAGAAAAGAATCAAAAAGAGAGTGAATATTACTGTCGATTAATTAGAAAAAAGAGCGTCTTATTCAAAATGCGGACAATATAATGCCTTCTTAACCTATGAAGAATTCAAGAAGTTGCATTGTTCTTTCATGTTCTTGAATGTAATTTGAGACGCCACATTTTTTCTTAAAACAGAGTTAAGTCTAGCCCCATTAAAAGATAAGTCCAAACGTGACTTCATAAATGTGAATTTTGGCAAGGAAAGAGTCAAGGATCAATAGCCCAATTTTCATTTATTGGCTAAACCCTCATAAATGCCAATGCTTGCAATTTTGTCCTGAAAGGTTACCAAGGAAAAATGTGCCTTGTGCGATGTATCCATTGAAAAATCTTGACAAAATATTCCCTCCTTCGCTCCCTAACCAATAACTAGAATTGTCATATGCCCCTACAATGATGGATCATCGATTTAATGGCGTGGTGTCTACACACGATGCCAGACTGAGGGACTTTAATTGCTGAAAATTTGATTGCATGGAAATATGGTTTTGATATCAATAATAATTTTTGATTTGAATATATGCAATTATATTGGT
This sequence comes from Eucalyptus decipiens, assembly GCA_014182575.1. Classification (NCBI taxonomy): domain Eukaryota; kingdom Viridiplantae; phylum Streptophyta; class Magnoliopsida; order Myrtales; family Myrtaceae; genus Eucalyptus; species Eucalyptus decipiens. The sequence continues at coordinate 18,104,961 of CM024610.1, forward strand.
GTACATTATAATTGATGTTGTGATGAACAAAGCGTACGAGATAGTAGGCTATGGACATGAAAATATAGCTTTATAGATTTTAGGGTTAATATCATACCAAACCTTAGATTGGTACATTCACAATAAGTTTATCTATAATTTTATCGACAGATTTAACACACAATAGTTGACTGGTTTTACACGTTGCAGGATCGTTTGAAGCAGGGCCCAAGACAAGCTGAGAGCCATCCCTGTGAATGTCGTTCTGGATGTCAAGGTAACAGTTATCGCCAAGTTCTCCTCTTCGTAGCTGGTCGAAGCGAGCGACACAGGCTGCAGCTGTGAAGTCGGAAGAGTCGGATGCCATTAGAACGGCGAAGATTGAAGACGAAGTCCCGACATTTAGGGGGAGATAAAAATTGAATCTTGGCTGATTTGACATTTTTTAGAGGACTCTAGGTGTCAGTACACGAGGTACGAAGCCTAGAGATACGAAACGACCTGCACTTCGGGCTACCTAGAGAGAAGGCTATGCCTTCCGATTATCTAAAAGAATCAAAAGAAATTTTAGTTTTTAAAAGGGCATATATCTACACCGAAAATTAGCCAACCCATCGATACGGACCGAAGATCGGTCGACATTACATGCTATCGATGACTTTTGGTGTGAATAATATTGGCACGTATCGGCAAGTCTCGGAAAATGATGGCCGATTATTGGAGCAGAGTTGGTCAATGAGCGTGCTAAGGAGAAAAGAGGATCCTTCAAAGTAAGGACCATATCAAGGCTCTAGTACGTGTAGACTCGTTAAGGGACATGTGGAGAACAGTTAGGATAGCGAACGAACATGGAGAGATCGAGTGCCATTTTGAAGGAAAACTGCTTTGAAGAAAATAATCGATGGTACCAAAATTGTTGAAAGTGTGGAAATATAGTTACAATCACAAAGGAAGTGCTCACTAATGGCTATGGTAGAATGCCTATAAATACCAAAGTTCTTATGAATTGGAAACCCCCACACACAAATCAACAAATGTTATCTTTACTTTTCTGTACTTTACCTATTGTTTTCAATTTGCGCTGTCGATTAAATTTTGGCGTGTATCTTTATTGTAGCTCTCAGTATTACGTTGTTGCTTAAATTCAAGCATCACATCTTTTTCTTTACTAACTTTGTTGTCGATTACATTCCAACAAAATTTATTAACTGTCCAGTTTGTTTGGAATAAAATAGTAATTTCCTTGTGCACCTATCATACTTCCTTGTCTGGAATCACCATAGGACTTGTCTACTCTCTTTAAAACAGAAGGACCACTTTTGGTAAAAGAGATATTTCTGTCACAAGAGTCAATTCCGACAAAACAGCCTTCATAGGGTGTATATTTTACGTAGTTTACAGTTTGGAGTGTTAGCAAATTGAAATATGGGTCATGAAAGATAATTTCTTTTTAAAAAAGTATGAAAAGATTTGGAAGATTCTTCTTCTTTTTTAATTACTAAAAGCAAATATTTTGAGGTTAGTATATATCCTTGTAATGTCAGATTTGGTCTAATGTTATTGACGAGACTTTTTTTCCTCTCATCCCTAATTTATGACTAATCATTTTTTTCTATTAAAATCTATTCTATAATATTTCCTTCTTTGTTTCTTTTTGGTATGGGAATAAAAGAACTTGTTTCTTTTCTCCAACATGGTAAAAAGTTATTTTGCTAGAAGCATGGTCAAAAGTAAACATGATTATCTTCAGGTCATGTCTATATATTAACGAAAAATAAACAGAAAAAGGTAAAGAAAAAAGGATACTTCTTGATATTTTACTTCTCGATGAAGAAATAATTAATATCCATTGTAGATTTAATCTCATAATAATTACATCGAACTTTATGAAACGCTAAAAGTTTCCTTTGAAATAATGTGATGTGAGTTTGAAAGTGAAGAAAGTGTAATTAGAGTTTTGAGTTTCCACTCCCATTTTGCAATTAAAAAAAGTAGTAAAAAAGCTCAGAGGAAAGTAAAATTAAGCTATAGAAATGTGTGTGTATATATTGGCAAAAATCCCAGAAGTTCAAGATTTGTTAGATCAAAATTTAATTCTTCAATTTTGAAATATAGTTCGACCTAAAAACACTTTGAAATACAGTTCCGTCCAAACTATTTGAATAAAAAACTTGCAGTTACTTATGTATTCAGCTGTCATAAATAAATAGTTCTAATTTTATACACACACACACACACACACACACACAATTTTTCTTTTCTAATTTGAAAGGTGAGACCATGAGTAAAAATCTTTCTTCATGCAATATATATTCTAATTTGAAAGAGGAGGCCATGAGTAAAAATCCTTCTTCAGGCTAGTGTCAAGAGGATGAAGGATAATATAATATCTTGTTGGCAGTAATGGCGTCATTTATACTGTGAAATTGATAAGAGACATGGAAGAAATAAGTTTAGTTTTCTTGGTTAACATGATAAAAAAGAAACAATAAATCAAAGAGAGAGCGGGTATTTCAGTCAGCTAATTAAAAAAAAAAAAAGTGTCCTAATCAAAATGCGGGCATCCTCACCCAAAAGGAAAAAAAAAACAATATAGTGCCTTTTTTTTTAACTTGTGGAGCACTCAAGAAGTTGCATTGTTCACCTACCTGTGGGTAGCGCAGTTGGTTGAGAGCTCTCATTCCTTCGATGAAGGTCGAGGGTTCGAAACCCTGCGTTGGTAGCAATTGAAGCAGGGGGCCTTGGCGGTGTTACTGGGCCAGTCTCTCTTGAGGTATAGTTGCTGAGGGCCTCTCGGAGGCCAGTGGACTCCAAATCGGCATAAGCCGACAAGGGTGCCCGGCGGATCCTCGGTTAACAGAAAAAAAAAAAAAAGTTGCATTGTTCAATCATGCTTTTGAATGTCATTTGAGACGTCACAATTTTGCTTAAAACAGGGTTAAGTCTAGCCCCATTCCTTCTTCAGACTTTCTCGTAAACTCTAAATTAAGACAAGTCCGAATGTGACTTCATGAGTGTGAATTTGACAAAGACAGAGTTAAGATCAATAGCCCAAAATTTCATTTATTGGCTAAGCCCCCCGTAAATGGCAATTGCTTGTAATTTTGTCCTGAAAGTTTATCAAGGAAAAATGTGCCTTGTACGATGATGTAGGGATGAACAAGAGGCAAGATATATAGATGAGTATTCAAGGGATAGTAGGCTATGGGATATGGAGATATAGTTTCACAGATTTTATAAAGAGGAGGACATATGGTGTGGTGGGAATGCTGAGGGAGCTAAGGGATATACATTTTAGCTTCCCACAGATATGTGGTGGACGGCTAAACCCCACACATGGTTGAATTACAAGCCTATATATAGGACTCCACCACCGTAGACAGCTAGACATTTACTAGACCTTAGATAACTTGTTTGAGTAAGAAAGCTTCTTCAACTTTGGCTACTTCTATTAACTTGTTCTTCAAGATATCCCAGTCTTAATTCTTTGACTTCTCTTCTTCAATCTTGGACAGCAGCTGGAGAAGTCTGGATAGTTTATAAAATGGATCACTATTTCCAACATTAATGCATATAATCTCTAGTCAGCTTCAGAAGCTCAGCTGTAGGAAAGGAAATCAGAAGCAGTTGATGAAGCAATAAATTTCCAGACATTCAGATACCAACAATTGAGGAGGATATTACAAAAGCCGATAACTCTCTTAATACAAGACCCAGACAAGACCTTACCCGCTGAACACGGGCCTCGTGAAGGCATCGTCAAATTTTCCCCAATAATAGTGCATTGTGTGAGAAGTCGTGCTCAGTAGATTGTGCAAACTGCTCGGTCAAAGTAAGGTTCTGCCCTTCTGATGAGACTCCGAATCGTGTCCGTTGCTGACCAGTGGCTGAGTGAAGGATTTGGGACAAGATGGATTGAATGATGTGCTGGCAAAGAATTTGGTCCAAGGTGATATGGCTAGCATTAACACCTAGAAGGGGTGAATAGGTATTTAAACAAACTTTTCCAAACAATTGTAGAGTAAGATTAAATTGCCGACAAAATCTGAATGAGGAACAAAAATAGTTTTGTGAAACACTAGACTTCTAAGATACTAAGTGCACAACAGCCTTAAAAAATAGAGTTAATGGAAGAGAGTATTACACACGAGTTTTATAGTAACTTAGCTTAGATTAAGTCTACGTCTACTCTCTCATGTTGACAGCCTATTAGTTAGATTTCACTATAGAATCAACAGAAGATTATAAATTATGAATGCTGTAAATGCTAGTATGAGCACCTAGAGGAGGTGAATAGGTGCGAAAACAAACTTTTGAGAAGTATAGTGAAAAACTTTACTTTTAACCTGAGTCTGTTTAACAGTAGACTTTAAAAAGAAAAGAGACTCTAACAATTAAATAAAGTTACGAACTAAGTAAATGAGTTTAAGGAAGAGAATAAGAACACAAGGTTTATAGTGGTTCGGCTTAATCCAAGCCTACGTCCACTCTCCCACACTGACAGCCCACCGGCTGGATTTCACTATGAATCAAAAGAGTTGTTACAGTATTATGTCCTTGATTCTACAGTGTAAAGACTCTGCTACACTTCCTCAAGGTCTCACAAGTGTATAAACTCTCTTTTAAGTACAATTTTATGCTCAATAATTAAATCATCAAAGAACAAGGAGCTTTAGACTTTGAAATTTTTCTATCGCGCACACACATGAATAACTAGAACATCTTCCTTATATACTCATCCATACCTTCATAACCGTTTGCACTTTCTAAAGGAGCTCTTCCAATCTACCCGTTGGACATAATCAATTAGGGAGATTTCGAGTTATTTAAGGAATATGACGATAGCCCACTAATCCTGCTCGCCCATACAATCAGGATCTAGGTTTTCATAAATAGAACCTTCCAAGTATACTTCGCCAATCAACGGATCCAAAATACTTAAATTAATTTTAAGATGAATAATAGATTTCAAGATGCTATATCCAGCCGTGAAATTTTCTTTAGTCGATCGAATCAAATCCTTAAAGAAATACTCAATTCTAGATAAGACTTCTTCAACTGTCTAGAAACTGTCAATGAGGATAGACTTTGAATCTTGAGTCTGATGGTTCGGCGGTCTTCAGACTTTGACGAAAGAGTCTGCGAGTCTTCAAACTAGACTGATGGAAAGGTTTTGTCAGCTTCAAAACACGCAAGGAAGTTTTCTCCAACAATCTCCCCATTTTTTATGATGATAAAACTTTCTTGCAGATTTAGATATTTTTAACCTGCAAGACAATACTCAAGCGAACATGGATATCTTACAAAAGATAATTGATTTAGTAAAGATAGTAATAAATCCTCATCTACAATAAATAAGTTAGTCCTGTTAAAAATAACTATCTTTGCCATGAATACCAACAGCGCTTAAGATACTGCAAACATTAAACGATCAAACAATCCAAATCCAAACCAGTCACAACCACAACCAAACAAAATTAAAGTCAATCAAAAGTCAAAAAGTCATTTCAAACAAGAGTCAAATCTCAAATCTGCACAATCTCCCCCTTTTTGTCAGATGAAAAGAGAATAGAATTAGGATTGCTTTGGAATGCGAACAAGCTGGAAATCTCCCATCGACTCGATTGTCTCTTCCAGCTTTTTCAAATCCTCCTTCAGTTGCGCCACTTCTTCACCCTTGGTATTTGCTTGAACTTGAAGAGTAAATGTTTGAATTTGATCATGCAAGGAAACTGAAGAGGTGACAGGCATTATGCAAATTCTGAATTTCGCATCTCATAGCATAAATCTGGCCTCACATCTCCATAAGAACATCAAGCAATCTTCAAAAGTCTACTGAGTTATCAGTCTGAGTGCTTGCTTCTACATGATCAGTAGGAGTATTGGCAGATGATGGCATTTCAACATGAGCACCCAGATTTGGAGATGAAGCGTCATGACCTTCCTCAGGGAATTGAGAAGCATACACATCTTCTGGATCTACAGGTGAACGGTTAACATCTTCACTAGTAAAAGTGATTGAAGAGGTACCTCTTTTCTCAACAACTCCCCCTATTTCATTGCCTTCAAGCGGTGAGAAGTACTCTTCATGCTCTGTTTCTTCTTGTTCACCTCTCCCCTCTTCTTTCTCTACAATCCTTTCTTCCTCTGCTTCTTTTCTCATCGATTCTCTCTCTCCACTCCTTTGCTCGGACTCTTCTCTGTCTTGATCCTCTCTCTCCTTTGTCTCTGGGATAGAAAGTTGTAAGTTTCTCAATGCAAGGGCGGAAATGGTGACATCTTCCTCATCTTCTTCATCCTGCAAGATGAGTGCTCTTCTTTTCTTGGATGAAACTGTCATGGGCTCCTCCCCTTTCCGTTTTGTAGCCGTAGAAACTTAGTGAGTCTTGATGAGGGTTTTCTCCTTAAATCGCTCCAAAGCTTTGTTCAGCTCCTTCAAATGCATTTTGGAAACCATTTTCAGTCCCATTATCATTTGATCACAGGTACGAACACACAGAATCTTGGAAGGCTGAATATTCAAATGTCTGAATAGCTTAGTAACAAGTGCTGAGTAAGGAAATTGGCCATTGTCTTTCACTATCGTTCTATACATAGGAAATCGGCCCTTGTCTTTCACTATCGTTCTATACATGTGAAACATGATAGTGTGAGGTAAAGAGAACTTTTTGCCTGCATTGATTGCATACATTAGCTTTGCTTCTGAGTTGGAGACATCAGTCTTTGAAGTCGATTTGGGTCTAAGACAGTTGATCACAATCTTGTGAAGCAAAATATTTGAGGCATTCATCCTCAAATATGAAATTCGTCTTTCCGCCATTCCATCTCGAACAAGCTCTACCGTCGCACGACCAATAGACACACTAATTGATTAGAATGCCCCTCTTTCTACTCCAATCACATCAACCAATGTGTCCATGTCAACTACATAGTTCTGATCTCGAACACTAAAAGAGAATCTATTCGCATCCAAGAAACTTAGATTAGAATAGAAGTACGCAGTTAGTTCTGGATGAGCCTCTATTGTCTCAAAACAAAATCATTCAAGTTGAAGTAGAGTGAATTTCTCTCGTAGCTTCACATTCAGAGAATCAAGAAAATCAAAGTCCACACTTATTGGGTTGATCACCCATCGCTTTAGCAACTTAGAGTAAAGTCGCTTGTGTTCCTTCGAGCGAAACAAATCTATCATTTTGCCTCGAATATTTGCCGCAACGTCTATTCTAGGCTTAAAATGAATGTATATTTTATCATCACCATTCCCATCAAGTTGACTGAGACCTCCAACACGTGGATCGCTTGGAATATTCACAAATGCTCTTTCTGCCAACCCTACAGGAGCAACTCACAATCGTTCCATTGTTCGCAAAAAGTGGGTTTCATTTCAATACCCTTTCTCTTTCAAAAATTCATCAATATAATTTAAGGGAGTACCTCCCTTTTTCAAGGCAGCGTAGAGTTTAAAGATAAAATCGGGCTTTTGAGTTCTTACGAGTTCTGCATCTTCAACGATTTCTTCTTCCGCTCGATGATTAATATCCTGAGGTCTAGCTTGAGAAAATTGACACGATTGAGAATGTTGTGGGCTCTGCTGCTGTCTTGGAGATTCTTCTTCCTCAGTGAGGTCAAAATGCGTAGGATCTCCACGCATATGTTGTGGTCCCCTATTCACAATCCTTGAAGACTTTCTTTGGAACGACATTCTTTTTGATCTTTGAGAGATTCCAAACTCGTTTCGCGAGAGAGATGAAAACTTTGAAAATTAAACTAAAGGGTTAAAGAGAGAAGATGATGTTATGTGCTTTTTTAGAGTTTTATGAGTAGAGTGAAAGAAAACGAATAGTATATAAAGCAATCGAAGAGAGGTATATGAGATGTCGTAAAAGGAAAAATAGAAAATATATTTTCAAAAAACAACTTCCTTTTTGAAAATAGATAACTGTCACTTTAAAAGATAATTTCTTTTTCGAAAAGGAATGATTGCAATAATCACGAAAACTGGGGAAAATAACATCAATTAATTACAGATTAATAGACAAACGTACCTTTTCGAGTTTTTATCCGAGTGATAAATTTCTAAAACATAAATAACTTACAATCGTGATTTTTGATCTCCTAAGTCTGAGCCTTTGTAAACTTTTTATCCCCGAGTCGGAACTTCTTCAGACTTTAATATATTAAGTTTGGATCGAATAAACTCGAATTGACTTTTCTCTAGTGGCTTTGTAAAAATGTCCACTAGTTGATTCTTTGAGTTAATGAATTGAATCAAAACTTCTTTATTTTGAATATCGTATCTAATAAAATGATGTCGAATCTCTATATGATTTGCTCTTAAATGAAGAATTGGATTCTTGGTGAGATTAATCGCGCTGGTGTTGTCGCATTTGATCTCAGTGTATGAGTCTTCGATTTTAAAGTCTCTTAGCTATTGTTTTATCCACAGAATTTGTGAACAACAACTTCCAAGACTCACATACTCTGTTTCTGCTGTTGAAAGAGTTACAGTACTTTGCTTCCTTGAAAACTAAGATACTGTCCTGTTATCAAGTAATTGACAAGTACCCGAGGTGCTCTTTCTATCAACTCCGCATCCTGCTAGGTTTGCGACTGAATATCCAAGGAGAGTAAAGTCTTATTCTTTAGCATACCAGAGACCCAAATTAAAGGTTGATGCAACGTATTTGATGATGCATTTCGTAGCACTTAAATGAGATTCTTTGGGATCTGATTGAAATCTGGCACAAATACAAACACTAAATAAAATATCAGGTCTAGAAGCAGTAAGGTAAAGAAGTGAACCGATGATACTCCTGTATAGCTTTTGGTCAACTTTCTTTCCTCATTCATCTTTATCCAGCTTCAAGGAACTTGACATTGATATATCAGTCTTTTTGCAATTCTCCAAGCCAAATTTTTTGATAAGTTCTTTAGCATATTTTTTTTGGTAAATGAAAATTCATTCATTCAATTGTTTTACTTAAAGTCCGAGAAAGAATGATAGTTCACTCATCATGCTCATTTCAAATTTATCCTGTATAGTCTTAGAGAATTTCTTACACAGATTTTCGTTAGGTGATCCAAAAATAATATCATTAACATAAATTTGAACAAGTAAAAAGCTTTTACTTTCTCTTTTGATAAACAATGTAGTATCCGCTTTACTTTTGACAAGGCCATTTTGGATTAAAAATTTACTTAACCTGTCGTACCAAGCTTGATGTGCTTGCTTTAAACCATATAATGCATTTTTCAGTCTGAATAGAGAGTATGGTTTCCTTGGGTCTTCAAAACAGGGAGGTTATTCCATATAGACTTCCTCTTGGATAAATCCATTTAGGAAAGCACTTTTGACGTCCATTTGGAATAACCTGAAATTTTTATAACAAAGAAAAGCAAGTAATAATCTAATTGCTTCTAACCTCACTACCAGTGCGTAAGTCTCATCATAGTCTATCTTTTCTTCTTGCGTATATCCTTTGGCCACAAGTCTTGCTTTGTTCCTTATGACTTTTCTTTTCTCGTTCATCTTATTCTTGAAAACTCATTTAGCTCAAATAACAGATTTACATTTTGGTTTAGGAGTTAATTCCCAGACATCATTGATACTGAATTGCCTGAGTTCTTCTTGCATAGCTTCAATCTAGCTTTAATCAATTAAAGCTTCTTCTATGCTCTTGGGTTCTATTTCAGAAATAAGAGCCACATCAGTAGACTCTTCACGCCTTTTGGATCTTGTATGAGTTCCTTCATCAATGTCACCAATAATGAGTTCTTTATGATGACTAGATTTGTGCTTTTGGTTGCTGGTTGGCTTGTCAAACTATTGATCTTTTTCTTCATTTGATTCTACAGCGATCGTTCATTGCTGATCTTCTGAAGTCTGAGCTACTTCTGGTGATTTAAACTTTGTAGAGTCTGGAGCAAGTTTAGATTCTTTAGGTTGTGTCTGAATTGATTGATTTTGTATAAGATTTAGAAATCTGACATTCATCGATTCCTCCACAAATTGAGTCTTTTTGTTATATACTCTGTAAGTTTTGCTGGTGGTTGAATATCCAAGGAAGATGCCTTCGTGTGATTTTTCTTCAAACTTACCAATTCGTCATTTGCATTTTTCAATATAAAACATTTACATCCAAACACATGAAAATAAGAAACAATCGGCTTCTTTCCTTTCAATAACTTATAGGGAATTTTCTCCATAAGGCCTTAAAAAGACAATTTATAATATAACATGCTGTAGACACTACTTCAGCCCAAAAACGAGAAGAAATGGTACTTTTAATTAAATGTGTTCTAGCCATTTCTTGCAACGATCTATTCTTCCTTTTCCACAACTCCATTCTATTCTGGAGTGTATGGTGAGGAGAACACATGCCGAAAACTAGATTCATCACAGAATTTAGCAGAGTCTTAATTTTCAAACTCACCTCCATGGTCTGTTCATATACTTGAAATAATATACTATTTCTCATTCTGAACTTTCTTAGTAAATTTTATAAAATAAGAAAAGGTTTCAGACTTACTTGCCAAGAAATATACTCAAGTGAATCGTGAATAATCATCTACTATTACTAGGCAATATTTCTTACCTCCAATACTCTGAATTTTGGTTGGTCCAAAGAGATCCATATGCAAGAGCTATAGCACACGATTAGTGGAAACTTTATTTATTGGTTTAAAAGAATTTCTAACTTATTTTCCCAATATACACGGTGTGCATAAATCAAATTTTTGGTATGTCATATTGGGTAGTCCACGAACAAGCTTCTTTGCTGAGATCTTGGCTATTTGCTTCATGTTGATGTGACCAAGTTTTCTGTGCTAGAGATTCGCTTCTTCTTAAATTGAAATTAGACATTGGGATTTTTTTGGTTTGATATCCAAGAGATAGATATTCCCATGTTTTCGCCCTGTGAATGTCTGGGAGGAGTCTTTACTGGTTCCTGAACATATTCCTTCTTGAAAGTTTATTTTGAAACCTGTGTCGCACAGTTGGCTGATACTCAGCAAGTTGTAGTTGAGTCCTTCCACTAAGGAAACGTTACTGATTGTAAGACTTCCAATCTTTACAGTTCCGCATCCGACAATTCTGCCTTTGCTATTTCCACCAAAAGAAACTTTTCCACAATTTACTTGCATAAGCTTTATGAAACAACTTAAATCTCCTGTCATATGTCTTGAGCATCCACTATTCAAGTACTATTTCACATTTTTCTTGATAGTGACCTGCATTTAAAAAAGGAACTCAAGCTTTCTTTGGTACCCATACTTTCTTGGGTGCAATGGAGTTAGTGTAATATACGGTCTTTGCCCAAACCTTCTTAACGGGTTTCCAAACCATAGGACATTCTTTTTCAAAATGTTTTGAGCTGTTGCACTTAGAACATTTAAGAGCACTGCAGCCTACAGGTTTTGTATGTCTTTATTTAATTCTTTCCTTTACTTTAGAAAAATCAATTAGAGGAATGGTTTTAGCAAGCATTCCCAAACCTGATTTGTTAAAGTAAGGTCTTTGTGCTGAAAGAATCTTTTCTAATTTCTCGAATCCTATAGAAAACCTTTTTGAAACACTTGAAATATCATTTTTCAAAAGTGCATTTTCTTTTGAAAGGAAGTCTGCATTTTCTTAAAGTAATAACACTTTTATCTAAATTTTCAACATTTTCTTTCCAAACAATCTCTTGTTGCTTCAAAGGCAAAATTTTCCTTTTTAGTTCGGAAATCCTCTTGAGAGAGATTTTGAGACTAAGACACAATTCATCAATATATTTAGAGACTTTAGTAGGAATTTTTAAATTATTTACCTCGATTTCACTGTTTGAGTCTCGAGTCCTGTCTCAGTCCGAATCTCCGATTCTGATTGTGCCATTAGACAAATATTAGCATAATCATCATCACTCTCTTCACATTTGGTATCACTCCAAGTTTCTGCTTTGAGAGCTTTTTTGTATTTCTTAGTTTTTCATTTCTTTTTCTTCAGTAAGGGACAGGTGGGTCTGATGTGTCACTTTTTCTTGCATTCAAAACAAATCACATCTTTATTGAATTCATCATCCTCAGCTGATTTATTTTGAAAATTTTGAGAAGTTTATTTCTTTCAATTGAATCTTCTTCAATTTTTGTTCAGTTTTTTGAACTTTCTTATCATGAGAGTAAGCTCTTTATCGTCCATATCGTCTTCTGAATATGTAACATCAAAATCATCATTAGATTTTAATGCAATAAATATTTTACCTTTGGGATCTTCATCTTCATTGATTTGCTCCACTTCATAAGACTGAAGAGTGCCAACCAATTCGTCAACAGAGAGTAGCATGATCTTTTGTGTCTCTCTTATTGAGGTATTTACGTGATTCCAATCTTTGGAAAGTCCATGCATTAGTTTATTAACCTTCATGGGTTCAAAAATTGGTTGACCTTGATACTCAAGACCATTCACGATTTCTGTAAAACGACTAAACATGTCAGTGATAGATTTTCATGGTTTTATCTTGAATGCTTCATATTGACCGAGCAGAATATTGATTATGGTTTCTTTCACTCGATTGATTCCTTCATAGGTGATGTGCAGTCTATCTCAGACTTTTGTAGCTATTTCACAAGAAGATATTCTGTTATATTCGGTAGGAGACAATGCACAATATAATGAATAAATTGATTTTGCATTAAGAGCTTGTCTCTTGGTTATCTCTTCTTGAGTCATCTCGCTGGACTCAACAGTTTTTTTTTCCTCTTTCTGAGACTATTGTAATTTTAGGAATGATTCATTTGTCTACCACATCCCATTCAAGAGGGTCTTTCGATCTTAGGAAAGCTTTCATCTTGTTTTTCCATATACTGTATTATTTCTCGTTAAAGTAAGGCAATCTGATGTTGCTTCGCCCTTCAACCAAACCTGGAGCTAATATACTAGCCATGGATCGTTAACTCTGAAGTTAAAACACTTCAATTTAAATGAGTACATAGGCTATGATACCAATTGTAAATGCTAGTACGAGCACCTAGAGGGGGTGTATAGGTGCGAAAATAAACTTTTGAGAAGTATAGTGAAAAACTTTACTTTTAACCTGAGTCTATTTAACAGTAGGCTTTAAAAAGAAAAGAGACTATAATAATTAAATAAAGTTACGGACTAAGTAAATGAGTTTAGGGAAGAGAATAAGAATATAAGGTTTATAGTGGTTAGGCTTAATCCAAGCCTACGTCCACTCTCTCGCACTGAAAACCCACCGGTTGAATTTCACTATGAATCAAAAGAGTCGTTACAGTATTACGTCATTGATTCCATAGTGTAGAGACTCTGCTACATTCCCTCAAGGTCTCACAAGTGTATAAACTCTCTTTTGAGTACAAGTTTACGCTCAACAATTAAATCATCAAAGAACAAGGAGCTTCAAACTTTGGAATTTTTCTATCGCGCACACACTCGAATAACTAGAACATCTTCCTTATATACTCTTCCATGCCTTCATAACCATTGGCACTTTACAAATGAGCTCTTCCAATCTACCTGTTGGACATAATCAATTAGGGAGATTTCGAGTTATTTAAGGAATATGACAATAGCCCATTAATCATGCTCGCCCATACAATCATGATCTAGGTTTTCATAAATAGAACCTTCCAAGTATGCTTTGTCAATCAACGGATCCAAAATACTTGAATTAATTTCAAGATGAATAATAGATTCCAAGATGCTATATCCAGCCATGAGATTTTCTTTAGTCGATCGAATCAAATCCTTAAAGAAATACTCAATTCTGGATAAGACTTCTTCAATGGTCTAGAAACTGTTAATGAGAATAGACTTTGAATCTTGAGTCTGGTGGTCCGGTGGTCTTCAGACTTTGACGAAAGAATCTGCAAGTCTTCAGACTAGACTAATGAAAACGTTTTGTCAGCTTCAAAATACGTAAGGAAGTTTTCTCCAACAAATGCAAACACTCATGGTAGATCTCTCTAGCTCATTATGACACCTTTTTTATGTTTTCTCTCTTGATCATAATTTGTAATGCTCACAAAAGAAAACAAGTAATTGAGAATAACTTCAAACTCTTGAATTTCAAATTCACGTTCCCTTTTCTTCTTAACCGAATGACCTCCTTTAAATGCTCCTCCACGCCACACTAGACATTGACATTCTCCTGAGGAATTTCTTCCAATTAAACCATTGGACATAATCTTTCAAAGGATCTTGTGGCCATTGAAGACAAGAATAGAACTTTCACTTGATTCTAGTCGCCCATACAATTAGGATCTTGGTTTCCATAAGTAATGTTTCCAAAAAAAAGAACTTATCTTTAAGATTAATTTTATCAATTTGTGACTGATGCAATATTTGTATAGATAGAAAGTACGATCTTTTTCCAAAGAACTAGTCATTGTAGAATAATTTCCAAATAATTTATTATGGATCTATGTCCCAAAATTGATAATTCTAATTCTAGACTCTTCCTCGTTCTAGTTATTATCTTATTCTGGACTCATCAGAGTGGGATATGCTTCTAAGATAGAATAGACTTTGACAAAAATTTTCGATGGTTCCTCAAAGTGGGATATGTTTCTAGGATAAAATAGACTTTGACAGAAGTCTTCGATAGTTCCTCAAAAACAACTTACACATAACCTATTCTTTAATATAGGCACTAGGATTAAAAATGTTTTGTCAACTTCAAAACCTAGTGAGAGTTTTCTCAATAATCTCCCCCCTTTTGATGGTGACAGAACTTTCATACAAATTTAAACACTTAAGAGTATAATAACCTGCAAAACAACACTTAAATTGCCCAACTTATAGGAATTATGAATAAGAAAGTAAGCAAACATTATATAGACTTAATACTTACTAATGACAGTCTAAGAAAAAAACCTTAAGTCCGCAAGCCATCATCGAACGACATCAAAAAACCACACATCAAAAACACTTAAATCTATTAAAGTCTCTCCCTTTTTGTCAGCATCAAAAAGGGTCTAAAAAGCATATTTAACCAAAAAAATCTGTAAATAAAAAACACACCAAAAGTTCAAGCACACGAATAGATAGATATTTTCAGGATTCAAGGATTTTTGGGGATGAGAACAAGATAGAAATCTTCCATGTTCCGCATGGTCTTCTCAAGCTTTGTCATGCATTGACCAAAAGCATCCTCGATTTTTGCATCAAGAGAAGTGCACATCTTCTAGATCTGAACCTCCATTCCATATTGTTGTGCTTTGATCTTTAAAAGGAGCTCAACAATTCGAGGATAATTTGCATCTAGTTCAGTCTGAGCTCTAGCCTTTGCAAATTGCACTGGAGGGATATCCAAACTCAATGGAGGATCAAATTATACCCAAGAAGGGTATTGCTCCCCCTAAACATCAGCCCGTTCCTCCTTGTCACCAATAGAATCTTTAGGCCAATGAGAAGCATGGATGTCTTCTGCATTTGGTGAGGAACGGTTGACTTGAGTCTCACTGAAAGTTTGCTCTACAGTCTGGTTCTAAAAAAGATTTTTCTCACTAACTATCCATGCATCCGTGTCTTTAGCCTGAATATTCAAGTCTCCACTATCTGCACCTGCAACATATTTATGTGCGTCTTCAGTACCCTTATATTGGTCAAGTTCCTCTTCATTTCCTTCATCTTCTCCTACAGCATCAAATGCATCATCATCATCTCCTTCTTTTTCAATTTCTTCTTCCTTTAGGTCACCCTCTTTGTTTGCTCCTTCTGTCTTCCTCATCTCCTTCTTTTTCTCTTGTTTCTTGTTCTTCATTTTCTTCTTCTTGTTCTGTTTCACTCTCTTCAGCCTCTTCTTCAAAATCGGCCACACCAGTGACTGGGTCTCTCATGGCAATACTCGCAACTACGTTAGAGGAAGTCTTCTCTTTATCTTTATCCTTATCCTCATCCTCATCTCTTAGCAAGGGGACTAATCTCTTTCTTTTTGGAGTTCTAAAGACTACACTATTTCCTTTCATCTTTTTCTCAGCCATAATGTTTGTCTTGATCGACTAGCAGACTCCTTATTCATATGCTTCCAAACATCAGAGATTTCCATTTAATCTTATCTTAGAGATCATCTTGAAACCAATCTACATAGAAAGAAGGCTTTTGGAGCATAAGTTGGAAGGAGATTGAATCTAGAAATGCTCGAAAAGTCTAGCCACCAAGGCACCATAAAGAAGTTACCCTTTCTCCTTTATCACCGTTCTGTATATATGCAACAAAATGGTGTGTAGCAAAAAGAAAGCAACTCAACTTCCAATAGCCTACATCATTTTGGCTTCAAATTTAGAAACATCTATCTTTGAAGTAGCCTTAGGTCTAATGCAATTGATAACAAACTTATGAAGAAGAATGTTGGATGTTAATAGTCTAGAGTAGGTTGTACTTCCTCTTGGAATTTTTATCCTTCACTAGAAATTTAGTCATCTCTTCATTAGAAACATTAATGGACATGAATTCACATCTTTATACACTTAAAAGGTCGGCCAGCAAATTTGTATCCATATCAAAGACATTCTCACACATAATGAACTGGAGATATGTGGGAGACAGAGCAGACAAGTTTGAATAAAAATAGGTAGTCAATTCTGGGTATGCATCAGATGTTTCCAGGCAAAAATTTTCCATTTGAAATTTTGCAAACTTCTCCCTAAGAGGAACTTTTGATTTTTATCCAAAAAATCAAAATCAACAATTCAATGGCTCATCACACCCCTGTTCAACATTTGCACATAAACTTCTTT
Organism: Eucalyptus decipiens; assembly: GCA_014182575.1. NCBI lineage: Eukaryota > Viridiplantae > Streptophyta > Magnoliopsida > Myrtales > Myrtaceae > Eucalyptus > Eucalyptus decipiens. The sequence continues at coordinate 18,121,680 of CM024610.1, forward strand.
ATGTTCCTTAAACCAAAACAATATCCCTTTAGAACCTTTTATAGCTGCAACAATACCAACTTTAAGTTGAAAATTCTTAACAGCCCTCATCATCGTCTTCCTTCTTATGCTCTGCCTAACTTTCTGTCCCAAACCTAGGATTTGAGGGGAAGACTATAAACTCCTCCTATGCTTTTCCAGGTTTCACCAAGCCCAAATTCTCCATGGCTTTCAAAAACAATATCTCATTTTCAAACCTATTTTCTTTCAAAAAAATTGGTAATAAAGTCCATAAGACTCTCTCCTTTCTTCAAAAATTCATAATGCTTAAGAAGGACATCAAATTTTCATATCAAAATAGGGGCTGCTTCTTGAGTAACTTCTTGCTCCGCAAAGGATCGATTCGTACTCTGTGGAGATTCGTCTTCAATAAGATCAAAGCGAGTATGTTTTTCCTTTACAGATTGAGGCCCTTTAGTTGCTATACGAGAGGGCTTTCACAAAGAGACCGTGACAGACTTGGAAGATTTTGAAGACATGGTGGTGAGAGAGTGTAGAAAAGTGATCAAGTTTAGGGTTTGTAGAAAGGAAGATGATCGAAAACGAGAGAGAAGAACTAATTTGGTGATTAGGGTTTGTAGAGGAAGGATGATCGTGAGAGAAGAGAGAGAAGATTACGTTTTATAAAAAGAATGAATCGAGGCAAACGAATGGGCACAAAAGAAAGTAACTTCCCTTCCTTGCTCTCATCAAGAAATAGAACCGACTAATCCTAAGACAAAGGGTCAAGAAACTCAACGCCATTACTTTGCCATTTTGAAAAATCGAAGAATAATTCAAAACTTTTGAAATATTTTTATTTAAATTCCAAGAAATTAGGAAAGATGAAAAATAGATAACAATTTCTAAAAGCCATAAAAAGCTAATGAAAACAATAAATATAAAATATTCATACCTATATGATAAGGAAGGAAACTTACGCGCCAAAAATTTGAATTACAACGACTTGAGTCTGAATATGCTTCTAGAGTGATGTCCCTCCTAGAAGATTGTGCTCTTGAGTCTAGCTTGCATAGACTTTGACCAAATGGGTAAGTAATCTGCCATTTTCATGAATATACTCAAACGTACCTTTCTCTAGGGGCCTGGTGAAAATATCAGCTAGTTGATTCTTTGAATCAATAAACTAAATATTAATTTCACCATTTTGCACATGATCTATTATGAAATGATGTCCAATTTCAATGTGCTTTGCTCTTGAATGGAGAATGAGATTTTTAGTGAGATTGATCACGCTTGTGTTGACGCATCTGATTTCAACACAAGATTCTTCTTCTCAAAAGTATCTCAGTTGTTGTTGAATCTATAGAATTTGAGAGTAATTAACTACTAAGAGCAACATATTATGCTTCTACAGTTGAGAGAGCCACAGTATTTTGTTTCTTTGAAAACCAGGATACTAACATCTGACCCAGAAGTTGACATGTCCCATAAGTACTTTTCTTATCGATTCTACAACCAGTTAAGTTAGCATCTCAATATCCAAGTAGAGTAAAATCCCATCCTTCTAGATAGCACATACCTAACTTGGGATTAGTGGCAATATATTTGATAATGTGTTCAGTAGCATTGAGATGTGATTCTCTAGGATCATCTTGGAACCTAGCACATATGCACAAGCTAAAAAGAATGTCAGGATGTGAAGTGATAAGATAAAGAAGAGAACTGATTATGCTTTTGTAGGTCTTTTGGTCCACTTTCTTTCCATCTTCATCCTTATCAAGTTTGGAAGAGCTTGACATAGGAGTTTTCAGTCTTCTTGCAATTCTCCATTCCAAATTTCTTGACAATATCTCAGGCAAATTTTTTTTGGTAGGTGAGGGTTCCTTATTTAGATTGTCTGACTTGTAGACCCAACAAATGTCAATTCTCCTATCATGCTCATTTGGAATTCTTCCTACATAGACTTAGAAAATTTCTTACACAAAAGTTCATTAAAAAAACCAAAGATGATGTCACCTACATATATTTGAACAAGTAAGAATTCTTGACCTTCTTTCTTGATAAATAAAGTGGTGTCGACCATACCTTTCTTGAAGTCATTACTCACTAGAAACTTATTTAGTCTTTCATCCCAAGCATGAGGTACTTGCTTCAAACCATATAATGCTTTCTTCAATCTGTAGACAAATTCTGGCTTTCTAGGATCTTCAAATCCTAGTGGTTGTTCCACATAGACTTCATCTTGGATGAATCCATTGAGGAAGGTTCTTTTGACGTCCATCCGTAATAGCTTAAAGTTATGAAAACATGCATACGCAAGTAACAACCTTATAGCTTCCAATCTGGCTATCAGTACATATATCTCATCATAGTCTGCTCCTTCTTCTTGTGCATATCATTTTGCCATGAGTGTTGCCTTGTTTCTGGTCACTTTACCATTTTCATCCATCTTGTTTCTAAACATCCACTTAGTACCAATTACAGACTTTCCTTTTGGTTTGGGAACCAACTCCCAAACATCATTGATCTTGAATTGTCGAAGTTCTTTTTGCATTGCTTCTATCCAACTTTCATTGGATAATGCCTTTTCTACTCCCTTTGGTTCTATTTTAGAAATAATTGCTAAAGCATTTAGGTTTTCTTTGTCCTTGGATCTGGTGCGGATTCCTTCTTCTATGTTGCCAATGATGAGGTCTTTAGGATGGCTTGATTTGTGCTTCCAATTCTTGTTGAATCTATCCTTTTCTTCAAAGGTCTCCTGAGTCATTGCCTCTATTGATTCTTCTTTCTTCTTTTCAATTTGATCTTGTTCAACAGAAGGCTAATTGAGTTTAGGAGACTCAGATGTTATTAAGTTTAAAACTAACTCAGATTCTTTAAGTGGAGTATGATCTTGTGGATCCATTAAACTTCTTGAAATATGACATACATTGATTCTTCAACAATCTGGGTGTTCTTGTTGAAGACTCCGTATGCCTTACTTGTTGTAAGGTATCCAAGTAATATTCATTCGTCTGACTTGTCTTCGAACTTACCCAAATGGTCATTTGCAATTTTCAAGATAAAATATTGGCAACCAAACACATGAAAGTAGAAAATATTGGGTTTTCTGCATTTGTAAATCTTATAGGGGTTTTCTCTAGGATGGATCTTAAAAACATGTTAATTATGTAGCAAGCAATAGAGATTGCTTCTGCTCGTAAGCGAGAAGAGACTTTATTTTCAATTAATAGAGTTCTAACCATTTATAGTAAAGACTAATTTTTTCTCTCTACAACTTCATTCTATTTTGGAGTATAGGGAGAAGAAAAACATGTTGAAAACCATTTTCATCATAAAAACTTATAAAATTTTGATTTTTAAATTCTCCCCAATGATCTATTTTGATGCTTAAAATTGCATAGCCCTTCTCATTTTGAACATTTTTAGCAAACTTTGAATAGTAAGAGAACGTTTCTACTTTATTTTACTAAAAAGAAAACCCATGTAAACCTTGAGTAATCATCCACAATCACCAAGCAATATTTCTTACATCTAATGCTTTGGGTTCTAGTAAGTTTGAAAAGATCCATGTAAATGAGTTGCAAAGCACAGTTAGTGGAAACATGGTTTATGGATTTGAATGAACGTCTAACCTATTTTCCTAAAAGTGCATAGGGTACACAGCTCAGACTTCCAGTAAATCATTTTAGAAAGACATTAGATCAGCTTCTTGAAAGATAGCTTGGTAATTTGCTTCATGTTAATGTGTCCTAACTTGTAGTGCCAAAGATTTGTTTCATCTTGAATTGAGATAAGACATTGAGAGCTTTCCGGATTCATGTCTAGAAGGTATATGTTGCCATGCCTTCGTCTAGTGAAGATTTCAGAGAAATCTTGACTAACTTTAGAATAAGCATTCTCTTGAAAGTTGATTTTGAACCATGTATCATACAGCTGACTAATATTCAAAAGGTTGTAATTAAGACCTTTCACCAAGGAAATATTATGGATGATCAAGCTACCAATCTACACTATTTCTTGTCCAATAATTCTTCCCTTGCTTTTCCGTCAAAGGAAACACTTCCTCATTTTGTTTTTCTAATTTGATGAAACTACTTGAGTCTCTTGTCATATGCCTAGAACATCTACTGTCCAAGTACCATTTGTTCTTCCTTTTTATGGTTACGCAATAAAAAAGGAAGTCTTAAACTTTCTTTGGTGCCCAAATTTTCTTAGGTCTTGAAGACTTAGTGGTAAAAATTGTTTTTGTTCAATCTTTCTTTATAGGTCTCTAGACTTTAGGACATTCATTCTCAAAATATTATAAGTCTCCATATTTAGAACATTTAAGAGCACTTTGACAAATAGGTTTTGTAAAAACTTTTTGAAAATGATTTTTGTAAGCAAGTGTAACATCCTCGATTCCGACCCCATAAGGATTAGCCATAAGGTCCTAAAAGGATTGATCATGGGCCATTAGCCATGGATCGATCGGTTTGATCGGCAAGGAATCATGGATCGGTCATGACCGACCGACCGACTGACCAATCACGAATTGGTCGAGGTGTCGGCCATGAATTTCTATCAACCATACCAATGGGATAGGATCACCAGCTCATAAGATGACTTTTTGATCATGAGAACTGGTCACGGGATGATTTTGGATCGGTGGATGGTCACGGATCGATCCGATTGGTCACAGTTTATGGTTGTGGGTGATTCCGCCCGATTATGCACTGATACACGAATGATTCGGATTAATCAAATGTGGTCGTCTTCTAATAAAAAAATGCATCATTCCCTATTTAATTCTTAGTGATCGAAACAAAATCTTGAAGTGGTGATGTCCAATCATGAATTGGTAATGCACGGACCATGAACCCTACTAGTGGATCGGGTGCCGATCGAAATGAGCCCAGGGATAGACTGGCTATTTTGTCACTTATTTTAAGGTCCATGGGTGCCTTGGATTTGTGCTAGGCCATGGATAGCCTTAGAATAGATCTCAAACCAATTAAAGAACAACCAACCCTATTGATTGACCGACCGTCCAAAGGAACGGTTTAGGCGACTATGGGACATAAGAGCCGAACCTCAGGTGTACATGATTCAATTTTTCGAGGTATACCTAATGATCCCTTCTCTGGCCCCGAAACCAACTTAGATGATAGAATTCTCTAGACCGCCTCATTAATGAAGAAAAAGACAAAAGCATGGAAAATTCTAGAAACCCTTCATTAAATGAAGGGGTGAGTTGTTCTTGGAATGGTCAAAATTCATGATGTTGGCCAAAATATCCTTGAAGATTCTAGAGAAAGGCAGCACACAAGTGGACAAATTAGAGAGTAATACACGGGCCCTCATTTACAATGGAATATTCTAGAATTGCCTAGTTGGCAACCTAGAGTAGCATCATCATTCGACTTCATTAAATACCCATAAAATGTGGCATATAGGTGGACCAATGGAAGAACGAAAAAGGGGCCATAATTGAGGACGCCTACGAGCTTAGATTGCCAAGTAAGGCCTTTAACTTGGCCAACTTATTTTCTAGGTATAATCATGAGGCAAAGTAGGCTTGCCACCCAAGGAAAGTAGGCGGCCACATGGAAACTTAAGAATAGACCGATTGGCTTGGTAATGATGACACCAAGGACTATAAATAGGAGGAGCCTCTTCTCATTTTTACCACCTTGCTTCCATTTCCTCCTCCCTCCTCCTCCTTAGTCGCCTTCTCTTTCATGCCCACTTTCTCTCTTTCGGCCTCCAAGGCAAGCTGCCCATCTTATGTAGTTCAAACTTTAGTCCAAGGTTCATCTAGGTAAATGTAGTTTCTCCCTTCTTTAAGTAACATTAAAGACGTCTTCGACTCTAGAAAATCCTCTTGCAAACAAGTCGTGGGTAGGTCGATGGATTCTTGGATGATTAATGTATTCTATGACTTATTCATGTACTCGAATTTCTTGTGTGAGTAGAACAAAGTCGTAGTTCATAGCTTTCAAGCGGTACAAATCGAGGTTCGCCCATAGCCATAAGATGTGATTTGGTAGTGAGGCGTACTAAATTCATGTCTTGGATTGGTGCGGGGTTCCTTTATGCTTGCTACTCGAGCGGAGCTTTGGGCTTAGGCTCGTTCGTGATGTTATTGATGAGGAAATTCATGATTTCATGGCACGTGCATCATGTTTGAGCATAAAGTGCATAGTTCATGGTATGTGCATAAAACTTGAGTACACCCTCAAGAAGGGATTCATGTTCGAGCAAAGATTAGAAAAGATAAGAATAGGGTTTGAGTTCCCGAATTCCTGGTAAGAACTGGGTTCGAGTCCCAGAGGCTAGCATAAGACTTGGGTTTGAGTCCCAAGCATATTAACTAGGTTTGAGTCCAGAAGTCGGCAAAAAGCCAGAAGCCCGGTTAAAAAGCCTAAATTGAATTGGGTTCAAGTCCCAAGATGGCTCCGAGAAGCCCGGTTTAAAAGCCTGAATTGAATTGGATTCGAGTCCCAAGACGGCTCCGGGAAGACTTGGGTTCGAGTCCCGAGCATAAGAGAAAAGCTAAACAAGCATGGCATGCATGAGTAAGAAAGAAAGGCTAGAATGCATAAGCTCAGGGCATGCATCATGTGCACGAATGTTCGTGAGAATTATCATTCATTTGTGCTTGAAGCTTGGTTGCATCTTGCAATTGATTTGCCTTCGCCATGATATCTACGAAATGATTGATTGGTGTTGATGATGAATCGATGTTCTATTCGAAGGCCAGAAACTATGCTTATTAAGTATTCCAAGTGCTCACTCTTTTTTTCTTTTATAAGTACTTAGAATCATGGCTATTATGTATTTTGGTTGCCCTGTAAAGATAGATACTATTATGACATGTATTCGACGTAGATACTGACATTACTTATTGCAAGATATCATCCATCGTGTGGATAGAAAAAGGCTTGGATGAGCTTGTCCCGATGCATTTTGAAACATGGTGTAGGTTGTATGAAAATACTTGGATAGGACCTCTTCGTGGATTCGATAACCCAAATCAGAATCTCAGTGATAACAAGGATCCATCTGAGTGTTCGAACTAAGCTCATATGTATTAGCCAAGTAGTAGTACAAGGGTTCCCAATTTTGGAGAGTACCTACCGTAGCGGAGACAAGGATGCCCCAAGCCACTTTTGTATGTGATGTAGGCTTGTAACCATCACTACTTATGTAATATATAAAGTATGTTGGTGGTGTTTGCATCTCATGTTCTCATGTTATTTGTGTCGAGATTGTATGTTTACGCTTTCTGAATGTGCATAAATAAGAAGCAAATGGATTCGGGACGGTGACAAAGCCTAGGATGTTGCAAAATAACGTGCAACTCAACCTCTAAGTAAAAGGGGTTGTGACAGCAAGTTCGGAAGGTCTTTGTCTAAGTTTCTCCTTGACTTTTGGAAAATCAATCAAAAGATCACTTTCTTTATTAAAACCCAAAGCAGATTTGTTGTAACAGGGAATTTGAATGGAAAGAATGTGTTCTAAGGTTTTCGAATCATTTGAAAATTTAGTGGTAATGTTCAAAAACTCGTTTTCTAAACTCTCATTTTCTTTGGAAAGAGAATCATGACTTTGCTTCAATTCATTGAAATTATTTCGTAAACTTTCAAATTTTTTTCTAAGAAAGATCCCATTTCTAAATTTAGAATTTTCCCTCTTCAATTCGGAGATCTTTTTAAGAGAGGATTTAAGGTCCAATAAAGCTCATTAATGTATTTGGACACTTTAATAAGAATCTCATAATGACTTGCCTCAAATTCCTTATTCAATTCAGAGTCTGTGTCTAAATCAAGTTCTAATTGAATCTGAGTCTGAGTGAGTCATCAGACAAATATTTACATATTGTTTATCACTTTCTTCAAATTTTGTGTCGCTTCAGATTTCCATTTTTAGTGCTTTCTTGTACTTCTCGTACTTCCCTTTCTTCTTTTTAGCAAATTACAATTAGACTTAATGTGTCCCTTCTTCTTACACTCAAAGCATATCACATCCTAACTTGATTCATCTTCATATATCGATCTTTTCTAAGAGTTTTGCTTGTATTGTTTATTCTAGTTGAACTTTCTTCTTTTTCTTATTCAACTTTCTGAACTTCTTGATCAATAGAGCAAATTCTTTATTGTCCATGTCATCGTCTGAGTCTATGTCATCAAAATTTGCATAAGATTTATGTGCAATGGAGCTCTTACCTTTTGAGTCATCTTCATCATTGATCTATACCACTTTATAGGATTGAAGAGTATCAATTAGTTCATTAACAGAGAGTGGCATAATCATCTATGTCTTTCGGATTGAAGTCTTGACATGGTTCAAATCCTTTAAAAGTCATTGCCGAAGTTTGTTAACTTTCATTAGAGCAAAAATTGGCTGACCTTAATATGCCAAACCATTCACAATTTTTGTAAATCGGCTAAACATATCTCCAATAAATTCTCTAGCTTTCATCTTTCAAGACTCATACTAGCTAAGCAAGATGTTCACTTTTGTCTCTTTTACTTGATCAGTACCTTCATAAGTGGCATGAAGTCTATCTCAAGCTTATGTAGCTATTTCACATGAAGAAATTCTATCATACTCAGTAGGAGACAAAGCACAATATAAGGAATAAATGACTTCTGCATCAAAAGCCCATCTCTTGGTAATTTCTACTTGATCAATTTCTTCAGCATCCTTGTCTCTTAGTAATTTTTGCTTGATCAATTTCCCCTTGTCTAAAGCAAAAGCAGCCTTTGGATTGATTCATTTTTCCACAATATTTCACTCTAGAGGATCTCTATATTTTAGGAATGCCTTCATTTTATTTTTCCACAAATTATGTTGACATCCTCGATTTGGCCCTAATTTTCGGAACAAGATTCCAACGATGACAAATCTTCGAAGTAGGATTACAATGAGGATCAGCAAACCATGAAAATGCCAAGAAGGACACTTTGGGATGTTAAACTCGATTATTCGTCGGTAGAAAGCAAATATTCAAAAAAGTGGAAATGGACCACGAACAATGACCCATGCGGACCCAAACCCACAAGCGGGCCCAATGGGCCCCACGCCCATGGATAGGTGGCCCAAGGGCCTCACACCCAAGGAGGCCATGGGCCCTCCAAGCCCAATTTGGCTCTTTCCCAAGATCTTGCAATAAATACACCCATGTGCATGAAATAGTACTAAATCTCTACCCTCTCTCCAAACTATGGACAAAAGGGCAAGGTTGGAAATGCTAAAGGAGAGGGCGGCCACATGGGTGGAGGAAAGAGAATGATGTCATCCTCTAGCCTAGCCTACCCCCTAGTTCCCATAAGCATAGCCACTTCATTAATGACCTTGGATCTCCTCTCTTCATGAAGCCTTCTTCTCCAAGAAAATCCTAGGTCGAGAGGATTTTGGGGGATTGGAAGTACAGTGCATCAATGGCAAAGATCTCTCCCTCATTTTCCCTTTCCGCTCCTTTAGCTCACGGTACACACTCTCTCTCTCTCTCTCTCTCTCTCTCTCTCTCTCTCTCACTTTGCTTCCATTTTCTCTCTTTTCCTTGCACGAGCCAAAATTTTCCTCTCCATCTCCTCTCTCGTTGTTGTGTCAAACCTTGGAGGAGAAGAGGAGACCAACTAGCCCACATTGCCACTCCCCTCTCACCTTTTTCCCTCTCATTTTGGACGCTACATGTCCAAGGAACGCCATTCACTCGCCTTGCCGCTACTGTGCCTCGACCAGGACACCAGCACAGCTCCACCATGACTAGCCACCGTTGCCGCAGTCCAACCCTTGCTGTTACTTTGCCGTTGTTTACCGAACTTGGAATCGGGAGTGAGTGGCTTTCTAGCCCTTGTTTAGGGTTGTTATTACACCCAGAACTTTGATTAGGACTAGATTAAGAATAGATGATGTTCTGGTGATGTGATAAGTAGGTTTAACGATAAGTTATTTTAGGGTTTTGATAGGTCATCGCGAGAGGTTATCATAGGTTTTTAATAGGTGGTCGCGATAGGTCATCGTAGGGTTCTGATAGATTATCACGATAGATTATCGTAGGTTTCCGATAAGTTATCATGATAAATTATTGTTGGTTTCCGATAAATTATCCTATTTTCCAATAAGTTTCATGATAGGTTATCGCGATAAGTCTTGTTAATATTCAATAGGTTATTGCAATATGATAAGTGAATATGTGATACATTATCATGTTGTGATATGTGATATGTGTTAATTTACTATGATATATTACATTAACATGAGATAAGTTATCGAATAGGTTATGATGGCATGTGATAGGTTATTGTAAAAATTTATACTTAAATGCAATGACTTCTCTTATTTTGATAAATGTTCTATATGCCATAGATTTTAAATTGATTGGTGCATTGTTGGATGCTAACTTTGAATGCAGTATCTACTCATGTAGCCCTTAGAATAGGAAAGGGTGAAAGTTATGGCATTTAATAATGGTAGCTAATAGGTATGCACGTAAGACTAAGGGATAAGGTTATTGAAGTGTTATGTGTTATTACGATGCATTACGTTATGAAATGGAAAACACGATTACTTTGATGAATGCACAATAAAGACGTGATCACATTGTAGGATAGCACGACATGAGTGCAAGTGATTGATACTATTGCATATTGTATGAGCATTACACACTCTTAAATCGATTAATGAAAAATATGTCAAATGAGCTTGAATGTTGGTATGCCCGTATGATCACCTAAATACCCCGATACGTATGATTATGCAAGGTGATAGAAATGTCCTGATGATTATGATTATGTGAGACGATAATTGATTAAGTTTCGATGCCCTAACATCAACGGGATACCATTCGTGGATGGATTTCAAAACAAAGCTCCTCAACTGGAATGTCATCCTAAGGCATATGCATAAGCGGGATGATGCCGTGACCGATGGGGTAGGACAATATCTGGTTATGCCGGAAGACCACTGACCTTCTAGTTGGCCATGGCCCTAAGCCATCGTAGTAATCTTGACATATATATGTGAAACATGCATGAGATTGATATGTGATTATATCTGGATTGTTGCATGATATTGGTGCATGATTATGAGATATTACACGTTCTTATTTCCGTCTTATAAGTATGTGATTTGTTGTAAGAATTGTCTATGTACCTATATTGTGATGGCCATGAGGAAGTGAGATAACCATTCGTGTTAATAGTTAAGGCAAAGCAAGGGTTTTGCTATTGATCTGCCATCAATAGATAACTTGTACGTTCTTATTTCTGCCTCGTAAGTATATAATTAGTTATAAGAATTGCCTATTTACTTATATTTTGATGGCCTTGAGGAAGTGAGATAACCATTCATCTTAATACTTAAGGTAAAGCAAGGGCTTTGCTATTGATCTGCCATTGATAGATAACTTGCACATTTAAGCCAACTCCGAGGTAAATTACCTCCCTACATGATAATTATAGAGTTTATTCACTAAGTTTTATCTCATTGTTGTTTGTTGAAGTATTTTCAAGCCCTAAGAATGTCCAAGCCCTACCGCCACATCAGGCTCGAGGTCCCCTTTGAGCAAATTTAAGAGGTTACTACACGTTATAAGCGCTATGTGACCACAATTTGGGTCAACGAGGGGCTCCAAAACTTAATGTTCCACCACTTTTCAACCAGGTACTTTTGGGTAGGGAGCGACCTATATGGCCTCATCCGCAGTTTTGACGAACCTCTAGAGGCAGGGCCAGGGAATATCAGTTGGGATGTGATGGACCTACATGTACCCGATGGGGCAGTGTTCAATCCATAGATCGATCTCAACATGATCGTCAAGTCAGAGCTCTAGTACATGTAGCCCATAGGGAGCTAGATGGTAGTGGGGGTGCATCACTTTTTGGAAGCCGCCCTCATAGTACTAGAGTTGCTAGATTTACCCCAGGACCCTTTTTGGAGATAGTTGTGGCCGCGCTTTTGGGCTGTTTTTATGTGGTGTAGCGAGTGGTGCGGATGTCATGTTGGTTAGCTTGTCTAAAATAGTGATGCTGAAGTTTATGTGCTTAAGTTGAATGTAAATGGCTTGTATGGTGTGATGATGTTATGGATGCATACATGTGTGTGTGCGCGCGCGCTTAAGTTGAATGTAAATGGCGATGATGTTATGGATGCATACATGTGTGTGTGTGTTCGCGCGCATGCGTGCGCGCTTAAGTTGAATGTAAATGGCGCATGCGTGTGCGCTTAAGTTGAATGTAAATGGCTTGTGTGTGTGTGTGTGCGCACGCGCGTGCGCGCGCGTGTGCGCCATTATATTTTTGCTTATGCTTATGTATATAATTGATAGTGCGATTGGGGAGGACGTGTGTCCGAAGAGGGTCGTGGTGTGACATTATATTCAATTCTATCAAAATAAGGTGATTTGGTGTTGCTCTGCCCTTTCATGAATCCTAGTGCCAAGATATTAGCTATAGAAAATCTTTAGTTCAGAAGTAAAGACACTTTAATAAGACAAACACAAGACTTTGATACTAATTGATGTAGCTAGTACTAACACCTAAGGGTGGTGAAAAGGTGTTCAAACAAACATTTCTAAACAATTGCGGAGTAAGATTAAATTGACGGTAAAGTCTGAATGAGGAACAGAAACAGTTTTGTGAAATAGCAGACTTCTAAAACAATAAGTGGGCAACAACCTTAAAAAAATAGAGTTAAGGAAAAAGAGAATTACACGCAAGTTTTATAGTAATTCGGCTTAAATCAAGTTTACATCCATTCTCTTACACTAACAGCGTACTAGTTGGATTTCACAACAGGATCAATAGAAGATTACAACTTATGAGTGCTAACATTCAGTGGTAGATCTCCATAGCTCACTAAGACACTCTTTTTGTATTTTCTCTCTTGATCATTATTTGTAACACTCACAAAAGAAAACAAGTATTTGAGAATAAATTCTGACTTTGAAATTTCAAATTCACATTCCCTTTTCTTCTTGACTAAATGACATCCTTTAAATAATCCTCCACACCACACTAGATGTTGACATTCTCCAGAGGAATTTCTTCCAATCAAACCATTGGATAGATGTGACATCCCAGATTTTCAATTATGTTTTATATTGAATAAATCGGGCATCTCATTGACGCGTCTATAGGACTGTTCTCAAAACTGATCATTTTAGAGATAACTAGATTATCTGGGGAAACCATTAAGAATTTTAAGGCAAATAGACTTGAGCATTCGACCAGAAATCGGCTACTTGACCGTGTTCGTCTTTAGAGGTCATTATAGCACAGATATAAGTCAATTTGAGATCAAAGATAGGTTGGTTCAACTAAAATGTGTGGCTAATCGTGGGTGACACCACTAAATTGGAAAATTCTTGTTGACCAACCCTAGACTGATTTTCTTATTGTTTTGGTACCCTATGTCCATATTTGAATCATTGAGATTTTCACGACAATCGAAAGTCGTCATTGAGTTGAGTGGGTTTCTTGTGATTTGAAGAAAATCGACTACAGGTCATTTGTACTGAAAAATTCTAAAAGTTACCCGGTAGTCTAGGTCACGTTAGAAACGCGTCGAGTGGAAATTAACCGTGAATTCGAATTCGATTTTAGAAATTGAAAATTCTGTGGTGTCACGAACTATTTTAAGAACGTTGACTTAGTCTTAGAAGATTTTTTAGAGATTCCGAGATATTTACGGAAAATCGGTTCGGACGCCGCGGAAAATTAATGAAAATTTGGATAGGCCAAATTGAAGGAAATTTGGACTTTCAAACCGAGCGCTTTAGGTGTTGGGCACTTGCGGAAATTGTGCGGGATTTTTCTTCAACGAAATTGGATGTCGGTTTGGAGAATTCATGATGAAATTGAAACCCATTTTTAGTGAAATTCGGATTTAGCAAGGGGCTGAGAATTTTGGCATCAAATTGGACAATATTATGGATTAAATTGCAAGAAAGCAAGTGGGGACAAAGAGGATATGTTTGTAGGTTTTTGTGGGACCAAGTCATTCAATGTTTTGGCTAAGATTTGCTGAATTTTCTTCATCCACCTGCAGCTTCCTCGGCAAGATTTGCCAGCTGCCTTGCGTCGCTTTCTTCACTTCCTTGAAGCCAAGTTCCCCACGACCAAACCTGCCACTCCACCGCCTTGATCTCCCTCTCTCTTTCTTCGAATACGCGAACAGCCCTTCGGTTCTGCTTTCATTTTCATTTCTTTCCTCTGCATCTTTGCTTTTCATCTCTCCTTCGTTGCAACCCACCGAACCAGCTGATCTTCCTTTTCTTTCATTTGTTTCTTTTTCTCCTTCATTTACTTCAAGCAACCCCACGTGATTCTGTCCCCCAACCGAAATCCCACGTCCACGATTAAAATCCCCCATGAGTCAAACTTCTTCAACAAAAATTCTGGTGTTGACCGCCCATCTTCGAAACAGCAACGTCCACCGAAAATTGCGGCCTCTACCCTTGTCACGTTTTCTTTATTTCCTTCCCAGCTCGACGCCACGCCCTCAGTTCTGCCGTGTCTTCATCAGCGTGGTCAACTCACCTCCTCGTTGAAGCCACGCCGTTGACTACGAAGCCCTCACGCCCGCATGTCAGCTCGTCTCTCAAAATCCTCGCCCGAAGCAGCTTCTGTCCACTCATCGAGTCAACAAGCTGCTGAACTTTGATCAAGCTGCCACTCGTCCGGCATCTTCGCCCGTGTCTCGCCAGCTCCTTCGTTGCAGCTTCGGTTTGTAGCAGCTCGGCCCAACGATTTTCAACGGCCCAACAACTGCATCCTTCAGTCTCACGGGCCAGGATTTCCGTGAGTTTCAATCGAGCAGCCCAGCGAAGCAATTCTTCATCCCACGATTCAGCCCGTTCTCAGCACCTGAAGCCCAAGAAGACAGCCCTTGTTCAATCCAGCAAAGCCCAAGTGATTCCAGCTCAGCCCATTGGATTTCGGCCCAATTTCAGCCCATCTTGGGTCCAAGCCTGCGACCAGTAGCTCTGCAGAAGCCCAAGACCAAAGCTCAGCCTTGCTGAGTTGTGTTGTGCCGGTTCTAGGCCCAGTCCAAGTGTCCGTCAACGCCGCCGAAAATTCGGGTTTCGGCCACCGTCGTGTCGCCGTTGTGGTGTCCCGGTCCCCGCTTTTAATCAAGTGAGTAATCTCACTAATCCTTACTTAGTAGACTAATGATGCTTAAGAGTTGATTAGATTTAATTAAGTGCAATTAGGTAGTTAGATTAAAATGGATTAGTGATTATTAGTTAATTACATTGCATATTAGTTAGGTGGTTAGTGTACTTAGCTAGAGAACTGCCTATACTATTTATTGAATGCATCTCAGGATTTGTCCTGACCCTTATCGGGCTTCAATTAGGCATTACGGGCCTAAATTGGATTATCGTATTTATTTATTAATTTTTGAAATTATTTATTTAATTATTTATTTTTCGAAAATTAGGCAATGATAGCCAACGACTGGAATTTTATGCTGATTGTCGTGGCGCAGTCCATTTATTTAATTGAGTTTTATTTCCTATTGAATTGAATTATTTATGAAAATGGGAATTATTCTATAATTGGATAATCATTGGTTATTAAATGAAAAATAACCGGGCATCGATTAATAATGCCAAAAATATTTGAGTGGACTACAGAAAATGTGAGAGTTATAGAAAGGAAAATATTATATTTTGGCTAAGGCCGACCGTATCCCCACACACGACTATTTTATCAAGAATGATAAAAGATGGAATTGATTAAATGGTCGGATAATATACTATATCATCCTACGGGCTCTTATATGTCAGCTTAGCGAGACAGTATACTGGTGTACTATATCAACCTACGGGCTATATGTTAGCTTAACGCAAGCAGTACACTTTATTAACTTAGAGTGAGTATCAGGGGTATACTATATCAGCCTATGAGTAATATGTCAGCTTAGCGAGAGCAGTATACCGGTATACTATATTAGCCTATGAGCGATATGTCAGCTTAGCGAGAGCAGTATACCTTAACTCTATTAGTTTAGTGTGAGCTATACTATTATATATCAGCTTAGAGTGAGCAGTCCTGAACTATGGTCGAACTTATAAATAATATTGAATGTGTCGACCAAGCATGGGTCGTGATGACATGTAATCGACTAGGTCGATTGATCATTGCTTTAATTTGATATCGTGAATTGATTTATTGAATTGAAATGACCAATGAATGGTCTGATTGATCAAGATATTGATCTGTAATGTGATTGCTTTGGTGCCTATTGAATTGTGCTAATATACAGGTGGAATATGAGACCAAGGTAAGTCCTCTGACCCGTGCGTGCATAGGCAGCCCGATTAGCGTATTGGTTTCCTAATCGAGTCTTAGTGGGGTAGAACTTGCTAAAACGTCGTCTCATCCCGGTTGTGGGACAACATTTCAAACCCGTAGATGAGCCTATGAAAAAGGAACCAGAAGAGGACGATGAGTCGGTAAAAGATGAAGAGCTTGAAGGATGTGAGCTTAGTGAAGAAGAGTCGAGAATCATGATGATCCTGAGTACGACCCGGATAAAGACTGAGATCCCATCATCTTTTGTGAATCCTGTCTAAATGTGAATAGTGTAAGACCAGAATGTTATGACTAGTCTTGTTAATAGACTTTGAGTCATACCATGTATAAAGGTTTGGTTGTAGATTTCAATATGAAAAATATGGCCTTACTTTTCTATGACATTATTTTATTGTCTAGAGATTTATAACTGCTTCCACATGTGCTTAATAAACGAAAGGGTCGGCGATACTTAGTCTTGGGATATCGCATTAGAAAATCGACCAAGTAGAAGGATGTGTACATGCCCGAGGATCGGGGCCTGACAATAGAATCTTTCAAAGAGATCTTGTGGCCATTGAAGACAAGAATGAAATTTCCACTTGATTCTGATCATCTATATGATGAGAATCTCAGTTTCCATAAGTGATGCTTCCTGAAAAATGAAATTATTTTCAAGATTTATTTCATCAATTTGTGATTGATTCAATCAATATTTGTATAGATAGAAAGTAAAGTCCTTTGCCAGAAAACTAGTCATTGTAAAATAATCTCCAAATAAGTTTATTTTGGATCTATGTCACAAAATTGGTAGGTCTGGTTCTAGACCCTTCCTTGTTCTGGACACTATTTTATTCTAGACTCGTTAGAGTGGAATATGCTTCTGGGATAAAATAGACTTTGATAAAAGTCTTCGTTGGTTTCTTAGAAACAACTTTTAAACAATATGTTCTTTAAAATAGGTGTTAGAACCAGAAAGTTTTTTCAACTTCAAAATCTGATAGGAGTTTTTTCAACTTAAGGAAGTAAGATCCTCACTAGAGGCTTCGTCAACATCCAAATACTTGTATCAACGAAGGATATATTGAGGCACACGCTACGTATTTTGCCACCGTTTGGAATCAGCATATGAAATGCCATCTTACGAAAGTGCTGAACAGAAAAACCGTGATCGTCAATCTTCCAGAATCTCGCTTCTAATTTATCTCCAATACTTGAAAGAAGGGAGGGAGGCCATCTTCTGGCAAGTATCTCAATCTTTGGACAATCTGCAAACTGTAACTGTTTGAGAGAGGAGAGAGATGGTTCAAAGATCACTTGATAATCTTTCCAGATTCCTCTCTTTTGTCATCTCGAGAGAGGTTAGAAAGGAAGGAAACAGAAGACTCCATGCATCCTTGTCCTCTGAAGGAAACTGCACCTTCTCTCCATCGCTCCAATGCTGCGGTCAAATTTCAGATGCTCGAGGGATGTAAGCATGTGCAAGCCCCATTCCCTCACTAGCTGCTTCAAATTCTCACACCCTAAAATTCTAAGCTCCCGCAAATTGGGAGGCAAACCTTCTATACGGTAACTCCTAATTTTAGCATTAGGAGGGACATAAGATGATGACACTGATTTGGTGGAGACTTTTCTCTGGACAATTGGTAAGAGAGAAAGTTGACGGTGATGGGAAGTAGAGGGAAGTACTTCACTGCTGGACAGTTGCAATGTGCCCCTGCAATGATGGAACTCAAGTTAATGGTGCAGTGCACATTCACAACGATGCCTAAATGCGAAGCCGGGCCGGAGGATGTTAATGCACGCAAACACTGACAGCTTCAGAAGCTCACTGTTCTAAAGGAAATAAGACAGTTGGTGAAGCAATGAATTTCAGACATAAAGATATCATTCAGTGAGGAGGAGATTACAAAAGCCATCACGCTCTTAATACATGCCCAAGACAAAGAAAGAAACAACAAGAAAGAAAAATAAGGGGAAGAAATCAGATCTCTCTGTCACAAAAACTGCAAAGTAGCTGTGTCTATAAAATGCCGCTGCTCTCCGTATACGCCATCAATCTTGTCAAAGTCATCAAAACTTCACACTCAGAAAATCCTGTGTATCAATGTATCCTATTTACAAACCCCCTAACAAAATCATTACAAACCACCTAACAAAATCATTAGTTCTTGATCTCATCTTCGGTTATAGTTAGAGCCACTGATGATCATCTTGATCGGTAGGCGAGCATGGAATGAAAGGCACAAAACCCCGTCCGCCGAACACAGGCCTCATGAAGGCATCATCGAATTTTCGCCAGTAATGGTGCACTGTGTGAGAAGGCGTACTCAGGAGCTTGCGCAAGCTGCTTGGTCGGAGTATGCTTTTGCCATTCTGGTGAGACTCCAAGTCGTGTCCATTGCTGAGCAGTGGCTGAGTGAAAGATTTGGGACTTGATGGCTCCGAAGATGTCGTGCTGGCAAAGTATTTGGTCGAAGGAAGCAAGATTCTCACTAGAGGCTTTGTCAACAGTCCAAACACCTGTATCAATGAACGATGTCTTGAGGCACAAGTTGCATGTTTTGCCACCAATTAGACTCAGCATATGAAGCACCGTCTTACCACAGTGCTGAACAGAACGACCGTGATGGTACTCGTGATCATAAATGCATTGCCCCGCAATTTGGCATCGGACCGAGTGAACTGCACTCACAGAAAATAAACTTCAGAGCAAGCATATCTGTCAGATTAAGACGAGGAAACATAATAAAACCTATTCAAATAGGCACATCGGGCAACCACGTTCATCTTATTGCGAGGAATAGAAAGAATCTCACGGTATCACCCGTGAAAAGTCTTCCCAAAAAAGCGCATTATCCCATCATTTTACCTGGTTATAAGCGAGTGCCATGGAGACAGCACCACGCATAAGCCCTGCCCACCAAATTGTGACCTGAACATATCGGAGTTAAATTAGGGAACTCCATCATGCTGACTACTTCATGTGCAGGAAAAATCCACAAGAAGATTCTGTATCTCTAACCTGCTGCTTTAAATCGATCTTTTCGTACTTAGACTTCCTAGTCAAGTTGGATAAGAACGACAGGGGAAAAACAAAGGCGGCTCTTCCAATCAGAACGAGTCCCAACAATATCGAGCTGACCTTGATTGATTTTCCAGGACTGTAAATGAACAAAGAAGAAGAAAGAAACATTAGGAAAATGGAAATGTGATTTCCCCTATTCAACATTGCTTAGCGAATGGAGAATGTAACATGGACTTATCATTACCTATTGCTGACAACTCCCCACTTCTCGATATCTAATGCATCCATCCCAACATAAAGGAAGATGAAGATCTCGGCAACAAATGACAGAGTGGCAAAAACATGCCTGCAATCATTCGCAAGTATATGTGAACATTAGCGGCATAAGAATAACAGAAATCATGTCCAACAAGAAGATTGAAAATGAGTAAATTTGACATACTTAGTGGTCACTCTTGAACTCTCTGTCACATTATGCCATGTATAGTGCGACATGACAATTCCACAGAAGAACACGGTGAGGATGGCACTTAAGTAGAAAAACTGCCAAAACAATCCACTCTTAACAGTCCGAAGAGAGGCGAGAAAAGAATTATCGGTGAAGAATAGTTCTACGAGCATATGAGTACTAAAGGTTATCTTACTTCGGCCAACATATATGAAAGGTATGCCATGAGTATCATCAGCGCAACCTCACGGTCTGTAGAGTGCCTGCAATTGTAAAATAAACTATAAGAGCACAAAAAAGAAAGTACCAAAATAAAATGTGGCACTGAACAGATATTGTCAACTGGTTTCATTTTATACAAAATTAAACCAGACTGTATAAAATGAAACCAGACATCAGTGCTAAGGATCAATTTGTCAACCTGCCAAAGTAGAGTTTCTTGACAATGTAAGCACTGAGCAGCCCCGCCTGCAGGGATGCAAACCAAACATATCAAAACAGATCAAGAACAGCCTTTTAAGTTGGGTGGAAGGAGGAGGGAGTCTCACCAAAACTCCGAGCATCGTGCTCAATATAAACAAGTATAAGAAGTTGCCCATGAACTCCAGAGCGATCCTCGAGTTGATGTGAGTAATGTCAAAGCTCTTAATCGCATTGAACAGAACAACTGATGCGGCATCATTCACAACGCCTTCCCCAAAGACCAGACTGTACAATAGAGGCGTCTCATCCTGATTAAGCACCTGCACCAAGTAATTGAACATCGGTTATGTTTTCTCCTTTTATCGTTCTGACCAGGTGATGGGGAAAGTGGACTCCAGCTTCGTACCACATTAGTACCTGCAAGGTGCAGACAGAATCTGTCGCGGAAAGTATTGCTCCAATCGCTGCATTCACCAAGGGAGTGTTAGTTCAAATACACAATAATGCACTTAAATGTTGAGTCCCAAGTCAAAGGAAAAAAATAACTTAAATAAGATGTATATACCCAGATAATCTCTCATTTCAAGTGGACCAATATTCATTTTCTGAAAGATGTGTACGGCACCTAAATTGAATAAGAGGCCATGAAACTATAAGAGTCAGTCAGAACTATATCTGAGAATCGATGAAGGTGCAGATGAACAATCAGATTGAAATGATTATTTTTCCTTGAGATGAGAACAGATTGCAGATATATACCTAGCGATATGATACCAAAGGATATTAGAGTACCAATTGCACCGAAGAGCATGATCGTCATAAAGTTGCGAAAAAATTGCTTCTTCTTCACTTGGAACCTGGGGATAAGATAAACAACAATATATTGAGGATGAACTAAATTCCATCCAATAATTTAGCAAAAGAAGATACAGCAAACTACAATCTCTCGCATAATCAAATATGGCATAGTTTACAATAAAAGATAGTGTGATAATTTGTCTCAACTCACCCAGCATTGAATATAATAGGTGGAAGAAGATAAATGAAGAAAAGATCTTCACTGAAAACCATAAGACGAGAGCTCTTTCCTTGAGTAGTAAGCAAAATTACAACTCCAGTGCACAGACCCTACATATTAGATCCCAATGATCACTTAAACAATCAAATCAAGATATAAATTTTCCCCAAAAAAATCTGTCTATTGAACTTACAATGGCAAGGGCTGTGATGGATTCATTCATCCACCTGTACTCCTCCAACAAGTGGCCGACCACAATACAGGCACAAAGAAGTGCCACAAAGAGGTTCATGGACACAACCGAGGAATGATCAGAGGTCATTAACATGTTGATTTTAGCCAACAGGAAGCTTGTCTCCATTGCCACACGAACTCTTAGAATATAGAACTGAATAATGAAAGAAAATTCTCAGGTTCAATTCAAATCCTCAATCTTTGCGAGCGAAACAAAACGGCCAACTGATGCATAATTGCACTTCCAAGTTCTGCCCACCAAAACCTTATGTGCTGCAACCAAAAAAATAAAATAAAAAAGAGAGAGCAGAAAACACAGATTTTTATGAGTTAAGAAAAAGGAAAATGATGGTTTTCATTTCTCATATTCCAGCCGTGGAAAAAAAAAGAGAGAAAATAACAGTAGAAACTCAGGATACGCCAAAGCATGGGAAATATGGTGAAATTATAGTAGACAACAAAATCTCACTATTTCCAAATTTAGGATAACAAGAGACGGAACAGGGTGAATTTGGCTTCGCTGTTTCTCACATAGCACTCACTTTTTTTTACTTTTTTGGAGCCAACTTTATGCTTTAATTTCAAACGAGTACGACTTACATGCACAAGAACTGAAGAAACCGACCGTGAAGCTTCCTCAGCGTGTC
Organism: Eucalyptus decipiens; assembly: GCA_014182575.1. NCBI lineage: Eukaryota > Viridiplantae > Streptophyta > Magnoliopsida > Myrtales > Myrtaceae > Eucalyptus > Eucalyptus decipiens. The sequence continues at coordinate 18,143,752 of CM024610.1, forward strand.
TCCTTCAGCTACCCAGAAGAAAGAAAAACAAGAATATTTACAAAGACTCTCAAACAGCTTCAAGCTTCAAGAAGCCTCGGACCAACGCCACATGAGTCAGTGATTCCAGTCGCTCGCCACAAAGCTTGAGCCTCTCCAGTGCAAGAAACTTACCAAACCCAACAGACCCACCTCAGATCTTTGCCTGAACTCTGAAAAACTTCAACAAGCATAAATTCTATAGAGAGAGGAGAGAGTTTTTCAGTTAGAAGACAGAAGGCCAAGGGCTGGGAAGATAGAGGTTGCCAAATGGAAGGTATATATACGGTTGCATTAAAAGAATGAGAGCAAGTGAGTCTCTTGAGTTTTGGAAGCAAATGGAGAGAGAGGAGAGAGAGGAGAGAGAGAAGAGAGGAAAGTTCCACTTGTATGATTATGTCGCTTATGGAATCTAAAGGACTCACTGTACACACACCAACGAAATGGGGGAGGCTTTTTTCATTTTCTTATTTACAGAATCTTTGGCGATAGGGACAATTGGTTCAAAAGCAATAATGGACTGTGGAGATGAATTTATGAACTTAGACACAAAGACATTAATGGAAGTTCTTCAGAAGAATTTTATTAGTCCATATATTTAAGCCAAGCATGTAACCGATAATGGAATATATTTTCTCGCCTGTATGTCTACATCTATATATTTAGATCAAGAATAAGATTTATCTCACTTTTGACTTTCTAAATTTCTCATTGCATTGTGTATCATTTTTCAAAAAGAAATAACTCTTTTTCGTTAGTTTATTCTTCTCGTCAAAGAACTTTTCGAAGATTAAAATGGTAAAAGGGTCAAAAAGAGCATAAAACTTCCCATATCGAATACCTAAAACGGATGACCAACACGAATTTATTTATGAAATGCGTGAGACATGAGTTCTGTATATATTTAAGTCAAAATCACTATTTATCAAGCTTAAGCAAGTAACCATTCAATTTTATTCTACGCATATATGAGTGACAGTGTTTTCATCCGATTCTTTTTAAGTGCCAACATGATTTATGGGCATTTTCATTAGTATAGAAGTTTCTACCTGTACTTTTAGGTTCGAGGATTCTCACCTTATCTCTAGAATAACACCACTATATAAATTTAGCAAATAGATTTTATGATATCATCTCAAAATTAGTAGCTCGGACATAGCACATGTTGGACATTAAGATAATTTCTAAAATCAATCTCAGATATATTTTATAAATGTCAATTCAATCTTAAACATTTTAATTTTATCAATATAGTCATAAGCCTTTGCGTGAAATTCCAATATGATCCTTCCAACCAATTGTTATTTAAATTTGCTATTATGGTGTGTAGTTATGCAAACCATTTTCAAATTAGCAATTTTCTATGGCAATTAACTGAAAGAGCTATGTTAGAATTTGGGGTAAAGATTTAAAATTACGTTGGTAAAATTAAAAATTTATGACTTAATTAACATTTGTACGATAGATTTGAGTTTTAATTAATAACTCTCCTGACTCTTCTTATAGTGTCGGATGTGGCCATAAAAGTTACCCTGATTGAACATAGAAAATTTAACATTCAAATGAAATAATACACCAATCAGCGGCTCTTTTGGAAATTCTACACTATGAAATTTAAAAGGGTCATTAAAGGTTTGTTAAGAGTGACTTTGGCCTTCTTTTTTTTTTATATATTTTGTCTTTTAACATTTGATTATTTACATTCATTTCACATGGAAATGACTATATTGAAATTTCATACAAAAGTTTGGGACTAAATTAACAAAATTGAAATATTTAAAATTGACTTAACATCTTTATAATACGTTTCAAATTGATTGGGTAATTTTTTCTAAGACGTTGAATGTGATTCTCACAATCAAACGAACAAGAAAAGGTTGGCTCATCGAGTACTTAAGATGACGAGTCGAACCACCTAGAAGAACATGATTAGACCCCTAACATGCTACTATGATTCGCTGTAATTGGGAAATAATTTTGTCACCGACAGATGAAGTGGCAATTAAACCAGGGGCATCAATTATGTCGATGCAAGGCGTGCTTCATAAGCCAACACGTAGGCGACACTCCTGTGACCTTCTCCGATCTTTTCTACTTTTCTACGTGCTTTTTTCCAAAACAAAGTCAAAAGTTATGCTCCATGCCACACACAAAAGTCAACTAAAGAAAAGTAGAGACATGAAATAAATTTGTTCATGCATCTAATCGATGGAGTCATAAGAAATTGATAGCGTAAATCTCGAAATTTCTTTTGGCCAATCTTTAAATTTAAACCCCACCTCCATTAGTCTAACATGGTCGAGACGTGTCTCTTCCAAAGGCATTAACTTGTTGCACGTGATTCATGTGAGCTCAACTCACATCACTTGTTAGATCAAATTGGCCCGGCTCAAAATCATATAAGCGACAATTAAAATCATTCATGAAAATGTAGTTCTTTTGGTGGATTTTGAGATAAAATATTACGGAATAAAATGAATTTAGCACCCCAATAAATTTCAACTCGGAATTACAATATGTTGCGCTATTTCAATCTACGACGTTATAATAGTTCAATTTCAGTGACAATTAAAATATATAATAATTTATCAAACATAATTCTAAAACCTTTTCAATTGTAAATAACATGTGATATGCTTTTTAATCTTATAATAGTATTTCGTATTTTTGCTATACTAACTTCTAGTTATAATTGCTATAGGGATTACTAATAATATTCATAAATAGATCATTTGTATCTTGATCGTATATAATAGTAAACTAAAATGATGAATTCACTCTAAATTAAAAATCATAACTTAAGCATTAAATTTTTTTGTATAGTGAAATTTCATTTGTGATTTGCAATTCATCAATTAATGATGAACTATCGGTTAGTAATACGCACAAAATATAATAATAACGATGGTAATCTTAGTTAGATTGATCTAATACAAAAATTTATATCTTATCAGTTAACACTAGAATTACCAATATAAAATTCAATATTTTCTAAGATATCATCATAAAAGTTCATACTTTTCTATCCGCGCGTGTATATGTATGTGTGTTTGTATATATATTATATGGACACGAAGCCAACCACCATACCTCAAGAAGGTGAGAGGGAACTAGATGCTTCTTAGCGTTAATTTGTCAAGAACATGATTCGTGCCAACTTCAAAATGGCATGTTCCCATCGATCTTGTGTTGATCTTGTGATTTTACAAAAGATTATTCCTAGAACAATTTTCACTGACATGACAGAACGTGAATGATGATCAGGTGTTGCTAGTGCTTTTTCTAATCAGCTGTTCCTATAGTGGCAGCCAAACAATAAAAATATCCACCTTCCTGACCACCCCAACGAAGTCTAAAATTATAGCAAAAAGGACTTATTCAACTGGGTTTGTTTAGTATTGACCCAAAAGATTCAATTAAATTCTAAATTCACTCGATATGTAAGTATAATTCATGCCAACATTCCGTACCAGGTGTCGAAATTTTATGATAATGTCCCCAAGGGGTTGATAGCATTGGTCTCCCCTCCCAGCTGTTTTACTCGAGAGAAATAAAAAAATCTACTAGTCTGCCATAAATTTAATTTAATTTCTGTAGTTCAGCGAATCTGATATTATTCTTCATTAATACGTATATAGATAATAGCAAAGTCGAGGTTCAGAGAGAGTTCTCGAGGTGCTGAGACGTGGCACCTCCGCCATCTATCGAGTATCTTTATTATTTCTCCGATTTATTGAGACGTTTCGGTCTTCCTTTTTGACACATACATCCTTTAACCCAATATCCTTCCATGAGTATTACGTTCTCGTATTTCGCCTTTTATTAGTTTGCTACATTGAACAATAACTTATTTGCCAATTACTAGCACATATCGGAAGCTTAAATGATCCAAAAAATTCCAAAATTGCTAACAAATTTGCTGCATTTTATCCATGTGGCATCTAAAAATCAATTATTATAGACGAGTTTTAAAAGTGGGGTCTTTGTCCACAAAATGATATTGAACGTGCCGTAGATTAAGTAGTATTCAGCAATGGATAAGCATGAGCCCAGAGGATTACTAAGTTAACGGACATGCATGAAAAAAGACTCCATGCATGAACTCGATCAAGAAAGTCAAAAAAGTAAAAGTAAAAGGAAGATAAAGGAGAAAAAAAAAGAGCATAAAGGAGAGAGAAGAGAGCACGATGACTCACTATGAAATTTAAATATGAAAATAAGAAAATCTCAAAGTGAAAATGCACTGGCGTTCTCGAATTTATGCGGTTGGTGTGGTGTTTTAATAGTAAAATTCAAGTGAATTACGTAATGAAATTATATTGTAAAATTCATGGTCACGTGACTAATAAATCTAAACACAAATTAGTGGAACAACATAGGAGAAAATATACTAAAAAGGTGCGCATTATAATTATTCTATTTTTCTATATTTTTTTTTTTTGTTCCCAAGATTGGAACAAAAATCTATTTAGCAACATAAATATATTTTTCTATTTTCAGAATAAAATTTTAGTCCATAAATAAATTTGAAACACAAATGAGAAGTAAAAATTTCACACTTTTTTTATTTCTAGAATAAAAATGAGAAATGAAAAATCTTCTCATTGCTCACTCTCACTAACTAGCCAGTCACCCGCTATCGTCTGGTGCCCATTGGCTGCCTCCCACTACCACCGGCCGATTGCTCAGGAGGAAAATTGTTTTTACCATTATCAAACGTGTATTTTTACTCAAAAACTCGTTCGGAAAATAGAAATAATCATAGATTGATTTATGAAACAAATAGTATCATTCGCATCCTAAGTATTGAGCCATAAAATTGTGTAGCTCATCAACAGGATTCTATAAGCTAGTTTTTAATATGGAAGACCTATCAAAATAATAATATCAACTCATAGATATAATAGGACACACTTATATTAGTGGAATGATATGCAGAATTTGATTAACTAGATGTTGCATATATAGATAACCAAAAAAAAAAAAAACTTGAAATAGATAAATACAAATAATCCTTGAACTATAACTTAATGTGTATCGTTTCTTAAACCTTTAATTTGTTCAATATAATTCCTAAATTACCCAATATATAATATCATTCCCAATCTTTTAATTTGTTCAATATGATCATTAAACTTTTGATAAATACTCAATCTATAGGTCATCTAATCTAAAGACTAAATTGAATACGTATTGGAAGTTCAGAAATCATAGTGAACAAATTAAAAATCAAATACGACAATTACATGTCATATCATAATTCATGGATCATTTGTATCATTTTTTTTCAAACTCAAAACAATAAGGTGACATGAGACACCTTAGCGGATCTTATGATTAACTCCAAAACGGGTTAATTATAGTAAAATCCGATATCAAAGCGTGCGAGCGCCAAAGCCCGAATCTACGGAAGGGGGGAAGGCACCGTTTTAAAAAATACGACCCCTTTGGGAAGAGAGCAGGTGCGGTGTGGGGCCCACCGTGCCTCCCATTCTTCAAAAGCCAGAGCACACTTGAATGTGCTTCCCGCACCGGACGGCGGGCAATTTTTTAAAATTTAACTTCGTTATTTTATCCCTCCTTTTTTGTACGGCGGAGATGATGACGTCCACAGGATCCGGCTGGTGGCGACCTTATTTTAGTGCCGCCCCACCGTACGGATGCCCCGGCCGGCGTCTGCCGATTGTCCCCGTCCGCGGGAGGGCCATGGCCAGCATCCCATCATCGCATATTTAGAAATTTCGCCTCAGTACATGTCAGAATATACCAAATCCTCGTACCGCTTCTGTATTGCGATTGGCCGTATCCCACAAAGTCATGTGTATGTGTAGATAGAGAAAAATATAGTTTTAAAATATCGTCGTCCTAGGGGTGTGCAACTCGACCGGGTATATCCGGTTCCCACCGGCCCATCCGGAAAATAGGGTCGCAAACCACTTCTCATTGAAACCAATCAGGAACCGATTCCCAAATTCGAAACCGGTTTAAACCGGTTCGAGTACAAGTTCCAAGTGATTACCCACCCGAAAACCGGTTCCTAGACCGATTTTAGAAGTAGAGGTCCAAAATCTTTTTGTTTCTCTTGATTTCTATTCTTATTCCTGCAAACACACGATAGCTCGCCTAATTTCTCTTTTATAGGAGGAATTATGCTTACATAAATTAGTAGCTTCTTGTAATAGTTGTGGGAATAAGACTAATATTAAACTCATGTTTTTGCTAATTATTTGCCTTATGATTTTATTTATTATAATTAGCCATGTGGATCCTTAATTTTTCGTTTAATCAAAAAGTTCATGTATTTATTTATTACAAGTGCTTAAATTAGGAGGATTGCGTTATTTTTATTTAAAGTCGTATAGGATATCGGGAGATTGCAAAATGGGTTCTAGTGAAAACAAGTTGACCCTAGAACCGGATTGGAAAAACAAAATAGGTCGGGGACAAGGTTCAATACAAACAGGGTCGGGCATAAGGATCAAAAAAGAGAAATCGATTATAACAGGATTGAATACAGGGTCCAAGTCTAGACCCTACCCATCCTGGACCCGATCACCCATAGGTCGTGCTTTTGGAAATTACGACAAAATTATATGTGAATACATGACATCTGCGTTTTACGAGAATTATGAGTGTTTTCGATCTCCATGAGTGGAGAGGAAGGTGAGTGAAGACCACGGTTGGTGGTGGAGGTCTGTCGCGACGCGAAAGCGGAGGTCGGGATGGTGGTGGAGGCAGTCCTTGCATGGGGACTGTGATGGCTATCGTTGGAGGTTACGATAAGTGGTGGGTGGGGTAACGTGGTCGCCCAATTGGACAAAGGAGGGGGACGAATCGGACGACCGTCGGATGGCGTCCGCATCATTCGTTGGGGGCTAGGAAGGTCCGATGGTACTATACATCAGTATGCTAGCCCCGCACCCCACCGCATGTCACGGCCTCCCGGTACCCTATTCGGCACAACCCCTCGTCTCCTTCACCATCTCTCGCCGGGGCTGCCAAAGCCGCTGAAAGACAAGGCACCCCACAAATAGAGGTTCCTCGACATGGGTTAGGTGACCTCAGCCAAGGTTGCCGAGCTCGCCCGTCCCCGACCTCAGGTCGAGGTCATGGAAGCCGTGGATGAGATCATATCCGATGTCCATGGTGGCTGACAACTCCAAATCGATGTTTCCACCGAGATAAAGTCCTTCCACATCGATCAATTTTCAAATGCTACAAATCAAACTTTATCTGGCACTCAATGGACAACTCCAATCCCACACAACTCCTAACGAATTTGAACTTTTTGCTCTCGAGGGGAATCGATTGCATCGCCAGGGGGGGTACACGACGTGGGCTTTATTTTACAAAAAGACGTTCTCGTGGATCATCATTCGATCCGGTCGCTCTTTACTTTAATGTTCACTCAGCGTTGGTCGTGTTTAAGGTTTAATTAATCCCCACTTTTGGGTTGCATCATCATGACAACCTTGGACCCCAAAAAGGCCGTTCATCTCATTTTCCCTTTTTCCTAAGAGAATGTAATGACCTTTTGGAAAAGAGAAACGAAAAGAAACTTAACACGGAATGATTAAAGAAGCATAACATGGTATCTTCCAATGTGTGGGGGCCGCGGACCTACTTGCAATGGGACAATGGAAGCACAAGGTCAGTGACAAGATAACAAAATCGGTCAAGATCTTGCGTGTGCCGTTACGCTTTTTCTTGCATAATCAAATGCTTCGACTTGGCAACAACAGAGAGCAATCCCGCCATTCGTTCGGACATGCAAAATATAATACGTGTTCCATCGAATCTCTTCTTTTGCAAAAGTAAAGAGTTTTGCAATGACAAATCATAACTAAAGGTAGGCGTGGGTCCAAAAGGTGCACAGGACTAGAGATGCAAAATATAAAAGTGGGGAATCAATCGAAAAGGAAGAGTGCATCCATTGGGTCTCGGGTTCATGCATTGACCGGCGATTATGAGTAATTGATTGAACGTTACAACTCGATGCAAAGCACACAAATGACTCGAATTATGCCTTTGAACAGGACCCAGAGTCGACCGACTTCTTAGCGCGTAACATTATCAAGTGGGACTTGCGTATGCACAAATCAATTTCCACCATTCAACCATAAGAAAGCAAGTGACATGAATCTAAGTAGTTTCACAATGCATCAGAGATCTCACAGCTGGAATGCTATACAGATGCAGCATTGCCTTCCCGTCAAACGTGCTCGTTTTATAAGATCCACTACTCTCTGTCAACATCAGCTACCCTACATCAATGCGTTAGAAGCTGATTGCTTTATTCAGATTGATCTGCTCTCGACTTCTTCTCCTATGTGAGAGTGAATTTGATCTAATGATTGAATTGCATCAACCAGGCTTGTGTCGAACCCTCTCCCTTTTCTCATGCAAAGAGAGATTCATGTCTATGTTTTATAAATAAGTGTCATATATACCAACTTCATAATTTCTAAGCCGCATTATGGACGTCGATGCTATACATTTGGAGCCACAAGCATGTTTGATGTCCCAAAATAGAGCAGTATGGCCAGCAAAGGATTTGACATTATATTTACCGAATATGAACAATTCGCGCCATTTGCCCAAAAAGAACAATTTGAGCATTGGCAGTATAGGAGACAGGAATGAACAATTTAATGAAGGTTACAATTGATTCTCAAAAACTGATTCTAACCTCATGTATGGGGCTACTTACACCGACACCTAACAAAAAAATCCAACTAGCGATTCTATGAAACTGAAACGCTTCCATCGGGCTGCTGTACACTCAGTGGTTTTCCTACAAACAAAAGAATATCATTCAATTCAACACAGGTAAGATGCACCAGACTAAGTACAATGAAAGGATATAAACACGTTACAATATCGTGAACTTCTGAGCATGGATTTATTCCACAACAATGGTAATGGACCTGATCCTAGACTTGTAGTGTTTTCACAGGCAAGTGCATGTGAGCGTGCAGGTGCATGCACATGTCTGGGTATATATATGCATATCAGGAACACAGGCAAGGTTTTCGAGCCTTCCAAAAGCAAGCACTGAATAGCACCCTTGAGAAGACATGCATATATTCCATTTCTATCTCCCTGAATTGTTGTTACATATTGGACCTCTCAAGACATTGCACGCAAATGCAAGCTATTGTTCTCTCTCTACCGCCTTGAAAAGTACAATATGGCATAGCTTGTAAGTCGTGACATAGTCCAATAAGTGAGATTATCATTTATATAGGAAACAAATCTATTCTGACAATTGATAGAAAAATGTTACTGGATGATACGCACGAGATTCATATCTTCTAATGCTCCAGCAATATGTTTTGGGGGACTTTAGCTCCCCACCTTATGGTTCTGCCAAAGACAGAAGCTGGGTTATCAGCCCAGCATCTGGCTTATGGTTTAAGGATTTCCACTAAAAAGGTTGTAATGAATTGGAAAAAAAAAATATATATATATAGCAAGATCATAATTAAATTGCAAGGAATTGAGGTAGCAAGATCATAATTAAATTGCAAGGAATTGAGGTGTCCACTGTCCCATAAGAAAATTAGTTATGATAAGAGCTATATTCAATCATATATAAGAGACAAACACCAAAGGACAAAAAAATACATATTCATAGTATGACTTTTACAAGTTTACCTGAGTCACCAGCAAAAGAATAACCATTGGGAAAAGTTCTGCCTTTCATTAACTGAATTGGAGCATCCTGAGGCCTCAAAGCAGCATCAGCAGATAGATAATTTGATACTTTTGACGGTGGCAAAGATACTGCAGAGATATCTGAATGTAATGATGAACTTTTCGGGAGAACAGGGTCAGGTTCTTGCAGTAAAGGCGATGGCTGTGCATCTCTCAGTTCCTGAGAATAGAATGAGCATAGCTACTTTCTCATAGTAATTTTTGCAAGTTAATGCCACCGCCTCACAAACAATGACATGTTAGCTATTTGAGAATGCAAAATCAGAGCAATATGGTAACATTATATCATTTAACACTGGCACCATGTGGACTGGTGGAGTTTGATCTTACAATACCATACATAGTTCTTAACTAGCAAAGGCAAATGAAAAAGGGATTTTCTTTGCTAGTCAAAATTACACATCTTCTGAACAGAACACTTAATTGGTTGGGGGATACCAAAGTTCCCACATTTCGGTGATATCACCATTAAATAATACACTTCCTCAATACCCAGAAAGTCAAATATTGTACTCTCACATTTTCAAAGTCAAACTAGCCAAGAGCAGAATTCATAAAGCCAGAGTGACAAGAAGGTTTTATGTCTATGTGCGGACTGCAACAATTTGCATTATAAAGGATCTGCCTCATAGCATCAAGTATGCCTTTACAAATACTACAAATATCACATGACTAGTATATGCAAAACAGAGGATAACACAACAGGCTATTAACATAGCAGCAGCATTAGGAAATCAAGCACCATTCATAACGTTAAGCAAAACAAGCCACATGTCATCAGACACTTGCTCAGGTTCTAAGAACAAACAAGAAAATAATAATTACACAACCTATTTCCCATGAGTAAAGAACTCTTTTGAGGTCAAGCCTGCATTCACATCTTCTTATACTCACCAAGTCATCAAGAAGCCCATCAGTTGATGTCATGTAATAAAGATGGCTGATAGCTGATCGGAGACGATTGTTTCTCTGAGAGTAATATATTTTGGTAGCCAGTGGCGAAGGAGTACCTAAAATCACCACCACCATTAGTTAGTCTTACAAAACCAAAAATATTTACAATAGGAAACTGAAACAGTATATTGCATGAAAATCCTCAAAACTCCTCTAGAGAAGCAACTTTGGCTTTATATCACATCTTACCTCATGAAATGATCAATTACGGTGTACTCCCCCGACAGAAGTTAGCAAATTACAGCACAGCCAGACTATCATACCTTGTGTCAATTGGCTATTTGTATAACTTTTCAAGGGATTCTTATAGCCGCTAGCACAACCACTCTTTGCTTCTTGTTCCGGAAGTGATTCTTTTTGGAGATCCCTACCTGGCAACATGCAACGAAACGTTAATTATTATACCATTGAATATACTGTTGAATCATGCACCCTATATCAGCTTTAGACATATTGCATAGTAGTCCAAATGACCAAGCACATATTTTTCTCAAACATGTGATAGTATTAAAAAAAAAAAAAAAAAAAAAAGGACAAGGGCCTGTGTGATAAACTTTAATATTAGCAAAGAAGTATTTTGTTGCTTTCTTGTCAGAATTTACAATATTATTCAAATTTCGGAAAAATATGAAAAAGATATGCGAATCTACATATCAGTTGAGTGTTGTGAAAGTTTCAAGAGTTTCTGATTTCAAAAAAGTCAAAGTGTGTGAGCAGCAAGATTTAACTTAGGTCAAAAGCAAAAGGCAAAAGTCAATCCAAATAGACCTTTTCAAAATGACAAAGATTAAGCCTTCAAATTGCAATTGCTGTCCTGCTATATGTGGTTGGTCGCATGGATCATCTTTAAGAAATCACTCGATCTTGTAGCATGTCCTCAAAGATTCATGCACTTTTGATACTGCAAATTCTAAATTTCTCAGATTTCTTACCCATCCTCTCACCAGTTTTAATGGAACATAACATGCTCGAATAAGTAATCCAACTTTATTTGGAAGACTTTCATTTTCTACTCATTTTTATACTAAATTTGGAAGACAAATCATTTCGCTCTCTCATCCAATTATGTATAAATTGAGGAACTTGGGTTCCGTATTAAATGCTGCAAAAGGTTTTGCCGATTAAAATGCAAAAGATCCTTTAAAAATCCATTAATTATTTTGCAGGAGTCTTTTGCATTACTTCATGCAAGCAAAGGCCACATCATGCACCTCCCAGTATTTGGCAGTTTAGCCCTTTAACGCCACATCAACTTCCAAGTATTCCTCCATTTCCATCCATCCCCTCTTATCCAAACCCGAAGTAAAGCCTCCCTCTCTTCTACTCTCTTTCATCTTTATGGCCAGTTATATGTTACTCCCTTTCTAGAATTTTTGTGATCTAAAGACTGTAACCGTACAAATAAAGTGAGCCACAGAACAACGATGCATGTGCTTGGTTTGAAGTCCCATTTCTAAAGAAGAGAACTAGGCTGCCACGATGGCCTTATTACAAAGTGGATAAGGTAGTCAATACTAGACTGGTATATGCTACTTAACATTCGGTAGTTCATTACTTCCTGTCATACTCATTCATTACACACTCTAATTCATCTAATATGTCACATGAGTTCCTTCCACATTTGCAGTCTTATGATTTTTATTTACTTGACCTTCACATCTTTCACCCTACAGGTGCTCCAAGAAGAAGTATACTCCGAAATTAATGCAACATTTTTACCCATGCCATAATTTAGCTACAGCAATGTTTTTTAGAGTTTTCAATTTCTAAGCTCAAAGGCCTTAATTTGAAATCAACCCCCGAAAGTTCACTTATCGGTACAGGAACGGACTTATGTGCGTGATTTAGTTGCACAATTGCAATTCCCCGGGACATCAAACGCAAAATAGTTTCGTGATTGGTCCACCGACTCAGGTTTCTACTTGTCTTGCACAATACACAAGATAGATGGGTTATTTCACCCACCTAAAGTTTATCCATTTTTGTTTTGTAAACTTATAGCTTCTTTTGGCATGTTTCACATAATGACTCATTGCAGATCAATAGACCTGCTCTTGAGGAAAACTAGGAAGTTTAAGGTATTAGCGTCAATTTGGTTTTATTACTGGTCTATTGGATGATGAAGCTTTGTTGTTATTAGGTAATTTATTGATTTTTTTGCCATTCTGCTAACCGAAGTTTCAGGTGAACAAGGAATTATGATATTTCAGTGATGTTTTTCTTTTTTGAATTTTCTGCTTTGAATAATTTATCACAATTTTTTATGCTTGTTGGCAACATTTAATTCTGGTAAAATCTATCCGCATTTTGCATTTGAAAGACAATACAAGAGTAAATTAGAGAATGATTTTCCTTCCCAAGGAGATTAAAATATGAAAAGGCCAAGTCATAGAACGTTATATCTAATATACTCTCAGGTTAGAAATCATCCACAGCCCCTATTTATTTGTAAAAACCACTTCAAAGAACAGGACCCAAATGTTACAAGAATCTCCTCAGCTTCACATAACGGAACTTGAATATTATTGTCAAAGCAAATGACATATATCTGACAAATGTGAGGAAAAAAAAGCTATCACATAACCCAAACACAGCCTATCACATGCATAAGATCAAAAGATCATAACAAAGAAAAAGAAGAGGCATAAGAAGTTGAATTATGGACCCAAATAACAATCAGTTTTGTGATCAGACGTAATCAGATCCAATAAATAATAGAAAATTAAAGGCAGTCAAAATTAGATAGAGCTCGGCAGAGTGATGCAGGCTAAAACAATTAATAGGTAGATGCTTCTCTTCTAGTTTCTAAAGCTAAAGAACTCGTTTTTGAACTCCTCATCTATTTTCCAGGGTAGAAAAGCAGTCAATTAATCAAGCTTTCAAACACTAGAAGATAATGAAATTTCACCACTGTCAAGGAAAGAATCATTTCTTGGCAGAAGATGGTCAATCCAAAAGTTATGCATGCCAGATGTCAGGAAAGAAATTCCTAAATTCAAGACTAGCTAGCAAATTCAAGCTATGAACATGTACTTCTAGTGATACCAGAATCTGTTTCTTGACCATCTGTTTCTGACATAGTCTCCCCTGCTATCCTACAAGAACAAAATATAATTCAGATATTACAACAAAGAAACAGAAGGATGAGACACTGACAAGCATGTCAAAACATTCTACAAATAAGTATACAGTTTACTCATTTAAACTCTTATTCAAGTATTACATATTGAGAAAGACATGTTTCATCTGCCTACACCTTCACACACAACACGAGCACCAGATGACCTTTACTGAAATGAAGATTGCACCAATTGTTTTGTTGGCCGGTGAATACTGCTTAGATTAACAAGTTAACATGTGAATGAAGAGATGAAACAAGAATGGAATCATACAATCTAGAACGTTTCACAGGAGGATGCATTTGACTTGCTGACTCATCAGCATTTTTAGGGATAACTCCTGGATCATCTTCACTTCTTGAAACAACTTGACTAGCTGAATTTCCTGAAGTAAATAAACTAACATTAACAATTCAGTCTGTAAAAAGTTCATATATTGATAATGCCTCATGAACAAATAAATAGACAATTTTAATGAATTTTAAGTCCCCATATCAAGAGGAGACACAGCAGTTACAAAAGGATCCATGCAGACAGGCCGTGTAAATAGACAATTTTAATGAATTTTAAGTCCCCATATCAAGAGGAGACACAGCAGTTACAAAAGGATCCATGCAGACAGGCCGTGTGATGACCCTTAACAGCATTTTTTGACACAAACAACTAGATAAATAAACCCTAGAGAAACATAAAAAGTGATGTTTCCAAAGTGTTCTATAATGTTTCTCTCTTTCAAACAATGCAATAGGAAGGCGCTCACATTCTTTGATAGCATAGTTGGCAAGAGAATTATTTCAACCCAGATTTAAGTCACCTGTAACTCATTTCCTCTCCCACCCACTCTTATTCCAATCTGTGTCACCGAGAATCTTCACCTATTGTTTGACCATTCTAGTGCAGCTTGTGGATAATTATATCAATGAAACCAGATTCATATTTGAGTTCTTGCTTTGATGTGCTTCCATTTATAGTGAATATATTCACTACCCTCTGAAGAACAAGAGATTATCCAACGGTATGATATGTGAACAAACACCTAAGGAAATGCAATGTTAATCTATCTGATACTAAAAGCCCATGTAGATTACGCTGAGAATTTTGTGTAGGTGCATCACACTTTAGGCCAATCAACATGCAACTCTTAGATTTAGCTTAAAGGATGATGTGTGTGGAAACTTTATTAAGGAAATGATTAACCAGAAGAGAGAGACAGTTCCAAATAGAATTAGAGAGAGAAACACAACATTTTCATTGTTGATCATCTAAGTGCAGACTAGAAAGGAGTTACAAGTTTATACAGATCCAGTAATGCCTACAACTATTAATCAGTTCACCCTTCACGTTGTTCAAATAGCTACCTCATGCAAAGCCACGTCTTCTTCTTCTTTGAGAATTCCTATTTATTCATTCTGAGTCATTAAGCCATCAATGTGGGACAAAAATTCAAGTCCAAGTTTTCTCCGTTATAATTACTGGTACTTCTACTTTGACATGGGACAAAGAATGAAGCTATTTTAACATACATCAAATTCCTCCCCCTTCAAGACCATTGTCCTCAAGGGTCACGCTCCTATGACCATGATTCCTAAGATTGAGTTCATTTGAGTTTCTGATACTGAGAACATACTGTTGAACAAAGGTCCTATGAAATTAAGGTTTAGATTAGTGATTTGTTTAGTCACCAGGTATTCAATTCTAGAAGTTTTGTTCTGCAAAGATGGATGCAGGAGGTATTTTTTGGTGGCATTTGGCTAGTTCACTTAAATTCACCATGAAGATTTCTGATTCCTTCTATTAGTCCTTGGCAAAGTTTAAAGCACAAGTTGAGGGCCACAACTTCATTCTAAAGGAAGTACTCCCATTCAAAGATAGATATGATCTTGTCATTTTTTTAATTGATTTAGACATGATTAACCATATGCATCTCATATTTAATCTAATATGTAATATCCTATGATGAAATGGTGATTTTTTCTCATAAATATCAAGCGATTCAAGTTCAAGCCCAAGCTCATTTTTTACTGGGCAAAATCAAGCTCAGTCAAGTCAAGTTGAGACAATCTTGAAAACATTGGAAAACATTTCACGTTGAGTTGAGCAGGATAAAGTGATACTTGATCCAGCTCAAGTTGATCTTCAAGAAGCCAATGAGTCAAGTAGAGTTAGAAAATGCACTTGAATTGCCTTAATGCAGCTCACTTATACCGCATAATTAAATATATTAGCTGAATAAAACCAACTTCGGTTAAGATGCAGTTAGTCAAAGATGAGCATGTACATGATCAAGAACTTCTAGGAACAACAGTAAACTACCTTTGACCTCCAAACATAAAGAAGGTGATTGCTGGTTTCCATTATAACGAAACTGTGATTCAACAGTGATGGTATTCTTCACAAATTCATAATTTCCTTGCTCTCCAACAGTGAGTCCCTGCTCTAATAGCAGATAAGGATGCAAATGAAAATTGTCAACCCTAAGGAAAGTTGGATGATTAACCATCATTATCGTCATGATAAAATTAGATTCATCATTGTAATCTTAACAAAACCAAGAGCATCAAGGTGAAATAAAAAGCCAAGGATCATCTAATACTAATTACTAAATCATTTCATTTCCATTTAAGAGAAGCAAATTTCTAACAAAGAACAGATTCATTCTAAGCTTTAAGCATAGAAGCATGCATGCAGAGAGAGAGAGAGAGAGAGAGAGAGAGAGAGAGGATACTGGGAGTGGTGGACTTTTTCTTCTCCTTCCTAGGTGGTCTTTTGCCCCTTCCGGTGCCATTAGGCTCCAAAACAGCTTCTTGTGTAGAATTCAATAACCTACAGGTATCTGAAAAGACAACGGAGGAGTGAACCAAAAAGTATAACAAGACCCAACAGGTTAGGATAATCAGTAAAAGCCTTTTCTCTATAATTTAAAAACCTCCATAATTCTGAAAAATTTAAAGAAAAAACCTTGGTGTGAAGAAAAATAAACAGCTACAGCCAGCAGCTTAAGCTTATCAATTAAATGGTAGGGAGTGCACTAAGGCTATCTAGAAGTGTCAGCCCATGTATTGCATTAGCCATTGGATCATAGAGACTTGCTAAAAGAGTAATAAGAACAAGGAGAATGGAATTCACAATTCTAAGAAATATCAAGACGAGTGATACGGCGACTCGAGATGGCATTGAGAAAAAATCTAACGACAAGGGAGTTGTACCACCAGAAGAATTGAGAATTCTATAAGGAAGAAAACGAATAGATTTTCTGATCTTCTTACCATGGCAACAGTAGAGTAAATCCAGTCCACTCAGATTAATCATCAGATAAAATCAGACAAAAGGAGAAGATGATTGAACAAGATAAAACCAGACAAGATATTTAGATTGATTAAGTGTCATAGACAGCATGGCACACCCAGAATCCTCAATTTAGCAGAACAATTTTGCCAAAAGTTTCTCTTTATATGACAGATAAGCAAAATAAATTAACAGAATCCCTCAATGCTTCACAAAAAGTCAGGTTCAAACCTGCATGAGCCATATATTGACTGGCCTTGATTGGCTTCTTACATGCATTGCAACGTACCTGCAGAAAAATATTGCCTTAAGATGAAAATCCATATCTCGTGATCATGCAAAAACAATCCTCACTGTTAATGTTCAAAAAAATTGACAGAAAGTGGATCGAAAGTACAATCACACAATTGAGAAAGCAGCAATAAAGCAAAATTATTTAAGGAAAAACCTACTGTAAAGAAATATTGAGATAATAGATTATGAAGCCAATTCAAAACATAAACTAGAATCTGAAGGCAAATATTGTCATGATCTGCTCAATCTGAAGTCTTTATTTTAACATATTTCACCACTGTGCCTCATATCAAACCCAAGCAAGAGGAACCAAAGGCAAAGTGCAGCTCTCCTCATCAATAAGGGTAGTTGCAGTGATGTACATAAACCCAGGAAAAAGCAAGAAATGCACAGGTAAGTCCTAATAAAGTACAAAGAGAAAATGCATTTCCAAACCTTACCAAATGCAGTTGATCAGCCATAGGCTTCGAACCATATACATACATGTCTGCATCGACAAAGCAGAAACCACAAGGCAATCAGATTATCAAAAAGAGCAAAAAATCAAAACAAAATAGCACTTAACAAGTCACAGCACTTGCACGATTAGATGCTACAGAATATGTTCTCTATATGTTTTCTTCATTTTTTAAGATATATTAATCCATCGTCCAGCCTAGTGGCTTTGGGAGCTTCTTTCAAACCTTTGGTCAGGGGATTGAGAGTTGGGAAGAGGGGGGGAGAGAGAGAATGACGTACATACAATCTACCCAATAAATAGCTGAACGAATGCAGAGAACATGAAAGTTCTAATGTGAACAGCTGCATGCTAAAATTTTCTCCTTCCACTTTCTCAACAGGCTTTGGCAGCAAAGGTTGTCCATGCTCTGAAAAGCTTAGATTCTGTTCTTGTACCAACCTTGATCCATACACTATATAACCCATGACGTGTTAACTAATGGTACATCTGGATTGTCTTTTATTTTTTACTCTTTACTTAATGTAAATCTTATAACGCACACAGATTTAACTTCTTTTGACCCGAAACATCTAAAACTTTCAAAATATAAAAATTGACAAAATTCGCATATAAATTTTTGAAAATTGGATAAAGTTTTAAAATTTCGCATAAAGAAGATAAGGTAACTTTTTCCTAATGCCTAATGCTAAACAAAAAAACCTCTAATGTAACTTGTGTTTGAAAAAAAAAAGGAAAGAAAACATCTTCGATGCATGAATAACTCGAACAAGAGATAAAAATATGCTACAAGGACACATGGATACAGTGTCTCTTATGGCAAACCAGGTGATTCAAGACAATGTATGCATAATTCCTGCAAGGGGCAAAAAGAAGACTTCGCTAGATACTATATATTACAACTTTAAAAAGTTAGAAAGTGATTATCTAATAACTCCATATTCTTATATAGCAGTTATGAGCATCCAACATATAATGACTTAATATCCATACCAAACTCTTTCTCCTGATTAAGCTGCTTGTTGCTTGAACACTATTTGCCAAGATCAAGAAGAACAAAACAAAAAGATGAAGAGACTCAGCCGTTCTATGGGCCAAGTCGAGATACTTCTTGTCAAGAAATCACTTTTTTTTTTAATGTCTTCCAATTTTACCCTATAAAATAAATCTTGCACGCTGCTGGATGGTACTCAGGTTCCTTACATTTTCATCATTGTGATTCTATTGTGGAAGTTATATCCACACAACCTATCGTTGTTCTGCAGTAATCTCCGTTTAAAAGGTAACCCAAAAATCAAACTAAAAAGAAGAAAGCCGCAATTCATATAGTATTCCCAATTGAGTAGGTCGACCAAAAATTGAATAAAAAAAAGAAGAAAACGATGACATTGTTTCTGGCGAAAAGAAATATCAACTATTGAGCAGGCAACATAAACCACCTGATGGCATAAGTTTATATAAGAATGGCCTTCCTAATTAGCCCACTGCCACTCCAATACCCCATTATTGCAATGAAAATAATAGCCAACAATGCAAACGTTCCATTGCAGCACTGTGTATACTAGAAGAATTACCTTCCTCATCGAGCAAATTTGCTTCATCAGCCTCACGAAATTCCTTAAAAATGTGCTGAGCCAATAATTTCTGATGGCTAACTTCCTCTTCTGAAGTTGGGCAAAAGAATTCACAAACAGTCAACAACTAAAAGAAAAGGCACCAATATCAGACTGTATGAAAAACAAAGTAGCACCAAATGGGGTCTAGAGCTACATGTCAATTTTCTTGAGATACGATAGCAGAAAATGAGAGTAAAATAGTTTGAGAACAAAGCACCAATGAACGCTCTCATTTCAGCCTTGGAGGCACCATAGGTGAACATTTAACCATTGACAACTTGCAAAAGAACGGTGAAAACATGCTAAACATATGTTGTTTGTCCAAAGTAGCTAAAGAGACGATTGAGTTTATTATCTATTACTCCATTGCCAATGGTCTAGGCGCTTGTGGTCCATGAGGGCAATTCTGGGTATACAGCAGACAATTGCAAAGACAGTTGAAGAAGAGTTAAAAGCGTGCACCACTATACAAGTGTGCAAAAGAAAGAGGAAGTTGATTAATATAATTCCTCTAGCTTTGATTTATTTGGAGAGAACCGAACAAGAGGGTTTTTAATGGCAAGGGAAGTCGCATGTGTTCCATATGGAATTCGTGGTTTTAGTAGTTATCTACAGTAAAATTGTATTCATTTCACCAACAGTCAGGTCTTGAAATAAATGACATATCAGATTAAGTGGACTCAATCTCTCATAGATAACACTTTATATGGGGAAGCACACCTTGACGCCATTTGAATGGAAGCTTTTTGTTCTTCCTAATAGATAATAGAACAATTTGACAAGAGAACAACTGATTATTTACTTGTAATTACAAGCAGCATTTCAACAAAACTTCTAAGTGCTGCTAACATCTATCAGCAAGCCATAATATATACATTCCTACTTGGACAAAATGCTCTGTACATATAGTGCTCCCATTTACACATTTGTCAAGTTGCTTGTAATTATTTCCCGCTCATGACTATTTTGACAAAATAGCATGAAACCATGCCTATGGAGATACACGGCAATTCTATTCCCATGTATCAATCACACTCATTATGAAACGGTGCAGTACAAATTGCATATTCATCTCAGAGAAGTCTGTTAGTCTGGATAGACACAGTTGTAATAGCAGACCTCTAAGCTGACAAAAGGAAAGGAATTTCAGCCCCATGCAATTGATCAAACTTCAACGCAGGCCTATATACTGTCCTTCATACATCAAAAAGTTAATTGACATAATCCCTCCAGATCTTTTTGCCCCAGGCCAATCAGAATAACCATTCTAAAGCATACATGATGATTGACAGCTTAATGAAACTCCTTGTTAGTGCCATGGAATTATCAAACGGTGCTCAGGACAGGGGCCATGCTCTATGCAGCCAATATGTACCTGCTGTACTGGAGAAACCGCCTCCCGCAAGAACACGAGCCAAAACGGCCATTTTCCCACTCCCGACTGGGCAAACCATTGAGACTGGAGGGACGGTCCAACATATATCTGCACATCGAAATTAATAGTTCAGTTCATTTCACTAATCTACAGATTCAAGGTGCTGTATATGCAAATCACCTTGAAAATGTATGAATGAGAAATCCACAATGCTTATGGCACAAAGCTGCGCTCATTGCGCTAAAACCAATTTAGATTATGGAAGTCTCATCCAAGAACAACGACATGAATGCGTTGACCCGTGATTAGGCTGAGAAACACGACTACCATCATTTATCCGGTGAGAAATTACGAAACTCGACATCTAAAAGCCCGCGATTCGGAAAATCAAAGCACGCAGCAGCACAGAATGCACATATTAAACAAAACAACTAGTTCCAACAGACAAGCATGCAACTTTTTGATCACACTATTCCTCCCGGGAATCATCACGGCCTAAACAAACGAACATTTTCCACAATTCAACCTGCAAATCATATCCACCGCGCCAGAGACGCCCATCCATCCAACCGAATCAGCTCCACAGAACAGAACGGAAAATACCTCAATCCGCACGAACTCCAGCTCCCACAGACCGCATCAAAACTGCGACCCCGCGAAGCCGAACGAGACAGACCCCGATCGAACACCAAACCAGCAAAGTGCGAAGAACCGATAACCGAAGCAATGTGCGTCGGAACGAGGCCGGGGGAAAGCGTCGCCGGCGACGGAACCCTAGGGGAAGAGAGGGGAACGGGAATCGCTGCCGCAGCCGCCGCCGCGTCACGGCATCCCGATTCGTCTCCGGTGCGGCGGAGGATCGCGGGTCGCTCTCTCTCTCTCTACGATTCTAGAGAGAGAGAGGAAGGGAGATGAAGAGAGAGAGAGAGACTGCGAAGGTTTTGTTCTGGGAAGGATGAATGTCGCTGGCGTTTATATTGTTTTGTGCGTTAGCTCGTTATCGTGATCCTCGCCGCACCGTACCGAATCTCTGAAACTTTGATATTTGGGTTTTAAAAAAAAAAAAAGGAGATCTTGTTGTCCTTTTTTTTCTTTTCTTTTTTCCTTTTGGATTTTATGAAGTTTCTTTTTAGTTATTTCAAAAGAAATTAATAAAAAAATTCAACATTCTATAATCCTCATTGGTCTGGGCTTTATGGTGGTAAAATCGCTTGGTGGCTTGTTTAAATCACTTTAAAAACATTAAAGTAATTTTTGCTTTCTAAGTAGATAATTCAATTCACAAGAAAAGCGTTGATTTACGTGTCGCGCGCATGATCGTAGGTTAATTATGATGGGAGAGAAAGGAGTCTTGTTTTGAAAGGAATCGGGTGATCATTGATGGACACAGTATGTAGTTGCTAAACACGTGTTAATTGGATGGTTGCATGATGAAAAGATGGCAATTGATGGCTTTGAAATCATATGTTTTGATGTGAGGGTAATAGTGGAATATCCAAAGAGCGAGACAAATACGAGTTTTGTGAAAATATTGGTCTCATTATTACATATAATAGGATGATTAGATACCGAATGTGTAAATAAGGTGAAACTAAAGCCCTAAAGTCTTTAAAAAATGAGCCTTCATAAATATCGAACTCATACATTTTGACTTTTTTTTAATGAAGAAACTAGAACCTATTAAAAAAAAGTAGTGACATATAAAAATCGTATGTGATTTTTTAAGATTAAATATCTTTTTTTTTCATTTTCAAAATTTGAGGGAAAAGTAGTAGGTGGATAATCAAGCACCTTTTCTGCTTGTCAAAGCAAATATTTTATCATAACATGCATTTCTATATGAATTTGAAAGTAAGAGAGAAGTCAAGATAAACATTGAAAACGCGAGAATTTCAGTATCTACATGAATAAAAAAAAAAAACAAAAATAGGAAATGTTAAAATCGGACTAAATTCAAGGCATGCACCTAGTCTTAATGTGCATTCTAAGTCAAGGTTCCCTCTTTCCAAGCACATATCTCCTTCACTCCAAGTTTAATTCGTAATATTTTTACAACGTAGAATGATTGCATTGAGAGATTTTCAATGAGCTCAATATTGTTAGGTGAATTTCGAGATATCATCAACTTGAAATTTCAACTAATGCTGAGGACTAAAGCTTGGGTCTATGTATCAAACATTGTTTCAGTCACTCATCTTTTACAAAATTATTATTTACCATAATTTAGAGGTCTAGGAACTTTCATTCAATTATGAGACCTTTGAGTGTGACTTTAGGCTCTAGGTTTTTATTTCGAGTTTTGAAAGATTTAGCTGAAGTTTGACTGCTTATTACTCCATCATACGTCTATTTGACCATATTTTTGTTGCTTTAGGATGCTTGCAATTTCCTAATTTCAAAATATGCATCATAAATCGCAAATTTCTAGACAATGTGAAAATGCAATGACCAGTCCTGAAATCCCAAAGGGATAAAAATCGACTCTCGGATTCGTGGGCAAGTGTCAAAAGACTCATTTTGATGTTTAAAGTCCATCTTGTGAGAAAATATTGGCTACAGTTGGGATTTCATTGTGTCAAACTACGGGTCCACTCACCAGGCGACACCACCGCGTGAAAACCTCTGACACCCATACCTTTCCGCTCTATCGCCTCTCTATCTTCCCTCTCTTCTTTTTTTCCTTTATTTCTTCTTCTTCTTGCCTCTGCTCACGCTGGGGAGCCTCGCCTTCAAGATCCCCGTAGCCGCCAAGCTCGCTCGCTTCGCCTTCCACCCCTCCTCCTCCCCCTGTACAAGATCAAGCTCAAGAGCTTCCCCCTCTAGACCGCCCTCGTCTCCTACCTTCAGCTCGACACTACCTTCCCCACCCCCCGGGGCAGCGACGGCAACGCCACTTTTCCACCTCAATAAGTCCGACCTCGAGAGGCTTGCTGAGAAGTCCATCTTCCAAGGTCTGCATGAAGGTCCCCATCTACACGGGCCGGCGTGGCGCTACTTGCGAGGTGAGTTTTGGCAGGCTGCTCGGGAAGGTCTCGATGTCCTTAGACCTCACTAGGGCCGAGTCCAAGGTTTGTGTGTTCCTCAGTGGAGTGAAAGGGAAGACCAGAGGGAAGAAGAAGAAGAAGAAATAAAGGAAAAAAGGAGAGAGGGAAGAGAGAGAGGCGACAGAGGGGGGAGGTATGGGTGGGTTCTGGTCCAATGGAGCCTGGGTGACACATGTCGCCCGATGAGTGACTCGTAGTTTGACACGATGGAATCCCAGCTCCAACCAGTATTTTCTCCCATCTTGCACCTTCTATCTCAGTTTGGTCAACCTTTGAGCAACTCTTGATCGAGCCTAGGTCAAACTTAACATTTTACGATAAAGAGTGAAAATTTAGGTTACAACATCCATCCCCTTTTTGTGAAAAGAAAAAAGATTTTTAGCTCAACTATTGTTTTTGTTGCTACTTAAAATTTAAAATTTATTTAATGACAAAACACGCGTAGACAATCGTTAGGGTGTAAAATGGACCGCCCAAATCGATAACTGCCTAGACTGGATCGAATTTGCCAATTTGATTTGGTTCTCAGAAGTATCAGTCTGGTTCCTAATGTATAAAAGTGGAATTGATGTTCGGATGGTCCTATTTTCGGTTTCAAAAGGGAAACAGACCATACCGACTACTTACACATTTAAAAAAAAAAAAGGTAATCAACTTTTTTTTTTAATTTCTTCATAACATATAACATGAAGTAGTACAAAAAAAAGCGGTCGGCTCTATTGAATCTGACCGGACTAGACTGAATCAGGAACTGATCATTCTAATGGTCATGGAAGTTAATAATGCAAATCTGATAAACACGTGACTTGAGGACAACTTGATCAATGAAAATTGTTTTTCCCTTTTTAAATCAGTAATAAAGCATACATCCCCGATATAAGTTGACGATAGATCTAAAATGAGTGAATCAAATGTACGTTTCAAGTGCATGATGACTACAATGAAGATTTTTAGAAAGAGCAATGGAACATTGCGTTTCAAGTACAAGTGGGTAAGAGATTTGAAATGAATAATCCGACACATGTTTTAAGAAACAGGTGTCTCAAGTGTGCATAGACAATAACAAAGGATTATTATTATTTTTTATTTTTTGTAAAGTGAGGGATCAAACATGCATTCAAAGATAAGTTGATCGGAAATCTTTTTAAAGCGGTGATCAGATGCGTCTTAAGTGCACATTGATCATGAGCAATGTTCTAAGAATGATTTGATCACAAAAACTCGGACTTTGTCCCCATTATTCATATTCAAGATTAAAGTAATTGACAATTCAGTTTGTTTTCTAAGTAGATAATTCAATTTCACAAGAAAAGTGTTGAGCTACGCGCTGCGTGCATAGTTGTAGTTAATTATGGAGGGAGAGAAAGGAGCCTTGTTTTGGAAGGAATCGGATGATCATTGATGGACACATTATATAGTTGTTAAACAAGTGTTAATCAGATGGTTTCATGATGAAAATATCGCAATTCACAGCTTTGAAAACATATGTTTTGATGTAAGGGTAATAGTGGAATATCCAAAGAGTGAGACAAACGCGGGTTTTGTGAAATTATTGGTGTCATTATTGTGTGTAATAGGATAAGTAGATATTGAATGTGAAAATAAGGTGAAACCAAAGTTCTAAAGTCTTTAAAAAATTAGTCTTTGTAAATATTGTGATTCATGCATTTTGAATTTTTTTAATGAACCAAATAAATCCTTTTTTTTAAAAGTAGCTAATATAAAATCGTATTTTTAATTTTTTAAGACTAAATATTTTTTTTTTTTTTTTTTTTCATTTTCAAAATTTGAGGAAAAAGTAGTAGGTGGATAAAAGCAGATATTACATCATGACATGCATTTCGATATGAATTTAAAAGAAAGAGAGGAATCAAGATATATCTTAAAAGCGTGAGAGTTTCAGTATCTACACAAATAGAAAAACATGCATATAAGAGAAACGTTAAAATTGGACTCAAGTCAAATCATGTGTGCCTCACCTTAAGGTGCATTTTGAGATGAGGCTCCCTTTTTCCAAGCACATGTCTCCTTCATCCTGAGTCCAATTTGAAGTATTTTTAGGACATTATAATGTTCACATCGAGAGATTGCTCAAATTTTATTAGGTGAATTTTGCAGTATCGCCAACCAGAAATTTCAACCAATACCGGGGAATAGCGCTTGAGTCTATGTATCAAATGTTGTTTCGGTCACTCATCATTTACAAAATTATTATTTACTATAAAATAGAGGTCTGGAAATTTTTGTTCAATTATGAGACCTCTAGGTGCGGCTTTGGGCTCTAGGTTCTTTATTTCGAGTATTGAAAGACTCCCTTGTACATCCATTTGACCCGATTTTTGTTGCTTTGGGATGTTTGCAATTCCTAAATTCGAAATTTATCCAATGACCAATCCTGAAATCCCGAAGGGATAAAATTTGACTCTCGAATTCATGGGCAAGTGTAAAAAGACTCATTTTGATGTTGAAAGTGCATCTTGTGCCTTCTATCTCAGTTTGGTCAACCTTTGCTCAACTCTTGATCTAGCATAGGTCAAACTTCATATTTTATGAAAATGAGGGCAAAATTTAGGTTAGAATAACTGTCCCTTTTTGGGAAAAGGAGAAAAATCCTGACTCTGCTATTGTTTTTTTTTTTTTTTTTTTTGGTGAATTATACATTGATGGTTAATTAAGGCTTTGCTATTGTTTTTGCTTGCTATATTTAAAATTTAAAATTTATTGAACGACAAGACAAGCGTAAATCATGCCATTTACATAGATGGTCATGCAAGTTAATAAAGCCAACGTGATCAAACATGTGACCTGGGTACAACTCAATCATCGAAAACTTCTTCTTTTTTAAAAAAAAAATTGGTGATCAAGCATATGTCCCCAATACAAGTTGGTTATAGATTTGAAATGAGTGATCAAATGCGCATTTCAAGTGCATGCTGACAACAATGAAGATTTTTAAAAAGAGCAATCAAATATATGTGCTGAGTATAAGTTGATCAGTCCTTTATTTTTTTGTTTAAATCTATGATTACATATGTGAGTTGGTGATTTGAAGTGAATGATCAGACACGCGTCTCAAGTGCACAATGACAACAACAAAGGCATTTTTTTTTTTAAGAAATGAGGGATCGGACATGCATCCCAAGTATAAGTTGATTAGAAATCTTTTTAAAACGGTAATTTGACATGTGTCTCAAGTGCACGCTAATCATGAGGAATATTTTAAGAATGATTTAATAAAAACTCGGGCTATCCCTATTATTCATATTCAAAATCCATATTGTGAAAATACTTTGGTCATTAAATGCAAGGGAATCCATCGGGATAGGATCAATAAAGCTGAAATTGCAGTGTACTAGGTTCCACTTAAGGATCATCATTACCATGTCATTTTATGGATCGGAATGGTCTTAGTGGAAAACATGTAACAATGGCAACATTTAAAATTTAAGATTATTGTCCAAAAAAATTTATTGTACAATAGCCAAGTTATTTATAAATTGTTTAATTATATCAATTTAATCCTAAATTTTTTAATTTTTTTAATTTAATTATAAACACGTACATACAAATATTTGACTAGAATGATCAAAATATTTAAAATAAAATTGACAAATTATTAAAAGATTTAGGACTAAATTAACAAATCATTCAAAAATTTCGGACTAAATAAGTATAATTGAAATATTTATGATTAAATCAAACGTCATACAATTTGTTTAAGATTTTTGGACAATTTTTTTTTTTTGATGACTCAGGGAACCCCGAATAGCTAGCAACCGGCGGACAAACCCGAGGCGATGCTAGCGGAGGACCCACCACCCCGACGTCGCGCTTAAGACCCCATGCGGCAAGCGGGATTCGACCCCCTCTATTGTCGTTAAACATCATTGGAAGCCTTATCAAACTGAGCCACCGCAGGCGGTGGTAGATTTTTGGACAATTTCCTCTCTAGATTTTTAAGAAAAGGATATCATTTTCACTCTAGGGATGGGAGGCTCAAAAGTGACAATGCGGGTTATTCGGAGCCACCAGCCATGTACTTTTGGAAAATCATATATTTTTCAATTTAAACCATTTCACTTGATTAAAATGGACCTTTTTTTTTTTTCCTGGGGACAAAACATTTGGCCGGCTAAGGCTCATAATCAAACCGATGATCCGAGGTCAAGGCTCGAAATGCACTTGCGCAAATTGCGGATTTAATCGATTCGAGTGACCATCTAGGTAATTTCATTGAAGCTTTATAGCTGAGCAACGTAAAGACTAAAGAATACCCATTCAACGAGTTCAATTTTCAACTTTGATGTTGAAGGCCACTTCCCAAAATTGTTTCTTCTCTTCTATACAATTGATGGCGGTGGCCTACTCATGGCCCTCATAATCTTCGCCTCACGTCACTTGGGCTAGGTTCAGGAGAACCGTCAAATACGCAACCGATTTGGTTGCTTGGTTGCCAACCGCTCCGCTATTTGCTTTCCTCATTCGACGTGAACCTTTGACCTGTATCCGAGAAGGTAGAACTCCGAAAGAGTTGAGTGCAAAATCTATTTGAAAAGTCGAAACACGCCTGTGTGGATGTGACGATCCAATCGGTTCAATGTAAGTCAAGTTACAAAAAATGAGTATTCTAAATAGCCATATAAGGTAGTGACTATATGTGGTGGGTGCTACCGTGCTAGTTTAAATATCATATAACATGGTCTTTTCTATCTAATGTGGAACTTGAGATGTTACAAACTCTTACACTTAAAAAAATTGATGTCATTTCATTTAGCGATACTTCCCCCATTTAATATGTGGTCCAGTGCGTTCCAATCTTACAAGATATCTCTAAATAAATGTCTTAACTCCCACATCAATTGAGGGATCCCTTGGTGAGATATCTATAAATCAACACCTGCCTCAAACAGCCACCACCTTGTATGGTTATTTTAAAATACTCCGTTTGAGGATTTGGCCCTCCTTGAATGGGCAATGTTGTTACAAATGCTATCCCTCCACTAAGTGGGCGGTTTGTGGATAGACGACATTCATACCGAGTCTAACGAGGGACCTGTTGGCTGAATTCTGATTTTTAGGGTTCAAGAGGGACAAGGTTAGATTGGACCATATATTGAAATAGGGGGTTATTGCTAAGCCATATAGGCCAATGCTAACGAAGATGTCCTTTTTTAAGTGAGGAGGTTTGTAACGTCCCAAGTCCCATAGTAATTGGGAGAGACCATATTGAGTGATTTATAATTAAGCATCCACCCGTAAATAGTTCACCAACTTGGTATGCTTTAAACACCCTTTTTGGATGCTTGCCCTCAAATGGAACAGCCGCCTTGATGTGGAAGGGAAGCCAACCTGATGCACTCGTTTTGTCACCTCCACTTTGCAAGATTTTCTCTCTCTCTCTGAAATTAACAATATTTTTAAGTAGGAGTCTTGTTAATGAATGTCTTAGAAAACTAATTAAGTATAATTTTAAGGAATGTCTCAGAGAACTAATTGAGTGTACATTTTTTTTTTTTGTAATGATTATACACTTCATTAGAATAGTTAATAAGTTAGCGGTTGTAGTGTTTTTTTTTTTTTTTTAATTAGACACTTGAAGCTCCCATTCCATGGTAATCGGTACTTGTCGGGTGTTTTCATTACCGTGGAGAATGACACATCTCTTATAAACAAATTTATTTCACTAAAAACCCTAATACATGATCAATGTGGTGCGACCAACCAATCACATTATCTGCATGATATGTTATGCCTAGATACTAAAAACACTAACTTTTTGTTAAGTTGTCTCGCCACATGTTATTGCCAATTCGTGCGACCCTAACGTAAAATACCTTTTAATAAATTCTGGCATGACCACTTGCATTTGTAACGGTCCATATGTGTTTAAGGTGAAATTTTGTGAAGAATAATTCAAAAAAACCGATTGAGCCTTGAAAATTTTAAAGACCTTTCTTGAGTACTCTATAACAATTTTTTAGGGCAATATGAAAAGGGAGGTGTTATTTTTAGCCCCTAAAAATAATTATATCCACTCACATTTACACTAAAAAGACAAAACTGCCATCAATATTTCAATTGCAGTTTAAAACAATGGCTCCACTCCTTTTTTCTATTTTACTTTTCTAGTTAGGATAGTCACCATGATTAAGTATTTCACATATTTTTTTAGCATAAAAAAAGTGCATCAAATATTCTTATAACATTTTACATACTTAGTGTAAAATAATCTCACTAATAGTAAGGAAAAAAGTTATTTTTCATATTGTATAAAACCGAAAAGTCCCTTCTTCATCATTGATCTTATAGCGACTTATTTATTTATTTTGTTCCTCTTTTCTCAAAGCTCACTTTTTTTAGTGAAACTTTAATTAATTTTGTTGGTCTAAAATATATATCAAGCCTCTTTATTTGTTGTATCAAAGAATTTATTTATTTTTACTTATTATATTAACGAGATACTTTTATACATGTAAGATGTTAGAGGAATATATAGGAATACACTAAAAATATTGTGTACAAAGTGATGTATCTTTATATTTTTTCTTATATAGTTCATAGATAATTTTTATGTCAATCCAAAATAATGATATTTCAATTACATTTTAAAAAAGTCTTTACTTTATGCAATGTTTTATTTAATTAAATTTCATCTACTTAACATTTTATCTATAAATTTCATCAACAATATAGAAAAGAATTGGATTTCTTTGAATTTTCTTTTTTTGACAAAACAAATTCTTATGAAAGTAATATCAAACAAAAAAAAAAAAAATAATGCCTTTAACATACACAAAAAAATCTACAATAAAAAAAAAGACTAAACACAAGAAATTATCAACTATGATAAGTATATCCTACATAGATATATAAAATACTAAAAAAAGGAAAGTAAATAAAATTTGGGACCACCCATATAAATTGCAATTTCATGATATAGGGCAATTTTGTCATTTTACTGAAAATTGGGTGGATTTAGTCATATATGGGTGGACATAATGCTACCCCATGAAAGATGTACATTAAGGCATTTTAGATTATGTTTGGTCATTTGGATTTCTAGTATAAATATGATATGATAGAAATATAGAGATTTTGATATATTATCAATTATTTGGTGACTACAATAATAAAATCAGATATATTTATATTATATCATGTATATTATTTTGTAAAATGGCATATTAGTATAAATGAATCAATTTTTTTACAAATAAAGATGGTAAAAATTGTTCTCGAGACTCTTGCCTACTTTATTTGTACTTGCTTTTTTAATCTTATATTCCTCTCTTTTTAATTAATTTATTTTTTATTCTTTCTTCCCCTTCCATCATTCTCTCGATAAAATTTTATTAAATAGTAAATTGTTCTAATATACCTAAAATATGTACTAAATATCAATGTATATTAAACTCATATTATAAAATAGAATTAAATACGAATATATAAATAAAAATAATATTTAATAAAAATTGTTATTTTAGTTATTTGAATTTCTTATATTCGAATTCAAATATAATTTATATTTAAATATAATTTTAATTTTATTAATTTTAAAGATTGTTATTCGAGAAAAATAACTTTCATATTATAAATGTTATAAATCATATTTACTTTAATCTCATCTCTCATGAAATAATTTTATTCGGTCTATATCTCTTTATATTTGACTTCATTCTATTTTGAGCAAGTATCAAACGCATAACGAGAATAAATTTTATCTTGATTGTCAAATATAGCCTTAAAGTATTCTTTGAGTGTAAAATGAGAAACATACTTGTATTCTAGAGGCTTCTCATCAATCTCTATCATTAGATTGATTTAAAGATCAATGACTATAATTGGGCTCTTTTCTTTTTTTTGGTCGAACTGTAATCGGGCTATTGAATAGATAGGATTTCTTCCCTTATTCGGAAAGCTTCCTTTCCAAAAAATTATGCAAATTTCCCCTTTTGTCTCTCTCTACCTCTCTATGTTGAGGAGCCAATCAAAAATCAAGACTTCAAATCACATGCCCTAATTTTTTTTTATCTCCACAGTCTCTTTTTATTTGAAATTATGAAGTAATAGATGATATCAAAATAAGATAAATTTTATCGTATTCTGGATTTTATCCAAATACAATGTCTATTGTTAGATAGAGTTGCATATCAACGATTGCAACCATCGCTTTTGGATAAATAGGATTTCTCCCCTCATTTGGAAAAACTTTCCAAAAAAATCATCCAAATTCCCCCTTTTGTCTCTCTGCCTATCTGGCGTGGAGTAGCCAATCAGCAATCGGACTGCAAATAGCTTGCCCCAGTTTTATCTCCACTGCCTCTTTTTATTCGAAAGCATGCAGCAATGGATGCCACCACCACCACCATCATCATAGCTTCTTCTTCTTCTTCGTACTTCGCTCCGCCTCGTCTCGCTCGACCCTCTTCTCCTCGCTTCCCGAGCTCCGTACGCCTCCCCTCGAGCGGCACCAGCCGGGCCCCATCGGTCTCCGGGATCTCCCATCTCGATCCGCGGCTCAGATCGCCACCGTCGACGCCGCGGAGCCTCCGAGTACGCGCCCTCTCTGTCGCGGGTTGGTCCCCCCACCGTCCCCCCTCCTTTCCTTTCGCCTGCCCTTTTCGCGATTCACGAAATGTCGGGCGCGTGCTCGGTTTTTGGCGCTTCTCGATTGTCGCCGGATTGAGGAGACCCGGATAAAGAACTGTTTTTTGTTGTTGTGGGTTTACTTGAAAGACTTTGACTGGGTATATTGATAAGAAAAATTGTGATTGGACTTAGTTCTTTTAAGGAATTTGTCGGTTTGGGTGGCCATCGCTGTTTGCTGGCTGCGTAATTGAGGTAATGAAGGTGAATTGGATTAGACAATTATCACAAATTGCTTTTCTTTTGATCACCCAGTTGAGTTAGGTACAGGTGTGAGCTGGATGAGGTGAGTTGCGGCTTGAAGATTAAATTTTTAGCTGCGCGAATGTCTTGATACATGAGGAAGCATTGACCCAAAAGAAAATGAAGTAGCAATGTTTAGGCTGTCTCTTTTTCAAGTGCTTGTGCAATGGCGGATGTTGACTATCATTTTGACTGTGTGCAGTCTGTTTTGTTTGCTTTGGAAGATGGAAAAGAAGTTGTTCTTGGTTTATTGACGGTTTTATTTTGGTGGGCGAAGGAGCACGAGGTGAAGAAATGGTGGTTTCATCTACCGGAGCGGTTGGACAGAACGATTTGCTGATTGTCGGACCTGGCGTTCTCGGGCGCTTGGTGGCAGA
Source organism: Eucalyptus decipiens (assembly GCA_014182575.1). NCBI lineage: Eukaryota > Viridiplantae > Streptophyta > Magnoliopsida > Myrtales > Myrtaceae > Eucalyptus > Eucalyptus decipiens. The sequence continues at coordinate 18,176,897 of CM024610.1, forward strand.
AAGATGGCGTGAGGTATGGATACAAAATTTACTCAATCTCTGAAACTATTGCAGGGTAAAACCAAGAGAAAAGATTCCATAGCATGAAAATGCAACTATGTTCTTGTCTAAGCCTCTTGCTTGATACCGCCTTTGTTGCTAACTCTCCTTAATTCATTCACATGTGTCTCTCCAATATATGTATTGCTTCTCTCAGCTGGATTTTGCCTCCTACACCTGGCTAATGTGTGGCTCATTCTGATTCTGCTTAGAGTTATTTCAATTTGATTGACAACTTTCTGTTGTTTTGTAACTGTTCTGACGTACTCACTGATTGCTTCGCCAGATATCCCCTTTGTGTTATCCTGGGGGGGTTATGTTGCTAGATGAAGACATCAGGACAACCTATATATATGATACTGAAAGTATGTATTTTTTTGAGCAGGAGCATTCAGGCTGCCAAATTTATGGGCAGACAGTGACTTCTGATCATCATGACGAGTTGGTCAAACTGGGGATTATACCATCCTTGAAAGGAACAAAGACAGATCAGCGGTTTCCTTATGTGATTTTTTGTGCTCCCCATCACGAACTTCTGACTATCCTGGTGATGTCAGGTGAGACTAAAAAACACTAACCTGTTGCACAATTTTCTAATTGCTTTCAGTTGCGCAGGATGAAAATGTCGCTATATGGCAAAACTTTGGGTGGCTACGCCTGCATATCACACTTTTGAATATTTGGTGCTTGTGCTCTGCAAGATAATAAATTTGAACTGTTCATCTAACTTTACTCAGACTGGCTGCCCTGAGCTGGAATGGGGAAGGTTCTTTCTTATTCACATCAAGCTCTGCTCCATATGACTGCAACGACAATGGAAACTGTGATGAGGTGCTAATCCAACATGTTGATTAACTTTCCCCAATGTCTATGGTGTTTCATGTTTTTCCCATGGCTTAAGGGAAACCTGGACTTTGCTCTACTGCTTTAACTAACAATTTGTTGAGAATACCTTGTTAGTGGTTGTTCATAAATATGTAGCACATATCGGCATGTGTTGCAGTTTATGCGGGATTATTGGGATCTCCACATAGTGCATCTTTGTTGGAAACTTAGGTTTCTTAGTCATTTTTCTGCTGTCACTCTTGTGCCTGTATCTTTTGTACTTTTGTGAAGTAGTTCATTGTCTTCCTAACTAGTGGTGTTGTTCTGTTGGTCTTGCTTTGCAGGATAGTCCTGTTGTCCCTATTGGTAGGAGCCCCAGGACAGATGTTCTTCTGAAAGCAGAAGCAGTGGTGATGGAATTCGGTGGCTCTGTTATTAGATTGGCTGGACTTTACATATCCTTTTAAAGTTTTATGAATTGATAACTGGTATATTGGGAGGGAAAACACCTAGAGTTTGTAATGGGAAAACTACCACCTCTGCTAAACCTTAACATTACTTACCAAGCAGATAGGGGTGCACATTCTTATTGGCTAGAGAAGGGAACTGTTGAAGTTCGTCCAGATCACATCCTCAATCTCATACACTATGAGGTTCGTATCTTATATGTTCATTCTTCTCTCATAGTTTGACCAATTTTGGAATGTACACTGCGAAAAGCTCAAAAGGGTAAAGGATATGAAGGAAAATGAGAGTCCTGCATTATGTCTGCTCTTTTTTTAGTTTTTTTCTAGATTCATGCAAGTAAAGTTAGCAGTATACACTATGAGGGTGCTTGCATGCCAAAACTTGATCTTGCTTTGCATTGTATTTCATTGTTTCCTCCACAGATTTCAATGTTTGTGCGTGTGCACAAATGACCTATCTGGATTCTTGTTATATAGATAGCTCCTTTGCCTTTAGTCATTTTGGGAAGGATGTAGTGCACTTACATAATGGTCTGAATTTGGACAGGATGCTGCTTCCCTCTCAGTTGCAATTATGAAAAAGAAACTTCATAGCAGGATCTTCTTGGGATGTGACAATCACCCTTTATCCAGGTAGGGAATGAGATTTTTGTGGGTAGACAAAACGATATTCTGGTGTTGTTTATATAATGTTATGAGGCATTCAATTCGTCATTCCTAGATTTCAGTTAATCTTACTGAGTGTATGCGCCATATTATGAACATCCAATATTTTTGAATGCAGGCAGGAAGTGATGGACATTGTGGAGAAAAGTGGCAAATTTAGTAAAAAGTTTGAGGGTTTCACTGGTAATTTCCCCTTTGACATTTAAAATGAATCACCATACTTAGATCAAGTACTGAACTTTTTTCAAAAGTATTGGATTCACAGAAACCATTCCGCTAGAACAGAACTTCACTCGCTTACCTTGTTTCAGGAACTAATGATCCGCTGGGTAAGAAATTGAACAACTCGAAAACTCGTTCAGAAATAGGATGGGAACCCAAGTATCCAAGCTTCTCACATTTTCTTGGAGTAGCTGAGTAAGTGCTGCCCCATGCGATGACAGTAATTGACCCACAGACATGGTGGGAGAAAAATGCCTGCTCTTAAGGCTGAAGGCAATTTTATGACCAATTTATTTCGATTCGTTACCTGTGTCCCAGTGATTGAAAATGTGTACATACTGTCCAGAAAATATGCTCAATAAGAAGCTGATGGAGCTCATGTTCATGTATACAAGTCCTTTTCATTTAAGAGTCAGCTTGGGCTTGCTCTGATTATGCGGAACTTTATGCTTACCAGTAGACAAAACAGCTTAGTTCATGTAGTACAATGTCAATTTGGCTATCCATGAGGTAAGTCAGTTTCTGTTTCCCGCAATCTGGCCGTCTGACAGGATTGTCTAGTGTGATGCTGAGTTTGAGAGTGTTCTCTGTCGGAAGAATCCATCTCCATTTGGTTTTTGCAGTCAAAACATCTCGATTTGTTCATCAACTGGCTTATGGCTCATTTTTGTGGAGGATCTAAGTCAAATTCAAACGCCTCATGAAAAGTTAACAACCAATTGATTCTTCAAAGTTAATGGAAGATATGCCTACACGATATTCTGCAAAAGAATGGCTCATCCTACAACACTTGCTTTTTAAGATATGAAGTTGGCCATTAGTTGCTGTTACTTCATGTTGTTCCCCAAAAAAAAAAAAAAAAAAAAAAAGAAAAATAACAGGGGTATGATCCTGCAGATGGTGAATGGTTAATGCATTTGGTATAGGAACAATGGCAGACCATGATCTAGTGAGCAAAGAAAACGCAGAGGCAATGCTGCTTGAAAACTGCAATGTTCCCCCTTGTTTGCTCTTTCGAAATTTCCTAATTGAGGAAGTTGCAGGCCATTGCAGCCTGAACTAATTTGAAAGGAGTTTTCTAACTCGAAGTACACCATTCATCATGTAACGGAACATATAGTCCCAAATGTCGGAGGAACCAGCTACAGTTGTCCCCCAGAATCGGTGTGTTTTTGTACATTCGACAAAGAAGTTACTCGAGATCAGGCCATTTTACGCAATTGAATTTCTTCGGAAACATGCTTGGGTTTAAATTATAACCTCTGTTCTAATCTTTCCCCTGCTTTGTGCTACTTCCTGCAACCATTTTTCCATTCTTAATCAAACAGGGAGTTGACAGTAGCATTTGGTTGTTCCTCTCACTTGCCTCTCCTTTGGATGGACTACCTAAACAAGTTGCTAGTCACATAAACTGACAAAAGCAAACCAAACTTTTCCTTCTTGTTCTCTCTTGTCTTCATTCCACCTGCCTACTTTGCTACTTGCTGAGAGCATCCGCCATGCTTGTAAACCACCGAGCAGACGTCAATAAAAATCCCTCCTCTAACTACTCTCGGTGTCCTCTCTGAAGCAATGCAACTTTCAACCGCAGATTAATTGAATTTTATCATCAGTTGGTGCCACCAGACATAACTAATTATTAGTTCGTCCTGTTTTTAGTCTTGATGGTTGAACCAATCTCAATCAGTGGTTGCATCACAAATAGATATTGAAAACAATTGATTCTTAGTTAAACCCCCAGAGGTAACAAGGGCATATTTAGTGGAGGCTTGAGGGAAGCCTCGAGGAAACTTCTCATTCTCAAGCCAACTTGATTCTGCTGAGCCAAGAGTTCGGCATCTTCACTCTTCTTCTCCCTCCCATCCCTTTAATTATACTTCACGAACGCTCACGCATAAAGAGCCAATTCATCAGTTCCTCTCCAGAGCCTTCGTCGGAGATGGGTAAGTTGTGTTGCTCATCGGAAGAAGAAGAAGACAATGGTGGCGGCTTCGATTTAACTTGGATCATCATCGGGGTGGTCGTGTATGTGGCGCTCATGTACATCTTCGGGCAGCGCAGACCACCAAGACATGGTTGCAGGACTCATTGCTATTGACCCGATCCTACCAAAGTTTGGGTTCAAACATTTCCATGTAACCTTGCTAGTTTCTGTCACTCTTGTGCTTTGATACTCTTGACAAACACTGGATTTCGCAGTCCCGTTCCTTTATGAATAATTTTTAGGTTTCATGGGTCATTTGAATTATGAATTTTCTGTTCCTTAAGGGTTTGTATTATGCGAAAGTTACGTTGATTCCATGCAGCGAGAGATGAGTTCTACATGATTATAATTAGCTGTTAATTGTCCTGCTGCTATTCAGTTCCCGGTAATTGTTTTCCGCTTCTTGCATGGATACTCCTGCAGTTCTTACTTATGTTCGTCTCTAAAGCTTCAAGGATTTCGGCTATGAAGGATACGCGAAGATGTCAGTGTATTCAATCTCTGAAAAATCTGATAAAACATCAATATAATTCTCCCGGCAAATGCTATTGCTTTCGACTGGCTAAACGGTTTTTGCCTTTCTTTTTGCCTACCGACGGTATCTAGCAGATATGGACAAAAATATTTTTTGTCCCAAACTAAATCCAGAGTGTTGATTCCGTGCAATATGAATTTCAGATGAATGAACCGAATGAACCGAATGAACCATGAGCTTTTTGCTTGTAGGTCACTATACTAACTGAGTTGCGACAGCTTGCAATTGTTACAACTTTAGCAATTTAAGACTCCATAGCTTGTAACTTTATCATGTAAAAGAACACAAAATGCGCGTTCGGTAACCATTCTATTCCCGAGAACGATTTTTGCTCGGAAATGATTTTTTTTATTCTATTCTCAAAAACAATTTTTGAGTTTTTGAAGGCATTAGTAGGATTCTTAAATTTAATACTTTTATTATATTTTTCTTATTTTTCTGTTTCTTCTTTTTCCTCCTTCTTTGTGGTTGGTTGCTGGCAACTAGGCGAGGTTTGGCGAACTCACCTAGCCACCGCAAGCCTCGGCCACCCCTAGGCGGCATGAGGGAGAGGCTTGGCCTCACCCAGATTTGTGAGGCTGAGGCTTGCGGTGGCCAAGTGAGCCTTCGACAAGCTCGTCGGACCTTGCCTTGGCTTAGCAAGGCTTTGGCAAGTTCGCTAGACCTCACCCAATCGGTCATCAGCTACCATTAGCGGCGACGGTGGCCGGTGGAGGAAGAAGAGGAGAAGGAGAAAAGAAGGAAAAAAAAATATAGAGAAAAAAAGAAGTTGGACTTGATTATGAAATTATTTTTAAGAATAAGAAGTTACTTTTTTCTACTTTTTGATTTTGTTCCAGACCTATTCTTGGAAAAAAAAAACGAATTTTTGTTTTCAGGAGTAAAAAATTTACTAAACGGATTTATGTTTTTTTTTTCTTATTCCAGAGAACAAAAGAATAGAATCAGTTGTTCTCGGGAATGTTATCAAATGAGGAAAAAATGTCCATAGGTCATAACAAAAGCCTAATACTTTCACCAACCCATCAACATATCTATTTAGATTCATTTTTACTCAAAAGTGTAAACCAAATGAGCATGTGTTGATTAAGATATATTAATTGCTCCATGTTACACCATATCATCGCTGTGTAACTTCGTTCGCCTAACATCCTTAATCATGCACCTTAACAGCAAGTATAAAGGACCCAAAGCAGCAGACTCAATCGATAAAAGACAGCAGCATTGAAGTTGGAACATACTGAAAATTGTCAAAGTGCTGCTCTTATTGGAGCTATAGCCTCCAATACACTGCATGAGTTTCTCAAGAGTATCTTGTCTTAAAACTGAAAAGGAACACGTATGAAGACTCAAATGGGGAGAATTGTACAAAAAGTCCTAAACCTATTGCACTTTTGCCAATTCAGTTCTAAACCTTTTAATTTTGTCAATTGAGTTCTAAACCTTTTCACTTCTTGCCGATTGAGTCCATTCGGCCAATTTTGGTCGAAAAATGCTAACGTGGACGCCGGCGTGCCATGTAGGAATGCCGAAGGCGACGTGGACAATTTTAAATATTTTTTAATAATTTTTCGATTTTTTATTTTTTATTATATTTTTCTATTTTTTCCTTTTTATTTTTATTTTTTTTATTTGGCATTCTTGGCCTTTTTTGGTGGTCGGCCATCGGCAATAGGCAACGGCCACAGGTGAGGCCCGACCGGGTGAGGAGGAGCCCCGGTGAGGGGAGCCCTCGCCTAGGCGCGGCCCGATGAGGGTTGCTTGAGCCAAGTCGACCCTCGCCTAGGCCAGGGTGGCCTCGCTGGGCGTCAACTGGGCGATAGTGACGCCGGGCGAGGGGAGCCCTCACCGGGGCTCGCCCTCGCCCCTGGTCGGGCAACGGTGACGCTGGGTGACGAGCAAGAGCGGGAATTGTCGATGAGCGACGGCGACGATTTTGCATTGAGCAGACAGTGACATAGGGCTGGGGATCGAGAAGTTATTGATGAGGAGGAAAACAATGTCGATCATGAACGCTCGCCTGGGTGAGAGCGAGCCTTGGCGAGGGCTCCCCTCGCCAGATCTGGTGAGGCCGGCCCTCGCCTAGGCTAGGATGACCTCGCCCCACGTCGCTATTGCCCGGCCGACGCCCGGCGAGGCCACCCTGGGTTGGGCGAGGGTCGGCCTCGCCCAGGCAACCCTCGTCGGGCTGCGCCTAGGCGAGGGCTCCCCTCGCCGGGGCTCCTCGCTCGGCCGGGCCTCGCCTATGGCGGGCGAGGCCAGCCAGCTGACTAAGGCCGGTGGCCGACCATTGCCTATAGCCGGTGGCCGGCCACGGAAAAGGCCAAGAAAGCCAACAACAAAAAAAAAAAAAAAAAAAAAAAAAAAAAAGGGGAAAAAACAGAAAAAATAAAATAAAAATTCAATAAATTATTAAAAAAATATTAAAAATTATCCACGTTAGCTCTGGTAGTCCTACATGGCACCGCCGATGTCCACGTCAACAATTTCCGGCCAAAATTGGCTGGATGGACTCAATCAGCAAGAAGTGAAAATGTTTAGGATTCAATTGACAAAGTTAAAAGGTTTAGGACTGAATTGGTAAAAGTGCAATAGGTATATGATTTTTTGGACAATTCTCCCGACTCAAATGACAAAGATGTGGCGGTTTGTTGACTGTTGCGCTGAAGATTTGAGGCATGGCATGAAGGGTAGGTGCAAATGCAGTTAGCTTTGGATGGCGATACAAGGAGTGTTTAGTTAGGTAGGTTTTGAATGGAAGAACCAAATTGTGTCCAAATCTTTCGAAAGAAAGATTGAAAAGGGGCTATGAAAAATATTTCCTCCTAAAGTACAATTAGTAAACTCTCAAAAAGAAACCCAATTCAATTATTTAGATGAATAGAAACTGTCATATTTTCTTACAATCCTAGTTGAAGGGAGTTCCCTTTCATCGTCTTTCTGATTAGTGGGTTACAAGTATGGACATCACATGTATTTTATTATCATTAAGTTTGCATATATGTGATGTTTATAACTTGTGATCTACCAATCGAAGGTATAGTTGGATGGAGGTTTCTCTAATCAAGCCTGTAGGAAGAATTTTTTGCCCCAGTAGAATCGTTCAAAACGGAAATAGCTACTATCATCTACAATAGAGTTTTACTTTATGGCCAATTGATTGGTTGTCTACTGTATATCTGTGATGAGGCACTTATTGGTGCTGATCATATGTAAATTACCGGCCAGAAATGAACTAGTGCCCAAAGTTGCAACTACGGACAAATTAGTAATAGTGCCGTCACAACCGCTACATTCATCAATTAAAAATTTACCGAGTTTCACATATAGTGCTTTTCAAATAAAATTTGTTAATGAGTGCTCGTGGGCACTCTAATTCGACTTGTCGAAATTATCTTTCATAACCTAAGTTATATTTAGGTTTTTATTTCACGATAAAGATGCTTGTGTCACTGGCATAATATGAGTTGAGAGGATAGGAACCACGTGAAATGACATCAATACCCATAATAATCATTGAGTGGCCCAAATACACGCACAGGATGGGAAACACAATGTACGCATCTCCCAGAACAAGACATGATGACCCAAAAAACCCATACATACAAATTTACACGAACTAGACCGCTGTTCCAGCCGGTACAGGATCGACCACATTGCACGCAAAGCACATCCCAATAGAGCAATTTACGGACAAGAAGAGCCTCTCTACTGGCACTGGGGGATCTTCTTGTGGATAGATAAGACGGAGAGGGTGATGAGGAAGACGAGGACGACGGCGGCGAAGAGCGAGACAGCGGTGGCGCTTCCGATGTGCTGGCAGAACTTGTCGTAAACATTGCAAACTTTTCCCCAGTTCGCGTGGGTGTCGCCCTTCAGGCCGATGTAGCCGACCGTGCCGGCAGTGCCCGTGGCTGACGCGACGAGGCCGAGCACCACCTGTTCGTGCACCAAGCATACGCGTAAATGTCCAAGAGAACGGCAATAAAAAAATGAGAGAAAATCGGTGATGTTTGCGAGAATACGGTAAGGGGGGATTAGTGATGTTAGGGAAATAAAAATCTATTAGTTCGTAATTATCGGTTACTGCATTTTTTTAATGCTATTGACTATAACTCCGGCATCATTATTGAAGTTGGAAGAATTGCACCGCCAGTCTTAATCTCATATACCGAATATAGTTGAATTCTGACCTTAATTGCCACAATCAAATCCTAAACATAAGCAGAAAAGTACAAAAGAACCCTAAACCTTTCTATTGGTTTGATTAATTCCACAAATTAACATCGAAACTTGCAATTTAAGGATACCAAGGTGTAATATTAGGTACTGTTCATCAAAAGGACTTATTAAACTTTTTCAAAAAATGTTTAACTCAATTGAATCAATTTAAAAATTATAAGACATGATCACAATGCACTTCTAACGCATTTTTTCTGTTATAAATTGCTTTTCTTTAGCAGGTGTCAAAGTGAACAAGGTGAGAGCGCTGTAATTATAATCGGATTTTTGTCCAACTTTATTGAGCTCTGATTCAATCAATATTGATGCAAAAAGTATAATCATTTAATAAAATAAATTCCCGGTGATAGTATATGCTTAATACAGACTGAATTAGCTATTGACAAGTTCAAATATAAATTCAATATTGCGAATTCATAACACTAAATTCATTCACATTTTTCAGTGGATTTTATGACGTCATCACTTTATATCTCGATTAATATGATTAAATGTATCTTTATCCTGGACAATCCAATTGATCGAGTTCCTTCCGTGTATTCAGTAAACGAGTAAATCATGATAAGATGGCTAGGAAAATGAAAGCTCACCACATCAGAGAGCAGGAAGAAGAGCTGGAAACTTGCTGCGAACATAGGCGTCAAGATCACAGAAATTGATGCGAGTGCGGCGATGATGCTATAAAGGCCAGCCACTGATAAGGCTGTCACAAAGTATCTGCAAATTTGAGTAAAAGATAAACAAATAAATACATAAATAAATAAAAATTGTAATTATAGACCATCAAGGCACATCTTTAAACTTTTGATTGTAATCATTGATTGTTTAATTAATATTAGGTAAAGAAATCCACCAGTGGAGTAAAGAAAAGGCGGTTCCACCAACTTGGATTATCATAAGATAAGCATCAAACTTTGTGTTTTTAAGTATTTGATTTGATTGTGGTCCATACCATTATTATATGCATAAGCATTTGTCCCACACGGTTATATGTAAAACATGCAATCATTGAGCTTAAGATGAGCCAAGGCCAAAAAGGAACGAATGATATTGGTTTACCAAGTTTTTTAACAAAGTATGAATAGAAGCTGATCGTATTCAAACATTCATAAACAAAAATATGATATGATATATTATTTTATAAATTAATTTTATTAGAAATATCTTGCATAACTGGTATTACTCTTTCTTGATGACAAACTGGCACAGAACATCTCATTTTTCATGGGAAAGACTTGATCTACTTGGATCAGCATATCTTTAAAAGATAAATTGTTATCTAAATGGAAGCTGGTCATGTACTAACATTCGCAAGTGAAAGTATAGTATGTCAATATATAAATTACTATTATTAGACATCTTTTGCACAATTGATATTATTCCATCTTCACAAAAAATTGGTAAAAAAAAGCATATTTTGTATTTTTGGGGAAAGACTTCGTCTACTTGGACAAACATTTATTTATCTAGATTCAATTCATCATGGACGGGTTGAGTCATTTGAATCGTCGAATATAAGGGTCCCATGATCAACCAAATTTAATATAGGCAAGATTTCAACTTTCCTATTATTTAGTAAGAGTACAGGTCCCACCCAAATGTAGAGAACACCATTTAGGTGGAAGAATCGGTCCTTTGTGCTTAATTTGAGAAACCTTCTATTGCAGAATAAACTAATAGAAGTTGGTAGGAAATTTGTAGGATTTTCATTTTGTAAGTGAATCAAAAAGGATGTTTTCAAGAAACTTGTATATCGATAACAACCTAATTTTTTCTTGAGCCTTACTGGTATAACAATTTTTAAATTACTGTGAGAATAATAATATATTATGAGTCATAAAACAGTGTGTACCGAGTCTTAAGTCAATTTATGAGAAGTGAGACTTATATAAATCCCACTTGAATTTGAATCGGGTTCGTATGGGCTTGGTCCATGTTTATGAACCAACATAAATTTTAATGTTTAACTAGGAAAAGCCCTGTTCAAGAAACCATCTCTACCCTGAGAAACTGCATTTTGTGTGGTATAGTAATATGGTAGATGATTTATCTTTATGCCAAACGCCAATAATCTATATTCTTCTCTATAATCATTTGATGTTGTTGATAAGTATGGAGAGCGGGTGACAGAATTTCAACTCAAATCCTCCTAGTTAGTGGATTCTTATCAGGTCGAATCCTTGTTACATGACAATTATTATAAACAATTTACAACTTTTTCCTTAAGAGCCCCCCGCCAAAAGATAAAAATCATAAAGCCAAATATTCTTGTCTATGTACGAGTCATGTCATCTTTATTGGCAAGAGAATTCTCTGGTACGAAGAAGAATAATGATAAAATCCACCATTTTTCTGGAAAAGTCGATGAGCAGAACATGATTGAAAAAAATCAACCAAAAAAAAAAAAAAAACTGAAAGTGGAAAAAGAAAAATAAGTTTTGCTGTGCATGGAATGAATATGATCTTACACAAGAGCCGGCGAGTTCTGGAACTTGGCCTCGACCGGAGCCTGACTCCCCACCCCCGGCACCGGCGGCACTTGGTTGCCAGTGACGATCACCACCACAGCGGTCAGTGTCGCTGCGAAGAGCAAAACCCTAAGCGCCACGTCAACCAAGACGCAAGTTTCCATCGGCGGCGCCGGCACTGGGGGCGGATGTGGGGGTTCTGGGGGTGCCTCCTCTCCTTTCGGGGGCACGCCTGCCTCGGGGTCGGGCACCTTCTCGAGCTCGACCAGCTTCTGGGGTTCCGCTGTCTCAGCCATAGTTGCTGTGGCTAAGCTAAAGTGTGGACTGAGGGACAAGCGAGTGTCTGTGAGACGAGTTTAGCGAAGAAGAAGTTGACGCTTTGTACTTGTGTGTAGGAAACGTGGTGCGCTTGGGGGAGTATATATTAGGGCTTTGAGGATATGTTTGGTTGGAATTACGGGCACGCTAAAGCAAAATGGATTTGAATAAAGTTGCTTCCTTTGTTGAGCAGCCAAAAATTAGTGCCTCTCTCTCTCTCTCTCTCTCTCTCTCTCTGAGTTGGAATCGTTGAAACGGGGTTACTTCAGCCCAACTCAGGCATTTGGTGATTCGATATTTCATTTTCATGAGTGGGGATGTGAAGGAAGAAATGGAGACCTGTCTTTTCGGGTTCCATTTCTTAATTGTAGGTAATTCTCTAGCTGGGGAGCTTGTTGTGTACGCGGCAGTCCTGTTCGACGTGAGTAGGACATTGACATCGACAGATATTGAAGAGATGGTTTTCTGGGATCTTGATTCTTGGAAAGATTGTTATAATTTGCGAACATATACAGACACACACACACACAATAAATAGATATATATATATATACACACATATGTGTAAGATTGGATTTTGAGTCTTGTATTTTTTACAATATGGGTTTAAGTCAATATGATAGTTTTTTTTTCCCTACTTCTAAGAAAGGGGCTCCATCTAGGTAAATCTATATCCTCCAGTGGACATATGATATGATCATGAGTATCTCACAACGTCAACTATAAGTAATACTCTCATAACTACTTTACAAATATGTTTGCTCAATCTAGGAGTATAGAGTTTACTCATTGTTAACAAAAAATTATAAATGTTACGAATTATGATCACCCAATTGAAAATGTTGTTTTACAAGCATAAATATGCAAAACAAAGTGAAAGGATATGTTGAGAATGTTCCAAGGCACTTGTTAAGCTATCAAATAAAAAAATTACAATGTCAAATGAATTGATTGTCCTTATGATGTAACTATATTCTCAAAAGCAATTACTTTTTCATCAAATATGTTTAAAAAGTACACTGTTCATTGATTAACAAGACCTTAATAAGCACACATAATTTAAATCTATACAAATCGTGTGTTTGATACAATTACTTAGTCACAATAATTAAATATATAGGAAGAAATGACCTTTCTCAAGCTTCAAATGTGAATTTGTTTTTTTTTTTTTTTCCAGTAAAATAAGAATTTGATTGGCTTGATCTAGCTGGAAAAATGAGTCTAAAAGGGTCTAGACAATTCAATATGTCCATATGCCCTTTTTTCCTTTGGAATTAGAGCAATCCTTCAACGATTGTTACCCATACAAATGAGAGGTTTGAGCAACGCAGAAGCTATCAATGCCCAAATTAAAAAAAGTGCATCCTCCATTAAATCTAAAGTATCGTATATCTGCAATGAGAAGTTATTAGCTGTTCATAGTACAGACAATGAATTGTTTGGTATGTCGACACACCAATTGACTTTGAGAGTGTATGCTTAACAAAAGGACAACGGATCTTGTGGTTTGAGTCACGAAAGTGATTCATATAAGTAAACAGCTCGAAACCCAATGGATGAAGAATTCTACGAAACCCTAAAGCATGTGGAGGGTAAGAAACACGAGGGTTATCTAAGTGCGCAAAATCTGCATCATTGGAATGAGGTTTCTTGTCAACACACTCCAAGAGATCTTAGTGACCATTTGAACAAATGGCTTAATTTAGGGTTTTAAAAAATGCATTGATGTGATGTATGTTCCATGTCCCGTTTACGCTCATGATTCGATTAGACTCTCTACCCCACCGGATGTAAACCATATCAGTTCAAATGTGATTGCGTGTTCCAATCACAATAGCTTTGCTCACGATAGTCTTGGATGTCATGCTTGTTATTCTATGGGCGAAACCTTATCCGATGCATGCGGACGATGGATGCATCCGTGGGAAGTCGAGCTGAGAGGGATTTTGTGCCCTGCATAGTATTCCATCCTATAATGGCAGGGGGAATTTCACTGCTTTCAAGTTTACTTGTTTAAGATAGACTTCTTTATGATAGAATAGACTTCTTATGATAGAAGTAAATAGTTAATCACCAAGTGTAGCGATCTAGTGATAAATGAGTCACATCCTTTTTCCTAAGGTTTTGAGTTTGAATTGGATTGGGAGTGATTTTCTGATTAATTGGCCCTGGGATCTACTATTTTATGTGAAGAAAGTTCTTGATTTACAGCATATTAATGAGACTACTGTAATAAGCTCAAATTGGAAACTTTAGGATTTTGGATAGAGTAGCTATAACTCTTACCCAATATCCATGACGGATGTGATACCTTATAATAACACCCAAAATGAGAAACTATAATCATCGCCCATTTCCACCTTTAGTAGTTGTTAAGAAAAAATGGCACGTATTCTTTCTTTCTTTATGGGCGTGCTAAAATTTTCCAACAAGTGAAAAATAAAATAAACGCCAAACAAAAACCAGCTGGCACGCATATCCAGCTTGCTTTCTGTTCTTCAGGGTTACCAATTCTATGGGCGTGAAAGACAAAAATGGAGCATGAGATGTCTGAACTTATCCTTGGATTCTTCGTGTGGTTCATCCAACCCCAATGATTGGACAAATTCATTGCACACATGTCAATTAGATGGCCAACTTTTTGTGGACGATGCGCGACCTACCTTTCCATGAATCTATAGTATACGGTAGATGAACCCTTCTTAAAAGGAGGAATCATCTGATTCCGCTAATCGATTTCTTGCCCATTTTTTACATATTCCATGAACCCCTTTTCCAACGTCGAGCGTCGAATGTTCAAGATATCGCATACACTTGTTGTCTATTGGCTGGTGAAGGTTGGCTCAGAAATTTTAGGACATTAATACGTCATGCTATTGAAAAAGCTCCCGCGGAGCTTATCCAATAGAGGCTGCGGTCAAATCCACGCTAATTAAAACAAAAAATATTCTCAATCAGGTCTTATTTACATGAATGCCCATGCGCCAAACCCACTGTAAGGGTACGCCCGAGGGGCATGACCATCATTTCGAAGAAGCTTGAACGCAAGAAACAAGAATAGGAAAGTTTAATTGGTGTACAGATTTTCTTGGTGGGCTGGAAATCAAAATGATTGCTCAGCAAGAAAAGGCTTTTTAATCCAGATTATATTAATTGGGAGTATTCAGAATAGTGTTAGTTTATTGCCATTCGTTCTATCTTGGCTTAATATCTGCACATATATTCCTAATCGCTTGTTCAAGAAGGCAATGAAAGGAAAAGAGAAAATGATCTTGAACAACGACAGCTCTCTATTGTCATGGTGGTTGGTGCTAATTGGTTGATCAGTCCACGTATGTGCAATGAAATGATGAGATCATACAAATGGAAAAAGATCTGATTAAGCATGGAAAAAGGAAAGTTTGGAAATCCACCCCGAAATGATATATTTGACACGGCAGAACTCGTTGAATTTCCTTCTTTGGTCCATTGTATGGGCCACAGATGTTGGTCCTTTTCACCTAAAATATGTATGGCCCAAGCAAGATTGAAGTTGGTCATTTTATGTAAGCGTGGCCCAAATAAGATCTGCAGATAATCCATCTTTGGTAGCACTTTCTCTCAAACACGCCTAAAATTACATTCAATGTCAATCCAAATTACGGCCATGGAGGCCGTTGGCCTGGCGCTACCGCAGAGACCTTCATGGACACGAACGGCCACCTTGATCTCCATGGCCTCGGGCATGAGAGAGAGAGAGAGAGAGAGATGAGCGAAGTGGAGGAGATCGAGTGGCCAGGATGTGGGCGACCACGACAGCTTGTGGTGGTGACAGACGAGCGGAACATTTGGGTCGGGGAGGAGGAAGAAGAAGAAGAAGTACGGCAGTTACACCACGGATTTGTGGAACTTGGGAAGGACGAGGAAAAGAAAATAAGATGATAAATCTCAGCCATGTGAACAAGTTATATGCTTTTAAAAGATTCAGGAGCTCTTCTAAAACCAGTTTGACGTTTTTCAACGTGACGAACCACATTCTAATTCCCGCACTACAGAGTTTCTTCAGCCGTCGTATGGCTCCTGGAAGTTGGAGTGGATACCAAGAGAGAGGAACAAAGCTGCTCATGAACTTCTTCACTGCCCTTTTCTTGATTCTTGCCCGGTTTGTTTGCCTGAAACTGTTTCTGAGACCATCAGGGAGGAGGCTCCCGCTGTATTGCTTAGAATAGGTTGTAATTTGAGTTTTCGGCAATGGCATTATGTCTTTGTTATTTTGGTAAATAAGACGTAAATTTGCGCCCTTAATGTAGAGGATCTCGATTCTACATATGCTACAGGCAGTAGCGTGTACGTTCTGGTGGTTATGCATGAAAAGAAAGTGTATAGTTTTGTTTTTCTCCGTGAGAAGAAAGTTGGTAGTTATTTTGAGGATGTGATGGTTTCATGGAAGTAACTACTCATCAACAAACAAAAATAATCTAAATTCCAAAGTTTTATGAACCAGATTTATGGTGTCCGAAGGCTAAAAGGCAATCCTTTATATAAGGCTGAGGTAGCCGTATATTTATGGGATAGCAAATCTGTCTCAAGGGAACAATTATGAAAAAAGTCATGAACAGATTACACTTGTACTAATTTAGTTCTGAATATTTCAAATGTATCAATTGAGTACTAAACATTTTTACATTTTACTAATTGAGTCTATTAGGTTAATTTTGGATGGAAATTACTAACATAGACGATGGCCATGCTATGTGATCCAGTTCGGTGTTGACCTGGGTATTTTTTAATAATTTTTTTGTTCTCTTTTCTTTACTCATTTTTTTTTTGGGAGTGAGGACCAACCAGCATTGGTTGAGGATCGCAATGCCCTCATAGGCTGCTCTAGGTGAGGGCTCGTGGGCCCTCGCTATGGCCGGCGAGGGTGTGGTGGCCCTCGCTTGATGCCCTCTCCAGCCATGGTGAGGGCATGTGGCCCCTCTCTTGTGGCTGGCAAAAGTTGGCCAATGACCTTTGTTTGGCCCTTAGTCCAAAAAAAGAAAGTAAAGAAAAGAAAATGAAAGAAGAAATAAAAAATTGTTAAATAATATCCATATCAGCGTTAGTTATGCCACATAAGAGGGCTAGTGGCTATGTTAATGATTTTTGACCAAAATTGGCCATATAAATTCCATTGAAAAAATGCAAAAAGGTTAAGGACTTAAATGACACAACTGAAATTTCAGAATTAAATTGATACAAATGCAATAGATTTACTATTATTTTTTTGGTGATTTCCCAGTCTTTGGGATCCATGGTTCCTTCATGGTATTAGAAATTTTCTAATCCATAAAGTGGCAAGTGGAGAAGATACTCACATAACTAGTTCATCTTGTCAAGCTAATAATACCACTCTTAAACTTCAGATATATGATGATGTTTTTCCAAGAATAATTCAATAGTTTATAATGAATGTTCGCCTCCTTATTTAGAATGAGTCTGAGGCTAGCTCTTTAGTATGAGTTTAACACTAGTGGTTTTAGACGAAACTAAGTGGAGGAATATCAAAACCATCAGCATAATATTGGTTGAGATCTTATTGCTTTAATTTTGTTTAGTTGATAAATCTAAACACTAATTAAAAATGTGAAGCTCAAGAGGGTGTTTCGGAACTTTCCTGTTCCAATTATGCCCTTCGCCATTTGCACCCTTTGATATCTCAAAGATTGCATCCTTTACTATCATGGTAGAAAGTCTCTCTTAGTTCAAATATCTCAAATAAAATTCAAGTCCTTTACATGTGATACAACACAACTCTTACTCATATCTTCACACGTAAAGAACACAACTTTTAGTATCAAAATATATTTTTCAAACTAAGCATGAAAGTAACATGCATCAGAATTTAAGAATCATAATTATTATGAAAGAAACAACTATTACTATCCAAATATATTTATCAAACTAAGCATCAGCAACATGATTCAAAATTAAAGAGTCATCATTGTATAATCCTCATGACGCTTTGGTCCGACAGAAATTGAAGAAGTTCCGCCCTCCTTTCTTCCTAGGCTTCAGTGGATGGTTGAGGCGACGCCAATAGATGGATTTGACCATTTCAACGCACAAGGGAGACTGTACGTATAGGAAAAAACAAACAGGGATGGCAGCCAACGAGGTCATTAGGATGTAAATCCATTTAAATCTTTCGCTGAGGATGATTGTAAGAGCAGAGCTGAACGCCACCAACGTAAAGGCCAAAGAGAGGAAGAGAGAAGTGATGCCTATTATCATCTTTCTTGGAAGCGAGTGGAGAATATCTTCGAATGTGTAGCATGGAGTAACAATGGCCAAGAACATCACAGTGGCAGTGACAGAGGAGAAGAGAGCGAGAGCGTCTGCAAATGCGAATATCATGAATGAGTCCTTCTCTAGAAAAATTGGGATCCCCGTACTGTTGTCATAGCCCCCAGGAACTGTAAAAGCTGCAGCGATTGCTACTGCAATAATGAGAGTTGCAATGAGGCTGCAAGATGATGATGTATTCTTCATCCACTCTCCTGCCTCTTTAAGCAAACCTTGACGCTGCTCTAAAAAAATTTCCCAATATGTTTTCCCTCCCCTTTCTTTCGTTTCTACCCATTCCAGACTTCTAAAAGAAGGATCACCCCTATTTTCCACTACCTTCAGAAAAATAAAGGATGCCTGTCAATGTAAACGTAAATTAAAAAGAACAAAAGTACGGCAATTAAATAAGGTGAACCGACCTTAAATTTCAGAGTTTTAAAGGAAGGATCACTCCTATGTTCCAGTGCCTTAAGAAAAATAACCAACACCTGTCAAATTAATTTCAGATAAAAAGAGCACAAAAGGGTGACAAACAAATAAAATGATCAAACCTTGAACCACTGAAGTTCCTTCTGCAAAAGAAAAGCTGCTCCAGGAACATCTGCTGATACACATCTTGGTGACCATTCTACTACTGCCTCCATCAGTTCGCGGTTCGTAAAAATGTCATCACTCAGTTTTGGAATTCTGTTGTATGCGTTCACTAGTCTAAATAACTCAACTTGTCGTCCCTTCACAACTTCTCTCATCAATTCTTTTGGGAAATTGTTGTCCCACATTAACTCTGGAAAATGGTCAAGACATAATTTGACAATTTCATGGGTTCCGCGAGATGCAGAGTCAAGGATAATTTTTGAAGTCAATAAAAACTCGACTATTTCCGAGGGTTTCATATCTTTATTCTTCAGAACAAGTTCTGCAAACTCTAGTGAGCATTTGTGTCTCAACTTTGATTCTCCAATCCTTTTGATGAAATGTACTGCATGTAACATCAGATAAACATTTTCCCACAATGAGGAATCAAAAGGTTAAAGAGGCTAATCACATTTTAGCCAGGTTCTCATGTATATATAGTAGTTGAGAAGAAAATCGTGGATTCAAGAAAGCAAACTACATGCGGCTTAAAAATTAAAATGCATGCATTGTAGGATGGATGGATCTACCCACGAATGCACGCAATGTCATGAGAAAAAAAGAGTTCCTTTCTGATGGATTTTTTCTTTATTGATGGGCCTGAGTTGGCCCATCCGCCAATGTTGGGCCTAAAAGCCCGGCCCATAAGATTATGGCCCATGAATGAAGGGGTATGTTTGTATTTTAGAGGGTACATATATAAAGGAAGAGAGAGAGGGAGGACGCACCCTTTGGCATAAACGCACGTACGTTCCTCTCCCTCTTTCCCTCCAAGAAAAAGAAGAAAAACGCTTACGGCGACACCGTCTTCCCTTCAAGGCAAATTGACATTATCGGATTAGAATTTCTTCCTCGATCTTCGGTTGGTGTCTAATCTGTGGCTAACAAGGTACGCTCGAATCCGTGGTATGCTTTAGGATCGGTGATACGTGAATTTCTCGGGCTTCTCTTCCGCATTCGTTTTAGGGGTTCGATTTAGTGTCGAATCCGGTTTTTCAGGGATCCGTTATTCCCAACACTTTCTTTCTTTATGAAAAATGGGTAGATTCAGCGATTGATCAATAAATCTGTTTTTGATTGATAATTTTTACAGATTCACCTCATGAATACTTATTGTTTAGACTTTGAATTAAATCAAGTCGTATGATAATATAAGAATCAAGAGCCGGTCGATATTAGTAAAACCATGATCTCATAGTAATATTCTGAAAATGTCAATTTTAAACTTTAAGTTTCGAGATCTCTAGCTATGGATAAAATAAGGCGCCTTTTATGTAGAAACCATGGCAGGTTTGAATACCTGGTTTAGTGGCATGATTCCAGAGTGATGTCCTGAACCACTTAAGCGCTGGTTGGACCACCACGAAGAGGAGAGAAGAATCATATCAGGAAAATAGGAATTGACGGCGAACAAAAAGATACATATGACACTTATGAATGAAGATTTCACGTGTAACTATATATAATAATGCTTAAATTTGTTAGAGAACAACTTGGATCAATCCACCTCTGACCTTAAATCCAAATCTACAATTCTTGATAATTCTACTTGGCAATTTGACATTGAGTAAGACTTCTCAACTAACTTCACAAATGTTATAGTAGATACTAGTCATGGCATACATCATGATTTAGATAATAATTTGTATACATAGATGTAATCATTATTTCTTATTACATAGATTAATATAAATACCTCGAGCCATCTCTGTACCTTTGGGTTTGTCAAATGATGTATCGACCAGACATAGAGGGATACCTAAAAATGATAATAGATAGAGTGAACACCATGTGAATAGAATTGCCGAATTCTACATATCTATATGTGGAAGAAGTACCTACATTTGTAAATACATTTTTCCCAAAAATTGAGTTTGTCTCCACTAGGGAAGTAAGGGCGCGTTTGGTAACGATTCTGTTCCGGGAGCCGATTCCCGATCGAACCGATTCTTTTGATTGTTCCAGGAAGGCGATTCTAAGTATTTTAAGCCGTTTAGTAAGCTGTCCAAAATTTTGATTACGGAATAGAATTGCGTTTGGTACCGTGTTCATTAATTCTGTTCCAAATCAATTTCTTTTAATTTTTAAATAATTTTTTTACTTTTTTCCTTTGTTTTCTTTTCTTTCTTTTTTTTTTTCCTTTTTTCATTTTTTCATTTTTTTCTTTTCATTTTCCTTTTTTTTTTTTTTTTCCTTTTTCTTTTCTTTTTCTCATCTTCTTCTTCTTCTTCTTCTTACCGGTCGCCGGACCGACGCCCGGCCAGGGACGAGGGCCGGCGACCTCACCGGAGCGTCGCCGGCCCTCGGCGAGGCTCGGCCGGCCTCGCCGACATCCGGGCGAGGCTCGGCCGAGCCCGCCGGTGGCCGAGCCGACCTCGTCGGGGTTGGGCGAGGCCGCCCGGGCCACCGGCGGCGAGCCTCGCCCGGCCACGGGGGGGCGAGCGCGAGGCTCGCCCAGCCCCTACCCGATCCGGCGAGGCCTCGCCGCCCGGCGAGCTCGCCGGACCTCGCCCCTGTCCAGCGAGCCTCCGGCGAGCTCGCCGGACCGGCGGCGGCGGCGGCGGGACGGCGGGCGGCGGCGGCGGGGACGGCGGTGACGGGCGGCGGACGGTGGCGGGCGGTGGTAGATGGCGGTCGCAAGATGGCCGAAGGAAGAAACAAAATTCTTGATTTTGATTCTCAAACTCGTCCCCGGAACAAGAATCAACTTTTTTTGGTTCTTGATTCTATTCCCAATCTGTTCAGGGAACAAAAATTTTACCAAACGCGATTCTAGGCCCAAATTGATTTGGGAACAAAGAATCAGAATTTGGCACTATTTGGATGGTTACTAAACAGGGCCTAAGACTTCATCTTCGCCAAGTCTCCCAACAAGCTACGGTTTATGTTATCTTTGGATGTCACTGCAGGGTATTTGCGAGCTAAAGACAAGCCTATGTCTATTGAGACACGAGAATGAAAAAATTAATTTAATTAAACAATCAAGGAAGTGAGATAAGATAAGGGAAAAATTAACCAATCACTCTTAAACATTTTATACAGATGCTAATTTAATCCTAAACTTTTTAATTTTATCAATTTAGTTTAAACCTTTAAGCGAATTTCCAATAAGTCCTCCAAGTTAATTTTTGCTAGAAATTGTCAATGTTAAGTGCCACGGTACCACTTCAGCTTTAGGCAAAAATTGGATGGAAGGACTATATTGAAATTTCGGCAAAAATTTATAATTAAATTGGCAAAATAAAAATTTAAGAACTGAATTAGGATATGTACAATAAGTTTAGGGTTGATGTAAAGTTTCTTCTAAGATGAGTGAGTGTGAAATCATACCCAGATGGTCGGCTAGAATAAGGCAGCTCATGGTGTTAAAATCTGGGGCGGATGTTGTTTCTTTGGCGAAGTACCGGATAACCTCCTTTTGCATAGGAGCATTTGAAATAGCATACGACAGGGCATTGGGTACAATATTATATAAGGAACCGGCTTCGTTTGCTTGAACTGAGGAACCGGCTTTGTTTGCTTGAACTAAGGAACGGGCTTTCTTTACTAGTGCCTTTACCATCGTTATGCTTCCTCTTCGGGCAGCATCGTAGAGGGCACTCCTCAAAATGGATTCTTTGTATGCATTCCTCAAAATGGATTCTTTGTATGTTGGATCAGAGTGGACCGAGTCGACCGAGTGGACCAAGTCGACCAAGTCGACCGAGTCGACCGAGTCGATGAGCTTCTCGACCAATGGATAGTCATCTTGTGCGGCCATAACCGCAAATTCAAGCACACTAACGGATTTATTTCCTACAGTCATGAAGTTTTCCATCATCTCTTCGAGATCCTTACGGAGGATTTCCTCAGGAGCTTTCCATTGACCTTTCGCTACGTTTTGAAACCATGATCGATACTTTTCATTGACCTCTGGTGTTGGCTTAACTGAAAAAATTACACATTAAAAGTCCTCAAACTTTCGCACTTTTTGTTTTTTAGGTCAAGTGTAACCACTGCACCTATTCAATTTTCCAATGAAAGGTGGATGCAAGCAAAGGGGTGTTGTTTGCTCAACATACCTTCTTCTATGAGTGCCTTCGTTTACATTTTGGAAGTAAAAACTACCTTTTTGGCTTTCTCGATTATAATTCAATATATTATTTATATTTTAAAAGTTTTAAAAGATGATATTTGAATTTAAATGCCAGCTTTTGTATGTGGTGAAGTTCACAGTATTTCAGATTAAATAATGTCAAAATGCATTTAACGCAAGTTATATGAAAAATGAAAATTATAAATTCAAAATGACAAACCTTCAATTGGCGTGAAACTGCCTTGGGAAGCTTGATCAGATGTTGTGATTTTTGAACTCATATTTACATGCATCTCTTTGTTACCAAAAACAGAAATGAACATAAATAACCTTAGAAACATTTATTACACTTTGTATCCTTTCGATCATCTATACATGACTAGTATTGGGATCAATCATTTCATAAAACATTTTTTTAATATACTTAGATTAAAAACTCTTAAAAAAAAGAGTTTTTAACATTAACCTTTAGTTTTCGATCGATTTGTGATCGTCATGCACACTTCAATCAAAGTTGGTTTGCAACCATCTTAGGAAGCATTTTCAGTTGCCGGGCCTTCTGAACTTACTTCTATGTGAATCTCTTTGTTAACAAAAAGAGAAAAGAACATAAATAACCATCTTAAAATGTTTCGAAGTGAAAAAAGCCAAAATGCATGGAGCACATTGATTTATAAAAAACGTAAATTAAAAGTTCAAAGTGACAAACCTTTAATTTTTGATTGATCCGTCGTGCTCTTGTTGTCTTGAAATGGAATTGAAATGTGACTATTTTGGGAAGCTTTATCAGTTGATGCGCCTTCTAACCTCGAGTCTATGCAAATCTCTTTGTTATCAAAAAGAAAAATGAACATAAATAAACTTAGATAAATGAATTACACTTTGTATGCTTTAGATGATTTATAAATGACTAGCATGAGGCTCATTCATCGCATGGAATTTTCTGTAATAAACATAGATGGTAAATTTCAAACAAAAAAAATTGACGTTAAATTAATGAAATAATTATAAAGTACTTCTACACACAATTATCTATAAAATAAAAAACACGCAACACAAAAAAAAAAAAAAAATTAATCACATTGATTTCATAAATTAGTACGATTAATTTAAAAGTCATAATTCATATAGGATACAAGTTTATGACATTTATTGCTGCTATCGTATCAATGCATTGCATGGATTTTTTGTTGCATAAAAGTGTATCAATTCAACTTCATAGATTGCGTTACCAGTTGGAAAAAAGAATTCATCTGACGTTTCTTAGAAAATACATATTATTTTCTTTTCTTTTGTGGCAAGAACATTCCACCATCCATGTATCTTGGAGAATGTGTTTGTTAGTGAATTTTCTTCTTTAATGTTACATTTACACTTTGTATAATAGTAACAGCCATTTATCTAGACAAGTTATTTTTGGGCTCGTTATAACATTACATGATTTCTTTTATGCAGATGACTATAGTGAATTGACTAGTTCGTGGATCATGCGTTACTGAAGGATTAGTCTCATGCATTCTCTTAATAAGAAGTAATTAACTATTCAGAGCTCAATTGATTTGCCCTTTGCTCTTGATGAAACTACTTTGTAGGACAATTGGCTAAAATTTAAATAGGATATTAAGTAAATATATAAAATGATTAGTCCTCACGAGGTGATTGTTTGGTCAATACTCTCTGATAAGAGGAAATTTTCTGGTAGTTAATTTTAACTAAGTGGTCATTGAGTGCTTGTACGTAATGGTATTAGGACCGACAAAAGCTGTAATCCATTGTGCGTGTTTACTGTTTACTCGTAAATAAGTCAATTAGCTGTACTTGGGGGGCCACACGTTGCTTTTGCATTTTCAGTTCGGGGAAATTAGAATTTTCGGTCCCAGTAGGTTGGCAAAACTCACTTTAATCACTATTTTGTTTGATTATAATTCCAGTCCTCATACTGCTATGTGGTGACAATTAAGTCACTTTGTCGTAAATACAGGAAAAAAAAGTGTTATTTGCCTAAATAAATATAAAGCAATTTTTTTTTCAGAAAGAATAAATTTAATTTCTAATGATTTAGTTGGACTTTGAATATTATTTAGTTTTCAATTTTGGTCAATTTTCTTTTCTAAAGTTCAAATTTTGAAAACACAGCAACCAGAATGTCTACTAAAGAGTATTTTCATTAAGAATTTTGGAAAGGAAAGTAGGAAATTGGAATTTTTTTTTACCAAACATGCCCTCATGTTCTACACAAATAATTTTGTGATCAAGCTCTCCCTTTATTATAAGGATTTTGTGAAGAGTGTCTGGAAACTTCTGAAGCAATAGATAAAGAAATCTGCAATTTCCAATTCATTATCTATCCATAGTATCGGTGATGGTATTACTTATATTATTTCGAAATTGACACACAAAAGGGAAAACATTCCAAATTCTCCATTTGACACATTTGAGGGATCAAATCAGAACAACAAAGGAAAGGAGGGACCGTACCTTCCAGCGGTTCCACAACCGAACTGTCTTGGGTATGCATGGATGATTTTTGCGGTTGCGTCTTTCACTTTTCTGCAAAAGAATGACAAAAAGTATTATTTGCCTGAATAAACTTAAAGCAAATTTTTTTCAAAAAGAAAAATTTTAATTTCTAATGATTTAGTTGGACTTTGAATATTATTAAGTTTTCAATTTTGGTCAATTTTCAGTTTTAAGGTTTAAAGTTTGAAAACTTGGCAACCGGAATATCTACTAAAAAGTATTTTCATTAAAAATTTTGGTAAGAAAAATAGGAAATTAGAAATTTTTATTTTACCAAACATGCCCTCTTGTTCTACATAAATTATTCTGTTATCACACTCTCCCTTTTTTAATAAGGATTTGGTAAAGAGTGTCTAGAAACTTGTTAAGCAATATATAAAGAAATGTGCAACTTTCAATTCATGATCTATCGATAGTATTGGTGGTGGTATTACTTATATTACTTAGAAACTAACACACAGAGGGAAAATTTTCCACATTGTCCATCTGTGGGATCAAATCAGGAAAATAAAAAGGAAAGGAGGGACTGTACCTGCCGATGGTGCCACAATCGAACTGTCTTGGGAATCCATGGAATTTTTTTTTCTTCAATGAAGTACATTGATTATACTTATTGATAGACTTGAAAGTTGCAAGAAGGAACTGAAGTAATTTTTCATACAGTATCCATATTTTTCTTTTCTTTGTTGCAAAAACATTTCGCCATCCATGTATCTTGGTCAATGGGTTTGATAGTGGGTTTTCTTCTTTAATGTAATCTTTACACTTCTTATAATATGACAAACATATCTATTGATAGGTTATTTTTGGCTCAGAACAACACTACATGGTTTCTTTTTTGGGGATGACTATAGTGAACTTACTAGTTCGAGGATCATGTGTTCAGAGAATTAGTCTCGTGTAGTCTCGTAATGATAAGTAATCGACCATTCAGAACCCATTTGTTTTGCCCTTTGCTCTTAATGAAATTACTTTGTAGGGCAATCAGCTGCAAATTCCCTTTGCATATTTGCATATTAACTAAACATAGCAAATAATTAGTCCTCACAGTGTGATTGTTTGGACAAAAATCTCTGGTAAGAGGAAACTTTCTGGAATACTTTTAAGAAACTCGGACTGCCAAAAAGAAGTTGGTCATTGAATGCTTGTAAGAAATGAACCAGGATTGACAAAAAGCAATTGCATCATCGTCCATAACTATAAGGGACAGGGAACTCGTGGAGCCAAGCCATACAAAATTAGGAGATGTGACCTTTTGTTTTTTTTTGGTCGAATAGGAAACGTCACTTTGAGTAATAAGAGTGTTTACTGTTTACTTGAGAGGAATAGTCATGTCCTTGGGCCCGAGAAAATGCATCAATGAGCGGTATTTGGTGGTGACACATACATGGGATCAAATCAGAACAAAGAAGGAAAGAACGGAAATACTTGGCGATGTCGAACTGCGTTGGGTATCCATGGAGGATTCTTCGCCTTGCCGTCTCCCGAGCATGTAAATATGAAAGCAGAGAAGTAATTTTTACGTGGTTGAAACGGAAATTATTTTATGGTCTCATGGATCTTCTCCATTTATACATCGACTTGGAGGTGGAGCCAAGGCTCCAGCTGGAGATGTCATATCTAAAAATTAAAGACGGAACGTCTTTCATTTGTACGGACGGACGAGGAGACACGAGGAATAAATAATTCACATTTAGACAAAAACAATTCATTATGCACATGCTAAGTTGTATTATTCTTAACCAAAAGATGCCTAATTAAAATATCAAAATCAGTCAACGGGGACGAGCATTTAAAAATCTGTTTCATCACTCATTTTCTGTGAACACGATGATTTGAATACGCATGTAATCATAACATATTCTTGGCTACTAAAAGGATTCCTCGTAAGTTAAGACCAACATGTGAATGAGAAAATGCCACACAAAGAATATAAAATATTGGAATGAAACACGTTAAAATTAGATTGAGAATGAGACAGATGCATTCAATCAAATGTTTTCAGTCTCCCTTTTCACAGTCGCCTAAGAACATCGTAGAAGTGTAGCATATGATGTGAATGACTCTTCTGTATTGGTGCACTTATGATGTACTATAATACATGTTAAGTATTGGTTGGTAGTAGGGTGAGCATCGGTTTGGAGTTGATCTTGGAACAACCTTGGACTAGCCTGGTCTAGTCCGGTTCCTGGGGAATTGACGGTCCCTAGTCCTAAGGTGGTTAAAATCTATGAAGCATGGATATGTTGCACGTGCTTTCGTGTTGTGTCTGACACATGTCAAAGCGTGTCGAACACATTGACATGCGGTCAATGGATGTCGGATTTTTCGACACGTGGTCAATTTTTCTTGACACATTTTGACACACGTGTCCGGAATACGATGGAGGGTGGAGGCGAGGGTGAGGGAGCATAGATGAGGCCTCGAGTGATGGCGAGAGAAAGAGTAGAAACTAAGGCGAGGGCTGCCACTGTGATGCTGCGATGGATCAACAACGATGCTGCAGCTATGGTGGAGAAAGAGCCGGAGGTGAGGCAGTGAACGATTGTGACGAAGACTGAGAGCAAGCAGAGATCGAGAGGAAGAGGAGAGGAAGGGGGTCGTGCGGTGAGGAGGAGGAGAAGAAGGAGAGCGCTGGTTAGGATTTTTGAAAAGGAAACTAAAAAAGAATAAAAAAAGGGGGATTCTATAGACTTTGTGTGATTTTTAATTTTGGGGAGAGGGGGAAGTGACAGCTTGTCATGTGGTACTTGGTAGGGGAGGGAAAGAAAAGAGAAATAAATTTGGGGGTGGGGGGAAGAGACGAGGGAAAGAAGGGAGTGAGGGGAGAAAATATTGGGTACATCTTATGTAGACAGCGTGGCAAACAAGAAGGCACTTTGGGAGCGCGACACGTGTCCTCGGGGACCCATAATTTCGGGCGCCATTTTGAAAATTTTTGTGTACTGTAGCTCGTGGAGAGAGGTTTTTGTTGCGACTTCTTTCTTTGCGCCTCTCTCTCTCTCTACCCTCGCTCTCTCTGTCTGACGAACTCCCTCTCTCTCATTGTCATCCCTTTTTCCGACCGGCGAACCACCACGAGCAACCGAACTAGGAGGATACCGGTGAGACGACCGCGAGCAGCCGACCGATGTGCGACCTCCCTCTCTCTCTCTGCCCTCCCTCTTTTCGACCGACCGGCATGCGACCTCCCCCTCTCTCTTTGCCCTTCCTCTTTCCGACCGACCGGCATGCAACCTCTCTCTCTCTCTTTGCCCTCCCTCTTTCCGACCGACCGGCGTGCGACCTCCCCCCCTCTCTCTCTCGCCCTTCCTCTTTCCGACCGACCGGCGTGCGACCTCCCTCTCTCTCTCGCCCTCCCTCTTTCCGACCGGCGAACCAGCGCGTGACCGGCGAACCACGGCCTGAACACCGATAATGTTTAGTTTTTTCATCGCAGTTATTAATAAAATCTTCTGTTCCTTATTCTTTTTCAGCAAACAAGTTCTGGGGATACCACCGGCATGAACACCGGAACTTCTTCGGACATTGGAAATGCAGGTTTACTTGGGTGAGTTCATTCTTCTTTAGCAAAGTGCATTGTGCTTACATGGCAAATTATTGTGGTTGGAAAGTAGAATGAAACGGCTTGGAGGCTCTCTTTGTCACTTTGATGGAAAAAGTTCATTCTTTGTGATGCATATTAGTATTTATGCCTTGCACATCATACCATGCAGAAAAAGCGAAAATAATCCCAGCAGCAATCTAGGAAACAGATGTCGTAGATGTAAATGGAAACAAGCAGTTTATTATCGTTTCAACAGTCCGAAATTAATTTTTCCCCGCAACCAGTCAAGGTTGATATAAATCCTTACACTGAAAAAAAAAAAAATAACAGATCGCCCGACCATGTCATCAATGCTTGTCTTTATTGATCATTCATGTGTGACACTAAGCCCCTGTTATACCCAAAATTCTTTCAACATCGGACTAGAATACTTCCAACTTATGTGATATTTATTTGACATTGTTTAAAATTTGGAAGATCTGATATTTGGATGAAGTTTTTCCTACTCCCGAGTTTGTGCTCGCTTTATTGATTTTGCATGCGTGGGTCTATGTGCTGGCGCAAATGTGTCATAGACAGCTGATATCTCAATACGCATGACATGAATATCTCATTTTGGGGTTCACAACTTCTGGATAAATTTTTAAAATTGAAATTCTGCCACTTTCTTCCTTTAGGGTAGTTTTGCAATGTTTTGTGGCTTTCGTTTTGTGGCAAGGTTAATCTTTTCTTATTGTGATTCATATGGGGAAGGCGATTTGAGGATTCAGCTGGTAACCATTCTCGATGAGATGTCGACTTTGAGTTTTGGTTTTTATAGACGGTAGAATCTGTTGAGGCTCCCAAGAGGCCTACGCAAGTTCCCGATGCCATTAAGCATGGGGGATTTATTGCTTATGAGCGCGAAGATGTTAAATATAGGGACCTAATGTTCGGATGAACGATTGGAAGGAAGTCATGGAGGAGTCCAAACCAGTCCCCCGTTAAAAACTCGTCTGCCCGGTGCATGGACTGTGGCACTCCATTCCGCCATCGGGTAAGAGTTGTAATGATTTTATTTTATAATTGTGTACGTGCGTATGTACGTATGTATTCTAGATGAATTTTATTGTTTATCAGTTCCTTTGGCTTTACTATGCAGGAAAACTCGGATGTCCTCTTGGAAACAAAATACTTGAGTTCAATGAGCCGGTATACCAAAATAGGTGGCAGGAAGCACTAGATCGACCGTTGAAGACAAATAATTTCCCGAGTTTACAGGCCGTGTGTGTCTTGCACCGTGTGAAGGCTCTTGTGTTCTTGGTATCATTGAGAATCCTGTTTCCATCAAGTATTGAATGCTCGATCATAGACAAGGCCTTTTGAGGAGGGTGGATGGTGCCCGGCCACCCCGTAAGAGAACAGGGTATGCTGTCTCTTTATTCAACAACATTAACAGTCAATTATATCTCGTGCTTTGCTTACTATGCTCTTGGAGAATATGATTGGTAGGCGTTGCTTGAAAAGCTATGTCAAGGCTGTCCATTATGTTCCCTAGAGATGTATCTTTTCTCGGGGTTCTGTTCAAGTTACATCCCTCCTTTCCTTAATTCACAATGCTTAAGAATTAGCCTGGTTTTCCATTGAGTCTTTTGGCTTAAACCAGTCAGATTTCAGGGTTGGTTGTGACAAAAGATGTTGCCTATTCTAAAGTTAATATCATCAATTTCTTTATGCGCTCGGGAAAAAAAGTTGCGATTGTGGGAAGTGGACCACTGGATTGGCTGCGGTGACCGGTGAACAGATGGGCCATTTTGTGACAAAGTGTATGAGCGTGGCGATCAAATTGGGGGCCTAATGAAGTATGGTGTGCCAAACATGAAGACTGACAAAGTGGATGTAGTTCAACGGCGAGTTAACTTGATGGCTTAGGAAGGTGTCAATTTTGTGGTGAATGCCGGCGTTGGGAAGGATTCATCATACTCTCTTGATAGGCTCCAAAAGGAAAATGATGCTATTGTTTTAGCTGTTGGCGCCACAAAACCAAGGTAAGTTCATTGTGACTTAACTTTGGGGACATGTTGTAGGAGTTTTTGCACCATGTTCTGGTTGATGAGAAAAGCGATATTTATGCTTGTGGATTGAATTTTCCTTCTTGCGGGGACCTTCCTGTACTGGACGCGAATTGTCAGTGTTCATTTTGCCATGGAGTTCCTTCATGCAAACACAAAGAGCTTGCTTGACAGCAATCTCAAGGATGGTAACTACATATCTGCAAAGGGAAAGAAGGTAGTGGTCATTGGTGGAGGTGACACGGCACGGATTGCATAGGAACATCTATCGTGCATGGCTCTTTGTAGAATTGTAAACTTGGAGTTGCTTTCTAAGCCCCGGAGAAGAGGGCTCCGGGCAACCCTTGGCCACAGTACAAATATTACATAAGTTACCTTTTCTCTTGACAACCACGGGAGTACTCTTGCTTATTCCATTATCGTTTATTTTATAGCATGCGCGATGTAATATCTGCTCACCGTTCTTTTCCTCTGTTCAATGCTGTTTATAGTGGCCTCGCGTCTACCATGTTGATTATGGCCACCGGGAAGCTGCAGCTAAGTTTGGGAAAGACCCAAGGTCTTATGAAGTGCTAACTAAGCAGTTTATTGGTGATGAAAATGGGGTCGTTAAAGGGCTTGAAGTAGTGCGTGTTAGGTGGGAGAAGGATGCTAGTGGGAAGTTTCAGTTCAAAGAAATTGAGGGATCGAGGAAATCATTGAGGCGATCTGGTTTTCTTGGCCATGGGATTCCTTGGTCCAGAATCGGTGAGTATTTGAACCGTTCTCTCATATTTGTCAAATAGTTGGAGTTTGTGCTAAGAAAGGATTTGGCATGGGAAAGTCAAATTTGCATGTAAATTAGTTGTTTTTTTCTTTCCGTCAGAATCGTATAACTTGGTTATTCGGTGTATGTGCTAAAGTAAATTTGATTGGCATGTGGGCCTTTAGAGGCTTACTATTGCCCTAGGAAACCTTATATAATATGGAAAAGTCGAACCGGTTAAAAATGAAGAATGTGAAGATACCTTTTAACCCATACTTATGTTTATGTGCATGGGGCTAGTGCCGGGTGGATGTAAATCTGTTCTCTTTTTACGGGACAGTTTATTGACAGCATTTGTGCCTGTTGTTTTTGCTGGTTTGCCCTTTCCGGACTATTGCGGACAAGTTGGGTCTAGAGAGAGATGGCGAGGTCAAACTTCAAGGCTGACTATGGCCGGTTTGCGACCAATGTGGAGGGAGTTTTTGCTGCTGGGGATTGCTGATGTGGTCGGTCTCGGTGGTGTGGGCCATCTCCGAGGGAAGGCAAGCTGCGGTGCGGGTCGATAGATTCCTCATGCCAAAGGAGGAGGATCTCACCGTCGACCCCGAGGCATATATCTTCTTTCAAATTATTCAATGCGGCATCAGCGCTAATTGTATCATGCTCGCCCGTGGGGGGAGCCATCTTCAAGTGCTTATTGTTCTTTTATTAATGTAACAAGATTCTCATTGCCACCCAAAGTCACTTTTCATCATTGAGGCAATACTTTCGTTCGGGAAGAAGGTGGGTGTAAAATAGAAAAAGCAGAGAATGTCATTTTTGTCATGTCCTTTCCACGGTTGCCCGTGTTGGAAAATAGGCATCTCGAAGCTTTGATTCATCCGTTGTTATTTATTGTGCAGTATTGGAAAATAGGCATCTCGAAGCTTTGATTCGTTTGTTGTTATTTATTGTGCAGTATTTTGTTGTTTGATCACAAGAATGTAGCACTTTTGAACTTAATTCAACACTTAAAGGTTGAATACGGGACAAGCTCATTGGTCAAGCTTAAGTCGATGCCTTTATTACTGTTCCCACAATTCTCTTGCAAATTGTCTCTTGCAAATTGTCAACAGGTCTCTCATCAACGCAAGGCTCTACGGAAAGCATTTCCCGCACGTCGATTAATTCTCTCTCACACTATTGATAATTGAAACGTGATGTTGTGTTCTTTGTATATCGTCAAATTCAGAGTCGACGGGGTTGAATTATTGCCACTTTTCGATTTTATACTAAGTAGCAATCCCTTGGAGCCGCAGGTTTGCCAAGATTGGTAGGGCAGCGAGAGCTTTGCCTAGCAAGGTAACCGGCCACAGTTTGGATCAGAAATAAAATCAACATCTGATGACGTCATTTAATACAAAGCTTTGTTCTGTCAAAGAAAGCTGAAGGTACTCGAACCTGAAATTGAAACATCATAGTCCAAACATGAAATTGTTATTCATTCAAACCGACAATCCAATAAGCAAAAAGCTTTCCTTATGTTAGGTACTCCAAGAGATTTATGCACACGCAAAGTAGCCCCGTGAAAAACATTGCGTCTCAATCAGCATTATATTGGACAAATTGGCCATCTTTCTTGGTTCGACTCTTGCCGACTCATCTTCTCATGAAAGGCAATACTCACATTATCAAAACATGCCAATACCTTCTTCAGAAACACATAGAACTCCAAAAGAAAAGTAAACCCCTCGAATATCTTTGCGAGTGCATGTAGAACCAACCTTGGTAACAAGAACTTCCTTGAAGAATTCTTCTGAAGAAATCGTATGAGCAAAAGAAAAAAACATAAACTAAACCATTCAATCGCAGTATACATCTAACCAAAAAAAAAAATCGTAGTATACAAAATAGTCATCTTTATCCACTCTTTCTGTAGATGATCCATAGCAAAAGACCTCATATTTCTTCTTGTCAAATATTTGGTTACGCCTCTTCATCGTCCTCAACCATAATCCTCTTGCACGCTTCATAGCAAATGAACATCGGTAGGGAAAACCTTAATGACAATCGACACGAACATCAGGTAGGGAAAACCATAATAGATACATTAGCTATTTAGATTACATGGATGCGGGATAGATTGTAAATATTGTAACGTAGGAGCCAATCCATGTGACCTCCTGAATGATCAAGTCATTGGCAATATTTTTATATATCAAGATGATAACAAGTACAATTTTCCTTCCATGAAGGAAGATCAAGAATTATAATGGTGGCTTGAGATTCAAAAACAAAGTTCTCAGAAAATGTGTGAACCACTCTTAAATAGCTTACTGTAATTGAGTTCCCCATTACTGTAACTGTGAACCACACTTTTACTTAAGAAAACAATATATGTTTCGAATAATACAAGTAAAAAATTACCTCCGATTCAGCCATCCAATAAATTTACACATGTAACACCAAATGCTTGACCTGTTAAAGAGGAACAACATGCGATCAGCCACAATTTTTCATTACTTCAAAGTAAAAAGTCTTCAAAACTATGCAACATAAGTTCCAAATTGATCAAATACATCGACAAAAATGATTTCTTTTGTTTTACTGTTTGAAAATGACTTGATAGTCGACATCTTGTTTATCACTTTTGTTGTTTTAGTTTGCACAGTTTTGTCTTTAGACAATAATTCAATCTTGAACATATGAAGTAATGAAAAATTAGCACTCAAACTATAGAAGGTGTCCAATCTTTCTTGACAATAAACAACTATACTTGAATTTTCACTTTTTCTTTCAACATCCATCAAGAAAAAAATTCCCAAGTACACTTGACAGATTGGACAGGTGCTATAGAATGATTACTTCGAGCAGTCACAAAGTCATGTTTAAGCTAATTTAGACAAACTTCAAAAACTGAAGATTCATATCTTTGGACAATGTCGTCTCACAGCATTATATGATGAACTATTATTTATCATGACAATGAAAATGAAAATGAAAAACATTAACTTGAAGGCCATTCTTACGAACAGAACAAGTGTCAAGTGGTCTTGGGACACCTCCATGTGGGTCCACTACTATTTCTTGCATGTGAAGTTGATGTATTGAAATACCATTACTACCAATTCAGTACACAAGAAGGTGATGGTCTCAAAAGTTCATTACTTGATAGGTTTCACATGCACCGAGAGATTTGTATTGCCAAACCTACCTAACACTTTACATCAGTTTCAACGCCACCGAGTCATTATCATTTCCAACTGAGCTATGAGAACTAAGAAAAATGTTTAGCCTACATGTAAACAGCTGCATTAAAGGGGACACAAATGATCATTAAAGATGTCCATGCATCAAGAAGGCCCTGGTTTCTAAAAGTATTAAGGAAGCAGAATATGAGAAACAAGATGTACAGATAAAAGAGTTCAGGAAGTCACTAGCCCGATGGAATTTACATATTCAGAGTGTGATAGGAAACACTACTGCTAAACAAATCGGGCAACGTTCTGCACATAGAAGAATAAGAAAAAGGCAGGTTCAATTTAAGATACCAAGAAAGTATTCGCCCGTAGTATCGTTATTTTGCAAGTAAAACATGGCAAAAGCAAGTTCACATGCATAAAGAATCGACAGAAAATGTCCTTTGGAATGACTATGCTAGTTATATTACAAAGGGAGAAAAATGAGAATCAACAAATTGGTATTCAAGAAAAGGAGGAAGTGATTCAAGTCAATCTCCCAAAGCGGTTTGCATAGTTTTCAATAATCTCCCAGAAACAGGGGGAATGAGACTTTTCACAATGGACTACCAAAAAATAAAAACAGAGGCTTTTCCCTGTCTTCTCCTCCCTCAAGAACAGCCAGGTGATTTTTGCCCGTGAAGAAGGCAATTATACCAGGCCTCTAAGCATTTTGCATCAATACATGGCCAATGAGACCGAGAAGGAGTATATCAAACTGCGTTTGTTACTTTAATGGAAAACAATCTAATATGTGACTGATTCCTTCCCACCAAAATCACTGTATTCCCCTGTGACTTTGACCTGAACCAAAGCACTGGCGGGATCTTGACGCGAGCGGAACTGGAGATCAACAGGCTGGCGGGTGTGAGACGGTCGGGCACCAACGTTCCAGCGTACAAGACAAGCCGGTGTCGGATCTGGAGCTGGAGGGGGACGCGGTAGTTCGCCGGTCACGCGGTGGTTCACCGCGAAGAGAGGGAGGGCAGACAGAGAAGAGCGGGATCGTGATGCGAGCGGAACTGGAGATCAACAGGCCGGCGGGTGTGAGGCGGTCGGGCACCAACGTTCCAGCGTACAAGACAAGCCGGTGTCGGATCTGGAGCTGGAGGGGGGGCGCGGTGGTTCGCCGGTCACGCGGTGGTTCGCCGCGAAGAGAGGGAGGGCAGACAGAGAAGAGCAGGGGACGGACGAGTCGGGGCCAGATCCGGAGCTGGAGGGGGTGGCGCGGTGGTTCGCCGGTCGGAAAAAGCGAGGGAGGGCAGAGAGAGGGAGGTTGCTCGCAGTCGTCTCGCCGGTATCCTCCTCGTTCGTCGGTTGCTTGCAGTGGTTCGCCGGCCGGAAAGAGGGAGGGCAGAGAGGAAGGTCGCACGCCGGTCGGTCGCTCGCGGTCGTCTCGCCGGTATCCTGGTTTGTTGGTTGCTCGCGGTGGTTCGCCGGTCGAAAAAAGCGAGGGCAGAGAGAGAGAGTTCCTCGGGAGTTCGTTCGGGGAGAGAGAGCGAGTGTAGAGAGAGACGAAAGAAAGAACTGAAAACCCTAGCTACTGATACAGAAACATTTTCAAAATGGCGCTCGACCTTATGGGTCCCACGAGGACACGTGTCGCGCTGCGACCGCCTTCTTGTTTGCCACGCTGTCTACATAAGACGTACCCAATATTTTCTCGGAGTGAGGGGGGTTGATTTTTAATTTTGGAGAGAAGGGGAAGTGCCGGCGTGTCGGGTGGTGGGGAGGGAAATAAAAGAGAACTAAATTTGGGGTTGACGGCGTGTCGGTGGAAATAAATTTGGGGGTCAGGTGGTGGGGGAGGGAAATAAAAGAGAAATAAATTTTGGGGTGGGGGTGGGAAGAGAGTTAGGGCGGGGTTTAGGGTGGATGGGACTTTTTTTAATTGAAAAAGAAATAAATTAGATTAAAAAGTAATTTAAAAAAAAATATTGAATTTGAATGGTGATAAATTTTGGTCATTAAAAAAGATTATGAATTTATTTAAATAAGTTGATTCTAATTTCTTAGTTTCATTAATAACTTTTGTCAATTTATTAATATTATTAGTCTAAATTTATTTTAGGCTCTTATTTAATTATTTAATTATTTATAAATTTGAATCAAATTAATTAAAAATAAAAATATTCATTTAATATACATGTCCTAACGTGTCAGAATTTTTTATTTTTGAGAAATGACGTATCGATGTGTTATGTCGCATGTCCGTGTTGCTTGTCAATGATACTTAGGTTAAAACACATACTGTGCAGATTAATCCCTTGTACTCAAGCTTTAGGGTTGGTCCAATCCAAATCAACCTGATAATTATCTTTATTTTTTTTTTTGGGGTCCAAACCCTAAATATACAACTATAAATGTGCCTCCTCTTCTTGTGTTGTTTTCCTCTATCACAAGCTCACTCTCTCCCTCAATCTCAAATTATTGTCAAAATCCTCCGCATCTATATTTTTGGTGGTAGTTTTTTCGTCATCTCTCTACTCGTTTGAACTCAACAATCGATTCTCTTCCCCTTTCTTTTGTGCTTTTGCCTCCGATTACCTTTCCCTCCCATTTGCGATTCTCTATTTTTTATTGTTTAAATAATTTTACATTTGTCTTATAAAGTATGTTATTTTTGGCAAGTGGAGATTTATATTGTTGCCTTATGTTAGATTTCTATTTGATTTGTACTAGTGTTCATCGTTTGGTTACTACATATTAGATTGTCAATGAATTTGTGATTTCAAATAATACATATGTCATTTTAAGGAATACAAAATTGAAGCAAAAAAAAAGAAAAAGAAGAAGAATTGGTTTGTCTTAAGTTAACCTTAGAACGGGACTAGACCCATAGGGTCGGTTTAGTCTGTGGTCCTAGACTCAATAGGGTTGATCCCCAGTTCAAAAAACTAGAGACTGACATTATGCAATTAGGTATTGTACTGGCCCAACTCACATCCTGTTCAACCTTATTTGGTAGCCTTTCATTATAATTTGCATGTGGAATCAAGGTCAAATCAATTGAAGTCTCTAGAGCAATCAATACATAAAATAGGTTTTGTTATTGTTTATGTCCAATCCGGTTCCGGACACGTTGACATGCGGTCAACGCATGTCGGATTTTTCAACATGTAGTCAACTTTTCTTGACACATTTTGACACACGTGTCCGGAATACGATGGAGGGTGGAGGCGAGGGTGAGGGAGCATAGATGAGGCCTCGAGTGATGGCGAGAGACGGCGAGAGAAAGAGTAGAAACTAAGGTGAGGGCCGCCACTGTGATGCTGCGATGGATCAACGACAAGGCTGCAGCTATGAAGGAGAAAGAGCCGGAGGCGAGGCAGTGAACGATTGTGACGAAGACTAAGAGCAAGCAGAGATCGAGAGGAAGAGGAGAGGAAGGGGTCGTGCGGTGAGGAGGAGGAGAAGAAGGAGAGTGCTGGTTAGGATTTTTAAAAGGAAACTAAAAAGAATAAAAAAGGGGGATTTTATAGACTTTGCGTGATTTTTAATTTTGGAGAGAGGGGGAAGTGACAGCTTGTCATGTGGTACTTGGTAGGGGAGGGAAAGAAAAGAGAAATAAATTTGGGGGTGGGGGAAGAGACGAGGGAAAGAAGGGAGTGAAGGGGGGGGTTGATTTTTAATTTTGGAGAGAAGGGGAAGTGACAGCGTGTCAGGTGGTGGGCGAGGGAAATAAAAGAGAACTAAATTTGGGGTTGACAGCATGTCAGGTGGAAATAAATTTTGGGGTCAGGTGGTGGGGGAGGGAAATAAAAGAGAAATAAATCTG
Organism: Eucalyptus decipiens; assembly: GCA_014182575.1. Taxonomy (NCBI): domain Eukaryota; kingdom Viridiplantae; phylum Streptophyta; class Magnoliopsida; order Myrtales; family Myrtaceae; genus Eucalyptus; species Eucalyptus decipiens. The sequence goes on from CM024610.1 coordinate 18,215,536, forward strand.
GGGGTGGGGGTGGGGGTGGGGGTGGGGGTGGGGCTGGGGCTGGGGCTGAGAAGGGAGTTAGGGCGGGGGTTGGGGATGGGTCTTTTTTTAATTGAAAAAAGAAATAAGTTAGATTAAAAAGTAATTTCAAAAAATAAAAATACCGAATTTGAATGGTGATAAATTTTGGTCATTATAAAAGATTATGAATTTATTTAAATAAGTTGATTCTAATTTCTTAGTTTCATTAATAACTTTTGTCAATTTATTAGTATTATTAGTCTAAATTTATTATAAGCTCTTTTTTAATTATGTAATTATTTATAAATTTGAATTAAATTAATTAAAAATAAAAATATTCATTTAATATACAACGTGTCTTAACGTGTCGGAATTTTCTATTTTTGAGAAATGACGTGTTGACGTGTCATATCGCGTGTCCATGTTGAGTGTCGATGATACTTAGGTTAAAACACTTACTTGCAAATTAATCCCTAGTCCTCAAGCTTTAGGGTTGGTCTAACCCAAATCAACCTGATAATTATCTTTTTCTTTTTTTTATTGGGGTCCAAACCCTAAATATACAACTATAAATGCGCCTCCCCTTCTTGTGTTGTTTTCCTCTCTCACAATCTCACTCTCTCCCTCAATCTCAAATTATTGTCAAAATCCTCAGCATCTATCTTTTCGGTGGTAGTTTTTTCGTCATCTCTCTACTTGTTTGAACTCAACAATCGATTTTCTTCCCCTTTCTTTTGTGCTTTTGCCTCCGATTACCTTTCCCTCCCATTTGCGATTCTCTATTTTTTATTGTTTAAATAATTTTACATTTGTCTTTTAAAGTTTGTTATTTTTGGCAAGTGGAGATTTCTATTTGATTTGTACTAGTGTTCATCGTTTGGTTACTACATATCAGATTGTCAATGAATATGTGATTTCAAAGAATACATATGTCCTTTTAAGGAATACAAAATTGAAGCAAAAAAAGAAAGAATTGGTTTGTCCTAAGTTAACCTTAGAACGGGACTAGACCCATAGGGTCGGTTCAGTTTGTGGTCCTAGATTCAATAGGGTCGATCCCCAGTAAAACTGGGGACTGACATTATGCAAGTTGGTCTTTAGATTAGGTATTGTACCGGCCCAACTCACACCCTGTTCAACCCTATTTGGTAGTCTTTCGTTATAATTTGCATGTGGAATCAAGGTCAAATCAAGCGAAGTCTCTAGCCATAGAGCAATCAATACAGAAAATAGTTTTTGTTATTGTTTATGTCCAGGGATCATCAATCACCACGCTTATGCTCACTGTGAACACGAACCACCCGCCACGGCGACGAGCAAGGAATAAAAAATGTTGAAGTCAACATAACAACCCTATGACTTGAGGCATAAGAAAACGAAGGTACCAAGACCAACCACGTGCTAGTTTTTATTCCATTAATAATTTTTCTTCAATGTAAGAATGTTAACTAAGGACAAGTAGCAATTCGAACTTCCCGACATACAATCATCTCCAAACTGAGTCTCTCAACTAAAACCTTGCGCTATCAAAAGGCCTAAAACCAGAAGCTAAGATACAACACAAGAAGATTACGTGATTCAGCTCAAAGCTTACGTTCTTGAGTAAATGATAAGACCAAAGATTCAAAATTTTATTTAAACATTTATTTCATGTCTCGTGAACAGACACGATGGTGTCTAGTGTTGTATGCGTTCATATATTTCGATGGAATTACTAAAAGTAGCTGTAGAATAACATAATCATTTACGATAGAAACTGATCTTTATAGGACAGCAGAGAAGCTGTCACCCATCTGGGGTTGTTAGAAGATTATAATATGAATGTGGGAAAAAGAGTTATACATAGGAAAAGTAGAAGGAAACTATTTGGCTTAAATATGAGAAGACCCATGTCAGTGTTGCTTGAAGGCATGATCTCTCAAGTGGGCATAAAGGACTGGATAGACATGAATATATCCAATCTTGATTGGGCACTCGAGCACTTGAAAAGTCGCGATTAAACCATTTTGGAATTTCATTTAAAAAAAGATTAACCTTTTAGACGAACGTATCTGTTGGAAGATTAGTTATTCTGTCTAATCTAACGGTTGTGTCAATTTACGAGACACGTTACTTTGTCGTTCTATTATAAACATGTTCCTCTTTCTAGAAAAGCTATTCCATTTTTGTGTGTTTTTGTTGAGAGAGTCTGAGGGGCTATTCCAATTCGCAAGTGTTTGCTTTAGAGTCTTTGATTGTAAGAGACGAGGGAAGTCAACCAAGAATCCACCCCTATTCAATTCACGCGACTGAAATTCTCCATTAGTTATGGTGTGCATTTAACAAAATATGTGCATTGTCATCAGCAATGTTTTCCTTTCCCCCCACCCCCTCCCTTGTTGCCAGTAGAAGCGTGACATCTTGAAATTTGCGAAATCCTAATATAATTAAGAAGATTTAGAAGATAAATGGTTTGTATGAAGTACTCATGTCGGTATGTTAACCCTACTGTCGGATAATCGCATATATGAATATTAAATACCTAGCGCCTAGAGTAGAATTCTTTTGTTGTTGTTTATTTCCAGGGATCATCAATCACCATGTTCATTGTGAACACGAATTACCAGCCAACTCGACCCAGCAGGTAATAAAACATTGAAGTCAACATAATAACCCCATGACATGAGGCATAAGAAAACGAACGTGCCAACCAGTGGTTAGCAACAACTTGCTATTTCATCAAATAATTTTTCTTCAATGTTAACAAAGTACAAATAGCAATTCGAACTTTCCGACATACGACCGTCACCCAAACTGAGTATCTCAAATACATGCGCTCTCAAAAGGCCTCAGAAAGAGGAGCCAAAAAGACAACTCAAGAAAATACTGAAAAGAAAAAACTGCAGAATTACACAAGTCCGTCTGGTGCGGTGAAATCCCCACGCACCCCTTAGCGAGTTTGGCCTGGCTCTTTGCTTCCACCATAGACTGATTTCACAAAAAATTCTCAATCATGAATTAACTTTGTCAGATAACAATACTAGATCACAATAGCATCTTGGTATTTTCGAAAGGAATAATGCGGATGTAGCCTATCCTTTAACAACTTCGCCTGCCATGGCCACATGGCAGAAACAAAACCTATAGTCACATAATATATGTGGGTCAACCTCAAACTACACCATCTTCAGCACTTTTTTATGAAAATCGATTGTTACGGTTGAAAGCACATTTGCTCTACACACTCCCATATTTAGATTTGGAATTACCTGACCCAAGCTAGAAATTAGACGCAAACTAGGAATGTCAAACCAACAAATCCTATTTTCAGCAAAATGAATGTCTCATCATGCAAGCCAAGCCACGAAAGAATACATTTAGAGACAATATAGCCCTCCTTTTGGATGGCAGAATTTCAAGACTGTGAACCGCAATTAAGCAACAAGAGGCAATAGGCGTCATAGGTTTAATAAAGGGTGTCAAAAATATCTGATTCGAATCGAATAAAATTTTTTGGGTCTTTTGGATTCTGGTATCATACGATTTAGGTAATAAGTAAAGGAATTAGATAGTTTGATGGTTCGATTTGGTTCGGTTCGGGTCAGGTCTCGGTTTCCTCTTATTTTTTTACTTGCGATACGGACGATTGGAACCCACATGTAGCTCCCTCCATTGACGCCAACAATTGCCCAGAACGTCATCATTGCCTAATCATCCACAAGGGATCATGGAGGACACCTCGTTCTTCAATCTCGTCGATTTCATGAGGAAGCCGTATATGACCGAGACATTCGTCGGCGTCTTGCTATGCCCAGTCCTGATTTGGCTCGCCATCTTGATCGGCCTCCTCGTCAGCTAATGCTGGCTCCCCCGCTGGAATGGCCTTGTCTTCCTCGGCCTCCGTGGCAAGTTTCGGTTCCTCTGGACCGCCCATCCCTGCTTTGGCGCCCAGCAGCTCTGGTTCATGTTCACAGAGTTCTCGGTCCTCTGCGCCATTTGGTTCAACTTCAGGAACAAGGGGAAGTCTGCGGGCAAGGCGGCCTCACAGGAGGGGTCCAACTACGTGGAGAGAAGCTGCGACCCCATCATGTAAGTTTGGAACCTTCGACTGCTCCATTGATTTTCCTTTTTGCTCGTATTAGTTTTTGAATGTTTGTCGATGTCGATCTTTTGTTTGCGTTTCTTTGCTGGTTAATGATTCGATTTTTGCGCTTTGCTGCTGGGCTAATGTATGTTTGTGTAGAAGGGTTGGATTTTATGCCCGCATTTGAGCGCTTTGGGAAGGCTCCAAAAACTGAATCGGAGTGGTGCTTGTTCAAAAGCGCTTTGGGAAGGCTCTATGTCAGGATCGAGGAAATATTGCCAAAGATGTTTTTTTTTTTCTTGGAGCTGTTGCTGCTGTGACAAAAGGTGCGAATAGAAGGAGGAGTGAAAAAAAAAATAAAGAGATAAGTGTATTAAAAGTTCTAAAATTTATCATAAAAGTGTAATTATTACGAAAATTTTCAAATATTGCAATCAACCCATAAAACTCCTTAACATTTTTTATTTGTTAAGTTGGATGGAGTTAGTGGAAGGATTTCATTTCACTTTTTGAAAGTTTGCTTAGTTGCATTTTCGTAATAATGAGCACTTTTAATGATGACAATTGGTTATCTACAATTGATAAAAATGATCAATTGGACCTCACAATTAATTCTGACAATAAATTTGGTACATTAACTCTCATGTCCACGAAAATCGTTTGTGGAATTGTGATTCAGCATTGGGTATCATACATTAACGTGGTGTCAAGTTCAGAAAAAAATATTATAGGTTTGACATATACTTGCTTATACTTGCTACTCTATTTTGGTCCCAAGACTACGAGCATAGGGGACTTTCCTTTTTTCTCCCGTCATTGACGTTTAGATTAAGATGAGTTGGGACCCAAAATTACGTCAATGATAGAGGGTACGAGTTCCATTATAGGAGAAACATAACTCCGATGGCATTGGAGTTGAGCTCTTTGTGATTATTATTTTATTTTCACGATGGCTCACTTAGGACGCTATCTAGCCACTGTGATGATGATACGAATATGGAAGAAAGCATACAAGCCTAAAATAAAGATTTGCGATTATGTCAGTTGGAGTTATTAATAACAGAGGTTTGATCTTGAATTTCGAACAAAAATGAGGAGCCACCGTGAGGCGCGATGGAGGCGCCTCATAACATTCTTAACCAAAACATGGCTACTTAAAATATCAAAATTAGTCAATAAGAGTACAAACAAACTACGTGTTTAAAAATCTATTTCATAACTCATTTTCCGATAACACGAATATTGATCCACACATTCAACACGTGCTAAACCTAAACCAAATCAGAATGATTTCGATAACAACAGCAGATGATAGATTTGATGCCGAGTTGCTTTTATTTTTTACTTGAACCTATAATATAAGTTAATTGAATTGATTTTAAACTTTGTTTATTAAAATAATCAGGAAAAATTTCGCCCTCAGTTTTTCAAATAAAGGACTAAAGTAAACATTATTTCAAATAAGAATCTAAAGTGGTCAAATCATCTTAAATGAGAACTTTTGGCTAGCTAGTGACTATTCCAACCATAAGAGAAGTGGTATTTCAGTCAAAAAAATTCTGTTATTTTTTTTTTCCTTTGTTTGTTTTTTTCTTTTTCTTCTTCCCTCCATCGGCCATCACCAAGACTTGTCAATGGTTGGTGAGTGTCGCGACCAATTTTTCGGGGACCTAAGGTTTGGCTAATGGATTGTTAAGCCTAGACTTAACGCGGGCTCTTCTAAGCCCATATCAATTCGCGACTTAGGGTTCAAGTTCTTAACACACAAATTTTTTAATTAGGAGCCGCCACCAATCTATTTTTGGTAGGTTGATTAGAAACCCAGATAAAGTAGTGGGAGATTTTCTTTACTCCTACGAACTAGAGATTTATGAGTTCGGGAACTTGATTACACTAGATTTCTCTAATGCCATTTCGGTTCCATTCTTTTAATTTCAAAAATGTTTTTGCAGGCAGTTTGGATTGATTTTAAGTCTATTTCCCTAACATGTGAAGTTATCATACGGGTGCGCAAATCATCAATTTAACACCAAAGTAAAGCTAACACCAAAGTAAAACAGTAAATAAGCTGTAGGACTTACCTCATAGCAATGAAAACGTCTGCAATGTTAAATTAAAATCCACATCAACAATCCTAGATATGGTTTCTAATTAACAAGCAATTACTCAATTTTTGTTTTCTCTTTTTCAACGAGAATATAGTCCATATGCAATGCAATGCTTTCTTAATGAACATGTAACAATTAGATATGCAATTTAAATTAACCAAAATGACCTAATTCTAATGACGTGCAATGCAATGCAATGACGTACAAAATTATTTCAACTAAAATGACATGCAACATGCAATTTAATATGCGAGCTATATGTCACGCGACATTTATTAAATGACCTAATCTAATGACGGGTAATTTCTAATGAACCTAACAACAGTCACTAAATGACATGCATTTCATGAACCTAATTCTAATTTTTATTTATTTATTTATGAAATTCGAAATTAAAACTACCAAATAATTAAATGTGCAATTCAAATTTAAAACTAACATCCTAAATGAATGCATTTTTTATTATTTATTTTTTTAACAAATTCGAAATAAATCCCTATTCTAAATATGCAAGATAACAAGAGATATTCTAAAACAACCTAATCCTAATTCAAATATTTTTTTGAATTTTTCTTTTGACGAAAATAAAATTGATTCGAACACCACGATAACAAATCAAGCAGGATATGATTGATATTCAAAAATTGGCGAACCATATCTCGCGCATGAGATCGGGTTGACCAATTTTAAATTAAATCGTGAATCGAATCCCGGGCATGAGATTAGATTGACGATAGTGCAATAGATTGTGAGTCGGATTTCAGGCGCGAAAATCGGACTATCAATCACAAGTTTCAGAGGCAATTTCATGTCGTGAATTCTCATAGTGTAAGGAATAATTCTACTAAAAAACAAAATAAAATAAATAGAAAGAAAAACTACCTACTTTGCTTTCCTTTTTTTTTTTTTTTTTGGGGCTTGGCACGGCTAAGGACGGTACGATGGTGACTCGGAACTAGGGGCTCGTCGCAATAGTTGAACGTCGGTCAAAGAGCAGTTTGGCACAGAGACAAGAACCTGCGATGATATCGACCTTGCCGATCTGGGCGTGACTGGAGCATATGGCAAGGTGTCACCGCAAGGCTTGCTGGAGATTCTGATTTTACTATGAGAACTAAGCAGACCAAGCCAAAAATCTCCGCTTTGCTTCCTCTCTTTGGGTATCAAGCTCCTTTGTGCATGTCCTTTGTTGACCTGCAGAGAAAGAAGACAAGAACTCTCTCCATGTTTTCTTTTACCGAAAGATTGTGTGCCCTTCTCTTGCCCTGGATTTTTCCTTCAAACAAGACAAGCAATATTAGACAATATATGTGAGAAAATTTGTGCTCGTCAATATTGCTCCATGCGGTGATGTTTGCTTGCGATGACTCAGGGCCAAGAAACTCCGGGATTCGCTTGGGACGTTGAATCGTAATAGTGGGCAAAGTGGCAACGCATGTCAGCAAAATCCAAACATGAACAAGGGCGTGCGTGCGTGCAAGGCATGAATTTTGATGGATGCCTAAAGTTTCAAGAGATGGGGTTGGTTCAGGAAGACTCCTGGACTCCAAACTGACGTGGTGCTTTTGACCAAGTTCACGTGTTCTTCCTTTGCCAAGAATTCTTCAATTTGTAGCCGTAAAAATGTGAATTTCGTGGCTTGCAGCATGGTGATCGACAGGTGAGAAGAGGTTAGCAGCATCGTCTAGGTCAAGGACAGCGATGCTCGGCACAGCAAGGACTAAGAAGCGCTGGGGATCACCTGCAAATAAGGAACAAATGACTGGACGGCAACGTGATTGGACTGAGGCTTGTCTTTTAGCTATTCGTGTGTGGTTCCCGCAATGCTTTTGACGCTGGGCAGAATTTGGAACGATGAAAGACGACGAACGGCGGCCAGATCCGAGGTCGCGGCCACCTCCAATGACCAACGCAGATTATTTTCCTTCCAGCCAATTCCTCTTTTTTTTCGAAGCACCCTCACGTTGCTGGCTTTTCTTCTGCCGATCCCCCCTAAAAAAGTGACAACCCATCTTGTGCGGCCGTATATTCAATGTGTGGCCCCCTAAACCCTAGGTATGTTTACTTATTTATAGGGCCCGGATTAGGGTTTTTAAATTTTTTAAATCCATATCCATGAAGATTTCTTTTCGAAACGCAATATTTGTTTTTTTTCAAACGTAATATTTGCTTTTGAATTGAAATCTCACAAAGATAAATTTGTAAAATATCTCCGAGGATACGAGCTTGGACCGATTTGCTTTTTTTTGTGAGGTTAGTCCAGCCTGTCAATTTAAAGCTCAGAATCACCAATTCGAACTCATCCACCACCGGTCCAATAAACAAATGCAAAAAATGCAAATGTACCTAAATCTATATGCTATGCAATTAATTATTTTTTCAGGGATAAAATTAACCCCTAATTTTTAATGCAATAAATGACTAATCAGGTTGCCAAAATTTAGGTGTCAACAGTGAGTGCTGCCCTTGCCTGACGCCGACAAGGGCAAGCCTTGCCTAGTTTGATGACTTTTGCCATAGTTGGCGAAGGAAAGAGGGAAAAAGAGAGAGAGAGAAAAAAAGAATTAAAATGGAAAGACGAAAATGCCCTTTGGCCAGCAAGGTTAGGCCTTTCTTTGAGATTTATATGACTATTTTAGGCTCTTATTTAAAACAAGTTCTACCTTATACCCTTATTTAAAAAAATGATAACACTCCGGATCATTATTTGAAATGATGTCCACTTTATGTCCTTATTTGAGAAATGGTCTCCAAGCCCTTATTTGAAATTTTTTTCAAAGAATCATGGATCATTATTTCTCTCGTATATATATCTGGACCTCTACCAATGAATGTCATCAAAGGGGAAATTCGCAAATTCTTTTCTGCTTTCATTTGTCTTTATAGTATCAAAACTCGATAGGAGCACGCAGAACTCTTCCCTACAGGCTACACCAATGGTTGCTGCTCCCAAATATCCTTTTCCCTCAAATCTCAACGGGTAAAGTTTGTCATATTAAAGCTAAATGACAACAACTATCTTCTCTGGGAGACTCAAGTCTTGTCCCTAGTTGAAACTCAACATATTCAAGGTTTCCTACTATTAAAGAGCTGCTCCTCCACCAAAACTTGATCAAGAAAACGGCTAATCTTGCCGAATCTTAGGTCATCATTAGCCTCTGTGAAGAAGTTCTTGGACTTGTGGTAGGGCTTGAGACAGCTTCACAGGTATGGAAGGCTCTAGCGGTGCATTACACTCAAAGCTCTATCGCTCTGGAATTTGACCTCCTTGCAGAATTGCAACTTATTGAAAGAGGGACTAAATCCTTAGCTGTCTATCTTAGAGGATTCAAGACCATCTGTAATCAGTTTAAGTGCTGTTGGTCAACCTATTTTAGATGCAAATGAAGTTTTCAGGTTGCTCGAAAGGCCTTGGAAACAACCACGCGCCTTTCAAGACCACCATGCTTCGACCACCCCTTCCGTCGTATGCAAAAATTGTTCCACAGCTTCAAAGCTATGAGCAACGTAAAAACAGAAGCATGACAGACGAGGTCTTCCTATTGGATTGTAATCACGCAGGTTGTATACCATCAAAAACAATGTTATATCTATCGACAAACAATGTTATTTCTGTCAAATTAGAAAAAGCGCTATTTTGTCATTTCATTCCTCTGATCTTCAATGTTCCCATTTTTTGGACAAGATACATTGTAATATATGGGGACAGACTTCTGAAGAGGAAAATTTGATTGTTTTAAAATATTTTTGTCATTTCCAAAATTCGTGGAAAATCAGATCGAGCGAAAAAATCAAGATTTATAAATCAGGTGGAGGCGGAGACTTTCTAGTTGTAGTCTACTTGAATACACTTGATAAATGCAGCCAAATTTAGAGACCCGAGGTCAACATAAATAATTCTCTGTCTTGACAAGAAAAAGGTACGCTCCCACGTACCATTCTTAAACAAAAGACGGTTGCTTAAAATCATAACAAGCAAGCGCCAGCCAGAGAATGTCTTTGAAGCAACTGTAGAACACCTTGTTTGTAATTCTCAGTAATCTTCAGGAAATATTCTTGGGTCAAGAATAGAAGCACTACACCTGTGTCTACGAAATGAGTTTATCATATTTGGGGGAAAAGTACCAAAAAAGTTCTAAACCTATTGCATTGGTACCAATTCAGTCTTAAACTTTTCAATTTGACCAATTTAGTCTTAAACCTTTTAATATTTGTATAAATTCAATCCATTCGGCCAATTTTGGCAAGTCGGCTCGACGTGGCAATTTTTATGATTTTTTTCGAATTTTTTATTAATTTTTTCTTTTTTCTTTTCTTTTTCCTTTTCTTTTATGCTTTCTTCCTGGCGGTGGTCAGCGAGGGTCGCGGCCCTCGCCCGGCCTCTCCTAGGGTCGCCAGTGAGGCAGCTTCGCCCGGATCTAGGCAAGGCCAGTCTCACCGGTGGCTGGCAAGGCCATGGCGGCCATTGCCAGGGCGAAGGCGAGGGCCGTGAAGCTCTAGCTAGCTGCTGGCGAGGGTTGTGACCCTCGCTCAGCCTCGCCTAGGGCTGCGGGCGAGGTGGTTTAGCCCAGATTTGGGCGAGGCTAGCCTCACCCTTGCCTTGTCGTGGGAGGAGGGAGAGGAGGAGGGACGGGGAGCGGGCAAGGGACGAGTTGTGGGGCTGGCACCATCGGAAGAAGGAGAGGAGGATGTTGGGGTGGCAGGCTAGGGTTTTGGAGGCAAAGATCGGGTGGAGGAGCGACGGCGTGAGGCGTTGGAGGTGGAGGACTAGGGCCTCGAATTGGGATTTCGTGGAGGTAAGGGTGGTGGTGACGAGGTCGAGAGGCTCCGGGGTCAATAGTGTAGGAGGCGCCGGGGACTTAGCGGCAAGGCCAGGGTGAGGTTGGCCTTGCCCATATCTGGGCTAAGTTGTCTTGCCCGCGGCCCTGGGTGAGGCTGAGTGAGGGTCGCGACCCTCGCCGGTGGCTAGCGAGGGCTTCGCAGCCCTCACCTCCACCCTGGCGATGGCCACCATGGCCTTGCCAACAGCGGGCGAGTTTGGCCTCGCCTAGATCCGGGCGAAGCCGCCTTGCTAGCGACCCTGGGAGAGGCCGGGTGAGGGCCGTGACCCTCGTCGGCGGTAGGTGAGGGCTTAGTGGCCCTCGCCTAGTGGCCGGCGATTCTCACCGGAGGCTCACCAGCCACCGCTAGAAAGAAAGCAAAAAAAAAAAAAAGGAAAAAAAAAAGGAAAAATTAATAAAAAATTTGAAAAATAATAAAAAATCATAAAAATTGCCATGTTAGCTGGCCGACCAAAATTGGTCGATGGACTAAATTGGTACTAATATTAAAAGGTTTAGGACCGAATTGATCCAATTGAAAAGTTTATGATTGAATTGGTACTAATGCAATAGGTTTATGACTTTTTTTAGTACTTTTCCATCATATTTGAAACGTATGGCTTGATCAAGACGTTTCTTGAACTAGCACTTCGGATACTCTAGGTGTTTGGATCTTTTTGGGATTCATGGATATTCTGGGATTCGTGAGAGAAGAAATAGAGACCATCACTTAGTTCTTCTAAATCATCGGGTTCATTAGACTCAACATCATTATTTCGGAGAATTTTTCGATGATGCAGATGGTTTTATCAATGGTCCTCTTCAAGAGAGAAGATAGATTCAAGGTCGCCTTCTTCAAGAGAGATGACCGTCCTTTTTTCAACAGCATTCACAAGATTCATTCTGCTCTTCTTTGCCTAATGGCAATTTTTGGCAAAATGCCCTTTGCGTCAACAAATAAGAGATTTGTCTTCTTCTTTTTTTTCCCTGTTGCTGCTACTTCTTTCTTGCTTACTCTTCCTCAGAAATTTTCATTTGCCTCTTTTTCTCCATTTAGAAGAGTACTTCTTCAAATCTCTCTTTCTTATTGAAGCAATCACAAGACAGATTCTTATGACCACATATGATTTCAAGCCCAACTTTTTGCAAGCTTTATCAAGAGCTTTGTTGTTTTCTATAAATTCTTTTAATGCCTTCTTAGGTAGGTGTTGCTCATCAAGAGCACCATGAAAACCTTGTTGGATTTCCCCAAGTGAGGCTTCAGGGGTTCTTCTAATTTAGCTCTGGAAGAATTTGTCTACCAAATTAGCAATTTGCTTTGATAGGAAGACAAGAAACCGGGTTTCAAAGCTATATCTCCGCCTAGAGCATAGCAAAGCTTCATTTCTTTAAAGTGCCTGTCAAAGTCCTTCCTTTTAATTCGAGCATCAATTTCTTTCGAAGAACTACGTTCTCTTTGTTCTAGTAGGTCTTCTGAGCTGCCCATGAAATATAGATAAAGAATCTGTATAACTTGGTTAAAATCCTAGGCCAGAAAAGTATTCTGGTCAACTAGTGGAAGGTTCATCCATCAATCTAGTAGACTACCCATAAATCTGCTAACAAATTCCAAAAGTATGTCAAAGTGATTGATTTCTAGATTTAACAATAAGGCATTCATCCAGGCACACAACTCTTGCAATGATCCAAGCCATTAGTGATATGGAAGACATCAAGGGCCAATGAAAGCATAGAGGTGATGAGGCCACAGAAATTGGAATATGTTGGTTCTGGATCATTTCTTCCTTGCAGATCTTCATCTTCTTCCCTCATCATGAAACTGATTGGGAGGATAGCTTCTGCTTGTGAGTGTTATAATTATGGTTAATGGATCAAAAAAAATCAACAAATTAAGATACGTCTTTTCTGTTCACGTATCTATTGAATTCATGAATTTCCTATATTCACCTATCTTTTAATTCATATATTTATTGAATTTACGTGTTTCTAGATTTATGAGTCTCTTGGATTCACATATCTCTTGATTCATGAATTTCTTGGATACATGCGTCTATTCATGTATCTCTTCTGTTCATGAACTTTAAAACTCTATAAATAGATAAGAGCATAGATCTTCATCAAAAGGTTTTTCGTTAGAATAGTTCGAGACTACGATTCCACAAGAGATTTGAAATACTACTTTACTCTTCTGATTTTTTTGGGTGTGCTGATTCAATTGAACGATTTGATTGAGTTCTGTTTGCATAGTGTTAATCCAAACAAGTTTGAGGTGTTGTATCTTGGGAGGTATAGTTTGTAAATTTGCAGAGCACTATTGGCAGGAACTAATCCCCTTAAGGAGATTCAGATATCTATACCTCATCTCCAATTTTATGTTATTTTTCTGGTGATATCTTTTTTTCTTCTTCTCCAAGATTTGTAAGTTTACATAAAAAGAATGATATTATAAAGCTGTTATCGTCTTCTTTACATTGATGTTATGATTATAACAAACAATTTGCTTTTTTCTGGATTATATTCCAATAGTCTTAAGGCGATTAGTTCGCTCATTGTTTGTTGTTCTTGTCAAATTATTGAGATGGCTAAAAACAATCAAGTGCCATTCAATGTCCAAAATGCTTCAGGAGACGTTCATATGGTCGATTCGACCGTTGCTATGGAAGATGTTCAGCCCTCAAGGTCTGAATTTGTAGTAGCCAATGCTACGGGCCCTTGAGCCAACACCAATTTTGGTGGTGCGAGTACAAGTCATACGACTGGTATGCCCGGGAGTGTTTTTCAGAACAGTATAGACCAAATAGCTTTTGGCTCCATTTCTAGAGGGATAGTTCAACGAACCTTGCCTACTGTGATAGCAACACCTCTAGTTACAACTAATGAGAAATATGAGAAATTCACCGGAGTGGGCTTTAAATAGTGGCAGCAGAAGATGTTCTTCTATCTGACCATGCTAAATCTAACGAAGTATTTATCAGAGGTGTGCCCAGTAATTAGTCTAGATGAGCATGATGTCACGACGCTCGGTGCATTGAAGGTGTGCCAAAATTATATTCTTAACTGTTTAGTGAATTCTCTATATAATGCTTATTGTAATATTGAATATGCTAAACAGTTATTGGAGTCCTAATCGCTTGTTCAAGAAGGCAAGAAAAGAAAAAGAGAAAATGATCTTGAACAACAACACCTCTCTTATGTCATGGTGGTTGGTGCTAATTTGTTGATCAGTCCACGTATGTGCAATGACATGATGAGATCATACAAATGGAAAAAGATCTGATTAAGCATGGAAAAAGAAAAGTTTGGAAATCCACCCCGAAAATGATATATTTGACACGGCAGAACCTGTTGAATTTCCTACTTTGGTCCATTGTATGGGCCACAGATGTTGGTCCTTTTCACGTAAAATATGTATGGCCCAAGCAAGATTGAAGTTGGTCATTTTATGTAAGCGTGGCCCAAATAAGATCAGCAGATAATCCATCTTTGGTAGCACTTTCGCTCAAACACGCTTAAAATTACATTCTAGGGTGCGTTTGTTTCACGGAAAACTCAATGATACAAGAAAATGTTTTCTGGGAAAGCATTTTCCAAGAATACGGTTTGTTTTCCTTTGTTTGGTGATGTATAATTGAAAATGTTTTCTGCCGTTTGTATCCAGTTAAAAAATAATCACACTTCATCACAGGAAAAAAAAAATGAAGAAGCAAAAACTCACTGGCCGTCCTTGTGGCCAGTGACGGGTGAAGAAGAAGCAAAAAGAAAAAGGAAGAAAAGAAAAAGAAAAATAAGCAAATTCGAATTTTTTATTTTTGTTTTAAAAATGTTTTCCAAATTTTAATTTAAAAAAATAAATTATTCAATTTTAATTTTTTAAAATATATTTTTATAAGAATAATTGTTTGTAAACCAAGCATCAACTCTAAATAATTGTTTGTAAACCAAGTATCAAATCTAAGTTTTGGTAGATTCGGAAAACGTTTTCCGGTCTTTTCAAAGGGGAAATCATTTTCCTGAATTTAAGCTTTGATAGGAAAACATTTTCCGTTGACTAGGAAAACGTTTTCCATTGACTCATTTTCCTAAGTGACCCAAACGCCGGAAAATGAGGAAAATGTTTTCCCCGAAAATGTATTCCGCGAAACAAACGCACCCCTTTATGTCAATCCAAATTACGGCCATGGAGGCCGTTCGCCTCGCGCTACCCCAGAGACCTTCATGGACACGAACGGCCACCTTGATCTCCATGGCCTCGGGCATGAGAGAGAGAGATGAGCGGAGTGGAGGAGATCGAGTGGCCAGGATGTGGGCGACCACGACAGCTTGTGGTGGTGACAGACGAGCAGAATAACTCTAATGGCCGGGACGTTTGGGTCAGGGAGGAGGAAGAAGAAGAAGTACGGCAGTTACACCACGGATGTGTGGGAACTTGGGAAGAACGAGGAAAATAAAATAAGATGATAAATCTCAGTCATGTGAACAAGTTATATGCTTTTAAAAGATTCAGGAGCTCTTCTAAAACCAGTTTGACGTTGTTCAACGTGACGAACCACAGTATAAATCCCGCACTACAGAGTTTCTTCAGCCGTCGTATAGCTCCTGGAAGTTGGAGTGGATACCAAGAGAGAGGAACAAAGCTGCTCATGAACTTCTTCACTGCCCTTTTCTTGATTCTTGCCCGGTTTGTTTGCCTGAAACTGTTTCTGAGACCATCAGGGAGGAGGCTCCCGCTGTATTGCTTAGAATAGGTTGTAATTTGAGTTTTCGGCAATGGCATTATGTCTTTGTTATTTTGGTAAATAAGACGTAAATTTGTGCCCTTAATGTAGAGGATATCGGTTCTACATATGCTAGAGGCAGTAGCGTATACATTTGGTGGTTATGCATGAAAAGAAAGTGTATAGTTTTGTTTTTCTCCGTGAGAAGAAAGTTGGTAGTTATTTTGAGGATGTGATGGTTTCATGGAAGTAACTAACTACTCGTCAACAAACAAAAATAATCTAAATTCCAAAATTTTATGAACCAGATTTATGGTGTCTGAAGGCTAAAAGGCAATCCCTTATGTAAGGCTGAGGTAGCCGTATGTTTATGGGATAGCAAATTTGGCTCAATGGGACAATTATGAAAAAAGTCCTAAATAGATTACACTTGTATTAATTTAGTTTTGAATATTTCAATTGTATCAATTGAGTACTAAACCTTTTTTATATTTTACTAATTGAGTCTATTAGGTCAATTTTGGATGGAAATTACTCACATAGACAATGGCCATGCTATGTGATCCAGTCAAAATTGACTTGGGTATTTTTCAATAATTTTTTTGTTCTCTTTTCTTTACTCTTTTTTTTTTGGAGTGAGGACCAACTAGTATTGGTTGAGGATCGCAATGCCTTCATAGGTTGCTCTAGGTGAGGGCTCTTGGGCCCTCGCTATGGCCGGCGAGGGTGTGGTGGCCCTCGCTTGATGCCCTCTCTAGCCACGGCGAGGGCACGTGGCCCCTCTCTTGTGGTTGGCAAAAGTTGGCCAATGACCTTTTTTTGGCCCTTATTCCATAAAAAGAAAGTAAAGAAAAGAAAAGAAAAGAACAAATAAAAAAATTATTAAATAGTGTCCATATGAGCATTAGTTATGCGATATAAGAGGGCTAGTAGCCATGTTAATGATTTTTGACCAAAATTGGCGATATAAATTCCATTGAAAAAATGCAAAAATGCTTAGGACTTAAATGACACAATTGAAAATTCAGAATTGAATTAGTACAAGTGCAATATATTTACTACTTTTTTGGTGATTTCCCCGTCTTTGGGATCCATGGCATTAGAAATTTTCTAATCCATAAAGTGGCAAGTGGAGAAGATACTCACATAACTAGTTCATCTTGTCAAGCTAATAATACCACTCTTAAACTTCAGATATATGATGATGTTTTTCCAAGAAAAATTCAGTAGTTTATAACGAATGTTCGCCTCCTTATTCAGAATGAGTCTGAGGCTAGCTCTTTAGTATGAGTTTAACACTAGTGGTTTTAGACCAAACTAAGTGGAGGAACATCAAAACCATCGGCATAATATTGGCTGAGATCTTATTGCTTTAATTTTGTTTAGTCGATAGATCTAAACACTAATTAAAAATGTGAAGCTCAAGAGGGTGTTTCGGAACTTTCCTGTTCCAATTATGCCCTTCGCCATTTGTACCCTTTGATATCCCGAAGATTGAGTCCTTTAATATCATGATAGAAAGTCTCTCTTAGTTCAAATATATCAATCAAAGTTCAAGTCCGTTACATGTGAAATAACACAACTCTTACCCATATCCTCACACGTAAACGAATACAACTATTACTATCCAAATATATATTTTTCAAACTAAGCATGAAAGTAACATGCATCAGAATTTAAGAATCATATTATTATGAAAGAAACAACTATTAATATCCAAATATATTTATCAAACTAAGCATCAGCAACATGATTCAAAATTAAAGAGTCATCATTGTATAATCCTCATGACGCTTTGGTCCGAAAAAATATGGACTGAAATTGAAGAAGTCCCACCCTCTTTTCTTCCTAGGCTTCAGTGGATGGGAGAGGCGAGGCCAATAGATGGATTTGACCATTTTAACGTACAAGGGAAACTGTACGTATAAGAAAAAACAAACAGTGATGGCAGCCAGCGAGGTCATTAGGATGTAAATCCATTTAAATCTTTCGCTGAGGATGATCGTAAGAGCAGAGCTGAACGCCACCAACGTAAAGGCCAAAGAGAGGAAGAGAGAAGTGATGCCCATTATCATCTTTCTTGGAAGCGAGTGGAGAACATCGTCGAATGTGTAGCATGGAGTAACAATGGCCAAGAACATCACAGTGGCAGTGACAGAGGAGAAGAGAGCGAGAGCGTCTGCACATGCGAATATCATGAATGAGTCCTTCTTTAGAAAAATTGGGATCCCCGTACTGTTGTCGTAGCCCCCAGGAACTGTAAAAGCTGCAGCGATTGCTACTGCAATAATGAGAGTTGCAATGAGGCTACAAGATGATGATGTATTCTTCATCCACTTTCCTGCCTCTTTAAGCAAATCTTGACGCTGCTCTACAAAAATTTCCCAGTATGTTTTCCCTTCCCTTTCTTTCATTTCTTCCAATTTCAGACTTCTAAAAGAAGGATCACCCCTACCTTCCAGTACCTTCAGAAAAATAAAGGATGCCTATCAATGTAAACGTAAATTAAAAAGAACAAAAGTTCGGCAATTAAATAAGGTGAACCGACCTTAAATTTCAGAGTTTTAAAGGAAGGATCACTCCTATCTTCCAGTGCCTTAAGAAAAATAACCAACACCTGTCAATTTAATTTCAGATAAAAAGAGCACGAAAGGGTGACAAACAAAAAAATGATCAAACCTTGAACCACTGAAGTTCGTCCTGCAAAAGAAAAGCTGCTCCAGGAACATCAGCTAATACACATCTTGGTGACCATTCTACTACTGCCTCCATCAGTTCGCGGTTCGTAAAAATGTCATCACTCAGTTTTGGAATTATGTTGTATGCGTTCACTAGTCTAAATAACTCAACTTGTCGTCCCTTCACAACTTCTCTCATCAATTCTTTTGGGAAATCGTTGTCCCACATCAACTCTGGAAATTTGTCAAGACATAATTCGACAATTTCACGGGTTCCGCGAGATGCAGAGTCAAGGATAATGCCTGAAGTCAATAAAAACTTGACTTTTTCCGACGAATTCATATTTTGATTGTTCACAAGTAGTTCTTCTGCAAACTTTAGTGAGTATTTGTGTCTCAACTTTGATTCTCCAATCCTTTTGATGAAAGGTACTGCATGTAACATCAGATAAACATTTTTTCCACAATGAGGAATCAAAAGGTTAAAGAGGCTATCGCATTTCAGCCAGGTTCTCATTTATGTATAGTAGTTGAGAAGAAAATGGTGGATTCAAGAAAGCAAACTACATGCGGCTTAAAAATCAAAATGCATGCATTGTCGGATAGATGGATCTATCCACGAATGCACCCAATGTAATGAGAAAAAAAAAGTTCCTTTCTTTCTTTATGAAAAATGGGTAGATTCAGCGATTGATCAATAAATCTGTTTTCGATTGATAATTTTTACAGATTCACCTAATGAATACTTATTGTTTAGACTTTGAATTAAATCAAGTTGTATGATAATATAAGAATCAAGAGCCGGTCGATATTAGTAAAACCATGATCTCATAGTAATATTCTGAAAATGTCAATTTTAAACTTTAAGTTTCGAGATCTCTAGCTATGGATAAAATAAGGCGCCTTTTATGTAGAAACCATGGCAGGTTTGAATACCTGGTTTAGTGGCATGATTCCAGAGTGATGTCCTGAACCCCTCAAGTGCTGGTTGGACCACCATGAAGAGGAGAGAAGAATCATATCAGGAAATTAGGAATTGACGGCGAACAAAAAGATATATATGACACTCGTGAATGAAGATTTCACGTGTAACTAGATATAATAATGCTTAAATTTGTTAGAGAACAACTTGGATCAATCCACCTCTGACCTTAAATCCAAATCTACAATTCTTGATAATTCTACTTGGCAATTTGACATTGAGTAAGACTTCTCAACTAACTTCACAAATGTTATAGTAGATACTAGTCGTGGCATACATCATGGTTTAGATAATAATTTGTATACATAGATGTAATCATTATTTCTTAATTTAGATATTACATAGATTAATATAAATACCTTGAGCCATCTTTGTATCTTCGGGTTTGTCAAATGATCTATCGACCAGACATAGAGGAATACCTAAAAATGATAATAGATAGAGTGAACACCACGTGAATAGAATTGCCGAATTCTACATATCTATATGTGGAAGAAGTACCTACATTTGGAAATACATTTTTCCCAAAAATTGAGTCTATCTCCACTACGGAAGTAAGACTTCATCTTCGCCAAGTCTCCCAACAAGCTACGGTTTATGTTATCTTTGGATGTCACTTCTTTGGGGTATTTGCGAGCTAAAGACCAGCCTATGTCTATTGAGACACAAGAATGAAAAAATTAATTTAATTAAACAGTCAAGGAAGTGAGATAAGATAAGGGAAAAATTAACCAATCACTCTTAAACATTTTATACAAATGCTAATTTAATCCTAAACTTTTTAATTTTGTCAATTTAGTTTAAACCTTTACGCGAATTTCCAATAAGTCCTCCAAGTTAATTTTTGCTAGAAATTGTCAATGTTAAGTGCCACAGTACCACTTCAGCTTTAGGCAAAAATTGGATGGAAGGACTATATTGAAATTTCGGCAAAAGTTTATAATTAAATTGGCAAAATAAAAATTTAAGAACTGAATTAGCATATGTACAATAAGTTTAGGGTTGATGTAAAGTTTCTTCTAAGATGAGTGAGTGTGAAATCATACCCAAATGGCCGGCTAGAATAAGGCAGCTCATGGTGTTAAAATCTGGGGCGGATGTTGTTTGTTCAGCGAGGTACCGGATAACCTCCTTTTGCATAGGAGCATTTGAAATAGCATACGACAGGGCATTGGGTACAATGTTATATAAGGAACCGGCTTCGTTTGCTTGAACTGAGGAACCGGCTTCGTTTGCTTTAAGGAACGGGCTTTGTTTACTAGTTTACCATCGTTATGCTTCCTCTTCGGGCAGCATCGTAGAGGGCACTCCTCAAAATGGATTCTTTGTATGCACTCCTCAAATTGGATTCTTTGTATGTTGGATCAGAGTCGACCAAGTCGACCGAGTGGACCAAGTCGACCAAGTCGACCGAGTCGACCGAGTCGATGAGCTTCTCGACCAATCGATAGTCATCTTGTGCGGCCATAACGGCAAATTCAAGCACACTAACGGATTTATTTCCTACAGTCATGACCTTTTCCATCATTACCTTGGGATCTTTACCAAGGATTTCCTCAGCAGCTTTCCATTGACCTTCCACTACGGCTTGAAACAATGATCGATGCTTTTCATTGATCTCTGGTGTTGGCATAACTGAAAAAATTACACATTAAAAGTCCTCAAACTTTCGCACTTTTTGTTTTTTAGGTCAAGTGTAACCACTGCACCTATTCAATGTTCCAATGAAAGGTGGATGCAAGCAAAGGGGTGTTGTTGGCTCAACATACCTTCTTCTATGAGTGCCTTCGTTTACACTTTGGAAGTAAAAAATACCTTTTGGCTTTCTCGATTATAATTCAATATACTATTTAGATTTTAAAAGTTTAGAGAGATTATATTTGAATTTAAATGCCAGCTTTTGTTGTAAGCAGTGAAGTTCAAAGTATTTCAGATTAAATAATGTCAAAATGCATGAAACGCAAGATATATGAAAAATGAAAATTATAAGTTCAAAATGACAAACCTTCAATTGACGTGAAACTGCCTTGGGAAGCTTTATCAGATGTTGTGATTTCTGAGCTCATATTTACATGCATCTCTTTGTTACCAAAAACAGAAATGAACATAAATAACCTTAGAAACATTTATTACACTTTGTATCCTTTCGATCATCTATACATGACTAGTATCGGGATCAATCATTATAAAACATTTTTTTAATATACTTGGATTATAAACTCTTAAAAAAAAGAATTTTTAACATTAACCTTTAGTTTTTGATCGATTTGTGATCGTCATGCACACTTCAATCAAAGTTGGTTTGCAACCATCTTAGGAAGCATTTTCAGTTGCCGTGCCTTCTGAACTTACTTCTAGGTGAATCTCTTTGTTAACAAAAAGAGAAAAGAACATAAATAACCATCTTAAAATGTTTCGAAGTGAAAAAAGCCAAAATGCATGGAGCACATTGATTTATAAAAAAACGTAAATTAAAAGTTCGAAGTGACAAACCTTTTTTCTGATTGATCCGTGCTGCTCATGTTGTCTTGAAATGAAATTGAAATGTGACCGTTTTGGGAAGCTTTATAAATTGATGTGCCGTCTAACCTCACGTCTATGCAAGTCTCTTTGTTATCAAAAAGAAAAATGAACATAAATGAACTTAGATAAATGGATTACACTTTGTATGCTTTAGATGATCTATAAATGACTAGCATGAGGCTCATTCATCGCATGGAGTTTTCTGTAATAAACATAGATGGCAAATTTCAAACAAAAAAAAATGACGTTGAATTAATGAAATAATTATAAAGTACTACCTTCTTAACTTACTTCTAGGTGAATCTCTTTGTTAACAAAAAGAGAAAAGAACATAAATAACCATCTTAAAATGTTTCGAAGTGAAAAAACGCCAAAATGCATGGAGCACAATGATTTATAAAAAACGTAAATTAAAAGTTAGAAGTGACAAACCTTTAGTTTTTGATTGATCCGTTTATCAGTTGATGTGCCTTCTAACCTCACGTCTATGTGAGTATCTTTGTTATCAAAAAGAAAAATGAACATAAATGAACTTAGATAAATGGATTACACTTTGTATGCTTTAGATGATCTATAAATGACTAGCATGAGGCTCATTCATCGCATGGAATTTTCTGTAATAAACATAGATGGTAAATTTCGAACAAAAAAAAAAAATGACGTTGAATTAATGAAATAATTATAAAGTACTACCTTCTTAACTTACTTCTAGGTGAATCTCTTTGTTAACAAAAAGAGAAAAGAACATAAATAACCATCTTAAAATGTTTCGAAGTGACAAAAGCCAAAATGCATGGAGCACAATGATTTATAAAAAACGTAAATTAAAAGTTAGAAGTGACAAACCTTTAGTTTTTGATTGATCCGTGCTGCTCATGTTGTCTTGAAATGAAATTGAAATGTGACCGTTTCGGGAAGCTTTATCAGTTGATGTGCCTTCTAACCTCACGTCTATGTGAGTATATTTGTTATCAAAAAGAAAAATGAACATAAATGAACTTAGATAAATGGATTACACTTTGTATGCTTTAGATGATCTATAAATGACTAGCATGAGGCTCATTCATCGCATGGAATTTTCTGTAATAAACATAGATGGTAAATTTCGAACAAAAAAAAATGACGTTGAATTAATGAAATAATTATAAAGTACTTCTACACACAATTATCTATAAAAAAAAAAAAACGCAACACAAAAAAAAAATATAAATTAAATTAATCACATTGATTTCATAAATTAGTACGATTAATTTAAAAGTCATAATTCATATAGGATACAAGTTTATGACATTTATTGCTGCTATCGTATCATGCATTGCATGGATTTTTTTTTGCATAAAAGTGTATCGATTCAACTTCATAGATTGCCTTACCGGTTGGAAAAAAGATTTCATCCGACGTTTCTTAGAAAATACATATTATTTTCTTTTCTTTTGTGGCAAGAACATTCCACCATCCATGTATCTTGGCAAATGTGTTTGTTAGTGAATTTTCTTCTTTAATGTTATATTTACACTTTGTATAATAGTAACCGCCATTTAGCTAGACAAGTTATTTTTGGGCTCATTATAACATTACATGATTTCTTTTATGCGGATGACTATAGTGAATTGACTAGTTCGTGGATCATGCGTTACTGAAGGATTAGTCTCATGCATTCTCTTAATAAGAAGTAATTAACTATTCAGTACCCAATTGGTTTGCCCTTTGCTCTTGATGAAACTACTTTGTAGGACAATCGGCTGAAATTTAAATAGGATATTAAGTAAATATAGAAAATGATTAGTCCTCACCAGGTGATTGTTTGGTCAAAACTCTCTGATAATTTTAATTAACTGATCATTGAGTGCTTGTACGTAATGGTATTAGGACCGACAAAAGCTGTAATTCATTGTGCGTGTTTACTGTTTACTCGAAAATAAATGAAGTAACTGTACTTGTGGGGCCACACGTTGCTTTTGCATTTTCAGCTCGGGGAAATTAGAATTTTCGGTCACAATAGGTTGGCAAAACTCACTTTAATCACTATTTTGTTTGATTATAATTCCAGTCCTCATACTACTATGTGGTGACAATTAAGTCACTTTGTCGTAAATACAGGAACAAAAAGTGTTATTTGCCTAAATAAATATAAAGCATTTTTTTTTTCAAAAATAATAAATTTAATTTCTAATGATTTAGTTTTTATTTATTTATTTATTTTTTTGTGACCGAGAAACCACCAGAGCCCCTTTTCACTTACGCTAATCGGGGTCACACGACCCTCCGACTGTTCGATAGCACCGTCGGATCTCGTCGCAAACCGTTATTTAGACATAAAACCTTGGGAGAGACTAGTTCGGTATCTCACCGCCAAGAGCCCCCACTTAAATCACGATAGCAACGCGGGGATTCGGACTCTTGACCGCAGCATTGCAGAAGAGAACAAACACCAACGCAGCTACTCACGGGTGATTTCTAATGATTTAGTTGGACTTTGAATATTATTTAGTTTTCAATTTTGGTCAATTTTCTATTTTAAAATTTAAATTTTGAAAACACGGCAACCAAAATATCTACTAAAAAGTACTTTCATTAAGAATTTTGGAAATTGGATTTTTTTTTTTAACCAAACATGCCCTCATGTTCTGCACAAATAATTCTGTGATCAAGCTCTCCCTTTTTTATAAGGATTTTGTGAAGAGTGTTTGGAAACTTGTGAAGCAATAAATAAAGAAATCTGCAATTTTCAATTCATTATCTATCCATAGTATCAGTGATGGTATTACTTATATTATTCGAAATTGACACACAAAGGATCAAATCAGAACAACAAAGGAACGGAGGGACCGTACCTGCCAACGGTTCCAAAACCGAACTGTCTTGGGTATCCATCAATGGTTCTTTGCCTTCGCGTCTTTCATGTCGTTCTGCAAAAGAATGACAATAAGTGTAACCACTGCACCTATTCAATGTTCCAATGAAAGGTGGATGCAAGCAAAGGGGTGTTGTTTGCTCAACATACCTTCTTCTATGAGTGCCTTCGTTTACACTTTGGAAGTAAAAACTACCTTTTTGGCTTTCTCGATTATAGTTCAATATATTATTTAGATTTTAAAATTTTTAAAAGATGATATTTGAATTTAAATGCAACTTTTTTATGTGGTGAAGTTCAAAGTATTTCAGATTAAATAATGTCAATATGCATGAAACGCAAGATACATGAAAAATGGAAATTATAAGTTACAAAATGACAAACCTTCAGTTGGCGTGAAACTGCCTTGGGAAGCTTTATCAGATGTTGTGCCTTCTGAACTCGTAATTACATGAACCTCTTTGTTAGCAAAAACAGAAATGAACATAAATAACCTTAGAAACATTTATTACACTTTGTATCCTTTAGATCATCTATACATGACTAGTATCGGGATCAATCATTTCATAGTATATTTTTTTAATATTCTTAGATGGTAAACTCTTTAAAAAAAGGAATTTTCAACATTAACCTTTAGTTTTTTTATTGATTTTTGATTGTCATGCACACTTCAAACAAAGTTGGTTTGCGACCATCTTAGGAAGCTTTTTCAGTTGCCGTGCCTTCTGAACTTACTTCTACGTGAATCGCTTTGAAAAGAGAAAAGAACATAAATAACCATCTTAAAATGTTTCGAAATGAAAAAAACCAAAATGCATGGAACACATTGATATATAAAAAACGTAAATTAAAATTCGAATTGACAAACCTTCAGTTTTTGATTGATTGTGGTGCTCATGTTGTCTTGATATGAAATTGAAATGTGACCATTTTGGGAAGCTTTATCAGTTGATGTGCCATCTAACCCCATGTCTATGCAACACTCTTTGTTATCAAAAAGAGAAATGAACATAAATAAACTTAGATAAATGAAGTACACTTTGTATGCTTTAGATGATCTATAAATGACTAGCATGAGGCCCATCCATCGCATGGAATTTTCTGTAATAAACATAGATGGTAAATTTCAAAAAAAAAAAATTGACGTTAAATTAATGAAATGATTATAAAGTACTTCTACACGCAATTATCTATAAAAAAACCCAACACAAAAAATATATAAATTAAATTAATCACATTGATTTCATCAATTAATACGATTAATTTTCATAGGTATAGGATACAAGTTTATGACATTTATTGCTGCTATCGTATCGATGCATTGCATGGATTTTTTGTTGCATAAAAGTGTATCGATTCAACTTCATAGATCATCGACAAAAAAAAATAACTTCATAGATCGCCTAACCGGTGGGAAAAAAGATTTCATCCGACGTTTCTTAGAAAATACATATTATTTTCTTTTATTTTGTGGCAAGAACATTCCACCATCCATGTATCTTGGAGAATGTGTTTGCTAGTGAATTTTCTTCTTTCATGTTATAGTTATCCTTTGTATAATAGCAACAGCCATTTATGCGGATGACTATAGTGAATTGACTAGTTCGTGGATCATGCGTTACTGAAGGATTAGTCTCATGCATTCTCTTAATAAGAAGTAATTAACTATTCAGTACCCAATTGGTTGCTCTTGATGAAACTACTTTGTAGGACAATTGGCTGAAATTTAAATAGGATATTAAGTAAATATATAAAATGATTAGTCCTCACGAGGTGATTGTTTGGTCAATACTCTCTGATAAGAGGAAATTTTCTGGTAGTTAATTTTAACTAAGTGGTCATTGAGTGCTTGTACGTAATGGTATTAGGACCGACAAAAGCTGTAATTCATTGTGCGTGTTTACTGTTTACTCGTAAATAAGTCAATTAGCTGTACTTGGGGGGCCACGCGTTGCTTTTGCATTTTCAGTTCGGGGAAATTAGAATTTTGGGTCCCAGTAGGTTGGCAAAACTCACTTTAATCACTATTTTGTTTGATTATAATTCCAGTCCTCATACTGCTATGTGGTGACAATTAAGTCACTTTGTCGTAAATACAGGAAAAAAAAGTGTTATATGCCTGAATAAAACTTAAAGCAAGTTTTTTTTTTTCAAAAAGAATAATTTTAATTTCTAATGATTTAGTTGGACTTTGAATATTATTTGGTTTTCAATTTTAGTCAATTTTCAGGTTTACAATTCAAATTTTGAAAACTTGGCAGCCACAATATCTACTAAAAAGTATTTTCATTAAGAATTTTGGAAAGGAAAATAGGATATTGGAGAATTTTCTTTTATTGAACATGCCCTTGCGTTCTACACAAATTATTATGTTATCACACCCTCCCTTCTTATAAGGATTTTGTAAAGAGTGTCTGGAAACTTGTTAAGCAATGAATAAAGAAATGTGCAAGTTTCAATTCATGATCTATCCATAGTTTCGGTTACAGTATTACTTATATTGCTTCGAAATTAACAGACAAATGGAGAATTTGGAAAATTCTCCATCTGTGGGATCAAATCAGAACACCAGAGGAAAGGAGGGATTAAACCTGTCAATGGTTCCGAAACCGAACTGTTTTGCGACATGGATGATTCTTTGCCGTTGCGTCTTTCTTGTCGTTCTGCAAATTAAAGATTAATAATAATTGAAGGAAGTTACCGGATACCACGTATACAAATTAGAGCAGTTTTATCATTTGGCGCCATACACCGCCCAGCGATTTGAGGCAAAAAATGAAGTGAACAAATTCACTAGTGGCACCCGATGCTACAGTCTATACTGTATAGTATGTTACTTGGCTCGACACATTTGGTTCCGAAATCCATATATTCGAGCAGAAAATAGCCACATGGTTTGTTTGTGGCCTCGTACTTGGAATTTTTAAAATGAATAAATCAACTTAATGATATTGAATTCATCGATCAATGCTATATATTTATAAGTTGCAATTCATATAGAATACAAAGCTTAATAACATTCATCGTGCCATGTTATTTCATGGAATTTTTTTCTTCAATAAAGTATATTGATTATACTTATTGATAGACTTGAAAGTTGCAAGAAGGAACTGATGTAATTTTTCATACAGTATCCATATTTTTCTTTTCTTTGTTGCAAAAACATTTCGCCATCCATTTATCTTGGTCAATGGGTTTGATAGTGGGTTTTCTTCTTTCACGTAATCTTTACACTTCTTATAATAAGACAAACATATCTATTGACAGGTTATTTTTGGCTTAGAACAACATTACATGGTTTCTTTTTTGGGGATGACTACAATGAACTGACGAGTTTGAGGATCATGTGTTCAAAGAATTAATCTCGTGTAGTCTCGTAATGATAAGTAATCGACCATTCAGAACCCATTTGTTTTGCCCTTTGCTCTTAATGAAATTACTTTGTAGGGTAATCAGCCGCAAATTCCCTTTGCATAATTGCATATTAACTAAGCATAGCAAATAATTAGTCCTCACAGTGTGATTGTTCGGACAAAAATTTCTGGTAAGAGGAAACTTTCTGGAATGCTTTTAAGAAACGAAACTCGGACTGCCAAAACGAAGTTGGTCGTTGAATGCTTGTAAGTAATGAACTAGGATTGACAAAAAGCAATTGCATCATCATTTATAACTATGGGTGCGTTTGGTTGGACTTTTGGGGAAAACCATTGGAAAAATGCAAAGGACTTTAAGTTGAAGAGGCTTTTCAAATTGTAAATTGTGTTTGTTAAATTGTAATATGAAAGTCCATTATGAAGTACCTTTGAGCAAAATAGTGTTTGGACAGATGATATTTACAAAGGACTTTTGCGATTAAAAAAATTCTCAAAAGAAAAATAAAAAAATTGGCCGGCAAGGGTAGCGACCGCCAGTGATCAAAATCTGTTGCCGGCGGCCGACATCTGACTTAGGCAACCCCGGAGACAACTGGGGAGAGCTGCTCGGGGTCGAGCGACCCCCAAAGACCACCAGCGAAGGCCGCCCAAGGTCGGGCGACCTCACCGCAACCCAGATCTAGGGCGGCGAGGTCTGGTTGAGGTCGCAAGAGGACCTCGCCACCCCTGGATTTGGGTCATGGCGGGGTTGCGTGACCTCATGCGACCTTGCCGGCCCCTAGATCAAAGGGTTGTGTGACCCCGTGGTGACCCAAATCTAAGGGCGACGAGGTGTGCGACTCGCGTGACCTAGATCAGGGGTGGCGAGGTCCTCCCATGACCCCTCCGCCCCAGATCTAGGTGGCGGCAAGGTCAGCGACCCAAACCTCGCCGCGACCTAGATGGCGTGGTGGTTGCGCCACCCCCTGGCGACGGTCGTCTAGGCCACTATGACCATGCTTACCCTTCGCCAACAGCAGCTCACAAAGAAGAAGAAGAATATGAATAGTGAGGGCAAAACCAGAAAAATGAAAAACCAATGAGGATAATTTGGGAAGAAATTTTTTTATTTACCCCTCAACTCAGCATTGCCAAGAAGGCTGGCATTCTCCAAATGGGGTTTGAAATTTTTTTACCAAACACCCCTACATTGATCCAAGGATCTTTGGGAGTTCGAAGTGGCTTCTCAAAGCCACTCCCAGATGCACCCATTAAGGGACAGAGAACGTGTGGAGCTAAGTCATACAAAATCAGGAGATGTGACCTTTTGTTTTTTTTTTTGGTCGAATAGGAGACGTGACTTTGAGTAATAAGAGTGTTTACTGTTTACTTGAGAGGAATAGTCATGTCCTTGGGCCCGAGAAAATGCATCAATGAGCGGTATTTGGTGGTGACACATACATGGGATCAAATCAGAACAAAGAAGGAAAGAACGGAAATACCTGGCGATGTCGAACTGCGTTGGGTATCCATGGAGGATTCTTCGCCGTGCTGTCTCCCAGCATGTAAATAAGAAAGCAGAGAAGTAATTTTTACGTGATTGAAACGGAAATTATTTTCTGGTCTCATGGATCTTCTCTATTTATACATCGACTTGGAGACGGAGCCTAGGCTCCAGCTGGAGATGTCATATTTAAAAATTAAAGAGGGAACGTCTTTCATTTGTACCGACGGACAAGGAGACACGAGGAATAAATAATTCACATTTAGACAAAAACAATTCATTACGCACATGCTTGGTTGTATTATTCTTAACCAAAAGATGCCTAATTAAAATATCAAAATCAGTCAATGGGGACAAGCATTTAAAAATCTATTTCATCACTCATTTTCTGTGAACACGATGAGTTGAATACGCACATGATCATAGCATATTCTTGGCTACTAAAAAGATTCTTCATAAGTTAAGACCAACATGTGAATGAGAAAATGCCATCCATAGAAGATAAACTATTGGAGTGAAACATGTTAAAATTAGGTTGAGAATGAGACAGAAGCATTCAATCAAATGTTTTCGCAGTCTCCCCTTTGACAGTCGCCTAAGAACATCATAGAAATTAAGCATATGATGTGAATGACTCTTCTGTATTGGTGCACTTATGATGTACTATAATACAGGTTAAGTATTGGTTGGTAGTAGGGGTGAGCATTGGTTTAGAGTTGATCTTGGAACAACGTTGGACCAGCCCAACCGATCTAGTCCGGTTCCTGGGGAATTGATTGGTCCCTGGTCCTAAGGTGGTTAAAACATAAACTATGCAGGTTAGTCCCTAGTCCTGAAGCTGTAGGGTTGGTCCAACCTGAATCAAACTAATAATTATCTTTCTTTTTTTGTTTTTTTGGGTCTAAACCCTAAATATATAACTATAAATGCACCTCCTCTTCTTGCGTTGTTTTCCTCTCTCACAATCTCACTCTCTCCCTAAATCTCAAATTATTGTCGAAATCATCCGCATCTATCTCTTTGGAGGTAGTTCTTTCATCATCTCTTTACTCACCTTCCTTTTGCGCTTTTGCCTCCGATTGCCTTTCCCTCCCATTTGCGATTCTCTATTTTTTATTGTTTAAATAATTTTATGTGTTTGTCTTCTAAAGTTTGTTGTTTTTTGGCAAGTTGGAGATTTATGTTGTTGCCTTATGTTAGATTTCTATTTGATTTGTACTAGTGTTCATCGTTTGGTTACTACATATCACATTGTCAATGAATATGTGATTTCAAAGAATACATATGTCCTTTCAACGAATACAAAATTGAAAAAAAAAAAAAAAAAAATTGGTTTGTCTTAAGTTGGCTTTAGAATGGGACTAGACCCATAGGGTCGGTTCAGTTCGTGGTCCTAGGCTCAACAGGGTCAATCTCTAATTCGAAAAATTGGGACTGACATTATGCAAGTTGGTCTCTAAATTAGGTATTGTACCAGCCCAACTCATATTATGTTCAACCCTATTTGGTAGCCTTTCGATATCATGTGCATGTGGAATCAAGGTCAAGTCAAGCGAGGTCTCTAGCCATAGAGTAATCAATACAGAAAATAGTTTTTGTTATTGTTTATGTCCAGGGATCATCGATCTCCATGCTCATGCTCACTGTGAACACGAGCCACCAGCCACGGCGACGAGCAAGGAATAAAAAATGTTGACGTCAACGTAACAACCACATGACTCGAGGCATAAGAAAACGAAGGTACCAACCACGTGCTAGTTTTTATTCCATTAATAATTTTTTTTTTGGTACCCAGGACTCCATCTACCAAGCTATCGACAACGTTGACCACCGTGGCACTCCAGGCTATCGACTTCGCCAACCACTTGGCATTGCCCGGCTATCGACCGGCGACAACGACCACCCAACGCAGTGACTAAACCTGGGGGAAGCTAACACAAGACTTCATTAATAATTTTTCTTCAATGTAAGAATGTTAACTAAGGACAAGTAGCAATTCGAACTTCCCAACATACAATCATCTCCAAACGGAGTCTCTCAACTAAAACCTTGCGCTATCAAAAGGCCTTAAAAACAGAAGCTAAGATACAACACAAGAAGATTACGTGATTCAGCTCAAAGCTTACGTTCTTGAGTAAA
Organism: Eucalyptus decipiens; assembly: GCA_014182575.1. Classification (NCBI taxonomy): domain Eukaryota; kingdom Viridiplantae; phylum Streptophyta; class Magnoliopsida; order Myrtales; family Myrtaceae; genus Eucalyptus; species Eucalyptus decipiens. The sequence continues at coordinate 18,247,275 of CM024610.1, forward strand.
TGATAAGACCAAAGATTCAAAAACTTATTTAAACATTTATTTCATGTCTCGTGAACAGACACGATGGTGTCTAGTGTTGTATGCGTTCATATCTTTAAATGGAATTACTAAAAGTAGCTGTAGAATAACATAATCATTTACGATAGAAACTGATCTTTATAGGACAGCAGAGAAGCTGGCACCCATCTGGGGTTGTTATAATAACATATCAATTATTTATTGACGTGATATGTGGTAAGTACCGAGACAGAACGGAGATGAGTCATGTTTTGCTCGAGGTAATAAAATATTAATGTCAACATAATAACCCCATGACATGAGGCATAAGAAAACGGACGTGCGAACCAGTGGTTAGCAACAACTTGCTATTTCATCAAATAATTTTCTTCAATGTTAACAAAGTACAAATAGCAATTCGAACCTTCCGACATACAACCATCACCCAAACTGAGTATCTCAAATACCTGCGCTCTCAAAAGGCCTTAGAAATAGGAGCCAAAAGACAACTCAAGAAAATACTGAAAAGAAAAAACTGCAGAATTACACAAGTCTGTCTGGTGCGGTGAAATCCCCACGCACCCCTTAGCGAGTTTGGCCTGGCTCTTTGCTTCCACGACAGACTGATTTCACAAAAAATTCTCAATCATGAATTAACTTTGTCAGATTACAATACTAGCTCACAATAGCATCTTGGTATTTTCAAAAGGAATTATGCGGATGTAGCCTATCCTTTAACAAATTCGCCTGCCATGGTCGCATGGCAGAAACAAAACCTATAGTCACATAATTTATATGGGTCAACCTCAAACTACACCATCTTCGGCACTTCTTTTATGCAAAATCGATTGTTACGGTTGAAAGCACATTTGCTCTACACACTCCCATATTTAGATTTGGAGTTACCTGACCCAAGCTAGAAATTAGACGCAAACTAGGAATGTACATCGATAATTTTTTGCTTGTTCGTGCGTCAAACCAACAAATCCTATTTTCAACAAAATGAATGTCTCATCATGCAAGCCAAGCCACAAAAGAATATAACATAAGCAACAAGAGGCAATAGGCCTCGTTGGTCTAACAAAGGGTGTAAAAAATATCTGATTCAAATCGAATAAAGTATTTTGGGTCTTTTGGATTCTGGTATTATACAACTTAGGTAAAAAGTAAAGGAATTAGATAGTTTGATGGTTCGATTTGATTTCGGTTTCCTCTTACTTTTTTACTTGGGACACAGACGATTGGATGTAGCTCCCTCCATTGACGCCAACAATTGCTCAAAACGTCATCATTGCCTAATCATCCACAAGGGATCATGGAGGACACCTCGTTCTTCAATCTCGTCGATTTCATGAGGAAGCCGTATATGACCGAGACATTCGTCGGCATCTTGCTATGAGCAGTCCTGATTTGGCTCGTCGTCTTGATCGGCCTCCTCATCAGCTGGTGCAGGCTCCCCCGCTGGAATGGCCTTGTCTACCTCGGCGTCCGCAGCAAGTTCCGGTTCCTCTGGACCGCCCCTCCCTGCTTTGGCGCCCAGCAGCTCTGGTTCACGTTCACAGCGTTCTCGGCCCTCTGTGCCATTTGGTTCAACTTCAGGAACAAGGGGAAGTCTGCCGGCAAGGCGGCCTCACCGGAGGGGTCCAACTACGTGGAGAGAAGCTGCGACCCTATCATGTAAGTTTGGAACTTCGACTGCTCCAATGATTTTCCTTTTTGCTCGTATTAGTTTTTGAATGTTTGTCGAGGTCGATCTTTTGTTTGCGTTTCTTTGCTGGTTAATGATTCGATTTTGGCGCTTTGCTGCTGGGCTAATGTATGTTTGTGTAGAAGAGTCGGATTTTATGCCCGCATTTGAGAGCTTTGGGAAGGCTTGAAAAACTTAATCGGACTGTTGCTTGTTCAAAAGCGAACCCTCTATGTCAGGAATGAGGAAATATCGCCAAAGATGTGGTTTTTTTCTCTTGGAGCTGTTGCTGCTGTGACAAAAGGTGGGAAGGGAAGAAGAAGGAGGAGGGAAAAAAATAAGGAGATAAGTGTATTAAAAGTACTAAAATTTATAATGAAAGTGCAATTGTCACGAAAATTTTCAAACATTGCAATCAAGCGATAAAACTCATTAGCATTTTTTATTAGGGCAAAGTACAGCCCAAGTATTAAAACTTGGCACGGAGGGACATTTAAGTGCCAAAAGTTAGGAAAGTGACACTTAAGTGCCAACTCCGGCGAACCCCACCGAAAATCCTATGTAGTAATTTTTTATTATTTTTTCATCTATGTAGTTCGTCGAAATGCTGACTCAACGAACAAAGGCAAAAACGTTTTTAAGCAGATTAAAATGTTAATATAAAAATTAATTTAATTTAATTATAAAATAAATAACTATTATTTTAATAAATAATATAAATAAAAAATTTTGAAAAAAAAAGTGGGGAGAGGAGGCGGCGGCTGAGGGATGAGCCCTCATCGCCGTCGCCTCTCCGCCGTCACGGGAAGGGCCGGCGACGGAGGGGAGGGTTGGCCTGTGGGTCGCCGGCCCTTAGCCGATTGGCGGCAAGGGCTCGCAAGTCGCCTCCCCGTCGTCACCAGCCCTTGGGCAAGGGCTCGCGGGCCTCGCCGCCGGTCGGCGGGGCTGGTGACCCTGGTCGACCCTTCCCCCTCCGTCGCCGGCCCTTCTTGGCGACGGCGGGAGGCGGCGGTGGCGAGGACTCACCGTCTCCCTCCCCTCCTTTTTTATTATAAAATATTTGAATTTGTATTTTTAATTGTTTTAAATAAATTTAGTTTTAAATTAAATTAAATTAAATTTTAAATTTTTACCATGTCAAAGACAAAACGACGTCGTTTTTGCATTTTTAGCCACATCATCGTGTAAAACGATGTTGTTTTGCACTTATCACTCCGGAAAATCGCCACGTTACTATTTTGGCTAGATTGGCACTTAAGTGATTCATTTTGCTCTGATTTTAGCACTTAAATATCATTCTGTGCCAAGTTTTGACACTCCAGGTGTCTGTACCTCTTTTTTATTTGTTAAGTTGGATGGAGTTAATGGAAGGATTTCATTACACTTTTTGAAAGTTCGCTCAATTGCATTTCCATGATAAATTTTAAGACTTAATTGTACTTTTTAAAAGCTTAAAGACTCAATTATGCTTTCATGACAAATTGTAGGATTTCCATTACACTTATCTCAAAAAGAAAAGATAAGAGGAGTTTGTGACCCAAAACATAAGCCTTATGAACTGTCAAAACGTGAGCCCCATAAGATAAAGCCAAAATAGCAACCCATTTCCCCATTCTACAAAACTATTTACAAGTGGATTGAGAAAAATTCCTCCCGTAATTTAGAACCACTCAAGTCTGGAGAAACCTATCCTCCTATTGATCTAGTGCCAAATGCCTAAAACCTATTTACAAGTGGATTGAGAAAAATTCCTCCTATAATTCAGAACCACTCAAGCCAGGAGAAACCCATCCTCCTATTGATCTAGTGCCAAATGCCGAAAAATTCAAGAGTCTGAACAACATATGGCCAAACCCCAAATGTTTACATGTTTTCTCCTACAACTTTTGCTCCTTTGACTCCCAAGCCGAACCGAACCATGCTTTTGATTTGGGTCAAAACGTGCGCACATCCCATACTTTGGTTTGGGTAACATGAAAACCTGAACCGAACTATTGACACCGCTTAACAACTCATGTAAGTCATTTCCCTTTTAGTTTTTTTTTTTTTTTTTGGTAAAAAATTTCCCTTTTAGTTAATGAGCACTTTTAATGATTACAAATCGGTTATCTACAATTGATAGAAATGATCAATTGGACCTCACAATTAATTCTGACAAAAAATTTGGTACATTAACTCTCATGTCCATGAAAATCGTTTGCGGAATTGTGATTCAGCATTGGGTATCATACATTAACGAAATTTTATATTTGCTACTTTATTTTGGTCCCAAGACTGGACTTTCCTTTTTTCCCCGTCATTGACGTTTAGATTAAGATGAGTTGGGACCTAAAATTACGTCAATGATAGAGGGTACGAGTTCCATTATAGGAGAAACATAACTCCGATGGCAATGGAGTTGAGCTCTTTGTGATTATTATTTTATTTTCACGATGGCTCACTTAGGACGCTATCCAGCCACTGTGATGATGATACGAATATGGAAGAAAGCATACAAGCCTAAAATAAAGATTTGCGATTATGTCAGTTGGAGTTATTAATAACAGAGGTTTGATCTTGAATTTCGAACAAAAATGAGGAGCCACCGTGAGGCGCGATGGAGGCGCCTCATAACATTCTTAACCAAAACATGGCTACTTAAAGTATCAAAATTAGCTAATAAGAGTACAAACAAACTACGTGTTTAAAAATCTATTTCATAACTCATTTTCCGATAACACGAATATTGATCCACACATTCAACATGTGCTAAACCTAAACCAAATCAGAATGATTTCGATAACAACAACCGCACATGATAGATTTGATGCCGACTTGCTTTTTATTTTTTACTTGATCCTATAATATAAGTTAATTAAATTGTTTTTAAACTTTGTTTATTTAAAGATTCTGGAAAAAATTTCACCCTCATTTTTTCAAATAAAGGCTCAAAGTAAACATTATTTCAAATAAAGATCTAAAGTAGTCAAATCATCTCAAATGAGAACTTTTGGCTAGCCAATGACTATTCCAACCATTGGAGAAGTGGTATTTTAGTAAAAAAAAAATTATGTTATTTTTTTTCCTTTGTTTGTTTTTTCTTTTTTTCTTTTTCCTCTTCCCTCCCCAGCTATTACCATGCCTCGTCAATGGCCGGCGAATCACCAGCCTTAGGTGAGGGCTGCCCTTGCCCAACGCCGACAAGGGCAACCCTTGCCTGAGTTTAATGACATTTGCCATAGTTGGTGAAGGGAAGAGGGGAAAAAATAAAATAAAACGAAAAGACAAAAATGCCCTTTGGCCACCAAGGTTAGGCCTTTCTCTGATATTTATATGATTACTTCAAGCTTTTATTTAAAACAAGTTCTACATCATGTCCTTATTTGAGAAAATGATGACACTTCATGTCATTATTTGAAATAATGTCTACTTTATATCCTTATTTGAGAAATGAGAGTACTCTAGGTCCTTATTTGGAATTTTTTCAAAGAATTATGAATCATTATTTCTCTTCTATATATATCTGGACCTCTACCGATGAATGCCATCAAATTCTTTTCTGCTTTCGTTTGTCTATATAGTATCAAAACTCGATAAGAGCACGCAGAACTCTTCCCTACAGGCTACACCAATGGTTGCTGCTCCCAAATATCCTTTTCCCTTAAATCTCAACGGGTAAAGTTGGTCATATTAAAGCTAATGACAACAACTATCTTCTCTCGGAGACTCGAGTATTGTCCCTTGTTGAAACTCAACATATTCAAGGTCTCCTACTAACAAAGAGCTGCTCCTCCACAAAAACTTGATCGAGAGAACGGCTGATCTTGCCGAATCTTAGGTCATCATTAGCCTCTGTGAAGAAGTTCTTGGACTTGTGGTAGGGCTTAAGACAGCTTCACAGGTATGGAAAGCTCTAGCGGAGCATTACACTCAAAGCTCTATCGCTCTGGAATTTGACCTCCTTGCAAAATTGTAACTTATTGAAAGAGGGACTAAATCCTTAGCTGTCTATCTTAGAGGATTCAAGACTATCTGTAATCAGTTTAAGTGCTGTTGGTCAACCTATTTTAGATGCAAATGAAGTTTTCGGTTTGCTCGAAAGGCCTTGGAAACAACCACACGCCTTTTGTAACATCCTAGGTCTCTACTGTACACATATTGTCCGCTTTGGACACTAAGTTCTCACAGTTTTGTTCCTCTCAGCACAGCCCATACTACCCCAAGAAAACGTGTATTGCAGGGGCAGAGGCACGAACGCACCGCCATCCCTCTCCCAAGCCAATATATTGTCCTCTTGGTACATACGCTCTCCATCAGAGTCGCACAACCTCCCTCAAGGTTTTGTTTCCTCCACCCACAGGCTCAGAACGCGTATGTACCAAAGAGGACAATATTGGGAGAGGGATGGTGGTGCGTCCGCGCCTCTATCCCTGCAATACGCGTTTTCTTGGGGGTAGTATGGGCTGTCCTGAGAGAAATAAAACCGTGAGTATTTAGTGTCCAAAGTGGACAATATGTGTGCAGTGAAGACCCATGGTATTACAAGTGGTATTAGAACTGACTCCCGACCGCGTGTGGGGTCACAACGAGAACGCCGTGCTTCTAAGGGGTGGAGAATGTGATGACCCAGACCCGGGGCAATACAGAGGGACGGACTAAGATCACCTCGGTAGTATGCAGGCGAGGAGAGTGTGATGGCCTGAGCGGCGGTGCACGGGGAGGAGGGATGGCAGTGCATTCACACCTCGGTCCTCGGACGTGCGCAAGGAAGGGGTCTCTCTCTTGTCTCGCATCGCCTAGAGAGGGAGGTCTGGGCTGCCTTATAAGGCAATGAGCTCTCTAATTGTACATACACTGTATGCATTTTCTTGAGGTAGTAAGGGCTGCCCTAAGAGGAATAAAATCGTGAGAACTTCAAAGCTATGAGCAACGTGAAAACAAAAGCATGACAAACGAGGTCTTCCTATCGGATTGTAATCACGCACCATAGAAAACAATGTTATATCTATCAACAAACAATGTTATTGACAGAAAGTGTAATGGAGATTTGAGAAAAGCTTTTTCTCTGTATATTCATTGTGTATATTTACATTAAACTGGTGAATTTATAATGTAAGAGACAAAATAATAAAACATGAAAAAATAATAAATGAATCTCTATTTTCCTATTTACCAAAACTAATCCACGGAATCGGAATCTTCAAGATATATTTCCAACACTCCCCCTCAAGCTGGTGGCCTGTAGATGTCAAGGATACCTAGCTTGCTCAATAGATATCTATGTTGTTTCCGACATAACGCTTTAGTAAAGACGTCTGCAGGTTGCTCCGTTGTTCCTATTCCCTTTGTCACGAGGACTCCATCTTTGATCTTATCCCGAGTGAAATGACAATCCACTTCTATGTGTTTTGTTCTTTCATGAAAGACTGGATTTGCCGCTAATTTGAGTGCAGCATCATTATCACAAAACAATTCAGTGGGTACACTGACCTGTATTCCGAGATCCAGGAGTAGTCCTCATATCCAGACTATTTCACAAGTGGTCTTTGCCATGGCCCGATACTCTGATTCTGCGGATGATAGTGAGACAGTTGACTGCTTCTTTGTCTTCCAAGAAATCAAGGACTTTCCCAGCTTTATGCAGAAACCAATAATAGATCTTCTGGTCATTGGACAAGTGGCATAATCTGTGTCGCAAAAAGCTGTCATCTTCATATTGCAGTCACGAGATAGAAGTATACCAAGACTTGGACATCCCTTCAGATACTTCACAACTTTCAATGCCGCATCCATATGTGATTGCTTTGGCATATGCATAAACTGGTTGAGGATTTGTACGGCATATGATATGTCAGGTCTTGTCATTGTAAGATATATCAACTTTCCGACAAGTCGCTGGTATTCTGAAGGATCTTTGAGCACTGAGTCCTTAATGTTTGAAGGAGAACTTATGTCATATTCATGCGTCGTCAACTTGACATTTTGCTCAACTGGAATGACTGCTGGTTTACATCCCGATAGACCTGCTTTAGAAACAATCTCCAAGATGAACTTGCTTTTACTGAGGCAAATTCCTTCATTGGACCGAGCAATCTCGATGCCGAGAAAATATTTTGGTGGTCCCAAGTCTTTGATGTGAAAGGTGGAGTGTAAATATTTCTTGAACTTGGCAACATCAAAATCATTATTTTCCATGACAAGTATGTCATCAACATATATCAACAAATAAATTGATGACTCTTTTGTAGTATGTGTAAACAAGGCATAATCATACTTAGAATGCTCAAAACCTACATTGGTTAGTACAGCAGTGAATTTGGCATACCATTGTCTAGATGCCTGTTTTAATCCATATAAGGATTTGCGAAGACGACATACCCGAGACTCCCCCTGTCTGCGTAATCCTTGAGGAATATCCATGTAGATTTCTTCATCGAGATCACCTTGGAGAAAAGCATTATACACATCCATCTGATGGAGAGACCAATTTCGTATGGCTGCAACGGATAATAAGGAACGTATAGTGACTTCTTTAGCTACTGGAGAAAAAGTCTCATGGTAATCAAAACCTTCTTTTTGAGTGAATCCCTTGGCAACTAATTGAGCTTTATAGCGCTCAATAGAGCCATCTGCCTTGAATTTGATCTTGTAAACACATTTGCAGCTAATCGGTTTCCATCTTGGCGGCAAAGGGACAATATCCCATGTGTGATTCTCCATTAGAGCAGTAAGTTCGGATTCCATCGCATGTTGCCATCTAGGATCTCGTGCTGCTTCAGCGAATGAGAATGGTTCTCGTTCTTCAGATATGCGACTGATACGACACATATGTCCTGGCGATAACTGATTAAATGATACATATGAGCCACTGGGATATTGTGTACCTGAAGAACTTCTTGCAGAACATATGTAATCCTTTGTCCATGTAGGTGGACGAGTGTGCCTTCCAGATCGTCGAGGCTGCTCGACAATTTGTGCTGGAGGATCCGATGATTCAAGGAGAATTGGTGAAGCAGTTGTTGTGAGAGGAGATTGGGAAATGTCCTCAGATAATCCTGGCGATGTTGCTTATGAAGGTGGAAATTCCATTGATGCAGACGAAGATGGTCCTGATGATATGGGTGGTCCTAGTGCAATAAGACACCTTGGTGCTGAGGATAAAGATTCATCGGACAAAAAATGTCTGTCGTGTCCTGATGGTAAAGAGGACTGTGATGAAGAATGATATAGCTAGAATAAGTACCTAGAGGGGGGTGAATAGGTATATAAACGATTTTTCTCAATAATTGCACAATACTAGACAGTTAAAGGATTTGAGACAAACAATAATCGAAGTAAGACTGAGAGAAGAGAAAATTGAACACGCGGTTTATAGTGGTTCGGCTTATTTCAAGCCTACATCCACTCTTCTGCACTGATAGCCTATTGGCTGGATTCCACTATGAACAAAGAGATGTTACAGCGATGTTCTTCCTTGATTTCTCGGTGTAGGTGATTTTCCACACTCGCTCAAGGTATCACTAAATATAGACACTCTTTGTGTATTACAACTTCGCTCAGAATGTATCGACTAATAATCAAGGTGCTTCAGACTCTGGAATTTGTCTATCGATCATTCACTAAAGCAACTAGAACGTCTTCCTTTTATACTCCTTTATGCCATCATACCGTTGGCACTTACCAAATGAATTCCTCCAATCTACCTGTTGGACGGAATCAATCAAGAAGATCATTCGAGCTATTAAAGGAACCTGACGATAGCCCATCAATCCTGTTTGCCCATACAATCAGGATCTTGGTTTCTAAGAATAGAACCTTCTAAGAATATTTCGTCGACCATCGGATCTTCAAACAATCTTGATTACGAATAAAAGAATCCGTTATAATTATCCAGCCAAGAGATCTTCTCCAGAGGATAGGACTAAATCCTCAACCAAATACTTCGGCTCTGGATTGCCTTCGTCACTGGATTAAAAAAACTGTAAATGAGAATAGTCTTGAGTCTTGAGTCTTGAGTCTTGAGTCTTGAGTCTTGAGTCTTGAGATCTGAAAGTCTTCAGACTCTAAACAGAAGGTCTACATTTATCCAAACTAGACTGATAGAGACGTTTTGTCAGCTTCAAAACATTTTGGAAAGATTTTTCCAACAATCTCCCCCTTTTTGATGGTGACAAAACTTTCATGTAGATTTGAACAACTTTGACCTGCAAAATATTACTCAAGAAATATGGCTATCTCATAAAGATTAATAAAACAACCAGAGACTCGCATCCACGAAAATCGGTTAGTCTTTCATGAGTAATACCATATAACAACACTTTGATATAATAGTAAACGGTCAAGCATCAATCAAAATCCACACTCAAGTCAGTCAAATTCAAGTTCACACCCAAGTTCACTCATGTCATACTCAAAAACAAACATATTCAAACATAAAAGAAATTTAGAGTTCAAATTGCAATTCTCCCCCTTTTTGTCATCATTAAAAAGGTGAGAAAAGAGTCAAGTCTTCTTGGGAATGCGCACAATCTGGAAATCTCCCATCGATCGTACGGTCCCTTCCAGCCTCTTCAAGTCTTCCCGTAGATGAGCTACTTCTTCTCCTTTGGCATTGGCTTGAATTTGAAGAGCGAGGTCTTTCAATTGATCTCGCAGTGGAAACGAAGATGCTTGTCCAGCATTCTTCATGACTTGAAGTTCACTGATCCGAGCATAGATTTGACCCTTCATTTTAAGAACATCAAGAATACGACGAAAATCTGCTGTATTGTCCGTCTGTGTGCTCGCATTTGCTTTCTCGGATGGAGTGAAGTCAGACGATGGACCTTCTGTGTAATCTTGCAAATTTGATGTTGATGTATCATGTCCTTCCTCAGGCATTTGAGAAGCCTGAAGATCTTCTGGATTTTCTGGTGAGCGACTCACACCTTCACTATTAACAGCATGTGGTGTAGTCCTTCCTTGCTCGCCATCTCCCCCTGTCTCTAGGACCTCCAATGGGGAAGAGTGATGGTCATGCTCTTCAGCATCTGCAGACTTTTCTTTTTCTGCTTCTCCTTCTTCTTGATTTCTTTCTGTTTTTCTTTGTCTTGTTGCTCCTCTGCTGCTCTGTTCTTTGCTTGCTCCTCCTCTTCTCTCTGTTCTTTTTCCTTTGCTTCTTTTTCTTTCATCTGTCGTTCTGTTGATTCAGGTACAGAACGTCTAGTTCTTATCAATGCAGAGATAGTGAGATCTTCCTCTTCTTCTTCATCCTCCAAAATAAGAGTTCTTTTCTTTTTGGATGGAGCACTCATGCGCTCCTTCCCTTTTCTCTTAGATGCAGAAGATGCTGGAGTCTTCACTTTGAACTTCTCCATTGCCTTATCAAGCTCTTTCAGACGCATTTTTGTCAGCATTTTCAGACCTACCACCATTTTGTCACATGGTCGAACACAAAGAGTGTGTAGAGGATCAATGTTCAAGTGTCTGAAGATTTTGGTCACAAGACTTGGGTAAGGCAATTGACCCTTGTCCTTCGCCATTGCTCTGTACATGTGAAAGAGAATGGTGTGAGGGAGAGAGAACTTCTTCCCTGTATTGATCGCATACATCAATTTTGCCTCGGAGTTAGACACGCGCCTTGGATGTAGACTTTGGCCCGATACGCTTGATCACAATTTTGTGAAGCAAGATGTTGATGGCACGCATTCTTGTGTAGGTAATTCTCCCCTCTCGTAGACCTGTCTTTGACAAGATCCAAAGGTGGCACGAGCAATCGAAACTTTGATTGGTTGATAGCGTCCTCTTTCAACTCCAATTATGTCAGCCAACATGTTCACATCTATGACATGGTCTTGGTCTCGAACACTGAAAGATATTCTATTTGCATCTAAAAAGCTGATATTCGAATAGAAGTATGTTGTCAATTGCGCATAACCATCTGTGGTATCGGAGCAAAATTGCTCAAGTTGAAGCAGATTGAACTTCTCCCTTAAGTTCACATTAATGGCATCCAAGAAATCGAAATCAACACTTCTAGGGTTTATCACCCCTCGCTTCAACAGTCTGAAGAACAAATTCTCCTGTTCCTTTGATTTAAACAAATCCATCCTTTTTTCCCTTCATCTTCGCAGCAACACCCATTCTAGGTTGAAGTTCACTGAACATTTTATCATCATCGTTCCCGTCGATCCGATTCATCCCGATACACGAGGGTCACTTGGAATGTTCGCAAGTGCTTCCTCAGCCTTTCCTTTGGGAGCAATTCCCAAATCCTCCATTTTTCAGAAAGATATACTCATTCCCATAATTTTTATCTTTAAGGAAATCATCTATATAGTTCAGCGGAGTCCCAATGCTTTTCAACGCATGATAGAGCTTGTAAATAAAAGAGGGTTTTTGGACTCTTACAGGGTCTGCATCCTCGATTATTTCTTCCTCCGGTTGATTACCTGCACCTTGTGGGGTAGATGGTGAAGAGTGACGTGGTGGAGAGTGAATCGGGTTTTGTTGCTGACTCGGTAAAACTTCCTCTTCGGTGAGATCAAAATGGGTAGGCCCCTCCCTTTTTCTTTGTGGTCCCCTGTTCGCGATTCTTGAAGACTTCCTCGAAGAAGACATCCTTCCTTGTCGTTGAAAGATTCCTTTACTCACTTTCCCAAGAAAAGATGACAATTTTCTTGAAGATGAATACGAAGTGGAGACAGGATTGGGAGGAGAATGCCTTTTAGGGTTTTGAAGTGTAAGTGAAAAAGAAAACTATATATAACTCAGTTTTAAAAAGGAAAAATCAATAGGCACAAAGGAAAGTGAACAGACACCTTGTTTTAAAATCAATAACTGCCAAATAGAGGTTAATCGTTTTTGAAAAAACAAGATTCCGTTTTTCATGGAAATCATAAATTAACTGAACTAAAGATCGTACCTTTTCGAGTTTGAATAAAACAACTTACAGTCTATAGCCATGAATGTCTGAGTCTTAGGGTTGGAGAGTCTCTAGACTTTAACTTCCTCAAGCTTCAAAATGTTGAGTCTGGAGCGGATATGATCGAATTGATTCTTCTCCAAAGGCTTTGTGAAAATATCTGCCAGTTGGCTCTTTGAATCAACAAATTGAATCGAGATTTCTCCATTTTGAACATGATCTCTAATGAAATGATGTCGAATCTCTATATGCGTTGCTCTTGAATGAAGGATTGGATTCTTAGTGAGATTGATTGCGCTGGTGTTGTCACATCTAATCTCTGTGCATGAGTCTTCAATTCCAAAGTCTTGTAGTTGTTGTTTTATCCATAGAATTTGCGAACAGCAACTTCCAAGAGCTACATACTCAGCTTCTGTTGTTGAGAGAGACACAGTGCTTTGTTTCCTTGAAAACCAAGACACTGTCCTGCTTCCAAGCAACTAGCAAGTTCCCGAAGTGCTCTTTCTATCAACTCTGCAACCGGCCAGATCTGCGTCTGAGTATCCCAGAAGATTAAAGTCTCCCTTCTTAGGATACCAAAGATCGATGCTTGAAGATGAAGCAACGTATTTGATAATACGTTTTGCAGCACTGAGATGGGATTCTTTAGGATCTGATTGAAACCTAGCACAGATGCAAACACTCAACAAAATGTCGTCTAGAAGCGGTAAGATAAAGAAGTGAACCGATGATGCTCCCTGTACAGCTTTTGATCAACTTTCTTCCCTTCTTCATCTTTGTCTATCTTCAAAGAACATGACATTGGTATGTCGGTCTTTTTGCACTTTTCCGGTCAAACCTTTTGACAAGATCATTAGCATATTTTTCTTGATGAATAAAAGTTCATTCCTTCAATTGTTTTATTTGAAGACCAAGAAAGAACGTTAACTCTCCCATCATACTCATTTCAAACTCATCCTGCATAGACTTTGAAAATTTCTTGCACAGACTTTCATTAGAGGATCCAAAAATAATATCGTCCACATATATTTGAACAAGTAAAAAGATTTTGCTTTCCTTTTTGATAAATAAAGTAGTATCTACTTTACCTTTGACAAAACCATTCTTAATTAAAAACTTACTTAGTCTTGGTCGTACCAAGCTCGAGGTGCTTGCTTTAAAACCATACAAGGCCTTTTTCCCAAGACCGAGTCGGCTTCTTTGGGTCTTCAAACCCGGAGGTTGTCCCACGTAAACTTCCTCATGGATAAATCCATTTAGGAAGGCACTTTTGACGTCTATTTGGAATAACCTGAAATTTTTATAACAAGCAAACACAAGTAATAGACGAATAGCTTCTAACCTTGCTACTGGAGCGTAAGTCTCATCATAGTCTATTCCTTCTTCTTGTGTATATCCCTTGGCCACGAGTCTTGCTTTGTTTCATTTACGACTTTTCCTTTCTCATTCATCTTGTTCCCGAACACCCATTTAGCTCCAATAACGGTTTGCCTTTTGGTTTAGATGTTAATTCCCAGACATCATTAATGTTGAACCTGTCTCCGAGCTCTTCTTGCATCACTTCAATCCAGCTTTCATCAGATAAAGCTTGTTCTATGCTTTTTGGTTCAATTTCAGAAATGAGAGCCACTGCACTAGACTCTTCACGCCTTTTGGATCTGGTACGAATTCCTTCATTAATTTCGCCAATAATGAGATCTTTATGATGACTGGACTTATGCTTGATTCTTGGTTGATTTGTCCGGTTGATGATCTTTTCTTTATTTGAATCTTCACGATCGCCTTGATGCTGGTCTTCCCAGTCCGAGAAGCTTCTTGAGTTGTAAGCTTTGGAGAGTCTGGAGCAGGTTCAGGCTCTTCATGATGAATCTGACTAGATTCATCTTGCGTAGAGTCTTGAAATTTGACATTCATTGATTCCTCTACAGACTGACTCTTCTTGTTGTAGACTCTGTAGGCTTTGCTTGATGTAGAATATCCAAGGAAGATGCCTTCATCGATCTTTCTTCAAACTTACCAACTCGATCTTTAGCATTTTTCAATATAAAGCATTTGCAACCAAACACATGAAAGTATGAAACAATAGGCTTCTTACCTTTGAATAACTCATAAGGGGTTTTCTCTAGAATAGGTCTTAAGAAAACTCTATTGATGATGTAGCATGCTGTTGAAACAACTTCAGCCCAAAATCGTGAAAAAATCTTGCTTTCAATTAAAAGAGTTCTAGCCATTTCTTGAAGAGATCTATTCTTTCTTTCCACAACTCCATTTTGCTCTGGAGTATATGGCGAAGAGAACACATGATTAAATCCAGATTTATCACAAAATTTTGTAAAATCTTGATTTTCAAATTCACCTCCATGATCTGTTCTTATACTTGAGATAACACACACTTTTTCATTTTGAACATTTTTAGCAAATTTTTCAAAATACGAGAAGGTTTCGGACTTACTTGCAAGGAAATATACCCAAGTAAAGCAGGAGTAATCGTCCACAATTACTAGGCAATATTTTTTAACCTCCAATGCTCTGAGTTCTGGTTGGTCCGAAGAGATCCATATGCAGCAACCGCAGTACATGATTAGTGGAGACATGATTTATTGGCTTAAATGAATTTCTTACCCTTTCCCTTAATGCATGGAGTGCATGGATCGGACTTTTGGTATGGTAATTTTGGTAGACCTCGAACAAGCGCTTTGATGAGATTTTGGCTAATTGCTTTATGTTGACATGATCAAGCTTTTTGTGCCATAAGCTTGCTTTGTCTTGAATTGAGATTAGGCATTGCGATTCATTTGGTTTCACATCTAAGAGATAGATGTTTCCATGCCTTCGACCCATGAAAGACTGAGTAGAGTCTTTACTAGTTCCAGAACATATTCCTTCTTGAAAGAAGATCTTAAAACCAGTATCACACAATTGACTGATGCTGAGAAGATTGTAATTGAGTCCTTCCACTAAGGAAACATTACTTATTGTGAGATTTCCAATTTTCACAGTTCCAAATCCCACAATACTTCCTTTGCTTCTTCCTCCAAATGAAACATTTCCACCATTTACTTGGACAAGATTTATGAAACAATTTGAGTCTCCTGTCATGTGTCTTGAGCATCCATTGTCAAGATACCATTTTACCTTTTTCTTGACGGAGACCTGCATTTAAAAGAGAGTCTCAAGCTTTCTTTGGTACCCAAATTTTCTTGGGTCCTTTGGTGTTAGTAAGATAAACAGAATTAGCCCATGTTTTCTTAACAGTTTCCAAACCATAGGACACTCTTTTTCAAAGTGATCCGGATCGTTGCATTTTGAACACCCGAGGGCTTTTCGACCTACGACTTTACAAAAACTTTCTTGAAATGATTTTTGTAAGCCTTTCTCGAGGGTCTTTGCTTGATTCTTTCTTTTACTTTAGGAAAATCAATCAAGGGAATAGTTTTATTGTTATACCTAGACCAGACTTATTGAAGTAAGGTCTTTGAGCTGAAAGAATTTTTTCAAGTTTTTCGGACCCTATTGTAAATTTCTTTGAAATATTTGATAAGTCAGTTTTTAAAAGAGCATTTTCTTTCAAAAGACTATTTTCATTTTCTTTAAGAGTGGAAACATTCAAGTCTAAACTTTTAACTCTTTCTTCGAAAACGTTTTCCTTTTGTTTTAGAGCTGAGTTTTCCTTTTTAAGTTCGGAAATTCTTTTGAGAGAAGTCTTAAGACTAAGACATAGTTCATCAATGTATTTAGAAACTTTGACAGGAATTTTGAAATCACTTACCTCAAATTCACTGTCTGAGTCTGATCCAGAATCTGAGTTTGAGTCTGATTGTGCCATTAGACATAGATTGGTATACTCATTATCACTTTCTTCACACTCGTATCACTCTGTGTTTTGGCTTTGAGAGCTTTTGAAACTTTTCAGCTTTTCCTCTCTTCTTCTTCAGAAGAGGACAGTTGGGTCTGATGTGTCCATTTTTCTTACATTCAAAGCAAACTACATCTTTGTTTGGTTCCTTATCATCAACAAACTTGATCTGCTGTCTTTGAAAACTTTGTTTCTTTGAGTTGAACCTTCTTCCTTTTCTATTCAGTTTTCTGAATCTTCTTATCATGAGAGCAAGCTCCTCATCGTCCATATCATCTTCAGAATCTGCATCATCAGAATCATCATTTGATTTTAATGCAATGGATTTCTTACCTCTTGGATCTTCGTCTTCATTGATTCGTTCGACTTCATAAGACTGAAGAGTTCCAATCAGCTCGTCGACAGATAGTGGCATGATTATTTGCGTCTCCCTTATTGAAGTCTTTATGTGATTCCAATCCTTGGAGAGTCCACGCAGTAGCTTGTTTACCTTCATGGGATCAGAAATTTTTTGTCCTTGATTCTCAAGACCATTGACAATATTTGTAAAACGGCTAAACATGTCAGTTATAGATTCTCCTGGTTTCATCTTGAAGGCTTCATATTGACCGAGGAGAATGTTAATTCTGGTTTCCTTCACTCGATCTGTTCCTTCATAGGTGATATGTAATCTGTCCCAAACTTCTTTTGCTGTAACACAAGAAGATATTCTGTTATATTCAGTTGGTGACAAAGCACAATATAAAGAATAAATTGCTTTTACATCGAGTACTTGTCTCTTGAATATCTCTTCCTGAGTCATTCCAGTGGTCTCAACAGTTTCTTTCCCTCTTTCAGAGACTAATGCAGCTGTAGGAGTAATTCCTTTTTCTACAACGTCCCATTCCAGAGGATCCTTTGATCGTAGGAAGGCTTTCATCTTGTTTTTCCAGATGTTGTAATCCTTCCCATCAAAGTAGGGTGGTCTGGTATTGCTTTGCCCTTCCACCAGCCCTGGTGCTAGCATACTAGCCATGGATCTTTTACTCTGAAGTAAAACACTTCAAATAAAGTGAGTACACGAGCTCTGATACCAATTGATATAGCTAGAATAAGTACTTAGAGGGGGGTGAATAGGTATATAAACGATTTTTCTCAATAATTGCACAATACTAGACAGTTAAAGGATTTGAGACAAACAATAATCGAAGTAAGACTGAGAGAAGAGAAAATTGAACACGTGGTTTATAGTGGTTCGGCTTATTTCAAGCCTACATCCACTTTTCGCACCGATGACCCTATTGGCTGGATTCCACTATGAACAAAGAGATGTTACAGCGATGTTCTTCCTTGATTTCTCGGTGTAGGTGATTTTCCACACTCGCTCAAGGTATCACTAAATATAGACACTCTTTGTGTATTACAACTTCGCTCAGAATGTATCGACTAATAATCAAGGTGCTTCAGACTCTGGAATTTGTCTATCGATCATTCACTAAAGCAACTAGAACGTCTTCCTTTTATACTCTTTTATGCCATCATACCGTTGGCACTTACCAAATGAATTCCTCCAATCTACCCGTTGGACGGAATCAATCAAGAAGATCATTCGAGCTATTAAAGGAACCCGACGATAGCCCATCAATCATGTTCGCCCATACAATCGTGGATCTTGGTTTCCAAGAATAGAACCTTCCAAGAATATTTCGTCGACCATCGAATCTTCAAACGATCTTGATTACGAATAAAAGAATCCGTTATAATTATCCAGCCAAGAGATCTTCTCCGGAGGATAGGACTAAATCCTCAACCAAATACTTCGGCTCGGATTGCCTTCGTCATTGGATTAAAAAAACTGTAAATGAGAATAGTCTTGAGTCTTGAGTCTTGAGATCTGAAAGTCTTCAGACTCTAAACAAAAGGTCTGCATTTATCCAGACTAGACTGATAGAGACATTTTGTCAGCTTCAAAACATTATGGAAAGATTTTTCCAACAAAGAAAACTTTTCCTCAAATGGAAATATATCTTCATGGAATTCAACATCCCTGCTGATGAAGAAAGTCCCTGTAGAGATCTCCATAACTCGATATCCTTTCTGAAGAGAAGAATATCCCATAAAGACGCACCGAGTGGCTCGAGGGCCCATTTTATCTCGAGGACCCACATTTGTTGTATAGCACAAACAACCAAATACTTTAAGATGATTATTATCAAGCTGTTTGTTGTAAAGCATCTCAAAAGGGGTCCTACCATTAAGAATTCGAGTTGGCATGCGATTAATCAAGTAAGCTACTGTGACCACACAATCTCCCCAAAAATCTTCTGGAATGGAAGCTTGGTATTTTAGAGCACGAGCAACCTCTAACAGATGCCTATGTTTGCGCTCAACAACTCCATTTTGTTGCGGAGTGTAAGTGCAAGAACTTTCATGAATTATACCATGGGAAGATAGAAATGTGTTGCAATCAGAAGTGAAAAATTCACGCCCATTATCTGTACGAATTTTTTGTACAGATTTACCAAACTGATTTTTAATTATGGAAATAAAGTTCGATATATGACCAAAAGTTTGGCTTTTTGATTGCATAAGATAAACCCATGTGGCTCGAGTGTAATCATCAACAATTGTAAGGAAGAATTGAGATCCATCACGGTGAAGAGTACAATAAGGTCCCCAAATGTCCATATGAAGTAAAGAGAAGGAGTCTGTTGTACGAGATGTACTTTTCGGGAAAGGTGCTCGAGATTGTTTAGCTAAAGGACATATTGGACATTTTGGATGAGGAAAAGAAGCACTGTGACCCAATCGTTGAAGAGAAAGGAGATTTTTATTTGAACTGATAGCATTACAAGAAACATGCTTATTTAATAATTCTAAATCTCCTAGGGAATTGTTCCAGAAATAGAGTCCATCTACCATACTACCCAAGGCCATCACTCTGCCAGTCGAATGGTCCTGAAAAAGACAATTGTCGGAATTGAATGTGGCATGGCAAGAGTTGTCTTCACATACTCTTGAGACAGACAAAAGATTGAATTCAAATTCTGGAATATAGAGGACATTTTTCAAGATTAAATTTGGACCAAGTTGAACGGTGCCGGTTTTGGTAACATTTGTGATGTTCCCATTTGGAAGACGCACCGTGATAGGAGATTCTGGCATTTTATATGTGTGAGAAGAAAATTTTTTGTTGCATACTATGTCGTCACTTGCACCTGAATCGATAATTCATACATCAACTGGAAACGAATTCTTGTTGTATAGGAAAGTACCTGAGAATCCTGCACTTTTATCGCTGGTCTTGAGTTGATCTAGCATTTGTACAATATTCTAAAATTGTTCTTGAGTGATCATCTGGTGAGGTGATCCATCTGCCTTTTGTGCAAAAACTTGGGAAATAATGGATTCTCTCTTTTTGTCATTAGGCTTTCCATGCAGCTTCCAACAGGTCTCAATGGTATGATGTGGACGTTTATAGTAGCTGCAATATTTATTTTTAAATCTGGAATTTTGCCCACTGACCTTTCTTGCTGACGTGGCACGATCCTAGCCGTCCGATTCTGTTGAAGCTGCGGATAGATGACGGCCGTCCGATCCGGCGCGCCGATCTCGTCCGTCCATTCCAGCGCTAAGATCCCAGCCGTCCGATCCAGCGCGCCGATCTTGTCCGTTCATTGCAGTGCTAAGATCCCAGCCGTCAAATCTAGCGCGTCTATCTGAGCCATCCATCTTGGATCGGCGATCCCAGCCATCCATTCCAGATCTTGGATCCGAGCCATCGGATCGCAATGTTTTAGGGTTTCCTCTGGTTCTCCTCGTCGCAGCCGTAGTGACGATTTTTCTCTCCAATCTGTGGAGGTTCCACCGAGAGTTGTATCGCCGGAGGGAAGAACAGCCAAGCTCAGGCCTTCGCCTACTCGAGCGTGTCCAGCGGCGGCCATCCGATGATGCTCCTCTTGGACGGCCAACTGGTAAATGTGGCCGAGCGGTGGTGGAGGGTCCATCGCGAGGATTTGTGATCGGAAAGCCGAGAAGGATTCATTTAAAATCAGTAAGAATCTCGTCGTTTTCTCCCTCTCTTTAAGTTTGCAGTACTGTTGGAGAGTTTCCTCGGGACCCTCGAGTCGTTCTTCGGCGGCCTCAAGCTCATTCCATAGGGCAGAGAGGCGGTTGAAGCAGGAGGTAACCGAGAGGTTCCCTTGCTTCAACTCCGATAGAGCTTGGGTGACGGTCAACAGCTTCGCTCGGTCGAGGCACCCATACATCTCGCAGATGCTGTCCCAGAGAGTTTTGGAGTCTTCGGTAGGTGGAAGTCTGGCTACGATTTATGGTGCGAGACAGTTCCCAAGCCATGTGCGAACCAGTTGGTTGCACTTGTGCCACTGCCGTTGAAGACGTTCGTCGGTCGGAAAAGGAACGGCTCCGTCGAGGAAGCCGTCCTTGTCTTTGGTGACAAGGGCGGGCCGGAGATCCCTAGCCCAAGCCGCGTAGTTCTCTGCTCCGGTAAGCTGCATCCCGAGGAGCTTCAATTCGGGTCCATCGGCTGGCGACGTGTACAGAGGGTCGCCGGGTTCAAGCTGTCCGCCATCGCCAACCGGAAAAAAACAGCGGCGCATATCCGGGTTGAAATCCTAGGTAGGGATTGGATCCGGTTCCCTGACCCGGTGGCGCGTATCCGGTTTGAAATCCCGAGTAGGGATTCATCCCTTGACCTGGGATAGATCCGGAACCCTGAGCCGGCGGCGTGTATCCGGGTTGAAATCTCGGGTAGGGATTCGTCCCTTGACCCGAGATAGATCCGGTCCCTTGACCCAGAACAGATCCAGATTCCTGAGCAGAGTTTGTTTGGCCTGATGTCTCTGTGGGGCCTGTTACAGACGGCGACGGCCCAAAAGGATACTGGGCCCATACCTGTCCTGGCGACGGGCCAAAAGGGTACTAGGTCCACACCTGTCCATATGTTGGAGGAAAGGCTGGAGGCCACTGGACTAGGCCGGAGGTTTGGCCCGACTCTAGAATTAATCTGGCAGAAATGGTGTCTTCTGATGGACGAACAGCAGTTCGATCGCCGCCAAGAGGAACAATCGGATCTGAGGTAGGTGTCTCCTCTGTTGAGGAATTCTCAACATTATTCGTCATGGCACCAAAAAATTGAATTCCTAATCGTTTTGCTAGTCTGTTTCGCAGATAAAGATCATGCAACAACAGGCCAGAAAAGCGACGACGACAATTCAGAGAAGAAAAAGATGCGGAAGCTAGGCCAGGAGCATAGGCTCTGATACCATGACAGAAAGTGTAATGGAGATTTGAGAAAAGCTTTTTCTCTGTATATTCATTGTGTATATTTACATTACACTGGTGAATTTATAATGTAAGAGACAAAATAATAAAACAGGAAAAAATAATAAATGAATCTCTATTTTCCTATTTACCAAAACTAATCCACGGAATCGGAATCTTCAAGATATATTTCCAACAGTTATTTTGTCAAATTAGAAAAAGTGCTATATTGTCATTTCATTCCTCTGATTTTCAATGTTCCCATTTTTTGGACAAGATACATTGTAATATATGGGGACCAACCCAGTTTCTTTGTCACAAGCTTTTGGTATTATGTGGTGTTTATTGATGATTTTTCACCAATTTTGTTGGTTATATCCACTGAAGAGGAAAATTTGATTGTTTTAAAATATTTTTGTCATTTCCAAAATTTGTGGAAAATCAGTTCGAGCGAAAAAATCAAGATTTATAAATCAGGTGGAGGCGGAGAATTTCTAGTTGTAGTCTACTTGAATACACTTGATAGATGCAGCCAAAGTTAGAGACCCGAGGTCAACATAAATAATTCTCTGTCTTGACAAGCAAAAGGTACGCTCCCACGTACCATTCTTAAACAAAAGATGGTTGCTTAAAATCATAACAAGCAAGCGCCAGCCAGAGAATGATTTTGCAACTGTAGAATACCTTGTGTGTAATTCTCAGTAATCTTCAGGAAAGATTCTTGGGTCAAGAATAGAAGCACTACACCTGTGTCTACGAGGGCTATTACAGAAATGAGTTTATCATATTTGGAACGTATGGCTTGATCAAGACGTTTCTTGAGCTAGCACTTCGGATACTCTGGGTGTTTGGATCTTTTTGGGATTCTTGGATATTCTGGGATTCGTGAGAGAAGAAATAGAGACCATCACTTGGTTCTTCTAAATCATCGGGTTCATTAGACTCAACATCATTATTTCGGAGAATGTTTCGATGATGCAGATGGTTTTATCAATGGTCCATCTTCAAGAGAGAAATTAGATTCAAGGTCGCCTTCTTCAAGAGAGATGACCGTCCTTTTTTCAACAGCATTCACAAGATTCATTCTGCTCTTCTTTGCCTAATGGCAATTTTTGGCAAAATGCCCTTTGCGTCAACAAATAAGGGATTTGTCTTCTTCTTTTTTTTCCCTGTTGCTGCTACTTCTTTCTTACTTACTCTTCCTGAGAAATTTTCATTTGCCTCTTTTTCTCCATTTAGAAGAGTATTTCTTCAAATCTCTCTTTCTTATTTAAGCAATCACAAGACAAATTCTTATGACCACATATGATTTCAAGCCCAACTTTTTGCAAGCTTTATCAAGAGCTTTGTTGTTTTCTATAAATTCTTTTAATGCCTTCTTACGTAGGTGTTGCTCATCAAGAGCAGCATGAACACCTTGTTGGATTTCCCCAAGGGAGGCTTCAAGGGTTCTTCTAATTTAGTTCTAGAAGAATTTGTCTACCAAAGTAGCAATTTGCTTTGATAGGAAGACAAGAAAATGGGTTTCAAACCTATATCTCCGCCTAGAGCATAGTAAAGCTTCATTTCTTTAAAGTGCCTGTCAAAGTCCTTCCTTTTAATTAGAGCAGCATTTTCTTTCGAAGAACTACGTTCTCTTTAGTTCTAGGAGGTCTTCTGAGCTGCCCATGAAATAGAGATAAAGAATCTGCATAACTTGGTTAAAATCCTAGGCCAGAAAAGTATTCTGGTCAACTAGTAGAAGGTTCATCCATCAATCTAGTAGACTACCCATAAATCTGCTAACAAATTCCAAAAGTATGTCAAAGTGATTGATTTCTAGATTTAACAATAAGGCATTCATCCAGGCACAGAACTCTTGCAATGATCCATTCCATTAGTGATATGGAAGACATCAAGGGCCAATGAAAGCATAGAGGTGATGGGGCCACCGAAATTGGACTATGCTGGTTCTGGATCATTTCTTCCTTGCAGATCTTCATCTTCTTCCCTCATCATGAAACTGATTGGGAGGATAGCTTCTGCTTCTGAGTCTGATGGGCTTTCTTGTGAAGGCTCAAGGGATTTTGAGCCCTTTGTGTCAGATGGAGGGTTTTACCTGTTTCTTCTTGAGCTACTATTGTGATTTCTGGCATGGTGCTTCAGTAGTAATTTCTCAAGAACGATTTGATAAGTTTCTAAATCATAAAAGAAAAAGAAGGTATAGAGGAAGAATCAAGTTGTTGTCCTGACTTTTCTTTTTACTTTTCTGCAAGGATCCTGTCTAGGATGGCCAAGATATCAGATTTGAGAGAGCTTGGGCTTTGGATATTGAGGCTTGAAAAAACATCTGAGGAAGTTGAAGAAGAGTGTGATAACCTCGATCTTTTTCATGAGGAAATGAATGGTGGATCAAAGGATGAGGTTCTCGGGGGATGTATTCCTTCTTGAAGAGTCTTAATATGTTTTAACTTTTCAATATCAACACTCTGGTCATCAAGATAGTGTCGAGAAGGCAAAGCTCCCATTTCCATCTTTCAGAGCTTATATTGGAGGAGTTGTGGCAGCTTATTTTGTGCTACTACCATCTGGTCTACTTGCTGATGGACATGGTCCATATGAGTTTTTATTTCTCCTACTTCAGTCTTTACTTTACAGACTTCAGACTGAATATTAGACACTGTGTTTAACGTTTTGAGTACCTTATTCTAGGCCAGAGCATTTTTTGTCTGCCAATTTAGAACAAACTTTGCAGGGTTGACTTTTTTGGATTTCCTACTAAATCAACTCCAGTTGGGTTTCTAATCTTTAGGCAATGCTCATATCCATTTGAGCTTGTAAATTTGGCCAAGGCAGGGATATCTAAAGGCTGAAACATGCAAATACTAGGCAAAACAGGTGGAGGAGGTGGCCGTGCATCTTACCTACAGAACTGTGTAGTACTCTTATCCAAACCAGGTTTTATCTTTACCCATTTGAGGATGAGTTTATAGAATGGGGACACAGGCTTGGTTATAGAAGGGTTGGCCTTTAGAGGAGAGGGTTTGTATTTAGGCGAAGATGGTGGAAAATTTCAGGAGATATATCATGTCTTGGTGGTCTATAGGACACCAATGTTCTCCATCTTCTCCATGGGTTCCAATAGACTGATTATCATTTTCCCAACTTTTGAAAATCTCACACCCAGAACGATACTTCTTCTTTCTCCTGGAAGGTCTGTCATCCTCTTTGTCAATCGGAGCTAAACAATACTAGCATTGGCAGTCATCCCATGGATAATGGCTTGTCAAAGGATCTTTGCAGTAGAAGGCTTCTAACTCTAGCCTTGCTCCTTCACCTTCCTTTGGAAGTGGTCAAACTTGATAACCACTAAGCCATCCTTCTTCTTGGTGAATTTGGATCTTGCCACTTGAATGGATGGGGAATTTTGGTGAGACTTTTCTTAGTTAGTCACCAAGGTGTCTAGGAGAAGTTTGACTAACTCTGCTCGATGGATCTGCCATTGTACATGGACACATGACAGTGTTTGATTGTTGTCAATCGAGATCAAAAGTGCATCATTTGCTCTAGGCAAAGTTAGATCCAAAGTCTAGAGTGAAGCATTGCCACAACAAAGTCTGGAGTCTGAGGTGCTCTAGTAATTTGTAGCTGCCTTTTCAAGGCATTAAGCATACGAGCATCCGAAGGAGCCATGTTGAAATTAGAGAATATGTAGGCAAACATAGTTTCAGCCTTTAATGTGGTTTTGACTGTCCCAATACAGGCATATTAGTAGTCAAGAAACCGAGTGTCAAGTAACATCATTCGGCCTCCTATTGGAAGTCCTTTTTGACCATGGAAAGATAAAGCTAGGCGAATAGCACCAAAGTGCATGTGAGTATAGCCTTGAGTAAGCCACTAGCACAAGAAATCATGAGGCATTTGCAAGCTACAAAGTGTTCTTGTTTGGTGGCTAGAATACAATGCTGATCCAACTGTGTTGATTGGACATACTCTTCAGACTTCCTTTCGAGTATGTTGGATGAGTTTCTTTATAGAACGGATTGGTGAGACGGATGCAGGTTTAGCAAAGGCTGAATATGGATCGACAAGGGGAAAGTGAGTGTTGGAGATTTTGTCATCTTCATTGAGGTAAGACACCTCATAAAGATAGGCAATCATCGAAGCATTAGTTCCACATAATGAGTTTGAGGAATCAAAGTGATGGATGCGTCGACGACTGGAGCGTTATCCGAAAGGTTCATTTCTGACATCATAAATGGCTTCCTTCTCATCGATACTTGTGTGTGTATATCTCGATTTATTTCTTCTCCCGCCTAAGCATCTAATAGCATCAAGAGAATCTCGTTCTATTTTTGCCCTCACTACGGTCACCTCCAAATACCATTATCAATGCTCTTGGTACGTGAGATATCAGCATATATACTAAGTTATAAAGCAAAATGGAGACACAGCATCGAGCCATCTTCACCCGCGCAAGAATGTACGTACCCTCGTCTGTCTCCTCTCTCATTTACCCTGTGCAATAGCAACTTCGGCTCCAATACACACAATCCCTGTCGTTGTTGTCTCTTCATCATCATCTGTCTCTCCTAGATTCGTCTAAAACATATTGGGCCCGTGAGGTACCCCACTATCTCATAGGCTACATTATCCATGAGAAAAAAACCTGGATGACTGGCCCAATTTATGTGCACCCGATGCTTTTGGGAATCAAACCCGTATTGTCAGCGTAAACCAGGCACAAGTTTGCTCCTTAACAACTAAACTAATCCCGTAGGTTTGTAATTCATGTTTTACACGTAGTCCAATAGTGTAACACATGAGTGATGGTGCTGTTTTGATCCCACCTACGAGTGTCGAGTTCGAACCTTTCATTTGTTGCTTAGGTGTAGTGGGTGGGTGCACGGTTACATTCCCCAAGGGGCTGTGACTCTTGACAATCGACCAGCAACAAGTACATGTGATTTCCCTCCGGGTCATGGAAATAAAAAGGTTTTACACTGGAAATGCAGGCTGTGGACACTTAAGTGACTAACCACATCAGTCAGAATGATCGAAAAGCACGGACAATTACAAGAGACACTTGGAAAGTACATGGGAAATGAAGGGTTTGCTAGATTCAAATCGAACTTGTCAATAGTCAATCTACCTTTTAAAATGTCTTTATTTGCTGCAATTAGCGGAGTCCTATTTATTAAATGTAAGGCAAAGTCAAAGGACTCTCTAAGTGGAAATAAGAGCTGCCACCCAATCATTATGCATCAGACAGCTCAGTAAATTTGTAACGTTATCCGACACGATCCCATCCCACCTAGTCAACACATGGCAATTATTCGTCCTTATTGCAACAATTGATAGGGAAATTTATTTAAAAAACATCCCTATGGATAACGTGAACGCATGACCAGACGAGCAACGGCGTGCAAAATCAAATCCATTTGATACGCTTCATCTTCTGTACACGCATCTTGGCGCATTAGCTGTCGAGCCCATCCAAACTTTTAAGTAATATTGATGACCGGGTCGATTCGGAGGATGAGTTCACTGTCATCTTCGCTTCCTTGGTTGGTTTGACCATCTCTCTCTCTCTCTCTCTCTCTCTCTCTCTATATATATATATATTCTAATTCTTTAAAGATCAGTACAGTTATGACTTGTTATTGAAGACTTATATGACTGAAGATATGGATGATCGTGATCATAGTTCTATAATGAATTTTAAATAGTCAGATATCACGTGGATCTAATCCTCTGTTTCAGATGAAATCTCTTTTAAGTTACATTAATCACGGGAAAGTCAACCACTAATTATAATGGGAATAACTAGCTTATAATAGAATTGAAATATGATCTCACATGCGAAACTAGAATGACACCTCACACTAGCACCGAATAATAGAGATATGGTCACAGCCAATCCCAGTATTTTCTCAACTTCTTAAATTTAGTTCCTGCCGGTGGGACAATTCTATTAAAAAAAAAAAAAATCTATTGCACTAATATCAATTCAGTTTTAAACATTTCAACCAAGCCTAGTCCTAAACATTTTGAAAGTTTGTTAATATAGTCTATGAGACCAATCTTGGCCAAATCTCTATGTGAATGTCATCATCTTATGTGATATAATCAGCACAAATATGAATTTTTTTTTTATAATTTTTGTTTTCCTTTTTTGTTTTGTTTTGTTTTCTTCTAATTTTTTTCCTCTTCCTTCTGCTGGTCACTAGGCCTTCTCGATGGCCATCAAAGCTCATCCTTATCGAATCTAGTGAGGACCAACTTTGGTGCACTCGCTCACCAATTGAGGTTTGACCTCACAAGGGCATGTCGCCCAAGGCTAGTGAGGGGCAACCTTTGTCAAGTCTTGTCGGCCATCATGGAGGCCCGATGACTGGCTAAGGAAGGGAAAAAAAGAAAGAAAACAAAAAATTTAAAAATTGTTTACATCTACATCGATCATGTTATATAAGACAGTCAATGTCACGTTGACGATTTCTGACCAAAATTATCTAAATATACTACAATGGCAAATACTCAAAAGATTTAAGATTAATTTGATCAAATTGAAAAATTAGGATTGAAATGACATAAATACAATAAGTTACCCACTAATGCATGGCTACGTTGGTTGAGGCGTGCCCCCTGAATCTGGGATCCAAGTCAGGGGTTCGACTCCCAGAGTGGTTTCGTGATTTAAGTTGGGGGCTTCGGCGGTGGGTTGCTAGCCAGTCTTCCTCGAGGTATAGTTGGTGATGTGCTCCGTAAGGTGAGTTAGGATGGATCCTGCATAAAAAAAAAAAAATTACAATAAGTTTGGACTATTTTTTTTATTATTACTTCTTTGGCCAGTGTGGTCAATAAACCATATGTTTTTTTTCCCCACATTTCAAAGGGAAATGGTGATGCGGCTACGTGGTCATCAAATTGTATCGTGACGCAAATGTGGCATCCTTTGTGGCTTATGATTTTTAAAAATAAAATATAATAGATATATTTAATTGTAGAGAAGAGAAAATAAAACAGTTGTCCCAGCAAGTGCAGGCGCCACTTGCAGGGCCCAGCAGCCACAATCTAAAATTGACCATGGCAACCACGACCTCGATAAAGTTTGGTTGAGATGATGTTTAGTTGAGGTTGCACGACCCGATGAGGCCACATCAGAACTGGTCGACCCCGCTCACATCAGGCAAGGCTGATGTGGCAAGGCTGATGCGGCGCCGGATTGGCGGTCCACGTAGCATCTTCGTTTGCAATTTTAACAGGACTAATAGAAAAGAAAGGACTATTTGGCAAAAATAAACAATAAAAAAGAACAGGCATGAAATTATACAAATTGAAAATTGTACCGAGCCTAGCAGTGCCACAATATCCTGAAAATACGACCGCACTTGTTTTGTAGTCCAGTTCGAGGTAACTTGTTCGTGTTTGGCGGGTTTGCGGAATGCGTAAGAATCGCGCCGTAATTATCGTGAGGTGTCTTCCATTGAAGGGAAGAATGCTAGAACGAGTTTCCTGACAATTTATAGAAATTTTAAAAAATATAATGCATGGATATATTTTCGCCACGTGTCCCTGACAACTTTTTTCTCCCTGGATAATCTTGGAACCTATCCAGATCGAAATTTTAAAAATAAACTTGCTTACTCTATCATATCTCATATGAAACTTCTCGACTATCCATATGAAGAATCTATTAAATTCACATTGAGTCTCCTCTAATAAACCCTTTTTTTTTCCTTTTCTTGCTTGAGATACAGATTTTCAAAATGTGTTAGATAAACATTGAATTGACCAATCAACTTGCTATCGAACATTTTTTTTTTTTTTTGGATTTGATAATTTTGGCAAAAATTTCAATATATTTCACTTTTATTATTATGAGAATCAATCCTACTACTTCGGGTCCTAGATGAAAATGTAGCCATTATTCCCCTCTTGAGAGACACATCGAGCCAGGAGTGAACATCATCATCATCCCGCTCTATCCGACGGGCCCGTCCTTGCTTCCTAACTCCCGGACTCCCACGGGGGGCAGCAGTGGGGAATCTTGGACAGATAAACATCGTTTTAGAAATCGAATTTGAATCTCATCAACTATATCTAAACTACTCTGATAAGGACAACAATGCATAGAAAAAAATGATTTAACTTAACTGGTTCATTGGAATTCTAAGATATTTTATGAGCATTCAATAGTTAATTGGATTTAATTTCTTTGGTTTCCTTAAATAATTATCCAATAAAGCTTATAATTGGGCTTATGTACTTTTGATCAATATATCAAATATACACAAAAATTCAACGTTCTTGTCTTTTGCATTATTATTCTCAAATTGATATAAATTCATCCTACCACTTGACAATGTTCATTTGAGTGCCTTATTCCCATATGAGCAAGTGCTATGGTGGTTGTATTATGACATCAGTGATGTGTCCCCAAATCCAGCTTTCCTTTTTCACAGATGTATTTTTTGATATCATGAAGACGTATTTTTGCACAGTAATTTTAGCTTAGCAAAGCCATTCTCATGGTTTTTCATTACTGGGTGTTATCAAATTGCGAAATTTGTCAAGTTTTTTTTTCATGGCAATGAGTATGTGTTTCACCAAAAAATGGGCGTTGACCCACATAGTGAAAAATCTTTCATAAAAACGTTAATTTTTGGATTTTTGTAAGATGAGTTTGGTGGTGATTTCAAATGGGATTTCAATTGGGATAATGAAGAAGGAGGACAGTGAATTTAAAGGTAAAAACCTGTAAACGATGGAAACTGAAAAGACATTAAGTTTAATAAACTGATAATGGTATATCGGAAATATATATTCTTGATGATAGATCCATTTCTAAATATTAAACGCCACCTTTTATAGCCTATTAAACGCAATTGCAAACAAGCAATAAATGCTCTAAATGCAGTTACAACTGCATCTCCTTGATTCCAGGCTTCGTACTCTTTCTTTTTTTTTCTTTTTTTTGTGGGTCCAGGCTTCCTACTTGGACGCCAATCCTATCGGCAAGAATTTGGCGTTACTCTAAACACTGGATAGAGTTGAATTCCACACCGAACGTAGCCTACTTGCTTCTAGTTTCAAACTTCCTAGCTCACTAGTACCGTAAGAACGGTGCCATAATTTTTTTATTAATAAAAGAAGATGAAGTCATTGCCAAGACAAGGGTTTGAATTTTGACAAATGAAGGATAAGGCAAATCCTATACAGAGTACCGACCAAAAAAAAAAGAAAACCCTCTTCAGAGTGGACCCCTTAACTATTCGAAAAGGCAATAAAATATTTTCCACCTTTGGTATTCATAACGTATGAAAGGCAGAAATCAAACCGTATGAAAGTATGAAAAGTTTTCACACGCGAAGACATGTGAACTGAGATTAAGCCCATTAAATTTATTTTAAAAATAACAACAATAAATCAACTAAAATATGGATTTCCTTCATCAACCTCCACAAAATAGGGGTGAGGCCTGCCGATAAAATTTCTCTAAGTGGTGCCTTCCCGTACATACATAAAAGTCAAGCACATACATAAAAGTCAAGTACGGAGTGGGAGGTTATCAAATTTAAGGGGTAAGTACACCAAAAAAATGTTATAATCTTTATACAATGCTTGGTTGAGTATCATAACTATTTTTTCGTTCATTTGAGTATTATAAATTTAAAAATTCGATCACTTAAGTTGTCATTGGCGATTTGCCTTATCAGAAATTTCAACGTGAATGACAGTTGTCTTATATGGCATCATTGGTGCTAATGTGAATCAATAAAAAAAAATCCAAATAGATATGTAAAATTAATAAAATAAAATAAAATAAAAATCCATGTAGTATGATTTGCTAGGAATGATACTCAAATGATTAATTTTATTTTGATGTAGTAGTAAAGTGAGCGAAAAAAATTATAACACTTAAGTAAACGCCATATGGAAGTTGTTATCATTATCCCAAGCATTTTTATTTATAAGTGAAAAAGTCGGGAGGGCCAATCATTGTAGCTAACCCTTTGAATTTTACCATAAGAGTCCCACGTAGACTCATGCCTTGCATTAATTATTTATTTATAGACATATAATAGAAGTGGCTACCATATATATAAAACCTGGTACTTCTCATGAATGAAGCCCATCGTATATAAAATCCCAATTATTTTAAATTTATTTTTCAACAAAAATCAAAATTAAAATATTATCAAAACAATTATTATGTATTAAAACATAATTAGTATTAATTATAAATTACCTCCTATTTCTCTTCTTTTCCCCAATCACCATACGGTCCTTTACTCTAGAAAACAGTCATGCTCTCTCCTTATTTTACTCACATCAAGTCAAATATAAATAAGTGGGTTAGGTTTAACATTTAAATGAACAATTATATGAAAAAGGGTAAACGCATAAAGAGTCACACTTTTTTCATCTATTTTTTGACTTTTGATGCCCCCTATTACATTAAATTGACTACGGTATCTTTTGCAAGTCTCAGATCTAAGATTATTTGTTACTTTCTTTCTTCTCTTTCTTTGGATTTGATGCATTTAGAATTGACAAAATATATGTATTTGCCACTAGTTTGGTTGGATCGTCTTATAATGCAATTAGAAATGTCATAATTTTCTTGCCAACAACTAATTATTCCATTTAATCAACCTATTTTTTAGTTTTGTCATTATAGTTCTAAATTTTTGGATGATATTTCAATGTAATCTTTTCCGCATTTGCCACCAAAAATCGCTGATGTGGTGTCTAGGTGGGCAATTTGTTGATTTCCATGTCGCAATTTGTGACGGCAATTAGTAGGAAGACTACATTTAAATATCACGCAAATGTGTAGGACTATATTGACAAAATTGAAAAGTTAAAACATAATTGATATTCGTACAACATTTAAATAATTACTCCTTCAATGGAGACATGTATAAGCATTTTTGGGAAAAGTACATTAGGAGTGCCATAACTTTTGTATGGCGTTCACTTAAATGCCACAAATTTGAAAAATAGATTACTTAAGTGCCATATGCGATTTGCCTCATCAGAAATCCAACATGGACGCCAATTGTCTTATGTCTTATTTTAATAACTAGAAATGGTATTCAATTATCAAATTTACTCCAATGTGGCACTTAAGTGAGTGGAAAAAAAAAGTTATAGCACTCAATCAAGCGCGTCATACGAAAGTTGTGGCACATCTACTATACGTATCCCCAAATTTAGTCATAATCTCTAGGAATCAAAGTAAAGGTGCATTTGTTCCAAGAAAAAACATAATGATAAAAATAAATATTTTTCATAAAAAATCATTTTTAAGAAAAAAATTTCTATTTTTCAGATTAGTGAATATATTTTTCTTATTTAAGCATAGACTTTTTCTTTTACTGTAGATGATCATTTTTAGTAAGAACCAAACATGTGAAACTTCAAAAAACTAATTCACATTAAATTCTTTCACCCAAACAAACATACCCTAAAAAGAAATTAATTTCTTGTGAATGATTTATCTTTTGACCATATTGCAAAAAATTGGTCCTAATTTTGATATGTGAATTTAGGGTGCATTTCGCAACTTGCCAAGTAGTGTTTGATTTTGTTATTTTGTTCTTGGGAATAGATTTGGAATAGAATCAATGAGTGAAAAAAAATGGCTTCTTTGTTCTTGAGTATAATTCCATAATCAAGCAAACCCAAATTTCTTATTTCTTATTTCTCTTCTTCTTCTACAACTGTCGCCGTCAGCCACCACCTTCGGTCGTTGGCAATCGATTGGGCGAGGTTCGACAAGCTCACCAAAGGCTTGCCCAGCCATTGGTGGCTAGGTGGCCTTGCCCAAGCCTCCCTTGACCATCGACGAGCCTCCCCTAGTTGGGGGAGGCTCGGCCAAGCCATGGTTGGGCGAGGCTCAACCTCGCCTAGATCTAGTGAGGCCAAGCTTGCCCAGCTATGGCAAGACTCGATCTTGCCAAATTTGGGCGAGGCTCCTCGCCCAACCAAGACTTGGCCGAGCCTTGCCCAGCTACTAACGAGGGTTGAACAACAAAGCATGGCCTCGTTGAGGGCTAACGACGCTTCGGCGAGGTCGCAGTCCCTTATCTAGCCGATCGCTGATCATCCCGAGGTCGTTGATTGGCCAAAACTTGAAGGAGCAGAGAAAGAAAAGAAAAGAAGAAAAAGAAAAAAAGTAATAAATTATTAAAAAAATAAAAGAAGACGGCTTGGATTAGAAATTTTGACAATGGCACCTAATGCAATTCTATTCCAGAAATAAAAACTTTGGGTAGTTACCAAACGCTTTAAAATACTTAGAAGTTGTTCCCATAAACATAATAAAAAATAATCAAATCTGATCATAAATTATTTTCAAAAACAAAATGGTTACCAAACGTACCCTTGGTTGACTGAAAAAGTGGATGAAAACCTAATTTTGGTTGTAATAAAACTAATACCTAGAATTCGTAAGCTAAGCATGTGTGGCACGGTCTAATTAGTCAAACAAATGGGTAATATGAAACACTCAATTAGAGCCTCACATAAGCCATATTTCTCAATATCAACTTTGTAAAATAGTTAGAATTAAATTTTGATGAAAATTTATAGCCTAACTTAGTATCACATTGACACAAGAATTACAAGCCGTATTACTTACTTAGTATGAACTTTCTTTAATTTTGTTATTCACCACGAGAATTATGAATCTTATGTTCCTAAATTCCCAATTATTATTCATAAACAAGGAAATCATTGGCGGTGCTATGTGTTTTTAAATTTAGAACATGGAGTCAACACTATCTTTGTGCAAATTCTCAAGGATTCGTTGCATACCTAAGGCTTTCGGAAGGAAAATTTTTCAATCAATCATAAACTTATTACACAAATACTTATTTAGTTCTAAACTTTCCAATTCTGTACAATAGGTTTAGCATTGATTAGGTAATTTTCTTGGATTTTATTAGCTGATGCCCCTAGAGAATTATGTGTAACTTTTGTTTGGAAAAGTTAATTATTGCTCTTGTAATATACTTAAGTGTTCTAAAGGCAATTGTTTATGCTTGTGTTGAGAAGAAAAATTTTCACGTAAGTTTTCGGGCAAAATTGCCAATTTAATTTTTAGCCATCTTCGGATTGGGGCAAAAACAGGATATCCACGTCATGGGAGATTCAATTCAAGAATGCCCTTTGTTTTTTTTTGTTTAGTTTTTTTTTTTGTGACTCAATAGTGCTTCTTGAAATTACATGTTTAAATAATGTCGTCATTGCAATTTATGGTCTAAATTAGGGAAAATTGTCTAAAATATCATAAACCTATTGCACTTTTACCAATTCAATTCTAAATATTTTTATTTCTTGCCAATTGAATTCATCCGGTTAATTTTGGCCGGAAAATGCTGACGCGGAAGCCGGCAATGCCATGTAGGACCGTTGGCACTGATGTGGATAATTCTTAATAATATTTTTTAAATTTTTATTATTTTTTCTATTTTTCCCTTCTTCTTTCTTTCATTTCTTTTCTTTCTTTTCTTTCTTTTCTTTTTGGCTTTCTTCTTTGCCTTTTTTCCAATGGTTGGCTCACCACAGGCAACGATTGGCCACTAGCGATGGCCAGACACTAGCCACAGCCAGCCTATTGGCCTCACTTGCCACAAGCGAGGCTCGACTGGGCGAGGGTTAGCCCCAGTGAGGGGAGCCCTCGCCCAAGCACTACTTGACTAAGGTCACCTAGGCGAGGCCGACTTGTGCCTAGGTTAGGGCGGCATTGCCATCACCACGCCGATGCCCAACTAGGGCGAGCCCCAACGAAGGTCCCTTGACATATTTGGCGAGGCCGGCCTCGCCCACGATAGGGCGGGTGACCCTTGCCGGGCTACGCTTGGGTGAGGGCTCCCCTCGCCAAGGCTAACCCTTGCTCGACCGGGCCTCGCCTGTGGCAGGCAAGGCCAAAGCGGCTGGTTATGGCTGGTGGCCAGCCATCACCTGTGGCCGGTCGACCACTAGAAAAGGCAAAGAAAAAACCCAAAAAGATAAGAGACAAAAAAAAAAAAAAAGGGAAAAAAATAAAAATTCAAAAAAATATTAAAATAGTATAAAAATTGTTCACATCAGTGTTGGCGGTCCTACGTGGCATTGTTGGCGTCCACGTCATCATTTTCTAGCCATAATTGGCTTAATTGACTCAATTGGCAAAAAGTGAAATATGTTTAGGACTGAATTGGCAAAAATACAATAGGTTTAGGACTTTTTGGACAATTTTCCCGTCTAAATTACCTATACTTTTACATTTATTTATTGAATTTATCGCTGATGTATTGTGACTTTCACTTCACATGAAACACCCAAAATCATTCAAAATGTACACAATTATAAATAGATTCATTCATAATTTTGTAAAACCTAAATAAAATCTCATCGAAATTTTATTGTTAAATGAAACGAGAGCACTTGACTATTTATAGTCTTTACAAGAGGGTGATTCGCTCCTCCTAGATCATTCTAGAGATTGATGGTTCACCTCTCTTAGATCATCCTAGAGATTAGTGGTTCACGAACCCTAAAGCCATCTAGTATTATGTGGAAAAGAGAGGAGGTGAATCTTCTTCTTCGTCTTATATTGACGCACAAGTTTGAGATTCTTAAATTTTCTCAAGCTAAGGAAAGACGAGATATAAGTATACTTCTAACAGGTAAAGTACGAAGATATTGTCCAAATATTAAAAAATTTCTCTGTGATGCTTATGTTAAAAAATTTCATGTGCAGATGTTTTCGGCATATTGAAAACAATGATCCATTCAAATTGAGAACCAAAGCTACTTACCCTTTATTATAACAAATAGAATGATTTAAACAATTAGTCTTTTATCATTGTAGAAATATTTTATCTCCTCATATTGATTTCTTATTCAAGCAGAAGATCCGCAATGTGTCATATAATCGACTGAAGATGAACAAAGATTCTTGCACACGCATGTTTAGCGCATTAACTATTATTAGTTGTGCTAATTGCACGTGGACAGAACTTGGGAATCTGTAACTTTGCATGAAGGCAAGCTGGCATGATGCATCCGGATACCACAACTGAAACAAAAACCAAAGTTTCTCAAGAAATGTAGAATAGACCGGACATTTGAAATGGTGTGTCGACAATCTCGTAAATCAAACAAGATGAGAATCAAAGTTGAGATTCGGTGGTTATTGCATGGAAATATTTACACGTGATGGCACATAAAGTCAAATCGATTGGGAAAATTATACAAAAGATCCTAAATCTATTGTGTTTTTACCAATTTAGTCCTAAATCTTTCAATTTTGTCAATTAAGTTCTAAACTTTTTCATTTTTTATCAATTTAGTTTATCCAGCTAATTTTGGCTAGAATTCATTGACGTGGACGCCAGCACTAACGTAAACAAATTTTATTAATTTTATATTTTTTTTTCAGTTTTTAAATTATTTGTTTACATTTTTAATTTTTTTTCCTTTTTTCTCTCTCTCTTTTTTTTTTTTTTTTTAGTTTCTTTCCCTTTTTTCCTTTGGCCCATTGCCCAACCTCTGATGACCAGCTCGAGGCAATGATTGGCCGGGCTTAGGCAAGGTCACCCTTGTTAGGATCTCGAGGGTCGACCTTCCCGACCTTGGGCGAGGAGTAACATTGATGACCATGTTGAACCAATCTCTCGAGGAGTTCATTGACATTTTCGAGTCCTCAATATGACCATTCCATCAGTATGTGTTGACTCAATGCTCTTGAAATTGTTACGGCTATGACTTCCTAGTGAAGATCATAGTGTCATAGCGTGTTTTTTAAGTGCTGAAGAATGACATGGATCAAATCCTTTGTTCAGTGGAAACTTCTTTTAAGTTGAATAATAGCGAGGAAGTCACGGTGTTAAAAAAATTGTAAACGGAATGGTGACGTGGCAAATACATGGTATCTTATGTACCTTGAATTTATTTTTTTTAAAAATGAATGAGTATATATAAAATGTACAAAAAAGAAAATATAATAGTGTCGGCCTCAACATGTGCTACTGCCATTTGTGGGGTCTCGTGGCCACAGTCACAATGACATTGGCAAGGGGTGGTCGAGATCTTATGGTACCGGCGACGATGGATAGCTGAGGTCGTGCGAATCCAATCATGATGAGTTCAAGGTCGCTCGACTCTAAAAGACAAGAGATGGTGGTACTTTTCTGTTAACTCTGTCTCTCCCTCGATCGCGGCGCGATCGCGATACCAACTGTGCCGTGGTTGGGCAAAGGCTAGGAAGCACTTCGTGGCCCTTATTGGGGCACCTCTTTCTCTCCCCCATCTCCATTTGAGGTGTTTTGGTGTTAAGCAATCCAGTCAGCACGAATGATATTTGTCAAAGCTGACGTGGCACTGAGGCAGCGGGCCACGTAGCATTTACAATTTTTAACACAAAGACCAATTGATCAGAAAAACAAATAATTTGGGACTCCTAAATTAACATCCAGATCCGGCAGTTTCACCATCTCCTGAATATATGACTACAATTGGTTTGCAGTCCAGATCAAGGTCAGAGTCCTGTCTGGCAGATTTGCCGAACACGTCAGAACCGCGCCAGTAATAATTGTTGGTTGTTCTCCATCGAAGGAGAGAATAATACAGTGCCATGGATATATTTTGGCCACGTTTCCCTCACAATTTTTTTTTCTTGGCCGCATTTAAAAGGCCACCCTGTATGCTGGAAGTCTGCAACCTATCCCAGACCCAAATATTAAAATACAAGATTTCCCACTCTGGCATAATCTCATATGAGACTTCATGACTATAAATGTTGAAGAACTTTTTTATTAAATAAGGGTACTTGATGAAGTGTGCAAGGAATCGATTTCTTGTATTGAAAAGATAAGGGCAGTTGATTGGGATTTCAAAGGATTTTTAGCTCGGTAATTAGACGTGACTTGTTTAAATCTTTCTATACCTACTGTGACAAGGATCATTTACTAAAAGTTTATTGGGTCTGTCGAGTATTCCAAGAGTATTTACATTCGCGTTTCCTGACAATATATGCTTTTCAAAGTTGTTTCCCTTTAAACATTTCTTTTTTAATTTTTCATCCTATTAAATAAAATGTCATTGGACAACTAAAGATAGGATAGTCCTTGAACCACGGATCACCAACCTAATTAATTATGCGTACTAACTTGACAAATTGTAAGTACATAATTGACGTCGCACTGGAGTAATCACAGTATCTCATATAGAAGTGCAGGGAGCACTCCATGACATGGACGTAAACCCTAATTCCTGACAAAAGGCCATTGCTATGAATTACCATATCAATGAATGAAGATGAAGACTTTGCATAGACTATGGTTTTAAATATTGACATAGAAAGGGAAAAGACAAACCTCATTTGGAGTGAAACTCAAAATTGTCTGAAAAGGCAAAGATCATATCGTCCAACTTCGGCATTCATGACATT
The DNA here is from genome assembly GCA_014182575.1 of Eucalyptus decipiens. Classification (NCBI taxonomy): domain Eukaryota; kingdom Viridiplantae; phylum Streptophyta; class Magnoliopsida; order Myrtales; family Myrtaceae; genus Eucalyptus; species Eucalyptus decipiens. Next base: position 18,286,384 of record CM024610.1, read on the forward strand.
TTGTCAGAAATCGGACCGTATGAAAGTATGGGAGACGTTCACATCCACATGCACATTATATATTACCGAAAAGAATAAAATAATATTGTCCATTCCTTCACGAACCTCCACCTATCTCCCAACTGTATCTACGTGTTCAAATGCTATAATCATTAGATATATTTGAAAATATTTTTATTTGTTTTTGTGTGAATGCGGCTAAATAAGTTTTGCATTCATGGGTCGTTGCGTTCGTAATTGTCGCTTTGAGGCAAGAAAATGCTTATCTACATACAAGCAAGCGCGTGGGTTTCCAAGGGAGAAATTGTCTAATGCAAATTCAATTTTAAATTTCTGAAGTATGCTAATTCAATGATATATCTTTGCAAAAAAAATTTAATACAATATTTTCAGCCAATTTTTATTGAAAATTGCTAACATAACAGTAAGCCACCTAAGATGATTATCAATAATTGGACCGTCATGACTGTAATTTCTGATAAATACTAATCGAAAGAGTTACATTAAAATTTTATGTAAATGCTTAGGAATACATTGATAAAATTACTATAAAAAAAAAAAGTGAATTGACGTTCGCATAATAATGTTAGGATTGATTTGCAGATTTTCTGATTCTCGTTTAATAGTGAGCATGCAAGTCAGGATAGTATTCGTTTGCTTCACGTAATAAGTGCGTCAGGTGTGGAAAAGCGGCCCGCCCACGGAAATTTCTACAAGCTGTACCTTCTCGCATGCACGTAAAAGTCAAAATATTACTGGGAGTCCTCAAATTCAAACCCTAATCTCCCGGAGTCAAAGTAACATGACGTTAATCTCTCTTGGACGCTTATCTTTCCACCACCACGACAAAAAGCGGTACTAACTCGGGTACGCGAACTGGGTCGACCAAAACAACGAGGATAAAAGCCAAATTTTGGCTATACGAAAACCGGTCCGAGTAATTCATATACCGAGCCACGTGAGGCGTGCTCTAACAGATTATTTAAGTGATCGGGTCACATGAAATACGCGATTGGAGCCAGCCGGAAGCCATATTATCTAGCATCAATTTTGTGAAAATTGTTAGATTGTGGGAAAGGGAGTGCAAGTGTGAATGCACGTATATGAAATGATGGGAGTGACAGCGTGCACCATCGATTTGGGGAATGTGTACACCCACCTTCCGTGCATGCCATAAATTCACGGATGCCTCTCTTTTTATGGGCTCTTATAAGCTTCCATATTCCCCCGAAAACAACACACGATTCCAAACCTTCCTTTCGCACCTCTCTTTATAAATTAGAATTCCCCTTTGATCTCCACTATTCATCACGATTCCAAACCTTCCTTCCGCACCTCCCTTTATAAATTAGAACCCCCTTTGATCTTCACAATTCATCTCTCTCTCTCTCTCTCTCTCTCTCTCTCGGACATACACACGACTTCTCGCGTATCGCATGGAGAGTTACAGCAACAGTGGGACTAGAAGCAGCCTGAACATGGATGGCGAGGCGAACAAGGCGGTGAGGGGATATGGCGAGAACAGACGGACGGGGATGTGCGGTCTGGCGCTGAGGCTCCTGGCCCTGGCGCTGACCCTCGCCGCCGCGGTGGTGCTCGGGGTCGACAAGCAGACCAAGACCGTGCCGGTCCAGGTCAGCCCCGCCTTGCCGGCCCTGAACGTCCCCGTCACCGCCAAGTGGCACTACCTGTCCGCCTTCGTGTACGTCTCTCGCCCTCTCTCATTTCCTCTTTTGGGTGCATCGCTTATGGATATTCCGTTCTAGGGTTTCATGGATTTTATACGAAAAGGGCTTGACTTTTACTACAGAAGACAAAAAGGATCGTATCCACTATACACGTTAGAGATATCTGACATGATGCATATGTGTCAATTATAATGGAGCAAACATATGTGGGCGGGGGAGGGGAGGGAATGAAATTGCCCTCATATACCTAAATTGTATGCTTCTGCTGTAGGGTGCTTCTTTTCAAGAATCTCATTTTCTTAAAATGGCATTAGAGCTCATGTCCTGATTTTCAGTTTTAGGTTATCCTTCCTCTCATTCTTTTTTTCTTTTTTCCCTTTTTTCCAACTATAAGGGAGTTACTTATAAAAGCTATAAGGAAGCTCACCTTTCAAGTTAATTAATCCTTCAATTTCTTTATCCGGTTAGATTTTGAGGAAACTTGTTTCATTGTCTGCAAATCATATGCACCAGTGCTGTCTTCACCATCAATTATATAGGTTCTTTCGAAAACTTATGTGATCAATGATTGAGATTGACGTAACACCACACTTTAGTGATTGAAACTCGTGTGCATCGATTGGGTATAAGTCTTTAAATCATGGTATGTCATCTAAGATGCATTAGTACTAAAAATTATATGTATTTTTTGTTAACAAGTGCTCATCGGAAATTTGTTAAGTATATTGAAATTAGTTCGATTTTCAAAACACCGATTGTGCATAGCACGAGGACAATGATACATTTGAGAAGCTATGCAATGATACATTTGAGAAGCTATGGAGTTTTCTCGATCGATTGTTGAATACCCAATATCTCTAGAATAACAATAGTCGAGAAAATTATATATAAAGTTTACTTTGTATGCATTCATAGTGAACTAATAGCATCGCTCCTTAATATTTATTCCCAGTACTTTGGGCATATCGACTGTGCATTAAAGGCCCTTGCCTGACACCCTCTCAGGCAGTTTAAAGTTGATGAAGACACCACCTACGCCTCTCTAGGTTTTTCTTTTTATCGACTTTCGTACAAAATTCTAGTATCGCCTTCCAGCATTTAATACGTTGGTCGCATCGAAATGGATCAACGGCCTAGATTGTTTTTCTTGTGGGCGCACAAGCAAAGAATAGAAAGGTTGACCAACATAAACGAGAAAGATAAATATAAATATAAATATAAATATAAATATATATCTATATAAATATAAGGACTTTGTTTAAAAAAAAAATAATCTGACAACACTTGTCAAGTAATTAAATAAGGAAAATTTAAAATTTTAAAGTGTTATGCGTGATTAATACTTTTGTAATCAAATTATTCATTATTAAATATATCTAATAAGTGTCTCGTAAATATTGATTAATAAAATCCATAAAAAAAAAGAGAAAAGAATATATCTCGAGTTGGCAGCAAATGGTCAATTATAAAGATTAAACCTCTTGACGAGTCGAGTGGTTCGACCACTGGTCTAGCGGACTCCATAGTTCGGCTCATAATTGTGCATCAACTTATCAAAAATTTCAAGACTAATTAAAAAAAATTAATAGAATTGTTTCGATTTAAAAAACTAAGATATTTTCGTGATCTCTCTTCTTCTTCTGTTTTCTCTCTCTTTTTTCAGGTACTTTGTGGTGGCTAATGCTATAGCGTGCGGCTACTCCTTGCTCTCCTTGCTCCTCCTCCTCGCCAACAAGGCCGGCAAGAGCAGAACCCTGGCCTCAGCGGTGGCGATTTTGGACATCATCATGGTGGCGCTCCTCTTCTCCAGCTGTGGTGCCGCCACGGCCGTCGGGGTCCTCGGCCGCGAGGGGAACTCGCATGTGCAATGGGGGAAGGTGTGCAACGTCTTTGACAAGTTCTGTGACCGCGTGGCCGTCGCCATCGGTTTGTCCCTATTTGGGTCGTTAGCTTTCGTTTTAATGGGCGGTTTGGCAGTCATGGCCTGAGGGGCCCTTTCCGAAAAAGCATCCTCTTATTTACTGTACTTTTCGATATTTAAGGCTGTTGTCTATGTGCTTTTGCTTATAATTTTATTTGGGGATTGAGATGTGGAGGTGTGTCTTGGTAAATGTTGCTTATGTGATGATATTCCTCTTCTTTTTTTACGTTGGTAAGAATGCCCTGCGTGATATGGATGTATATGTGTTCTATCGATCGATAAAAGAGAAAAGTTGTGCGATCAGCTTTGTTATTAATTCATAGAAGCTGTGAAAAGTCCGTTAATTTTCCTGAACCCGTTAATTTGGGCCTCGACTTCTCATAGTATGGTGATCGTTGGGCGGACCCGAGTAGAGCTAGGTGCGAAGGTCAGGTCAATTGTATTGCTAAAAGCCCGCCCCTAATATGTTTTTTGCATTGAAATGTTCGGATCGAGCTTTAGCCATACTTGGGTGCCATTGTGCTTTCTCGTCAAAGCTTTTTGGCCTAATCCATTCATTTGTCTTTTGGGTCTCTCGGGCCAAGTTGGCCTCTGGCGGATGGTGGCCGGCGGTGGTCAACGGCCGATGGGTTGTGCGGCAGCAGTCACGGTGATGGTTAGCGGCTAGCGGTCGTGCAACAGTGGCGGTGAGCGGTGGGCGGTGGGTAGCGGGCGACGATCGACGGTGGTGGTTGGCGACGTGCGGCAGCAACCGGTGGCGGCTAGTAGTTGATAGTTGCTCCGGGTGGTTGGAGGTGGCCACGGCAAGAGAGAGAAATAAAAGAAAAAAAAATTAGCTTATTTCTAGAAATTGTTCTGGAAGCAAGAAGTAACTTTTTTTATTTTTTATTTCTCATTTTTACTCCAAATCTATTCCCATACTAACTTTCTATTACGGGGAATAGAAAACAATTTGACGTTACTAAATGGATTTCTGTTCTTTTTTTTGTTCTGAAGAACAAAAGAACAGAAATCCAAAGGAACATAAATGTTCTCAATGCAGAGCCTAAAAGGCTAGCCTAGATGCTGGAAGCCTGAAACCTATCCCAGACCCAACAATTAAAATACAAGATTTCCCACTTTGGCATAATCTCATATGAGACTTCATGACTATAAATGTTGAAGAACTTTTTTTTATAAAACAAGGGTACTTGATGAAGTGTGCAAGGAATCGATTTATTGTATTGAAAATATAAGGGCATTTGATTGGGGTTTCTAAGGATTTTCAGCTCAGTAACTATAGGGGTGTGCAACCGGACCGGGTGAACCCGGTTCCCGGATCGGCCCACCCGGAAAACAGGGTCGGGAACCGGTTCCGGTTGAAACCGGTCCGGGAACCGGTTCCCAAAATTCAGACCTGTTTGAACCGGTCCGGGAACCGGTTCCAAGGAATTACCCACCCGGGAACCGGATCGGTTCAGGAACCGGTTTGAGAACCGGTTTTTAAGGCAGCCCAAAAGTCCAAAAGACCAAAACCCTAATTTGTTTCTACTCTCACGCTCTCACACCCGCAAACTTTCCCGAACAGCAGACCCCTCTCTCGAGCGGGCTCGGCGAGTCAGTCCTGCCCAATTCAGGTCCCGATCCAATCTGTGCACGCTCGTGTGTGTTCTTGGGTCCCGCCTCGCTTGTCCTGCTTCGAGTTAGATCCGCCGTTGCGTTGCGTTGCGTTGCGTTGTGTTTTGGTCGTTCGTATTCTGTTCCCTGTCCGATTGTCGTAGCTGACGAAATGGGCTCTCGATGCGTCGATGTTCCCGAGGTGGTGGGATGCCGTCGCTCGTCGTTTTGTGTCCCGGGTTGGTTCGGTATATATTGTGCGCGAGATCTCGCGTTTCTTGGCGTGGGATTTGTGGGTTTGGTTGATCTCGCTGGTTGGGCTTCTGGGTAGTCGCGTCTTTGTGTGTTTGAGTCGAGAGAGATCCGGTGTCGTTAAGTGTGAGTTCTGATGTGAAAGTTCTGATTTTTTAGAACGCTTGTGGGGTGATGATCTGGAGCGAGCTCGACCTTGTTTCGTTCGTTTCTGATGGATTTCGTCTTTGGTCAATGATAATCTGATGTGGGTGTGATGAGGAAGTTGCTACCATTGTTCGTGCTTCGACTCCTGTCGACACGCTTTTTTAGTTTAGCATTGCTTCTTTTCTCATGTCATATGTTCAATCCATTCGGAGAAGTGTCTGCATATATATACAAGCATATACTGTTGAATTTGATCTCTTTCGGGCATGTCGGTGGATTAACATAAGGTCTTGGTTGGTTGCAGATATGGGATGAGGATTCGTGGACGCCTTGCTTACTGGTAGCCCCTTTCTCCGAAAGAATGAAGAGCTCCAAGTTCAGATCTCCATACATATGACTATGGACTTGCTTCTTTCTATTTCTGTCGTTTGAATTGGGACAATCCTGTTATTTCGACATTAGAATGATCTGATTTTGTATTTGGAGATGAAATACTGACCTGATTTTGTATTTGGAGATGAAATACATGTTTGGACGCGAGATGGTCGAATTATATACTTGGTTGTTTTCTTCAAGGGGAGTCCAAATTTTATACATGTTCCCAATGAGTTTGGTCGAAGGATGTGCTTGGTTCGGCCTTTTTGTTTCAGCAGATAACTCATCTAGACTTGCTTTTCTAAGGTTAATTTTTATGCAAAACAGGTTTCAATATAAACAGGGTCAACCCTGTTCCCGGACCGAAAAACAGGCCGGAACAGGGTCCAATGAAACGGGGTAGGAACGGGGTCCAAAAAAAGGAGAACCGGTTATAACGGGGTAGGAACAGGGTCCGTGTCTAGACCCTACCCACCCCTGGACCCGCTCACCCCTAAGTAACTAGATATGAATTGTTTAAATTCATCTATAACTTCTCTGGTAAGGATCGTTTACTTAAGTTCATTAGATCTATGGAATATTCCACGAGCATTTACATTCGCATTTCCTAACAATATATGCTTTTCAAAGTTGTTTCTCTCTAAACACTTTTTATTTTTATTTTTGATATTATTAAATTAAGTGTCATTGGAAAACATGAGCTCGATTTTTCATTATTGGGGGGTTATTGAAGCAGCCAAGTTGTTTGGCATTTTCATGGCAATTATAAAAGTTCAACTAAAGATAGGATAGTCCTTGAACCACGGATCACCAACCTAATTAATTATGCTTACCAACTTAACAAATTGTGAGTACACAATCAACATCGTATTACTCGGGAGTAATCACAATCTCTTATATAATAACGCAGTAAGCAGTCCATGACATGGACGTAAACCCTAATTGCTTACTAGTCTTTCAAACTTCCTAATACAAAAATCTGACAAAGGGCCATTGCTATGGATTACCATATCGACGAATGAAGATAAAGACTTTGTATAGACACAGGTTTTGAATTTTGACATAGAAAGGGAAAAGACAAACCCTATTTGGAATGAAGCTCAAAATTGTCTGAAAAAGGCAAAGATCAGATCGTCCAACTTCGGGATTTGTGACATTTTGTCAGATTTCGAACCGTATGAAAGCATGGGAGACGTTCACATCCAAATGCACATTATATATTACCGAAAAGAATAAAATAATATTGTTCATTCCTTCACGAACCTCCACCTACCTCCCAACTATATCTACGTGTACAAATGCTATAATTATTAAAAATATAGTAAAAATATTTTATTTGTTTTAGTGTGAATGCGGCTAAATAAGTTTTGCATTCATGGGTCGTTGCGTTCATTAATTGTCGCTTTGAGGCAAGAAAATGCTTATCTACACACAAGCAAGCGCATAGGTTTCGAGGGAGAAATTATCTAATGCAAATTTAATTTTAAATTTCCGAAGTATACTAATTCAATCATATATTTTTGCCAAAAATTTTAATAGTCTTTTCAACCAATTTGCATTGGAAATTATTGACATAACAGTGCGCTGGGAATAGTACCAAAATATTCCTAAACATTTTGTATCGGTACCAATTCAGTTCTAAACTTTTTAATTGGTCCAATTTAGTCCTAAACATTTTCATATTAGTGCCAATTCAGTCCATCCAGCTAATTTAAGCCAGAAATTGCTGACGGAGCCGCCGGCATTCTTACGTGGTGCCTAATGGATAAATTTTATGATTTTTATATTTTTTCAGATTTTTAAATTATTTTTTATTATTTTATTTTATTTTTCCTTTTTCTCTTTTTTTTTTTTTCCTTACCCTTGGCTGGTGAGGTCGCCAAAGCATGTCGACCATCGCCGGCCACAAGCTGGTCGGGGCGAGGGGCCCCGCACCTCGCCGGCCACTAGCGAGGGTCGTCGCGCCCTCACTGGCCACAAGCGAGGGTGACGGCCCCCGCCCAGATCCAGGCGAGGGCTGAAACCCTCACCTGTTGGCCGGATAGGGCGCGGCAGCCCTTGCTCGTGGCGAGCGAGGGTGCGGCGGCCCTCGCCCAGATCTAGGTGAGGGCCACGGCGGCCTCCCCTGCCCAGGCGAGGCTCGCGATGCTATCGCCGTGCTTAATCCTGGTGAGAGATCTTAAACTTCCCCACGCCATTATCCCTCCAGAAGCTACCCGAGCTTGGGACGCTGACCACCTCCTTCAACCTACGGGGCTTGCAAAGGCTCGGGTGACCATGTCGCGATCGGAGGCGACGGAGATCAAGATGGGGCAGACGCAGCTCGCCTGGATTTGGGCGAGGGCTGCCGCAACCTCGCCCACCACGAGCGAGGGCTGCCGCGCCCTCGCCGGCCAACGGGCGAGGGTTTTGGCCCTAGCCTGGATCTGGGCGGGGGCCGTCGCCCTCGCTTGTGGCCGGCAAGGGCATGGTGGTCCTCGCCAGTGGCCGGCAAGGGCGCAGGGCCCCTCGCCCTGACTAGCTTGTGGCCGGCGATGGTCGGCCAAGGGTAAGGAAAAAATAAAAACAAATAAAAAGAAAAGAGAAAAAAAGGAAAAAATAAAAAATAATAAAAAAATAATTTAAAAAATCTGAAAAAATATAAAAAATTATCAAATTTGTCCACGTGGCGCCACGTAAGACCACCGATGGCCACGTTAGTAATTTCCGGCTTAAATTAGCAGGATGGACTGAATTGGTACCAATGTGAAAAGGTTTAGGACTAAATTAGTTAAATTAAAAAGTTTAGAACTGAATTGGTACCGATACAAAAGGTTTATGACTATTTTGGCACTTTTCCCCAGTGCGCCACTTAGGACGGTCACCGAATATTGGACTATTTTTTGTTTTTTGCTCGGTTCTATTATACTCCTATTCTAATTATCACTCTTAGACTTTTACCCTACCTCATTGGAAATTATTATTATCGATGATTGGACTGTCACTTCAATAACTTTTTACAAATACTGATCGAAAGGATTACATTCACGTAAATGCTTAGAAATAAATTGATAAAATTAAACAATAATAATAAATTTAAGATTGATTTGCAGATTTTCCGTTTCTCATTTAATAGTGACAATGTAAGTCAGAATAATATTCGTTTGCTTCACGTACTAAGTGCGTCGGTGTGGAAAGGGGGCCCGCCCATGGAAATTTCTACAAGCTGCACCTTCTCACGTAAAAGTCAAAATATCAGTGGGAGTTCTCAAATTCAAACCCTAATTTCCAGGAGTCAAAGTAACAGGACGTTAATCTCTCTTGAACGTTTATCTTTCGACCACGACGACAAAAAGCGGTCCTAATTCGGGTACGTGAACTGGGTCGACCAAAACAACGAGGATAAAACCCAAATTTCAGCTATACGAAAACTGGTCCGGATAATTCGTATACCGAGCCACATGTGACACGCTCTAACGGGTTGTTTAAGCGATTGGATCACATGAAATACTCAATTGAAACCTGTCGGAAGCTGTATTATCTAGCATCAACTTTGTGAAAATGATTAGATTTGTGGAAAAGGGAGTGAAGTTTGAATGCGCGTACATGAAATGATGCAAGTGACAACGTGCACCATCGATTCGGAGAATGTGTACACCCACCTTTCCATGCATGCCATAAATTCACGGATGCTTCACTTTTTTGTGAGCTCTTCTAAGCTTCCCCCAAAAAAAAAAAAAAAAAAAAAAAAAACGCACCATTCCAAACCTTCCTTTCACACCTCCCTTTATAAATTAGAACCCCATTTGATCTCCACAATTCATCTCTCTCTCTCTCACAGACATACGACTTCTCGCGTATCTCATGAAGAGTTACAGCAACAACGGGACTAGAAGCAGCCTGAATATGGATGGCGAGGCGAACAAGGCGGTGAGGGGATATGGCGAGAACAGACGGACGAGGACGTGCGGTCTGGCGCTGAGGCTCCTGGCCCTGGCGCTGACCCTCGCCGCCGCGGTGGTGCTCGGGGTCGACAAGCAGACCAAGACCGTGCCGGTCCGGGTCAGCCCCGCCTTGCCGGCCCTGAACGTCCCCGTCACCGCCAAGTGGCACTACCTGTCCGCCTTCGTGTACGTCTCTCGCCCTCTCTCATTTCCTCTTTTGGGTGCATCGCTTATGGATATTCCGTTCTAGGGTTTCATGGATTTTATACGAAAAGGGCTTGACTTTTACTACAGAAGACAAAAAGGATCGTATCCACTATACACGTTAGAGATATCTGACATGATGCATATGTGTCAATTATAATGGAGGAAACATATGTGGCGGGGGAGGGGAGGGAATGAAATTGAAGGCTTTATTATATTGGGCTTAAGGCCCTGTCCACCCAAGTTGGGCCCAAAAGGCCCGGCCCACGGGAATAGGGCCCGTGGAGGGGGAAGGTATAAAAGGGAGGAGAGAGAGAGAAGACGTTGGTTGGAAAATAGGAATTCACGTACATCTTCTCCCACGCTCTCTCTCTCTCTCTCTCCCGTTTTCTTCAAAGCACGAACAGTGAATCACTCGTAGGATTTTTGCTTCCTCGGATCGAATTGCTCAGTTTCTCTTCCTCCATCAACGTCGGTGTCTAATCTGTGGCTAACAAGATACGCTCGAATCCGTGGTATGCTTTACGATCGGTGATACATGTTCGTTTTCCCGGGCTTCGCTTCCGCATTGATTTAGGGGTTCGATTTAGGGTCGAATCCGCGTTTTCGAGAATCCGTTATTCCCATCATTGGTATTAGAGCCCGCTTTCATGTTTTCCCGATCTTTTTCGTGCTTTCTGATTGATTTTTCGCTAAAAGTTCTTCAGCCGTACGGATCGGGGCAAAAATCCCGACACCCGAGCGCTGTTCAGCCTTTTTTCCGAGTTTGCGTAACTCGAAATCAAATTCTAATGGCATAGGAAGAAAGGCGACGTCGAGACGAGTCCGAGGACACCTCGAGTGCCGCCGGGAGACGCCGCACGCGCCCACACGCGCGGCCGGAAGGCGCTGCGCGTGGCCGCGACGCGCCCGGCAGCGCTGGATTGCCAGGCGCGTGTGGCACACGCGCCGGTCAACGAACCGATGCGTGCGCGCAGCCGTCCGGCGAGCCGGCACGCGCCGGTCCACGGACCGACGCACGCTGACGTCACCCAACGGTCAATAACCTCTCGGGTGACGTCATCGATAACGTCAGCACCGTGACGGTTGGTCGGGCGGTCACCGGCCGGCGACCCGACTGGCGACCCAACCCGGACCGACCCGCGAACGCCCGGCATGCGCGCAGCACGTGCCGACTGACTTCTGCGTGACGTCAGCCCGCGCACGTGCGCGGCACGTGCCGACGGTTCGCCCGAACCGACCCGACCGGCGCGACCGGTTCGACTGGTCCGACCGGTCTAACCGGTCCGACGACCGGCGACCGGCGACCGTTGACCGACCGTTGACCATTGACCGACGACCGTTGACCGTTGACCAAAAAAAAAGGGGAAAAAGAATGTGTTTCTTTTTCAATTAAGTCTATGTGGGTTATAAGTAATCCCTTATTTTTGTTCTGCATTTGTTGCAGGAACAATGCCTCCCCTAAGGTTGCGCACACCTATTCGCGCAGTTACCGATGAACAAAAGGCTAGGCTGTCTAAGCTGATAGCTGAGCTGACTGATCATCGATGGGAGAGAGGTGACTTAATTGACTACGTCCTTGAAGTCAACGGGAAAATTCAACGGGTCATATGGAATGGTCGTCCTATGTCACAGTCAGAGATGGTGCGATTTTTCATCAGCACTCTTCCACCTGAATGGCAAGATGTGTTGAATTGCATATGGGATGTCAACGGAGCTGCTTCCTATAAGAAAATTGTGATGGATTTTGTAAATGAATATTATTGTATTGTTTCAAGGGAAAAGATCAAGAAATTGAACAAAAAAGGATCTTTCCCAGTTCGTGTGCTGACTTTGTGTTAGTTGTATTGGCCGATTTTCGTTAAGTGTGTTTATGGACATATTATGTAATCTTGACTACCTGATTGTTGTTGATGAAGCAACCCATATATTGTTTGAATTAGTTGAAAGCGTTATTGTTTTATTTGATGTCAATTATCAATTGCTTTCTGTTATTGCTGGTTGCTGTGGGTAATTAGCTGTGGGTAGTTTTTAGAAGTTTTTGTAGCTTCATAAAATTGATTTTGCATATGACAATTATGTTAATGATAATTTTAAGTTAGGATTTTTGGAGGATGATTGGAAACGTAGTGACATTTTGATTCTGAAGCCTTACTTGAAATTATTCATTAATATGATGGGTCTATGCAAATAGGGATGTATAAATGATAGGCATTAATAATTCGTGCATATTTGTCTGATGTGTTCAGATCAATGGCTTCAGCCACAAAAAGCATAGTTGCCGAGCTGAACAAAGGTGAAAAGCTCAATGGTGACAACCTATGAAGCACGGACACGCTGTCCATGCTTGCGTATCGTGTCCGACACGTGTCGGAGCGTGTCGGACACCTCGACACGCTCGGACACGCTCGGACAACGCGGTCAACGCGTGTCGGATTTTCCGACATGTGGTCAACATTTTCCCGACACGTTTCGACACGCGTGTCCGGGAGGGAGCAGATCGCGAGCGACGGCGAGAGACGGCCGAGCTTAGACTGAGGCGAGGGCCGGCTCTGTGATGCTGCGATGGATCCGACGAGGCTGCAGCTGCGAGGGAGAAAGGACCAAAGGTGAGAGGAAGAGAAGAGGAAGGCGGTCGTGCGGCGAGCGGCGAGCGGCGAGGAAGGGGGTCGTGCATGCGGCGAGCAGCGAGGAAAGGGGTCGTGCGTGCGGCGAGGAGCGGTGACCAGCGAGGAAGGAGGTCGTGCGGCGAGCGGCAAGGAGGGAGGAGGAGAAGAGGAAGGGTCGCGAGCGGCGAGGAGGAAGAGTAAAGGAGTTAGGGTTTCTGAGAAACTCAAAAGTAATTTAAAAAGGGGGAGTCTATGCGTACCTATTTTGGGGGAGGGAAAGTGACGGACAGATGGGGGGAAATGGACAATTGTGGGAGGGAAAGGAAAAAAAATAAATTTGGGTGGGGGAATGGACGATGGTGGGGATGAGGGAAAGGAAAATAAATTTGGGAATGGGGGAGATGGATAAGGAAAAGAAGAGAGTGGGGGAATTTTTTTTTAATCAGAAAAATAAATAAATGAGATTAAAAAATGAAAGTAAATTTTGGGGGAGGGGGATTTCGAAAAATAAATATAAATTTGAGATAATGAAATAAAAAAAGTGTAAGATTTATTAATATTATTAGTATAAATTCATTGTAAACTCTTTATTTATTTATTTGTGAATTTGAATTAAATTAATTAAAAATAAAAAATTATTTAATATTTAATGTGTCGGAATGTGTCGAAATTCTCTACTTTTTTAGAAATGACATATCGCGTGTCGTGTCGTGTCGTATCGCGTGCTCGTGTCGCCGTGTCCGTGCTACATAGGTGACAACTATGAGATATGGCACATGAAAATCCAATAAGTGCTGGAAGAAGAAGAGGCACTTGAAGCTCTTAACCTGACCATGGTTGAACTTGAAGATGGAAATACTGCGCAGCACAAAAGAGATAAAGAAGCTTTTGCTGCTTGGAAACGAAAGAACTCTCTCACTCGCATCACGTTGCTGAGCAGCATGGAAAATGATGTCATGCGGGAGTTTAGGCGTTTCGACAATGCCAAAGAAATGTGGGAGGCATTGGCAGCTAGATTTGGTCATACTTCGGTGACCAGATTGAGACAGCTCACTATTAGGTTTGACTCTTATAAGAAGCCTCATGGTCAGATCATGAAACAACATCTTAGAAATATGTCAAACATGATAATTGAGCTGAAAGATGCTGGCCATGTCCTCACAGATGAGCAGCAGATGCAAGCAATGATTCGTTCCTTGCCTCAGAGTTGGGAGCATATGAAGGTGCACCTGACCCATAATGAGTCTATCAAAACTTTTGAGGATGTTGTGCGCCATCTTGAGCTGGAAGAGGACCGCCTCTTGGCGTCTAAGCCGGATGCTGAACTATATCATGCTAGTTCTAGCTCAAATGGAGCTTCGGGCTCCAAGCGCAAGCGCCTAGCTGGTTTGATAAGGGGAAAGGCAAGGAAGAAGCTGGTCCTTCAGGGAAGAAACCCAAGTTTAACCAACATGATAGAGGAAAGCGTTCTCGCATGAAGAAGCTTGCAAGGGTAAAATGCTACAAGTGTGACAAAAAGGGTCACTATGCTCGCGATTGTCGTGAGCCAAAGAAGGTATGCACCCCTTGTACTAATCAGAACTTTACTCTTGTGTCGAGTTCTGTGTTTTTAACTGAGTCTAATCCTTTGTGGTCTGTGGATTCAGGAGCGACGGACCATGTAGCGAAGGATAGAGAATCCTTCGTGGAATTCCGACGAATACCAACCGGAACTAAGTGGATCTATGTGGAAACAACTCCGAGCTGAAGTGAAAGGAATTGGCACTGCCAACTAAACATGCGTGGTGGACGCACTTTGTTCCTTCATGATGTGCTGTATACTTCGGAGATTCGTCGGAATTTAGTGTCTGTTTTAATGTTAGTTAGACTAGGTTTTAATGTGAACTTCTATAATAGAGGTGTGAATTTGTTTTTGAATACAAATTATTATGGTTGTGGTTATTTTCTTGATGGTTTTATTGTATTAGATATTGATTATGTTAATGCAAATGTTTGTTATTCCCTTATCACATCTTCTAATACCTATGATAATGATGTGAATGTGTGGCATGCTAGGCTTGGTCACATTGGCCAACAACGTATGAATAGACTAGCCAAAGAGGGCTTGTTGGGCAACATTGAAAAAGTCGATTTGCCTATATGTAAGCATTGCCTAGAAGGGAAAACAACACGGAAACCATTTGGGAAAGGGAAAAGAGCTGAATTTCCTCTGCATTTAATCCATACTGATGTTTGTGGTCCAATGAATGTGAGAGGAAGGCATGGGGCTGTTTATTTCATCACATTTATTGATGATTATACTCGATTCGGATATGTCTATTTGATTTCTCACAAATCTGAAGCAATAAGTTGTTTCAAAAGGTTTATGAACCTGGTAGAGAATCAATTAGACAAGAAAATAAAAGCATTGAGATCCGATCGAGGTCGAGAATATTTATCTGATGAGTTCAGAAAAGTATGTGATGAAAAAGGAATAGAAAGACAGTTGTCTATTCCATATACTCCTCAACAAAATGGTGTTGCGGAGAGAATAAACAGAACCCTACTGGAAATGGTTAGGTCCATGATGGCGCATGCTAACTTACCTATCACCTTTTGGAGTGATGCGTTGTTAACTGATGCCTATATACTTAACCGTGTGCCTTCCAAATCAGTTGTTTCCACTCCATATTGAGAGAGCTAGTATGAATAAAATAAACCTCGGCAAGTATATGCGGAATAAAATAAACTTCAAACAAAGGAGTTAGGGAAGAGAATAAGAACAAAAGATTTATAGTGGTTCGGCTTAATCCAAGCCTACGTCCACTCTCCCACGATAACAGCCTTTTTGGCTGGATTCCACTATGCAATCAACAAGAGATTACAACTTCGAGTGTAAACACTTAGTAGTAGATCACACTATCTCACTAAGTCACTCTTTTAGTATTTCTCTCACGATTACAAACGTTTAAGCTCTCAAGAGACAAGTATATCATCAAAAGTCGCTCAGACTTTGGAATTATAAATTCTACGCTCCGTCTCTTACTTGCTCATCGGTCCTTCATCTCCTTAAATACTCCTCCACTTCCAAACTACCCGTTGGACAGTATCCCGGAGAATCGTCTTCCAATATACCCATTGGACAGCTCTGTAACTAGAAGATTTGGTAGCCGTTGAGTGACAAAGGTAAAATCCCAAATTGATTCCGATCGCCCATACAAACGAAATCTTGGTTTCCATAAGTAAAGTTTTTTCGTATAGAAAGTTCTTGTCTTCAAGATCCAATCGTCAATCAATTAGATTGAATCAATCAAATCAATCTTGATGTGGAATCCAAACCAGATCACTAGCCGTTGTATGATTGGGCTTGAGTTACGATTCATCGTAACTGGATGTAAAGTCCGAGTCTCGTAGACTTTACAATATGAGTATGTAAACTTTACAACTGGGTCGAACAAATCTGCTTCGAACAGATTTAGCTTTAAGGTCGTACCCGGTTCGGCTTCAAAGATAGAGTCTGTCTTCCGGTTTAGTTTCAAAGATAGAATTTGTCTTCCGATTCAAAGATTCACGTTCGCCCGGAATTAGTCGAGTGAGCAAACTTCGATGTAGAACAGACTTTGACACTAAAGTCGGCAATCTTCGACTTTGAGTCTTGAGTCCGCATAGTCTTCAACTTTGACACGAAGTCTGGAAATCTTCATAATATGCTTTGAACATATGTTGCGTTCAGTCTTCTGGTCGTCTTCGCACTTTGACAATATCATTTACATGTTCTATCATCTGCATGGTCTATTACTCAACCATTAAACATGTTAGTAGCCTTTGATTTATTTTGTCATCTTCAAAACATCATAAGGGATTTCCCTAACACATATGAGTTATGGATAGGTAGAAAACCAGACCTAAGTTTTCTTAAGCCATGGGGTTGTGCTGCCTATACACATAAGTCCTTTCACAAGTTTGGGAAATTGGGTCCCAGAGGAAAGAAGAGTATTTTTATAAGGCACTCGGAACACTCAAAAGGGTATGTGTTCATAGGTGAGTAGGAAAGTGGGAGTATAACTGAGTTTGAATCACGGGATGTCACATTCTTAGAGGATGAATTTCCTAAGAAGGGCGAAATAGGGGAAGATTGTTCCCTATTTGAGACCTTGGATCAGGATAATGATGTTAATGGAGTTCATCCGAGTGGGAGTGATATGAGAAGTGATGAATTGAATTCAACTCATTCTCAATTGCAACCACATGATGAGACGACATCATCACTACCTAATCCAAGTGGGAGCATGATGGGGACTGATGTGCAAAGTGTACAATCTACCATACGGCGAACAAGTCGCCAAAGTATTCCCCGTCGACGTTTTGACATTGAAGGGAAACTTTTATGGTTGCTCCACAAGATGAAGATGAGCCAAGAAATATTAATGAGGCTATGAATTGCCCTAATAAGGAAAAATGGATCAATGCAATGGAAGAGGAAATGGAATCAATGAAATCAAACCAAGTCTGGGAATTGGTTGATCTTCCAAAAGGACGCAGAGCTATTGGGAACAAATGGGTTCTCAAAATAAAGCGAAAGGCTGATGGCTCGATAGAAAGGCATAAGGCTCGCCTTGTGGCGAAGGGGTATAATCAACAGGAATGAATTGATTATGAAGATACGTTTTCTCCTGTAGTAAAATTTACCCCAATTCGCATTATTCTGGCAATAGTGGCTAGTCTGGATCTTGAGTTACATCAAATGGATGTAAAGTCTACTTTCTTCAATGGAGAATTAGAGGAAGAAATATACATGGAATAACCTGCTGGTTTCATAGTGAAAGGCCAAAAAGAAAAGGTATGTCGACTTTTGAGGTCGATATATGGCCTTAAGCAGTCATCAAAACAATGATATATACGTTTTCATAATGCCATAATGGTATATGATTTTACAATGATTGATGAGGATCATTGTATATATATCAAAAGATCCAAGGATCAATTTGTGATCATATCATTAAATGTTGATGATATACTGATTGCCGGAAACAATATGGAGTTTGTTAAGACTGTCAAGAGTTGGTTATCTTCCAACTTTGAGATGAAGGATATGGGTGAGGCTGCATATATTCTTGGAGTTAAGATTTCAAGAGATCGTTCGAAGAGATCGTTGTCTCTTTCGCAAGAAACCTATGTAAATAAGGTTCTTGAGCGATTTCGTATGCAAGATTGTAAACCCATAGACACTCCTATTGCGAAGGGTGAAGGATTGAGCCATAGATTGTGTCCAGGGACTCCACAAGAGAAGGAACAAATGAAACATGTTCCTTATGCAAGTGCTGTTGGGAGCTTGATGTACGCTATGATGTGTACAAGACCCGACATATGTTTTGCAGTTGGAATGGTGAGTAGATACCAATCCAATCCAGGTCTAGCACATTGGAAAGCCGTTAAGAGAGTACTGAGGTATCTAAAGGGGACTGCTGATTTCAAGTTGAATTACCAAGGAAAGGATCTGCGACTTGAAGGCTATTCAGATGCTGATTGGGGAGGAGATTTAGATGAAAGGAAATCTACCTCAGGATTTGCTTTCTTACTGAGCAAAGGCGCCATATCATGGAGCAATATGAAGCAAACGTGTATAGCCTTGTCCACGATGGAAGGTGAGTTCGTGGCATTATCAGCAACAGTACAAGAAGGAGTTTGGCTTAAGAGATTTTTGGATCATTTAGGTGTTGTTGAGAAAGCTACCGATCCATTGTTGGTTAACTGTGATAGCCAAGCAGCTATAGCGTATACCAAAGATCCAAAGTATCATGGCAAGACCAAACATATAGATAGCAAGTATAACTTTGTAAAAGATATGGTTGCACGAAAGGATGTGAACTTGCAAAGTACATATCTACGCATAGAATGGTAGCAGATCCTATGACAAAGCCAATACCTAGAGATGTGTTTTGTGGTCATGTAAAATCTCTAGGATTGCGTAGAGTCTGATGTATTGAATTGTAATTTCCCTGAGTTGTTCACATTTATGAAATTTTATTTTTCATTGATTAATGTCTATGAATCTTTATGTGATCTTTATGCATCTTAATGCTCAGTGCATTACTTTAAGTTGAGAAGTATGTCGGACAGATATAAGATTAGCCCACTCACACGAGTAATCGCCTCTATTTACTGTGTGATAAATAGAGATGAGACTGTATTTAAGCTTATTATCTAGGTGATAATCGAGAGCTCAAGCTTAAAACACGTATGTCATCTTAACTAAGTGTTAAGATGAGGACATAATACTTGTGATGTCCGAAAGTAAAATACCCCACATATTTTACTTTATCTATCTATGATGCCAGATGTGAGTTCTGATGAATTTAGTAAATGAGTAGACATGTGAACTCAAGTTAGACATTGGGTATCTCTGAACTATCATCTGTACGGTATTGAAAAGTGTAGACATACGCTCCATGGGAAATGAGTTAATACCGTAATACGTATTTCATACTGCGTATGCATGAGACGACCAAGAAGAGTGGCAAAAAGTTTGATCTCAACTTTTATGACGTGTGAGACTCTTGAGGAAAAGAGTTCATCAATTATTTGTCCCCTTATGACTCTTACTTATTCTCAAGATTTCTATTTAGTGTTTGCTATCTTAGGATGTTACCAATGGTCATGATTTTGATTCGATCTAATGGGACATTTCTAGAAAAGCAAGCTGAACTGAAATTGAGAGTTTGAAGGAAAGAGGAATATCGATTTTGGAGAATCACATTGTAGTTTTTGTATTCACAGGTCGACCAATTATGATTGTCTTTGTGATAATTGTAATTGTGAATATGATATGTATATCATGTTTTAAAAGAGATCAAGAGAGATATCAAAGTATGATGGTCGCACGGATTATTCACCGGTATGAACGTTGAAGAGAGGTAAAGAGAATCCTGTTCAGCCCACCTTGTGTGAGTGGGAGATGAAGGCTTTATTATATTGGGCTTAAGGCCCTGTCTGCCCAAGTTGGGCCCAAAAGGCCCGGCCCGGCCCACGGGAATAGGGCCCGTGGAGAGGGAAGGTATAAAAGGGAGGAGAGAGAGAGAGAGAGAAGACGTTGGTTGGAAAATAGGAATTCACGTACGTCTTCTCCCGCGCTCTCTCTCTCTCTCCCATTTTCTTCAAAGCACGAACAGTGAATCACTCGTAGGATTTTTGCTTCCTCGGATCGAATTGCTCAGTTTCTCTTCCTCCATCAACGTCGGTGTCTAATCTGTGGCTAACAAGGTACGCTCGAATCCGTGGTGTGCTTTACGATCGGTGATACATGTTCGTTTTCCCGGGCTTCGCTTCCGCATTGATTTAGGGGTTTGATTTAGGGTCGAATCCGCGTTTTCGGGGATCCGTTATTCCCATCAGAAATTGCCTCATATACCTGAATTGTATGCTTCTGCGGCAGGGCGCTTCTTTTCAAGAATCTCACTTTCTTCAAATGGCATTAGAGCTCATGTCCTGATTTTCAGTTTTATGTTATGCTTCCTCTCATTCTTTTTTTCTTTTTTCCCTTTTTTCCAACTATAAGGGAGTTACTTATAAAAGCTATAAGGAAGCTCACCTTTCAAGTGAATTAATCCTTCAATTTCTTTATCCCATTAGATTTTCAGGAACCCTGGCCTCAGCGGTGGCGATTTTGGACATCATCACGGTGGCGCTCCTCTTCTCTGGCTGCGGTGCCGCCACGGCCGTTGGGGTCATCGGCCGCGAGGGGAACTCGCATGTGCAATGGGGGAAGGTGTGCAACGTCTTTGACAAGTTCTGTGACCGCGTGGCCGTCGCCATCGGCTTGTCCTTATTTGGGTCGTTAGCTTTCGTTTTAATGGGCGGTTTGGCGGTGATGGTCTGAGGGGCCCTTTCCGAAAAAGCATCCTCTTATCTACTGCACTTTTCGATATTTAAGGCTTTTGTTTCCGTGTTTTTGCCTATAATTTTGTTTGAGGATTGAGATGTGGAGGTGTGTCTTGATGTTCCTCTTCTTCTTTTTTCGTTGGTAAGAATAGCCTGCGCGATATGGATGTATATGCGTTCTATCGATCGATAAAAGAGAAAAGTTGTGCGATCAGCTTTGTCATTAATTCATAGAAGCTGTAAATAGTCCGTTAATTTTCCTGAACCCGTTCATTTGGGCCTTGACTTCTCATACTATGGTGATCGTTGGGCGGACCCGAGCAGAGCTAGGTGCAAAGGTCGGGTCAATTATATTGCTAAAAGCCCGCCCCTAATATGTTTTTTGCATTGAAATGTTCGGATTGAGCTTTAGCCATAGTTGGGTGCCGTTGCGCTTTCTCGTCAAAGCCCCTTGGCCAAATCCACTCATTTGTCTTCCGGGTCTCTCGGGCCAAGTTGGCCCCCCACCCGTTGATTATCTCTATTTATGACCGGGGCGATGAGCATGGGTCCATTTGTGGGGCCTAGTGGTCACGGTCACAACGACACTGACAAGGGCTGTTCAAGGTCGCATGATACCGGCAATAATGGATAGCTGAGGTCGTGTGACCCCAGCCATGACGGGTTCAAGGTCGCTTGACCCCAGGAGATAAGAGATGGTGGCACTTTTCTCTTAACTCTGCCTCTCCCTCTATCACAGCACCTACTGTGCCGTGGTCAGGCAAAGGCTGGTGAGTACTTTGTGGCCCTTGTTGGGGCGCCTCTCTCTCTCTCCCCATTTGAGGTGTTTTATTCTTAAACAATCCAGTTGGCAAGAATGACACCCGTTGAAGCTGACGTGGCACTGAGGCAGCGAACCACGTAGCATTTACAATTTTTAACACAAAGACGAACTGAATAGAAAAACAAATAATTTAGGGACTGCTAAATTAACATCCAAACCGGCAGTTTCACCATCTCCAGAAAATATGACAACAATTGGTTTGCAGTCCAGATCAAGGTCAACGTCCTGTCGAAGCGCGATCGTGCGTGAATGGTCAACTGTTCATGCTCAACCGTTCATCGTGCACGATGCTTATGCTTCATGCATGAAGCTTCCCAATTAAAAAAATGATTAATTAATTAATTAAATGAATAAATAATTAATTAATCAATCCCCTTAAAGAAAATAAAAAATAAAAAGGACATGTATTCACTTTGGGCATGTGTGTGCATCATATGCAAGTAGGCTCGTGACTTTAGTACAAATTAGATTAAATCTCATTTAATTTAATTTCAAATAGACTCAATTCGATTGTAGTTTTGCAAACATATTTGCAACAATATTTCTCTCTTGTTCCACGTTATCCTAATTGTTTATGGTGTGTGACATTCCTAGGACTCCCAAAAGAATTAATTGTTCTGATTAATCTTTGGATCCTACAAGCCATGATTGACACTTAGCAATATGTCATGAATACCCAGATAGTGTGAATGCTCTAAGAACATAATGTACCTATCAGTTTTGGCTACAGTGTAATTCAATCCCTCTGTCCTACTATGTCCCGATCAAACAAAGACCATGAAATATTTGTCAAGTCACCAATTCGATCATATGCACAAATCTAAGTGACATGCACTTTATTTGAGACAAACAATTTAGTCTCGGTTACAACCTTGGCCGAAGATTTCATTGTAGTGTCATAATTAGATCGCATAGTACATCATTATTATACATTGCATGTAACAAGAAGACAGATTCCATATTGTGCACATGTGCAACTTCGTATATGAACAAACTATGACTATCGAGTATAAAGACGGATCAACGACCCGGCATTACGTGCACTTGTGAACTAGAGTTGTTCGACACACAAGTTAACATTGTGCCTCAGGTCCAAGGATTATTTACACAAGACTAAAGCATGAACAATTAGACATTGACCACGCTAAAAGCTTCATGCCACTAACCGTTTCATTTGCATTACGTTCAATGAACTTGTCTAATACAAACATTTGTGTTCTAACTCAAGCATCATAATATCCAATGACATGTGACCCATCATTTCCTTAAGTATCCAATACTTAATTGCGAAGTTAAGAACACGCCGGTCTTAACAGGATTATTAATATCCACCCAATAATCCATCAACCAAAAATTATTTAAAGATTCAGTCTAACTATGAATCCGTCACATATATTCTTAATGTCTCAATAATAGGTCTAGCTATAACTGATCTTATGGAATCATTCATAAATATAAATAATTGGATAAATGAATGAATATGTCATTGCCATTAATTAGATAAGAATAATGATAGTACAACTGAAATCCCTAATATGTAACTATTACATAGTAGCTTTAGGGCATACATCCAACAGTTAGAATCGTGCCTGTAATAATTGTAGGTTGTTCTCCATCAAAGGAGAGAATAATACAGTGCCATGAATATATTTTGGCCACGTTTCCCCCACAAATATCTTTCCCCCCTTGGCCGCATGTAAAAGGGCAGTTGATTGGGGTTCAAGGATTTTCAGCTCAAGTAACTAGATATGACTTGTTTAAATTCATCTATAACTTCTTTGATAAGGATCGTTTACTTAAGTTTATTGGATCTATGGAGTATTCCATGAGCATTTACATTCACATTTCCTAACAATATATGCTTTTCAAAGTTGTTTCTCTCTAAAAAAATTTTATTTTTATTTTTGATACTATTAAATTAAGTGTCATTGGAAAACATGATCTCGATTTTTCATTATTGGGATGTTATTGAAGCAGCAAAGTTGTTTGGCATTTTCATGGCAATATAAAGGCTCAACTAAAGATAGGATAGTCCTTGAACCACGGATCACCAACCTAATTAATTATGCTTACCAACTTAACAAATTGCGAGTACACAATCAATATCACACTACTCGGGAGTAATCACAATCTCTTATATAGTAATGCAGTAAGCAGTCCATGACATGGACGTAAACCCTAATTGCTTACTAGTCTTTCAAACTTCCTAATACATTACGAAAATCTGAAAAAGGGCCATTGCTATGAATTACCATATCAACGAATGAAGATAAAGACTTTGTATAGACACAGGTTTTGAACTTTGACATAGAAAGGGAAAAGACAAACCCTATTTGGAATGAAGCTCAAAATTGTCTGAAAAGGCAAAGACCAGATCGTCCAACTTTGGGATTCGTGACGTTTTGTCAGATATCGAACGGTATGAAAGCATGGGAGACGTTCACATCCATATGCACATTATATATTACCGAAAAGAATAAAATAATATTGTCCATTCCTTCACGAACCTCCACCTATCTCCCAACTATATCTATGTGTTCAAATGCTATAATTATTAAAAATATATTAAAAATATTTTTATTTGTTGTTGGAAGATATGCATAGGATGGATTCCAAAGATATACTTAGAAGGAATCACACTCGATTATATTTGTGCGTAAATTAGTTAGGAATTGATGTCAATTGTTTATAAAAACATTTTCTTGCCTTTATTACATCGACCTTGTATTATATTTACAGCACATTGTACATTGAGACAATATAATGAAAATACAATTTCTCCAGAATTCTCTTGATCTTCTCTTGATACTCTATCTTCTTTCATGGTATCAGAGCTTCGGCTTCTAACTTTTTTCCTCACTTCCGCTCTTGATTGCCTGCCAAAGGAGATATGAATAATTTAACAGATCTACCATCTGGGATAGGAATCATTCTCGAGGAAGAAGATAAGAGCTTATGGTTTTCTTACCTTCCATGGCTGATGACCAGTCTACCGCAAAAGTTTCACCACTGTCGCAGATCCAAGGTTCCCCTGCAGTGACGCAACAGCAAGCACTCCAAACTCAGCCCATTCAATGGAGACCCACACAGGGTCAATTCGGTTTGGGGCAACCCATTGTGGGCCAACCTTTCCAGTGGGAACCTTACCCATGGTATCTTGGGCCAAGTTCGAATACATCATCGCCTGTTTATGTGGGCCACCAAGGAGCCCACATCCAGTACGAGGGGAGCCCACTAGTCGTGAATGGGGCAAACTCGAACCTCGAAATGGAGCAGGTAAGCGGGTCTAGAAGCGGGTCTGGAGAACCGGGTATGGGAACGAATCCCTACCCGAGATTTTCAAATGCGGGTTACCAATTCGGATCGAGCGAACCGGGTCAAGGGACAAATCCCTTCCCGAACCTTGCACCCAGATTCTTGCCGTTCCCCGTCGCTACCGTCACCCGACGACCAAAGCCTGGTGACCCCCTGCATGTCTCAACGGCCGACGGCCCTGAACTGAAATTGATCAACTTACAATTAACTGGACTGGAGAATTACAACAAGTGGGCCCGAGACTTCCGGTGCACCCTTGTGATGAAGGACAAATATTGATTCCTCGATGGGGCGGTTCTAATTCCTGCCGATGAGCGGCTGGCCCGATTCTGGAGGAAATGCAACCAGCTCGTAAGGACGTGGATCGGCAATTGGATTTCTCTAGAGGTCGCGACTGGCCTTCCACCAACAGAAGACTCAAAAATCATGTGGGACAACATGAAACAGATGTACGGAAAATTAGATCGAGCACGGATTTTTTCCCTTTTGCAGGAACTTAGCGATTTAAAGCAAGGGAACATGACCGTGACGGCTTGTTACAACAAATTGTCGTCCTTGTGGAACGATCTCGGAGCCGCGGAAGAAAAGCTCAAGGGACAAGAGGAGACACTCACGCAATACCGTTCCATAAAAGAAAGGGAAAAGGCAACCCGATTTCTCTTAATACTGAATGATTCGTACCTGAGTTTTTGATCTCAGATCTTGGCCATGGAGCCCGCGCCACCACTTGGGCGAATCTTCCAACTTGCCATCTAGGAAGAGAGTTAGAGACTCGCATCCTCGAAGCGGACGAAGGGAGGAGGGAGTTTCGCTCTCGTGAGCCGAGGAGAACGGCGAGATCCGCTATGGTATCCAGGGGCCAAAACCCTAGCGCACGAAAAAGGGGGGATGCAAGAGGCGCTAGGGTTCCGGATCAACGAAGGACGCACCCTTAAAAATGAAGGGATAGGCGGTCTAGATCATCCACAACGATCTGACGGCCAGAAGAGTTCAATCTGCTTTGCTATATCGAACGGTGGAGATGAGGCGAGCGTGAAAGGATCCGACGGTGGGGTTTTTTCGGCATACGTAAAAAATTTCTCTAAAGGAAAACGTAAATTATATTGCAAATTTTAATTGTTGGAAGTTACATGACAAACCTAGAGAAAAGGGGAGAAAAAAGGAATTTTCTGTAGCCAATCAAGTTAGTGGGTCCAATGTTGATAAATCCATAACATATGAGCAATATCAACAACCGATGCGTGCTTTGCACAAATTGGACATTACCAACAAAGGAGGCAATTTTTCAAGTATCTCTCACTATCTAGTCAATAATATCTTAAGAAAAAGTTGGATAATTGACTCTAGGACAAGTGATCACATAGTTTGTGAGAATACTTTTTTTTTTCTGAAATAAATGAGAAATTGGATTTTCCCATTTCTGTGCAATTACCCAATGGGAATATCACTTATGTTGCAATTACAGGGAAAGTCCAACTCAATCCCCAAATCACTCTCCAAAATGTGCTTTATGTCCCAGAATTTCAATTAAATCTTGTCTCTGTCTCCAAAGCCTGTAAAGAAAATTCCTGTCGTATACTATTTGATTCTGACACTTGCTTCTTTCAGGCCCTTTCGACTGGCAAAGTGATGGGCATTGGTAGTTTCTCTGAAGGACTGTTCCTTTGGACAAATTTCCCAAGTAATCTTGATTTGTCATCTATTTTTTTTAAATAAAATGTCATTGTGTAACACAACTACCAATGAGAAAGAATTTCTTATGCATTCAAGATTGGGTCATAGTGCTTCCTTTCCCTGCTCCAAATGTCAAATATGCCCCCTTGCAAAGCAGTCTTGTATTCCTTTTCCTTCCAGTCAAAATCGTGCACTTGATATTTTTTCATTGATCCATGTCGATATCTGGGGTCCCTACCATACACAAAATCATGATGGGTCACGATATTTCTTAACAATTATGGACGACTATTCCCGTGCCACATGGGTCTTCTTGATGCAGTCCAAAGGACAGGTTTTCTCCAATTTGAACAATTTTATTGCCTTGTCCAAGAATCAATTGGGAAAATCTATTCAGCGCATGTGGACAAACAATGGAAAAGAATTCTTCAGCAATGATTGCAACTCCCTTCTTTCGTCCAATGGTTTCGCCACGAAAGTTCATGTGTATATACCCCCACAACAGAATAGGGTAGTGGAGCGCAAACATCGCCATCTCCTAGAAGTTGGAAGAGCATTAAAGTTTCAAGCGTCAATTCCAGAAAATTATTGGGGTGAATGTATCATCACTGTGGCATATCTCATCAATTGTATGCCCACTCGAGTACTCAATGGAAAAACTCCATTTGAGTTACTTTTCAAGAGACAGCCAGAACTACAACACTTGAGGATTTTCAAGTGTCTGTGTTATCCAACAGTATTGTTGCCCCACACGATAAAATGGGCCCCTAGGCCAGGCGCTGCATCTTCATGGAATACCCAAATTTGCAGAAAGGATATTGTGTCCTGGATCAAACGATTGGGAAATTCTTTATTAGAAGAGATGTCATTTTTCATGAGGATGTATTTCCATTTCATGACCAGGATTCCTTGAAGGAAACATCGGAGATCTCATGACATCCAGCTCATTCCATAAAAGATTCAACTGATGGATTTATTCTGACAAGACCTCCAATCATGATCCACAACTCATGTGAGAGTTCCACACCAGAAGATGCTAAAGATCCAGTACATGAGAATCAATCACCAACTGAAGAAGAAGAAGTTGTGATTGACGATACATCATCTCCATATCCTGTCCCAACACTAGTAGATACTCAAGAATCTTCATCTCCCGTCCCAATACAAGCGGATCATCCTCGACGGTCTAGACGTTTTGTACATCCACCAGCCTGGACAAAGGATTATGTCTGCGCCGCCCTCAACTCACCAGGTATTCATTACCCATTATCATCTTATGTTTCGTTTCATAGACTTTCGCCGAAACATAGATGTTGTGTTAGTTGAATATCGGAGGACAAAGAACCATCTAGCTATGAAGAAGTAGCTATTGACCTCAAATCACAAGGAGCTATGGAAGCAAAATTGAAGGCTTTGATTGCAAATCAGACCTAGGATTTCGTTGAATTGCCTCCAAACCGAAAGCCGATTGGATGCAAATGGGTCTACAAAATCAAATACCGAGCTGATGGTTCCATAGAGTGCTACAAAGCTCGGTTGGTGGCTAAGAGATTTACTCAACGGGAAGGTTTCAATTACCATGAGACCTTCTCTCCAGTAGCCAAGGATGTAACTGTAAGATCATTTCTCTCTGATGCTGCTATTCATGATTGGCCTTTACATCAAATGGACGTGCATAATGTTTTTCTTCATGGAGACTTAGATTAGGAGATATACATGGACATTCCTCAGGGTTTACGGAGACAAGGGGAGAACAGAGTGTGTCGTCTCCGAAAATCCCTCTATGGTCTCAAACAGGTCTCTAGGCAATGGTATGCAAAATTTGCTGATGCTCTTACATCTGCAGGATTCAAACAATCCAAACATGATTATGCCTTATTCACATGGAACCAAGGTACGTCATTGATCTACCTGATGATTTATGTGGATGATATCCTTATCATGGGCAATGATAAAAGTGCGATGGAAAGATTCAAGAAGTACCTGCATTCCACTTTTCATATCAAGGATCTGGGAGTACCGAAATATTTCCTTGGAATTGAAATTGCTCGATCTGATGAGGGGATTTCTCTTAGTCAATGGAAATTTGTGTTGGAAATCATTTCTGGAGCTGGTTTATCCGAATGCAAACCTTTAGTCATTCCAATTGAGCAAAACACAAAATTGACCGCCAAAGACTATGATGCAAGAATATCAGAGAATCATGACCTTGTTCTCAAGGATCCTTCGAGTTATCAAAGGCTTGTTGGGAAACTCATATACCTAATAATGACCAGAGCAGATATCTCATATGCAGTACAAACCCTCAGTAAATTTATGCACAGTCCAAAATTGTCCCATATGAATGATGCCTTGAAGGTTGTGAAGTACTTAAAAGGCTATCCAGGGTTGGGGATTCTCTTATCCATAAAATGCAACATGGAATGTTAGCATATTGCTAAGCAGACTATGCGACTTGTCCTATGAGCCGAAGATCCATCACAGGCTTTTGCATTAAGCTTGGAGAATCACTTCTTTCTTGGAAGACCAAGAAGCAGGCGACTGTATCCTTATCTTTAGTTGAAGCTGAATATTGAGCTATGGCAAAAACTACCTGTGAGATGTATGGATACGAGGATTACTTCAGGATCTAGGAGTCAAATTGAAGGGTCCGGCAAATTTGTTTTGTGACGATGATGCGGCACTCAAACTTGCAGCGAATCCCATAGTTCACAAGAGAACAAAGCATATAGAAGTGGATTGTCACTTCACTCATGAAAAAATTCAGGAAGGGATAATTGAAACAAGAGGGATTGGAATGGTAGAACAGCCTGCCGACATTTTTACCAAACCCCTATGTCAAAGACAACATGCATATCTGTTAAGCAAGCTTGATGTCTTGGACATCTACCAGACACCAGCTTAAGGGGGAGTGTTGGAAGATATGCTTCGGATGGATTCCTAAGATATACTTAGAAGGAATCACACTCAATTATATTTGTGTATAAATTAATTAGGAATTGATGTAAATCGTTTATACAAACCTTTTCTTGCCTTTATTACATCAACCTTGTATTATATTTACAGCACATTGTACATTGAGACAATACAATGAAAATACAATTTCTCCAGAATTCTCTTGATCTTCTCTCGATACTCCATCTTCTTTCATTTGTTTTAATGTGAATGCGGCTAAATAAGTTTTGCATTCATGGGTTGTTGCATTCATAATTGTCGCTTTGAGGCAAGAAAATGCTTATCTACACACGGGTTTCGAGGGAGAAATTATCTAATGCAAATTCAATTTTGAATTTCCGAAGTATACTAATTCAATCATATATTTTTGCATAAAATTTTAGTAGTCTTTTCGATCAATTTGCATTGAAAATTATTGACATAACAATGTGCCACTTAGGATGGTCATCGATGATTGGACTGTCACTTCAATAACTTTTTACAAATACTGATAGAAAGGATTACAATCACGTAAATGCTTAGAAATAAATTGATAAAATTAAACAATAATAAATTAAACTAATATTTATATAATAATTTTAAGATTGATTTGCTATTTTCCGATTCTCATTTAATAGTGAGCATGTAAGTCAGAATAGTATTCGTTTGCTTCACGTAATAAGTGCGTCGGTGTGGAATGGGGGCCCGCCCTTTGAAATTTCTACAAGCTGTACCTTCTCGCATGCACGTAAAAGTCAAAATATCAGTGGGAGTTCTCAAATTCAAACCCTAATCTCCAGGAGTCAAAGTAACAGGACATTAATCTCTCTTGAACGTTTATCTTTCGACCACGACGACAAAAAGCGGTACTAATTCGGGTACGTGAACTGGGTCGACCAAAACAACGAGGAGAAAACCTAAATTTCACCTATACGAAAACTGGTCCGGATAATTCGTATACCGAGCCACATGTGACACGCTCTAACGGGTTGTTTAAGCGATCAGATCACGTGAAATACTCAATTGAAACCTGTCGGAAGCTGTATTATCTAGCCTCAACTTTGTGAAAATAGTTAGATTTGTGGAAAAGGGAGTGAAGTTTGAATGCGCGTATATGAAATGATGCAAGTGACAACGTGCACCATCGAATCGGGGAATGTGTACACCCACCTTTCCATGCATGCCATAAATTCACGGATGCCTCACTTTTTTGTGAGCTCTTCTAAGCTTCCCCAAAAAAAAAAAAAAAAAAAACGCACCATTCCAAACCTTCCTTTCACACCTCCCTTTATAAATTAGAACCCCCATTTGATCTCCACAATTCATCTCTCTCTCTCTCTCTCTCACAGACATACGACTTCTCGCGTATCTCATGAAGAGTTACAGCAACAACGGGACTAGAAGCAGCCTGAATATGGATGGCGAAGCGAACAAGGCGGTGAGGGGATATGGCGAGAACAGACGGATGAGGACGTGCGGTCTGGCGCTGAGGCTCCTGGCCCTGGCGCTGACCCTCGCCGCCGCGGTGGTGCTCGGGGTCGACAAGCAGACCAAGACCATGCCGGTCCAGGTCAGGCCGCCTTGCCGGCCCTGAACGTCCCCGTCACCGCCAAGTGGCACTACCTGTCCGCCTTCGTGTACGTCTCTCGCCATCTCTCATTTCCTCTTGTGGGTGCATCGCTTATGGATATTCCTATTAGGAAAATATGCTTCGAATTGGGTTGAACAATGAAGTCAGATCGACTAATCAAGTCGGACTTTGAGGCGTGATATCACTTTCTTTTAGAATTTATTTGCCCCACAAAGTTGCTAATGGTCACCGGCAAATTTCCTCCAGGATACAACAGAGTCTCAAATAAGAATACTAGATAGCAATTCTAGTACTTCTCCAGGGTCTCTCTAGGAAACAATTAGAAACAATGGCTGTAGTTTCTTTCGAAAGAAAACGAAAAAAAAAAAATGGAAGAAGATTATCATTTGATCTCAAAACAAATGTACTTATATATGTCTTTCGAATAGAGGCAACTCTTCAAAAGATTACAAATGAACAAAGGCAACCTTCCGGGAAAGGTTACAAAATGAACAAATATGTCTCAAAAGTTACGTTGAAAAGACATAAGAAATTCGAAATTGAATAAATAAAAAATAAAAAATAATTGTAACTTTTCATGAACAGTCGCACTGTTTCAACAAGACTTTATAGTTAATTTTTATAAAATTAACGATTGTCGGTTAGTGCCAAATCTCGTCCACGTGCGCACTCACATCTTTTCGATGTGGGACAGGGCACCTCTTCATTTGTTTTATAAACAAATTACCAACAATCCCCACTTTTGTTTATAAAACAAAAACAAAAAATAAAACGTTAGAAATATACAGCCAAAATTTCCGTGAGATTAACATACATACATAAAGGTCTCTTTCGAGTTAAACCTTTACTTAGTGCAAGCATCTCAAAGCTCTATCAAAGTGACAGTAGCTTGGCTTTAAACTTGTACTTTTATATAATAGAACCGGACATACCACACATACACTAACCTCTTGTTTCAGTGAGAAATTTTATATTACTCCGCACTATTATGGCCTTGTGCTTGATCCTGTTTCATGAGCTCTCTAGAAAGCAACCCTAACTTTCGTAAGAAACGGCACCACTTCTAAGCTCATATAGGTGAAGTATCTACAATGTGCTTCTGTTACTATTAACACATTACAAATTTGTACTATACTTCATTAAGAATTCAATTCAACCTATAAAACGTAACAGACGATACTGACTTCTCATATCAGGGCTACGTCAATATCAAACAATCACATTCAATAACTTGTTCTTACCCATTAAACCTTGTAACTAGTGATGTTCTAGAAAAAGGTCGGGTTACCATTATTGGTGATTTCAATTAAAGGGTTTCAGCCCCGTTTCTTATGAGATCATTATTACCATGTCTCTTGGTAAAGCTTTCATCAAAGGATTAGCAAGATTATTACTTGACCTCACATAGACAATTGTTATGGCACCATCTTTAATCAATTGTCTCACATACTCATGTCTTAGACTAATATGTCTAGACTTTACCATTATAGGTGCTACTATAAACTATTGCCAAAGTAGCATGACTATCACAGTGGATAGAAATAGGAGGCATAGGACTAAGCCATGAATTGATATTCAATAACAAATTCATAGTCCATTCAGCCTCTTTCTCAAATTCTGCTAAAGCAATGATTCAAATTTCATAGTTGAGTGAATTATGCACATTTGTTTCTTGCTCGCTCAAGAAACAACACTCACGTAATGTGAAAATCCATCGAGAAGTTTCATCTTCCACACTTGTAATCCAAATAGCATCGGCGTATCCTTCTAATATAGCCGGATTATTATAGAACAATAAGATAACTCTCACATGTTCTATATTTGGATTATTAGTATTTACTCAACTTGCATATACAAAAAGTAATATTAGGTCTAGTATAATGTATCGCATACATTAAAGACCCATAGCACTCACATTAAAAACTCTCCACCAAGAATCAAATGGAGTACTTATATATTTGAAAACAAGATGTTTAAATCTATACAACATCTTCTCCATGTAATCACTTTAGCTCAAAGAATAACCCCCACTATTTTTAAATTTTAACACTTAAGATAGTATCTGTTTCACCCAAATCTTTCATTTTGAAAATGAAAGTCATATACTTCTTAATCTCAATGATTCCAATCATATTAATTCCAAAGTCCCCTTCAAATATCCCCACTTCAAGACTATTTTAAGAGGCATTCAATATGATAACGTTCGTTTCATCATCATATCCAATTAATAATAAACCAAGTACAGAAATCCATACAAGGATGGGAAATAAGTAAATAGATAAATTCTAGCAATTTATACACCATCCCTAACAATCAAAAGCATGTGAGAACAGAAGAATACAACAAATAATTTTTTTTCAATAGCTTCGCCAAGACAAACCGACGGTAGAACAAAAGATTGCCCCATTATTACGATGGTTCATCATTTCAATAAGATCTTTCGATTGTGTGTATCCAAATTCGTCAACAGAAAAACCAAAAGAAATGTTTACGAATTTTAGATCACTAAGAGGACAGTCAATCGAATTCTCCAATTTCTCATTCTCAGAAAGATCAAACAATAGTTAAAAAAGAGAAAATTTTCCATAATGGGTCAACAACACCAATGCACGGAATGTGATATGATGCATTTCTCAATCAAATAATTTCCTCGCTCAAACTAGGAACTTAGATAGAGAATCACCAACCAACTTGCAGCGACCACGATAGAGATGAATGACACGGCCGACCAGACGTGCATCGGGTTCTTGTCATCGGGAAGTACTCACTTAGAGCTCCAATCTCGTAAACGTCCTTACGCACGGCCCCTAGAGCCTGCCCATGACGTACGAGTCCCTCCCAAAGTACTTGGGGAGGAAGGAGTTCTTGTTGCCAAGAGTTTGCCACACGATGTCCCCACAACCCTTGGCCAACTTCACGCTCATCTCTGCCGCTCCTTTCGCGAATTCCTTCGCATGGTCCACCGCATTCCTGATCTCTCCGACACTGCCGTCTCCAAATTCAAAAAAAAAAAAAAAAAAAAAAAAAAAAAAAAAAAAAAAATTTATAACTAAAACAATATCCCCATGAGTTCACATATTTTGCAGCCATTTAGACAAATCTAGAATGTGACTCCTTGAGGCGGTAAAAATAAAAAAAATCAAAATTGGGCCATACCTGCGAAAGTACCTTCTACTTGATATGGATCCAAAATGCCAATCAGCGAAAGAGATTAAAAAGCATCTTCAAAAAAAAGATGAATGAATCCATCATGTAACTGCCCCTTGACGAGACCGAGTTATTGAAGTGTGCAGGGACCCGGACAACACATTCTTGATAGTCATATCAAGGTAAGCCTCAGGGTCTCACGCGTCTTTGTGAGGAGGGTGGATGATATTTCCTCCACAGCAAACTGCTTCTTTACGACCTTGAAATTGACGACAATCATGGGCCTGAGGCCGGGACCAGCAATGACCCTTGACGGCCAATGCCTCATGTTACTCTGGACTGAAGGATCGCTAAATCTCCTCCTGAACAAAGATCTTGCACTCGATCTCATGATCAGAGTCTCGACATCCTCGAAGTCGTTTTTACAAGATGAGATGCCATCTTGCATGATATTTCCATGATGGATTTCGCATCGTGAGCAAGAGCCTCATTCATCACCTTTTGCTCCGGAAAATTAACGCCATAATTCAATATTCCACCATTCTTGTCTTCTCCATCACGATAGATGCCGTCAAGATTAGTAAGTGTTGAGTCCCAAACCGAACATCAAATACAGAGACAAGACATGGCATAGCATTGGGCGCACAAAAGACATAAAACACACCCTTATGACAGAACCAAAATGGACACAAAAAAATAGAGAGAGAGAGAGAGAGAGCCTGTAGATCTTCCTTGAAACTCTGGCCAACGGTGATGAGTGATGATTGTTGGCGTCGACTAGAAGCCATCGAGGAACAGACCTGATGGGAAGTGAAAGAACCTGTCCACTTGCATGCGTCTGGTGCTCGCATCGCGCAATGGCGAACCTGGCCTTTTGCATCTTTATCCACGGTCAAACGTTGCCTCGAGATTTACGGCCACCCGTTGCCTCGAGATTTACTAATCGGCATTGGCAAGGGACTCGTTTCAACTGCTTCCTCAAGACAGCGTTCCACGACATGGACGCCAACTATGGACGCTTGTCTTCTGCTAGGCGATTTTTTATTTTTATTTTGATGATCTGGGCCCCCGCAAGATATGGAACTTGTAACGTCAATTATAGCCGTTTGGTGGTTCCCCTTCTCTCTTCTAATCAAACACATAGCGTTCCGGGCAAGAATCCCAGACAAATTCTGCATGGCGAGCATGTAAATCACAGACTGCGACTCGGGTTCCCTCATAGCAAAGATGAAGTGCTTCGTATGTTCGGGAACCGGAAGTTCAAAGACCAACTCATTTGAAACTTTCAGGTCATCGGATTACGGCTTGGAGAAGGGGCGTAGAGTACGTAAACTCCAAAGGAAAGAACATGCCTTCAGGACCACATTGACTCCCTTCCACTTCTATCTAAAACTTAAGAAAATTCGTGAAGTTCATCCTCCCAATTTCTTGCGTGGTTCACTCACAAGCCCAAAACAGAACTTCCTCGAAAGGATTCAGGGAATATATTCAGAGCAAAACTAACAACAACAATCAACGTAGTCTTGGCATGAGAATAGAAATGATAAGGGATCGGAACATAAGAAACATCAAATGATCAGCGCACACCGCATTGCATCAAATCACACAAGCAAAATTGTTGCCATCAAACCAGTTTAGTATCACCATGTCTTGAGTAATGACTTTGATTCTCTGACTTCATTGTAGCAAAATAAATCCTTAAAATTGTTGGGAAAATATGCTTCGAATTGGGTTGAACAATGAAGTCAGATCGAGTAATCAAGTCGGACTTTGAGGCGTGATATCACTTTCTTTTAGGATTTATTTGCCCCACAAAGTTGCTAATGGTCACCGGCAAATTTCCTCCAGGATACAACAAAGTCTCAAATAAGAATACTAGATAGCAATTCTAGTATTTCTCCAGGGTCTCTCTAGGAAACAATTAGAAACAATGGCTGTAGTTTCTTTCGAAAGAAAACGAAAAAAAAATGGAAGAAGATTATCATTTGATCTCAAAACAAATGTACTTATATATGTCTTTCGAATAGAGGCAACTCTTCAAAAGATTACAAATGAACAAAGGCAACCTTTCGGGAAAGGTTACAAAATGAACAAATATGTCTCAAAAGTTACGTTGAAAAGACATAAGAAATTCGAAATTAAATAAATAAAAAATAAAAAATAATTATAACTTTTCATGAACAGTCGCACTGTTTCAACAAGACTTTATAGTTAATTTTTATAAAATTAACTATTGTCGGTTAGTGCCAAATCTCGTCCACGTGCGCACTCACATCTTTTCGATGTGGGACAAGGCACCTCTTCATTTGTTTTATAAACAAATTACCAACAATTCCGTTCTAGGGTTTCATGGATTTTATGCCAAAAGGGCTTGACTTTACTACAGAAGACAAAAAGGATCGTATCCACTATACACGTTAGAGATATCTGACATGATGCATATGTGTCAATTATAATGGAGGAAACATATGTGGGCGGGGGAGGGGAGGGAATGAAATTGCCCTCATATACCTGAATTGTATGCTTCTGCTGTAGGGTGCTTCTTTTCAAGAATCTCATTTTCTTAAAATGGCATTAGAGCTCATGTCCTGATTTTCAGTTTTAGGTTATCCTTCCTCTCATTCTTTTTTTCTTTTTTCCCTTTTTTCCAACTATAAGGGAGTTACTTATAAAAGCTATAAGGAAGCTCACCTTTCAAGTTAATTAATCCTTCAATTTCTTTATCCCATTAGATTTTGAGGAAACTTGTTTCATCGTCTGCAAATCATATGCACCAACGCTGTCTTAACCATCAATTATATGGGTTCTTTCGAAAACTTATGTGATCAATGATTGAGATGGATGTAACACCACACTTCACTTCTTCTCTGATCATTACTCGGAAGAAATACATGTGTGCATGTGTTCTTTCAATACCTCAATTATGATACATCTCTAAATATTTGGAAAAAAAAGTTTCTTTAGTAATTGAAACTCGTGTGCATCGATTGGGTATAAGTCTTTAAATCATGGTATGTCATCTAAGATACATTAGTACTAAAAAAATATACGTGTTTTTTGTTAACAAGTGCTCATCGGACATTTGTTAAGTATATTGAACTTAGTTTGATTTTCAAAACACCAATTGTGCATAGCACACGGACAATGTTACATTTGCGAAGCTGTAGAGTTTTCTTGATCAACTGCGGAGTACCCAGTATCTCTAGAATAACATTAGTCGAGAAAATTATATTTAAAGTTTATTTTGTATGTCTTCATAGTGAACTAATAGCATCACTCCTTGATATTTATTTAAAGCACTTTGGGCATATGGATTGTGCATTAAAAGCCCTTGCCTGTCAGCCTCTCAGGCAGTTTAAAAATTGATGGGCACCGCCTACGCCTCTCTAGGTTTTTCTTTCTATCGACTTTTATACAAAATTCTACTATCGCCTCCCAGCATTTAATACGTTGGTCTAATCGAAACGGATCAACGGTCTATATTGTTTTTCTTGTGGAAGGACAAGCAAAGAATAGAAAGGTTGACTAACATAAATGAGAAATATAAATATAAATATAAATCTATATAAATATAAGGACTTCGTTATAAAAAAAAATCCGACAACACTTGTCAAGTAATTAAATAAGGAAAATTTAAAATTTTAACGTGTTATGCGTGATTAATACTTTTGTAATTGAATGATTTATTATTAAATATATCTAATAAGTGTCTCGTAAATATTGATTAATAAAATCCGTAAAAAAAAAAAAAAAGAATATATCTCGGGTTGGCAGCAAATGGTCAATTACTAAACCTCATGATGAGTCGAGCGGTTTGACCGTTGGTCTAGCGAACTCCATAGTTCGGCTCATAATTGTGCATCAAGTTATCAAAAATTTCAAGACTAAATAAAAAAATAAAAAAAAGAGTTTAAATAGAATTGTTTCAATTTAAATAACTAAGATATTTTCGTGATCTCTCTTCTTCTTCTGTTTTCTCTCTCTTTTTTCAGGTACTTTGTGGTGGCTAACGCTATAGCGTGCGGCTACTCCTTGCTCTCCTTGCTCCTCCTCCTCGCCAACAAGGCCGGCAAGAGCAGAACCCTGGCCTCAGCGGTGGCGATTTTGGACATCATCACGGTGGCGCTCCTCTTCACGTTGGGGTCATCGGCCGCGAGGGGAACTCGCATGTGCAATGGGGGAAGGTGTGCAACGTCTTTGACAAGTTCTGTGACCGCGTGGCCGTCGCCATCGGCTTGTCCTTATTTGGGTCGTTAGCTTTCGTTTTAATGGGCGGTTTGGCGGTGATGGCCTGAGGGGCCCTTTCCGAAAAAGCATCCTCTTATCTACTGCACTTTTCGATATTTAAGGCTTTTGTTTCCGTGTTTTTGCCTATAATTTTGTTTGAGGATTGAGATGTGGAGGTGTGTCTTGATGTTCCTCTTCTTCTTTTTTCGTTGGTAAGAATAGCCTGCGCGATATGGATGTATATGCGTTCTATCGATCGATAAAAGAGAAAAGTTGTGCGATCAGCTTTGTCATTAATTCATAGAAGCTGTAAATAGTCCGTTAATTTTCCTGAACCCGTTCATTTGGGCCTTGACTTCTCATACTATGGTGATCGTTGGGCAGACCCGAGCAGAGCTAGGTGCAAAGGTCGGGTCAATTATATTGCTAAAAGCCCGCCCCTAATATGTTTTTTGCATTGAAATGTTCGGATTGAGCTTTAGCCATAGTTGGGTGCCGTTGCGCTTTCTCGTCAAAGCCCCTTGGCCAAATCCATTCAATTGTCTTCCGGGTTCTCGGGCCAAGTTGGCCCCCCACCCGTTAGTTATCTCTATTTATGACCGGGGCGATGAGCATGGGTCCATTTGTGGGGACTAGTGGTCACGGTCACAATGACACTGACAAGGGCTATTCAAGGTCGCATGATACCGGCAATAATGGATAGCTGAGGTCGTGTGACCCCAGCCATGACGGGTTCAAGGTCGCTTGACCCCAGGAGATAAGAGATGGTGGCACTTTTCTCTTAACTCTGCCTCTCCCTCTATCACAACACCTACTGTGCCGTGGTCAGGCAAAGGCTGGTGAGTAATTTGTGGCCCTTGTTGGGGCGCCTCTCTCTCTCTCCCCATTTGAGGTGTTTTATTCTTAAACAATCCAGTTGGCAAGAATGACACCCGTTGAAGCTGACGTGGCACTGAGGCAGCGAACCACGTAGCATTTTACAATTTTTAACACAAAGACGAACTGAATAGAAAAACAAATAATTTAGGGACTGCTAAATTAACATCCAAATCCGGCAGTTTCACCATCTCCAGAAAATATGACAACAATTGGTTTGCAGTCCAGATCAAGGTCAACGTCCTGTCGAAGCGCGATCGTGCGTGAATGGTCAACTGTTCATGCTCAACCGTTCATCGTGCACGATGCTTATGCTTCATGCATGAAGCTTCCCAATTAAAAAAAATTTTTGATTAATTAATTAATTAAATGAATAAATAATTAATTAATCAATCCCCTTAAAGAAAATAAAAAATAAAAAGGACATGTATTCACTTTGGGCATGTGTGTGCATCATATGCAAGTAGGCTCGTGACTTTAATACAAATTAGATTAAATCTCATTTAATTTAATTTCAAATAGACTCAATTCAATTGTAGTTTTGCAAACATATTTGCAACAATATTTCTCTCTTGTTCAACATTATCCTAATTGTTTATGGTGTGTGACATTCCTAGGACTCCAAAAAGAATTAATTGTTCTGATTAATCTTTGGATCCTACAAGCCATGATTGACATCTAGTAATATGTCACAAATACCTAGATAGTGTGAATGCTCTAAGAACATAATGTACCTATCAGTTTTGGCTATAGTGTAATTCAATCCCTCTGTCTTACTATGTCCCGATCAAACAAAGACCATGAAATATTTGTCAAGTCACCAATTCGATCATATGCACAAATCTAAGTGACATGCACTTTATTTGAGACAAACAATTTAGTCTCGATTACAACCTTGGCCGAAGATTTCAATGTAGTGTCATAATTAGATCGCATAGTACATCATTATTATACCTTGCATGTAACAAGAAGACAGATTCCATATTGTGCACATGTGCAACTTCGTATATGAACAAACTATGACTATCAGGTATAACGACGGATCAACGACCCGGCATTACGTGCACTTGTGAACTAGAGTTGTTCGACACACAAGTTAACATTGTGCCTCAGGTCCAAGGATTATTTACACAAGACTAAAGCATGAACAATTAGACATTGATCACGCTAAAAGCTTCATGTCACTAACCGTTTCATATGCATTACGTTCAGTGAACTTGTCTAATACAAACATTTGTGTTCTAACTCAAGCATCATAATATCCAATGACATGTGACCCATCATTTCCTTAAGTATCCAATACTTAATGGCGAAGTTAAGAACACGCCAGTCTTAACAGGATTATTAATATCCACTCAATAATTCATCAACCAAAAATGATTTAAAGATTCAGTCTAACTATGAATCCGTCACATATATTCTTAACGTCTCAAGAATAGGTCTAGCTATAACTGATCTTATGGAATCATTCATAAATATAAATAATTGGATAAATGAATGAATATGTCATTGCCATTAATTAGATAAGAATAATGATAGTACAACTGAAATCCCTAACATGTAACTATTACATAGTAGCTTTAGGGCATACATCCAACAGTTAGAATCGTGCCTGTAATAATTGTAGGTTGTTCTCCATCAAAGGAGATAATAATACAGTGCCATGAATATATTTTGGCCACGTTTCCCTCACCAATATCTTTTTCCCCCCCTTGGCCGCATGTAAAAGGCCAGCGATGTTGGAAGCCTGAAACCTATCCCAGACCCAACAATTAAAATACAAGATTTCCCATTCTGGCATAATCTCATATGAGACTTCATGACTATAAATGTTGAAGAACTTTTTTTTATAAAATAAGGGTACTTGATGAAGTGTGCAAGGAATCAATTTCTCATATTGAAAAGATAAGGGCAGTTGATTGGGGTTCCGAAGGATTTTCAGCTCAGTAACTAGACATGACTTGTTTAAATTCATCTATAACTTCTTTGATAAGGATCATTTACTTAAGTTTATTGGATCTATGGAGTATTCCATGAGCATTTACATTCACATTTCCTAACAATATATGCTTTTCAAAGTTCTTTCTCTCTAAACATTTTTTATTTTTATTTTTGATACTATTAAATTAAGTGTCATTGGAAAACATGATCTCGATTTTTCATTATTGGGATGTTATTGAAGCAGCAAAGTTGTTTGGCATTTTCATGGCAATAAAAAGGCTCAACTAAAGATAGGATAGTCCTTGAACCACGGATCACAAATTCGCAAGCTGATCCTAAGTAATCGTTGTCACCAACCTAATTAATTATGCTTACCAACTTAACAAATTGCAAGTACACAATCAATATCACACTGCTCGGGAGTAATCACAATCTCTTATATAGTAATGTAGTAAGCAGTCCATGACATGGACGTAAACCCTAATTGCTTACTAGTCTTTCAAACTTCCTAATACATTACAAAAATCTGAAAAAGGGCCATTGCTATGAATTACCATATCAACGAATGAAGATAAAGACTTTGTATAGACACAGGTTTTGAACTTTGACATAGAAAGGGAAAAGACAAACCCTATTTGGAATGAAGCTCAAAATTGTCTGAAAAGGCAAAGACCAGATCGTCCAACTTTGAGATTCGTGACGTTTTGTCAGATATCGAACGGTACGAAAGCATGGGAGACGTTCACATCCATATGCACATTATATATTACTGAAAAGAATAAAATAATATTGTCCATTCCTTCACGAACCTCCACCTATCTCCCAACTATATCTACGTGTTCAAATGCTATAATTATTAAAAATATATTAAAAATATTTTTATTTGTTGTTGGAAGATATGCATAGAATGGATTCCAAAGATATACTTAGAAGGAATCACACTCGATTATATTTGTGCGTAAATTAGTTACGAATTGATGTCAATTGTTTATAAAAACATTTTCTTGCCTTTATTATATCAACCTTGTATTATATTTACAGCACATTGTACATTGAGACAATATAATGAAAATACAATTTCTCCAGAATTCTGTTGATCTTCTCTTGATACTCTATCTTCTTTCATGGTATCAGAGCTTCGGCTTCTAACTTTTTTCCCCGCTTCCGCTCCTGATTGCCTGCCAAAGGAGATATGAATAATTTAACAGATCTACCATCTGGGATAGGAATCATTCTCAAGGAAGAAGATAAGAGCTTCTGGTTTTCTTACCTTCCATGGCTGATGACCAGTCTACCGCAAAAGTTTCACCACCGTCGCAGATCCAAGGTTCCCCTACAGTGACGCAACAGCAAGCACTCCAAACTCAGCCCATTCAATGGAGACCCACACAGGCTTAGTTCGGTTTGGGGCAACCCATTGCGGGCCAACCTTTCCAGTGGGTACCTTACCCATGGTATCTTGGGCCAAGCTCGAATACATCATCGCCTGTTTATGTGGGCCACCAAGGAGCCCACATCCAGTACGAGGGGAGCCCACTAGTCGTGAATGGGGCAAACTCGAACCTCGGAATGGAGCAGGTAAGCGGGCCTAGAAGCGGGTCTGGAGAACCGGGTATGGGAACGAATCCCTACCCGGGATTTTCAAATGCGGGTTACCAATTCGGATCGAGCGAACCGGGTCAAGGGACAAATCCCTACTCGAACCTTGCACCCAGATTCTTGCTGTTCCCTGTCGCTACCGTCACCCGACAACCAGAGCCTGGTGACCCCCTGCATGTCTCAACAGCCGACGGCCTTGAACTGAAATTGATCAACTTACAGTTAACCGGACTGGAGAATTACAACAGGCGGGCCTGAGACTTCCGGTGCACCCTTGTGACGAAGGACAAATATGGATTCCTCGATGGGGCGGTTCTAATTCCTGCCGATGAGCGGCTGGCCCGATTCTGGAGGAAATGCAACCAGCTTGTAAGGACGTGGATCGGCAATTGGATTTCTCTAGAGGTCGCGACTGGCCTTCCACC
Organism: Eucalyptus decipiens; assembly: GCA_014182575.1. Lineage (NCBI taxonomy): Eukaryota > Viridiplantae > Streptophyta > Magnoliopsida > Myrtales > Myrtaceae > Eucalyptus > Eucalyptus decipiens. The sequence goes on from CM024610.1 coordinate 18,329,508, forward strand.
AACAGAAGACTAAAAAACCATGTGGGACAACATCAAACAAATGTACGGAAAATTAGATCGAGCACGGATTTTTTCCCTTTTGCAGAAACTTAGCGATTTAAAGCAAGGGAACATGACCGTGACGGCCTGTTACAACAAATTGCCGTCCTTGTGGAACGATCTCGAGCCGCGGAAGAAAAGCTCAAGGGACAAGAGGAGACACTCACGCAATACCGTTCCATAAAAGAAAGGGAAAAGGCAATCCGATTTCTCTTAATACTGAATGATTCGTACCTGAGTTTTTGATCTCAGATCTTGGCCATGGAGCCCGCGCCACCACTTGGGCGAATCTTCCAACTCGCCATCTAGGAAGAGAGCTAGAGACTCGCATCCTCGAAGCGGATGAAGGGAGGAGGGAGTTTTGCTCTCGTGAGCCGAGGAGAACGGCGAGATCTGCTATGGGATCCAGGGGCCAAAACCCTAGCGCACGAAAAAGGGGGGATGCAAGAGGCGCTAGGGTTCCGGATCAACGAAGGACGCACCCTTAAAAATGAAGGGATGGGCGGTCTAGATCATCCGCAACGATCTGATGACCAGAAGAGTTCAATCCGCTTTGCTGGATCGGACGGTGGAGATGAGGCGAGCGAGAAAGGATCCGACGGTGGGGTTTTTTCGGCATACGTAAAAAATTTCTCTAAAGGAAAATGTAAATTATATTGCAAATTTTGTCGTCGCCCGCACCATATGATAAAGAATTGTTGAAAGTTACATGACAAACCTAGAGAAAAGGGGAGAAAAAAGGAATTTTCTGTAGCCAATCAAGTTAGTGGGTCCAATGTTGATAAATCCATAACATATGAGCAATATCAACAACTGATGCAGGCTTTGCACAAATTGGACATTACCAACAAAGGAGGCAATTTTTCAAGTATCTCTCACTATCTAGTCAATAATATCTCAAGAAAAAGTTGGATAATTGACTCTAGGGCAAGTGATCACATAGTTTGTGAGAAGGCATTTTTTTCTTAAATAAATGCGAAATTGGATTTTTTCATCTCTGTGCAATTACCCAATGGGAATATTACTTATGTTGCAATTACAGGGAAAGTCCAACTCACCCCCCAAATCACTCTCCAAAATGTGCTTTATGTCCCAGAATTTCGATTAAATCTTGTCTCTGTCTCCAAAGCCTGTAAAGAAAATTCCTGTCGTATACTATTTGATTCTGACACTTGCTTCTTTCAGGCCCTTTTGACTGGCAAAGTGATGGGCATTGGTAGTTTCTTTGAAGGACTGTTCCTTTGGACAAATTTCTCAAGTAATCTTGATTTGTCATCTATTTTTTTAAATAAAATGTCATTGTGTAACACAACTACCAATGATAAAAAAATTTCTTATGCATTCAAGATTGGGTCATAGTGCTTCCTTTCCCTGCTCCAAATGTCAAATATGCCCCCTTGCAAAGCAGTCTTGTATTCCTTTTCCCTCCGGTCAAAATCGTGCACTTGATATTTTTTCATTGATCCATGTCGATATCCGGGGTCCCTACCATACACAAAATCATGATGAGTCACAATATTTCTTAACAATTATGGATGACTATTCCCGTGCCACATGGGTGTTCTTGATGCAGTCCAAGGGACAGGTTTTCTCCAATTTGAAAAATTTTATTGCCTTGTCCAAGAATCAATTGGGAAAATCTATTCGGCACATGAGGACAAACAATGGAAAAAGAATTCTTCAGCAATGATTGCAACTCCCTTCTTTCGTCCAATGGGATTCTCCACGAAAGTTCATGTGTATATACCCCCACAACAGAATAGGGTAGTGGAGCGCAAACATCGCCATCTCCTAGAAGTTGGAAGAGCATTAAAGTTTCAAGCGTCCATTCCAGAAAATTATTGGGGTGAATGTATCATCACTATGGCATATCTCATCAATTGTATGCCCGCTCGATTACTCAATGGAAAAACTCCATTTGAGTTACTTTTCAAGAGATAGCCAGAACTATAACACTTGAGGATTTTCGGGTGTCTGTGTTATCCAACAGTATTGTTGCCCCACATGATAAAATGGGCCCCTGGGCCAGGCGCTGCATCTTCATGGGGTACCCAAATTTGTAGAAAGGATATCATGTCCTAGATCAGAAGACTGAGGAATTCTTCATTAGCAAAGATATCATTTTTCATGATGATGTATTTCCATTTCATGAACGGGATTCTTTCAAGGAAACATCGGAGATCTCACAACATCCAAATCATTCCGTACCCATAGAAGATTCAACTGATGGATTTCTTCTTACAAGACCCCCAGTCATGATCCAAAACTCATGTGAGAGTTTCACACTAGAAGATGCTAAAGATCCAGTACATGAGAATCAATCAACAACTAAAGAAGAAGAAGTTGTGATTGACGATACATCATCTCCATATCTTGTCCCAACACTAATAGATACTCAAGAATCTTCATCTCCCGTCCCAATACAAGCGGATCATCCTCGACGGTCTAGACGTTTTGTACGTCCACCAGCCTGGACAAAGGATTATGTCTGCGCCGCCCTCAACTCACCAGGTATTCATTACCCATTATCATCTTATGTTTCGTTTCATAGACTTTCGCCGAAACATAGATGTTGTGTTAGTTGAATATCGGAGGACAAAGAACCATCTAGCTATGAAGAAGTAGCTATTGACCTCAAATGGCAAGGAGCTATGGAAGCAGAATTGAAGGCTTTGATTGCAAATCAGACCTAGGATTTCGTTGAATTGCCTCCAAATCGAAAGCCGATTGGATGCAAATGGGTCTACAAAATCAAATACCGAGCTGATGGTTCCATAGAGTGCTACAAAGCTCGATTGGTGGCTAAGGGATTTACTCAACGGGAAGGTTTCAATTACCATGAGACCTTCTCTCCAAAAGAGCCAAGGATGTAACTGTAAGATCATTTCTCTCTGATGCTGCTATTCATGATTGGCCTTTACATCAAATGGACGTGCATAATGTTTTTCTTCATGGAGACTTAGATTAGGAGATATACATGGACATTCCTCAGGGTTTACGGAGACAAGGGGAGAATAGAGTGTGTCGTCTCCGCAAATCCCTCTATGGTCTCAAACAGGCCTCTAGGCAATGGTATGCAAAATTTGCCGATGCTCTTACATCTGCAGGATTCAAACAATCCAAACATGATTATGCCTTATTCACATGGAACCAAGGTACGTCATCGATCTACCTGATGATTTATGTGGATGATATCCTTATCATGGGCAATGATAAAAGTGCGATGGAAAGATTCAAGAAGTACCTGCATTCCACTTTTCATATCAAGGATTTGGGAGTACCGAAATATTTCCTTGGAATTGAAATTGCTCGATCTGATCAGGGGATTTCTCTTAGTCAACGGAAATTTGTGTTGGAAATCATTTCTGAAGCTGGTTTATCCGAATGCAAACCTTTAGTCATTCCAATTGAGCAAAACACAAAATTGACCACCAAAGACTATGATGCAAGAATATCAGAGAACCATGACCTTGTTCTCAAGGATCCTTCGAGTTATCAAAGGCTTGTTGGGAAACTCATATACCTAATAAAACCAGAGCAGATATCTCATATGCAGTACAAACCCTTAGTAAATTTATGCACAGTCCAAAATTGTCCCATATGAATGCTGCCTTGAAGGTTGTGAAGTTCTTAAAAGGCTATCCAGGGTTGGGGATTCTCTTATCCAGAAAATGCAACATGGAATGTTAGCATATTGTTATGCAGACTATGCGACTTGTCCTATGAGCCGAAGATCCATCACAGGCTTTTGCATTAAGCTTGGAGAATCACTTCTTTCTTGGAAGACCAAGAAGCAGGCGACTGTATCCTTATCTTTAGCTGAAGCAGAATATTGAGCTATGGCAAAAACTACCTGTGAGATGTATGGACACGAGGATTACTTCAGGATCTAGGAGTCAAATTGAAGGGTCCGGCAAAATTGTTTTGTGACGATGATGCGGCACTCAAACTTGTAGCGAATCCCATAGTTCACAAGAGAACAAAGCATATAGAAGTGGATTGTCACTTCACTCATGAAAAAATTCAGCAAGGGATAATTGAAACAAGAGGGATTGGAACGGTAGAACAGCCTGCCGACATTTTTACCAAACCCCTATGTCAGAGACAACATGTATATCTGTTAAGCAAGCTTGACGTCTTGGACATCTACCAACCACTAGCTTAAGGGGGAGTGTTGGAAGATATGCTTCGGATGGATTCCTAAGATATACTTAGAAGGAATCACACTCAATTATATTTGTGTATAAATTAGTTAGGAATTGATGTAAATCGTTTATACAAACCTTTTCTTGCCTTTATTACATTAACCTTGTATTATATTTACAGCACATTGTACATTGAGACAATACAATGAAAATACAATTTCTCCAGAATTCTCTTGATCTTCTCTCGATACTCCATCTTCTTTCATTTGTTTTAGTGTGAATGCGGCTAAATAAGTTTTGCATTCATGGGTTGTTGCATTCATAATTGTCGCTTTGAGGCAAGAAAATGCTTATCTACACACGGGTTTCGAGGGAGAAATTATCTAATGCAAATTCAATTTTGAATTTCCGAAGTATACTAATTCAATCATATATTTTTGCATAAAATTTTAGTAGTCTTTCCGATCAATTTGCATTGAAAATTATTGACATGACAATGTGCCACTTAGGACGGTCATCGATGATTGGACTGTCACTTCAATAACTTTTTACAAATGCGATAGAAAGGATTACATTCACGTAAATGCTTAGAAATAAATTGATAAAATTAAACAATAATAAATTAAACTAATATTTATATAATAATTTTAAGATTGATTTGCAGATTTTCCGATTCTCATTTAATAGTGAGCATGTAAGTCAGAATAGTATTCGTTTGCTTCACGTAATAAGTGCGTCGGTGTGGAATGGGGGCCCGCCCATTGAAATTTCTACAAGCTGTACCTTCTCGCATGCACATAAAAGTCAAAATATCAGTGGGAGTTCTCAAATTCAAACCCTAATCTCCAGGAGTCAAAGTAACAGGACATTAATCTCTCTTGAACGTTTATCTTTCGACCACGACGACAAAAAGCGGTACTAATTCGGGTACGTGAACTGGGTCGACCAAAACAACGAGGATAAAACCCAAATTTCAGCTATACGAAAACTGGTCCGGATAATTCGTATACCGAGCCACATGTGACACGCTTTAACGGGTTGTTTCAGCGATCAGATCACGTGAAATACTCAATTGAAACCTGTCGGAAGCTGTATTATCTAGCCTCAACTTTGTGAAAATAGTTAGATTTGTGGAAAAGGGAGTGAAGTTTGAATGCGCGTATATGAAATGATGCAAGTGACAACGTGCACCATTGATTCGGGGAATGTGTACACCCACCTTTCCATGCATGCCATAAATTCACGGATGCCTCACTTTCTTGTGAGCTCTTCTAAGCTTCCCCCCCAAAAAAACGCACGATTCCAAACCTTCCTTTCACACCTCCCTTTATAAATTAGAACCCCCATTTGATCTCCACAATTCATCTCTCTCTCTCTCTCACAGACATACACACGATTTCTCGCGCATCGCATGAAGAGTTACAGCAACAACGGGACTAGAAGCAGCCTGAATATGGATGGCGAGGCGAACAAGGCGGTGAGGGGATATGGCGAGAACAGACGGACGGGGACGTGCGGTCTGGCGCTGAGGCTCCTGGCCCTGGCGCTGACCCTCGCCGCCGCGGTGGTCCTCGGGGTCGACAAGCAGACCAAGACCGTGCCGGTCCAGGTCAGGCCCGCCTTGCCGGCCCTGAACGTCCCCGTCACCGCCAAGTGGCACTACCAGTCCGCCTTCGTGTACGTCTCTCGCCCTCTCTCTTTTCCTCTTTTGGGGGAATCGCTTATGGATATTTCGTTCTAGTGTTTCATGGATTTTATGCAAAAAGGGCTTGACTTTACTTCAGAAGATAAAAAGGATCGTATCCACTATACACGTTAGAGATATCTGACATGATGCATGTGTCAATTATAATGGAGGAAACATATGTGTGCTGTCATGTTCTATCATCAACGTGGGTTATTATTGTTTTATAATATGAATCAATAGCTTAAGATATACGAATGAAATATCTAACTTGGTATCAAATCTCGATTTATACCTCATTTGTCGCCTAACCATCTCATTAATGCTTGGCCTTGCTTCTCATATATATAGATGTGTGTGTGTGTGTAAGGCTAAGGCATTCTTGTCCTTGGCGTGCGTGTAAAAAGTAGGTTTATAATTGCACGTTGCTATTTGGGGAGGCGGGGGCGAGAGGGGAGGGAATGAAATTGCCTCATATACCTGAATTGTATGCTTCTGCTGTAGGGTGCTTCTTTTCAAGAATCTCATTTTCTTAAGATGGTATTAGAGCTCATGTCCTGATTTTCAGTTTTAGGTTATCCTTCCTTTCATTCCTTTATTCTTTTTTCGCTTTTTTCCAACTATAAGGGAGTTACTTCTAAAAGCTATAAGGAAGCTCACCTTTCAAGTTAATTAATCCTTAAAATTATTTATCCTGCTAGATTTTGAGGAAGCTTGTTTCATCATCTGCAAATCATATGTATCGGCGCTGTCTTAACCATCAATTATATGGGTTCTTTCGAAAACTTATGTGATCTATGATTGAGATGGACGTAACACCACACTTCACTTCTTCTCTGATCATTACTCGGAAGAAATACATGTGTGCATGTGTTCTTTCAATACCTCAATTACGATACTTCTCTAAATATTTGGAAAAAAAAATTCTTTATTGATTGAAACTCGTGTGCATTGATTGGGTATAAGTCTTTAAATCAAGGTATGTCATCCAAGATACATTAGTACTAAAAAATATACGTGTTTTTTGTTAACAAGTGCTCATCGGACATTTGTTAAGTATATTGAACTTAGTTTGATTTTCAAAACACCAATTGTGCATAGCACGTGGACAATGCTACATTTGCGAAGCTGTAGAGTTTTCTCAATCAACTGCGGAGTACCCAGTATCTCTAGAATAACATTAGTCGAGAAAATTATATTTAAAGTTTATTTTGTATGTCTTCATAGTGAACTAATAGCATCACTCCTTGATATTTATTTAAAGCACTTTGGGCATATCGATTGTGCATTAAAAGCCCTTGCCTGTCACCCTCTCAGGCAGTTTAAAAATTGATGGAGACCACCTACGCCTCTCTAGGTTTTTCTTTTTATTGACTTCTGTACAAAGTTCTACTACCGCCTCCCAGCATTTAATACGTTGGTCGCATCGAAATGGATCAACGGTCTATATTGTTTTTCTTGTGGGCGCACAAGCAAAAATAGACAGGTTGACCAACATAAACGATAAATATAAATATATATCTATATAAATGTAGGGACTTTGTTATAAAAAAAAAAAAAAAAATAAATCCGACAACACTTGTCAAGTAATTAAATAAGGAAAATTTAAAATTTTAACGTGTTATGCGTGATTAATACTTTTGTAATCGAATGATTCATTATTAAATATATCTAATAAGTGCTTTGTAAATATTGATTAATAAAATCCATAAAAAAAGAAAAAGAATATATCTCGGGTTGGCCTCAAATGGTCAATTATAAATATTAAACCTCATGACGAGTCGAACGGTTTGACCGCTGGTCTAGCGGACTCCATAGTTCGGCTCATAATTGTGCATCAAGTTATAAAAAATTTCAAGACTAATTAAAAAAAAAAAGAGTTTAAATAGAATTGTTTCAATTTAAATAACTAAGATATTTTCGTGATCTCTCTTCTTATTCTTCTTCTTTTCTCTCTCTCTCTTTTCAGATACTTTGTGGTGGCTAACGCTATAGCATGCGGCTACTCCGCGCTCTCCTTGCTCCTCCTCCTCGTCAACAAGGCCGGCAAGAGCAGAACCCTGGCCTCAATGGTGGCGATTTTGGACATCATCATGGTGGCGCTCCTCTTCTCTGGCTGCGGTGCCGCCACGGCCGTCGGGGTCATCGGCCGCGAGGGGAACTCGCATGTGAAATGGGGGAAGGTGTGCAACGTCTTTGACAAGTTCTGTGACCGCGTGGCCGTCGCCATCGGCTTGTCCTTATTTGGGTCGTTAGCTTTCGTTTTAATGGGCGGTTTGGCAGTCATGGCCTGAGGGGCCCTTTCCGAAAATGCATCCTCTTATTTACTGCACTTTTCGATATTTTAGGCTGTTGTCTCTGTCATTTGGGCCTTGACTTCTCATACCATGGTGATCGTTGGGCGGACCCGAGCCGAGCTAGGTGCGAAGGTCGGCTCAATTGTATTGCTAAAAGCCCGCCCCTAATATAGTTTTTACATTGAAATGTTCGGATCGAGCTTGAGCCAAAGTTGGGCGCTGCTGTGCTTTCTTGTTTCATTTGTCTTCTGGGCCTATCGGGCCAAGTCGGCCGTCCGCCCATTGATTATCTCTATTTGTGACTGATGCAATAAGCATGGATCCTTTTCGGCCTCGATTGGTCGATAAAAAGTTTGTTGTGTTGTGGGCCTTAGTCTTGACCACCTACAAAATCATTGTCCCGTTTTGTGGTTAAATCAATCGTGCAAGACATATAAATAAGGAAAAGTTTGTAAGAATCACACTTTTGCACATCAATTTTATGCTCCCCATTTGAAATTTATGGAGATCTCACGGTGCATATGTACATGGTTTACTCGAAGAGACTTTATAGATAGGTTCGAGAGGATACAAGAAAGTGACATAAATGGACAGTGCGAAAAAAAAAAAAAAAAAAACGATGAAAATGCGAAGTGTCAAAAATAAAAAGAAGAACAAGAACAAGAAAATTAGAATGTGAGAGAGAGAAGCCACACAAGGTCCAATAGCCCAAGACTATCCTTCACTTTACTTTGAAATAGTAAGTTTTCTCCACTAAACAAAAACTTCTTATTTTGAAATATTCGAATCCCTAAATAATGAAAAGAAGTTATCAAATGACAATAGACATTACAAAGAAATTCTATAAAAACATATGCGTAAAGAATAGAATATTTCATGACTTAAACTTTCCTCGGAGAGAGAGAGAGAGAGAGAGAGAGGATTCCAATTCTATTATTTTAAAATGTTAGAGAAAAATAAAATTATAAATGATACTTGTGAAATATAAAGTCGTTGATGTATTGAAAAGGAAAAAAAATGATTGCAATTCTTAAAAGTAAAAAGATCTTATTATTTCATGAGAATTGCTAGGCTAACGACACCGTCCTCTTAAAAAAGAAACAGTGCCTTGCCATTCTTTCAATTTTTCAGGGGAACCAGTCAAATTGGTTAGCCGGTTTCCTTCAAAAATTTTGAAGGAAAATGTCCCTAAGTGGGAGGATAGGGAGATTCCTTAGATGATAAAAATAAAATAAAGAAAGTCCTAAAAGTGAAGAAAACCAATAAAATATCTATAATAATTTAATTTTTATGATCCATAACTATTTTCACGATCACCAATTGAGTGACCATGATCAAGAGCTCAAATTGAGCAATCATGGTCTCAAGCTTGCATGACGGCACCGTCACATTTGATAAGTAACAGTGCAACATGAGCCATCAATTTTATCTTGTCTTCCATGGATAACCGGAGTAGAAAATCACGGTTTTGTATTTGTTTAATATTTGAAGAAACAACTCTAATGACATTATTAAAGAAAGGAAATCCAAGAGGTAACTGTTTGTAAATTTTAGATAGTGGAATATTGTTCCAAAATAAAATAAATTATATTTAAGAATTCATTAATGAAGAATACTAAATATCCAATTTGCACATAATATAGATACCTTAGACTTCCATTTTTGTTTAAGTTTTTTTAATCAAAATATTACCAATGGACTTGATTTTCCGTTGGCATCACTTCATTACCTTGATACGGTTGTCATGAAATATTAAGAAATGTGCCACATTAAAACAACATAAATGAAAAAAAAAAATAATTAAGAAATGCAGAGAGGGGTTTCATCGCAGCCACCATAGCATGGGCTCAAGCGCTAGCTTTAGACAACCATAAATGTTCAAACTCAAGATTGTGGACTCCACAACCACTCAAGCTCATAGCCACAACTGCATAATTTGAGCTCATAACTGCCATGGGCTCGAGTTGCCAAGCTCATAGCAATCATGTCCTATAGATCTTTTCGAGCCATGAAGCTTGAGACCATGATTGCTCAATTTGAGCTTTTGTTCATGGTCACTCAATTGGTAATAATGAAAATAGTTATGAATCATAAAATTTGTATTATTATAAGTATTTTATTGGTTTTCTTCATTTTTAGTATCTTCTTTATTTTATTTTTATCATATAAGGAATCTTCCTATCGTGCCATTAAGGAATATTTTCCTTCCAAATTTTCGAAAGAAACCAGCTAAGCAATTTACCCGGTTCCCCTGGAAAATTGAAAGGCCGGCAAGGCACTATCTCTTTTTAAGAGGGACGGTGCGGTTAGCCTAGACATTCTCTTATTTCATCTAGGGATACATGTACTATAAGTCTTAAAATTTGTTGCAACAATACAATTGAGTCCTAAAACTTTTAAAAAATACTATTGAATTGTAAAACTTGTCAAATTAGTACAAGTAAGTCCTTCCGTTAACATCATAAATTTGTTTAATGGAAAATGCTGACGTGACATTTTTAAATTAATTTAATATGTGGCATTTTTTTATTACAAATTTCTTTGAATTTTATTTAAACAACCGTAATTTAAAAAAAAAAAAGCTAAAAATTTTTTTTAAAATTTTTTTTTTTAAAAAAAAGGGCAAGGTCATGGCTAGGCACACCACTGTCGCCCATCATCAAAGGGGGGGTCAACGACCTCGCGGGCCCTAGATGGTGGAGGGGGGTGGCCCTTGCCGACCTAGGTGAGGCCATGAGGCTCGGGCAAGGCTCGCCTAGATCTAGGCAATGCCAGCCCTCGCCTATGGTCAATGAACCTCTTTGGCCGCAAGCGAGGGCTAACCCCCCCCCGCCTAGGGCTGGCAAGGTCACTAGCCTCTCCAACTATGGTAGTGGTGGCGACGCTAGCCACGATCCCTACCCCATTTTTTTCTTTATTTCTATTTTTAATTATTTTATCTTTTTTTACTATTATTTAAATAAGATTTAAAGCAACAAGTAACATGTAATAAAAGATGCCACATAGGAAAAATAAATTAATTTTAAAATATCACGTTAGCATTTTTCTTTAGACAAAGTGACTATGTTTACATAATGACTCAATTGAATTAATTTGACAAATTTTAAAACTCGATTGCATGTTCACAATAAGTTTTTGGATTTGTAGTGCACATATCCCTTTCGTCTAATAATATAGATGGTGTTTGTAAAAGTAGAACATTGAGGGGCAAACAAAAATCGATGGAAAAACCTAAAAGGCAAATCGTGATGGTTAATTTCTCACTAGGGTCACAAGACAATTTTGTAGAGAAAAGATTTAGGACACGAATGATAACCATTCTATTCTAGAAATCAATTTCTAGTTAGAAATTGATTTTTATATTTTTATTTACAGGATGAATTTCTGAACAAAAATATACGTTTGATAATGATATAAAATTTATGTCCTTAGAATAATAATTTATTTGATAATGACGCAAAATTTCTCTCTCTCAAGTGCTGGTGGGAAATAGCTGACAAGTCGGAGGTGAACGGCTAGTGATTGACAGCAAGTGATGACTGGCGGTCAACATTAATTTGAATTTCAATTACCCAACATGAAAATTCATTTAAATTTGTTTATTTGTCACGATCTTAGATATAAATTGATCTTCCAAAAATTATTCCTTCAATGAGCACACGTTGAAATTCTTTCTCTTTTTGCATATAAGCAAACTATAGACTATTATATATATATAAATTGCCATCTCCATTGATCACGAGTATTAGTACTAGGTGCATCAATTTCAGGTGAGGTCAATATATCATGATCATTCAAATGGTGTGAATCTCACGTGAATCTACTAAAGTTAAGGATTGTAATACGCTAAACTCATATGATTAGATTAAGTGCACGAATCGCACGATAAACACGTTAGCTAATAACCCAATAAAATCCTCCACTGTACAAAAAAAAAAAATTCCTCCACTTCACATTTTGATGTAGAGGATCCTCTCAATTTATAAGGCAAAATTAAGGGGCTTAATTAATCCCTTGGGATTTTATGACATGATCAATGAAAAGATCTAAGGCCTATTATGATTAGCATTCTAATTACTCGTTCGATTAATTAATTTTTTTGCCAAAACTCTTAGATTTCCGCTTTAATATGGAGTTGGGTTGGTTCCAACCGACCATGGTCATAATTTTTTGTTGGGTTTTATTTTAACCCAACTTTAACTAACATTTCAAGCACACTTGGCATGTCTCCTCCTGCCTTTCCAATATACTTTTGTAAAAATTTGTTGCTCCTGCAGGAAATAGAGTGCACAGGCTCAGCATGTTTCAATCTCAAGAAGACATCAATGCTACTATGACAAGGGGAGATCGCTAAATTATGATTGTCAGATCGTACAGGTCTCAAGTGAAGCCTACTAAAAATCAAAAGTCAGGAATGTATTGAACTCGCATGAACCCGACAGCGTTCGAGAAAGTCTTTACAGATCACGTGATAAGCATGTAAACCCAAGAGGTAGAAAAGCATTCATCTTCTTATCGTCTCAACTCCTGTTTTAGCACACTTTTCCAAAGCATCTTGATCCTGATTTTGTGTAATTATGGAGAAAATCGAAGGCACATGCCACTCAGAGAGAGAGAGAGAGAATGTTTTGAGACAAGGCATCGTCTTGTCTCTCCGTACGCTGCACTTTTCCAACCGCCTGGGAAGGCATTCCCCCCTCCTCACTCACTCACTCGCAGAGTAGCATAAAAAGGGCATGCCCTCCACTCTCCTCCGCAGCGGAAGTGAACACTCCAGAGACAGACATTGTTTAGTTAGGCACGGGACTGGTGCGGAGCTTTTAGGGGAGTTTGTCATGGAAGGTGGAGGGGAGACCGCCAATGTCGCGAAGGGGTCCGGCCTGAGGAAGCGCGGGAGGGCGGAGCGCGATGGTCGAGGGAGACACGACGGCCCGAAGAGAGACAAGTGCAGGAGGGACAATATTGCCGAGCTGTACTTGAAGCTCCGTCCTATGGTCCCCGGCGTGTGCCCCAAGGTTCCGTCGCGTTCCCATTCTGTCTCTTACATTAGACACAGGCTCGTTTATACCAACAAACAGACAGGGTCAATCGTTTAGCTTGTTCAGTTGAGTAAAAATGGCGGTCTTCTACATTGGCAAGAATCGACATGAATCACATTTGCAGCCTAATAGCCATATCGACCATTGGTGCACAGCAAAATGGTTTTCTCCGTGGGAAATCTCCATTGGACATTTGTTTTTTTAATAATTCACTAAGTCAATGACATTGCCGAGCAAAATACAGAAGAAAGGTGTAATTTTTCTGGGCCAACTTCAGATTTCTCAATCCTGTCTGTTTCTTTTCTTGTTTCTGCAGGCTCCAAGGGCAGAACTTTTGCGGGAAGCGTTTCTTTACATCAAGTTCCTTGAAGAGGAGAGGGTAAGGTTGGAGAAGCTGAAGATGTCGTCGGCCCAAGTAATAGCCAACAGCTCATCGATTAGCGTCGCTTCGTCCGACAGCAACCTCGCTGTCTTTGCAATCACATCGTCTGTCCGACGAAATTTGTTGACCAACATCATTAGTGTCTTCGGCCAACATCGAGCAGAAATTCTTGCTGCTAATGTCATGGCTCAGGAAGGGTGGATGAGTATGACAGTGACGGCTTCCGTGAATGATGTAGCAGACGGTGCTATCGAGAAGATTAAGCAGGACATTCTCATGGTGTGAACTATGTAAGGGTCTTGATTTCGTACACTTAGATTAGCATCTCATGTTTTTCCGCATCTATATAAGGAAATAGGAAGGAAGGAAATGTGTGTGATTCTCAGTAAAAGCATTATTATCATAGTAAAGAAGTACTAACTCCTACTCAACTCAAGTATATGAAATTCCATCCTAGACAATTCAAGTAAATGTTCATCCAGTTGCCTTTGAAAGGGTCTCGTTTTAATTTCAAGTATAAAAAATTTAACCAGCTTAAGAAGAAAAGAATCCCTGAACAAGTATCATATAAGTAGCACCTCTATTCAATCTTGAACACCAATTAAGCTTTGATTTACACCGGGCCAGAGATAGATTCACAGGAAATACGGCTGCAAAATGCTAGATAGGGCTGAAAATGGATAAAATTCCACCATCAAACAAGCAGTTCCAGGCACAAATGAGACTACAAGCCACAGTACATCGGTATTGAAGAAAAACGATGAAAAAAGGGTATATCATTAGTCTCAGAATGTTGTTGTCACAACAGGAATAATTTAATCCCCAATCCCAGTGTTGGTATATTTGAATTGCTTACAGAACCCCAGAGACTCCTTATCTGGGCTTCAACTCCATGAATTTGGAGGAAGAATGTATAATTCAAGAAGATCCAATGAAGAAGAGTACAATGGTACACAAACATTGTAGAGTAATCAAATTGATAAATAGGGACCCAGTACGAACCAAAGCATCCTTGCCATTTCACACAAAGCGTGGAAGCTTCGGTGATACCTCCCTGGCTGGTACAATTCCTTGGTTTAGAACCTAGTCATTGAGGAAGAACCGGAGGGCCAATTGCTCGTGTGTTATAGGATTCGCAGTGGCTACATTTCTGCCCAATAATGTGGAAGTAAACTTCAGTAGTGTCGTTACAATCATTGCATAGGATCCACACCTGCAAAATCCATTTGCCATTTTAGAATCACTTCCAGAGAAAATAAGCTTAGCATAGCAGAGCATGTGATAAAGGCATTCTATATGGGTAACAACAGACAGACATTGGAGACACTTTATTCACATTTCAAAAGCGACTATCATTGTTCTCAAACGAAGCAGACAAACCAAAGATGTGATCTGCAGATAGCAAGCGAGATCACAAATAATCATAATGATTTAAGACAGACCGAAACATAGGCTGATTTAGGAGACACCTATGAGTTTGGAATAATCAGAGCAAGGACAAAACAACATAGACTCAAGATTGAAATACAGCATTTCGCCCAGAAAAACTATGTGACATGAGGAAAAGATGGTCAGAGAGGATGAGAGAGCTCTCACCTTCTTGTTGCGGTAGTCTTCAGGCATCTGAGTTGCTTCTATCTGCTCAGAATGTCAAAATTAAGTGATTCATAAGGATTGAATCGAGATTGTTATAAAAGATAATTGCTCTTATTTCCCCATCATGTATAGCCTCACATACTAATTCAGGTGAACAAAATTAAGTTCTTTATTTGTGACCTACCTCCTCATCCATTCTCTTCCAGGTCCCAGACATATCAATCACGGATCTGGAACATATTGGACAGCAGTATCTGGTAAAGATAATGATTTCAAGTCAGAAAACCAATGTAAAATAGTCAAGAAAATTTTTTTACGCGAATTAGCAAAAAAGGGTTGAAATGGCTCACTTGTCACGCTTTAACATCTCGCTATAACATTCACAATGCATCGTGTGCCCACATTTCATGACAGTTGTATCTTTCAGAGAATCAAAAAGGTACTGCACAAGAACAATGTAGAAGGATAGACAAAATATCTCAAAGTCTGTCCTTTTAAATATTTCTGAAGGCAACTAAACTACAATGCAAACCTCATAACATATGGGGCAGTGATGACGCATGGAGTCCTCCACACACGAATGGTTATCTTTTAGGCCAATGGAATAGCAAGAGCCTGTAAGGAAAATACTCAACCATGTAATTTCAGATTGAAATGGTGTTCAAGGTGTACATAGTTTAAAAAAATAAAAATAAAGAATATGCCAATACTTTCTAGTACATGAAGCAGATTAAGTGGTTTAGATGTATAAATCTGTCATTCCCTTTTCCATGTTGAAGCTTTAGCGTCTTTTCAATTTAGTGATGTTTCACTATGCTCACTGCTAAGTAGGTACAAACAGGAGAAGGCATAGTTATCTCCTTAAAATCATATAATGTTTTGAAACTTTTTGGTGATGAATGATATCGAGGAATTGGAGAATTCATCTGCGAAAACACTTTCTTTTACTGAGGCAATTTATCCTGAATCTTCTCAAGGTTCTCAAATCTATTTCATTCCATAAGGAGAGAAAGTTTGCTAATATGTTAAGTACCATCATCTTGACATCTCAATCAAGGCAAGAAGCCAGGTCCATAAAATTCCTAAAATATACCTTGCTGGGAACTAAAGATTATAAAAATAGCACCGTTCATCAAGAGTGTACCTACTATGTATTGCAGATTTTAGAACAAAACAGATCTCAGAAGAATCAGTTCTTGGTCACGGTACCAAGGTAATGAACATAACAAGCTACAACCATGTCTTTTCAAGTAAAGAGTAATGACAATTCCAGTCCATAGCAACTATTCCCAAGAAATTGAATGTAAATCCAATGTAAGATTTTTTAATTAGCTACAGGAAAAAGAAGCTTCTTCAATATTCATACCTATATACAACATACAGATAAATATGGTCTTAGAACTGGAAAGGCATCAAAATACCATGATCGCAAATAAATATCAATATCTGTCAAGTACGTACCACACTTTTTGCAATGGAAGAAGTTCTCACGTCCACCAACTCTGTCACAGGTAATATGATACAAGTCAGATGATGATCAACAAGCTCAGCTTTAAACATAATGCTAAGGAACTCGTAAGAAGAATTGGCTAGAACTTACTCACCTGCATATGCCACAATCATCACAGTGAAACTGCCCCTTCTCAGTCTGCAAAAATAATGCCACTCCTAATCACAACTCTCACATTACAAAAAGTAAAATTGGTATTGAGGCCACATATCCACTTAAACCGTGACAGATAAACCAAATCAAGGTCCCCAAAAAGAAAAAGGCCAAAGTAGTGTCTCTAGAATCCAAGCTCCATCCTTAAAAAGCAGAGATCTTTGTAAACATCACTTGAGAAAAGTTAATTACATCATCGTCATAGAATTTGCAAATTTTGCAGAAGTACTCCCCCATTCTGACTCCACAGTTTGTACAAACTTGATCCACCTGAAAGATATGCAGATTACATAAGTTTCAAATCCCCAACAAAAAAATTCAATTAAAAAGAGTTCTATTCACTACAAATCTAGCATTTCATACCGGCTGCTCCGTGTCACAAACCGAGCAAACCACCTGACAACATCAAGAAATCCACATAAATAATCAAACACCAAAGTTAGCAAAACAGAGAGGAGAGGCCAAAATCGTACTTGTTTGACGTCTTGGCGAACGAGCTCGTGCCTATCAAAGGGGTTTCTCAGCATGCTCTGCATCAGTCAAAAGTTACCCAACAAGAACAAAATCAAATACCCACATGCAGAAAATCAAAAAGAAAGCAAAGAAAGACCTAACAAGATCCATTTTTTCATGTCATCTTTTCGTTTTTTTTTTCTTACCGCGGCCTCGTTGTGACAATGGCGACAGGGGAAGATCTCGTTGCAACAGGGAGTTCGAATCTTGCACCTCCTCCTATAATGCTGGCATCTGATGCGTGAAATGAAACGAACAAATCAATAAAACAGGAGAAGAGAGGACCCAACAACGAGCTCATGGCAAAAACAAATAGTGAGAACTAGACACACCCACCCGTAGCCCATCTTCCCAAAATCAAGACGTTCGTTAGCTGAGCCTTCCATGATTTTTGAGGATGAAGATGGAGGAGAAGCTGAAACCAGAAGGCAAAGGAAGGCTCAGAGAGAGAGAGAGAGAGAGAGAGAGAGGGAGGGAGACACAAAGACTTTCCCGATTTGGTAATATGGGCCTTGCTTGTTTTGTCTTCAAATCTACACCAAAGGCTGGGCAAAGTACAAAAGCCATTCGTTTACAATATATATATATATATATATATATGTTGTATATGTATATGTATATGTATCATGTGGACGATCTTCTTTTACAATTCGCCTTTGATAATAAACAATATGCATGCCTACTCCTTCCCTCATAGATTCGACTGGTTTTTTTTTTTTTTTTTTAAATCAATGTTGGGGGTCCAATTATTACAGGCATGATAATATACTTTAAAGATAGAAAAGAAAGCATTCCTTTCTTGCACAACCGAATAATTTAGATGTCGATAAAATCGATAATAAAGAGGAATTCGTTAATGAGCTCCCTAACCTTACTTGTTAAATTAACTATATGTATAGTTTTTACCAAATATTATCTTTCGATGTTCTAAATTCACGTCCACTGGAAAATAAAAAAATAAAAGAAGTTATCATCTTTCTAATGTTTGGTAAAGGAGGAAGGATTTTCCTAAACGAATTGAGTATTTAAACTTGAAATCTCCCTTAAATAGGCATGCTCTCTCCCCTTTGTTAATCAACAAGAATGACTTTTTTTTAAGGCGTAGATACTTTTCTTAAATTCTCATGGCTTCAAATCACAAGTTTCATTTTCAATTCACTTTGCAACAATTTGATTAAAGTGAATATATTCTCTAAGACTCTCATTTGTTTTGCAAAAATTAAACAATTTAAACAATATTTTCTCAAAAATGATTGCATGTATAGCTTCAAATAATTAATTAATGAAAATATTTCCTTATCAACAATAATTAATATTTAAATATTTTTTAGTTCATTCATTTTTTATAAGCCATACAATAAATTATTTTTAAAAAACACTTATCAAATCATTTTTTTTTTCTTTTCCGTGAAAGAGACGCACTAGGGGTTGCAATCAATCACAAAATCTTGTAATTAGTTCAATTGATGCTATTGCATTGTTGAATCCCTAGTGAAATAGCATGAGCCCAACTTAGAGAGAGAGAGAGAGAGAGAGAGAGGGGATAAGGTGTGGGCGGGGATGACTTGAATGGAAAGCGACTGCGACAGGCAGCCGCAACCTGGGCCAATCACGTTGCCAGCGTCGGATTGGGGAAGAAGCATCGGACGCCCAGAAAAGCTGCGTCGTCTTGTTTTGGGGGCTGCTGCCGTCAGTCTTTATACTGATTAATTATTAACCCATCCTCCCCCACACCACTTGCGATGCCATCATTTTCAACTCTTCGCCTCCTCACTTATATTGATTAATCAAAGCCTATGATCAGACATTACTATATAAATCACCTCGTTTTAATTTGTTATTCTTTAAGTAAATCTTAACCAATAAAAATCGCCCATTTAAAGAGGATTTTACACTTGTGTCAAAAAAAAAAAAGAAAAAAAAGAGAGGATTTTACACAAGTATTTTGTGATGGCTTTTGTTAAAGATGTCTTTTGAAGATTTGGTATATTCCTTCCTTAATTGGTTTTGATTGATTGTATTTGATATTCTATTATTTAGATAATCATTCCGTAAAACTTATAAAATAAGCACATTCCTCTTCATTTGAGAATGTGCAAAAACTATCCGAATTCTTACTGTTTATATCAATGTAAAAATTTTTATTTTCATAACGTTTGATTAACACTAGAATTTGGAAGACATCTTTTTTGTTTAGTCATTTAGTAAGTGTGCTCTGCAATAACATTTTTTTGTTTTTTTTTTTGCTCCCTTTGGTTTCAATCACCTTTCCTCGAAGTCCGAAAATGGTCGATGGTCTACTGTTTATATCAATGTAAAGAATTTTGTTTTCTTAACGTTTGATTTAGAATTTGGAAGACATCTTTCTGATTAGTTATTTAGTAAGTGTGCTCTACAATAACATTTTTTATTTTTTTTGCGCCCTTTGGTTTCAATCACCTTTCCTCGAAGTCCGAGAATGGTCGATGGTTAAAGAATGTCAGGGGTGTTGGAACTTGTTGAAGAGTCAGTGAACTCAACTCTTTTTAACTTCTCCACCAAAAAAGGGGGTTGGACCAAAGATCAAGAGGAAGCATGTTTCATCATCATAGTACTAGTGGAAAAATGCGACTCTTTTGTCTGTATTTTGAGTAGTAGTACTAGATCCATTCTCCTCCCATTTCCAGATGGTTCGTCTTGAATTGTGGCCGGATTCATGAATCATCATGTTCACAGGTTCCCCATCCGGCTGACAAGACATAGGGAAAAATTTCCAATTTTTTGGTGCTTATTGCATTGATATAGTGGTCAGATCATTGAAGGGAGGAACCGAATTAATGGAAGAATGCAGTGAAAAGTGATCACATCCTCCTCCCATTTTCAGATGGTTCCGCTTGAATTGTGGCCAGATTCATGAATCATCATGATCACAGGTTCCCCATCCGGCTGACAAGACATAGGGAAAATTTTCCAATTTTTTTGTGCTTATTGCATTGATATAGTGACCGGATCATTGAAGGGAGGGACCGGATTAATGGAAGAATGCAATGAAAAGTGTGCGATCCAACATGTGACTCTATTCCACTCTACACTCACTTAAACTTTTGATTGAAAAGGAAAGTGGGGATCCAACGTCAAGATTGAAGACAATTAGAATTAACAAAAGAAATTAGATAATTAGGAAAAAAAAAAGGGAAATGAATTACTTGAAAGAGAATGGAGATTCCAAACTTTAGAAATTGGGTGATAATTATTAACTATTTCTTATAAAAATTATTCTTTGCTTCAACCTGCCTACTAGAGAAGCAAAGGGCATGGAGATTCAATTTTTCAAGCTCAAGAATGGTTTATGGTAAAAAAAAAATGTTGTTAGCAATAGTCTGAGAATGAGTTGAGAGTTGGAGCGGGATAAAAAAGAAAAAAAAGAAGATATTGAGATTCAATTAGTCCTTTTCGTAGCAATTGGAGGGGTGTTAATCTAAAGAAGTTGGAAGACATTGATGAGAGACATTACAAATTTTAGAAAGACAAGCTTGGCTTAGGAGAAGTCAAAGAAGCAACTAATGTGTATGTTGTAACTTCTCAAATTCAGAAATGAGGTAGATGTTTTCCGATGTTGCATGCTTCTTCACTAAAAAGAAGAGAGGATTTTCAACTACTTATGAGGTGACTCTAATTATCATCCTTCTATTGGAATAGAGTGTCTAAAAGATATGTTTGTTTGGTCGAAATTGCATTGTTAGTTTAGGCATAGTCTGTTTGTGGAATCGCACTGATGCGTTGTCTGTGTTGTAAGAAGAGAGCGGCTGAATTTTGTTGATAGACTATGTCAACATTACTTTAATTCGCAAAAATAATTGCTCAATTTGTTCCATAGAGAGGGATTATTACCATCACTGTTTCATGTTAGAGTACAAAGTAGTGATTTTCAGCTTCATGAAAAGAACAACAGCTCATGGCATTAGGCTCATGTGTAATACTGCAAATTAATGTTTTACAAATCGACAATTTCCGGTTTTTATCAAATTTGAGGTTCCAAAAATTAGACTGAGCTCATGCCGATAGATCTATATGAAAATAATGATAATAGTTTAGGAATTTAATCAAATAAAAATATTTGAGAATCCTACTTTATAACTTAAACTAAGCTCATGTCAATAGCCATTGCTTGCCTATCTGACATGCCACACTTTTACGTCGGCAATTTTGGGTGAAAATTTGCTTAAAGGGCAACATTGAAATTTCCTGGAAAGGCTCAAAACTAAATTGAAAAGATTGAAAGATTAAAAACCGAATCAACATTCGTATAATAAGTTAATTATTTGATGGACAATTTCCCTAGTAGAGAAGTTTTGCAAATTTGACTTTAAAAAGAGAGTTCTAGACCAATGGCGATGAAGAAAAATGGAAAAGATGGAATTATAAACTAGCAGATTCTTCGTAACCTCCTTGCATAAACTAAGAACCAACAGTTAAACTAGTGTTGCAACCTACGGTGAAATAGCAAGGGGTGGTTAAAGATTATTAAGCCTAAATTTAGTTCGAGCTCCTCCAAGCTCAAACCAATTCGCAACTTAAGTATAAATTCTTAATATGGGAATAAGTTTCAATTAGAAGTTGCCATTAATTTTTTTTTTGTGTCAATTAAAAAATCAAATAAAGTATTGGGAGAATTACTTTAATCCTATAAACTATGGATTGTGGATTCAAGAACTTGATTACACTAAATTACTATAATGCCATTTCAGTACCTTCTCTCTTTTATTTTTATAAATATTTTGCCAAGCAATTTCAATTGATTTTGACCTATTTATTAAATGTGAGATGATTATACAGGTGCACAACCATTAATGAATCACCCAATAATTCAAATGATAAATAAATTGTAAGGGATAAGGAAGGAATTTACTTATCTCATAGCAATGTAAGCGTCTGCAATGTATGTTATTAAACTAAGATGCAATGCAACATAATTTATTTAAATGTCCTAATTCTAATGACAACTAAATATACTAATTCTAACGTGGCACACAATTTCCTAACTACATGAACCTAAACATGCAATCTTTGAAAAGACATGCAATTTTATTAAATGACCTAACATGCAATTTCTAATGATGGGCAAAATTAGTATGCGACCACCCTAGTGAGGCATGCAACTCAAATTAAATGGCTCTAAACATGCAACCGCTAAAGGACAGACACACACACACACATATATATGACCTAGCATGATGACACGACATGGCTTGATGACATGGCAATGACATAGCATTGAATGATGATGCAGCATGTGATGACATGGCACATGTAATGACGTGGCAAGACGACATGGCAATGATGTGGCACATATGATGTCCTGGGCTCTATTAACGTTAAAGAAATAATGGAATCTATTAACATTCAACTCAAGCTAACAGGCTTAACCCATTTAATTAAATTTAGTTCAAAACTCATATCCATTCACCTGTGTGATTTTCGGCTAGTGCGTATCCCCATGGGCTTGGTCGAATTCTGCTACTTCATTGGTTCATTCTATTCAATTAAGTTCGAAAAAATCTACTGCTGTTCCGATAAAATGCAATTAACTAAAACATACTCCTAATAATAATATGCTATTTAACTATTAGTTTTTATAGAGGTCGGGGTTGATCTCTAAATTTCTATGCAATGAATTACTAAATGAGACATCAAAATTTACATATTAATAGCTAGTCAAAAGAAAAATCAATCATTAGCCACAGACAAAGAAAACAAAGATGAAAGAGTTCTACCTTTACCTCCAATCCTCCTCCATTAACTAAATTTTTTAAGTAATATAAATAATCATATTTAGAAAAATATTTTCTAAATCATTTATTTTTCTATGAAACAAACACACTTTAATTTGGTTAAAAAAAAGCAAATGGAAAATTCAACAACTACGGATGACATAAGATAATTTGTTTAGTGCATCTACTGCACTCGTGTATTGACCCGATTCCATCGGCCCAAAACAGCTCCAAATTGTTGACCGGATCAACTTGGGGTTAGACCGGTCCAAACGTACGATGCATGAATGCATTCATTTATCTGGAATTCAGGATTCATAATGTTACAAGTAATTAGAATATTTCTTTAAGATATTTTATTATGTTAGAGATAATTATTATATTTATATTGATTATTTATATCTTTTAGATTATTCATATATCTCCGTCATCTCTGTCTAATTGTGTAGATTTTGATCGATATGTTATTTTAGATAGTTATTGAATAAAGCTTATAAATAGGCCAATTGCATAATATTCTCAATTCTATTTTCCATATTACTGTTCTCTATAAACAGGCATGATATAAGGAACTTTTTTTTTGGTCAGAGACAAAGAACTCGACGATGATATTTATGGGAAAAAGAAATGGGAAGATGGACCTGCAGATTTTTTCTTTTTTTTTTTTGGATATTTATTTATTTATTTATTTATTTTTATTTTGGGGGCTCTGACGCCTGTGGATCTGGAGGCTTCGGAGTTGTTGACATTTCCTGGTTTCAAGAATATGGGTGGATATTATTAAATCTTGGAATAGGAGGCTCCAGATATAGATCCAGGCACCAAATTAATTAATATATCTTATTGTGCATAAAATGACGTCACACCTCATCACATTATCTCACAAGATGGTTGAGTATCCTTTATATTTCATAACTTGCAATCTAAGTGAATTTTTTCTCCATCTCTTCCATTTCAATAGGATGTAGTCGAAAAATTTTAATGAATCACTGTCAACTATTCTAAATATTTAAATTTTTGTAACTCTACGTTGTAGATATAAAATCGCATCTTCATTTAGCAGCATGAACTTTTAGAATGATCAACAATGTCATTATCACAAAAAACTCTAAATTATATATTTGTGACAAATCATTAAAAACCTCAAATTGATATCTTTGTGATAAGTTTATTTATTATTAGTTTCCATTAAATTGAATTAATATTATGAAAAATCATAAATCAGTATACCTATGACGGAAGGATTATATAATTCCAAACTAATATACCTGTCAAATGCATGCGTTATCCAACTATGTAATTTGACGATAAAATTTTATAGAAATCAATGAAGAGTAAACTTGTTGCAAGTATACCAATTTAGAATTTTTGTGTTATTAACCCGATCTTATTTCTCTCCCTCATTGTATATATTCATGTTAGTTTTTAAAATATTTAGGAGCCGTCTCACAAAAAGTTACATGTATCAAAGTAAGAGGTTTCTCTCAAGTTCAAATTTTTCCAGACCCATTATTTGTCTCCCTTATAACACTCTTATTCACTTCATTACTATTTTGGGCGAAAACGAAAGTCCTTTGACACATCTTCTTTCCCTCTTGGAGCGCCAGCCAGGTTGCACATTCGTTGCCATTTCTCCTCGTTGTATAAAAACTTGAGACCCTCGATGGGGGCATCATCTGAGCAGAGCACTCTGATCATGGCGGCGGAAGAGAACGACTGTTAGGAACAAACGGGAAGCAATGGCAAGAGAAAGGTGGTGAGGAAGAGGAAGAAGAAGAGTTTTTTTTTCTTTTTCTTTTTTTGGTCGAATAAAAAAGTTTCTTCAGAGAAGTATCACGAAAAATGGTTAGTTTTTTCACGTGGAAAAAGATTTCACATGCAATGCATACATTTCCCTTTAATGTCAATGTGGGCGGCTTTGATATCGATGGTTTATGATCGGTTTTCACTAAATGATTTCTCAACATTATAGTTTCAATTGCGGGTGATCTTGTGAAGGTTGTCTGTGAGAAATGCTCTTTGCCGATACCCCTGTCTCATCAATAATAAGTCAACTGTTATTAACTATATAGCACCGACACGGACACGTAACACGCGACATGAAACGACATGACGTGCCGACACGTCATTTCTTAAAAATAGAAAATTTCGACACATTTTGACACATTATATATTAAATATATTTTTATATATAAATACATAAATAAATAATAAAAAATAGCCTATAATTAATTTACACTAAAAATATTAAATAATATCATTCATTATTTTAATTTGTTACAATAATACATAAAACTTAGAGGAAAAAAAAACATTGTTTAAAGAAAAATGCTGAAATTATATTTTAAATTTATTTATTTATCATATATAGCATTTTTTTATTACTTCTTTCAGACTTCAAAAAAAAAAACTAAAACAATTATAAAAAACAAAACTGAAAAAAGAAAAAATTGACCCCGTGCGTGTATATTTATAGCAATTTTATTACTTCTTTTATTACTTCTTTTGTGTATAATTATATTTTGACCCCTCAAGTATTATAAATTTTTAAAATTGACCCCGTGCGTGTCGGAATCGCGTGTTGGAATTCTGGACTCGTGTGTCGGAGAGAGTTGACCAAGTATCGGATTTTTCGACGCTCGTTGACCGCGTGTCGGGACGTGTCGGAGTGTGTCGGACACGACACGAAGGCTTCTAGAAAGTGTCCGTGCTACATAGGTTATTAACCTAATGATGCTATCGGTAGATGGATACACTTGGAGAAGTTGGTGCTGCAGGGTCAGTCGCGCTTGGATTGTGCAAATTGGCATTTTCCAAAGAAAGACACCCTACTTTTCCAGTGCGCTTAACATCTCTTTTGCTTACCGAAAAGTGACAAAACAGGTTTGATTTATTCCAGGTTGCTTTTAGCTGATTCAAGCACTTGAATCCAGATGTAAAATAACCAGCTTTGACTACTTGAGAGCAATTCAAACTGATGAATAGCTGGGTAATCCTACTAGGATCCTAGAGGGTCATACGTAGAACCATCCCCATCGTCAGAAACATGTACTGCTTCTGCAAAAACGGACATTCAAATCTTTTTTCCGAATCTCGTTTTATGGTCTGTTCACATACGACACGATGATTCGCCCGAGTAGATTGACGTCTGCGATTCGTAGAATGTTTACCTTTTATTGGTCCATCCAAGTTTTAGCAAACTCTCCATCTACACCTTGTTCTCCTTTTACAAAGGTCCATCTAGTCCAATAACTTGTTCTCCTTCTGCATAGCCAAAGCTTTTCTATGCTTTAGACGTTCTATTGTTGACACTATCTATGTATGGCTCATTTTCATAGAAGTTGTTCGTTCTTACATTCAAATACTCGTATTAGCAACATTTTTATTTAAGGAGACCATATTAGTTGGCGCAATTGGTTGGGGCATCAAGGATTATCGGTGGGAATTGGAGTTCACTTGTTAAATCCCACAAAATGGGCAAGACTATCAGTATAGGTCAAAAGCTTGGACTTAACTAGTTAATAGGGACAAGGAGATGGGATCATTACTAATCATTTAGGATCCACTTGTTGTAGGCTACTTTTGAAAATACCAAATACATACATACATTTTACTTTTAGAGATCACCTTGCACATTTACATCAATTATCTTTTTATCCCTATATATGAAAATGTCATTTTCTTTCCAAAAAATGCCATGTCCAAATCATAAATTCTCTTATCCAGACAAAAACACTTAAAACCTACTCAAAATAAAAAAACCACCCAAACTCTAAGCAAGATGCTAAAATGAATTCACAAGGAGGCAAATTTGTCTTGTCAATGTGGAAATTTGCTTAGAGATATGTAAATGATCACGTTAAGTCAAAAAGTTTGGTTTGTTTTTTATATTTCCATATCATGGTATCTGATATGATGATATGACATAGCAAACAATGGCACATGACATGCATGTGGCATGAATTTCACATAGTATAAGAATTATGACATAGAGACGTGGCGCGTACCATGCTGCATTCTGACTTTTGAGAATCAAATCCTCCAACATCTTCCTTTGTGTTCAACCCATTCCTTACCTTGCCTTTAAGGTTCAAGACTCTTCTTTTTTTCTTTCCCTGGATGGGTGTCTCCATCCTATCTTGAAATGGCCTTTTCAAAGATATTCAATTTGACCAACCAATGTATTTTAGTTTTTTTTTTTTCAATTAAATTGAAACTGAATTAACAAGCTTCACTTTGACAAATTATTCTTGCAACAAAACAATGCGAGATCATGGACAAGTTGTGCACTGAAACCGTATCAATATATAATCTTGATGCATAATTTAGTTATCGTAAAAGAAAATTGAATATGAAGTAATTATAATTATTTAAGTCATGTCATCGAAGCATGGACATTTTATCGGTTCGGAAACATATGAAACTTAATCCAATGAAGTGTGACACAATGTACAAAACATTTTCCCAATACATCAAACCCAATCAAATGACACCCATGATTTGCCAGCCCAATTCTTCACAATGCAAAGACCATTTTAGTTGCCTGACAGAAGACGTACACCTCTTTCCACCATCAATGGAAAACAGAAAAAACGGTTTCTTTCCTCAATTGCAGGCAAAACACCAACCGACTGCAACATCCAAAAAGAAAAGACAGACTTAAAAATCACAAAGCCACAGACACGAAGGGAGGTCGATTAGAACAGTCCCTCCCTCTTTCGATCCGGAATCATGGGTTGCGGCGAATCGAAGCACGATGTTGCCGCCGGAAACACCATCAGCCTCAGCAAGAAATCGAACATCGACGAGCCAAAGGAAATCCAAAAGGATGCCGACGCCACGCCTGAAGCGGCCGACACCAATGGCACAAACGTGTCCACACAAAAAGAAGGGGAAAGCGAGGTGAACACCGGCTCGGGAGGTGAAAATGTGAAGGGGGCAGCCGATGTTGGGGACGTAACCCAAGAGACTGAGGTTACAGCAGGCGAAGGGAAAGATGGGGAGGCCGTACCGAATGACTCCTCATCGACGAAGGAGGTGGATTCAAGTGCAAATGTTGCGTCGGCTGAGAGTGTTACGTCAGCTGAGAGCGTCGCGCCAGAAAATGTCGTCAAAGAGAAGAAAGAAGAAACGGACAACGGTAAAGAATAAAAGGCTTTAGCTAATGTAGACAGCAAACACTCGATGTTAGTCTAATTTTGATTCATTTGTTTGAGCAGGAGAGCCTGAGGTTGTGAAAGAAGAGAACTCGACCAAGGAACTGGAATCTGCCCAAACAGTTGATGAATCGAAAGTAACAAGTGCAGAGGTAAATTCAATTGGATTGTAATTTCCAAGAACACATGTAAACAGGGTATTTTGATGCTGGTGCTTTCTCTAAGGTTAGATCAAGAAAACAGGGAAAATTTTTTACGACAACACTATTCCTGCTGTTTGATCAAGAGATGATATACTGCTAACGCAAAACAAAAATCTAAGAACTGAAAATCTAGAGAGTTCTACGAGAAACTATCCATTGATCTGTACCTGCGAAATCAGTTGAGCATAAATGGATCACTATGGCCCGTATAAGCTTTGTGTGAACAGAACTATGCAGGAAAAAAAAAAAAAAAAACTGAATCGACAGAAATTCTCGTATGTGCAGGGAGCTGCCGCAAATGCAGCAGCTAGCGACCAGAAGCCAAACTGAAGAAAGAGTTCAGCATACCTGGGTAGGAGCCAATTGCAGTTGGAAGGTTCCTTTATCTCTCGTACTATTGCATTGTAATTTACTATGACAACCTCTTGAGGTACAGCTTTTATCACAACTTGAATGCTACAACAATGTCCCGATAGTTCATTGTGGCCTTGGAACGATTTGACTTCATAATGGCGAACGAAAGTCTCCTCAACTTCATTGCAAATGGCAACCCATAACCATCTTGGATTGAATTTTATCGAATTGGGTTCATGTTACTACTCCACATGAGAATCCCGCTTGATCTACTTTCGATCACCTTGTAGTTTATCCACTGAAGAAGATCAAATCAACAGCAGCCTGGGTAGGTTAGGGTTGATTACGCCTTTACAGTACAGGCTCAGCTTATGACTTACACTATAGTTCAGAGATGTAATGAAGCCAGATTTTTTGGCAATTGGTGATAGATGTCCCATTCTGCAGAAAGCTTGAACTTTCTATAACCTAATGACAGAACTCCATAAGCAGTGTACAATAATAAAGCGCTTCATGGATCTCTCATGGACAGGCACAATGCACAAGAACTGAAACTATAGGAAGTAAAATATTATTCGTATTGATGAGGATGGTCTACGTGACTCCTGCTTTATATACAACCCTTTCCAAGCCGAAGCACGTGAATTGTTCGACATCGTGTCTTCTTTAGAAGAACTGTACAAAGAATGATGAAGCTTGCTCTAAATTAGGCTTGCACCGTGTACTTTAATATATTCGTTGCTGAAGAAAATTATCTTCCCAAGAGAACATAATCCTAAAGAATGCTTTGCCCGTCATTTGATCCCGCACCAGATCTCAAGACGGAGCCAACGGGAGTCTTGGATAATACAAGATTTCCCTCAGGATCTGCAGTTCCATATTTCATTATATGAGGGTCTGTGACTATTCTGCATGATCCCGATGGGTCGCCCATCAACTCCACCCCAAAGTAAACTAAATGGTCTGAAATGCTGCTCCCTGTAACGGACCTGCAAGGATTAATCCATGTTCACTGTGAGAAAAAGCTCTTGCTGCACAGACGCAGTCATAGACAGGCCAAACTTCTCTGACTTTTCTATCTCCTGATCATGCGTCCCTCACTTCCCTTAAAAGCTTACTAAACTTCCTAAAAAAATCGACATAAACCTAATGTGGCAAGACAGATTGAATGGGTGAATATATTCAACTGGAGAGGGCAAATGATCGAACTTAACACACGAAACCAAAATGCTGGAAGGGTGCATTTTCTCTAAAAAGTCCAAGTTTCAGACAGAAAGCTGAATTTCTGAAACCTTGCATACTTATATTTTGTAAAGATTGTTTAGATTCGATTTTTATAAGTACAGTGTCTTAAAAATTAGCAAACCAAGTTTGATTGTAACTTAATATACATAAACTTTTTGGGACACAAAATTTTCAAATATAAACAGGTGCAACCAATAGACAAAGAAAAAAGGCGACATCTGGGATGTGTTTACCTGCTGCATGATGGGTCCTCCCCAGTATCATCACAAATTTTCTCAATTGTATAGACCAAACTCTCCAAGTTTACATTATAAAGCCATACCTGGAATTAAAGCATTTAATGTGTTTAGATATCAGTATAATGTAGGTCAATTGGTTTTTCTATCAGACAAATACAAATTTAGTCAAAACTGGCCTTAGTACCAGATTATGATTATAGAGCAATCCAGTAAGAAAAACAAGAAGTCAGCAACTGAACATAAAAAAACTACAAAGCCAGGGCAGGCAGAAAGCCTAGAGAGCAATTTATGTAGAAACATCATCCCTGTAAATAGGTAATCTCAACAACTGATCATAAATGAAAAGCCACAAATTTTCTTGGGAAACTGATAATTTATGCTCTAGAAATTTCGACAAAACTCAAAACACAATGAGGTGCCATATGAAGCAAATCATGGAAAGTATATTCCCTAGGGCAGACACGGCTCATAATCTCCATCAGACAGCATGAAGTAAATTTACCTCTCTTGGGAAGTGGTGGTAGGTCTTCTGCGGGAAATAATGATAATATGGAGGCAAATGAGGAACTATGTCATGCCCATTGGTAACCCGAAAAGAATTTGGCACAAGTTCACTGTAGTAGGATGCAAAAACCGCATTGCCAATACGAGGTTGTCCAAACGTCATAACCTGAACACTCTCAGCTAGACAATTTACCTAGAGTATAAGTAGCAATTAGTCAGAAACACATTCACATATTTTGCAAGAATGCTCTATAGATAGGATCCAGTGCTGCACATAAGCTGCTGACAAATGGCAAAAGGCAAAATTCTACTCAATGGCACGTAAAAAATCAAGCTTCGACCAAAGCTGAAAAGTTATCATTGATTTGCAAATTGTGAGATAAGCAACAGTTTTGCATGAATTTCAAATTCATCTAAAAGAAGCTAGTACCATTCAGGTAGGACTATGCAGAAGAGACTCATTTTCTTCTCAGAGCTAATCTCAGAGACTTGAACAACCTCGATGCTACTCCATCTGTGCTAACAGAGGTATAAGAATCCTTACTCTGAGATCAAGTCCACAAAAGGCTGCCATAGCCCCTCCCATGGAATGTCCTGTCACCATGATATTGACATCCCCGTACAACTCTTTTGCTCTTTTAACAGCATTTAGAATTCCAGGCCGTATGGTTGTGTTGTGGTAAGCAGAATAAAATCCATGGTGCACCTGAAACAGTTGACTTATCAAAAGATGCCTTAACTAAACCAAAAATATGCACCAAAAGACTTAACAAAAGATTGGAAGATGTACCATTGCATCAGGCATGCCAGGATAATTTAGATCAAGCTGCTTCCAGTAAAGGTCTTCAACCCAATTCTGGATGCTGCAATAGTAAAATCAAGTCATTAATGCACCATGAAGACACTGACACCAATCAATGTGGTGCAAGAAACATAATAAATGCAAGTGGTGATTACAGAAATGAGAACAATGAAACAAGCATCAAACAATTGCCGCATGGAAAAACTAACTTATAACTCATTATTTTCTCATATATGAGATAAAAATAAAAGCAGCTTCAATGAGAGAAAAAAAACCGGAACAGTCATCAACAAGTGGGCAGATGGCACTGACACTAGCAAAGTCTAGAACATTTTCCTAATACCCTTCCAAAATAGGGAGAAGATGGTGCTCTTATTAATTTGTGAGCACAGTTGTGGCCATTCACCAAAGATTTATTCGATATGCCAGTTATTCCACAATTATAATGATACTAAAGTCAACAAAATGAAGTACTTCAGATACATTTATGAAAAAAAAAATAAATAAATAAAATTTCATTTCTTAAGATCCAGAAGTGTTTGTACTTCCCCTAAGACCATAATACCATCCATCACAGCGACACTCAAACAACTTTGCATATATATAGCACAGTACAAGTAAAAAAGCATGGTTCCATTTTGGAGGCAAGCTAAGACAGAGTAGCCATCTGAATGTCAAAACCTGTTTCCATGAGTCCCTCTGAATGCAATTACTATAGAATTAAGATCCTGTGCTACCCCCACAAATGCCTGCACAAATATATTCAAATCCATCATAAAGGAAAGGCATAAAAAGACCACTAACTGAGAATACCAACTGAAGCAATGACACAAGTTCAGAGTGTCAGGTCATGGTTAACCTGTAAACAGTGCTGTACATCCACAACAAGCTCTATGACCTCAAATCCCTGTTTTCATGTTAAAGCATGGATTGTCAGCTCAACTACTAAAACATACTCAACATCTAACCTATGAGCCCCTGAATTAGTAAGCATGTTAATTTTAGACATGATTACCTCAGTTTTGTCACCACATCTTGGACATGTCCATGTGAAAAGTTCTGCCATATCTGAAAGGTAAATCTACAAATAAACTTGTAACAGTTAAAACTACAAGTGAAGAAAAGAAAAACTAAGGCTAGAGAAATGACTATCAAATTCTCAACATATGGAGAACTTAAACAGAAATTTGTTTCTACCGGCAGGTGGCTAGCGATAATCTTACTAAGTCACATCTTTTCAAAATGAGCCAAAAATAGAGGAAAGAGAGTATGTGGTAATGCTTACTGCAGATGCATATTCCACCATTATTGTGGCAAGGGTGTGATTATAAGCAGGGCCACTGTCTTTGTGCTTGATCTTAAGTTCTGTATATAACAGCAGAAGATGTCAGAGCCAAATTAAACATCCTGAGTAGAAAAATATAGGTCCATCAAACATTTAGCTTGCCCGGGACGACCCCAACTAACTAAAAGCAAACAACAACATCCAGCTGGTTAGAGAGAACGTTCTGGTCACAATCTAGTCTACAAGACAATTAACTTGATGGCATAAGATGACAGCCCCATTCTTCAAGTTAGTTGAAAATGGAAAATGGTTTTCCAATAAAAGCATCTCCAAGTTAAATAAGTAAAAAAGAAAACGCAAAATTTCTGATAAAAATTTGTAATTTATCGAAACTAAGTTCCATATTGGCAACAAGCCTTCATACAATCTCCATTAATTTAGTGCCCAACATACTCATGAGTTTCCACATGTATCAGCACTCTATAACCCCCATATATGTCGCCTATATATGCCCGCGAAACTTCATCATAAGTGCCCTTAAAATGGCATGATAGTTGCAGTCGCAGACGAAACAAACCAACCCATGCCTGCAACCACACCACAGAGACTTTCCATTCCTTCACAAAATCCACCTCCACCCGGTGAGCATTAACTCAATTGACTCCAAAAACCACACCCAAAAATACTCCACAGCCCCAAAATTCACTAAAGCACCAGCAATCAAAGCCAAAACACATGAAATCACGCACCCTCGCGAGCTATAAAACAGGGAAAATCACAAGCTACCTCTCGCCCCGCAAGAAGCGGATAGGCATAGCAAGATCGCCAGCCCTAACCACCGCCTCCCTCGCTCCATCGCCCGCAGCTCGAAAACTCAAACCGAAAAACACAAGAAATCGCCGCCGATTCGCTCCACCGACGCGCGCCCGCGCTAATCGAGGAAGGAAACGGGGAAATCCACCGGCGATCGGCGGATCGCGACGGGCCGGTGGGGGTCTCGGTGGACGCGCGGCGGCGATACGGCCCGATTCGCGCGACTCGGCGGGTGGTTCCGTGCGGTGCTGAGTTATGGGGAATCGCTTCGACTCGCGGAGGGAGTCCGACCACGAGATGGACAGGGACGGGTGGGGCTTGCTTGTTTCCTGATATTCCAGATTTGCCCACGATTTTGGGCGGGATTTTCGAGGGTGTCTCCATCGTGCTATGGTGATTTGGGTGCTTGTGTGTGGGTGTTTTCGGAAATGTGGCGTTGCCTTGCGCAGTCGTGCCTGATTAGCTCTTGTTGTTGACGTGAGATTCTACTTTTCTTGTACGAACTTGAAAAAATTGAGACGGACATATTTCCACTCTTTTGTTAAGTTGAATTGATTACGATAATCACGAATCTCACTTTTGATTTAAAATTATTTTTTTAATATATATTTTTTGTTTTGTCTTAATTTTACTCGAGACGAAAGTAGATATACTCTTCTCAAATAACAATTATTAAGGTTA
The DNA here is from genome assembly GCA_014182575.1 of Eucalyptus decipiens. Classification (NCBI taxonomy): domain Eukaryota; kingdom Viridiplantae; phylum Streptophyta; class Magnoliopsida; order Myrtales; family Myrtaceae; genus Eucalyptus; species Eucalyptus decipiens. Next base: position 18,363,898 of record CM024610.1, read on the forward strand.
TTTTAGCAAAAAGAACATTATTAGGTTAAATGTGGGGTCCATTCTTGATCTAAGACTAATGGTTGCCTTCTTTTCTTCTTCTTTTTTCTTTTCTTTCTCTATTTGGAACAAAATTGATGTGCCTCTTTTCTAAAAATTACTTTTTTTTTTGGGTAGATGGATACCTAATTATTGTGTTTCCGACAAAAAGAAATAAATATTTTGTTAACAAATTGTATTTATATACATTTATTTTATACTAGGATGATATTGTTCAAAAAATAATTTAAGCATAACTAAAAGGATAATTTTTAAGTAAATTGTGTATAACAAATACATCAACCACAAAGGGAAAAATTTCAAAAAAAGGTATAAAGTGTCATAATTTTTTCAAATAAAAGTCTAAAGTAGAAATTGTTTCAAATAAATATATGAAGTAACCAAATTATTTCAAATAAAAGCTTGATGTGGCTAAATCGTTTCAAATAAGAGCCTTTTGTTGATGGTGACTTTTTCAACCATTGGAGAAGGGATATTTTGGTAAAAAAAAATTGTAACTATATTTTTAATTTCTTTTTAAAAAATTTCATCTTTTTTTTTTTTTTTTTTTTTTCTTTTTCTTTCCTCTTTCTTTTTCCTCTTCCCTTCCCCGGATATGGTCGTCGACGGTTGATGGAGGTTGCCCCCATTGGCATTGGGCAAAGGCAACCCTCGCCTAACTCAGGGGAGGGTTGCCCTCAACGGTGTCAAACAAGGGCACCCCTCTCTTGTGTCGGGCGACGACATCTCTCGTTGTGATATCCTCAAATTTGAACTATATCCTAAACTCGAGGAATGGTCTAAAGCTTCGATGTGCCCTTAACAATAATAGACTATGGACTAATTTAAGTATTATTTATACATCAACTATCTAATTGGGAAAGGTAATTATGGATCGAGAACCATGGATTAAAGTAAGTAAATCGATTTTCGCTTGGTTACATAACAACCGAAGATCATCCATAGATCGATTAGACTCAAACATGGATTAGTTGTGCAAGCAATACCCAAGAGACCCCCCAATTCATATAGGCCTCATTAAAGCCATTTCTAGTCAAAATTAGCCATGAACCTCGGTCTAGTTACAAGTATCCTTTGTGGATAATTAGGATATATCCATGATTGGTTTAGTCAATATATAACCCTGCAAATAGTTTTGGCCCCAATCTTTGGTCTTGGAAAAGTGGGCCAACCGTTGGAAACCCAATGAGCTACACGCCTAAGTTAGGCCCAATGGGCATCATGCTCAATTAAAGACCTATTAAGATTGTTAAAGCACAAATCGGATGAGTTAAGCCCAAGTTTGTTAAGCTCAATTAAAGGCTCATTAAGCTTGTTAATGCCCAAATTGGATGAGTTATGCTCAAGCCTTATGTGCATGAATAGTGTGTGAGAATAGTGATCTACGTGAATAGTAACTCGTATGAATAGTAAAGAAGCGATCCAAGCCATTGATCTTGTATTAAGCATGTGGCCTAATAAAGGGCCAAGATTTTTTCTTGAACCCCAGGTTTAAGACAACAATGGATGAAGGACAATAATGCAAGTTTGCATTGAATGCAAAGGAAGACTCATTTCTCTCTCCTCATTCCCTCATCTCTCTCTCTCTCTCTCTCTCATTTTCTTTTCACCACCAAAGCCCCTAGTCATAGGATAGTTCCCTTTTTATTGAGCTAGTCTTTTTTAGACAGACCGGTGTTGTATATATAGACCTGTGTGTTTATAAAAGAAGTGCTTTGGTGGTGATTTGGTTTCCTATTTCTTTCTATCTCAAGTTGTTGGTTGTCAAGGGATTTGTTTTACTTCCACATGCGTATTAAAATGAAAGGGTCGGCGATGCGTCCTGAAACGTCGCAAATTTATCGACCACCGAGGGATGGGTACGCGCTCGAGGATCGGGGCGTGACATAGGCTGCGTTTGGTTCAGCATTTGCAATGGGCTTTGAGTCCAATGTAAATGCTGAAATCCCAAAGCTACTTGGGGAAAATGCAGTTGTGTTTGGTAAAAAATTTTTGCAAATGGACTTTAAGTTGAATGTGTGTTTGGTAAAAAAAACTTTCACAATGGGCTTTGATAGGTATTATTTTTTCTTTTTCTTTTTTTTTTAAAATTCAGCTAAACCCTTCACCGGACCGGCGAAGGGCTGCGGCCACCGGCAAGCGAGATCGGGCGCCGGCGGTTGTCGGCCGAGGTCGCCCGAGGTCGGGCGACCTCCGCCGAGGGTCGCGCGACCCGGCGAGGGCCGCCGAAGGTCGCCCGACCTCGGGCGACCCTCGGCGAGGGTCACGAGACCTAGGTGAGGGCCGCTGCGACCGCGAGACCCGGGCGGCGGTCGCCCGGGTCACGCGGCCCATGGGTCGAGCGACCCTAGTCGCCCGAGGTCGGGCGACCTGGCAGCCCTCGGCTGGGTCGCGCGACCCTCGCCAAGGGTCGCCCGAGGTCGCGACCTCCGACGGCCCTCTACTGGTCGTGCGACCCTCGCCGAAGGTCGCCCCACCTCGGGCGACCTCGGCCGATGGCCGCCGACGCGAGATCCGGCTTGTTTGGCGGCCGTCGCCCTTCGCCGGTCCGGCGAAGGGCTGCTCCTTTTTCATTTAAAAAAATAAATACAAGGGTAATAACGGAAATATGAAAAATTAATGAGGGTAGTTTAGGAAGAAAAAAATACTTTCAGCATTCCCAAGGGGAGACTTTCACTTGAAAGCCCCTTGGAAATGGTTGCCAAACACCCCTATTTAGGGTGAAAGGGCTTTGGGGCTTGGAATGGGCTTTCTAAATGCCCATTCAAACGCTCCTCAAGGTTGGTAGGGACCAGCCTTGGGCTTTCAGCATTCTACCAAATGCTGAAAATATTTTTTTTTTCCTAAACTACCCTCGTTAATTTTCATATTTCCGTTATTACCCTTGTATTTATTTTTTTAAATGAAAAAGGAGCAGCCGGGACCGGCGAAGGGCGACAATGCCGCCGGCGAGCCGAGATCGCGCCGGCAGCCGTCGCGTCGGCCGAGGTCGCCGAGGTCGGGCGACCATCGGCGAGGGTCGCGCGACCCAACCGAGGGCCGCAGAGGTCGCCCGACCTCGGGTGACCGTGGTCGCTCGACCCGGGGCCGCGCGACCCGGGCGACCACCGCCTGGGTCTCGTGGCCGCAAGCGGCCCTCGCCCGGGTCTCGCGACCCTCGCCGATGATCGCCCGAGGTCGGGCGACCTCCGGCGGCCCTCTCTACGGGTCGCGCGACCCTCGCCGGAGGTCACGACCTCGGGCAACCTCAACCGCCGCCCGGGCGCGGATCTAGCTCGCCGGTGGCCTTGACCCTTCGCCGGCGAAGGGTTTAGCTGAATTTAAAAAAATAATAATAAAAGAAAAATAATACCCATCAAAGCCCATTGTGAAAGTTTTTTACCAAACACACATTCAACTCAAAGTCCATTTGCAAAATTTTTTTACCAAACACAACCGCATTTTCCCAAAGTAGCTTTCAAAGCTTCAAAGATTGCATTGGACTCAAAGCCCATTGCAAATGCTGAACCAAACGCAGCCTTGGGCTTTTTGCATTCCCAAAGGGAGACTTTCACTTGAAAGCCCCTTGGAAATGGTTGCCAAACACCCCTATTTAGGGTGAAAGGGCTTTGGGGCTTGGATGGGCTTTCTAAATGCCCATCCAAACGCACCCATAGACTTTGTGCCATCCCATGCTGCTTGACATTTGGTCCCTTGCATCAATGCAAGCTAGAGCATGCATTAAATCATGCATCTTGCAAGTCTCCTCGCTCGTGAATGGATCATTTTGAAAATTTTGGAAGAAGTTTCTCCAAAGTAGATCCATGAAATATCCTTTAGCAGCGTATTCTAAATGCCAACTTTTATTTGTTGGTTGGATAAATCCTTTTAGCCACCTAGAGATTGGTCAAAGTCTGCTTCTTTATCTCATAATCTTTGTGAAATAACGAACAAAATGTGAAACATTGTTTTTAATGTGAAGGAAGATGGTCATAACTTACAATAAGAACATATATTATATGGTCTTCCTTTTGAGACACATCTAGGAGCTCATTATCTTTAAATTGTGACCATATGTGTTTACTTTTCTTGAAGAATAGTATACTCCCAATAGTTCAAACAACCAATGGAACCCTAGAACATTGGGAAAAGTGCCAAAAAAGTCATAAACCTTTTGCCTTTGTGCCGATTTAGTCATAAACCTTTTTTTGGTGTCGATTTAGTCCTAAACATTTTTTTAGTGCCGATTCAGTCCTAAACCTTTTTAAGTTGTGCCAATTTAGTCCTTTTTGCCGGATTTTGCTTTTGATCGGACGCCAACCGGCTAACGATGTGGGCCCTAATCGGCGCCGCGTGGATAACTTTTAATAATATTTTAATATTTTCTATTTTTTATATTTTTGTATTTTTTTCTTTTTCTTTTTGTCTTTTTCCTCCCGGCCACCCCGCCGAGGGTGAGGCCGACCTCGCCGGATCGGGCGAGGTCGGGCGAGGCTCGCCCTCATCAGATTTGGCGAGGCGAGCCTCGCCCATGGCGGCAAGGGCCGGTGAGGCTCGACCTCGCCAAATCTGGAAAGGGCGAGCCTCACCCATGGCCGCCTCGCCAGATCAGGCCATCGACAAGGCTCGCCCGACCTCACGAGATCGGGCCATGGGCAAGCCTCGTCGACCCTCGCCGGCCATGGGGAGGCTCGCCTCGCCGGATCCGGCGAGGGTGAGCCTCGCCCATGGCCTAATTTGGAGAGGCGGCCATGGGCGAGGCTTGCCCTCGCTGGATCTAACGAGGTTGAGCCTCGCCGGCCATGGGCGAGCCTCACCTCACAAGATCGGCGAGGGTGAGCCTCGCCCATGGCGGCAAGAGTCGGCGAGGCTTAACCTCGCCAGATCCGGCGAGGTCGACCTCACCCTCGCCGGCGGTCGCCTCTAGCCGATCGCCGGACCTTGGTGACTAGAGCTAGAGGAAAAGACAAAATTAAAAATTAAAAAATTAAAAAAATTAAAAATTATTAAAAGTTGTCCACGTCGGTGATTAGGTCACGTCAGCCCGGCCGACATCTAGTCAGCAAAATCCGCCAAAATTGGCCGGAAATGACTGAATTTGCACAACTTAAAAAGGTTTAGGACTAAATCGGTTTAGACAAAGGCAAAAGGTTTAGGACTTTTTTGGCACTTTTCCCCTAGAACATTTTCTAACTATCTCTTTGGCGATAGATAACTTGTCAGGATCTTGTATCCCCTCTTCTCTTGGAGGAGCCATTTGCATTAGTAAATGAAGAGACGCCTTTTCAGATAAGCCCCCGAGAAGATGATGTGGAGTAGTGCTGGTGATCTTTGCAACAAAAAGCAAGGCTTGTAGTAATGAGGATCTTGCTTCTTCTAGCACCTCCCACCAATAAAATTTTTAAGCTGAGCCATGTTTCTTGTTCTACATCCCATAAATCATCTAAGACTAAGAGATATCTTTTTCCATCAATTTATGCCCTTAATTCACTTTGCAAACATTCCATTGCAACCTCGGTTGGTTCTATCCCCTTTGCACATGCTATGCTGTTTTTCACTATTTTTTTTAGGTCAAAGTCATCAGAGAAACAAACCCACATTTTCAAGTCAAAATGTTTCTATCTCATCAATGAGAACAAGCTACAAGGGAGTATAGAGCGAGCCGAGCTCCATGGTAGGAGCAGATGAGCCACGATTTGCACCAATCACCTGAATCAAAGCCATTTCTACCTAACACTTGATTTTGATCTCATCAACTGCTCAAATGGGAACCACAAAAGAAGTGTATTCAACGGGATGACAAGGGCTTGTATGCACTGTTCCTCAAAGTACTTTTCGAGCCCTTCTCTGTTTGCTAACTTATGTTTCCGTTTGATCTCTCGATAATGCACATTCTATCGGCACTCAAACGGCGAATGTTTGATTCGAAATCTGAGCTTGAATGTTGGCTAGATTAAAGGGCGATGCTGTTACTAGCCTTCATATCTGCCGCAGGGTGCATCTTTACCAAAGATACAATTTCAAATACTAGTTTAATATCATTTCCTAGAGAAATTTGGTATCTTATTTAGCATAGAGTTATTCTTAACCTGCAAATTTTGTTATATTTGCTAAAAAGAGAAAATACAGTACAACATGAACGGAACTTACAAAGTAGATTGTCACTGTTGTGATATTATATTTTCAGATGTGTTAAATTAGGTAGATCCTAAACTGTTAACAGAAAAGCAGGAGATCTACTTTGAATCTCAACATAATACTTATCTACTTGGGGATTTCTGCTAGAGCTTACCTTGAAGACGATAATAAAGAGACAAAAAAGTTCTGACTTTTAAGGGAAGTGCCTCTAAGGAAACATATAATCACTTCGTGTATGAGAGTTTTCTATGGCTTCCAGAGCTTGTCAGACTGCTCGGATTTTACATCGAATTAGATTAACGAGTTCAGAGTTGGATGAGAAGGAATGCGAATTTTCTTTGCTTGTCTCGCAGCTATGGGGATGAGGCGAGAACTTAGTTTGGGGCCAACCTGAAGAAATAACATATATGATGATGTTTCCACACTGTGTAATTGCCTACATCCCTATATCTTATCGTACAAAGCGCCGAATTCTCCATATGTCCCCCGATTGAATCAAGTATGATTGCTGGTACTATCGACAAAGCAAAAAGCTATTGATATACAATTCAAGAGCAAATACTAATGTGACTATTGAAATATAAAGCTCCACATATCATGAGAATGGGCCTGAGCAGGTCCTTAAACTGCTTAAGGGGAACCCCCACTGGAGGGAAAACCTCCCAGGGGCGAGAGTCCCCAAAGTGGGGCCCTGTATCCCACCTCCCAGGAAGAAACAAAACTGGGAGGAACGAGGGGGTTGTAGCCACCGGGGTAACGGTGGGTGTGGCAACACACGGTGGTTTGGATGCTAACCGATTCAATTCGAGGCTACCCAAGGACCATGCAACGGTAGGCGTTAAAAACCTACCCTATACTTAAGCTGGCTTAGATGCCAAGTTGCACCAACTCACTATTGAAATATAAAGCTCCACATATCATGAGAAAGAAAATTCGAGAATTTCTGGTCATTAATAATCCTCGCTTGTAACAAGTGAGCTCTTGAATGGTGTGGGGGTATGAGCAATCTTGCACTAATCCTCTGTAGCATCATTTTTGCACCTCTCTTCCAAATTTGGGCAAGCTATGAATTTTTTGTGACTAACTTAGCAAGGAGAAGCTTCCGCCATAGCTTAGCAACGATCTTCTTGGCAATGCCGATGACAAATCGACGATAGCTTCCGCCATTTTTGTTCTCTCTATCTCTATCTTTCTCCGTCTCTTCATGCATCAGAAGACTAGTGCAAGATGAAAGCCCAAATCAACAATTCAATCAGTATCTTATCTTTTAAGAGAAGTGTTAAAATATATATAATGGCTCCTATTTGTAATAACACCCTTTTTTTAAGCCTTTTAAAATTGCTTTCATAATCCAACCTCTCTTTTCTCTAGTCTCTCCTCTAGCACAGAAGCGGACTCAATTTGCGATGCCAATACATCATGTGGGCTCGTGATCTTCGAATAGGCCATCCAAGGGAATTTGGAGGTACATTTGCTACATTAAATCAGTCAAATCTGAAGAAAAAAATTCCCATTGTTAAATTTTCCGTTCGTGCAAGCCTTCATGTTTGCCATGTGACAAGTTTATAGATTGATCGTGGACCATATGGCAAGTCTTCGCATTTGCGAGGTGTGCGAAGTTAAATGTCACATGTGGCAAGCCTTCATGTCCGCAACTTTTATTATCATTTATAATAGACGGTCCTTGAAGGCAAGAAGAAAAAACTGGCAACCAACATTCTGTTTTTTTGAATTTCGATGTGATTTTGAATCTCTATAGACAGAGTCGCTTACACTTTTAAGGTTCTCTCTCTGTTATTTTCCTGCTGGACAACTCAACGATTCGGCACTCAATCCCTGTCGCGGCATTGACCTCGCGTTGTTTGCTTGTTTGTTTGTTTGTTTTTTTTTTTTTTTTGTGACCCAGGAATCCTGTACAGCCAGTAGCCAGCGAGTAAATCTAGGGAGACACATAAGCGGGAGGACTCACTACCCCCGACGCACTTAAGACCCCAAGCGACCGTGAGGGGATTCGAACTCTTCTCTTTCGTAGGGGGAGAGAGTCCAAATCATCGTGGCCAAACCATCGCATTGTTTCGCTGCAGTAACATACCAAATCGTTATAGGACGCCATGAGCAATTAGACGGATACGAGTCGGTTGCTATTGAACATCCTAGATTAGCCCCTTTCGATTGAAAGAATCGAATGTTTACAGGTCTCACACTCTTTTGAGTGTAATACTATGCTCTGCGATCTGGCTCTCGCCTATCATGAAATTCTTGTAACGAAATTATAATTCTCTATTCTATTTCTTCTTCTTTTTCAGGTTTATTGCGAAGCAGTTTCAACAATCTTTTTCTTTCAGGTCGTATCTTCCCCGATTAAACTCTAAATGTGATCCCCATTCATTCTAGAGTTGCCTCTTGACCTATGCTCTGTTTTGCCGTCTTTTGAGAAGCTTTTAAAGCATAGACAAAAAGAGAGAAAATGAGACGAGAGAAAGAATGTAACGTTTAGGCTCGTGGAATGTGAATGCTTAGGTCATCACGGAAGTCTTGCTTTTTTTTTCGGAAATAAATGATTTTAAAAATGGTTACCTATATTGTTTGAAATAGTAAGTCGATGGATAATTTTTTCATTATCCATAATAATTTATATTTAAACATTTTTCATGAACAATGAAGATATTCTTCGTTTAATTATTTTTGTAAGCTATATAAATTATCATTTTAAGGAAAATAATTTTCAAATCATTCACTTTATTCAAAACAAATGGAATCTTAGCCTTGTGTTTATTGCATGCAGAATGATCTCACCGAAGCTTGTATGGAAAATAGAATTACATGCTACATACTGAGATCTTGCGAATGCCAAATGCTTTTATTCCTAGTAATGCTATGCCTACACTGGATAGTGATCTTAAGAACAATTGTTATATAGTTGAAACTAGGAATTGAGAGCTTTGTAGACATGAGAAAGAGAATTAAATCCCCTAACTATAGCAATCTCTATGTTGGAATACAATAGTTGAACCAATGTTTTTGCTCAAATCGTATTCTAGTTTGGAAATGTGATTAACATTCTCATTATTCCATCAACTAAACCTTAATTAGGTATACAATTGAAGTAGTTCTACCACATTGATGTTTAGGATGATATTCCCCTTCAAGAGGATAGTTCATGTTGATATCATCAAAACGATTAATTTTCCTACATAAATGTTCACAAAATGTTAATTACTTTCCTCTCGAAAGATACATTTTCATGTTCTTTATTAGCCGCCATCAATAATGATCAATCATGCACGTCTTATGTCTACTTCTGTGAAATTGCAACATGCTCACTGTCCTTCGACACCTGAATTCTTTACATGTGAATATGCATTTCTTTTTAAAAAAAATAAATGTATAATAGAGAATAAAAAAATAAAAACAGAAACAATAATAATATAAAAAACAATAAAGATCAATGAAAGATCCATCTATGGACCTAAGCATGTCCTTAAATTGCTTCACCCCGAATCGGACATCTCAGGGTGCCCAATTAGCCCCATTTACAGGGGTTTGACTGGGATTACGGGATAAAGCCCCATTAGGCTTCCCCGCCAACCCCTCCAAAGGGAGAGGAGTCCACCTCGGATCCTCGTGAAGCCCTTCTTCTAGCATATTAGGCTGGATTCAGGGAAATGAAGAGGCCTGGCCAACCTCCCACCATGAGCAGCCACATTCATTCCGTTTGTGGGCTTCAAGGCAATCCAGCCCATCACCCCCAAATTCACAACTCCAATACAACCGCTCAATTTGGTGGAAATCCGCTTCCGTCTAGATGAGCACACGATCATGATCATCTTCTTCCATTGGAAGCCTTCGATTCCCTCCGAGATCAATCGAAACCAGAGCAGAGATGGTGGGAGTCGTGCGAGAAGCGAGCAGGAGGCCACCGGATGCTGTCCGGACGCCGGCAGTGATCGTGAGCTCTCGTGAGAGAATTGACGACGTCGGCGGGAGAAAGGAGAAGTGAAACGCCCCTCAAAGGCTCGAACGCACAGGATTCGGAGCCGCAAAAAGCCTATATCTATCGGCCCTTTACGTGTTCCGGACGCCTTCTCCGCCGCTGGCCTGGCCACGTCCATGCTCTTCAAATCGCGATGTTCTCGCGCTCGAGCTTTGAATCTGTGTGCACCATCAATGAACTCGAGTTTATTGAACCTAGGAGAATTCCTTCAACCTCCGACGACTTGCGGCCTTGGAGCTTTCCAATTTTCATTGAGCGTGGAGGTTGAGAACATCATTCCATTCACGTCCGAGATTGTATTAATAATAAGTTTCGATATCAGTCTTGATGATCTCGTGCTGATTGGGTTGCGATTCTCACTATCTCGTTGACGGATTGGGCCATTTAATCGAGTGCACATCGACCGTTTGGTGAAATGCTTGAATCGTGTTATTGAAAATGCGACTTCGAATCTGACTAACATCATCTGTGTCTGCTTCAATGATTCACCGTACCTGTTGTATCGGTCCAGTAAATCTAAATTGATATTCACTTTCGAGTCCACTCCTGAAGGTCTTGGTCTCGATAGGCTTCTGGCATTCTAAGGCGATAAGCTTGACTCCGTGAAATCAGCCAATAAATGTTGATGGGCCAAATTGTAAATTTTCGGCACGTGGCTGCTGGTGTGCTCATCAAGCATTAGCTGATCATGTAGGCTAATAAATTGGAGTGCAGATCCCATTTGCTGTACATATCTTTGCTTTGAATGAATGTGAATATGTGTTTAGTAGATGTAAAAATAACATGCAAGTTTGTGTTTGCATTCATGCTGGATTGTGGTTGTCGCTTGCTACTTATATGTTATCAAATGATGCTGAGGTATTATTGAACCTCTTGCATAAATAACTGGGAAATTTCACCATGTACGGTTTAAAACTTTATTCGTACAGTGTGATGAAAATAATCACCCCATTTTCTTGTTATGATGAGTAACTTAATCAGAACGCATGAATTTTTTATTTTCAAAGAGTTTGAAAAAATGTCGTTTCTATTTTGAATTAATTAAACTAGTGTCATAGGAATGTTGTCGATAATCACTGCATTTTCTTGTTATAATAAGTAACATAATCCACTGAGGACATTGGATTCTTTTATGCTGTCGATGTACAGATGGGTTGCTGTAGGAGTTCTTTGTGGGCCGATGGCGGATCTAGGTTTTCCTGCAGTCAGTTTGGTGATGCCATCATTTTTTATACCTTCTATAAGCAAAGCAATGATGTGGTGCCATTTTCTACTTTTGTTGGTGTCAATCACCACAAGCAGCCGGTTCTTCTTGTGTGTGCTCTAGTTGCTGGTGAATCAAAGGAGTCGTTCATATGGTTGTTTGAGACATGGCTCAGGGCAATGTCTGGCTGCCATTCCAAGTCGATAGTAGCCGATCATGATGATTCCATTCTGCAAGTGATTGAACAGGTTTTTCCTTCGAGTCATCAGCGATTCTCAATGTGGCAAATTAAGACAAAAGAATGTGAGGATTTGAGTCCACTGAGTGGTGATTGCAAATGTGAATATGAGAAGTGTGTTTATCAGCCATACAGTTGGTGAATTTGATGCTGCGTGGGATGCTTTTCTCAGCAAAAATGGTTTAAGGGAAAATGCTTGGCTGATGGAAACATATAAAAAGCGTGAAAACTGGGCTCCACTATGCTTGCGCGGATCATATCGTTTTGAGATATGAGCAAGGTTTGGAGCAATGTCGTGGCAATGAAAGGATAGAAGATTATAACTCATTCAACTTGCAGGCATTTTTGCACACAAATGGACCGATGGAAGAGCAATATAGGAGGCTTTATACCCTTTCTGTTTTCAAATGTTTCCAGAGGGAACTTGTACAAAGATACCTTTTATTCATCAACAGATATTTGATCTGTAAGTGCAGCAATGAGAATGAGAAACATATCGTTACCTTTTGTTCGTCCAATCTCGATGTGAGTTGTGGCTGTCAAATCTTTGAATCGGAGGGTGTATTGTGTAGACATGCTTTGAGATTGTTCCAGATTCTATATTGTAGGGTGAATTGAAAGAGTTGCTCAAGCTTGTGGGCATTATATGACGGAACCTTATGAATGAAGATTGCAGGCTCAAATTTAGTAGCTGGAGGAGGATTTACACGCTCTCATGCATCAGGTATGATTGTACATTTCATTCTGAATTCATACTGTGATGGCAATCGAGACTACTGCAGTATTTTCATCTTTGTATTCTAAGACGATCTACTGCATAACTTCATCTTCTACTGCATAATTGATGATAAAAATAGCTTGTATCTAAAGAAAAACCTGTTCTCTCTCTCTCTCTCTCTCTCTCTCTCTCTCTCTCTCCCTCCCTACAACCAATACGGGCAATTTTGTTGTTATTATGTGATATGATACTAGATTTTTTGCGACCAGTCACGTATCATTACATTGAGTGTTTTTAAGTTAAGATTCATGCCCATTTTGTTTTTTGGATGGATGGTTGAAGTAAGTTTTGCAAGAAAAATTGCCCAAAAAGTTAGGAATATAAGCAAGAAGTCTCTTTTTCCATGGGCTCATAAATTCGACACCAGATATGATGCCAACAAATGTAAATGGACTTGCTGCTAAGTCTACGACCTGGAAAGTCAAATCACCAATTCCCTGATGCTCTGTTTGTTTCCACATCCTACACATGAAAGCTTTCTTTTAACCGATTCCAGTAAGATGATACAAAAATTGTAAAGATCAATAGATGGGCTTCAGCAACCGAAGAAAATATCATCTCAGTAAAAAGTTTTGGGTATTCAGAGACCAAATCATGACCATCAATCTCATTCATCGTGTTGGTCTTTCTCCTTTATCGCATAGCATAATTGTCTCTCTAATTTCCACACAAGAAAAAGGGAGTGACATTGCTGTCTTTCAAGAAAAGGATGGTGCTTCAAACCAATCTCGTCATGTACCCACTATACCCAAAACATACAAATATGTGCCAAAAGCTACATGCTAGATTCCTTGGAGGCGATGTTTGATGCCAAAAATATTATGCGAGTGATTTTATAATTCAATTGTTCTGTGGGATAATATAAACTCTTAACTCAATACCACCACCACTCGTGAAGGCGCTTGTAAGACCTTTAAAATTCGATCCATTTCAGCAAAGGACTTGTCCTTCGTGGCAATGTTGGGTGCACTTGTGCAAGGAGGCATTGTGGCGTCATCCTTGTCTCTCAGTATCCCCATCTTTGAGAAAGGAAACCGTAAATTCATACCCCAACTCAGATGTCGATCTATGTGGCAATGCTAGTACCACAACTTGGCCACATGTCAAAAAGTTATATGTTAGGTGGAACATTTATGATTGAAGATGGCTATTGTCGTTCAAACCAATCAAACGAAAGGTCAAATTATGAAATCACCCTCGGCTATCCTTTCCTTCAATTATAATTTGTATCCTCCTTTACTTTCAGAATCCTAACCGCAGGACCTTGAACAATCCCGCACTTCTCCTTATGAATTCTAAAGCCACATCAGGGGAAATGTTAGGAACCCATAAAATTACCAATGGGGGTCCATCCCAACAAGCACCGAAAAATTTAGGGAGCTTCGATTTTTTAGGTGAAATAAAAAGGAAATACCTAGAAGGAATGAAAGAAAGGAAAGAGAGGAAGAAAGGGTAAATTTGCAGACATACGATGACAAAAGGACCAAATAACAACAACAACAACAACAAATTGATAAAAAAAAAAAAAAAAAAAAAAAGCCACTACGAATCCTAAACTATGCCCATGATAATACATTTGTCCCGAACTTTTTTTATTATGACATGAAAAACCTCAAACTTATACTTATATGACACAATTATGCCAAACTTTTTTTTTGGTGACCCCAAAAGCACCAAACTTGTACTCATACGATGCATTTGACTTTTCATGGCTAAGTGATTGTACCCGATCTTAGTACTTAGATGTCACTTTTTAAAATCTGATCTATTTCGCCGTATCGTTTGTCCTTGGAGGCAATGCAAGAAGGCATATAGGAGGGAGGTGGCCTCATACTTGTCTCTTCCGTGTCCCCATTTTTCACTATGAAAGCGGTGCTCATTCCCCAGCTCATATGTCGATTTATATGACAATGCCAATACCATACACCTGCCACGTACGATGTTCGAATGTTAGTCGTGGAATTCTTTTCCTAATGCAAAAATGGTATTTTTGTCCAAATGCAAAAAGGAAAGAAAAGGGCACCTGGATTATTTGCCCTGAATCTAATCGCAGCCCATCCTCTTTTAGGAACTCCAAATGTATTGACTTTAGGCGGGTCAACCAAATTGTACATTTGAGGATCGGTCTCGTTGTCGAAATTTCCTAAGCCGACCCCAATAACATAAAAGCTATATCCATGCATGTGCATTGGATGATACTCTGATTGGTCCAACAGATTAGTCCCCTGAAACACCATCTCTACGGTTTCGTTGTAGTTCAGAACTTTCACGGATGTCCCTTGGGCAGCCTCGGCAAGACTGGTCGACAAATCATCTCCCGTGAAATTATACATAACGGGAGGAAGATCGGGAAAATCCATGGTGTAAACTCCGCTGATGTTTCTGCATATTAATGGCAAAAGGATGCGCATCTCATGATCTTCATCTATCATTAACGTGAAAAATATTCAAATCAGAAGGGAGAGGGAGAGATGAACCTGTAATAAGCTTGTAGCTCATCGACAGAAGGGTCCTCCCAACTTATGTTATTTAAGGCTTCGGCAACTTTGTAATCACCCAAATAACACGAATCATCTGGGCATGCCACGTGATTCGCGGAAACTGTGATGAACATCCTCGTCGTCACGTTGCGAGGGACGTCCACGGGATGTTCTTCAGATGCCAAGCTTCTCAGCTGTTGTATGAAACTCGCTGCAGCACTGTAGTCATGATAAAGTGGTAGTGTGTCATTTGGGTAACTCGGTGGTGACGTCAGACTAAAATTCCCTTTATACTGGATGACAGCAGTAGCGACTTCGTGGACAAAATTGGTGAAATCGATGTCTTCAGTTGAAAATTCTTGAGCGGCCAGGTAATACCTTCCTGGAGATTGATTTGCCGTAACTAATACATCCATCGTTTGTCCAGATTCTATCATTAGATACGAAACAACGATTGGTTTTGTGTACGCTCCGTCCATCCCAACTAACGTCATGTTATGATTGGCAATGGAGACGAACATTTGTGAACCGACCGCTGCATTGACTATACGAAAGAGATAGGTCTTGCCATAATCGACAGAAAAGTGAGGCGTGGTTTCTGTAAAATTAATAGCATGAAAAAAGAATATATTAGACATTGTACATAACAAACATGTGGACAAACCATTATCCATGATTTAGACAATTCAATGCTTAATCATACACATCTATGTAATTCAATGCAAGTTAATTTTACTACAGACAAGTGCTACTGAAAGTGTTAGTTTTACTTTTAGATAAACAATAAGTATCAACATTGCAATATATTCTTATCAAAGAGAATCATATATCTACAATAACTTGAAATGCAAACATTTTAAGGAAGTAGCCTTTACCTCATGGTCTGCATCTCTACCCTCATAAGCATAATGTCCAAACAGAAAGGAAAAAAAAGAAAAAGAGAAAAGAGGATGGGGGGAGTACAA
Source organism: Eucalyptus decipiens (assembly GCA_014182575.1). Lineage (NCBI taxonomy): Eukaryota > Viridiplantae > Streptophyta > Magnoliopsida > Myrtales > Myrtaceae > Eucalyptus > Eucalyptus decipiens. The sequence continues at coordinate 18,379,713 of CM024610.1, forward strand.
ATGTACCGTTGGAGCAGGGAACAAAGTCTCCATATTGTCCATTGATCATGTAACCAGTTGCACGAGGTACGTTATAACTGCCGGCAGACAATTTCATCTCTAAAGCTTTATTTAGGGAAGTTCCTTCGTTAAACCAAGAACCTGCAAATCATGAAAGGAAAATGGGAAACTGAATTACATCAGCCTTTGCCTTTACCATGCAACCGCAAAGAAATGCATGGTTGGAAAACAGAGATGGCGATGGAGGAGTTCCATCGTAGAAAGTTCTGATCATTAAACTTCAATTTCCAAATGAAACATTCAAATAATCTCAATATTCTATAGTGAGGGAGTTTGATCTTCACTATAATAGACACTTTTGCAAGGTTTTCAAATAGATAGGGTGCATTTGGTAATGTCTCTATTCAAAAATTGTTCCAGGGGAACGAAATAGAAAAACTATTTCGTTCCGGGGAACAATTTTTGACTAGAAAGACGCGTTTGTAAACTTGTTCGGGGAATAAAAATGAATAGAAACATGTTTGGTAAATTTATATTCTTTTTTTGTTTCTTTTAATTTTTTAATATTTTTATTTTATTTTTCCTTTTTCCTTTCTTTTTTCTTTTTCTTTTTTTTTTTTTTCTTCTTTTGGCCGGGTCGCCGCCTCCGGCGACCGACCGACGTGGGCCGGCAGCCTCGCCTAGCCACGGCGAGGCCGAGCCTCGCCCGCGCCGGCGAGGCGAGGCCGAGCATTGCCGGCCCCTAGCGAGGCTTGGCCTCGCCGAATCTGGGTGAGCTCGAGCTCGCCAAGCCAAGGCGAGGCCGAGCCTCGCCAGGGCCGGCGACGCCCGGCGAGGTCACCGACCCTCGACGACGCCGCTAGCCCTTGACGGCTGGTCACCGGCCATGGCCGAGGCCGGCGACCGGCCAAAGAAAAAAGAATAAGAAAAAAATAAGAAAAGAGGAGAGAGAGAAGTGTTTCTTCAAAAGTATTTTCTGGAACAAAAAATAACTTTTTTTTATTTCTCATTTTCTGTTCTTTTTTGTTAGGGAACAAAAAATTAGATTTTGAACAAAAACGCAAACAAACGCGTTTAGTTGCTTTTTTTTTTTGTTCGGGAACAAAAAAACAAAAAATCTGTTCTTAAACAAAAAAAAAGAAGTGAAAACATGCACGCCCATAGCAGCCCACGATCATTAGTTACTTTGTATGCTTTTAGGAAGAGGAATGCTCTGATGAATTCTACTTTTTTTAACTCTTGATCCACTTCCTGCCCTTAGCCTCCAGTTTTATGTCTAAAAAGAACCCATAAGAAATCTTAAGAGCACATACCGAGCATGATTAAATGTTCTCCATCTGGCGTAGTGAATGGGAAATTTGATCCTTCACTTGGTAGAATGACAATAGCACCATACACAGTAGATCTTGTCCACTCATTATGGGCATGCCACCAAATAGTTCCTTCTTCATCAGTTAAATTTACTTCATAAGTAAAATTTGTTCCCGGTGGAATAGCGCATTGCGTAATATACTCCGGACCATCTGACCATGGATTTCGCGGTTGCTTCACCCCGTGCCTACAAATCAGTGAATTTGATCACATAAAAAAGTACTCGAGGAGCTAGACAATGTTTTGTTTGCATTTAATAATCAAAATTCAATGTCTTTCTTGCACATCTTTTAGATAAATATTTTTCCATCATTGAAGCTCCATTTATTTTGCGAAAAGTGAACGATTTGGAAAATATTTTCCTAAAAATGATCATTTGTGTCGCTTATGAAAATGAATGAACGAAAGAAATTTCATTGTCCTCGATAATGTTAGACATAAATTGTTATCAATATTGAATTATTCTCTATCGACTAATTATTTCAAGCGATACATGTAATTGTTTTTAGAAAAATATTTTCCAAATCATTTATGTTTAGCAAAATAAACAAAGCCTAAGTAAATAAGTATTTGATAATAAGTGAACCTACTAAAGGCAGGTTGTATAGTTAAAAATGACATTAAGAACTAATAAACTAGAATCAACGTTGTTTTAGTTATTTTATAATCTATCAAAATGACATGAATTACAAAGAAATTATTTATGAAATTATGAAGTCACATTTTTAGAATGTTGTGTATGATTGTGCTTTCCATAAAAGTAGGAGAAGATGCATATTAATAATCAACTCGGGGCATGCCTTAGGATCACTAGATAGAAAGGGATTTGTTGATGATGCCTTTTTATCTTCACCCCAAACTCGGGTAGTTGCCCACCTGTGAGGGCCGACTGCAATAGTCCCCAAATGGGACGTCCAATTAGACCGCGTTCCTTATTTTAACATGCCGATACTCGCATGTCTCATACCTCCTGTTGGTAAGTGGATGGTTTTCTTCCCCACCAACTAAGGAACACAGAAGGTGACATTGCGGGATCTCTCACCTCAAGGTGGATTTCTTGCCTGTTTCTTATCCCTCGAGCCTTTTAAGGACTTGCCCAAGTCCAAATGAGTATACTTAGGAGATATTAGAAGAGATTTATGGGAAAAAATGAAAATTATCAAAAAGAAAAAAAAAAACTATTTCATGAGTGATAGGAACTAGACATAGACAGGCCGATTCTTCTCACTTAGACACGAAGTAAAAAATTAGAAAAAATGATTTTCTTCTTGTCAGAAGGGGAAGTCTTATGAAAAATATTTCATCAAACAAATCGACTCTAAACCTACTAATGAACACCACTAGAAAACCTATTCGCGGGCCACTCTTCCCACTCTGGAAGGGGGATGTGATCAAAGGGGGATGGGATGAGGACCACTAAAAAACTGAGTGTAGTGTAGGAATAGAGAAAGAGGTGACAAAAAAAAAAAAATCTAGAAAAAACTAGAGGTTCTTGAGAATATATCCTGTAGTATAACTTCAGGTACAATTTCGCTTCCTTTTAACTGTCTATGGCATCACAAGCTAACAAAAGGAGAGCAATAAAAAAGTAAGAAGAAGGTGGGCAGAATAAAATTACCAATGAAGAGTGACCCCGTACAGTCCTTGATTGTGAACCTTGATCACCCTTTCGAGCTCGAATGGTTGGTCCAGGAAGAATGTCGTTCACCACTAGAATCGTATTGGTTGTACAATTCCTTGTGACGTTGATTTCTCTCAACTGTGGGGGGGCAAAAAGAATAAAAAAGATGATAAAATTTCATACCATCATTCTAAAATTTACCACCCAGATAAAAGAGGCTGACATCGTAAGGTACAGGATTGTCCAAGTACGTGCAAAATGATTGTGGACCATGTTTAGCCGAGTCGTTGGCTGGTCCCTCTACTTGGTCCCCACAAATTTCAGATTCTTTTGGATATGTATGGTCACGATTTATCTGGCGAAAACGACTCGATCATCCCGTTGGTTCTGTAAGTGGCGACATAGGAGGACCGTGGAGGGGCTGATGTATATGTGAGCCCGAGTAATATGCACAGTCAGATCACGTGTCTTAAATGGGTGCCATCTCATTTAACACCCCATGCGAATTGGGATTAACGTCCCCAGCAAGTGCATGTAAGATTTGGCCCACCGTTATCTTTCCCTACCCGAGGCGATTTTTAGGAAAAGAAGATGTTGTACTTTATCTAGTACGTCCATGATGGGTGCGATTGGACCGCACCATTTGGACTTGATATGCTACGATGAAGGGGTGTGATGGGGTCATATAAAAGACCCCTGAAGACAATCGTTGGAGAGGTTGGACAAACGTACGTTCAAAACATAAGGCGTTCAATTTCATCTTTACAAGAACAGTAGGCATTTACGCTGTGAAAATCGAGTGCTTTCCTCATGATTGCATCCAGACTAACGTGAAGAAGTGTCGTTCGTGATTTATTCGTAATTCAACGTTCGTTCCGGGGCTATTTGCTGTTTGCGCATCAGAATCAGGTAAGTCGTCTTCCGCCGACTTGAATTTCAACAAAAGAAAAAGATTTGAGAATAATTAATCGCTATCATACAAATTGCATAATCACCGGTTCCCTATGCTCTGGAAACTGAAAGTTTTATTTGTCTATTAAAATATTCTAGCAAAAATCTGAACAGCGTGAACTGCACACTAAGCATCACAGACATAAACTTGAGTTACTTACCACGAAGTCGTAGTAGTGGACATTACTAGCTTGAGCTCCGAGGAAGATGTTTCCAGAGAAAAGCAAGACCGCAGCGAGGATAATGTTGGAGGAATTGGACAACGATTTGGCCATGCTCATGATCGTTCAACGCTCGATCCGTTCTTCTCTTTACTCTCTCTTTCCTTTGGCTGGTCTTGAGCTGGTTCTCTCTTCTTTTATAACGAACGGTCAGTGGAGCCTCTCTCTCTCTCTCCTGAATCTTTTTTCGTCTTTTCCACTTATGGAGGAGAGAGATTTGACCTAAATCTCTCCCTCCCCTCCCAGTTCCTTTTTTTTTTCTTTTATTTCCATATGTTTCTTTCCTAATTCTCACGATCTAGTTTTAGATCTGAGAGCTTTGCTCTCTTGATCTTATATTTGGAAGCTTTTCTCTCCAATCTAATTCTAAATTTTGAAGTTAAAAAAATAAGTACTCCGCCTCCAATTTTAATGGTGTTTATAGCAGCTTCAGTGTTAAATCTATACTCGTTCGATTATTTTTTATTCAAAGTTTTGGCACTTTGCATTGATTATGGGACTCGCTCTCATAAGTGTCAAAACTGAGATTTTTCAACATGTTTATATTGTTTCCGTATGGTGATGGTTTTGGGGATGCCAAACCTATGCGCACACCATTGAAAGACAAAGTCGTTTTTATAAATGAAGATCTCAGCATGTGTTTTTCAGTGATGGTATTGTGTGATTCAGTGATTGACAGTCGATCATTTCGCTTGAATCTAGTTATATATCTGTTCTTGAAAGGCAAGCTTGTGATGATTTTTGCCAACTATGCTCTGATGAGACGCCTTGATTTCTAGTATTTTATTTGTTTTGGAGCTTTATGGGTATACCGTGAGTTTTGAGATTCCTTTTCATGTATCAATTTGATAACGAATAGAATTAATTTTTTTTTTTACTTAAAAAAACTAGTGATTGCCACGTGCAGGTACACAACAGCATCGGAACGTCAAACGAGCATTTCATTTCAATTTCATTCGCCCCATTCAATTCAAACAAGTGCCGATCCGTGGGTACATATTCCACATATGAAGGACCTTCCACGGATGATGTACAAGACCCCTTTGCTTGTGAGTAGACCCAAATGCATGCGGACAAATTACCGGACATCCAAGTTTCAGAAACGTTGTTGTTTTATTATGTCCGGAAAAAAAGAAGAACAACAGAATTGATTCTCCATCATCATAATCGCGTTGTTTTAGAAATGATTGACTCTTCATTGTCGTACTAGCGACAGCTTGCTCAAAATTGAGGGTTTGGTGTGATCTAATTCTTTTCTCTTTTTTGTTTTGAGGGTTTTGTGGTTGGTCACAAAATTGAGCTTCTATGTGTCGTAGTTCATATAGTGTTTAGCATATGAAGGTGCAGGTTTTTAAGTCAATTCATATTTTTATTTTTTTGGTAAAAAAAAAAAAAGAGTGGACAAGACCCGAAATTACAACAAAAGAAGCAAACTTATTAGTGGCCTATTTAATACATGATTATCACTAGGGATAAGTATGGTCCGGATGGATGGTTTCCACCTTAGAACTAAGAACCGATTTTGAAAATTGAAACCGAACCCGCCCATTAGTTTCATGGATCCACCCGGGAACTGGACCGTCGATCCGGTCCGATTCTGGATGGGTCTATGGAACTAGTCCCCTATTCCTACATTTATTCGACTTTATATTCGGGTTGAATTGTGAGCCATTGATTTTGATTGATGATTAAAAATTAGGCAAAATGAATAGACAATACTCGTTAGTTAAAAACATAATTTTTTCGAAAGTCATGGTGTGGTTCGTTCTTTTGAGGTTTCCCAACATCGGAAACGTGTGAAGAATTAGACTCTACATTAAAAGTCTTAACCTCCACAGAAGTTAAAACATTAATCGTTTGATTCATTTGTTTTTACATTAACCTAATTTAACCATGGGAATGGCCAATGAAAGACATAATTATACTATTAAAATGAACCGTTGGCTCTTATGGACATCTCCAATAGGTTTTCTCTTTCCTTTACGTTTATTTATTTTGTTTTGGTTGAGAAAGCAAATAAATAGATTATTAGAAGGGAAAAAAAATAGAGGGTTAATCATATTGCACACTCAGCCAATAACCATGGATATACATATATGTACATATATATTTGCTCAAAAAATTACAAAATAATTTGTCTTTTTAAATATATATATTTATACTAGTCCAGTTTAGTTGGATGGGCGAGTGGTTCCACGCCTAGAATTAAGAACTAGACCAGTACTCATCAATTCTACTAAATTGGAACCTAGAACCGAACCGGCCTTCATGGGACTTCCGATTCCGGTCATATCCGGTTCCAAATGGTCCAGGCGATTTCCAGTTCTTTTGCACACCCTTAATTATGACCCGCATTGTTGTCATTATTGCCATACAATCATGAAATGAAATAGCATAATAATTCAAATTAATAGACATCTTCATCTTACATGTAATTTTTTTTTAATAAGAGGCAAAATCAATTATAACTACAATTAATTTTGATACATTGGTATCTGTGCGAGAATTACAATGCAGATCTCACATGCTTTCCTACACACTTCCTGTATATGATTTTGCTATTGTGTAAATCACTAGTCATCATTTGTGAATGTAACTTTTGTCCTTGTTTTCACATGTAATTTATCCTGCGTCTAATTGAGTAAATTATGGTGCACATTTGCACGCGATGTCAATTAGAAGACAACATAGATCTTGGTGACTATTAGATGAGGTCTTCGACCAAACGTTAGGATTAGAGATCTGGAAACCTGATTTTTGGATCTTCAATGCACATTATCTTATTATTTTTTCTTACAAGGTTATTATCTAAGATGTTTTATTCGTCACGTGCTAGGCAGTGAAATAAATAGTTATAGCCCCTAAAAATTCATTAAATAAACCTATTTGAATATTCGTCCATATCAATCTATAAAAGCGTGAAAATTGAGCTATAAACACTCATATATTAAATTAAAATTGGTAATTTGAAGTTAAAGAAGCTAGATGCTTTTGTCAAGGACCACTAGGTACTTAGGAAAAATACCAAAAAAGTCCTAAATTTATTGTATTTGTACCAATTTAGTCTTAAACATTTCAATTGGACCAATTTAGTCTTAAAGTTTTTCACATTAGAACCAAATCAATTTATCTGGAAAATTTAGGCTGGAAATCAATGACGTGGATGCCAGCCATCTTACGTGATGCTAACATGGACATTTTTAAATAATTTTTTTTTAAAAATTTTTCCTTTTCCTTTTATTCCTTTTTTTTTTCTATTATTTTTCTTTGGACTATGATTGATACCAGCCACAAGTGGGCACTGGCGAGGGTGTCGTGGCCCTTACCAAACCTAAAGATTTTCTTGGATGGTAGATAAGTTTCCTATTCTTGAGACCCACCATCAAATGTATATCTTTGCACTGTTTATTAAAAGCATGATTTTTTGTTCACAAATGTTCGTTGCTTCTTAGTCTCATAGTTTTTAATAATATATAAATATCGATACGTACTGTCGTATGTAATTTTTTATGATTTGTGTTATGGTAGAAAAGTAAAAAAGTTGCATATTTTTCCTAACACGTGCCCTCACTTTTCACATATTATTATTGCGTATCATCTAAGTAAAAGCAAAAACGATATGCATATATCAAGTATTCAAATAAATAATGGAGAAAACCAAAAAAGTTACACAATAAATGTCTTTCAGATGGAGCCGAGGCCCGAGATCACAATTTGGGGTGGAGATTTTGTCGGCACAAGATGACTCTGGAGTGGACAGCTGTGTACAAAGATAGGTAGCCAGAAAGCAACTTAACTTTCCACCATGGAAACATATTAACATCACTTTGTTATTCTTTTTTTTTTTTAATTTCTTTTTGGGCTTTGCGCCACTTCTGTCTCCTTCTTCCGCCTTTATAGGAGACACCAGGCGCTTCCGGAACTCTAGATATTGAAGGCCAAATATTAATATGTTAGTTGTCACTCATTAATGGTCCACCGGCTCATTTATTACACAAAACTTAATATGAGCACCCACCTCATTTACTGCAAAAGCACCACCTCATTTATTATATCTGAATGACAAATACCAATCACAAAATCTATGTCTCTATGAATATATTGAAAAAAAAAGTAAAGTAATGCATTTGATTAATTGTAAGGAAAGTGGGAAGGAATGAAGTTTTGTAATGATATTCAACAATTCTCCCGATGACAGTTTCCGCCATTTTTGTTGTCTCTCTCTCTAGATTAGAAGATAATTAATCCAGTGGTTTCAAGTCTATAGACTACTTAGGACATGTATTCTGTGCTGAAAATAGCATTTCTCATTGGCCATGCAAAATAGAAGATGAAGGTTAAGTCCATAATGCATTTGGGACCCACTGACATTGATATTTATTTTGCAGATTGGTTTTATCTCACAATTTCCAAGGCCCGGAAGCAAAGGAGAATAGGACCAAGCTGTGAAAGCAAATTGCCTCTCCAGGGACAAACTATTCATTTTTTCCCAAGGCTTCGTTCTATATATTAATTTTTTTAAATGATGGAGGTCATTGTCTAATTTCTTGGATGAATTTCGAGGTATGACAAAGTTGGTAACAAAAAAGCCTAGGCATATTAGTTTGCTTTGATTCAAGCACGGTGAAACGTGAGATGCAATTAATAACTCATAAATGTGTAGATATATTGATAGATATGCAATACATGTTAGGACATAGATTTTTTCCGTTAAGATAGAAAGTTTTATACGTGTAGACAACAATAGATTTGTTAACAATTTATTGGCCATGCTAAATCTCTCGATTCAAAACTCTCCTTCATATCTTCACTTAACATTATTGCTATTATTTTACTATAACGTTTCAATTTGATTAAGGAAGTTCACTCTTGTTCCTAATCTATCAAAATTATTTGCTTCCTATGAATAAAATGCTTCTGCATTCTTCCCTTGTTTTCTCATATTCTCTAAATAAATAAATAAATAAAACTGCCTTAAAGATGTCTTTTTCAATACGAGGCAATACCAAAACTTGCACATTTATTTGATGTAAAATGATATATTTAGACATTTTATGCATGTCACTCCATTTTTATAAATTTCAAAAGGATTGTAGGGGCAAAATGGGGCAAAACGACGAACATATCCACAGTTATTTTTCTAGCATATATAGATTGTACAGAATTTTTTACTATATAGGTTTCCTATTGCAATCATATCAATTAGTTTGGAATATCCTTTAGTTCAAATTTATAGCTCTTCTTTTAGCTCTATTCAATACACAATTGAATCTTTGTCGAATTTCCTTGTAGATGTTTTGTAATGGTATTGCAAGACCACAACAATTCCCATTTGGTCGCTAGTGACAAGTCAGTGATGTTAGACCCAACAAACCTCGTTATTATAAGAACGCATTTCTTGAAACATGACAAGAATGTGCAAAGCATCTTTTAACATCTTCAAAAAATTAGGGGTCTGAAAAAATCCATGTTGTTTTCTTGCGGGAATACTCCAATACTTGCCTAAACTACGCGAGATACCCTTTAACATACTTTTGGAGGATCTTTTGTAGTGTAGACACGTTCGTATGTGTGTATGCACCCGAGTTATGTGTGAAAGACTAGTAGCCATTATCATTCATAGAGGATGTGATCAGAGGAGTAACTCTTTGTAACTTTGTTCAACAATATAATTTGTAACTCTTCCAAAAAGAACGTAATTCTCATCGTCCCTTTCCAACGATTTGTTTCCCTACAATCGCTTCGACTACAGTGATGTTGCTGTTCATCCGCCTCCTAGCGTCTCTCTAATGCATTTCCTTTTTTCTTTTTCTTTTTTTCATTATTGAAACAAGAGAGTTACCCGAAGGTTTAGCGAGAAGTCCTGAGCAACCGGTCAGCTAGCAAGTGATGAAGGTTATTCGCAAGATTTCCACTAAAACCAATCGGTTGCTCAAATTGCACCCCATAACAAACCTCGTCTCTAAAAATATATGAATCTCCTTTATTACGACAAACCAGTAGATGTATATCTTCGCACCGTTCTCTGAAGCCTGACTTTTAATCTGCAGGTGTTCGGCGCTTCTTAGTCATACGATTTTCACAATATGTGTTTTGTTGCGTGCTTTCGTATATGATCTTTTTATAATTTAATGTACACTTTTGTAGAACACGTGCCCTTACTTTCCACGCATCATTATCTCGTAGAGCATCTAAGTACAAGAAAGAACAATTTGTAAAAATTAACAATAAAATAAAATAAAAACCAAAAAGGTTACACAATACAAAGAGAGATAGGACGGTGGCACGACAGCGTGCTGACGCCTAGTATTAGTATTAGGGTTCATATCTATGAAGACGTACTACCATCGGCATTTGCATCATGAAATTGATAGAAGATGAAGCGTAATAATCCGGGTGACCGAGATGTTATAAAGCAACTTAACTTGACCATAGTTAATTATTAACCATCGCTTTAGGTTCAAAGCCACGTCTTTCTTCTTTCTCCTCCTCTGCGTTTTTTTATAAAGAGACCATAAACTTCTCAAGCTCTGGAAATTAATAATCAAATGTTGACTTGTTAATTATCCTCATTGATGACCGATCGCCTCATTCACTGCATAAAACTTAATCTAATATAATATTCCTATAGAACAATATACAAGTGCATGATAATAATATATAAATAAAGTATTTAAATTATAAATACTAATAGCAAAACAGCCCACTTCATCAATGCTACCCGTGTGTGTACACAAGAAAGATTTAAGGCTCATTCATATATGCACGGCAAGTTCATGTTCGTATATTGTTCTAGAAATATTATAATAGATCAAGGATTCATTTGTTTCGGAATAAATAAATAATTTAAAAAATATTTTTTAATAAATAATCACTTATATTGCCTGAATTAAGTAATCAATGGGAAATATATCAATTATTGATATTTTTGTGGATGTTGAAAATATTTTGTTCTCTCTTATTTATAAGCGATATAAGTGATCGTTTTATGATACTTTTCATTTTTGCATAATTGGAAAATTTGTCATAGGTATCCAAGACAAGATTAAATTAAACAAAACAAAATGTAAACATATGACAAGCCCTTCCTATTTTGTTGATGTTTATGAAAGTGTACAACTTGAAATCCACCGCAAGTGGTGGACCATATCACTATCCTTTGATTTGATATGTCATCATTTTATGGGGTCCTCTTTTACTTAAAGGAAGTTCAAGGTATTTAAGAGGCAATGCTTCTCTCAAAATACCACTTACTTGTAGCAAATCATTGCAATAAACTATGTCATATGTAACTAGAAACTAAAAAATGGGGAAGTACACTATCGGTGCCATAAGTTGTGTACGTTGCTAACTTTGGTGCCAAAAGTTTCCATCAAATTACTTAAGTGTCAAATCGGAGAAAAAACGATCACTTTGATGCCACTGGTGAGAGATTCCATTCAGATTAATTACGTGGCTTTTATATTTAAAAAAAAAAAAAGTTCTGGTTGCTTTAAAATGACATCATTTTCGGTTCTCCTTAAGAAAACAATGTTGTTTTGCCGTCCTACATGGATGGCCTCACAAAAACGATGTTATTTAACTCATTTGGGGATTTATTTTATTTTTTATTTGGGGATTGAAATCAGGGTTTTTCCGACCTAGCTCGCTCGGCCATCATCGCTCGGCCTTTGCCATCGCTGGGCCACCGTCACTCGCTCGGCCACTGTCGCTCGCTTAGCCGCCGTTGCTCGGCGCTGTTCGGACGCCCTCGATGGCACACGAGGGAGCACCAGCCCCGGTCGCTAGAGCCTAGGTATTGGAAGACGTAGGCCAGGCACTCGTTGGGGGAGATCAGAGATGGAGAGGGAGACATCAATGGTGGCCCACTCGTCGGCGGCCTCCCCAAGCACTGGCCAGATCACGGCCTTTGACTTGGTCGTCGAATGGCCGTCGTTGGGGTTAAGGTCAGGGTCAAGGTTGGGGACGGAGCCACGGCCGCCAAATGGCCATCGTCGGGGTCGGGGTCGGGGTCGAGGTCGAGGTCGGGGTTGGAGCCGCGGCCACCAAGTGGCCATCATCAAGGACGGGGTCGGGGTCGGGGTCGAGGTCGAGGTCGGGGTTGGAGCCGCGGCCACCAAGTGGCCATCATCAAGGACGGGGTCGGGGTCAAGGTCGGAGCCACGGCCGCCAAGTGGCCATCGTCGGGGTCGAGGTCGAGGTAGGAGCCACAACCGCTGAGTGGCCATCGTCGGGGTCAGGGTCGGAGCTGCGGCCGCCGAGCATGGGGGCCATCGAGAACGGCGACTAGCCGGAGATTTAGAGTTTTGAATTGGGGAAGACACCAAACATTGTCGTTTTGGTGTTAGGATGCTAATTGTACTCTCCGGTGAGCCACATTGGCTGCAAAAATTAATAAAAAAAGTGCCACGTCGGATTTCCAGCCAACCATATCGTAGTTGGCACTAAAATGATCATTTTTCAAATTTTTTGACACTTAAGTGATCCGACAGAAACTTTTGGTACCAAAGTGAGCACCGTACACAACTCATGGCACTGATAGTGTACTTATTCCCTATTTTTGAGGATTAAGCTTCATCCATAAATTTGTTGAAACTACAGAAAAAGATTACTATTTAAGGAAAAGAAATTTTGTCACGTTGAAGGAGATCATGAGATCACAATAACTCTCAAGTAAACTAACTCAAAATGGTAACTAGTTAGGCCCAATGTAAAGGGTGGGCTCGAAATTATTCTCCTCTATAGCTTACCCATAGCTGATGAAACTCCTCTACAGATTATTTTTTTTTGGGGGGTCGGTGTCCAATGTATGGATTAGTCATGATAGTTAGTTCGGATTGATAATATGAAGAAAAAAAAATGATATAGTCAGTCTCTTTAGAGACCCAAAAAAAGAAAAATGTTTTGCCAAATAACCTGTACAAACCCTAGGAGCAAAAAATTTGCATAGTTGCAGAAAAAATATACTAACTGAAGTAAGCACAAGCTTTTGAGTTTATTTAGCTACTACGCATGAATGATTTTTTTTTTTCTAATTATACTTGAAAGATGCCCGTGCATTGCATGTGTCTAAAATTATATTTAGTATCTAAATGTCATTGTCGATGTAACAGAAATAATATTAAAAAATTATAATAAAATAAATATTCACATAAATTAAATTCTCCACTAAAGTTTAAATTGAGTTTTCTTAAAATGGACCCACGTCATGTAAATATATCCTCTGGAGAAAAGAAGCGAGACATAAAATTGTAGTATTCGTTGAATCATAATATTATTTCTTGCAATGTTTTGCACATGTAAATTATTATAAATCAATATAAAAAAGGCATAAAGTAAGAACATAAATTTCGCACTCTTGATAGCTTTCCTCCATTTAATGTAATCTTCAAGGTTGTACCATCAACCTGGGGTGTAAAAGGCGATCTAGCCACTCATGTAAAATCTTCTTCAAAACAAAATGGTTTATTTTCTCTCCTCTATTTGCTATTAATGGAGAGTTGGATGCTATTTTTTTAATGATTATCTTCCATCGGCCAACGTCCCAGGAGGTCGATGGCATTAGGCAAGGGCCGCCAAGCTTGCGTGATGGCCAGCGACTCTAACCCAGATCTGGGATAGGGTCGTCGCCCTCTCCCGCCTCTAGCAAGGGCCCTCGCCTCTAATTGGCCAGATCGACGGCCCTCCCTAGGCACCAGCGTAGCGGCCTTGGCCTTCACCCCACCAACAATAGGGTGGCAGCCACAGGTGAGAAGGAGCACCCTCTGCCTTGTGTTTTCTTTTTCATTTTTTTTAAAAGAAAAAATAAAGAAAAATCTAAAAAATTTATAAAGACAAAACTGCCTTTCACATTTGGTAAGTTTAGGCGCTTCTTTGAAACTGATATATGCGCTTTAGGCCCTTATTTGAAATGAAGTTCCTTCATGCCCTTATTTGAGAAAAAAAGTGTAATTATTTGAAATAATATTCACTTCAAGCTTTTATTTGAGAAATAAATGTACTTCAAGCCTTTATTTGGAATTTTCCTACCACAATATTTAATCTTTGAGTAACTAGTAATATTTTACAAAAAATCAAAGCCGAGAAATTCACGATCATGTAGATAATCTAGTAAAATAAAGTAAATAATTTGTCGATAAAACTAACATTTCTTAATTTCGATATATAAATAGTGCTGCTTTGATTTTAATAATGGAGAATAAGTTTAGAAAAGACAAACATTAAGTAAACGTTAAAATGTGATGGGTGTGGATGAAACAGCTAAGGTGAAAAAAGTTGTTTGTAATGGATGTAGATGCTTTTCTTTTCATAAAATTGAAAAATAAGAAAAAAAAGTTTAAGAAATAATCTTAAATCGAGAGTGAGACTCCCAAGGGATAATGTAATCAATTGAATGTGATAGAAGATGTCAATTATAAGTTAGACTTGTAAGAAATGTCAATAGAGAGTAAAAATAGGGTGAGCCAATAATAATAATAATAATAATAATAATAATAATAATAATAATAATAATCGAGTCACCTTCGATATTCCAACTTCGTATGAGGATGCCAAAGTGTGATATGATATTAAATATTATTGAATATTACTACGTGGATACCCAATTTAGATATTTAAGGTACCGGAGAATAAAAGAATAATAACCGAGGAACGATACTTCACATGGAGTTTTCAATGGTCATGGTGGGTGTCAATGTAAGCAATTTCTAATCAACGCCACACTCTCGTGTCCTAGGATCACACAAGCTGAATCTGGCCAGATTTAATGTTGAAAAGACTTGATCGGACACTTTTAATAAGTAAAAGGACTTGATCAGAAAATTTTAAAATATAGAGACTATATTAGAAAACTAGTGAAAATTTAGGCAGAGGAGTGTAATTTTTTCTTTCTATTATTATTTTTTTTTCCTTGCTTTTTCATCTGTCCAACTTATACACGATCATCCATATCTTGTCTCTGATAGTCATATACACACTTTCACTCAACAATGTGCAAATATACGTGAAACCCATGTACTTAGATTCTATTTGTTGGGAATAACGGATCCCCAAAAATCGGATTCGACACTAAATCGAACCCCTAAATCAATGTGGAAGACGAAGCCCAGAAACGACACGTATCACCGATCGTAAAGCACACCACGGATTCGAGCGTACCTTGTTAGCCATAGATTAAACACCGTCGTCAATGGAGGAAGAGAATCCGGTCGATGAAGCCTTGAAGGGAAGAAATTGGAAGCCGTATGCCTACTGTTCTTCGGGAGAGAAGCGTACGTTGATTCCTATCCAACAGATGCCTTCTCTCTCTCTCTCTCCTCTCTTTTATACCTTCCCCCATCCACGGGCCCTATTCCCGTGGGCCGGGCTTTTTGGGCCCAGCAGGGGCGGACGGGCCTTAAGCCCATCTAATAAATCCATCATCTCCCACTCGCACATGGTGGTACAAAACCAACATGGGCGGACATGCCTACTCATCCCCATCAGAGAAAAATCTATCATAGACTCTCACTTAACATGATGGGCCGAACAGAATTCTATTTTCCTCTCTTCAACATTCATACCGGTGAATAATCCGTGCGACCAGCATACTTTGAGAGCTCATTGCTATACATCTGTTAGGAATATATAGCAGCTCATAATGGGCATCACACTCCGAGTAGATTTAGTATGCAGTACCCTAGATCGATCGATCACATTTATATCTCCCTTGATCTCTTTTTAAACAATGATATATTTATTGTATTCACAATTATGATTATCCCAAAGACAGTCATAATTGGTTAACCGGTGAATACAAAACTATAATGTGATTCTCCAAAATCGATCTTCCTCTTTCCTTCAAACTCTCAATTTCAATTCAGCTTGCTTTTCTAGAAATTCCCCATTAGATCGAATCAAACTCATGACCATTGGCAACATCCTAAGATAGCAAACACTAAATAGAAATCTTGAGAATAAGTAAGAGTTATGAGGGGACTAAAAATTGAGGAACTCTTTTCCTCAAGAGTCTCACACGACATAAAAAGTTGAGATCAAACTTTTGCCACTCTTATTGGTCGTCTCATGCATACGTAGTATGAAATACGTATTACGGTATTAACTCCTTTCCCATGGAGCATATGTCTACACTTTCAATACCGTACAGATGATAGTTCAGACATACCCAATGTCTAACTTGAGTTCACGTATCTACTCATTCACAAAATTCATCGAACTCACATCGGCATTTTAGACAGATAAAGTAAAATATGTGGGGTATTTTACTTTCGGACATCGTAATAATTATGTCCTCATCTTAACACTCAGTTAAGGCGACATACGTGTTTTAAGCTTGAGCTCTCGATTATCACCTAGATAATAAGCTTAAAAACAGTCTTATCTCTATTTATCACACTGTAAACAGAGGCGATTACCCGTGTGGGTGGGCTAATCTTATATCTGTCCGACATACTTCTTAACTTAAAGCAATGCACTGAGCATTAAGATGCATAAAGATCAAACAAAGATTCATAGGCATTAATGATGAAAACACAAATTCATCAAATTGTGAACACTTAGGGAAATTACAATATTCAGTACATCACCCTCTACGCAACCCTAGAGATTTCATATGGCCACAAAACACATCTCTAGGTATTGGCTTTGTCATAGGATCTGCTACCATTCTATGCGTAGTATGTACTCTAAGTTCACATCTTTTCGTGCAACCATATACTTGACAAAGTTATACTTGGTATCTATATATTTGGTCTTGCCATGATATTTTGGATCTTTGGTGTACACTTTTGCTGCTTGGCTATCATCGTTAACCAATAACGAATCTGCAGCACTTCCAATAACACCTAAATGATCCAATAATCTCTTAAGCCAAACATCTTCTCATATACCGCTGCTGATAATGCCACGGACTCGTTTCCATCGTGGACAAGGCTATACACTTTTGTTTCTTACTGCTCCAACATATGGTGCAATTATTCGGTAAGAAAACAAACCCAGAGGTAGATTTCCTTTCATTTAAATCTCCTCCCCAATCAATATCAGAATAGCCTTAGAGTTGTAGATCATTTCCTTAATAACTCATCGTATAATCAGCAGTCCCTTTTAGATACCTCAGTATTATTTTAACGGCTTTCAAATGTGCTTGACCTGGATTGGATTGGTATCTACTCACCATTCCAACTTCAAAACATATGTCAGGTCTTGTACACATCACAGCGTACATAAAGCTTCCAACAGCACTAGCATAAGGAATATGTTTCATTTGTTCCTTCTCTTGTGGAGTCCTTGGACACAATTTATGGCTCAATCCTTCACCTTTTGTAATATGAGTGTTTATGGGTTTGCAATCTTGAAATCTTAACTCCAAGAATGTATGCAACATCACCCATGTCCTTCATCTCAAAGTTGGAAGACAACGAATTCTTCACCGTATAAACAAACTCCATATTACTTCCGACAATTAGTATATCATCAACATATAATGATATGATCACAAATTGATCCTTGGATCTTTTGATATATACCCAATGATCCTCATCTATCATTGTAAAATCATATGCCATTATGGCATTATGAAAACGTATATATCATTGTCTCGACGACTGCTTAAGGCCATATATCGACCTCCAAAGTCAACATACCTTTTCTTCTTGGCCTTTCACTATGAAACCAGTAGGTTGTTCCATATATATTTCATCCTCTAATTCTCCATTGAGGAAAGCAGTCTTTACATCCATTTGATGTAACTCAAGATCCATACTAGCTACTATTGCCAGAATAATGCGAATCAAGGTAAATCACACTACAGGAGAAAATGTACTTTCATAATCAATTCATTCCTGTTGATTATACCCCTTCACCACAAGGCGAGCTTTATGCCTTTCTATCGAGCCATCAGCCTTTTGCTTTATTTTGAGAACCCACTTGTTCCCAATAGCTTTGCGTCCTTTTGGAAGATCAACCAATTGCTAAACATGGTTTGACTTCATTGACTCCATTTCCTCTTTCATTGTATAAATCCATTTTTCCTTACTAGGGCAATCTAGAGCCTCATTAATATTTCTTGGCTCATCCTCATCTCGTGGAGCAACCACAAAAGTTTCCCCTTCAATGTCAAAACGTCGACGGGGAATACTTTGGCGACTTGTTCGCCGTATGGGAAATTGCACACTTAGCACATCATTTCTCATTATGCTCCCACTTGGATTAGGTAGTGATGATGTCGTCTCATTATGTGGTTGCAATTGAGAATGAGTTGAATTCAATTCATCACTTCTCATATTACTCCCACTCGGATGAACTCCACTAACATCATTATCCTGATCCAAGGTCTCAAATAGGGAACAATCTTCCCTTATTTCGCCCTTTTTAGGAAATTCATCCTCTAAGAATGTGACATCTCGTGATTTAAATTCAGTTACACTCTCACTTTCCTGCTCACCTATGAACACATACCCTTTTGAGTGTTCCGAGTACCTTATGAAAATACTACTCTTTCCTTTGGGACCCAATTTCCCAAACTTGTGAGAGGACTCATGTGTGTAGGCAGCACAACCCCATGGCTTAAGAAAACATAAGTCTGGTTTCCTACCTGTCCATAACTCATATGGAGTGGAAGCAACTAATTTGGAAGGCACACAGTTAATTATATAGGCAGCAGTTAACAACGTATCACTCCAAAAGGCGATAGGTAAGTTAGCATGCGCCATCATGGACCTAACCATTTCTAATAGGGTTCTGTTTCTTCTCTCTGCAACACCATATTGTTGAGGAGTATATGGAATAGACAACTGTCTTTCTATTCCTTTTTCATCACATAATTTTCTGAACTCATCGATAAATATTATTGACCTCGATCGGATCTAAATACTTTTATTTTCTTATCTAATTGATTCTCTACCAGGTTCATAAACCTTTTGAAACAACTTATGCTTCAGATTTATGAGAAATCAAATAGACATATCCGAATCGAGTAGAATCATCTATAAAAGTGATAAAATAAACAGCCCATTGCCTTCCTCTCACATTCATTGAACCACGAGACATCGAATAGATTAAATGCAGAGGAAATTCAGCTCTTTTATCTTTTCCAAATGGTTTCCTTGTCGTTTTCCCTACTAGGCAATGCTCACATATTGGCAAATCGATTTTTTCAATGTTGCCCAATAAGCCCTCTTTGGCTAGTCTTTTCATATGTTGTTGGCCCATATGACCAAGTCTAGCATGCCACTATATTCACATCATTATCATATTAAGTAGAAGACGTGAAACGAGGGAACAAATATTGACATCACTACAGTCAATATATAGTACAATGAAACCATCTAGAAAGTGACCACAACCATAGTAGTTTGTATCCAAATACAAATCTACATCTTCTATTATGGAAGTTCACACTAAAACCAAGCTTAACCAACATCAAAACAGACATTTTAATTTCGACGAATCTCTGGAGCATATGGAACATCATGTAGGAACAAGGTGCGTCCACCACGCATGTTCAATTGGCAGGTGCCAATCCCTTTAACTTCATTACTGGAGTTATATCCCACATAGATCCACTTAATTCCAGTAGGTATTCTTCGAAATTCCATGAAGGATCTTCTATCCTTCCTTACATGGTCTGTCGTTCCTGAATCTACAGTCCACAAAGGATTGGATTCAGCCAATGAAGCAGAACTTGACACATAAGCAAAGTTCTTAAATGTACAAGAGGTGTTTACTTTCTTTGGCTCACGATAGTCGCGAGCATAATGACCCTTTTGTCACAATTGTAACACCTCACCCTTGACATTTTCTTCACTTGAGGACGTTTTCCTCTCTTGTGTTGATTAACTCTTGATTTCTTGCAACAAGGACTTAATCATTTGCATTCTCACATATTGAATGAATCAATACGCTTGCGCTTAGAGCACAAAGCCATTTCTGAGTTAGAACCAGCATTGCAAATATCTATTATCGACTCAAATGCCGATAGGCAGTCCTCTACTAGCTCAAGGTGGCGCACAGCATCTTCAAGATCTTCCATAATATGGTCAATAGCTTCTGGTGCTTCTAGCTATTCCAGCACATATTGAATCTTCATTTTCAATATTTCTCAATTGTTGCCGTTCATATCAACAATCATGTTCTTAGTTGCTGAAACCATCAGTCTGAACACATCAGACATACATGCACGAATAATTAATGCCTATCACTTATGCATCTACTTTTGCACCCATTATATCAATGAACAATTTCAAGTAAGGTTTCGTAATCAAAAGGTCACTATGTTTCCAATCATCCTCCAAAATCCTAACTCAAAATTGTTATTAATATAATTGTCATATGCAAAATAAGTCCTATGAAGTTACAAAAACTTCTATAACTACCCACACTAACTACCCACAAAAGAATCGCCAGTAATGTAAAGCAAATAATAATTTATATTCAACAGAATAATCATACTTGCAACATAATACAACTAATATATCACACTAAGCAATATATACAGAGATATTTACATCCATAAAAAAAATCTCATAATTAATCTATCAGTCAAAACATCTGAGAAAACTGAAGGCACATTTGCCAATCATGGAAAAACTTTTGGAGAGCTTTCATGTCGCCACCAAGGCGCATTCACCCTACGCCATGTGGCGCTCATTCTAAGGGTTGAAGTTTTGGCCAACTCAATCCTATAGTACTCTCTTACAAAAGCTTCCACTAGCTCCCTATAACTCGGGACCACGTTGACCTCCCATAACCGATCTAACATTGCTTGCCATTTAGGTGGAAGAGTGTTCATCATAGCCGGCATCTTCTCAAAATCCGGCATAAGATAACCATTCCAGATGATTTCTTGTATCATCTGATTGACCCTGACCACATGTGATACTAAATAACCGTCATGCCACCGATAATCAGCTAATTCTTTCATCAGCCTTTTAAGTCTTGCATTTCCCTCGTCCGTTCTCGGGATTACAGGTTTCCGTGCATGACGCATCATAGTTCCCGCAACAAATGCGTAACTAAAATTGGATCACTTATAATCCATAATGCACATTAGAGAAAATACATAATTTTCCAAAATTCATGCAACACATGCATAATAAAAAAAAATGGATTACATATAAACCACATAGGCATACATAAAAAAAAAAAAAGAAACAAAGTCAACGGTTAAAGTCAACGGTCAACGATCAACGGTCAAGTCAACGGGTCAACGGGCAAGTCAACGGGTCAACGGGCGCGGGTTGTCGGACCGCTCGGGCCGCTCTCGCGGACCAACGCACGTGCCGCGCGTGTGAGCGTGCCGACGTCACTCGCACGTCGGCCCGCACGTGCGCAGCATGCGCCAGCGATCGGGTCGGGTCGGTCGCCGTCGGGTCGGGTCGGGTCGCCGGCCGGTGACCGCCCGGCGAAACGCCGTCGGCGATGACGTCATCGGTGACGTCATCCGAGCGGTTACCGACCGTTGGATGACATCACGATGACGTCATCGCGTGCCGTTTCGCCGGTCGCCGGCGCACATGTGCCGGTTCGTCGCCGGCGCGTGTGGCGCACACGCTGGCCATACCCAGCGCTTCGGGCGCGTGCGGCGTCTCCCGGCGGCGTGCGACATGTTGCCGGACTCGTTTTGACGTCGCCTTTCACCCAGTGCTTTCAGAATTCGTTTTCGACTTACGAAAACTCGGAAAAATCGCCGAATAGCGCTCGGGTGTCGGGATTTCACGCCCGATCCGTACGGCCGAGAATTCTTTCGCGAAAAATCAACCAAAAACATCAAAACAGGTCGGGAAAATGTAAACTAGGGCTCTGATACCAATGTTGGGAATAACGGATCCCCGAAAACCGGATTCGACACTAAATCGAACCCCTAAATCAATGCGGAAGACGAAGCCTAGAAACGACACGTATCACCGATCGTAAAGCACACCACGGATTCGAGCGTACCTTGTTAGCCACAGATTAAACACCGTCGTCAATGGAGGAAGAGAATCCGGTCGATGAAGCCTTGAAGGGAAGAAATTGGAAGCCGTATGCCTACTGTTCTTCGGGAGAGAAAACGCTCGAGAGAGAAGCGTACGTTGATTCCTATCCAACAGATGCCTTCTCTCTCTCTCTCCTTTCTTTTATACCTTCCCCCATCCACGGGCCCTATTCCCGTGGGCTGGGCTTTTTGGGCCCAGCAGGGGCGGACGGGCCTTAAGCCCATCTAATAAATCCATCACTATTCCTTACGATATCGAAGAGCCATTTATGCTGCTAACATCAAACTCTACTGTGAATCTTGCACAATATATAATGCAGATGTTGGAATGTTGCTTGATGTTTCAATAGGTCTCAACCCATTGGTTTATGAAAAGAGCATCACGTGGGATAGAGGATTTTCATCCCTAATATCGCTCTTGCTCCTTTGTAGAGAATTGCAAATGGACGAGTCGGCAGCGATTATAAAGAGACATTGAGAGCAATCATTTCCTACTGTGAATAGTATATGCATAGTTGAGAAAAAAACATAGCATCTTGACTATATCCAAAGGAAAATAAAGGGAAAAGAAAGAAATTACCCATCCAATCCTTCTATTCTTGCATAGCATACCGGACATCGTGACCTTTCTGCTCAATCCCATGATACAAGCAATTGATCCCATTTTCACGGGCATCGGGTGTGCTTTTCACTAACTCCAAAAGTCAGTCTGAATGGAGGACATTGTAACTAACCACTTAATTCATACAAACTGCATTTTTCATGCGAAAAAATAAAATCATCAGTTGGCTTTTACCAAACCTCTTACTCACTAAACCAGGCGACTTTGTCATAATTAGCCCAATCTTCAACATTCCCGAGGAGGCAATAAACCAACACCATAATCAGTGAATATAATTTTTGCTCGATAAAGTATCATTTCCGAAAGGGAAAATGATTTTTTTAGGCTTAAATTCTGCTCAAGCCGAAAAACGTTATTTTTGTAATATTTTTCCCCTTGAATAGCCCCACTGTTGCTGATCGAGCCTATCATTGATCTTCGAAAATCTCGATTAATCTACAAAGGACAAATCTTGACATAAGTGTACCGTTGGTCTAATGGGGCAGGGCCAAAAAGCTCGCCCAGACAGCACTCGCGGGTGGGCCTTAAAAAGAACATGACGAGCTGTGATGGAGAGCCACGAAAGGGATATGCGGATGAAATCTAGTTTCAGTTATTTACTTTGTTAATAATGATGGAAAAAGTGTCAAAAAAATCCTAAACTTAATGTATTGATATCAATTTAATCCTAATTCTTTTGATTTGATGTTAATTGAATCATAAACCTTTAATGGTGTCGATTTAATCCTAAAACCTTTGAACTAGTGTTAATTTAGTCCTAAAATTTGGATTTGGTGCCAATTTAGTCCTTCCGGCTGATTTTGATAAGATTTTGCTAATGTGCACATCGGCCGACTTATGTTGCACTGTCAATGTTGACGTAGACAATTTTAGATAATATTTTAGTATTTTTCGATTTTGTTATTATTTAATTATTATTTTTTCTTGTTCTTTTTTTCTCTCTCCTTCCTTTCTTCTTCCTCAAGGCGGTGGTTGGCCACTAACCATGGCTGAGCAGGCTGGCCTAGGCGAGGCTAAGCTTTAGTGAGGGCAGCACCTACGAGGCTGGCCCTCACTTGGGTTAGGGCGGCCTCAACGAGGATTGCCTAGGTGAGGGCGATGCCTGGTGAGGTCGCCCTGGCTGAGGCAAGGGCTCTCCTTGCCGGGGCTTCCTTTGCCTAGGCAAGGGTTGACCTCACCCAAGCCAGATTGGGTGAGGCCAACCTTCGCTAGGGCTCAGCTTTACCCTAGCCAAGCAAGTCCAACCCGTCTGACCACCACCTGCTGGCTAGCCACCGCCTAAAGGGAAAAAAAATGAAAGGAGAGAGAAAAAAAGAAAGATAAAATTTGAAAAAAAAAAATTTTGAAAAATTATTAAAATATTATTAAAAATTGTCAACGTCAACACAAGAGATGCCACGAAGCCAACTAGCGTCCACGTCAATAAAAACCCAGCCAAAATTAGTCAAAATGACTAAATTGGCACCACGTCAAAAATTTTATGACTTAATTGACACTAGTTCAAAGGGTTTATGACTAAATTGACACTAGTTCAAAGGATTTATGACTAAATTGACACCGTGAAAATGTTTAAGACTAAATTGGTATCAAGTCAAAAGGTTTTGGACTAAATTGACACCGTGAAAATGTTTAAAACTAAATTGGTATCAAGTCAAAAGGTTTTGGACTAAATTTTTCTGACACTTTTCCCTAATAATGAGTTACCGAAAACACAAAAAAAAAAAAAAAAAAAAAGGCAAGTCGATGATAATATAAATGAGTAAATATATTAGCAATAACAAGTCATTAAATTTTGTTAAACTGAATAATTATTGGAAATCTTCTATTAGGTGATTTGATTTTACGTATGATACGATTCTTTGACTAAGACAAAAAGAAGTTGAAAGAAACTTATTCAAACGTTGATTTAAGCCTATTGAGTACCTTAAACCTAGTGCGGAATATTTCTCATTTAGGAAAGACATTTTAAACTATTTTACGACATTAGTTTTCTTTTACGACAATAGTCTAAGTTGCCATAAGAACATCTCACAAGAAATGTTAAGGTATTCATCAGCGAGTAATAAATTCATAAAATTGGTAGTGAATTCTAAATCGTTATGGTAAATTCATGCAACTGAAAACAGTAGGTTACCGGTTATAATTTACAATCAATAGTAGCAACTTATGAGCATCAATGTAATAGGAGCCTATTACGATTTTCTTTTTGATATATTTACTACTCACACATAAATCTTTACGATATAAATAGTACGTAGTGAAATAAATACTATACTAGAGATTATAGTGGTAAAATTATTATACATTGACGTGATTTGTTAATGATGCATGACCTTAATGTAGTAGTTACTCATCAAGTGTTTTCTAAATCTACTACTGAAAACTAAATTTTAGCTGGGTAAAGGGAAAAATCCACAAAAAAATTTTGTGATGCCAAAAACTCAAACTTTTACTTGCGTGACACATTATCCCAATATTAGAGTAATTAAAGATAGTAAGTTACCAATGAAATTGATAACATCCAGACGTATGTTTGCTTTTAAAGGTAGTAAAGTGTTGGAAGCATACAACATAAAGTTACCATCAAAGTGATTACAGCATGATGTAAAACGTCCCTGAAATAGTAACAAGGATCTAAATTTAATGTACTTCAACTTTTTAAGTTGAGAGTGGCATCAAGTTGAGAGGCTTTTGTAAGAATTTTCCTGATGTGGACTAGATAAATTGAAATTGTGATTTATCATTTTACGGGATTGGTCTAATAAAGTAGAGGTTGGGACACCTGGAGTGCCATAACTTGGCACGGAGGGACACTTGAGTGCCATAACTTTGAAATGGTACACTTAAGTGCCAATATCGGAGTAAAATGGAACACTTAAGTGCCACTGCGGCGAAAATCCAGCCAAATGGCTGACGTTGCAATTTTCCGGCGATTTTAGTTCAAAACGACGTCGTTTTGCATGCTGACGTGGCTAGAAAATGCAAAAACGACGTCGTTTCGTATCTAACGTGTAAATAATAATATAAAAAATAATTTAATTTTATTTAAGATATTCAAAAATTTTAAAAAAAAATTTAAAAAAGGGGGGGGGCCGAGGGTTGAGCCCTCGCGCCGCCGCCTCCCCACCGTCGCCGGAAGGGCCGACGATGGAGGGGGAGGGTCGGCCGGGGTTGCCGGCCCCGGCCGACCGGCAGCGAGGGCTACGAGCCCTCACTAGATCGCGGCGAGGGCTATGACCCTCGCCGGCCCCCTCGCCGGGGGCCGACGACCCCAGCCGACCCTCCCCACTTCGTCACCAGCCCTTCCGGCGGCGGCGATGGGGAGGCGGTGAGGGCCCGCGACCCTCGCCCCACGTGAGCCCTCCCCCAGGGATCCGGGGCGAGGGTCGCGGCCCTCCCCACCTCCCCCGCCGCCGGGAAGGGCCGGCGACGGAGTGGGGAGGGTCGGCCGGGTCGCTAGTCCTTGGCTAGGGGTTGGCGCGAGGCTAACCGGCGATGCCGGCCCGCGAGCCGACGAGGGCCCGCGAGCCCTCGCCGTGATCCAGTGAGGGCTCGCAACCCTCGCCGCCGCCGACCGAGGGCCGACGACCCCGGCCGACCCTCCCCCTCCGTCGCCGGCCCTTCCCGGCGATGGCGGGGAGGCGGTGGCGGCGAGGGCTCGGCCCTCAACCGCCCCCTTCAACCTCCCTCCCTCCCCCATTTTTTTTTTTTTTAATTTTTTTAATATTTTAAATAAAATTTAAATTAAATATAATTTAATTAATTTTTATATTATTATTTACACATCAGACATGAAACGGCGTCGTTTTTGCATTTTCTCGCCACGTCAACATGCAAAACGACGCCGTTTTGGATCAAAATTGCCGGAAAATTGCCACGTAAACCATTTGGCCGGATTTTCGCCGGAGTGGCACTTAAGTGTTCCATTTAACTTCGAAACTGGCACTCAAGTGCACCATTTTGAAGTTATGGCACTTAAGTGTCCTCCCGTGCCAAGTTATAGCACTTGGGCTATTCTTCTGCTAATAAAGTAAGATATAAAGTTTCTTAACAATCAAATATGGACTTAGCTTGTGTGGGCCGAGTTAGGCCCGACCCATGATAAAATAGCCCGGCCAAAGCTCTATAAATAGGCTAAGGTCCCTTCTCTAACCCTTAACTGTCATTTTTAAACATACACACCCATTTGCCTCACATAACAAACATTTGTGAGGGGTAGTCTTATCGAGCCGAGGTCTCTAGGGTGATTGAGGAGAAGATCTTCAACATTAAAGGATTGGATTATCGTTCTTTTGTATCAAGAATCATGTATTCCAAATTAAGTATGTGAATCTTTTTCTTCTCCTTCAATATGTTCGAGTTTCTAACTTTGTTTATCTTGGGAAACCATTTTGAAAGCCAATATTTTTTGAGTAAAAGTGAATTTTGATCATATACTTAGACTCTTCTCGTTGAGATGAAGATTTTGTTGGACGCCTCCGAGAGAGGCCGAACACCGCCTCATGTGCCCGCATGCACCAAGGAGGCATTGGAAACCTCTCTCACATGCGCGGTGTGTGAAGTGCCTTAAGTGCAGATGACGTCATTCATGGACACATGTCACTGACATTGGACGTGTGTTGCTAATGACGTAATGATGATGTCATGTTTCATCGCCTTACTTGCACTTGACACATGTCATGTGACGTCATTGATGATGTTACCCAATCGACTCGACCTAATCTGTTGACCCTGTGACCTGACGAAAGTTGATTGGGTTGTCTCGACTCGAGTTGACCGATTGACCAAACTAGTCAATCGATCGGACCGATCATTGATTGTTAATCGATCAGATTGGTCAATACCGATCGAACTAGTTTTCTAACCGGTTCATGCTCGCCAACACGTGTAGTTCACACACCGCGAACTCCAACGGTGCATAAGGGCATGTGTAAGTTCTGTTCAGCACATGCTTGATGCCAGTGTGTTCATAAGGAATTCCTTATACTGTGATGTATTTATTTTGCATATTTGATATTTTTAAGGATATCAAAATACATGTGGAACCCTAAATACGTGTATCTTGAGATTTTTTTGAGTATTTTTCATGTGTTTCTCCATAGCTTCAACAATATAGTTGCAAGCTCACATGTATATCATCACATAAAGAATGTGCAGAGCATTGATTCATTAATGACATGTAAAGGTTCAACACGTATCAACGAATGGAGCAATACAATTGGCATGACATATGATTTTAATGACAAATAGCCCATGTTATCAAGTCTAAAATCACATGAATAAAGCAAATTGCAAGACATAAAGTTTATATTCCTGATATGAGAGAATTTTAATAATTCAATTGAATTGTGACTGTCAAAGTAGCACACTTGATTGGATTTAAGAAATATCGGTTTCATATTGTGATAGGATGTCTCCTATTTTAATGCGTGGTCATAATCCTAAAAGAGGTGATTGTGTATTAGTTCATGAAAGGGCACATGTACATCATATGGTTGAGGAATGATTGACCTTAGTGGTTTTTTTTTTTTTTTTGGTACCCAAGGAACCTCCGTGCGCCGCTTTGCGGCAAAGTAAACCTTGGAGGAGCAAGAGAGTCACCACCACCCTTTCTGCCCCGGGCAAGTCATTGTTCCTTTCCAACAAGGCAAACGACGCAGGGATTCGAACTCCAAACCTCTCCCGAAAGGAACTGAAGTTCAAC
Organism: Eucalyptus decipiens; assembly: GCA_014182575.1. NCBI lineage: Eukaryota > Viridiplantae > Streptophyta > Magnoliopsida > Myrtales > Myrtaceae > Eucalyptus > Eucalyptus decipiens. Next base: position 18,408,174 of record CM024610.1, read on the forward strand.
CACTATGCCGCCATCACGGGTAGTGGTTCATATACCCAAAGGTAATGAATTCACAAGATGTTGCAATATATTCTCTTTAGCGCTGTCATGTAGAGAGTATATAATTACATGTCATATATTCTACCTAAAGGTGTTTACATGATGAAGTATATAGCTCTCAGGATGTATACTTATATAGTTTTCAAGTTATACAATATTCATATAATGCTAATTATATATATTGCTTGTCAAATCAATTACATTTTCTATAAATGACAACTCCATTGTGATTAAGGTTCTTACTAGTTCAAACTTTAAGAAATTAAAAGAGAATTTTCTATTTGGGATGGAGCTGGCAAATATTCATATTGCTCTTACTAAGAATAAGCCGGCAGATGTTATAGACACACTAGTATAGAAGCCCAAAAAGCATGCTTTGCTGCTTAGGAAAAGAGTAATAGGATTTGCTTGCTAATCATGAAACGATCCATTCAAGAACATTTGATAAGTGGCTTACTAACTGAATGCACTGCTAAACAAATGATAGAAGCCTTGGAGGCTAGGTATTGTGTTTCGTCCAATGCTGAGATTGGTACCCTTATGCAAACATTCTTCAATATGAGGTGTGATGGTTTAGATAGGATAGGAGATTATGTGCTTAGGATGATAGACCTACAAACAAAACTCCGAGTTCTTCATGATGATATTCCTAATACTTGCATTGTGCATCAAATATTAAATACTCATTCTCTTGATTTTGGAATTATCAAGACCAATTAAGACTCGTAAGATAAGACTTGGTCAATTAATGACTTGATAGTTAGAGTGGTGGCAAAGGAAGAGAAACTGAAGAAAGAAAAATTACATTTTATCTTGTATGTCTCTAGTTTTGCCAACAGGAAGGGTAAAAGGGATTGTATGTCATAATTATAAAGAAATTCCTAAAGCCATAGGCCCTTCTAATAATATAACTCCTAAAAAAGGAAATCCTAAAGCTGCTGGTCCTTTCAAAAATATGGGTCTTAGAAAAATACCCTTTAAGAGGGAGGGTGTCCGTTGCTACTTTTACAGGAAAAGATGACACATAAAGAAATACTGTGATAAATGTAAAGCTTGGTTGCTTAAGAATGAGCCTACATATAATGATTCTTTGGCATTTATCTATAAATTCAACCTATCTAAAGCCCCGTTCAATTCTTGATGGCTAGATACCAATACAACTAATCATGTTGCATTTACCATGCATGAATTCATAAACAGAAGGACGCCAAATCTAGATAAATCAAAACTCATTGTGGGAAACAATGATAAAATCGATGTTGAGTTCATGGGAGGTGTCATTTTGATTTTAGATTGTGGTTTCAATCTAACATTAAGAAACACCTTTTATATATCTTCCTTTAGATGGAACTTAGTATTTGTACATGTGTGATTGCACTTTGAAATAAAAAATAATATTATATCTATGTTCTTTAATTCAATAAGGTTGGGTGCTGCAACATGTTTAATGGATTGTAGAGATTGTGTTTATCCCCGGATGATATATATGTCACCTAGAGGGAGGTGAATAGGTATATAAATATATTTCTCGTTAATACAATATTTGACAGTTTGAAAGATTGTTTATGAACAAAAGACCTTGATTCTACCTACAGTCTCTTACAAATATATACTCTCTTTTGAAACAATCAATTAGATTGTCTAAATTGGGAAGCTTTCAGAGCACACTTTTCAACAACTAATACGTCTTCTTTATATACTTCTTCATGCCATCATACCCGTTGGCACTTACCAAAAGGAATTCCTCCAATCTACCCGTTGGATGGAATCAATCAAGAAGATTAATTAAGCTATATCGGGATCTCGGTTTCCATAAGTAAAACCTTCCAAGAATATCCAGACAATCATCGGATCTTCAATCATCGAGTCAACTCGATCAATCAAGGATTCCGTTATGTCTTCTCTAGCAACGAGGTCTTCTCCAGTTGATAAGGTCATCCCCTTAACGAATCATTGGATAACCATTGTCAGTGCTAAACCTTCGAGACTAGATGAAAGAAACGTTTTGTCAACTTCAAAACACTTCAAGAAGATTTCTCCAACAATCTCCCCATTTTTTATGGTGACAAAACTTTCCTGCAGATTTGGACAACATTGACCTGCAAAACATCTCAAACATATGTGCATATCTTATAGAAATAAATGACTAACTCTAAAATCTGCAACCACATAAAATAGATTAGTCTCGAATATGATAAACTATCCATAAGATATTACTAGCAGTCAATAGTAATAATCCAAATTCAAATCCAGACAGAAACACACAAAGTTTAAATCCAAATTAAACAAACCAACCAAAATAAGTTGTTCAAAAGTAAAAGTTTGTTCAAATCTCAATCGCATTGAAAGGGTTGAGATGAAAATGGAATTCAAGATTTCTTGGGAACACGAACAAGCTGGAAATCTTCCATGAACCAACAATCTTCCTTTAGTTGAGCAATCTCCTCACCCTTGGCATTGGCCTGAATTTGAAGCGATAGGGCTTGGATCTGATCTTGTGTCAAAGATTGAACCTCGTCTTGTCTTTAAGAAAAGAGTCAACATAGTTCAAGGAGTACCGGTTCCTTTCAAAGCACGATACGGCTTATACATAAAAGCGGCGTTTGAATTCTTCTTGGATCCGCATCCTCAATGATTACTTCCTTTTGTTGATGATCAACGCCTTGAGGACTAGATGGAAGACGCTGCTGAGAATGCTGTGGGCTCGGTTGTTGTTCAGGAGAAGCTTCTTCTTCAGTAAGATCGAAGTGCGTAGGTCCCTCAGCCATTCGTCGTGGTCCCCTGTTAGCGATTCTCGATGACTTTCTTGAGGAAGACATCTTTCTCAGTTTTTGGAAAATTCCTTGCTTGACTTTTCTCAAGAAAGATGACAACTTTTTCAAGGATTAATCAAGTGAGAAAATCGGGAATGGAGGATTGATGCTTTCTAGGGTTTTCGAGAGTAAAGAAAGGAGGAGTAAACAGAACACTATAAAGAGAGATAAGCGAACCGTCACAATGGAAGGTGAAAAGATGCCTTTTTAAAATAACTAACTTTTTCTTCAAGAAAATATTCATTTCAAAGAATAACTTCTTTTTCGAAAAGGAAACGATGCAATAATTGTGTCGATTAAAGATAACAATAAACCATGATTGACAATCGTACATTTTCAAGAAAAATACGAGAGAGAGAGAGAGACTAACTTACAGTCTGATGATCGTACAAGACTAACTTACAGATAAGGTCTTGTAAGTCTGAGTCTGTGAGCCTTTAGACTTTGATCTCCTCATACCTTAAAATGTTGAGTGGAGCGAATCGTTTCAAATTGATTTTTCTCCCAGGCTTTGTGAATATATCTGCAGCTGATTCTTTGTATCAACATATTGAATTGAAACATTTCCATTCGAACGTGATCTACGATGAAGTGATGTTGAATCTCTATATGCTTTGCTCTTGAGTGAAGAATTGGATTTTTGGTAAGATTGATAGCATTGGTGTTGTCGCAATTTATCTCAGTGCATGAATCTTCAATTCCAAAGTCTCTTAGTTGTTGCTTTATCCATAGAATTTGTGAACAGCAACTTCCAAGAGCTACATACTCTGCTTCTCTTTGTAGAGAGAGCTCTTGTACTATGTTTTCTTGAAAACCAAGACAAATCTTTGCCTCCAAGTAGTTAACGGTACCCGAGGTGCTCTTTCTATCAACTCTGCGACCCGGCTAAATCTGCGTACGAGTATCCAAGAAGAGTAAAGTCTCCCTCTTTAGGATACCATAGGCCGATGCTTGAAGTTGAAGCAATGTATTTGAGAATACGCTTTGCAGCACTTAAATGAGATTCTTTAGGATCTGCTTGAAATCTAGCACAAATGCAAACACTAAACAAAATGTCAGGTCTAGAAGCAGTAAGATAAAGAAGTGAGCTAATGATACTTCTGTATAGCTTTTGATCAACTTTCTTTCCTTCTTCATCTTTGTCTATCTTCAAGGCACTTGACATTGGAATGTCAGTCTTTTTGCAATTGTCCAATCCAAACTTTTTGACAAGATCATTAGCATATTTTTCTTGACGAATAAAAGTTCCTTTCTTTAGTTGTTTCACTTGAAGTCCAAGAAAGAAGGTTAACTCACCCATCATGCTCATTTCAAACTCTTCCTGCATAGTCTTAGAGAATTTCTCTTGAGACTTTCATTAGGAGATCCGAATATGATATCATCAGCATATATTTGAACTAAAATAAAACTTATTCTTTCCTTTTTGATAAATAGAGTAGTGTCTACTTTACCTTTCATGAAATTTTTTTGAATTAAAAACTTACTCAGCCTGTCATACCAAGCTCGAGGTGCTTGTTTCAAGCCATATAAGGCATTTTTGAGTCGAATACGAGTCGGTTTCTTTGGGTCTTCAAACCCGGTGGTTGTTCCACATAAACTTCCTCATGGATGAATCCATTTAGAAAAGCACTTTTGACGTCCATTTGGAATAACCTGAAATTTTTGTAACAAGCAAATGCAAGTAATAAACGAATTGCTTCTAACCTTGCTACAGGTGCGTAAGTCTTGTCATAGTCGATCCCTTCTTCTTTCGTGTAACCCTTGGCCACGAGTCTTGCTTTGTTTCTCAAGATTTTTCCTTTTTTCGTCCATCTTGTTTCTGAAAACCCATTTTGCTCCAACAACAGATTTACCTTTAGGTTTATGAGATAATTCCCGGACATCATTGATCTTGAATTGCACGAGTTCTTATTGCATAGCTTCAATCCAACTTTCATCAGATAAAGCTTCTTCTATGCTCTTGGGTTCTATTTCAGAAATAAGAGCTACAGCACTAGATTCTTCACGCCTTTTGGATCTTGTACGAATTCCTTCATTGATGTCGCCAATGATAAGATCTTTGGGATGACTGGACTTATGCTTCTAGTTGCTGAATAATTTGTCGGATAGATGATCACTTTCTTCGCTTGATTCTTCTTGGTCACTTCTTCTTTGATCCTTCAAAGTACGAAATTTGCTTCTTGAGATTTAGACTTTGTAGGATCTCGGAAGCAGTCGCATTCCTCAATATGACTCTGAGTAGATTCATTTTGAATGGAATCTTGGAATTTGACATTCATTGATTCTTCCACTTTTAGAGACTTCTTGTTGTAGACTCTGAATCCTTTGCTAGATGTTGAATATCCAAGGAAGATGCCTTCATCTAACTTTTCTTCAAACTTACCAACTCGATCATTTGCATTTTCAGTATGAAACATTTGCATCCAAATACATGGAAATATGAAACAATAGGCTTCTTTTCTTTAAAAGTTCATAGGGGTTTTTTCTAGAATAGGTCTTAGAAAAACTCTATTGATAATATAACATGATGTTGAAACGACTTCAGCCCAAAATTGTAAAGAGATATTACTTTCAATTAAAAGAGTTCTAGCCATTTCTTGAAGAGATCTATTCTTACTTTCCACGACTCAGTTTTGCTCTGGAGTATATGGAGAAGAGAATAAATGCTGAAAACCAGATTCTTCACAAAATTTGGCAAAATCTTGATTTTCAAATTCTCCTCCATGATCTGTTTTTATTCTTGAAATAACATATCCCTTTTCATTTTGAACCATCTTAGCAAATTTTTCAAAATATGAGAAAGTTTCAGACTTACTTGCTAAGAAATATACCCAAGTATATCGTGAGTAATCATCCACAATTACTAGGCAATATTTCTTACCTCCAATGCTTTGCGTTCTTGTTGGTCCAAAGAGATCCATATGCAAGAGCTGCAGTACACGGTTAGTAGAAACTTGATTTATTGATTTGAAGGAATTTCTTACATGTTTTCCCAATATGCATGGTGTACACAGATCAGACTTTTGGTATGATAAATTTGGTAGACCACGAACAAGCTTCTTTGCTGAGATCTTGGCTATCTGCTTCATGTTAACATGCCCAAGCTTTCGTACCCACAAGCTTGCTTCGTCTTGGATTGAGATTAAACATTGTGACTCATCTGGTTTTAAGTCCAATAGGTAGATATTTCCATGTCTTCGACCCATAAATGACTGAGTAGAGTCTTTACTGGTTCTTGACCAAATACCCTCTTGAAAGTTGATCCTATAACCAGCATCACACAGCTAACTGACACTGAGCAGATTGTAATTGAGCCATTCAACTAAAGAAACATTGCTTATTGTGAGGTTCCCAATCTTTACAGTTCCAAAGGCTATTATTTTTCCTTTGCTGTTTCCACCAAATGAAACTTTTCCACCATTCACTTGATTGAGCTTTATGAAGCAATTTGAATCTCCTGTCATGTGTCTCGAGCATCCACTATCCGGTACCATTTCACCTTTTTCTTGATAGTGACTTTGCATATAAAAAGAGACTCAAACTTTCTTTGGTACCCATATTTTCTTCGGTCCTTTTGAGTTAGTTTGATATACAGTTTTTGCCCAGACTTTATTAATAGGTCTCCATATCATAGGACATTCTTTCTCAAAATGATGCACTATTGCATTTTGAACATTTAAGAGCATTGCGACCTCTTTGGTTTTACAAAGTTCCTTTCAAAATGATTTTTGTAAGCATTTCTTAAAGGTCTTTGTTTGATTCTTTCTTTTACTTTAGGAAAATCGATTAAAGAAATAGTTTCAGTGAGTCATTCCTAGACCAGATTTATTGAAATAAGGTCTTTGAACATAAAGTATTTTTTCAAGTTTTTCAAATCACAGAGAAAATCTTTTAGAAATATTTGAAATGTCATTTTTCAAAAATGCATTCTCTTTTAAAAGATTATTTTTGCTTTCATTGATAGAAGAAACATTATGGTCTAAGCATTTCACATTTTCTTCCAAAACATTCTTTTGATGTCTTAGAGCAGAATTTTCCTTTTGATTTCGGAAATTCTTTTAGAGAAGTCTTAAGACTAAAACATAATTCATCAATGTATTTTGAAACTTTAACAGGGATTTTGAAGTTACTTACCTCGAATTCACTTTTTGAATCTGAATCGGAGTTTGATTCTGAGTCTGATTGTGCCATCAGACATATGTTGGCATAATCATCATCACTTTCTTCACATTACTGTATCACTCCGGTCTTTGCTTTAAGAGCCTTTCGATACTTTTCAGTTTTTCCTTTCTTCTTTCTCAAAAAGAGGACGGTTGGGTCGATGTGTCCTTTTTCTTGCATTCGAAGCAAACAACATCTTTGTTTGATTCATCATCCTCAACAGACTTAGCCTATTGCTTTTGAAAACCTCGTTTCCTTGGATTGAATCTTCTTCCTTTTCTGTTCAGCTTTCTTAATCTTCTAATCATGAGAGCAAGCTCCTCATCGTCCATATCGTCTTCATAATCTGCAATATCATAATCATCATTGGATTTTAATGCAATGGATTTCTTACCTTTAGGGTCTTCATCTTCATTGATTCGTTCTACTTCATAAGATGAAGAGTTCCAACCAACTCATCACGAGATAGTGGTATGATTCTTTGAGTTTCTCGATTGATGTCTTTATGTGGTTCCAATCCTTGGAGAGTCCTCATGAGTAGCTTATTTGCTTTCATGGAGTCAGAAACTGGTTGACCTTGATTCTCCAGTCCATTTACGATATCTGTAAAATGACTAAACATGTCAGTTATAGATTCTCCCATTTTCATCCTAAAGGCTTCGTATTGACCGAAGAGTATATTGACTCTGGTCTCTTTCACACGATCAGTTCCTTCATAAGTAATATGTAATCTATCCTAGACTTCTTTGGCTGTATCACAAGAAGATATTCTGTTATATTCAGTAGGTGATAAAGCACAATATAAAGAATGGATTGCTTTTGCAACAAGAGTTTGTCTCTTGATTTTCTCTTCCTAACTCATGTCGCTGGTCTCAACGGTTTCCTTTCCTCTTTCTAAAACAGATGCAGCTTTAGGAATGATTCATTTTTCTACAACGTCCCATTCCAGAGGATCCTTTGATCTTAGAAACGCCTTCATCTTGTTCTTCCATATGTTGTAGTCATTTCCATCAAAGTAAGGCGGTCTCGTGTTGCTTTGCCCTTCTACCAGCCACGGAGCCAACATACTAGCCATGGATCTTTTACTCTGAAGTAAAACACTTCAAACAAAGTGAGCACACAAGCTCTGATACCAATTGATATAGCTAGTATAATCACCTAGAGGGGGGGTGAATAGGTATATAAATATATTTCTCGTTAATCGCACAATATTTGACAGTTAATAGAATTGAGACAATCAGCGATCAAAGTAAGACTGAGATAAGGGAAGAGAAGATTAAACACAAGGATTATAGTGGTTCGGCTTATTCTAAGCCTACGTCCACTCTTCCGCACTAACAACCAATTGGCTAGATTCCACTATGAACAAAAGAGGAGTTACACCACAGCTCTTCCTTGATTCCACAGTGTAGATGTTCTACTACACTTCCTCAAGGTCTCTTACAAATATATACTCTCTTTTGAATACAATGATTCGCTCAATTAGATTGTCTAAACAACAGGAAGCTTTTAGACTTTGGAATTTTTCTATCGTGCACACTTTTCAAAACCATTCTTCAACGGATTCTAAAGAAAGAGTAGAAAAGCTTATAAAAGAGATCTAGATACTTGCGTAGATTTTTATAGAGCAAAGATGACTAAGATAAAAAGGAAAATTGCATTGAAGTTCCGACTTATTGGGGAGTATCCACATTGATATCAATGGACCTTATACCGCAACTTTGTATAAAAAAATTTATTTTATAATATTTATTGGTGACTACTTTCGATATGGATATCCATACTTAATTAAGGAAAACTCTGAGTCTCTTGACAAGTTCAAAATTTTTCGGATTGAAGTCAAGAAGCAATTCGGAAAGGTAATAAAGGTTGTTAGAAAGGTGTAGCCGAAGGGCGTAATCATACTCTTATGTATATGGTGAGGTGTATGATGAGTAAGACCAATTTGCTTAGCTTCTTATGGGGTGAGGCTTCAAAAAAAGTCTTTTACATCCTGAATTGTGTTCCTACCAAGGCTGTTCCATTAACTCCTTTTGAATTATGAACTAGATGCAAACCTAGTTTAAACAATCTCAAGATTTGGGGATGTCTTACAAAAGTAAGGTTGTACAATCCAACATTAGATAAGTTGGACTATAAAATCACGATGCTACTTTGTGTCTTACTCGGATTACTCAAAGGGATATCTGTTATATAATACATTGGAGGCACAAGAATTGTAAAATCACAAACAATGAAGTTTTTGAAATTCAATGTGGCCGAAAAGGGTAGCTACTCACAAATCATTGAGGATAACAATATGATTGGGTCAACTATGTCTTTTTCCTACCTGTGCAAATGATTATTGGAGTCTACTATACCACAAACTAAACCTATAAAGACTCAAGATCCTATTGTTGAGATGGGCCCTAATGAAGTTCTTTAAGCTCCTCAGATTTAGAATGAGGTTGCAGTAGCTCCACTTAAGAGATCTACTAGGAAAAGGCATATAGTTTATATAGGAGAGAATGAGTATGATATCGACTGCGTTATAGACCAGGTGACTTATATAGACCCTATTTCTTGTCCTCAATCAGATTTGTGGTTGGATGCGATGAAAAAACAAGATGCAATCTATGAAACATGATGGTGTTTGGGAGCTTGTTAAATTGTCGGAATATTGCAAACCCATAGGTTGCAATTGGGTTTATAAGACTAAAAGGGATTCTAAAGGAAAGATTGAGAAATTTAATGTTAGACTAGTTGTTAAGGGCTTCACTCAAAGACAAGGAATAGAATATGAAGTAACTTTTTCTCCAATCTCTTCTAAAAATTCTTTTAGAATGATGATAGCGTTAGTAGCTCCTTTTGATATGGAGTTACACTAGATGGACATTAAAACTATTTTTTAAAATTGAGACCTTGATAAGAAAGTCTATATAATACAACCTAAAGGTTTTACACTAAATAATTCAGGTAAGCTTGTAAGTAAATTGAAGAAGGCTATTTATGGTCTTAAACAAGCTTCTAGACAATAGTACTTGAAGTTTCACAATGTCATCACTTCTTTTGGTTTTGTTAAGAACAAAGTAAATCAGTGCATATACCGCAAGGTTAATTGGAGGAAATTTATTTTCTCATACTTTATATGGACGACATTTTGCTTACAAGTAGCGATATTTGATTATTGTATGAGACAAAGCAAATTCTGTCGAAGAATTTTGACATTAAAGACCTTAGTGAGGCGTCTTTCTTTCATTCTTGGCATAGAAATTCATATGGATCGTTCTCACCATTTGTTAGGTTTATCTCAAAAGGCATACGTTGATCGTATTTTGGAAAAATTCATTATGCAACATTACAAGCCTGAAACTGCTCCTATCATCAATGGTGATAAATTAAATCTCTCACAATGTCCCCAATCAGATTTTGAGAAAATTCAAATGAAAGATATACCTTATGCTAGTACGCTTAGAAGTATCATGAATGCTAAAATTTGCACCAAACCAAATATCGTTTTTGTGACGGGACTTCTAGATAGATATTAGTCAAATCCAAGACACAATCGCTGGATTGCTACCAAGAAAGTTTTGAGGTATTTAAAAAGAACAAAAGATTATATATTGCTTTACAGATATGTTCATGATATGCATCTAGTAGCATATTTGGAGGCAAACTTTGCTAGCTGTCAGGATAATAGGAAGTCGACAACAAAATTTATCTTTATATTAGCAAGGGGTGTACTATCATGGAAAAGTAAAAAACAAAAATCTATACCATCCTTTATCATGCAAGGGGAGTTTATAGCATGCTTTTCAATCACTACTCAAGCTATTTGGCTCATGATTCTCATTAAGGAATTGACCGTATTTGACTTTGTGGATAGACCAATACAATTATATTGTAATAATAACTTTGCAGTGTTATTTATCAACAATAACAGAAGTCTCAATGGGTCTAAGTATATGGAGGTTAAGTTTTTCACCAAGGAAATGATGCAGAATAGTGACATTACAGTCAAGCATATTCTCATAAATGATATGATTGCAAATCCACTAACGAAAGGCCTTCACCCTTATGTATTTGAATGACATGTCATGAACATGGGCTTAAAAGAATCATTAGATGTTGTCGTTTAGTGGGGGTTGCTTCAGATTTGCTCTAATAAAGTTTACATTTGTGTTTCATTACATTTGGTAACATTTTGATAAATATTGACTCCTTTTGTATGGACTATTATTGAGTTATATATATACATCTGATCAAAATCTAAGGAAATTGTGTAAATCTTGAGGATAGGCTAAAAGCATCCAGTTATTAGCCTTGTACATTGATCTCAATTACACATAAAGAAATGTTAACCATAAAGATAAGATATATGTGAGTCAATTAGAATCATGAAGATATTCTCTAGTGGCGTATCCAATTTTGTAACGCTTAAAGTAAGAGAATATTAATTGACGAAGAGGATAATACATGAGGTACCACTCTTTATGAGGTGTTATCCATTTGTCACACAACTATATTGAATCCATACCGGTAAAGTTAAAAGCACTTATAACTATAGAATGTTCTATGTATGTACATGCAGTTAACACTATGATCTAGTGTTCAAGATTTTATATGATCAGATTAACTATTGAAAATTATCTCTAGACCAATGTAAAAGTGCGCACACACACTACAATCTCAATTAATATAATGCAAGTGGGAGAATGTAGGAGTTTTTTTTATGTGAACTATATTAATTGAGATTATGATTTACCATTTTGTGGAGTTGGTCTAATAAAGTAAGATATAAAGTTTTTTAACAATCAAATATGAACCCGACTTGTGTGGATCGAGCTAGGCTGGACCCATGATGAGAGAACCTAGCCAAAACTCTATAAATAGGCTAAGGCCTCTCCTCTAACCCTCAATTGTCATTTTCAAATATATACACCCATATACCTCACATAAGGAACGTTCGTGAGGGGCAATCTCATCGAGTCAGGGTCTAAAGGGGATAGAGGAGAAGATCTTAAGCATCAAAGGATTAGATTATCATTGCTCTATATCAAGAATAATGGATTCCAAATCAGGTACGCGAATCTCTTTCTTCTCCTTCAATATGTTCGAGTTTCTAGTTATGTCGATCTTGGAAAGTTGTTTCGACGGCCAACAACTTTATGTATTAATCTCATCTAATATTCAACTTTAACACCCATTTCACATGCAAAACATTTTAAAGCCATATAAAGAACACACGAGGACTTGAAGAACGATGAGTCACACACATGAAATAAACCCGACTATGTCTTGTATGCTAAGTTATTAGAACATTCAACCAAAATTTTTTAGCTATTAATTAAAGCAAGTTCCACATATTTATACAACGCCCATTATAGATCCTTATTCAAGCAACCAAATAATACTTTAACAAGGTTAAATGCCCAATATTTCACGGGGTCAAATTGGTTAACAATAACATCAGGTCACTCGAGATAATTGCCTCCTCTAGCATAACATATAATCGCTTCCTTTTCTAATCGTGACGGTACCGATATTCTTTTTTTCTTTTTAAATTGAAACATAGAGTATAACTTCCTCACCTTTTTCCATTTTTAGGACTTCGCATCCTTTATTTTTAGAAATATGTCTTTGCATCTTGGACAGAACACCGTCACTTGAAAAGATCAAACTGTCATCCCTATTGATAACACCAATTCCCCACAAACCAGAGGCGTACGCGAGAGAGAGAGAGAGAGAGAGAGAGAGAGAGAGAGAGGACTTACGGAGGAGGAACGACGGTTGGCCATGACGTGGAGATGAGCAGGGTAGGGACAGTCGTGGCTGATGCTGGTTAGGGTTTGGGAAGTGGGTCTTAAGGTTTCTAGCTGGGTGGATTGGCATGAAAAAGGATAACAGGATGCGGGATGGGTGGATCGTATATATGGAAGTGGGAGTGTTAAAATATGTACGTATGAAAAGAGACTTTAAAGAGTTGTGGTGGCGAAAACTCATGATAGACCTCGGCGCAAAGGGCCTGGTTACTCAGTCCTCGCATTCCAGACACTGCGGCCGAGCTTGAGACCTCTGTGTCCATCCCCGAATCTCTAGTGGTTAGGCCTAGGATCCTGACTCTAGCATCGAGAACCCAGCGGCCAAGCTTGGATCTGGTTGCTTGGGGTTGGGACCACAACAGTTGGGTTCAGGTCCCTAAGGGCTGAGCCTAGGATCTTGAAGCCTGTGCCCGGATCCCTAACAGTCGGGCCTAAGTCTCCAAGAGCCCAAATTTAGGACTTGAGGTTGCAATCCAAATTTTTTTTTTTTTCAAACGTCTATTTCATAATTTACTTATAATACTTAAGAAATTGACCTTGAAATTACAACGAAACAATTATAAAATGAATCATTTTTCTCCTGAAAATAAGTTCCTTTGCAAATACTTTTGGCAAAATTCATCTGAAACAGAGCCCAAATATTCTTCATGCAAATGCCCATTTTAATATTGTACCAAATGAGGAAAATACTTCCGATATGGAGGGGCGGTTGTACGTAAAATTGGAGCAACATAAAGTGAAGAATAAGATAACTTTTGTCTCGTTTTTCCAAAAGAAAGAATATATTCAATCACTGATTGGACATTGCATTTGATCTGTTTATTGCGTTTATGTCATGCAAAGGCATCGTAATAGCTGCGGAATTTCAACGGGATACCAATCCAAAGGTGACAGCCGTCATCTATGCACTACGTAATTATGGATCTTCAGCCGCAGCCTCCCCTTTTCTTTTTTCCAATTTTTAATGTCAACGTCTAGCGAAAAAGGATCATGACAGCTTGTATACCTCATTTAGTTTTTAACCAACCCCAATAAGATAGTAATGATTTATCATTTAAAATTTTCGTAAGGTTAATTAAAACTAAAATCGAATAATATCCCAACGTCAAGGTAAAAGTTTGGGAATATCCGAGCCGATTAAAGAGCATTGATCTCAACTCAGCATTAACTCTAAACCTGTCATTTTTCAAGACGAAAATGAGGATCGCGACACAATGTATATCCACATTAGTTTTTTTATCATTAAAAAGGCAAATTAACGCTACAAGAAAGAAAAATGATCAAATCACGTCCTACATTTTTTCTCTTTTATGGACCTTTTCAATCTATCATCATTAATGAAACTTTCTAATTTTATATGTCGCATGATAAAGATCACTCTGCAGCATGCCGTTCGAAAGGGTTTAAGTTGTTGAAGTTCACTTTCGTAGACACATCATCATACGGTCCATATCATAATGGAGACCATTAATGAAAATCAGCAAGATAATAAGACATTCCATATCATACTGAAGACCCTTAATCAAAATCAACAAGATTATCCGACATACCCTTAATCAAAATCAGCAACATTATCCGACATTCTCTTCCTTGATTTGCTCTAATCTTCTCCTTACAGTGTCCACTAAAAGCCGCACATGCAAGGGTCTTACACATCGATAATCAGATATTGAAGTGTTTAGCTATAACTGTTAAGTTTATTTCCCAGCTATAAGCAAACTTTTATTTTTTGGCAGCAAGTCCCCGGCTTCTCTCGCTAGAGCCACAAAGCTCCAGCGTCCTTGAGCATCTTCTTCAGTGAGCCATTGAGCTGAAGCGTCATGACGGCATTGGCAGACCCGACGAACCTCCCTCCAATGAAGACCGCAGGGACCGCAGGGTTGCACCCAAGCCTGATCAGCGCCCGCTCCATCTCCCTGCCGCGCGGGTCCTCATCAAGCTCGTGGATCGCAGGGCTCACACCCTGATCATAGAACAGCCTCTTGATTGCATGGGACATGCAGCACGAGCTCTTGCTGAATATCACCACGGCCTTCTGCGACGCTAGCCTCGCCACCTTATCCATGTCTCCAACCAGATGGTATCTCCGGTTAGTCTTGGTTGAGCTAGTTTTATCTAGCTAGGATCTCACAAAGATGAGAGAGGGGGCAGGGGGTGGTTTCGGGGTAGATCTTCTCTCGATTGTAATCAAAAAGTGAAGAAAAATGGCGAGTGCTCTATAAACAAGATCCGCTAGGGTTTGGGACCTCTCTTTTTAACTTGTGGAGGGTTGATGTTGTGCAATTGCCTTGTGATGTAATAATATGGACGTGTCATGGACCTTTATATATAACGAAGGAGGAGAGCATCTTTTGATATTGGTTTGTTATTGAATATAAAAAGCGAAGTGGAGAACAAAAGGGGAGGAGAGGAGAGAAGAGAAGAGAAGAAGAAGGTGATGGTGATGAAAAAAGGCGAAGGTTCTTTTGAGATATTTGATGCGATTCCGAGAAACACCCCTCGATCTGATGGCGACATTTATTCCGGATGGTTCATGGAATTGACGATAATCCGTGGGACGCCAGAGGCACGACAAGTTGCCGAAAGCGGGTTTTAATTCAATAGGGGTGCAAAATGTGTGAATATGAGCATAGTACGGAATTGCATTGAGAGAGAATGTTTTTCTTGATAGCGCAGAAGGGAAGGCTTGTTATGGATTTGGGAATGTCAACTTCGGATAAGGCTCGAAGCAAAAGGGGCGGGGCCTCGTCCAGATGTTGTGAACTTTGCTTCGCCAAGTAAGAAAATGACCCTTCACTTCCCTGGTCGAGAAACTTAGCTTTCGAGATAATTCTCGACCATGCATTTGAAAGAGTGCGCTACAATACTTTTATCTAGGAACTTATACTTGGGTACCTTGCGTTACGACCAAGAGAATTCTTTCCAGAGGGATTGTAAAAACCTCTAGAAGATAACTTCTAGGGAAAAGTCTTCTATTTTATCCTTCAATTTTTACGTCTGGATTGAAGTCCCTTTCTTTCAAGATTGGAATTTTTACTTATCCATCACTTTGCATCTGCTTTCGGAAAAAAAATTAGGTCATTCCTCAGCTCACCACTCATGATAAACCCTTGGACCACTCATAGTTTTTGAGTGCGCATGTGATTTGTATTAGAAACGCTGCGATTGGAGATTACTTTGGTTTAGAGAAATTAGTGTATCTTAATTGTTTTATAAATTCCTGAATTTAACTTTTAAGTAAAGGTAGGTTAAACTCGATAGGTATGTTGATGAGCTTGAACTAAAGTTCTCCTATTGTCAATTCCCTAGGATTTTGGTAATTAGCTTCTGCTGCTTGTCGCAATAAACAATGGCAATGACGATTATTTTTTGGCAGACCTTAGGATGGAGATGGGGAAAAGGAAGGGATGGAAATCACTGGCCCCTCCACCATCCTATGCCTCGTGCGAGGGTCAATTTTTGGGTCATGCGGCACCGCATTATATCTGATGAAAACTATTTGTCATTTTTAATTAGAGCGGCACTATTTCCATCCTCTATATAACTAATTCCATTCAATTTTCACCAAAAGATAAAATCTCCCTCAATCATTCAATTATAATTTAAAGAGGTAGTCCTTAATTTATTTACTCTTTTTTTTTTTAGCTTTTCTATCTCTATGTAGAATCTAGTGGTCATAATAAAGAATATCACATGTTTTAGTTTTGTTTCCTATAGGCACTATGTTTTCTTCTTAATGTTGTTAGAGTTTACTTTCATAAGAATTAGTTTAGTCGAAAAGAAGAATTTTTAAATTTCTAATTTTTTTCTATGTTGTTGAGCAAATTTATAGATCGACTATCATGTGGAATCTAGAAAGATTTTGACATATACTTTTTAATAACAGAACATTTGTTTATAAATTTCACTTTTGTTGTTTATATCTCTGTCAAACATTTTCTTATCAGTTGTCTTTTGCACACGTGTACATATAATGGGATGATTAAATTAAATCAAAACGTTGCTCATAATAAGAAAATTTTCAAAAATGCCCGTGAAAATCTCATCATTTTGGATAAACAGAAATTAATAATATCCATGAAATTTTACAAGAAAATAATAAGATGCTTTGTTATGCATAATTTTGTCACTTTGATTTTTTTAGTGGATTCCTTGATACTCATATAACATCCTTATTGCTCTGTGCAAAAATATTTCGACATTAGTAACGAAAAAAGACAAACTCTTTGGTGTAGTAAATTGTAACGATCCCAATTCCATCTCCAGAGTCACGAGCAACAGGGGTTTTTTTCGCGACATCCCAGGCACGTTGCCATCCCATTCCTTTTTATATTTTCATTAAGCACATGCGGAAGCATTACAAATGACACTCAGACAATAATAAATAGCCAAGAGAACAAACACTTGCAAATACACAATTACATCAGCTATATTTACAGGCCTTTTGTCACGGGCCGTTATATTTATAACCACTACATTTTCTATGCTCCAAAAGCTAGGTAAACCTTAGCTCCTCTAATGAGATTGCAACTTCAGCATTAGTGTGAGTCCTCCATACTTACAATTCTGAAAAATAATGGGATGAGTCATGGACTTAGTAAGCAAAACTTACTAATTTCCGAGTAGGAGGATGCCTTACGTATCAACAAGCATATTTGTCTTGGATGAAACATGAGAAATCTTCAATCTACAATATGTAAACATAAACCAAGATTCACCCACAACATGAGGAACTCACGCCTCACTCAACATTATGCAAGCATAACCAAGATATTAGTTGATGGTAGATCAATAGTAGAACAAAATATTTGTCTTGGATGAAACATGAGAAATCCTCAATCTAGAATATGTAAACATAAACCAAGATTCACCCACAACATGAGGAACTCACGCCTCACTCAACATTATGCAAGCATAACCAAGATTCATTCCGTAATATGAGGAACTCATACACACAAGATTCATTTATTAATAGTTGAAATCCATCGACTTTTCCGGAATTCACCAAGCATCCGAACTTAATCGGGCAATGTCCCCTAATCGAAGAGTGACGGCTAGAATTATCACAACATCCCATTCTTCTGATGAGGCATTCAGTTGGCATGGGGGCATCCCGTTGGTGTGGGGGCATTGTCGCCAAAATCCATCAATCAATATAGCATAAATTAGTCCCTCATGTGTCCATGCATCGAGTATCACAATCCGGTTCTTATCTTCACTTTTAGTTCAAATGCCCAAAAGCGTGCCATGCATAAGTATGTGAAATAACTTATCAAAACTGAGACATTGAACGTGCCAAGTGCGAATCAAGGATCGCAACTTGATTCGACAAGCTTGAGCACCAATCTAGCATCTAACTTGACTCGAGAACGATTCACCTTAATATCGCACCGAGACCATGATAGGACCGGCCCGTCGTGACATGTTCATTGTCATAGTGCCAAACTTGGCTTGGGAATCATACGGATTTGTATCACACTAAGACCAAGAAAAAACTGCAACGATCACCGACCTAGTACCAAACATGGCTCGGGAATGATACGTCTCAATATTGCACCGAGACCAATGAATGACCAATCTAACGTGTTCCCATGTAAATTCAAGGCCGACGAAACCCCTTTTCGAAGCTCGGGGCATGAACTAGAGCATACACTTATGAAAACGGTTGAAAATAGGTTTGAAAGGAAATAGCAAGCCTTCACAAAAGCACTTTTAAAATCAGTTTGTATTAAAGCAAAAACAAAGCATATCAAATAAACACACAATCTGGCTTCTTCAAAGCAGCTCAAGCCAAAGCACAAGCCAAAACTCATCAAACAAGAATCAAACTCAATCAAAGAACAAGGTCTAAACTAATCCAAGCAAACACGACCGAACCTCAAGTAAGAAAACAATCACAACATTTCAATCAATGACTCACTACACACTTGGATTAACGTAATACAAAACCCTAACCATATATTAGTAAGTTCTACTTATGCTTTTTAAGTTGGTGGCCTTGAATTGGTGATGATGGCAAGCATAGCGACAAGGGCGACAACAAGAGTTCCTAGGGAAGAGGGGCCGAACTTTGATAAGAAGAGAGGGAGAGAAGGTGGTGTGTTGCGGGAATGAGGGAGGGATGCCCCCTATTTATAGGCAATCCTAACTTGTTTTCTAAGCCTTAAAAGTCATGGCTTCCTATCTAAGTCAAGAAGCATTAAATGCAAGGTAACTTGGTCACCAAGTCTCAAGGTAGGGTAGAACTTTAGCTTGGTAGCTTGGGACATCTCAACATGGCATTTAAGGACTAAACTCTACACTTGGGTGTGTGACTCTCTTGTCCTTGGGTGGAAAATTGTTTTGAGCAGTTTTCGAAATTAATGTCTTTACTTTATCAAACAGATTCAAAAAATTATGAAATTTTAATATGTTATATAGAAAATCTCAAAAAAAAAAATATTTTTTATGAAGGAAGTCAAGTGAAATTCATATTGTAGAAAGAGTACCAAATCACTAAACATAACCCAACAATCTACCCATCAAGCAAATCCAACGTCTGCAAAGAAGGACCTATTTAGAAATCCAAGTTTTTACAAAACTCTTAAAAATTTTATATGTTGTAGATATAGATGTCCTTTAAAACTTTTATGAAGAAAGCATGTCTAAATTTGAAAGAGAAGATTTTATAAAATTCGAAAAAGCAACCCAATCACTGTTTTCACTACACAGGACAAGTTCCACACAGTAAATGATTGGGCCTTCGTCCCGACCATTTGACTTCAAACTAATATGAAATTTAACTATGTTGTATATTAGGATGTTTTAAATAACTTTTATAGTTCCTTCAAATTCGAAACTCAAAATGTTGTGTAAAATTGGCAAATAGCGAAGGTTCAATAATTTCGAAAGTCAAATATGGCAATCTTAATTGGAATGAGGCATCACAACTAGTCAAGAAATATTAATTGTTGGGTATCCTTATCTTTCAAGTTTCCAATTAAGTCCTAGGTTAGCTTGGATACTTCATCTTGGCATTGAATAACTAGAAGCCAAAAAAAATTTAATGCACTCTTATCTTGTTCAAGAAGCTTTAACTTACTTGCTCTTTTTTCCAATGGGTGTCTAGTCCCTTTCTTGGCCTCCAAGATTTTTATTTAGTTTAGGGTTATAGCTAAGCTAGGCTATAGGGATACATATTCCTTAGTAGCCCACACTTCATTAAATATATTTACACATGTTCACATTTGTTTACACTTAGTTTCTAGGAATAAGTGTTAGGAAGTCCTAAAACTTGTCACAAAAATGCATTTCAGTCCTAAAACTTGCAAAAAAGTGCATTTAAGTCCTAAAACTTGTCAAATTATTTCAAATGAGTCCTAAAATTGACGCCGTTAGTATTTTCCGTTAAAAATGCTGACGTGGCATTTTAAATAATTTTTATTTTCCACTTGTATTTTTTAATTATTTTTATTCCTTTTTTTAAAAAATAAAAATTTTAAATTTTTTTTTAGTTTTTAGTGAAAATAAGATAAAATGAATAAATCTAATCTTTCTAATTTTTAAATCTAATTTTTTAAAAAAATAATTAAAAAATCCACACGGAAAATAAGATAAGAAATTATTTAAAATGCCACGTCGCATTTATAACGGAAAAGGCTAACGGCGTTGATTTTAGGACTCGTTTGAAACAATTTGACAAGTTTTAAGACTTAAATGCACTTTTTGCAAGTTTTAAGACTGAAATGTATTTTCGTGACAAATTTTAGTGACTTCCTGAACACTCATCCCTAGTTTCTAAGACCTAAGTGTGAACCCTCCTAATTAGGCCTAGGTGTCCCCATCATTAATGAGCCAAAATCCAAGTTTCAAACTTGTCTTCCAAAGCAAGAGCCTATCATGCCAAGTGTCTATCCTTAGTCAACATATATTTAATAACTACGTGACAAAGGCATTAAATGCAACTTGGAAAATATCTAAGTTTGGAATGTCTTATCATTAATAGGGATTAATCAAGTTTGATCGCGATCAACAACCTTAATTTGACTCGAGATTCATGAATAACCATGCCCAAACAAAGTCAAACGCAACCTAGTTTAATTGGCCAAACCAAGCTCCAGCTCCCCTTTGTTGAGAAAATGGATTACAACTGGGTTTGTTGGCTAAGTCTTGGCCTAGTCGGCCGGCCATCTAACGGTTCGTGGGCTATCCTATGGATCAGTTCTACTTGGCCAGTCCCCTGTTGTGGTCAATCCTTGAGCTAGTCGACCAATCTTATAGCCGGTCCTGTGAATAGTTCAAGGTTCTGCACCGTAAGTTTTGGTCAATCCAAAATTGAATCACGTTAAGTTAATTTGATCCATGTTTGATTATCAATTGTCATGTAAACATATAAGATCGATCGATTCATTCCGACTCACGGTCAACTTGGATTGACTCATGGTCATCCACGGTCGATACAATGATCGGGCGGAATTGAGCAATGACCATCCATCGATTCATGATGGTTCATGATCATCCCACGACCAATCCTTATAATTGAATAGTCATTCCATGGTCAAATACCCTATAAATGAACCTTGGGTTATTGATCCCTAAATGGCCAATTGACTCATGACCGGCCCTTGGGCCGACTCATGGCCAAGTCTCACCATTGACGTTCTAGGCTTTGGCCTACTAGTTGGGTCAAAATAAAGTCAAAATCAAGGATGTTGCAACTCTTTTCCCTTTAAAAATTTCATCCTCGAAATTTAAATGCATACATGATCATCCAAAATGATGCGGGTATTGGTGATTCATAATTTCTTCACTTTCCCAAGTTTCTTTTTCAATGCCATGGTGTCACCATAGGACCTTAGCTACGGGAATGACTTTATTACGCAAAACTTGCTCTTTTTGATCCACGATCCGCAAAGGCTCCTCAATATACGACACTTGGTCATCTACTTAGATTTCTTCGAAGTTTAGCACATGTGTCAGATTAGGCTCATACTTCTTTAGTATCAATATATGGAATACATCATGTATTTGAGCAAGTGGTAAAGCTAGTTGATAGGTTAAATTCCCTATTCTTTCAAGAATTTCAAAAAGTCCTACATATCTAGGCACGGTTTCCCTTTATTCCTAAACCGCGACACATTTCTTATCAGTGACACTTTAAGAAACACATGGTCACCTACTTGAAACTCTAACGGTTTACAACATCTATCCACATAGCTTTTTTGGCGGTTTTAGGCGGTTCTAGGCTATTCTTAATCTATTTTGGATTACTTGCTCAGCTTCTACGATGAGTTGGACTAGCTCATGACCATAATCCTCCTTTCTCCAACCTCATCCTAACACATTGGAGTTTTGCAAGCTTGGCCATAAAGGACTTCGAACGACGCCATCCCGATACTTTGCTAATAATTGTTGTCATAAGCAAATTCTATGAGGGGTAGTCATTCATCCCAACTTCCTTTAAAATCCAGGGTACAAGCTCGAAGCATGTCTTCGTCATTCTTCCACTGCGCCACTCTAATTATTATTCTGCGTAGGTCATTATGTGGCCTAAAAATACCATGCAGTTTAGCCAAGAATCACACTTACTAGATTTAGGATATATTGCTTGTTCTCGAAGTGTCTACAGTACCATTCTTAAATATCACTCACGCTTACTTGAACTTTTTGAGTACGGGAAAAGGTTGTCTACACATATTATAACAAAGCAATCCATGAATAGTTTGATCGCTCGACTCATCAAGTCCCTATGATAATGGTCTCGGGATTTTCTACTTCCTCTTGAGTGATGACATACAGACGTCCTTGAGCTGGGGATGATGGGATTGTTTTGCGGCAAAACTCTATTTTGTGCCCTCATTTGCGGTTGTTGCAGATGCATCGCTTGTTGTCATTGCGGACAATCTCTTATTATGTGTCCTTGTTGGCCACAACCAAAACAAACTCCTCTTCAAGCCAAGCAAGGAGTGTTGCCGTGTTATCCTCCGCAAATGTGGCATATGTTACCTTGGGTAAAGGTTAGCTTCCAATGGTTGTTCTTTTTATTGGGAGCAAAGGAGTGTTTTCCATCTATATTGGCCTCTTGCCATGACGCCGGTTGGGTTGAAGGGTTGAATAATGTGGCTTAAGTGCAACTGCTCATTCCAGCGAATCATTTTCAATCAATTAGGCTCGCTCATACAACTCATTGTAGTCCTTCTAGTTCAACAACACCAGTTGACTTTGAATATCAAGCTTTAGGCTATCTCGGAATCGTTTTGCCTTATCCACTAAGTTCTTGATTAGTCTAGGGGCGTACTTGGACAGTTCCGCGAACTTGGCTTCATATTGGTCGACTATCATGTTGTTCTAGTGAAATCGCAAGAATTCTTCCATTTTTCGATTGCGAGCACATTTGGAAAAGTATTTTCCATTGAATGCCTCAAAAAAGACATCCCAAGTGATCACAACACCTTTAAGGAAGATTCTTCCTTTGGTGGCCTTCCACCAATGACCAACGATTCCTATAGTTGGTAGGTCGCCAAGGTCACCATATGTTCATCAGAGCACTACAAAAGTGCAAAGATATTTTCTAGCTCATCAAGCTAGGATGCAACCTTCTCAAGATCTCTCTCCCGGCGAATCTTGGAGGTTGAAGCTTCAAGAATTGCTCAACCAAGCTATGCATTAGATGTTCGTCGTTTCCGTTTTCATTTCCATTCATTGCAGCCATACCATTGGCTACTTGCCGATAGGCTTGCTATTCCATCAACCCACCTATGGTCTCAAGAACTTGCAAAATCTCATCCAGTCGAAGATCTTGGGTAAGAGGATGCTTCATGTATCAACAAGCATATAATTCATCCAAGACATTAGTTGATAGTAGGTCAATAGCAAAACAAAATATTTGTTTTGGATGAATTATAAGAAATCTTCAATCTACAATATGTAAGCATAAACCAAGTTTCACCCACAAAATGAGAAATTCATGCCTCACTCAACATTATGCAAGCATAACCAAGATTCATTCCATAATATAAGGAACTCATGCACACAAGATTCATTTATTAATAGTTGAAATTCATCGACTCTTCCGGAATCCACTGGATATCCGAACTTCATTGGGCAACGTCCCATAATTGAAGAGCGATAGCTAGAATTATCACAATATCCCATCCTTTTGACGAGGCATCACGTTGGCATGGAAGCATTTCGTTCTTATTAATGAGGCATCCCATTGATGTGAGGACATTGTGCCGAAATCCATTGATCAATGGCATAAATTAGTCCTCGTGTGTCCATGCATCAAGCATCACAATCTGATTCTTATCTTCACTTTTAGTTCAAGGCCCAAAGGGTGCCATGCATAGGTGTGTGAAATGACTTATTGGAATTGAGACATTAAACATATAGGTGCACAAATCAAAGATCGCAACTTGATTCGACATTTGAGCACCGATCTAATATCAACTTGGCTAAAAAGTGATTCACCTCAATACCACACTAAGACCATGATAGGATTGGCCCATCGTGACATGTTCACTAACCTAGTTCCAAACTTGGCTAAGGAATGATACGCCTCAATATCGCATCGAGAACTAGAAAAGACCGACCCGTAGTGACATGATCACCGACTTAGTATCAAACATGGCTCGGGAACAATACGCCTCAATATTACACCAAGACCAAGAAAAGACCAATCCAACATGATCCCACCCACATTCAAGACCGACGAAACTCCTTATCGAAGCTCGAGGCATGAATTGGAGCATATACTTTGAAAACGGTTGGAAATAGTTTTATAAGGAAATAGCGAGTCTTCACAAAAGCGCTTTTCAAATCGGTTTGTATCAAAACAAAAATTAAAGCATATCAAATAAACACACAATCCGACTTCTTCCAAAGCAGCTCAAGCCAAAGCACAAGCCAAAACTCATTGAACAAGAATCAAACTCAATCAAAGAACAAGGTCTAAGCTGATCCAAGCAAACACAATCGAACCTCAAGTAAGAACACAGTCATAACATTTCAATCAATGACTCGCTGCATACTTGAATTAGTGTAACACAACACCCTAACCAAATAGTAGTAAGTTCTACTTATGGTTTCTAAGTTGATGGCCTTAAATTGGTGATTATGCCAAGCATGTCGACAAGGGCAACAACAAGAATTCTAGGGAAGAGGGGCCGAACTTTGATAAGAAGAGAGGGAGAGAAGGTGGTGTGTTGTGGGAATAAGGGAGGGATGCCCCCCCCCCCCTTATTTATATGCAATCCTAACTTATTCTCCAAGCCTTAAAAATCAAGGCTTCCTCTCTAAGCCAAGAAGTATTAAATGCAATGTGACTTGATCACCAAGTCTCAAGGGAGGGCAGGACTTTAACTTGGTCGCTTGGGACACCTCCACATAGCATTTAAGAACTAAACTCCAAGCTTGGGCATGTGACTCTCTTGTCTTAGAGTGGAAAATAGTTTTGAGCAGTTTCTGAAATCAGTGTCTTTACCTTATCAAATGGAACTCAAAAAATTATGAAATTTTAATATGTTATAGAGAAAATCTCAAAAAAAAAAAAAACATTTTTCATGAAGGAAGTCAAGTAAAATCCATGCTATGAAAAGAGCACCAAACCACTAAACATAACTCAATAATCTACCCATCAAGCAGGTCCAACATCTGCAAAGAATGACTCATTTAAAAATCCAAATCTTTACAAAAATCTTTAAAATCTTTATATGTTGTGGATATGGACTCCTTTAAAACTTTCTTAAAGAAAGCATGTCTAAATTCAAAAGAGAAAAATTTATAAAAATTCAAGAAAACAACCTAGTGACTGCTTTCACTACACTAGACAAGTTCTAAACGGTAAATGATTGGGCATTCGTCCCAATCATTTGACTTTAGAAAAATATGAAATTTTAGTATGTTGTAGATTAGAATCTTTTAAATAACTTTCATAAATGAAGTTTCTTCAAATTCAAAACACAAGAATCTATGTAAAATTGGCAAATAGCAAAGGTCTAGTAATTTCGAAAATCAAAGATGTCAATCTTAGTTAAAAGGAGGCGTCCCACCTTGTCAAGAAATATTAATTGTTGGGTATTCTTATCTTCTAAGTTTCCAATTAATTCCTAGGTTAGCTTGAACACTTCATCTTGGTATTGAATAACTAGAAGCAAAATGTATTTAATGCACTCTTATCTTGTTTAAGATGGCTTGACTTGCTTGCTTCTTCTTCCAATGGGTGTGTAGTCCTTTTCTTGATGTTCAAGATCTCCTACTTAGTTTAGTGTTATGGCTAGGCTATGGTATAAGGACACATATTTCTTAGTAGCCCACACTTCATTGAATATATTCGCACTATTCACATTTGTTCACACTTAGTTTCTAAGACCTAAGTGTGAACTCTAAGTGTGAACCCTCCTAATTAGGCATAGGTATCCCCCTCATTCAATGAGCCAAAGTCCAAGTTTCAAACTTGTTTTCCAAAGCAAAGGCCTATCATGTCAAGTGTCCACCCTCAGTCAACATACATTTAATAACTACGTGACAAAGACGTTAAATGCAACTTAGAAAATATCTAAGATTTGAATGCCTTATCATTGGATAGGAATTAATCGAGTTTGACCGCGATCGACAACCTTATTTGGCCCAAGATTCATGCATAAGCTATGTCAAAACAAAGTCAAACACAACCTAGTTTGATTGGCCAAACCGAGCTCCAACTCCCCTTTATCGAGAAAAATGATTGCAACTAGATTTGTTGGCTAGGTTCTAGCCTAGTTGGTCGATTCTCTGACCAGTTCATGGGCTAGTCCATGGGTCAATACTATTTGGTCAGTCCTGTAGTCAATCCTTGGGCCAGTCAACCAATCTTATAGTCGGTTCTGTGACTAGTCCAAGGTTCTACACCATAAGTCTTGGTCAGTCAGAAATTGAACCACATTAAGTTCACTCAATCCATGGTCGATTATCAATTGTCATGTAATCATGTGAGATCGCTCGATTCGTTCTTACTCATGATCATCTTGGATCAACTCATGGTCGTCCGCAACCTATATAATGACTAGGCAGAATCATCCACTACCGTGCATTGACCAAGCGAAATCAAGGTATGACCATCCGCCGATCCATAATGCTACATGATCATCCCATGACCGATCCTTATAGTCGAATAATCATTCCATGGTCAAATACCCTATAACCGGACCTTGGGTTGTCGATCCCTGAATGACCAAGCCAAGTCTCGCCATTAACGTTATGGGCTTTGGCCTACTAATCTACCAAAATTGGGGTCGAAATCAAGGATATTACATAAATTAAGAGAGTTGATACATATTTCCATGGAAATTTCTCTTTTCGAAAAAATTGATTTTTATGGAAGTAAATACTAAAAATAAAAAATAAAAAATAATGTTTTTTTTTCTTTTTGGTATTGGAGACATAGTTCTTTTAATACACATGGGACACCAACAATATACTAAATTAAAACATAAGAAATGCCTAATTATGGCAATTAGATCCAAAATAAAAAAATAAAAATAAACAAAAAAAATAAGGAAGGAGGCCACCGTAATAAATTGCAATTAAATAATCGAGAATAATTTTGCCTTTTTAGTAAAAATAAGATTAATTTAATCACATAAGGGTGAAAATTATGTTGCCCTTTAGGCTCCGTTCGTTTCATGAAAAATAACTCTAGGAAAATGTTTTTCAGATTTTCTGACATTTGTTTCACAGAAAATTAATTAGTTAAAAAAAAATTCCATGAAGGGAAAAAAATCCTCTAAGATAGGAGAAAATGTTTTCCATTTTTGAGAAAGAGGAAAAATTTTCCATACCTTCTTTCACCTCACTTTCATTCATCAAATACATTTTCCTTTATTTTTTTGAAAAATCAATTTTTAGTAATATTTTTTCTTTTTTTCTTCTTCTTTTTTTTTATTTTCCTTTCTTTCATTTTTCTTTTCTTCTTCATTGATCGGTTGATGGCCATGGAAATAGCTGAGGACTAACCATGGGCGAGCTGGAGCCTCGCCACAAGCCGACGGCTTGACCTCGCCAGATTCTGACAGGGTCAAGTCTAGCTGACTTGTGGCGAAGCCAAGCTCGCTTGACACTAGCAAGCTCAAGCCTTGCCAAATCGCACAACTTAGGTGGAGCTCAAGCCTTGCCAAAGGTCGCCAAACGTCAGCAAGGCTCTAACGACCTGGGTGAGGCTTGAAAGAGCTAGGGCCTAACCAAATCCAACCACCTAGGTAGGGCTCGAGCCTCGGCTGAGGTCATCAAATGTTGGTGAGTATCTAGCGACCTCCAATGAGGCTCGAGCCTTGTCCATGTGGTCAAATTTGGCCAGCTCGAGCTCGCCGGTGTCGAGTTATCTTGGCCTCACCGGCTTATGGCAAGGCTCTAGCTCGCTAGTGGCCAATCAACGCTTGCCGCCATGGTCAATGACCTGCCAATGAAGAAGAAAAAGAAAAGGAGAGAGAAAAATAATTAAAAATCGATTTTTAAAAGTATATAATAATAATAATAATAATAATAATAATAATAATAATAATAATAATAATAATAATAATAATAATAATAATAATAATAATAATAATAATAATAATAAATTTATTGAAAGGGGTGCATGGAGGAAAAGATTTTCCTTACCAAATAGTCAAAAATACTTTCCAATACATTTTCAAGTTTAGTTGAACAACGGAAAATATGGTTATTTTTCTAGAAAATGGTTTCTTGGAAAATATTTTTTTTAAAAGTCATATTTTCTTGGGAATGAATGGAGTCTTTATGAAGGTGGGATGGCCTCGTGGGTGGATTTTGGGATGATTGAAGTTATAGGTAGTTTTAATAGAATCAAAAAAAGCTTCAAAGATCACGAACTAGTCAATTTGGGACAACGTGAAGATGGAATACATGGAGAACAGTCGTCCAACATTGCTTACCTAGAGAACTTTTCAAACTTGTATCCCCTATAAAATCAAGGTTTGTAATGAGAAAAGGTTTCTCCTAGAGTCCTTTTTTCATATTTTTATTCATTTTATCTCAAATACATAAGATAAACAAAATAAATAAAGAAAAATATTTTCTAAAACCATACCAAGGCGGTAGATTCCCAGGGTGGGGCAGAGCAAGACTAATGCCCTCCCCTCCCCACCTCGCCTCCTGACTTGCCTTGTGCCCTACTTAATGCCCCGTGAGGCAATTTTTGCAAGGAAAATTTGCCCCAGTCTAGAGGAATTCCTCACCTCCCGTGCCCCTCCCTAGATACTTCCCTTGCAATGGGGAATATTTCAAAGAAGGAATCTATTGATTGATGTAATTTTTGAGTATGCAAGTATCGTGGTGTAATAACACAGTTTGAAGGCAACCCTGATAATTTAATACTGCAGAAAAGACCAAGAATAAATGTGAGTGATGTAGTTGTTGCGGTCCTCCCATGCGACAAGCAAGCGGAGATTCGGTTTTAGATACGTTAGCATAGAAGAATATCTAGATTATGGGAGAGTATGATTAACAAAGGAAGCTCACACATGGAGAGGGATATTGTTGAGGTGCATACCTGAGTTGTGGAAAGAAATCTCTTATTGGAGATTTGACATGGATTGGATTAAATATTTAGCGTCGACTAGACATGTTAATGACCTTGCATTTGGATTCTCCTTTTGATGATATGCCTAGGGCAAATGTATCAAACCGTAAATGCACATCCCAGCGCGAAACAACTCATGTGTTGGCCCCGACTCATTTTCATCTCTTTGTTTTTGGACACATTGTAATCGAGTTTCAGGCACATCAAGTGCCAAAACTTGGCATGGGAAGATATTTAAGTATCAAAAGTTCGGAAAGATACACTTATGTACCAAAATCGAAACAAAATGAATCAATTAAATACTAACGACAAAAAATTCTAGCCAAAATGCCAATGTGGTATTTTTCTGACGAGATAAGTGCAAAATGACGTCATTTTGCACTCTAACATGGCTAGATAAGCTGAAAACAACATCATTTTGCCTCAAATTTTAATATTAATATAAATATTAATTAAATTAAACATAAAACTAAATAATAATAATTAAAAAAAAAAAAAAAGAAGAAGAAGAAGATTGCAAAAGCGATTGGCAAGGGCTATGCAAGTCCTTGTTGCTGCCTCCCCACCGTCGCCGGCTCTTCCTAGTGATGTCGAGGGCTTCTTCTTTCTTTTTTAAAAATTATTATTAATTTAATTTAATTAAATTAATATTTATATTAAAATTTAAATAAGAGGCAAAACGACATCATTTTGGCTCTTCTTTACTGACTCAGCTTTCTAACAAACCACGTGGGGCAACTTATATTATTAAAAATAAGTCACGTCGGATTTCCAGCACCCTTCGCCAAAGTTACCACTTAAATATCTCATTTTTCAAAGAAAGTGACACTTAAATATACCTTTTGGGACTTTTGATACTTAAGTGTCCTTCGTGCCAAGTTTTGACACTCGTACTGTACTTCTACCTAATGTAATCATTTGGGTGTATTGTCACGTGGTATTGGACTAAAATACCAACATGTCAAATTAAGGTCGTAATTTTTTTCTTTTTTTGAGACTTTTGATATTTACCCCGAGTGTCCTCATGTAAAGGATCATGGGAGACTAAAATACCAACGTACCAAATTAAGGTCGTAATTCGTGTTATTGCAAATCATCAAAAACTTAGGGCAAAACATTCAAAATTTGTTGGAGTCGTGTACAGGTTGTCATTACCATCACATTCATTTTTCATAAATCACAAACCCACTAGTCTATGATTTGTGAAAAAATACGGGAAATTAATCAAAACACTGCCATGCTTTAACGGTAGTGCACGTTTGTCCCCAAACTTTTAACTATTTACACAATCTCCTCCTCAATTTTCATTTTATTTTGGCCATTCAAATTGTATAATATTTTCTGTTAGTGTGTGCTATTCAAACGACTTTTAAGGGGTGAAAGTGTTTTTTTTTTTTTTATCTATCTTTAAGGAAATTTCTCTTTTACCATTGGTTTCTATAAAAGGATGAAAAAATAAAGAAAATGGAGAAAATATATTAACTAAAATATTAATATCAGAAAAAATATATATTACTTATAATATTAAATCAAATATGGTTAATATTTTAAGAATATATTTGACAACTAATAAGGTATTTTTATAATTAAAAAGAAATACAATTATGTAAAAGGAAAAATCCCTTAATAACAAAAAGGTAAAATTACAAAAATTGGATATACAATATGTGTTTTTAAATGGTGAATTAATGCAAATTGATTGATTAACAAAAAATATTTAAAAGTATCACCTTACACTTCGATTAATCATTTCCTGTTATAAATGAGGACATCGTTTTTTAATATAATTTTTAAAATATAGTCATTTATCAGTCACTTATTACACTAATTAACCCTATAATGATCAACCATTTTTTTTTCATTTTACCTTTTTGCTATGGAGGCATTTTTCGTTTTTATTTATTTTGTGTGAATGATTTTATAATAGATAGTTAGTAAAGTGGCTATATTTATAGAATTTTAACGAAGTTTTATTGGTTAATATTATAAGAATACTTTATTTTTCTATTATTAGTATTTTCTTGATACATTTTTCTCTCATTTTCAATAGTTTTCCATATTTTTAAGCAATTTAGGGCAAAGAAAAGATTTCCTTAAAAAATGAGATGAAAATATATTTACCCATTAAAAGTCACATATGGGGAAAAGTACAGCAATAGTTTTTTATGGTTTTTGTACAACATTCACTTGAGTTCCATAATTTTTTCTCACTTAAGTGACACATAAGAGTAAAATCGATCATTTGAGTACCACTTTTGATCAATCATCCTATGTGGAAATTTTCAATTCAACATGAATTTTTAATGTTTTTATTTTCAAATTTTTGATTTTATTGTTTTGAATTTTCATTTTATTGTTTTTTTTTATTTTTCCTTTATTTCAAGGCCGGTGAGAATTACCAGTAACCCTTGCCAATTGCAAAGGCATCACCCAGACTAGGTGTGGCCGCCTTACCCTTAGCCGGTGTGGCTGCAAAAGCCTTGGCCTCACCTAAGGCCTTTGTAGCTGAGGGCTAAGCCTTCACAACTAGCTAGGTTCACCGATGACCCCTGCTAACCTTCGCCGACCTTGAAAAAGTGCAAAAAAGGAAAATAAAAATAGAAAATATTACAAAATTATCCATGTTAGTATTGGTGAAGCCATGTAGGATAATTGGTATCCACATTGAATTTTCTAATGAGGCAAATCACTAATAGTACTAAAGTGGTCGATTTTTCAAATTTGTGACACTTAAGTGAGCAAAAAGAAAGTAATTGTACTCAAGTGAGCATTATACGAAAGTTATGGTACTTGCATTATTCTTATGCCAAGTCATGTATATGGCACATTCTAATAAATAAAAAAAATAACAAACGTTTAATGGCATTTATAAAATGAAATTTCAGGAGGTATTATGTGACAGCTGAAAGTTCGGAGGCAAATGTGTGCTACCCCCAAAGTTTGGGGCAATTTTGTGTAACTTCCCCCACAAAATGAACATGCTTATAGTAGTTCTATTACTCGAGTTGCTAATGCATTGATATGCCTCAAGAGAAAGAAAATGCTCAGTTACTTTTATAATTGGTCATGAGTTTCGTCCCAACCAAAACATCGTGTACATATACATAGAGGTGAATAAGGAGGAGAGATTTGTAACAGGTACGAGACTCGTATGGTAAGGTCTAAGTACAAATAGTAACAATGGTCATTCCTCTTAAATCTTTCTACTCCACGGGAGAAAAAAGGAGAAGAGAATGATGGGACTTTGTAGACCATATATCACAAACAATCACTTGTTAGATCGCACCCGCTACTGAAGGGGGCCTTGGTCTTTCTTGTTGGGCTAATTTAGACGGACTGAAGAACTACAAAAGAGATGCATACTCCACTCAACGTCCGTTCAATTATTTTTGTTCATTTATGGCTCAAGCGAGGGTATTAGGGTTTCATTCTGAGAAATTCTTTGAGCATCCGGCTAATCGTCGTTAGCCATAGGAGTCCTGTTATCAATCCTTAGAACATTGGACAATCACTGTTGGGATCAGCCCAACCCCAAAAAATACAAGACATTACGGGTAAGAACATGTGGACATAGTCTCGTTATGAATCCAATAAGCAAACAATGTGAGGAACTTTTAACACTCCTTTTAAAGCGTTCAAACTTGAATGACATAACTTGCGGAATGCGCGTGGAGTTGAAGAACGAGGAACAGATAAATAAGCAATCACACACCCATACTCCAAGATGCGGGCTCATGCGCAGCTGTGGTGGCCGAATACTAAGTTTTCTTCGATGAAGGAAAGCATGCTTTAACCCTCAGCAGCCCTAAGTCAAAAAAGCTACTTTCAATTTGGTAGAGACCGATATAGGCGTGCCAATAATATATTATACATAATTTGGTTTGATTTGCTATACCACGAGATTAAGTCCTTTTGAGTATTCAATCATACGGAAATTCTTCGTGTTGGGGTCCCACTTTGTTTTTTCTTAACTAATCATTGAAAGCATGACATGCCACTTAACAAAACCAAGATTCCATATTTCTTAGTGACACTAGCATCGTCCAGAATTCGTTCGTTATGTTTTCAAACCGCTCTTCCACAATCAATTGATAATCAAATCATTGGTCGAAGGCTCAATCGAATCTCGATATGCTAATTTTGTGAAGCATGTGTACATTGTCTTCGGGAGGAAGATCAGTCCCATCAATATCTTGTTTCTTAATAATTTCTTCATCTAAGTTGTAACTTCTTTATTTTTAGGGATAAGTGCATTTGAAATTTTAAAACTTATCATGAAAGTATTAAATACTAAAATTTTTAAGTCTTAAAACTTGTCATGAAGTGCAATTGAGTATTAAAACTTTCAAAAACTGTATTTGGGTTGTAAAACTTGTCAAATTAGTGCAAATAAGTCCTTCCATTAATTATGTTTTTTGAAAATTTTAGGACTTGATTACATTTTCGTAATAAATTTTAGAACTTAATTGCACTTTTTGAAAATTTTAGAATTCGATTGCAATTTTGCAGTAAGTTTTTGGACTTGATTGTACTTTTAATAATTTTAAGACTAAATTATACTTTTATGACACTTTCATTACAAGTCTTAGGACCTTAGTGGGATCAATTCCCGGTCTAGTCTGATGCTACCCCAAAATTGGGAACCGGTTGAGTTCAAAGGGGGGAATGCCTCGAACTCCATGAGAGGTGAAAGAGATCCAGAAAAAGGGGAATACAGTAAGAAAAGAGTAGCTGTGAGTGTCGCGAGATGAAAAGGAAAGACTGAAAGAGGAGAGGAGGCGTGCGTGAGACATTTTAAACACAAAATAAATAAATAAAAAGCAATCGGTCACCACCTAAACACCGGTTTCATTTTTAGGAACCGGGAACCAAATCGGCACTTCCAAGAGCCAAACCCAACCAACTAGCTTGGTTTGGTTCGAACGATTTCTGATTTGGTCAATCCATCTCACTCACCCCTGATTTTAAAGAATATCTTTGTAAAGACATTTATGAGTAATTTCTACTATAGGCCACGATATCATGTTTATTAATCTGTTTTATTTAAGTTGCTCTGAACTCTTAATATTAAGTTAACATCATGGTTGGTATAATATAATAATATACCAATAAGTAGGCTGTCTTTATGCTCGAATGTGTCGGCGCATCATCTTTTAACATGAAATTTATAAAATGATTCGCGCAGAGCGTGGAGCAACGTCCCGTTAAATATATACCCGAAACTGGAGAAACTCTTCTGCATGCACCATGAAAAAGTAAACCTAAATTTGACTATTAAATATCTACAATTACTAAAACAAGAAAAGGGGCATCTACAATGGAGGCAATTCATTAGTTTTATATCTCTCGGACATTGAATCTGCGTGAGATAACATCCACCCAATGAGCATTTGGTGAGGATGAGGGATGAAGAAGTAAATATTCTCTCCAATCATGCACGTGTTTATCAATGATAGGGGAATTGACAAGGGTTCGACAGATGGGGTGGAGGGGCTGTCGACAGAACGAATATTCACAGATCAAAGAGGCTTTTCACCCTAAATTTTTATTGTGTTTTGAGGAACAATTCGGCAGTAACAAAGGCACACGTGAGAACGAGAGCGGATTATTCTCGACATCATCCCAAAGTCACCGCCCATTCTCTCATCACTGTTTGGCCTCTGACATTTTTGTTTGTGATGGCTATGAAATGTCATTTTTTTAGGGTTTCTTAGAGAGAGAGAGAGAGATTATCAATCTGCTGGCATCTGTAAAAGTGGTACAGTCTCTGTCTGAGATAGAGATCTTCTTTCTCTTTCGTCTCTCTGGAGAGGGAATATCAAGGAAAGAGAGAAGAAACAACTTGTGATTTTGCAATCTCTCTTTCATGCTGTGATGCCACGATCCGACCTCGCATTCTTCTTTATCTTTTCGCTGTCTGCTGTGCTGCTGGCCGATGATAAGAAAGATCACAAATCTTTTCTACAACTCGCACATGCTTATATGTCTCTAGGAACTTCTAGGATTCTCCAGTGACAAGAATTACTGTCGGAATTCCGTTGTAATCACGTGCATTTTACTGTAATTTCTATATAAAGAATTGTAACATACAAAATTTTAAAGGTTTGACGATCGCTAAGTGAGATTTGCTTGCATGTTCAATCAATGCCAAAGGATTTTTTAAACATCATGTTTACCATTCTCTTTTTCTCCCTCTCTCTCTTATGTTTTAACAATCAACCAAAGACACTAACCCCCATTTACTAATCCAACTTCGAAAACATCCACCAGCAACCTAAACATATTAATCCTCTGAATATATAGAAGCTTCTACAATCCCTTGAGAAACCATCTTTCAAGAGATTAATAGCCGTTGGACCTATAAGATTCTCACTGATTAAAAATTATCTAAGCTTTTGTGTATCGTGGCCCTTCGTGATTTGAATAAGAGTTACGAGAAAATGCATCGTGTTATCACAATGAGTTATGAGCAAGGAATCGGTCCCCAATGGATCATAGAAGCCCCCTCGATTAGGACATTTAAAATTGTTACTGCTTTGGTATGGAGAGTTTGTAGACCATATATCGACTTTAGCAGGTTGCGACTCGATCTAGTATCCCAATCCAATAAAAGGAAGATAATATTAGCAAAGCTAAATGTTTCAAATTATTTGTAAAAGCAATCTAATTAGAAAAGGCAATCTTCTTTACTAATTTCATGTATTTTGCTATAATTGGAGAGAAAATTGGAAGACAAACCATCTATAATTTATGAATTCTACACATTGCTATATTATAGATCTGAGCAGGTTTTTAAAAGGTTCAAGAGAGAAGAAATAGATGGAAAGAACCTCCAAGAGGTAGGACTCCCCAAAGTCACCTGTCATATTCCCTCCTAGGTAGGGTAGAAAAAATCTACCCAGAAACGGAGGAGGCATTCGGTGGTGAAGGTAAACACCACATCATGTCTTTGGGGTATGCTACTGCCAAGTAGCATGGTATAGTAGTCTTGTGTGCCTAGAGCTCGCAGGGGCTCCTGCTAGGTTAGCGTGTGCTTCACACAAGTCTTGTAACGGACTACCAACCTAGTACCCCTTGGTTACAAGACTTGTGCAAAAATCTTTATGAATTGTGCACATCGCTATAGAAGACTCAATATTCCTATTTCCCAAGTGAAAGTAGGATGATAAGAGCTATCACTTCAAGATCTTCAAGTATGTAATTGTTTCTTCTTATTTAGAATGAACTCGGACAATAGGATAAGACTCGAGATAAGCGCCAATGCACTATGAATGTGATGAATCCAACTGTCTTTATTTGATAAGAATCAATCCAAGCGTTTTCAAGATTCCACCGCAGAATGAAAGAAGGCAGATCTTAATCCACCAGATCAAAATGTTCGTCCTAAGCCAAAGTAGACATATAAACCCATGAAACTAAAGCATCTAGGAAAGACTTTAGGTCCTTTTTATTTCATGGCTACTACTAATTAAGTGATAATTAATAGGAGGAAAATTTTAGCAGGTGATGTATCGAAAGATATGCACATCCAATTTTGTATAAATTTAATAATATACTTGGATTTTACTTAAGTTATACATGGCGAGAAAGAAATCAATTGAAATTAAACGTCTGTTACCAAGAAAGCTTATCTGAGTGACATGATTAAGGTGTTACAAGATCAACATAGATGGAACGTACGTGCCTAGTTCGCTGAAGAACT
This sequence comes from Eucalyptus decipiens, assembly GCA_014182575.1. NCBI lineage: Eukaryota > Viridiplantae > Streptophyta > Magnoliopsida > Myrtales > Myrtaceae > Eucalyptus > Eucalyptus decipiens. The sequence continues at coordinate 18,445,242 of CM024610.1, forward strand.
CCATTGCCTGCATCTGCCGAGATTCGGGTGGGAGGCTGTTGGGAGGAGTCGCTGAATCGATCAAAGCTTCCTCTCCCTTGATGGCTGAAACCCTAGCCTTATGGGAAGCCCTCAACTACTTATTTTCTAAAAGACACAAAGTGCTTATTTTTGAGTCAGACAACTTGCAACTAGTCAAAGCCATGAATAATTCCGAACAATTGAGTTGGGAGACTCAACCTCTTGTCAACAAGTGTAAGGAAAGAATGAGGGCCTTCTCAAATATTCAAATAGTACACTGCTTTAGAGAGGCCAACCATGTTGCAGATTGGATAGCCCAAGCCCATAAGAAAAATTATTTATCTCTAAATTGGGTCTTGTCCCCTCCTCAAACTATGTTGGACCTTTTATGTAATGATGCCCATTTACCGGGCCTCTCATAGTTTGCTTAGTTAATGAAATATTTCCGCTTTTGACCAAAAAAAAAAAAAAAAAAAAAAAAAAAAGGTGTCCCGATCTGATGAAGGGTATTATCAGGTCATGAGAGAATATTTCTTATTTCACGTTCGTGTGCATTGAACTCACCCGGTACTTTTTTCATGAATTTAACAAGCCACGTCAATAGAACCGTATAAATTCAATATACTTTTTTTCCGTAATTGGTTCACTTTTGACTTTGCATTGCCTCAAATTGTGTAAATAATCCCAAGCAAACAACAAGATAAAAATAACATTGAAGGACCCACTTTTTTCTTTATAAAAGGCCAAAAGAACAAGAACTTACGAAATGACCCTTGGCCTACCAATTCGGTCGTTTATGAAGCTACTGTGCCCTAAGATTTTAGGGTGGAATGGCCTTTTTGCAGGGCGTACATACGTGGCAGCTTGAAAGACTCAAACAAATTGACATAAAAAAAAATAAAAAATGCAAGAAGATTCGAAATGGTGACGACTGATGAAAAGTCGAATTGTGAAAGTGAAGCGACCTTTCGGATTTGGATCGCTGTGTATTTTGATTTTGCAGGGCCAGAAAAGCAGTCTAGAACATGGGGTACGCGCGAGAATAATGTCAATTGAAAAAAGGTGTATAGAAGTTTGGATAAATGATTGTGTAAATAGTTCTTACCAGATTAAATTTGGTCGATATTCCTTATATATTTGGATTTGTGGAATCTTTACCTGGCTAGTTGATGCTAATTGTTTGTTTAACAGACTTATTTGATATAACACTATGGTTAATTATTCCTTATGCCTGACATTCTCCTAATCATACAAATCAAAGGGGAATTTCGATCTAGAATTTGTTGTTAGTGATAGAGTTTGGGAGAACATTTTATCCTAAGGACATAGTATTGACATCTAATTAGTCTATTTTGAGATGATCATACACTGTTTAATCCAAGAAAAAGTTTCGTGATGCCCTTGACTAGGTCTAAGTTCAATGAATTAATTTTCAACTGGACTTGGTAGCATGAGCATAGGAGGACTCCTAAGTGAAGTTCAAGAACATATAAGGACGTAATGAATTTGAGTACGTAATTAATTTCTCCAGAAGTTCAATTTATTAGAGAAATATTAATATTTTCTATTTGTAGAAACGTCTCACGTAAAGATTCATGGGATGGTGAAGGCTTTAAACCTAAAGAACTAGATAGTTGTGTGGTATGATAGTGAACAACTTAAGTACATATGAGTTGAAAAATAGTCAATACTTATGATGGATAAAGAAAATCCGGAAATGAGTAATGATAAAGCATGAGGAATTAAACTTCAAATCTCTTGGCTCTTGTAGAAAACTATATAACCTTTTAGCGCTGCTTGCTCGAAAAATCATATTTAGAAGAGATGACGAAAAGAAGAGTTGGCTGAAAACGAGAAACGAATCTAGCTACAAGTTGACTCACACCGCATCCAAGCGAACGTTTGGCCAAATGACCCTAATATATTAAGCTGAAAAATAGAGTCGTGATTAGTTGTTCAAGCTCTTTTGGCCTAAAAATAGGCCTTGTAAAAGCTTTGCATCAAACTTAATTTAAGCTGTTCCTTGACTTTTCAAAGTAGTTAGACTAGTAAAGCCAACATATGGTCCCAAAGTTTGACAGTGATCATATGCGAGTTCAAATCCAAGGCAGTTAACAATCACATGATGAGTTGTACCTCCTTAGTTAAGACAAAGCCACACATTTCGACTTTCCAAAGTCACTAACGCTGTAGGCAGAATCTTGTTCTTTATTAGGACATAAGGTTCGGGAAAAAGATGGAGGGTACAGACTGATGTGATCTGGTTGGTGTTCTTGTCCTAAAGGAGTTCTTGTTTTTACCATATTGTTCTTCTTTTCATCTTATGTATACCTTGCGCACGATCACCAGGTCTTTCTCAATTCTCTTTTTCGAACACAGAATCAGAATCTTCAGAGAGAGAAAGAGGGGTCCCCAAGTGGATAAACCCTAGTTTCATCCTCCAACTCAGCAGATGCCTCCAAGATAAAGACACGCAGAAAAATTCCCATGGTTGAAAAGAACTTGTTTCAACAATGAGTTAAAAGAAAAATAAAAAATAAATGAGGGATAAAGTACATTTTGGTATCCATGAATTGATTAGTAAATAGTTCCAAATTATAAACCCTAGCTAGTGTTGACAAGATAATGGGGGAGATGGGTTTAATTGCTAAAGGATGGAAGAAATACTCGGTTTAAAAATAAAATTGCCCGTAAAATGGAGGATAGTCATACAAATATCAAAAGCCATGAAAATATGAAAATAAAGGATATAGTAGATATAACGTGAAGCCGTACAAAGGACACGTTGCCTCTGTTACGTATGGAAAGAATTTTATTCATTTGTATGCAACCTCTGTTCTCCAGTGCAAATGTAACAGTCCTTATCCACGTTGCAATGATCAAGAGTTCCCTAAGAATCCTTGTGAAAATAGCCAAATATCTAAAGGAAAATCTCTCTCTCTCTCTCTCTCTCTCTCTCTCTCTCTCTCTCGTATGCAAGTCCAAAACCCTACGATGAAACATCTATATCAGCACGTCCCTCACGAAGCCTTAAGCAATCCACGCAACACAAGAAATCCTAATATCACATTCCAACCTTCAAGAGCTCACTTTGCTCTCTCTTTGAGCTTATTACCACTCTCTGGAATTCACTTTAGTCGACGTTCTAGGAGTTCCTGACATCTCGAAGCTTTTTTCTCAATGGAGGATCTGGTGGCGAAGATGATCTCCGAGAAGCCTGTGGTGATCTTAATCAAGTCGCTTCTTTACGAAATGGGGGGAACCCAACGGTCCACAACCTAGACGAGATTCCGAGAGGCAAGGAGATCGAGCAGGCCCTCGCGAGACGCGGGTGCAGCCCAGCGGTCCCCGCCGTGTTCATCCGCGGCCAGCCTTTCGGTAGGGACAGTTGTGGCTGATGCCGGTTAGGGTTTTGGGAAGTGGGTCTTAAGGTTTCTAGCTGGGTGGATTGGCATGAAAAAGGATAACAAGATGTGGGATGTTGTGTATGGTATATATAGAAGTGGGAGTGTTAAAAGATGTACATATGAAAATAGATTTTAAAAGAGTTGTTGTGGCGAATGCTCATGATAGACCTCGGTGCATGGGCCTCGTTAGTCAGTCCTCGCGTTCGGGTCCTCAAGGCCGAGCTTGAGACCCCCGTGTCCCTCCCCAAATCTGCAGTGGTTAGGCCTAGGACACTGACTCCTGCGTTGAGACCCTAGCGGCCAAGTTCGGATCCGGTTGCTTGGGATTGGGGCCCCGATGGTCAGGTTCGGGTCCCTAAAGGCTGAGTCTAGTATCTTGACGTCTGTGCTTGGATCCCTAGCAATCGGGTCCAAGTCTCCAAGAACCCAAACTTAGGACTTGAGGTTGTACTCCAATTTTTTTTTTTCAAACGTCTATTACATAATTTAGTTGTATTATTTAAGAAAATGACCTTCAAAATACAACGGAACAATTAGAAAATGAGTCATATTTTTTCCTTAAAATAAGATATTTTGCAAATACTTTCCAGCAAAATTCATCTGAGACAGAGCCTAAATATTCTTCACACACATGACCTTCTTAATATTGTACCAAACGAGGAAAATTCTTCCGATGTGGAGTGGTGGCTGCACGTAAAATTGAAGCAACACAAAGTGAAGAATAAGATAACTTTTGTCTCGTTTTTTCCAAAAGAAAGAATATATCCAATCACTGATTTGACATTGCATTTGATCTTATTATTGCGTTAATACCATGCAAAGGCATTGTAATAGCTGCGGAATTTCAACGTGATACCAATCCAAAGATAATAGCGATCATCCATGCACTACGTAATTATGAAACTTCAGCCGCAGCCTCCACTTTTCCAAATATCAACTTGTTGCGAAGAAAGGGTCATGACAACTTATATGCCTCATTTAGTTTTTAGCCGACCCTATAAATTAGTGACAAATCATCATTTAAAATTTTCATAAGATTGATTGAAACTAAAATCGAATAATATCCCAATGTTGAGGTAAAATTTTGGGAAAATCCAAGCCATTTAAGGAGCATTGATCCCAACTCGGCATTACCTCTATGTTATGAAATTGCACATCGATTCCAGAAAAATAACGCTCGCAAACAATTTACAAGACAGAATATAGTAATAAAATAACATAATTAGATGAACACGCTAGAAAATTTGTTATCAAAATTTACCCAAACCTGGGCTACGTCTCCGCATAGAGGCACTCTGTAAATCCACTAGACTTCGAAAAAAGTTGGAATATAACGACGATCTTCTCTCAAGATCAGGGCACAAAGAGATTGAAAACCCTCATCAAGAAAAAAACTCACTTTTTTCTTCTCTCTTTTTCTTGCCTTTCTATTTTCTTTTTCAGCATCTTGACGGCCAGCGTCTTGCCATCGCTAATATAAAGGTATCACTTTTAACCTAAAAGGAAATCTGATAGAAAAGACAAAAAAAGCACATAAAAACAAATATTTGACTTCATCTATAACAATCTATAACAATCTCCTACTTGAAGACAAATATACCCAAACACCAAGCAACTTTGCATCCATCTTCTTCAAAAAATAGTAATTGAAAAACTTGTGTCTCTACAATACTCCTCATCAATCAACATGGAGTAATACCAATGGTAGTAGTACAGAAAATATGATTCTCTCTATCTACTACCTTGGTCAACATGTCAGCTGGATTCTTCGAGCCATCAATCTTCTGTAACTTTAACTCATTATCTTTCAATGCTGATCTGATAAAGTGATAACACTTCTTGATATGTCTAGTCCTTGAGTGATAAGCTGCATTCTTTGCTAAGTGCACTGCACTTTGACTATCACTCCACAGTATACTGACTGGCTGTTTTCGATGTAACTCCTCCATATAATCTTGTAACCACATGATTTCCTTAGAGGCTTCTGTGATTGCCACATATTCTGCCTCTGTCGTCAATAAAGCCACTACTTTTTATAGTTGAGATACCCAACTCACTGTTGTACCTGCAACTGTAAAGACATATCCGCTGGTACTCTTACCACTATCTCGATCACTCGAATGATCTGCATCTACATAACCCTGCAACTCTAGAGATGTACTATCATAACAAAGTGAGTAATTGGAAGTACCTACTAGATATCTCAATATCCATTTCACTGCATTCCAATGCTCTCTGCCTGAGTTCTGCATATATCGACTCACAACTCCCACTGCTTGTGCAATGTCTAGTCTCGTGCTCACCATGGCATACATCAAACTTCCCACTACTGATGCATATGGAACTACCGCCATCCCATCTTTCAAAACCCGAGTGCTCGGACATATATCATTTGAAAGTTTGAAGTGATTCGCTAGAGGAGTTGCAACCGGTTTTGCCTTGTCCATGTCAAATCTCTTTAACACCTTGTTCACATAGTCTTCCTGCGACAACCATAATTTCTTATTTTTCCTGTCTCTGATGATTTTCATGCCTAAAATATTCTTGGCCTCTCCCAAGTCTTTCATAGCAAACTGTGATGATAACATCTTCTTCACTTCTACGATTCTCTTCATATTGGAACTAGCTACCAGCATGTCATCCACATATAAAAAGAGATACACAATGTCACCATCATCACATTTGTGAAAATAAAAACAGTGATCAGATTCACAGTGTGCAAATCCTTTTTCTTGCATGAAACCATCAAATTTTAAGTACCATTGCCGCGGAGCTTGTTTCAAGCCATATAAGCTTTTCTTCAAGCGACATACCATGTGTTCCTTACCTTTGACTTCAAAACCCTTAGGTTATGCCATGTATAATTCTTCATCTAAGTCACCGTGTAAAAACGCTGGTTTTACGTCTAACTGCTCAAGATGAAGATCCTCAACTGCAACTATACTCAGCAAAACTCTAATTGATGTCATTTTCACTACAGGTGAAAATATTTCATAATAGTCGATCCCTTCTTTTTGAGAAAAGCCCTTGACTACAAGTCTCGCCTTGTATCTAATACTACCATCTGCTTCATTCTTAATCATGTACACCCATTTGTTTAATAAAGCTTTTTTTACCTGTGGGCAACTTGGTTAACTCCCAAGTTTTTTTCTGAAGTAACGAGCTCATCTCGTCTTTCATAACACGCTCCCACTGCAAGTGAGACGTGTCTGCCTTTGTCTCATCGTAAGTCTCCAGTTCCCCTGAATCTGTATATAAGACATGTCTCAGAATAGTATTAACTGATGGATCAAAAATTACCTTTAGCTTCCTCACATGTGTAGACCTTCTCAAGACAAGTACTTCAGGGTCGTTTGTTTGCTCTGAATCACTACGTTCCTCTTGAACTACCTCTTCACTGATAATAAGCTCATCTTAAACCTCTCTTTCAAGTGCACTTTGATCTACTTGAAACATCTTCACGAGCATTGTGTCTAATTCAACATACTCTGGTTCTACTACATTCTCATGCTCTGTCTGACAATCTTTGTACATCTTTTCTTCATGGAATACCACATTGCGATAGTGGATGACTTTGTTATTCTCATAATCCCAAAGCCTATAGCCATACTCATCGCCACTGTACCTGATAAAGACGCACTTCTGGGACTTAGCATCAAGTTTTTTCTATCCTCCCTATTAATCAAAGCATATGCAATACAACCAAACACCTTTAGATGTGAATAATTAATATTTTTACCTGACCATCGTTCTTGTGGTATTTCTCCATCCAACGCACTAGATGGACTTCTGTTGATAAGATAAACAGCTACATCAATTGTGGCAGCCCATAAGTGTAGCGAGAGACCCGCGTGTAGCCTCATGCATCTCGCACGTTCTAAAATAGTTCTATTCAACCTTTCAGCTACATCGTTCTCTTGAGGAGTTCTAGGAACGGTCTTTAACCCGTGTATGCCCTCTCGACTCAAATATTCTGCAAATTCCTTACTTGTGTATTCACCACCATTATCAGATTTCAGAGCTTTAATTTGATAACCTGTTTCTTTTTCTACCATGGTCTTCCACATCCTGAACATCCCAAATTCTTCTGACTTTTCTCTAAGAGCATAGACCCAAGTCTTCCTTGTTGCATCATCAATGAATATGACAAAATATCTCTTACCACCATAAGAGAGTTCCTGAGCAGGTCCCCATACATCAGTATGGACCAACTCTAGCTTCTGACCTTTATTTTGTCACTCATTCAATTGAAAACTAACAGCCTTATGTTTTCCATAAATGCAACTCTCACAAAATTCTAACTCAACTTTTTGTAAACCCGGAAGTAATTTCCTCGAGTGTAACTGCTTTACACCTTTTTCACCAAAATGTCCCAAACAATAATGCCAAAAAGTAGACAAATTACCTGTAGCCATTGTAGTTGCAACCATATCACTGATATTATCTCCTTGGAGAAGGGAAAGCGTACGGGTACACTTTACCTTTGCTACTACTCTTATCCCTGAGGTTATCTTCCACTCTCCGCAGCCAAAGGTTATTACCAAACCTTCTTAGTCAAATTTACTGGTTGAAATCAAATTTTTCTTTAATTTCGGAATATGCCTAGTTTCACACAAAACTAGACGTCCTCCACCTGAGATGTTCACAGTCACAGTTCCTTTCCCAACAATGGGACACATGTGGCCATTTCCCACAACCACTTGTCCGAAATCTCCACTGACATAATCATCAAATATGTCTCTTTGCGAGGTGCAATGAAAAAAGGCACCAAAATCAATAAACCATTTATCTATTGTCAAGTCAAACCCTGCAGACAAACACAAGTTATCTAGCAAAGATTCATCGCTAACCACATTAGCTTCTTGATTCTCATCTTGTTGCTTCTTTTTGTAGGCTTCACACTGAAACCTCCGGTGTCCAATTTTGTGACAAAACCAACACTCATCTTTTGCAACCTATCTCTTACCCCTTGATTGTGACCTGCCACACACCCTGAAATTCCTCTACTTTTACTTCTTCCACGGTTCTCCATTGCAAGTGCCGTTGAAGATGTAGATGTAGAAAAATTATCTCCACCTGAGACTTTCATTCGCATCTCTTCATCCATGATATTACTCACAGCATCACCAAAAGTTAAATCATCCTTCATGGTGCTCGAAATTCCCTGCACTGCAGTATTGTAGCTTTCCGAAAGAGAACATAAAAATAATAAAGCTTGAAGTTTCATATGTAAATTTATGCCTGCGGATTCCAATTGACCCGTGACCTGCGTGAAACTATTAATATGCTCTGCCACAGAACCTCTATAAGATAACTTCATATTAACCAGTTTCTTCAGCAAAAATACCTGATTTGATGTGGACGACTTCTCATAAATATTCGTTAGAATATCCATGGCTTCTTTTGCAGTTTTTGCCTTCGCAATGTGGTACCCTGTCTTTTTCGTCAACCCTAGACAAATCGCACCTAATGCCTTTCAATCAAGAATTTTCCATCCAGATTCTGCTGTCGGATCCACTTCCGCCATCTCGGGTTTCCAACCCTCAAGTGGTGCATAGAGATCTTTTTGATAAAAATAATCCTCTATTTGTAGTTTTCACCATCCGAAATCCTCTCCAATAAACTTATCGATTCTGATTTTATCTTCTGCCATCCTGTTTGCTTTCAATCAAACGTCACCGAAAACCCTCGATGTTCTCGATTAGCCAACTCAGGCTCTGATACCAGTTGTTACAAAATCGCACGTCGATTCCAGAAAAATAACGCTCGCAAACAATTCACCAGACAAAATATAGTAATAAAAGAATAGAATAAGATTAACACGCTAGAAAATTTGTTATCAAAGTTCACCCAAACCTAGGCTACATCTCCGCGCAAAGGCACTCTGCGAATCCACTAGACTTTGAAAAAAGTTGGAATACAACGACGATCTTCTCTCAAGAACAAGGCACAAAGAAATTGAAAACCATCATCAAGAAAAAAACTCACTTTTTTCTTCTCTCTTTTTCTTGCCTTTTTATTTTCTTTTTCAACGTCTTGACGGCCAGCGTCTTGCCATCGCTAATATAAAGGTATCACTTTTAACCTAAAAGGAAATCTGATAGAAAAGACAAAAAAAAAAAAAAAAAAAAAAAAAAGCCCATAAAAACAAATATTTGACTTCATCTATAACACTCTAAATCCATCGTTTTCCTCGACGAAAACGAGGGTTGCAACACAACGTAGATCCACATTTTTTTTTTATCATTAAAAAGGCTAATAAACACTATAAGAAAGAAAAATTATCAAATCACATCCTCCTCTTTTTCTCTTAAATGGACCTTTTCAATCTATCTGTTGGAAGTTTGTTTGTAAAATAAACAAAGTGTGTTCTTCCTTATCCTACATAGGAAAGTTAGGAGGAAATAGGTCAATTTATAAATATGAGCCTTCTTCAGTGTGTTTAAAGAAAAGGTTTGGTGTGGGCTAAACCCTACAATACGCGCATGCGGGTGCGCGAATAATTGCACGATTTTGGCGTACTTAGCAATGTGTTAAATTTTAATAACCCTTTTAAAACGTGCAAACTTGAATGACATGGTTTGCGAAATGCGCATGAAGTTGAAGAACAAGGAACATATAAATAAGGGTCTGTTTGGCAACTTGCCAAACAATGCTTATTTATTTTCTTTTGTTCCCGGGAGTAGATTTGGAATAGAAATGTGTTTAGTAAAAATTTGTTCTCAGGAACAAATTTCTACTTTTTTGTTCCCGGAAGTAAATTTGGAACAGAATCAAGAATCAAAAAGTTGATTCTTTGTTCCCGAGAACAATTTTAGAATCAAGTCAACATATGTTTTCTTTTTCCTCTTATTTTTTCTTGTTCTTCTTCCCTCTCCCTTGCTCTTCAAGTGTTGCTGCCGCTACCATTACCGTCCACCACTGTCCACCGTCGCCGGTCACCGGCGAGCTTGCCAGAGGCACGCCTAGCCATTGGTGAGGCTTGACCTCGCCTAGATCTGGTGAGGCCAAGCTTGCCCAGCCGCCGATGGGGCTCGACCTTGCCGAGGCACTGAGAGGTTGGCATCACCTAGCCAAGGCAAGGCCGACCTTGCGATGGCCCAGCGAGGTCGAGCCCCACCGACAGCTAGGCGAGCTCAACCTCGCCAGATCTAGGCGACGCTGCTCATCCAACCAAGGTTCGGCCAAGCCTCGCCTCGTTGCCGACGACACTCCTTTATGAGGTCACCGGCCCTCGTCTGGCCGGTCGTCGATCATTCCAAGGCCGGCGACCAGCCACCTTGAAGAAGAAGAAGGAGGAGGAGGAGGAGGAGGAGGAGGAGGAGGAGGAGGGGAGAAAAAAGGAAAAAAATTATTTAAAAAATAAATAAAAAATGATTTGAAGTAGGAATTGAAATTTTGCTATATATAGAATACATATTTAATTTTTAAATTTATTATTTAGTATTTATATTTAAATTTTATACTATAGTTTATTATTTACTATTTAATAAAAATTTGATTAGTTAATATTTTTATTACTTAGTATATATATAATTAATCAATAGAATTTCTATGATTTGATAAAATTTTAGAATGGAATAGTATTCTAAATTCGAATTCTTTTGAAATTGAAAATATAATAAAATATAATATGATTTCTTTACTCATAAGAAGACAATTATATCGGCGAGTGGTTCATGAGAAATCAATATCAAATTTACACTCATCCAAAAAGGTAATTGAAAAAGGATTGGAATAGAAATTTTATGCAGTTACCAAATGTATTTCTATTTTTTTTTTCTATTCCAGAATCAGAAATTTTTGTGCAGTTACCAAACGCGTTTTTTTGCTCAGAAATTGTTCCTGGAAATAGAATAAAAAAGAATTATTTTGATCAAAAATTGTTCCCGAAAGCAGAATAATTACCAAACGCGCCCAAAGCAACCACACAAGCATACTACAAGATGCAAGCTCATGCGCAACTATGATGGCCAGAAGTTTTCTACGAAGAAGACAAGCATGCTTAATCCCTCAGCAATCCTAAGTCAAAAAAGCTACTTTCAATTTGGTAGAGACCGATATAGGCATGCAAATAATATGTTATACCTAATTTGATTTGCTAATGTACTGAGTATTCAATCATACGGAAATTCTTCGTGTTGGGGTCCCACCTTTTTTTCTAATACTAATCATTGAAAGCATGACATACCCAAATCCCAGACTTCTTAGTGACACTAGCATCGTTGAGAATTCGTTCGTTATGTCTTCAAACCGCTCTTCCACAATCAATTCAGAATCAAATCAATGGTAGACATAAGGAACTACACGTGGCTCAATCGAATCTCGATATACTAACTCTGTGAAACATGTTTACATTGTCTTTAGGAGGAAGTTCAGTCCCATCAATATCTTATTTCTTAGTAATTTCTTCATTTAAATTGTAACTTCTTTATTTTTAAGGTTAAGTTCTTTTGAAATTTTAAAACTTATCATAAAAATATTAAATACTAAAAATTTAAAGTCCTAAACTTGTCACGAAATGCGATTAAGTCTTAAAACTTTCAAAAGTGCATTCAGGTCCTAAAAATTATCAAATTATGCAAATAAGTCCTTCCATTGATTGTAGTTTTGAAAATTGTAGGACTCGATTACACTTTCATGATAAGTTTTAGAAATTAATTGCATTTTTTGAAAATTATAGGATTCGATTGCAATTTTATGATAAGTCTTAAGATTTGATTGTACTTTTAATAGTTTTAGGACTCAATTATACTTTCATGACAAACCTTAGGACTTATAATACATTAATCCCTAGTTCAAATGAGAGAATGCCTCGAATTCCATAAGAGGTGAAGGAGATCTAGAGAAAGGGAAAGCAATAAGAAAATAGTAGGCGTGAGTGTTGTGAGGCGAAAAGGAAAGATTGAAAGAGAAGGGGAGGTGTACATAAGACATTTAAAAAATAAAATAAATAAATAAAATTGTTTGGGCGGTTCAATTCATCCCTTGGAATCAAGAACTAGGCTGCCTAGACACCGGTTTCATTTTTAGGAACTGGGAACCTAACCAACACTTCGGGGAACTGAACCTAACTAGCCAGCTTGGTCTAATCCAACAGTTTCTGATTTGATCGGTCTGTCTTGCTCATCCTTACTTTTAAAGAATATTTTTATCTTTCTAGATATTTATAAGTTATTTTTACTATAGGCCATGATATCATATTTATAAATATGTTTTGTTTAAGTTGCTCTAAACTCTTAAAATTAAGTTAACAGTATAGTTTGGTATAATCTAATAATATGCCGACAAGTAGGTTGTCTTTATGCTCGAATGTGTCTGCGCATCATCTTTTATCAGAAAATTTATCGAATGATTCGCACAGAGCGTGGAGCAACGTCTAGTTAAATATATACCCGAAACCGGAGAAACTCTCCTTTATGCACCATGAAAATGTAGACCTAAATTTGACTATTAAATATCTACAATTACTAAATAAAGAAAAGTGGCATCTACTCTGGAGGCAATTCATTAGCTTTACATCTCTCGGACATTGAATCTGCATAAGATAACATCCACCCAATGAACATTTAGTGGGGATGAGTGATGAAGAAGTAAATATTCTTTCCAATCATGCACGTGTTTATCAATGATGGAGGAATTGACAAGGGTTCGACAGATGGGGTGGGGGGGCTGTCGACAGAACGAATATTCACAGATCAAAGAGGCTTTTCACCTTAAATTTTTATTGTGTTTTGAGGAACAATTCGACAGTACAAAAGGCACGGGTGAGAACGAGAGCGAATTATCCTCAACATCATCCCAAAGTCACCGCCCATTCTCTCATCATTGTTTGGCCTCTGATATTTTTGTTTGTGATGGCTCTGAAATGTCATCTTTTTAGGGTTTCTGAGAGAGAGAGGTTATCTATCTGCTGGCATCTGTAAAAGTGGTAGAGTCTCTGTCTGAGATAGAGATCTTTTTTTCTCTTTCGTCTCTCTGGAGAGGGAATGTCAAGGAAAGAGAGGAGAACCAACTTGTGATTTTGAGATCTCTCTTTCTCTCTCATGCTGTGATGCCAGGATCCGACCTCGCATTCTTCTTTATCTTTTTGCTGTCTGCTGTGCTGCTGGCTGATGATAAGAAAGATCACATTCTGTTCTGCAACTCGCGCGTGCTTATGTCTCTGGGAACTTCTAGGATTCTCCGGTGACAAGATCTCTCGTCGTAATTCTATTATAATTACGTGCATTTTATTGTAATTTCTCTATAAAGAATTGTAACATACAAAAATTTACAGGATTGATCATCGCTAAGTCAGATTTACTCTCATTTTCATTCAATGCCAAAAGATTTTTAGAAACATCATGTTTACCATTCCCTCCCACCCCCCCCTTCCTTTTTCCTCATGTTTTAACAATCAACCAATGACACTAAGGGTCCGTTTGTTTCGTGAAAATATCATATTTCCGGAAAATATTTTCCTATAAGTCATTTTCCAGGAAAATGACTCTATTTTCTGGTGTTCGGCCGAAACCTAAATTTCGAGTGGAAAATATTTTCCACCGTTCGTTAGCTAATTTAATTGTTTGGGAAAAATTATCAAAAATTAAATTTTAATATTTTTCATTGACCAAAAAATTAGTTTTATTTTTTATATTTTTTAAATGAATGAATTTTTAATTATTTGTATTTTTAAAAAATCGAAATTTTTATTATTCTTTCTTTTTTTTCTTTTTCTTTTTCTTTTTTTTTTTTTTTTTCCTTCCTCCTTCCTCCTCCTTCTTCCTCCTGGCTCCTCCTTCCTCCGCCACCACATGCTTGATGATGGCCAGCTGCCTGGCGGCCGACCAAGACCTGATCGCCAAATCTGGCGAGCTCGAGGCTCGGCCGATCTTGCCCAAGCTCGCCAGAGCCCGGTGAACCTCGGGCGAGGCCCAAGCTCCGCCCCAAGCCGGCGGGGCTCGCCTCACCCAACCGGGGCGAGGCCCGAGCTTGCCGGGCTCAGGCGAGTCAGGCCTCGCCAGATTGGGCTAGGCGGAGCCTCGCCGGCCTGGGGCGAGGCTCGAGCTGCCTCTCGGCTGGTCATCGACCGCCGCCGTGGCCAGCGACCAGCCACCAAGGAAGAAGATGAAATTGAAAAAAAGAAAAGGAAAAAAATTAAAAACTCGATTTTTTTAAAAAAACAAAAAAGAAAAAGAAAGAATAAATGTGTTGGTGAAAAGAAACAAGGTGGAAGAAGTTATGGAAAATGTTTTCTTCTTTTCATAAGAAGAAATCATTTTCCACAATCTTACAAGGAGATTTTCCATTGACCGGAAAACATTTTCTTTGACCATCTATTTTCCGCCATCCGAACATTGGAAATTCCGGAAAATGTTTTCCTAGAAGTTGTTTTCTGCTAAACGAACGGACCCTAATCGCCATTTACTAATCCAGCTTCAAAAGCATCCACCAACAACCTAAACATATTAATCCTTTTAACATATAGAAGCTTCTACAATCCCTTGAGAAACTATCTTTCAAGAGATTAATAGCCGTTGGACAAATAAGATTCTCATTGATTACAAATTCTTTAAGCTTTTGTGTCTCATGACCCTTTGTAATTTGAATAAGAGTTACGAGAAAATGCATCATGTTTTCACAATGAGTTATGAGCTAGGAATCAGTCTTCGATGGATCATGGAAGCCCCCTCGATCATGACATCTAAAATTGTTACTACTTTGGTATGGAGAGTTTGTAGACCATATATCGACTTCAGCAGGTCATGACTCAATTGATATTGCAATCCTGCAAAAGGAAGATAACATTAGCGAAGCTAAATGTTTCAAATTATTTGTGAAAGCAATCTGATTAGAAAAGGCAATCTTCTTCATTAATTTCATGTATTTTGCTATAATTGGAGAGAATATTGAAAGACAAAACGTACAATTTCCATCTATTCTTTATGAATTCTACATATCGCTATATTATAGACCCAAGCAAGTATTTAAAAGGTTCGAGATAGAAGAAACAGAGGGAAGAACCCCCGAGGGGTAGGATTCCCCAATGTCACCTGCCATATTTCCTCCTAGGTATGGTAGAAAAATATCTACCCATAAATGGAGAAGGCCTTCGGTGGTGAAGGTAAACACCATGTCGTGTCTCCGGGTATGCTCCCGTCGGGTAGCATGGTATAGTAGTCTTATCGTGCCTGCGGTGAAGAAGTGGAGCTCACAAGGGCTCCTGCTAGGTTGGTGTGTGCTTCGCACAAGTCTTGTAACCAACTGCCAACCTAGTACCCCTTGGTTTCAAGACTTGTGCAAAAATCTTTATGAATTGTGCCCATCGATATAAGACTCAATATTCCTATTTCCCAAATGAAAGTAGGATGATAAGAGTTATCACAAGAAGATTTTCAAGTATGAAATTTTGTCTTCTTATTTAGAATGAACTTAAACAATAGGATAAGAACTCGAGATAAGCGCCAATCCATTATGAATGTGATGAATCCAACTGTCTTCATTTGATAAGAATCAATCCAAGCGTTTTCAAGATTCCACCGCACATTGAAAGAAGGTAGATCTTCATCCGCCAGATCAAAATGTTCGTCCTAAGCCAAAGTAGACATATAAACCCATGAAACTAAAGCATCTAGGAAAGATTTTAGGTCCTTTTTATTTCATGGCTACTGTGCCCTAAGATTTTAGGGTGGAGTGGCCTTTTTGCAGGGCATGCATACGTGGCAGCTTGAAGGACTCAAACAAATTGACATAAAAAAAATAATAAAAAAAAAGCAAGAAGATTCGAAATGGTGACGATGAAAAGTCGAATTGTGAAAGTGAAGTGACCTTTCGGATTTGGATCGTTGTGCCTTTTGATTTTGCAAGGCCAAAAAAGCAGTCTAGAACATGGGGTACGCGCGAGAATAATATCAATTGGAAAAAGGTGTATAAAAGTTTGGATAAATGATTGTGTAAATAGTTCTTATAGGATTAAATTTGATCGATACTCCTAATATATTCGGATTTGTGGAATCTTTACCTGGCTAGTTGATGCTAATTTTTAGTTTAACAGACTTATCTGATATAACACTATGGTTCATTATTCCTTATGCCTTACATTCTCCTAATCATACAAATCAAAGGGGAATTCCGATCTAGAATTTGTCGTTAGTGATAAAGTTTGGGAGAACTTTTTATGCTAAGGACATAATATCGACATCTAATTAGTCTATTTTTAGATGATCAGGCACTGTTTAATCCAAGAAAAAGTTTTGTGATACCCTTGACTAGGTCTAAGTTCGATCAATTAATTTTCAACTGGACTTGGTAGCATGAGTGTATGAGGACTCCTAAGTGAAGTTCGAGAATATATAAGGACATAATGAATTTGAGTATGTAATCAATTTCTCCAGAAGTTCAATTTATTAGAGAAATATTATATATTTTATTTTTGTAGAAACATCTCACGTAAAGATTAATGGGATGGTGAAGGCTTTAAACCCAAAGAACTAGATAGTTGTGAGGTATGATAGTGAATAAGTTAAGTACATATGAGTCGAAAATAGTCAATACTTATGACGGATAAAGAAAATCCGAAAATGAGTAATGATAAAGCATGAGGAATTAAACTTCAGATCTCTTGGCTCTTGTTGAAAACTATATAACCTTTCAGCATTGTCTGCTCGAAAAATCATATGTAGAAGAGATGACGAAAAGAAGAGTTGGCTGAAAATGAGAAATGAATAATCAAATACAAGTCTTTCTAGCTACAAGTAGATTCACACCACATTTAAATGAGCGTTTGGCCAAATGACCCTAACATATTAAGCGGAAAGGTAGAGGCGTGATTAGTTGTTCACGCTCTTTTGGTCTAGAAATAGGCCTTGCAAAAGCTTTGCATCAAACTTAATTTAAACTGTTCCTTGACTTCACAAAGTGGTTAGATAGACTAGTAAAGCCAACACGGTTCCCAAAGTTTGACCATGATCTTATGCGAGTTCAAATCCAAGGCAGTTATGTTCAAAAAAAAAAAAAAATCCAAGGCAGTTAACAATCACATGATGAGTTATACCTCTTTAGTTAAGGCAAAGCCACACATTTCGACTTTCCAAAGTCACTAACGCTGTAGGTAGAATCTTGTTCTTTATTAGGACATAAAGGCTTGGGAAAAAGATATAGGGTAGAGACTGATGTGATCTGGTTGGTGTTCTTGTCCTAAAGGAGTACTTGTTTTTTAACACATTGTTCTTCTTTTCATCTTATGTGTACCTTGCGCATGATCACCAGGTCTTTCTCAATTCTCTTTCTCGAACACAGAATGAGAATCTTCAGAGAGAGAGAGAGAGGGGGGGGGTCCCCAAGTGGATAAACCATAGTTTCATTCTCCAACTCAGCAGATGCCTCCAAGATATATACACGCAGAAAATTCCCGTGGTTGAAAAGAACTTGTTTCAACAATGAGCCAAAGGGGGCAAAAAACAAAAAGAACTTAAATGATGGATAAAGTACATTTTGGTCAAAATAAAATTGAGGGAGATGGGTTTAATTGCTAAAGGAGGGACGAAATACTCGGCCTAAAAATAAAATTGCCCGTAAAATGGAGGATGCTTATACGAATATAAGATGTTGCGAAAATAAGAAAATAAAGGATATAGTAGATATAACGTGAAACCGTACAAAGGACATGTTGCCTCTGTTACGTATGGAAGGAATCTTATTCATTTGTATGCAGCTTCTGTTCTCCAGTGCAAGTTCAAAAGTCCTTGTCCACGTTGCAAAGATCAAGAGTTCCCTGAGAATCCTTGTGAAAATAGCCAAATGTCTTAAAGGAAAATTCTCTCTCTCTCTCTCTCTCTCTCTCTCTCTCTCTCTCTCTCTCTCTCACGCAAGTCCAGAACCCTCCTTGAAACATCTATATAAGCACGTCCCTTATGAAGCCTCAAGCAATCCACACAACACAAGAAATCCTTATATCACATTCCAAACTTCAGGAGATCACTTTGCTCTCTCTTCTAGCTTATTACCACTCTCTGGAATTTACTTTTGTCTACATTCTCGGAGTTTCCGACATCTCGAATCTTTTTTCTCAATGGAAGATCTGGTGGCCAAGATGATCTCGGAGAAGCCGGTAGTGATCTTTAGCAAGAGCTCATGTTGCATGTGCCACACCATCAAGACGCTTCTTTGCGACTTCGGGGCGAACCCTACAGTCCACGAGCTCGATGAGATTCCGAGAGGCAAGGAGATCGAGCAAGCCCTTGTGAGACGCGGCTGCAATCCGGCAGTCCCCGCTGTGTTCATCGGCGGCCAGCTTGTCGGTGGAGCCAATGAGGTGATGAGCCTCCATCTCAGTAGGTCCTTGATCCCTATGCTCAAACGCGCTGGAGCATTATGGGTTTAAGGGATTTCATCGACAGTCTCATCCGGCCAAATAAGAAAGAAGAATAAATAAACGAATGTGTGTTTTTGGTACACATGAGTTTGGAAATATAGGTATATTAGTCGAATATGTATGGTCATACGTATGAAGAGAGCTTATCATAGTTAATATTAGACAAAATCCTAACTTGTACGGGGTTTGTCTCATTTTGTGGTGACTCCTGTTTCTGATCTGAGCAATAAAAGTGACGCAGTTTTGCTATATATCTACTTTTTTATATGTATTCGGAAAGAATTGACTTTAAGTATACAGTTTGCATAACCTTTGTTTCACAACTCACGTCCATCTCCATTGATTTAGATAGTCAGTCAACTTTTCTAATTACAATTATCCAATTAAATGACGATGGATGTAGATAGACTAAGTAATAGGTATCACAGGCTTCTTCTTCTTCTTCTTCTTCGAAAGGTGAACTATTATTGATCCTTTGAAGGGGCTTAACAACTTTTAAGTACATGAGTAAGAATTCGTCAACTAATTATGGAAGTGTGGCAATTGATTGATGTAACCCCTAAATTTGAAATCGCGATTTTTTAATGCGGTGATATAAAACGTAGACAAATGATGTCATTCTAAACGTCGCAATCAAGAGGATGTAGGATTTATGGTTGTAGAAGTGTAAGATTTTCCATAATTTTTCAGACAGGCATAAAGGTTCAAGGAATTCAAACAATAAATAAGTAATATAAGGCGAGAGTAACTGGATAATCATACATAGATATTCGCTCTGACGTGCCTTAATTTTATATCCCAAATTAATAACGTAACAAGGTTGGAATCTACTAGTCAAACAAGTGTTATACAAATCGCTACACCGCAGAACTTGTTTCATGTTAAAATGTCAGTGTTCAACTCATTATTTCATTTTTATTCCTCAAGAAAGAGCTCTCGCTTTTATTTCATTCAAGGAATCTAGGTTTATTAAGTAATCAATATGCACATGATGGAGAACGTGAATCTTAAACCTAAATGATTGTGGGCATGCTATATCCGATTTACCAGATCAATTTCAAAGTGACATGGTGAGGATCTAATATGTACTTTAATATGACCCACTTATCTAACTATTTATTACAATGCACTACACTTCATAAATTAATTTCATATATCAATCTTAGCGTCCAATTTATTTTTATAAGTGGTTAAAGCTTGTGAGAGGGTGAGCAACTTGGCATGCTCACGTGCGAGCTTTACCTAGTAATTTGTCTTTTATGGTTGCTATAGAAAATTTCTAATACTAACAAATCTCTTATTCATATACATATTTAGATAAATAATCTCTAACCGATGTACATATTTGACAAAAAAATTAAATGAATATTAGAAAATCAACAAAAATAAGTTTTAGCATGTATAAAAACAATCATTACATACCACGCCGTGGTGGCTCCACTGGATAAAGCCCCATTGATCCTTGCCCTTAAGGTGAGGGATTCGAAACCCAGTGGAGGCGCTCGGTGCCTTAATCACTTACACGGGGTGGTGGTTCCCTCGTGCGGCCCCAAGGTCTGCCTACTGGCTTCCGACTGTACGGGGTTCCTTGGGTCATCAAAAAAAATAAAAATAAAAATAAAAACAATCATTACATAGTGTGATAGATTAAAAAAAAAATGTAATTTTAATATCATCCAATTTTACGTACTTCATAAATTAATATTCAAGTAAATGCATGACAAGTGGTGACCATTGTTAGGGCTACAACTATTACTTAGAGGGGGTGAATAGGTGAATATGCGTAAATTGAAAGATAATCAAATTTAATATTGCCATAGGACAACGTCTAATGACAAGTTGTGCGTGATCAAATCTTATCAGTGTGCAATAATCTATCACAAGAAATAAATAAGAGTTTAAGGGATAGAAAAATGCACAAAACAATTATAGTGGTTCGACTTATAATTAGCCTACGACCATTCTCTCCGCCAACAGCCTAGGTTAGATTCCACTAATGAGCCACTCAAAGGTTACAAAAACCAAGTATTCTCAACTCAAGTAAGTGTGATTGAATCTTTTGATCTCACACTACTACAACAACCTCTAAAAGATTACAAGTTAAGCTCATAAAGACGAGTGTGTAAAAACGAAGCTTTCTCAAACTTTGGAATTTTAGGATTTCAGTTCTTTTTTTTCCCCCTTCTCCTTTAATACTCCTCATTCTCCTAGCCAACCATTGGACTAAACTTTAAGAATTATTCTTGCAATCAACCCAATGGACTTGAATGAATCAAGAAAATCTGATTGCTCCTAGGATGCCAAGAATCTAAGTCTCCCTTGATTTTGCTACCCATCAACAGAGATTAGGTTTCCATAAGTTGAGTTCTTCATTTGTATAGTGTGTCTCGTCTCCAAATTGATTATTGCAAGAATTATCCTTCAATAGGGAAAGATTGCGTGGATATTATCCCTCATAAACAATCAATAAATATAGAAAGAAATCTAGGCCAATTTACTAGCCATTGCACTTCACATCATATGGAAATATGGAAAGTTCTCCTAACATTTGATTGTCTCGATAATCCTTGCAAATATCACATTTGCCTTTGATTAAGAAGATATAATCATATTCTAAGTAGCACCGACACGGGCACGCGACATATGACGCGACACAACACAACACAAATGCCGATACGTCATTTATAAAAACAAATAAATAAATAGAGAATTTGGACACGTTGTATATTACATGTGTAGTTTATATACATGATACATTAACATTTTATGATTATTTTAATCAAATTAATTTGAGTAAAATTCATAAATAAATACATAATAAAAGAGCCTAAAATGAATTTACACTAAAAATAGTAATTCATTATTTGTTAGTATCTTTCATTGTTTCGATTTGACAAATTTAACTCAATTCCAATAATTCATAAAACTTGAAAGAAAAACAAGCAATCCCCATTTTAGACTCACATGTCAAAAAAAAAAAAAAAAGACAAAAAATAAATTTGAGGGGTAAATTGTGTGTCACGGAAAGTAAGAGTCAAAGAAAAGAGAAGACTAGATTTTTCTTCTTTCTCCATTTATTATTTTTACTACATTTTGACCCATTATTTATCGAAAATATATAAAATTGACTCATGCATATCAAAATTCCGAACTCACATGCCGGAATTTTGAACTCAAGTGTCAGAGAATGTCACGAGAGTTGACCGAGTGTCGAAAAATCCAACACCCGTTTACTAATTATCAAAGAGTGTGGGAGAGTGTTGGACACATGTTGAAGTGTCCGACATGATATGAAAAGCTCTCAAAGAGTGTTAGTACTTCTTATTCATATATTGATGTAGAGAACCAGATTCACTAGTGTCTTGAATCTAATGAATATATTTGCTCCAACCACCACACCTGGAAAATTTATCATTAAAATTTTAAAACACTATGTAAAGATTTTGTTGATCTTCAAATCATTTAGGAATTTGCTTAATAACCCTCATCATAAAGTGCATTATATTTTTTAAATTTGTACTAAACTATCGATAAAAAAAGTTACCCATCGGCATAGAAAACCAACAACACATATTTACAAATGAATTAATCGTATAAAATGATGGAAAATGAGTATTAACAAATCAACAAAAACAATTACTAGTGATTTCCAAAAAAAAAAAAAAATCTAACGAAAGAAATTAGATGTCTGGGTATTGCTTCAATTTCAGCTCAGTTATTACTTTGCAAAAAAATATCAAAAAATTGGGCGGTGTTTAGACTCATTGATAGAAAAGAGGCCAACTTCGACGAACTTTGGAAAGCAACAGGACAATACAACGTTTCAGTGCATCTAATAGTTGACTTTAATTATCAATAAACGCAAATTAACTTAACAACCAACATTTAACATAATCTTTAAAAAAATATATGGTCTTACAAGTCGTGCAACACACTGGTGTCTTGCTACAACTGTATAAGTTGTCTATTTTGCATAATTTTTTTTTAGTTAATACCACGGAAAATGCTAAACTTATACACATATGACAAATTTACTTCAAACTAATTTGTTTACCATGAAAAACTCTAAACACGTACACATGTGACAAATTTACTTCAACTAATTTTTTTATAATAAAAAACCTAAAATGGTATATTTATGACAAAATTTTTTCAAATTAATCTTTTTACCACAAAAAACCTCTGACCGATACACCCATGATAAATTTACACTTTGTTAACTTCCATCAAATGTTAGCTTCCATCAAATTTACCATTAAATTTGTTGATGTGCATAACACATGATGACGTGGTATATTGCCATGAAAATCCATGGGGTAAATATTATGAAAAATCCCAAACGAATACACCTAAAACAAATTTAATAGAAATTTGGGGTTTTTTATTATATTAATCCTATGAATTTCTACGTAAATTTACCACATCACCATATTAGTTTAGGGTTTTTTATGATCAAAAAATTAATTTTGAATAAATTGGTCGCATATTTACCAATTTAAGATTTTTGGTGGTATTAAAGTTTCTCAATGACTACCAATAATCTCTCCCAAATGTGTTCGGCGGCGTCTAAAGAGAGCAAAAGTTATATCAAGAGGCATGCTCTCTTCACAGCCTATCACTCATCATTAGGAAACTCTCTTTCATAACTCAAAACAAATTGTCGTGCACCGACTCGACATGGACCGTCCATTAATTTATAAGGACCATTGGGCCATCCCTTTTCGCGAAATTACCAAAGAGTATGAGTAGGAAGTGTCATTAGTGCTCCACTTAGTATCCACCTATATAGGTGCTTACCCAGAATTATTTATGCCTTACTAATAAATTAACTAGCAATCAAAATCTCCTAGATGCTTTTTTGGCTTCACGATATTCGCCGAGCCGTCGATATGAATGCTCTTCCCGTGCATCATACGCGGGCCCATCACCCCCTCTCTCCTGATCGCCTTATCGCCAAACCACCCGCAACCTGTTCGTCGTACGGCCCCAACTCATTAGGAGCTAAGGGTGCGCATGACAAAATTTCTAGAGCAGAAATTGATTTCTGGCCAGAAATTGATTTCTTAATTTTTATTTCAGAAATTAAGAAGTTAAAAAATTTAACTTCTGATTTTTTCTTTAAATTTATTTTTGGAATAGAAATCTGTTCCAGAAATAGAAAAATCAAATTGCGTTACCAAAGGGATTTTTGTTCCAAACCTATTTCAAGAAACGGAGAAATAAAGAAATAAAGAAGTAGAAATTTCATATGCGCACCGTAAAAGAACGTATGAACGCTGAATAGTTTCTAAAGTTTTAGAAATAGGTTTAGCTAGAGAGTAGAGATCATGAAATTCAAACTAGAGGGGCAGGGTCAGTGATTCAGGCGGGTGATTGAAAGCCCTGGTACCCCCATGCACAAATTCAGTGATTTTTCCTGGCCAGCAGTCATGTGATCCTTGAACCATCATTATGGGGGAAAATTTTAAATAAAGGCCCGAATTCACCGACCAGCGAAAATTTCGCTGGTCAGCTTCATCTAATTGGAGATAGATGGGGTAATTTCTTCCAAGATTTGCAAAAGTGGGTAAAATCCTAAAGAAATCACAAATCGTATGGGTAAATCCGCATAGACTGTGCCTCCTCGCGTTCTTCAAGTCCCGATTTTGATATCACTCCCTCCTTCCTCTCTCTGCAAAAATGCCGTTTCCACGAGCGTGGTGCGACCTGGACTCCATCTGTGGCCGTTTCTTCTGCAGAGCTTCATCCTTCTTTCGTCGACAGCACCTGTAAATCTTAACCATGCTATTGCACTGTAGTCCGTTCTGCGGTGGGCTCTCTCTTGCATTTTCTCTTACGTTGGCACTCTCAATCCCATTAAAGTCGGGTTCTTTTCTTCATCGTCTTACAAAGATATGTGGAATGGCCTATATTGTTCTTTTCTTGCTAATCTTTTGTTTCAGCCGTGGCCAGGTTTGCTCATGCAGTTGATAAAGTTTCTGTAACGTTTCCTCCAATGACTTCACAGGGTCGACGACCGATTCTGGTGATTTAAGCAAGAAAGGGAGGACAGCATGCGCTGGCAGTTGAGCCTCTCTGTTGATGTCTTTCCCTCATGCACATACTCCAATCAAAATTCAATTTAGGATTCTTGATTTTTAGGGTTTTACCCATATTTCACCCTGTTGCAAATTATTTGCTCTAACAATTGGAAAGAGCAGACACTGAAGATTTGGCGAACTGGTTATTTCGAATTCTTAGTGAAAACTAATCCAGCTATTTCAAGCTCTTATTTAAAGTCAAACTCAAAGCTATCTTTTGAGAGAACATTCTAATTCGACCCTTATTTCAAAACGGACTCCACATTCTACCAAATTTAGGCAAATACCTCAAATATTGCTTCTTTTAAGTGCATACACGGCACACCATTTTGGCCACAAAAAAAAAAAAAAAAAAAAAAAAAAAAAATCAGCATATTTTCACATTTTTTTGAATTAATCATTGCCATTAATGGAAATAACATAAAATAACTAATTTTGAAATTATCATTTTGAATGAAGTTAGCCAAGGCATCACCAGCTAAAATTTAAGTCGTCACAAGCCAAAAAGATTCAGCCACCCCAGGAAGGCTCAAATGTAGAATGGTATGCAGAAGTAATGGCACATGAACATCCATCAAATTCAGAGGCGAACAGAAAGCCGTGCTGCACTATATTTGGAACCTGCTCATGGACAACACTATATTCACATATTGAAGGAATAAGGCAGGCTTTTCAGACCTTTGCGAACATTTGCACTGCATGGACTCACCCAAAAATCTGTACCATCTGTCATGACGCTGCTCATGATTATCCAGGCAAAAGCAGAAGAATCTCCATTTTCTGGCTCCAAAAGGATCACAAATGCCCTGATCAAAGATTCAGATGACCTAACCTTCACAAAGCTGTCCTTCCATGTATGAAGCATGACATTGTTCAGGCTTTATATTATAGCAGCTCCGTCTCCTCGACATCTGCATCTGCATCCTCAACCTCGTTTTCTTCATCTTCGTCAGGTGCATCTGGATCCACTCCCTAGAAGAAACCAACACCCAGTCAATGCCCCACATCACAGGAATGGTCTGCTCTCTCTACTGAAGTGAGAATAAGTGAAGGATTTCCAAACTGCATGGGAGCTAAAGACGCACCTTCATCTGTTTCTCCAAGCGGTCCAATCCTTTCTTGGCAGCTTCATTCTGTGAGTTGATCCTGAATCGTAATGAGAAGAGAGCATGAATATAACAATAAAGACATGAACTTGATCTTTCTTTTATCTTTTTTTTTCCCAAACTGTATTGGTTCCTCTTTTGCAAGGATCTAGTAGTACCACTGAAAAGCCTGGATCAAGAATTTTCAAGAACTAAAACGAGCATGCCTTCAATTAAATCACAACCTTAGTGCAGCCTGATAATGGGCCAACGCATCCTCCAGCATATTAGTTGCAGAGAAAACTTGAGCCAACTTGACATGAAGACAGTCATCTGCCCAGTCCTTGAGATATCTCTCAAGAAGAGAGACGGCATCTCCATTTCGTCCCTCAATGACATGCAGTTCAGCCAAAGCTAATGCAGCTCCAAGGTAACCAGGTTCGAGACGAAGAGCTGACTCATAGAACTTTTTTGCCTATCACCACTCCAAACTATTCAGAGACTTCTTCACCTTAGTTAAAAGAAATGGAGATTCTAGAACAATCTGGGAAACACTTACATACCTTCTCCCTACCACCAGGATTCCTAGCATGGACATCTCCAACCAATTTTAGAGCCCTTGCAGATTGAGGCATTGCTTTCATTGCTTCCCTGGCCGTATAAAGGGCTTCTTTAACTTTTGAGCATGCCAAATAAGAGCGAACTAAACCTGAAATGATAATAAGCTTCCAATCACTCAGACGGTCAAGAATTAGACATGTACACCTTTGCTGCAACAAATTCTAAGTAGTTTCCCACACACCTTGATATGAACGAAGATCAGGCCTCAACTCTCGAGCTCCTCTGAAGGCAACTACAGCTGCTTCAGGCCTATCCATTGATAAACACAGGTTTCCCTGCAAGCACAAGAGAAATAAGTTTGATGATTACATTTAACATTAACCGGTCAAGATTTATACCAGAAGCATCAATATAAACCTACACCAAGCTACTGTCTACCTTCATTATATAGCCAGGTATGTGTCTCTCATCGATTTGAATGCTCTGATCAAGATAAGAAGAGACTGTGAGGTACTATAAAAGCAGACAACTAAACCAAAGACAAAGGTAAACAAAACTACCTTATCGGCATAAGATAAAGCTCCTTTGTCATCTTTCCTTTCCGACATCACGGATAAAGCAACAAAAAATTCTGGCCTTGTTGGGTCAGTATTCAATAAATCATGCACCAGCTTGCTAAGTTTTGTGTAATCAGATTTCATTTTGAGAAGCATTGCATACTCATCCATGTAAGTTAGGATGTACGGATCAACTGACCTAGCCTGTCAATACATACACTATGTTCACGCCATCAAACAAAGCATGATATTTTGTCAATATGACACCCAAAATACTCTTTACTTACCTTTTCGAAATTCATTATAGCCTCGTCATTTTTTCCAATAATAGCTTCTACCTTCACACATTTGTCCATATGTAAACAAAAATTAATCAGTATGCACTCCCTTCTCAAGTACCTCGGCATATATGTCACGTACAACTTAAAGAAACACAAATTCAAGCAAGCATTGGAGGATAGGTCTGAACTTGCAAAACATGCACATATAGATACGTTAAGGTGGAGCATACCAATAAAAGGCATTTGCTATCGACAAACTGAGAAACAAATCAAATTGTCTATGGGTGGAGAATCCATAGATGAAATAATGCATACATTGCTTATCATTGCTTAATTTGTTGCTTGATTTCATATAGATAATAGATGCAAGGCAAATATGATTACACTACCAACTGTTCTAAAAGTTTAAGCTATTAGTTGAAGGTGTGATTTCATAATAAATTATGCTAATACTCCCCCTCGTGCTTAGTCTAGTCTTGTTTGCCTAATACTGAGTGTGGACATATTTAATTGGAGAGGCAAACGGGCCTCGAAAGATTTGAACTTAGGACCTCAAGCTTTGATACCATGAGAGATTTTGTATCACCACTACCAGTTGTTCTAAAAGCTTAAACTGTTAAATGAAAACATGGCTTAATATTTAATCTCGCTAACAAGTATATATCTAACCTTTGCCATTTCAAGTAATATATGTATGTTCTTAGGAAATTGTTGCAAAAGCTCTGCATATAGCTCCAGACCACCTGCCAATGGACAAAAAGTAGTCTCTAAAGTTAAAACTATGCCTTCAATTACTAATATACTCCCGCAAACAAATTAAACTAACAATATATGCATAGTCGTCCATCATAGCAGCACAATTATTATTGTAATGCACCTGGAAAAGGCAAGATTCGGGTGCATATGAACAAAAATAGCCCACTAATTTTTACAAAAAAAATAGCCCACTAATATAAAATTATTAAAAAGTTAGTATCTAACGTTAATCTCTTCCTTCTCTTTTAGAAATTGACCTACAGGTATACAGCACTTGAGTAAATGAAAAGAATCAAGGATGTTGCATCCGCAGCATGACAATGGCAATTGGTGAAGAATATACTGTCATTATTCCCAATGTCTTTCGTGCTTTCACAAAACATGCTAGAGGTTGCAATTTCGAGGCAAAAGCACCAGTGAAGATCACAAAAGTCTTTTCCATCGTTTGACTCCCATAAAAATAGCAGTGAAGGTCATGACAATTTTTGAATGGTGATGCCACCTCAAAAATTTTCCCAGGATTGGTCTTTCCATTTCTAGCACACGAAAAAGTTGATTCTTAGAAAACGTACATAGGTAGAGGCATTACATTACCTTTGTAGTCATTTGAAGCGATACAACACTGTGCCTCAACATAACGCTGCAAAGAAATACAGATCATCAATTATCATCTCAATTTATTGCTAAATCTATGGAATAACAAGCAGTATTGTCATGACAAGACATCTGAAGAATGTTTCTCAAAGCTTGGTAATCCCACAACTATATGGTATCCCATTGCTTCTAATTAGAAAAGCATTGCTTGTAACTATAGACTGACTGCACACAGATTTCTAACTATTGCAAGGTATCTGTGCAATATGAAAAATTACAGGAGGACCTATACAGGAGAGTAGGATGACTTATGAACAGTGAAAGATGAACAAAAAACAGTAACCTATTTATGACTCTTTCTTCTTTTCACTAAGGATCAAACCCTCATCTGTCCCTTTCCCCACCGCAACCAACTAAGCCAATTGCCCATTGGCTGACTCGTTATTGACTTCTTTTATAAGGAACAAATTTTATTGACTTATGACAACATTAAGTCACCTCTAATTTATCTCAAACTTACTTGCAGCCACCGCATTGAATCGAGATGATCATATGAACCCCTGTTGCCTCTATTTGGAGTCTGAAGTTGCAACAACAAAACAAAAAAAGGCTTACGATTTAATAAACAAAATCTCCACTTATTATAAACGGAATAATCATCAAATGAGAAAAGACTCAGAGCAACAAATTACAATGCAATCAGTTTGCATAACAAATAACAACATAAAACCATAGCAACTAAACTAATGCTTACTAATTGCTGAAGAGATCTGTCTAACTTCTGACACACTAATGGCCTATTGACTTATTTTCTTTACCAACTAAAATAACGTTTGCCTAAAGGTAAAGCAAATTTAGTTTCTAAAGAGATCTGTGAATGTGCTCACACAGTAATGCACTTCTTATGGTTTTGAAATCCAAATAGAGATGATATGGTGCATAATAATAATATCACAGCAACATATAGCTAGTTGGACAAGTAAGGATGTAACCAGAACCCGTCACTTTTTTCTGTGTATGGTTTCATACAGATGGAGATGACAATTTAGACAAGATCATTAAACTTGGACAATCAAGGAAGTGAAAAACAACTGAAACTTTCCTTTGTATCATATACCTGAGGAATCAAAGAGATGATATTCTTAGCAGAAGTTCCCAGCTCAGCCAAAGCTATAATAGCCTCCATGACGAAAAAGCAGTTTCTGCAATACAAATCAAAAGAGAATAAACATGAATTTAAAGAGCTCAAAGCATTTAACGGTAACCCTTTATTGCCATCATATCCTGCAATAAGCTACCTGGCTACTTTAGGAAATAGTTGTGCTTTGTGTACCCAAAAGAAAAAAGACTGAAAATATGCACAGAGTAACAACAATTTGCCATAGAATTGCTTTCTACATCTTTATTCCAAGTTGTCTGAGGAGACACTCCAGCCGATCATATCTCCCAAAACCTGCCAGCCATATTAATATTCAAGGCCATGTGGTGCGAGAATCGCACCACTCTCATGTTAGACTCCTTTTATAAAGCAAAAGCTTGTTTTAGGGTATTGGACTTGCTCAACAATGGTACACCAGTTAAGTGTCTTGCTGTGGTTTTAATTTTTTAATTTGGGTGCAAGCTTTGGCCAACAATCT
The DNA here is from genome assembly GCA_014182575.1 of Eucalyptus decipiens. NCBI lineage: Eukaryota > Viridiplantae > Streptophyta > Magnoliopsida > Myrtales > Myrtaceae > Eucalyptus > Eucalyptus decipiens. The sequence continues at coordinate 18,475,555 of CM024610.1, forward strand.
AACTTTCATTTCGTAATGATTGACTATGGCTTATAGGACGGAGATGACTTAATATGCACACAAAAATGAAACACATAACAACTCGCTAACACACAACACCTGATGCAATTTAAAAGCACAGATTCCAACTTAAAAGCATATGAACAAACCTACCTCAAACACTCTCTATAACAAGCAACAGCAGCACGATTGTGCCGTGAGTTCCTATAGAGCTTTCCCATGAGTAAATTCATTTGCAAAGTTCTCACTTTGCTTGGAATCCCTTCCAACTGTAATAGCAGTGACAAAAGTTAATCATATGATAAAAAAGAGAAAGAAAGATCAAAAGCCCCGATTAGAAAAGAGAATAACAAAAAAGCCAACTGTTTCTAAAACCTAGCTAGCTCTCCTATGATAACACACCATAAGGAACATATTTGCCACAACTAGTAATACTAGAGAGGATTGAAAGCAATGAAGAAAAACCTCGAGAAGGGCGGCTTTATTATCATTCAATGAAGAGTGGCAGGATGCAATCTTGAATTTTACCTATCATGGAAATCAAAAAAGGCAAGAGGCAAAATTTAAACAAGAAATCTACCTAAATAAACCAGGAAACAACATAAAATTGTTCTTTTAAACGAAACTAAGTTTGCAACATAGTGAATTGATCAAACCTCATTTTCATTAACTGCAGATACATTGAAAGAATTCGGAGAAGATGATCTATTCGACGTGGACAATGAGCTTCTGGTACTCGCTGAAGTTTGCTTCGGAATAATTCTATGGTACTGCAAGGCTTGTTTGTACATATGCTGCCAAGGACACATTTTAGAGAATTAACCAAAACAGCTAAACACCCCCCATAAACCATAGGAAATATAAAATTTTTGTGAAACTTACTACAGATGCCAATACAAAAACCATGAACCACCAAATACCAATGCAATGCCATCACATATGTACACAGCACAAACTTGAAGGAGCTCAATACAGGGAGTACCAGAATGCACTAGCAATTGTTCTCCGATACTACCGCACGCAAAACCCGGCTACCCGAATCTAGACACAGATTCCAATAAACACAAAACCAACCCAAAATCACACAGACCCACTGAGTTCCAACCCAATGAAGGAGAGCACTCACGATGGCCCGGCGGTACTCTCTGTCGCGAACCAACGCATCGCCGAGCAGCACCTGCAGCAGAACAAACCCTATAAGGAAAAAGAACAAGAACCCCCCAAAACAACCAAGGAAGAGAGGCGAATCGAGGGTCGAGCAGCACCAGGTTCTCGGCTTTGACGTGGGGGTTGGTTTCGGCATTGACGGAGGACGAAGAGACCAGAAATGAGCCCTGATCGAGGACAAACCCAGGTGGGGGCGTTAGGCAGCAAGGGACGAGCAGCAAAAGCAAGCATACAGTGATAGAGAGAGATAGAGAGATTGTACGAGGATTTGGGCGGAGGCGGAGAGGCCATGGTCGAGGAGGGTGGAGATTTGATCCTTGGGGACGTCCATGGGCTCCGGTCGGCGGCGTCGATGATGATGATTCGGATTCGATCGTTGCCTCTGGAATCGTGCGCGCTCGCCGCCGGCGACGAGTGACGAGTGAGGCTGCCCCGCTGAAACCCGGTTTAGGATCGAGCCCGCTCGATTTTTGGGGGAAATTCAAAAAACCGGAAATGGTACGTTTTCTTCTCGATAAGAGTTTGATTGGATGGATCTTGGCTCGACTAAGGTTATTAAAAGCATAATTTTTATCTTAAAAGAGTTGTCTGTTCAGCCGTGGGTCAAGGCCAAAGACTCCCGTCTCGAATGTATGAATATCATGCTCTATTTTAGCATTTAGAATTCTTATAGACTTGAGTGAAAGTCAAACTGCAATCAGGGATCTGTTAGTAATTTCAACTCCTCCTGATGTCGTGTTGATTGTTTGGATTATAGTCGATGCATTTTTAATGTGTATGTGTATCGCATCTGAAAATGACACTACTGTTAAGATGTAGTTGTATTAGAGAAGTTTCATATCGGAAAATTTATGTGGTGTGGAACAGTTAAATATCATAATTAACTTATAATTTATTGATTTAAATTATTGAATGAAAGTGGATCTAACTGGATATATTAAGCAGTTTATACGTAAATTGTGGCATATGTATCAATTTTGCTTGTTTATAGTTTTTGCAAACTTTGGACATTTTGCAATCACACTAATAAACCAGTGTCATATCTTTCGTAGTTCTTATACCACAACTAACAATACAAAATGATACATCTGATTGTTGCTATTTATACCCACAGCTACTACAATGATATCATTGTAGCATGATGACAAATCTCATGAAATGCTTACATCCTTCCTAAAAAAAAAACCCCTCTTCAAGGCATCTAGATAAATGTAAATTCCTCTAAGTTTAAATTGGTCTTGACATTACTCAATCTTAAGTACACATGTGGATCCTAGGTTTTTGTTCTTTTTCTTTTTTGTCGAAATGTGGATCCTAGGTTGATCAAGAAGTTTTTGGCAATATTTATAAAGTATCGAAAGTTGTTCCTCCTTTGCCGTGATCATACTTATTGGTGTGGCCTTAGCTCTATAGACCTACATCCTTGATGATTGTTTATTGAAGGGCTTGGCCACAAGATTGTACCTCAACCTATCATAACACTTAAATGCTAGCCATTTAGTACTTACCAGAAGAACATGCAAAACTATGTTATGTGTACATACATTGTTGAAGGTCTTGACTTGTAAAGTATGTTGTTTCTGCTGTTTGGAAACACATATGAACAATCACATCCCTCAAAAGTCAAAACAAACTATGATCAACTTATTTGGTTCATTAAACCTCACCCAACTCCCATATTTCATGTCATAAATCCTAATGATCTCTCTAAGCTCGTTAGCATTAGTAAATGGACTCAAGATATGCATACTCATTTTGGCTAATCATGTTCAAGAAACCTACATTCTTAGCTAACATGTCTATATGCAAGCTACCATCTCTAACCTCCCAATCCCTCTCTAATGAATTATCACCATTCAACACTCATTTTTTACATTTCTTCTCCGTAAGTGATCGAGATCAATATTGGCAGACCCATGTTATTTAGCAGTCCTGGCATCTCTACAATCGGACATACATTAGTTCACTTTTCGGAAGCAAAACAACATCGATATGTTTCCATGTTTCGATTTCCATCTACCTGCATCCTTCTCTAACCACAAAATACTTCCCCAAATTTTCATTACCCTTAACTTTCGTTCGCTTCCTAACTTTCTGAATTTTTGCTCGATCTATATAATATATCTTTTACAACTCAAACATTATACATATATATAGGGAAAAGACCACAAAAAATCTCAAATTTTACTAAAAGCGACAAATTTACCTCAAACTTTTTTTGTGACGTAATTCAAATTGTGACACTTTTACCCCCATCAAATGCATTTTTCTCTTTTTTTATTTTTTTTATTTTATGTTCTTCCTTTTTCTTTTTCTTTTTTTCTTCTTCTTCCCTCCGCCGGCCGTGGTAGAGGGAAGCTAGTGTTTGGTGAGGGCTGCCCTCGCTTGGATTGGCTAAGGCCACCCTCATCGTCATTGGGCGAGGACAACCCTCGCCAAATCTAGCAAGGGCCACCTCACTTGCGTCAGGCAATGGGTGCCCTTGCCGGCGTTGAGGGAGGGCCTCCCTTGCCAGATATCGGTGAGGGCACGAGGGAGGCTCTCGCCCGACCCAGCCGAGGGCTGCCCTTGCCCAACGCCAGTGAGGGTGGCCTTAACCAACCTAGGCAAGGGACCCTCGCCTGATGTCGGTGAGGGCAGTCCTTGCCGAACGCCAACTTCCCTCCACCATGGCCGACGAAGGGAAAGAGAAAAAAAAAAGAAAAAGACCAAAATGCCCCCCATAGTTTAGGGTAAATGCGTCCCACAACATAAATTTAGAGTTTTTGTATCACAAAGAAAAAAGGTTTTAGGATAAATGTGTTACGGTTGATAAAGTTTAGGATTTTTAACATTAAAAAAAATATATATTTTGAGTAAATTTATCACTTTGAATAAAGTTTGTAGTTTTTCGTAGTTTTTTCCATATATATGTATGTATTTGTCGGAGAAGTTTTTCATGTGGGCTAATCACCGACTCACCGTCTTGGCCCAAGACCGAAGGATCACCCTCTCCACCGTCTCTCTCCATCGCTCGCTCGCTCGCTCTGGGCTCTGCGATTCCATGGAGTCGACGTCTTCTCCATCTTCTTCTTCTTCCTTCTCGAAAACGGGCTTTCAGTTCTTCCCATCGCCGCCGCGAGAAATTCCTCTCCCGGGCGATCCCACCCTCGATCCGAAGGCCAGTCCTGCCCGATATGTCTCGAGAGCATCGAGGACGGGCGGCGCGGGGCGGCGGCCTTCCTCCCCACCTGCCTGCACGCTTACTGCCTGGACTGCATCCGCAGGTGGAGCAGGCTGAGGCGGAGGTGCCCTCTCTGCAACGCTGGCTTCCGCTCTTGGTTTCGCCAGACCGGCCGCCGTCGCGAGGGATTTCTCGAGGAGCGGTTGCCGCCGGCCGACGGGGACGGCGAGGCCCGCCGGCGAGCTGGTTCGGCCCCCCTCATTCGCCGAAGGTTAGGGTTTTTCTCTGCCGTTCCAGATTCCGATGCTTTTTCTAGGGGGCGGTGGATTAGCTTTTTTGACGGGTTTTCAATTTGAGTTCATTGCAAGTGCGTTTGGATATTGGGTTTCACGATATTGGAAGGGGGAATTTGGATTTTGGAATTTGGGGCTTCTTTTTGAAGTCAAATCTACTGAGGTAGGTTGAAGTATGAGCCTCAAGTACTGGGGTTTAGATGTTCAGGTGGTATATGATTGCATTGGCTGTGCAAATTACTAATTGATCGTTTGATTCTAACTCGTGAATGTATTGAAATCCAAAGGTTCAAATCAGAATTTATTAAGGATTTAGATATGCTGGAGAATTTGAATTCCTTTGAATTTAAGGGCTATCATAAGATTAATCCCGACTATGAGAGGAAATATTAAGGTAAATTCGCTTTCCAATTTAGCCTTTGATGAATGCTGTGTAAGTGTACTTCCTTGCCTTTATTTTTGTGGCTCTACTTGGCCTTTGATCAAATGTGTTGGTGCCGTTGGCATGTAATTGAAAGTCAAGTTTTTTGGTTTTATAGAACTATCCGAATATCAAGAGATGAGTTGAATGGTTCTACCCAGCGGACCAGGCCAGATCCATGGCGAAGATCATTTGGGAGGCCAGGCTCTGTTCCTGCTGATGTTGTAGCTGCAAGAAAACTACAATGGCGTGCCAGGTACGCATAAGACACAGCAGAAGTGATCAATTCTAGATTGGTTCACTTTAGTCAATTTCACATCCAGTTGCATACTATATTGTGGATAGTATGTTCTGTCCTAGGTGTACTACACATGTTAACTTTATCCTTTATATGTACCCATATATTAATAGTTTGTAGTAGCCACTCATTTTGTTGTTCTGATTTCAGAGAATGTAACATTTTCTTTTTTGTAGCATATACAACCGACTCTTGCAGGCTGTTCCTTCTTCCAGGAACTCTCAGGTATTCGAACTTCCCATTCTGCTGATTTCAGTCCATTCTGTTCATTTTGTACTCGAAATCCTTTATTGGTCTAGGCAAGAGGTTTGCTGTTAGATATCCTAGTCATCTTTAATTTTTTTAATTTAAGAAGTATATAGTTTATGTCCATATGACTGCTTTTGCGTTTACATTCCTGGGGAGATAATGTTTTCGTTCAGCTTTAGAGAGAAATCAGTTTTGTCACTTCTCTGCACAAATCATAAGTCCTACATCTAGTTCTTGATTAATTTAAGTAACTGGTGTTTTAAACATCAGAGTGGTGTAGCAGGGTTAGGTCAAGTTTATATTTCATAGCTTAACCAGTTGAATTGCTTGTTCAATTTTGCCATTGAATTCATAGGCAATGTATCTGGTATTATAATACAAGCAAAGACAGAAACACAGTCTCAGTTGGCAAAGGCTTGCATGCCCAAGGTTATGGGTTTCATTGTTTTTCCCTATGAAATCAATGTTTTGTACAGAGTTATAGCCTACAAGTGAATTTGAAATCCATTGTATGACATCTAATCTAAGTTAATGACAGCACATTCAGTTAACTCTTGAGCATGGGTGAACATTTTCCAAGGGGTGGACTACCATGCTAAACCTTTTAATAGTGTATTAATCTGTCGAGCTGGGTTGAGGAGTTGAATTGCTTAGAAACCTAATACGGTTGATTTTGACCCAGAGTGAGTTTGGGGATGAATATCGGACTGGATCCAAATTCAGTTCCTGGTTCAACCAATTACTCCTTTCTGGTTTGAGAATATGATTTTCAAATCAAGCTTCGATGCTTTTCCCCCCTTTCTCATAGATTGTCTATTCTTTAATTCAGTAAATTTCTCATCTCTTCACTTCCTCATCTTCCCTTTTCCACTTTGTAATAGCTTCCTCATCTTTACAGGGCTTGCCAAGAGATAGTGGTTGGAAGGAAAGGATACTACAGAGAATAGAACCATGGACTCGGAGGGAGTTAGAGGCCATTCTTGGGGACCCAGATCCTTCTGTTATAGTTCATGTAGTGACCTCAGTGTTTATTTCAACCTTTGAGAAGAAACAAAATATCCCACATGGACAGCTGGGTGAAGATGTGGTTGCTTCTCTATGGCCTTTTCTACATGATCGAACCCACATGTTCTGGCATGAATTAAGGTTTGTAAATTACATCCTAAGTTTTCTGGAAGGTGCTTCCTGCTGGTCATTCAGAGTCCTATGCTGTTTGCAAAAAGGTAGAATACCATGCATGTGTGTTTGCGGGTAGAAGACTATCTTGCTTTTCTCTGATGTTGATTCCCAGGTTAAAATTTGATCATACTAGGACTTTGTGCCAATGAGGACTGTCTCTCTTGCTAGATTTACCTTTTGATGTCAAATTGATGTTTTCTGCATGGTTGTTGTGCATCTTTCTTGTATTAAAATATACTAGATGTAATTGTTGTTGCAGATGTTTTGCTGAGAGTTCGCTTTCTTTGGAAACATATGATGCAGTCGTCGAGTACAGGAAGTTGCAATAGCTGTCAAAGATGGATATTGTTTCTGCCCAGTTTGAGGAGGGTATTATGTGGGAGGTGCATAAGATTAAGAGGATGCTGATTAGAGGAAATCTGCAGATCTTAAACTGCTTCACCTGCTAGTCTGCTTAATATAAATGAACAGTGATGTGGCATGAATCTCAAAATGATGACATGGATGATTGAGATGAAGTGTTAATGCTGACAGCAGATTTTCTCCTGTCTAAGATGGTGATTTGCAGTATCATCTACAAATTGACCCTGGAATTTTGACCAATCCTAATCTGGCAAAGCTACCCGTACTAAAGCTTCAAAATCTTCTCGTTGGAACTATTGGCATTGCCATTCAGGTGATAAAAACCACTTCTTGCACAGATTACAATTTACATATGCTCAAAGTCAGGCATATCAAAGCCAATCTACAAAGCTGGTTTATATTTTAAGTGGATTATTAGTAAATGGGTAATAATATTCACTAGTTGAATTTCCTTCATCCTTAAGGGTAGTGCAGATAGCAGAGATGACACTGGTTGAACTTTGTATGCTGTGATAGCTTAAGAATTTTCTTTCATCTGAGGTTGTTGCAATGGAGTCATATTTGAGTTGTGAAAGCCAGTTGGCCTCCTGGGTCCTGACTCCTAATCTTTAACAGTCTTGTCTTGCAGATCTGCCTTCATGCAGGAGCTGCAGTTCTGCTGCAGCTTTCTGAGTCAGGTCGTATACGGCACACCATCTCGTGGACATGCACCCCCCACCATTTTTGTACTCTTGTTTCATGCACGTGAGGAAAAGAAAGGAGGATCTGCTTACGTCAGTACATTTGGTTAATTTTCTTCCTCTACTGCAAAGTTGGTGTTTCCGTGCAAGCTCAAATATGGGAAATTCTAGTCACAGCATGTCCCATCTTGATTATTTGATGTTGCTACATAAGTTAAGTTTGTTGTCCAAATGAATGGATTCTTAACATGCTGTGACATAATTGCAACATAATTTAAGGGTGTGTTTGATTGGACTTTTAGGGAAAGTTTTGGGAAGATGCAAAGGGTTTTAAGTCAAAAGGATTTTCAAAATGTAAATTGCATTTGTTAAATTGTAGTCTAAAAGTCTATTGTGAAGTACTTTGAGCAAAATTATATTTGGAGAAATTATATTTACGAAGGACCTTTATTAATAAAAAAAAAAAAAATAGCTGGCGATGAAGGGGGCAGCAATTGCTGGTGATCCAAATCTATTGCTGGTGGTTGTCGTATGAGGTTGCTAGACCTCAAGTGGCCTCCAGAGATTGCTAGTGAGGGCCACCCGAGGTCAGATGACCCCCGGCGAGGGTTGCGCAACCTAGGGGAGACCTAGCCTGAGGTCACATGGCCTGGTGAGGACCGCCTAGTTGCCCAAGACCCTCGCTTGGGTCACGGAGACCAAGATCGCGCAACCCTCGCGGAGGTCACTATGACCTTGATGGCACGGAGGTCATGACCCTCGGTGGAGATGGTCACTTGGGTCACCATGACCACAATGGCCTCTCCCTAGCTTGTCGTTGCCGGTAGCTCGTTACTGTCCCCTCACAGCCCTTTGCAACATCGTTGGCTGATCTCAATGGAGAAGATGAGCAAATCAAAGAACAAGGGCAAAATCAGAAAATAAAGAGTTAATGAGGATAGTTTTGAAAGAAATTTTTTTACTAGCCCTACCCAAATTTGCATGTCAAGAAGGCCGAAACCTAAGACATCTTAAGACCAGCCTTGGAATTTTAGCCTTCTGAAGCCCCAAAGTCCCTTCCTAAGCCCATCCCCAAATGCAGCTAGTCTTTCATCCAAATGAATTCATTTTAATGTCCTGTTACATTTGCCCGATACAGATTGCTTCCGTGATGCGTAGTTTTGAGGACCAGACGGATCTAGACCATTCATTTTTGTAAAGCTTGCAAGGGATCTGCGGATTGAATGGCTCTTTTCTTTTCTTTTTGGCAAATTCCGTGCATACCGGGGGAGAAACAATTTGACGTCTTCAATAGGTAACTTACTTTTTAATGTTCTGCCTAAGCAAATAAGAATGACTGTTAGTTCAATAATTACCAGACAAAAATTTTAGACAGTATTTACTTTATTGACTTGAGCTGGTTACATGACAAACATAAGGTTAAAGGTCATATCATGAACACTGCCCTGTTGTATTTTTTTTTTTTTTTTTTAAAATAGTATTTCCAATTAGTCACAGATAATGAAATCACTTTGTAACGTATAATATCTTCTCTTATACATAATATAAGATTTGTGGGTTCAAACTTCACAAATTTCAATTTTAGATTAGAAGTTTCAATTTTGACTTATCATGCAACTTTACATAAGGGAGAGTTTGGTTTTTTAGGGGTGATAGGAGAAAATTTGATAGATAAGTCATCCTTACTGCCACTCTATAGAATTTTACATGAGATTTTCACATCATAAGACACCTCGTTCAATTCTTTCAAAGTCATTGGGTCATTTTTCTTGTTCAAGAATCTCCTCCCTTCTTCCTATACGGACTATATATATGTGTGTGTGTAATAAATTAGCTTTCTTACGTGAAATTTATTTCATGTTATATGCTTCAGTTTTTGTTGAGACTTAAACCGCGTTAGCCTGTGAAACACTGCAACGAAAAACATGTTGTTAAGAAAGTCTGAATACGTTTCCGCCTTACTTAAGATAGTTTTAAGCCACATGTTTCAAATTGATATCAAACCAAAGGTCTCGAGTTCAATTTGTCGTGCTACCTTTTCACCCGTTCATCAATTTCATTCCTTTATAAGCCTTGAAATTCAATAGTCCCGACAGATGCCCTGTGAATGTTTGGGGGTAGCACATGTTTGGCCTTGGATTCCATTAGTCCTGTTGCCTAATGGGGGCTCTTCTCTTTGCCGGAAATGGTGGTGTCTGGTAAATTTTGTCAAACGACATTCGGGAGTGCGGTCATGTCCATTTGACCCTTCAGCTCTCAGAGGACGCCATGAGGGCGGTGGTGGCACAACCAAACCCGCGATTTATCGCGGCTATTTCGCGGATCTTTTTGTCAATTACGCAAGGGAACGCACGTTAGGGTTGCATGCCAAAACGTGGTCAAAAAGAGTCGAACAAAATTTAATGCTTATTCTATATTCAAAAAAGTTATGCGATTCAGAAAGGCGACCTCAAAGTGTATATGGTCATGATTAATCGAATTGATGCAGGTCATATTTTCATCGTTTTTTTCTTAGACAACTCATATTTGATTTACGAGATAAATTGTCAATTTGATCATAAATCTATTATACAAATATCAATTCAATCATGAACTTTTCAATTTTGTCAATTGAGTCCTAAATTTTCACGTAAAATTCCAAGGTAGTTCAATCACCTAGTTTTCCATTGGAGATTGTTGACGTCGCAATGTGCCACTTCAAAAGACCGGAAAGATTGGAGATGACTAGATCATCATATTAATAATTTTCGGTAAAAGTTGGTAGAATGATTATTTTGAAATTTTGTACAAAGATTTATGATTCATTTAATAAAAATGGAAAATTTAGAAGTGAATCAAACGTTCGTACAATAAGATTAGGACTGATTGAGTTACTCCAAGAAAGATATTTCACCAAACCCCAATAATTTCCACGGTCAAAATCATGGTGCAGCCAACGAGAGAGGGCGTGCGGTGTTCCCTCTCAAATCATCACCTTTTTCCACAAGGACATGGCTGAATCTTTGGTGGGTCACGCCCCTTCTTTCGTGGTCTGATTTCACCAGCGCGAGCTGCCCTGGATTGGTTCCCTACACAAGCTTTACCTAACCAAGAAAAAGCATTCAGAATAAAATAATATAAATTACGACAAAATGAAGTCATCGAGGCCCTCATGCGAGGTTAATCAACCACTTTCATCATGCACCCTTTGAAGATTCTAATTTTCTTTAGCTGGCCACGTTAATGGCATTTGAGAAACATTTGTGTTTTGCCTGTCGTTGGTGAAATTAAATCGACTTTTTCTAGAAAGGTGTTGATTGTAAGCAGTTTTGGACTTAGTAACATTTGCCAGCATCCTGAAGGTGTTTATTGACTTTTTTTAAGAGATAAGTGTTGCTAAGGAATCATTACTTATGATCTCATCACCTTAAAGACTAAAAAAGTAATTGTATTTTTTTTTTTGTCGAGTAAAAGTAATTGTATTTGACCACCCGTTATTCTCATAAAATTTGTCTTTCTATTGAATAGCAAAATGACTACGCGAACTACTTACAATGCTTGCTTGTTTATTGATAATTAGTGGGATAAAATAGCTCTTTTTATCATTTGCTCTCATGCAACGTGGGAGGTCATGTCTAGTAATATTATATGGATACTACCTATCACGACCTCAACTCCATTTCCAAGGTCTTGAGCTGCTAGGGTTATTTTTGCAACGTCCTAGACTCGTCGCCATCTCGATTCTTTTTATCTTATTATCATACACATGTGGAAACATGAATAAACAACTCATCGGACAAACAACAACGGGAAGACTGTGACATATATTACATAGAACATTTATATTATATTAGTACTTTTATGAGTCATTTCTCTATGGGCCATCTTTTTATTTTACATCACACTAAAGTTTCCACAAGGCCAGGAGAATTTCCTATCTCCTTTAGCATGATTGCAGCTCCCAAAATTGATGTGGGACTTCCATGCCTACAAGATTGAAAGATGAAGGAGTGAGTCTTAGGAACTCAATAAGTAAAATTCCTAACTTTCTACTATGAAAGCATATCATCATCAAAGTTTAGCAAGTACAATACTCGCAAATCATGTCAATGGCAGATCAAGAGCAAACTTATTGTTACATCTCGAATACATGCAAATATCCATAACGGCATGCTTCAATGCATGCTTACCTTCGGCCTACAACTAACACATTAAAATATCATGCTTATGCATAATCGACACTCATGCAATTCATTCATCATCGTCCCGACTCGACCAAGCCCCCCCGGCTTGACTGGGGCTTCCTACTTCTTGATGGGCTTCCTCATTTGACTAGGGCATCCCGGCTTGATTGAAGCTTCTTGGGGCTACTTCCTGAGGCTTACAGGTTCAAGACCCAAGCATCCTAACTCAATCAGAGCATTTTGGCTTAATTGAGGATCGCCGCCAATGCTGTGTGGCGGCGAACGCTTTTTCCTCTTTAAGTGCACACATATATGTATCAGACAAACCGATTATTATCTTTTCTCTTAGCCAACACATGCATAACCCGAAGGCGTGCTCATTCGTTTGTGCGTGTCATGAATTCTTGTACTTCACTAATAAATATGTCAGGAACGATCCTTAGTACGTAACTTGAATCAATCATTTAGCACCGATCCTTGCACTGAACAAAGCTTGGTAACGACACCCCTCAATACCAAGCTAAGACTTTGAGGCTTGAGTACACCTTACTTTAGTGACGATTCTAAGCTTGACGTACCTTGGTTTCAACCTGATGTGAAAACTTGTGCTGTGAATGACCCTTGACTTGTGGTTTGATTCAACACCAAGCACAAAGTCCCCGCACCAATTTGAACTATAGAATCGGCATGCTTTAGTTCCTAACCAAGACCTCATGAATTTGGACGATCCTCGTACCGATCAAGACATAGAATCAACACGCCTCAATGTCGATTTAGGACCTTGTGGTCTTGGGCAATCCCCGCACCAAGCAAGACTTGGACTTGGCAACATATTTATGCTAAACCGAGGCTTTATGGCTTGGGCAACTTTGTTTTGCGATAAACTTAACCCGAACGAACCTCGATTTCATTTTGGACATAAACGACTCTAACACACAGCCATGTATAATAGCAAGCAAAATCAAACAAAGGATATCACACACTACCCACGGCTTAATGGGTGAGCACTTAGCTAGCTTCAATAATGGGATTTACTTTCTTAGAGGAAAAAGAAGAATCTTATTTACATTGGCAAACCTCAAGAACTAATTTGAATGGCTTGAGGGGTTGATGGCGGAAAGCCGAGAGAAAGAAGGAGGAGAAGGAGGATAGGCGTGAATGGCTAGAGGGCTTAAAGTAGTGGAAATGAATGGAAGCCCCTCCTATTTATAGGCATCAAGTTCATCATTACTCATCCAATCAACCCAATCACATTTTTTAAAGTGGCATGGCTATGAGCTTGAGGTGGCAAGCATAGGTCACAAGGTGGCACACCTATTTGGAAAGGTGGCGCACTTAGTTCTATGATGTGGAGAGCTAATGACTTAATGTCATCATTTAAAGCCTTGCTTGTCTTCTTTTCATTGGGCCACATGAGCACTTAGCTCATTATTAAGAGAACAAGTCATTATGGATAGATGGCACCCTAAAAGATAAGGTGCATCAAGGCCATAGGATAGCCATAATTTGCCCCAATGTGTCATTCTCATTGGGACATTTGGCCTAATTCTTTGCATAATCCTCAAGGTGAATCCTTGGTAATCATGGCCAAATCTAGAAGGATCTAGGTGAAATGGTGAGTCACCCTCCTTCATGAAGAAGCTAGGGTGTTTTAGAGAATTATATTTTGTCCATTTCTAAGCAAAATGGCAACCATGGAGAACTAGACCTTTGAAAATGCAAACGAGACCAAGCAAGGGTTCTTTGTGTACATCCCTAAACAACCATTCTAACACACTCGAGGTTCATAGCTAAGTCTCCCTCAATGTGGTTGTCATAGGCAAGTTGCCTTTCTTGGCTAGATTGGTAGCCTAAGGCACGACTTAATGACTGGCCCTTAGATCGACTCCGGTCGGTTGTAGGCCTCATCCAAGCCAACTCCATATTGTCATGTGACTATTTGAGATCGGTTAGATTTATACCCAACACGCGGTCGTCTAGAGTTGAATCATGGTCATCCACGATCGGTGCATGACCAAGCGAAATCACCTGCAAATGGTGCATGATCATTTGGATCGATCTATGATTGTTGACTAATCTGTGGTGGTTGTGACAATCTCTTGATCAACCCTGACGGTTGGGTAGTCGTCCATTAACTGGACTGCTTAGGTCGATGATCGTGCTCATGGGATTAGTCCATGGTTGTTCTCTTGATCAATCCATAATTGGCATATGGTCAAATCTTGAAATGATCCACGATCTATCCTTAACTGGCACACCATATTCATAGCCACTTATCATAGGTCGAAAATCGGGATGTTACAACTCTCCTCCCTAAAAGAAATTTCGTCCCCAAAATTTCAGAATGTACTTGATCCTTGAATAAGTACAGGTACTTACACCTTATGGTCTTCTTTCCCATGTTACTTCCTCCGTTTCATAGTGTCGACATAGGACCTGTACTAAAGAAATGACCTTACTTCTTATCACTTGCTTTCTTCGATCCACGATCCAAACTGGCTTCTCAATGTCATCAAGCACGTGTTCGATCGGGCTCATATTTCTCAACATAGATACATGGGCAGAAGTACAGCGCAAGTGCCACAACTTGGCACGCCGAGACACTTAAGTGCCATAACTTCCAAACGGTACACTTAAGTGCTTTTTTTTTTTTTTTCGAGTGGGACACTTAGTGCCACCTCCGGCGACTCTTGCCGGTACAATTTTTCCCTTTGTCATCTACTTCGACCTTATCGAAGTCCAAAGACGTGTATCGCCGCCTCCCCGCCGCCGCCGGAAGGGCCGGCGACGGAGTGGGGATCGGGCTAAAATTTTCTTAATTTTTAAAATTTTCTTAATTTTTCTTAATTTTTAAAACTTAATTTTTTAAAATTTTAAATTTTCTTTTTTTTTAGATACATGAAACACATTGTGCATTTGAGCAAGTTTCAACGATAACGCCAACCGATAGGCCAAATTCTCAATCCATTTGAGCAAGTTTCAACGATAACGCCAACCAATAGGTCAAATTCTCAATCCTTTCTGGGATTTCAAATGGTCTTATGTACCTAGGGCTTAGTTTCCAAAATAGAATATGCCTTTCAGGATGATACCTTGAGGAAAACATGATCGCATACCTGAAATTCTAGGTTTTTTCATCGTCTATCTATATAACATTTTTATCTTCCCCAAGCAATTGTAATGTCACTTTGTCTTCATCTGAGCACCTCAAGAGTGTGAATATCTTTTCCATTTTTTTAACCCATAAATGAGCCTCTCTGGGATTTCTTGTCCCAGTGAATCTCAAGGGCTATAACTTCAAGAATTGCTCTATCAATCCTTGCATAGGATGGTCACCATTACTATTCCTATTACTAGTGGTGGAAGTAGAGACTAATTGCTGTTGAGCTTGTTGCTCTATCAAGCTTTCAATGGTCACTAATGCTTGTAGAATTCCGTTTAGTCGGGGGGTCCTCTTTCAACTTTCCTTTCGAAGTCACTTGATCCCGAGCACTCATGTTGTCTACTAATGGGACAACTATAGGAATTCTAGGGATGTTTTCTCTACAAGCACAAGTAAAGATTAGTAGTTCAAATTTATCGTTAGGAAAATCTATCAAACAAGACAATCACATGCATGGAATGTTTTTCCTAATAACTATCCCACGACTCTCAACACACCTTATCACTCCAAATAATAAATCTCATTATGATATCAAAAACTGTCATGATCCCAACTCTATCTCTAAGATCTTGAGCGACCAAGGTTATTTTCGCGACGTCCCAAGCTCGTCACTATCCCGATTCTTTTTATCTTATTATCATGCATATGCGGAAACATAAATAAACAACTCTCCGGACAAACAATGGCTAAAAGACTGGGACATATATAATATAAAACACACTAATTTATATTATAATAGTAATTTTACAAGCCATTTTTCTATTGGCCATCTTTTCTTTTCACATCACACTAAAGTTTTCACATAGGTGAGGGGAATTTCCTATCTCCTCTAGCATGACTGCAACTCCCAAAATTGACATGGGACTTCCATGCGTACAAGACTAAAAGATGAGGGAGTAAGTCTTGAGAACTCAATAAGTAAAAATCCTAACTCTCTATTAGGAAAGCATCTCATCATCAAAGCCTACTAATTACAACACTCGCAAATAGTGTCGATGACAGATCAAGAATAAACTTATTGCTATATTTCGAATACATGTAGATATCCATAATGACATATTTCAATGCATGCTTACCTTCGGCTTAACAATGAACACAACAACATATCATGCTTATGCATAACTAGCACTCATGCAAATTCATTTAATGTTGTCCTGGCTTGACCAAGCTCTCCTGGCTTGACTAGGGTTTCCAGCTTTTGAATGGGCTTCCTGGCTCAACCAAGGCATCTCGACTCAATTGAGGCTTCTTGGGGCTAGCTTCCTAAGGCTTTTGGATTCAAGACCCAAGCATCCTAGCTCAACTAGGGCATTCGGGTTCAACCGAGGCATCTCGTTCAATGAATGATGCATTGTTGCCAATGCTGTATGGCAACAAATGCTTTTTCCTCTTTAAGTGCACGCATATATGCATTATGCAAGCCAGTTCTTATCTTTTCTCTTAGTCAACACATGCATGGCTTGAAAGCATGCTCATTCATTCATGTGTGTCATGAATTATTGTACTTCACCAATAAATATGTCGGGACCGATCCTTGGTCCGTAACTTAAACTGATCACTTAGCACTGATCCCCGAACTGGACAAAGCTTGGAAATGGCATGCCTCAATGCCAAGCCAAGACCTTGAGGCTTGGGTACACCTCACTTTAGTGAAGATCCTAAACTTGATGTACCTCATTTTTGACCCAATGTGAACACTTATGCCATGAATGATCCTCGGCTTGTGGTTTGATTCAACGTTAAGTGCAAAATCCCCGCACTAATTCGAATTATAGAATCGACATGCTTTAATGCCTAATTAAGATCTTGTGGATTTGGGCGATCCTGGTAGCAATCAAGGCATAGAATTGACATGCCTCAATGTCATTTTAAGACCTTGTGGTCTTGGGTGATCCTCGCACCAAGTGAGACTTGGACCCAGCAACCTATTTATGCTGAACTAAGGCTTTATGGCTTGGGAGACTTTGTCTTACAATGAACTCAACCTGAAGGAACGTCAATTTCATTTCGGACATAAACGACTCAAACACACAGCCATGTACAATAGCAAGCAAAATCAAACGAAGGACATCGCACACTACCCATGGTTTAATGGGTGAGCACTTAGCTAGCTTCAATAGTGAGATTTACTTTCTTAGAGGAAAAAGAGGAATCTTACTCACCTTGGCAAACCTCAAGAACTAACTTGAATAGCTTGGAGGGTTAGTGGTGCAAGGCTGAGAGAAAGGAGCAGTAGGAGGATGAGGAGGAGGAGGATATGCATGAATGGCAAGAGAGCTTAAAGTGGTGGAAATGAATGGAAGCCTCTCATATTTATAGGCACCAAGTTCATCATTACTCATCCAAGTGGCCCAATCACATTTGTGGCATGTCTATAACCTTAAGATAGCAAGCGTAGGTCGCAAGGTGGTGCACCTAGTTCTATGATGTGGAGATCTAATGACTTAGTGCCATCATTTAAAGCCTTGCTTGTTTTCTTTTTATTGGGCCACATGAACACTTAGCTCATGATTAAGGGAACAAGTCATTATGGATAGGTGGCACCCTAAAAGATAAGGTAGCATTAAGGCCACATGATAGCCATAATTTGCCCGAAGATGTCTCATTCTCATTGGGACATTTGGCCTAGATTCCATGCTTAATCCCTAAGATGAATCCATGGTAATCATGGCCAAATCTAGAAGGATCTAGGTGAAATGGTGAGTCACCCTCTTTCATGAAGAAGCTAGGGTGTTCTAGAGAATCCTATTTTGTCCACTTCTAAGCAACATGGCAACCATGGAGAAATAGGCCATTGAAAATGCAATTGGGACCAAGCAAGGGCTTTCTGTATACATCCTCTAACGACCATTCCGATACACCCGAGATTCGTGGCTAAGCCTCCCTCGGTGGAGTTGTCATAAGCAAGGTTGTCTTTCTTGGTTAGATTGGTGGTTTAAGGTGCGGCTTAATGACCGGCCCCTAGATTGACTCTGGTTGGTTGGATTGATTCCTAGATCAACTATAGACTTCATCTAGGCCAACTTCCTATTGTCATGTGATTGTTTGAGATTGGTCAGATTTATACTAGATACACGGTCATATCAAGTCAAATTATGGTCATCCACAACCAATGCATGATTGAGTGGAATCACCCGCGACTGACGCATGACCATTTGGACTGATCCATGATCGTTAATTGATCCGTGGTGGTAGTGACCATATCTCAATCAACCTTGATGGTCAGGTAGTCATCCATTGACCGAACTGCTCGAGTCCATGATCGTGGTCATGGGATTGGTCCACGGTCGTTCTCTTGATCGATCCGTAATCAACATATGGTCGAATCTTAGAACGATCCACGACCTATCCTTGTCACTAGCACACTAGGTTCATAGTCATTTTTCATAGGTCAAAAATCAGGATGTTACACTACCAGCACCAAGGTTTCGCAAAATGTGAAAATCAAAGGGCAAAAAACAAACTTATTACATTAGTACCAATCCAATACTAAACCTTTCAACTAAATTAATTCATTATAAACTTTTTCATATTAGTATAAATTCAATCCATGTGGCAAATTTACATTGGCATTCATTGACGTAAATGCCGATTATCCTACGTCACACAATTGGTGCTGGCATTGACGTTACTTATAATTTAATAATATATATATATAATTTTTTCTTTTTTTTTTCCTTTCCCTTTTCTTTTTGACGTGAGGGTTGGCCTCACTAGGCCCCACTTGGGTGAAGGCAAGGCCCCCCCTCACCAGACCTATCGAGGCCAACTGTCATGCAAGTTAGGGTGGCCTCATTAGGCCTTGCCTAGACAAGACTAAGACTCACCATAGCTAACCCTTGCCTAGGTGAGGCTGCCCTAGCTTAGGTGATAGTTAGCCTCCTTAGATCTAATGAGAGGGGCCTCGTCAATCCTCGCCCTCACCTAGCTGAGGCTACCTCTCATTGACCATGGCCTATGGTCGGTGGTCGGTTACAAAAAGAAAAGGGAAAGGAAAACATAAAAATTATAAAATAAATATATTTAAAAATATTGACGCCAATGCCAGTTATGCCAATTAGGACGACTATAGCCTACATGAGTTATTTTTGCCTAAATTGGTCAAATAGACTAAATCCGTATCAATGTGCAAAAACTTATGACTAAAATTGTCCAATATTAAATTGATACCAATATAATATGTTTAGGACATTTTGGTACTTCTCCCTAAAATTGGAAGTGGATATGTTATTCAATAATAGCAAAACTTGCATTAAAGGTCCTGAATCTTGTACTTGAATTTCAAGTTCTTCAATTAGTTCAATGAAGTTTTCGATAGTCCTAAGGCTTTCAATTGGT
This sequence comes from Eucalyptus decipiens, assembly GCA_014182575.1. Classification (NCBI taxonomy): domain Eukaryota; kingdom Viridiplantae; phylum Streptophyta; class Magnoliopsida; order Myrtales; family Myrtaceae; genus Eucalyptus; species Eucalyptus decipiens. Next base: position 18,495,032 of record CM024610.1, read on the forward strand.
GCAATCAAGTTTTCAACCTTCACCAAAAATGTAACCGATCATAAATCTAGATTGACAACTGCAATTTAAGATTTGAATGGGCAATTTATGAGAGCCACATAGGTGATTTTCAATATTGTTAATAGAAAAGACTTGTATTGCATTTGATGAAAAAAGCTTGAGACTAAATTGCATCAATTGTATGATTTAGAATTCTATTACATTCCCACGTAAGGTTTAGAACTTGCAATGCACTTTTTCCCCCGATGAACATTTCAACCTATAAAGAGACCTCGCAATTGCTCGGGCTTTCGATGTGGATCATCCGGTTTGGGTCAATACCAGCTCGGCTCGTAAAGCTAGTCATTTCAAATAGGTTGAGATTTATATAGCTCTATCTGGTCCTATTCGGGTTGAGTTGGTCCTATTTGTTATATTACAATGGTTCGCCCATAATGGGGTGCGTTAAGAGGTATCGATTCGTCTTTATGTGATATGATTGAGAGGTACCTTTTCTAGAAGTGTGAATGATTATTTATTAAGGATAAGTTAAATAACCTCCTAATGACTTGATAAGTATAACAACAATAGAAAAGAATGTTTAGAAAAAATAATGTTCTCCTCTCTCCATCAATGAAAAACACACATAAGGCTTCCATTACTTTTTTGAGAAGACGATCGGCATTAAGGTTATGGAATGAGAATACTTTCCTTGTGATTGTATTCGGACCATTGTGAAGTCGTACATTCATCCATTGTGTACTAGTGATGCAATGTATATTCCTAAGCAATCCCTTTTGTTGTGCATCAAAAAGTTAGTCGTTTCTTCCCTGACTCTTATATAACAGTAGTATCAAAGGCCACGTTTAAGATCTCTATCTTATTTTTCCAACGAGTTTTCATTTGCTATTTGATACAGAGATCATTAGGAATTGAACTTAATCTCGTATGCATGTTTGTTTCGTTGAAATTGTTGCATGAATGGTCAATACGAACCGATGCGAAAAATGGGTTTGGAGGTTGAAGACGACCATTCTGTTTGGCCTACTCTCAAAATATTTTTCCAAGTGAAAATTGATTTTGACTATATGGGATGAAAGATCTTGTTGAAAAAAGTAGAGCAGTGGTTAGAACACCACAAAGGGACGCTATACATGCCTCCATGTGTGAATACAAGCCATGACGTCGCCAACCATGTGCCACATGCATGGACAGATGCTAGGATTGCCTAGTGCGAGCGTAGTACAAGCTCGGCGGGAGGCTAATGTCATGATGGCATTAGCTACTCGGATCGAGACTCGACCTGATGACATCATCGAATTGACTCGATTGACAACCCAACTTGAAGATTGACTCGTTGACCGATCAAGGCGATCTAACCGATCTGTTGATTGGACTGGCTTAAGGGCCGAATTTGCCTGGGCACGTGTGCCACACGCACTGCATAGGCGCGCGGGAGCTTCAATAGAGAGCAATTGGTGTCATTGTGTTTTTATTGAAATTCTTTACATTATGGTATAGTTATTTTATATTTTTGAAGCTTTTAAATATACAAAAGTGCATACGAAACCCTAGATAAGCATATTTTTAGGGTATTATTGCATTTTTGTCTTTTTTACTTGTATTTTCCTATGGTTTTTGGAAATACATAAGCTAGCCTAAGTATAAATGGCCACGTATAGACTGTTTAGAGTATGATTCAATGATAGCATATATAAGATTTAACGTGCATGCAATTTCTTAGTTTCGAGCAAACTCAAACAATGGTTGGAGATTTTTGTTTTTCTATTTATATTTTGAATTCCGCATATGCTTATACTTGATACGTTGGTTCACATCCTTCTATGCCCTATGATCATTAGAGATAATGTAATCACTACACTAGGTATTTCTAATTATCTTTTCTAGTAATAGTTCGTAAGTTGGTAGAGTTTAAAGGAATTCTCTCCTTGAACTTAAAATTTGCACAATTGAGCAAATTAATGACAGTAGAACAATTGTATAGAGAAATTGATTAGGAACATAGCGAACTTTCATTTCAGTGTCTTTTGTTGAATTATTATTAATTTAGGTTGTTTTTGTAACAAATCAAATATGTGTGTTAATGTGAAAAAAGTGGTAGTATTGATTATGCATTTATTATATCAATGTGTAGTAGTAATTAATCATAGCCTCGACATCCAAGACCATTGTGACTGATCTCAATAAATGTGAGAAGTTAAACGATGACAATTTTGATATTTGGCATCAAAAGGTTAGGCATATCCTTGAAAAGTAAGAGGTTGTGAAAACCCTTAACCACATCATGAATGAACCTGAACATGTAACTTTTGCTCAATATAGAAAATATCAAGAAGCTTATCAAGCTTGAAAAAAGAAAAATAGCATTGCTCGAATCATGTTACTGAGCTGTATGCAAGATGATCTTATTTGTGAGTTTAAAAGTTATGATAAAATTCAAGTAATCTAGGTTGCCTTGAAAGATAAGTTTGGGGGTACACTTGCCATTAAATTGAGAAAGCTCATCATAAGGTTTGACACATATTGAAAGCATCAAAATCAAACAATGATGTAGCATCTTCAGGAGATATCGAACATAATAAGTGAGCTGAAGATGACAGATCCTACCCCTATTGATAAACAACAAATTGAGGATTTATAAGATCTCTTTTTGATAGTTTGGAGTATATGAAAATCAACATGATGCATAATAAGAACATCATCACTTTTGATGATTTAGCAACTCATTTAGAATTAGATGATAAGTGCCTAGAAGTTGTAAGATCCAGTATGCATGCTTATGTTATTGAATCATATTCACACAAAGTTTCAAACTTCAAGCGCGACAGGAACTATAAATTTAACAATAATGAAAAGAAGATTAACCAAGCACTCAAAATAACTAAGATCCTCCCACGTAAGAAACGTGATAGGAAGAAAGATAATGTCAAGATGAAGTATTATAATTGTAGTAAGCTGGATCACTTTATTCGTGAATGCACTGAGTTGAAAAAAGTACTATATTATTCTATTACTTTAAGTAATGCTTATGTTTTCAGCATTGTAATACTTGCTGAATATCATTCTATGTGAACTGTAAACTCAAGAGTAACAGACTATGTAGCTAGAGATTAATGAGTATTTGTGAAGTATCTTCAGTTATAGCCTAGAAAAAGATTAATATATGTTGGAAATAACTTTAGAGTTGAAGTGAAGAGTATCGGCACATATAAATTAAATTTACATGGCAATCAAAAACCTATTCCTACATTATGTCTTTTATGCTCCAAATATTCAACAAAACATGATCTCTATAGTTGTTCTTTTGTTTAGGTTATATATTGAAATTTCATAGTGATTGTGTTAATATTATGTTTTGAACAATTTATTATGATTCTAATCATATAGTGAATGGTTTTATGATGTTAGATATTAACTATAATGTGTTCAATATTAATATTGATGATTGTTTTTCTTTAATTGTATCTTATAATAATGTGAAAATTGATGCAAGTATTTGGCATGCTAAACTAGGTCATATTGGTTTATAAAGAAAAAAGATTAGCTAAAGAAAGCTTTTTAGAGTCATTTGCTAAAATTGATCTACTGATATGTGAATATTGCCTAGTAGGAAAAACAATTAGGAAATCATTTGGTAAAGAAATCAAAGATGAACTTCCATTACAATTCATACATTCTGACATTTATGGTCCATTGAATATAAGAAAGAGACGTGGAACCTAATATTTCATCACTTTTATAGATAAAATCACGTGTTTCAATTATTTGTTTCTGATCTCACATAAGTCATAAGCATTAGATTGCTTTAGGTGATATATGATTTTAAGATAAAATCAGTTGAACAAAATAATAAATACATCAAGAACTAATTGCAAACATGAGTATCTATTTGAGTAATTCAAGTTCCTTTGTAATGAAAAGAGAATTGTAAGACGTTTGACTATTCTTGGCACTTCACAATAAATTGGGATTGCTAAAGAAATGAATAGAACCCTATTGAAAATGGTTAGATCTATAATGGCATAGATAAATCTACCTATTTCATATTTGAGAAATGATTTACTAACTGCTGCCTATATATTTAACCGTATGCCTTTTAAGTTAATCATTTTCACTCCTTATGAATTGTGGATTGATTGAAAACTAGACTTAAGTAATCTATGACATTGAGGTATGCAACATATATTTATGATTTTTAGGCAAATTAAGTTTTAGAGAGAAGAAATGTATCTTTGTTAGATATTCTGAGCACTTCAAAGGATATGTGTTCATAAATGAACAAACTGATGGAAGTGTAATTGAAATAAAGTCACAATATGTCACGTTATTAGGAACAACTTTCCTAGTAGATGTGAGATTAATAAGGGCTTCCAATTATATAAGGTGAATGATCCTAATAATATACTCACCAATATTGTTGAGGGAAATAAAGATTTGCCTCAATATGCAAGACTTAGTGGGAGTTTTGTATCACTTAGTGAACTGAATTCACAAGAAATTCAATAACGTAAAAATAATCGTAGAGAAATTCCCCATCGTCGGTTTGAAATTGAAGAGGAAACATTTATGATTACTATGCAAAACGATATAGAGCCTAAAATAGTTCAAGAGACTTTCATTCCCCGACAAAAAAGAATGAAGAGAAGTTTTGAAAGATGAAATGGAGTACATAAGAGTAAATCATGTTTGTGACTTGATTGATCTACAACCTGAGCACGAAGCCAATGGAAATAAATGTGTTTCCAAGATTAAGCAAATTGCGGATAGATTTATTGAAAAATATAAGGTTCACCTTGTGGCGAAAGACTATGAAGAAACATTTTTTGTCGGTTGTAAGGTTTACCTCCATACGCTTTATCTCATAAAATTACATCAAATGAATGTAAAGACAATATTTTTTAATAGAGAACTAGATGATGAGATTTATATGAAACAACCAATAGGTTTCATAAGCGAAAGGTTAAGAGTGTAAAGTTTGCAAGCTTTATCGCTCAATATATAACCTTAACCAATTATCAAAATTATAATATTTTGTTTTCATCAAGCCATAACTTCTTTTGGATTCATGATGATCAAAGAAGATCATTGTATGTATATTAAATGGTCCAAGGATAAATTTGTGATTTTATCATCAAATGATAAATTTGTGATTTTATCACTTTATGTTGATGAGATTTTGTTAGTTACAAATGACAATGGTTTGGTTATCACCATAAAGTTGTCCTCTAATTTTGAAATAAATGACGTGAGAAAAGTTGCTTATATATTGGGAGTTAAGACCGAAAGATATTAATCAAGAAAACTCATTACTTTGTCACAAGAGTCTTGTTTAATGAAAATCTTGAATGTATCAATATGTAGCATTATAATCCTATCAATACCCCTATCATGCAAGGTGAAAACCTAAATTCTAAGATGTATCCGGAGATTCCAAAAGAAATTAGAAACTATTTCTTACGTTAGTGCAGTCAGAAATTTGATGTATGTTATGATGTATACTCGATTCAACATATGTCATGCCTTGTAGTTGGTGAGTAAATACTAGTCAAATCCTAATCGAACACATTGAAAAGCAGTTAAAAAGATCTTAAGATACTTGAAAGACACTATGGACTATTGACTTTGTTTTCAAGGAAACAATTTGTGCTTATTAAGTTACTCAAATGCTGATTGGGAATGAGACCCTAATGAGCATAAATCAACTTTTGGGTATGCGTTATTGCTTAATATAGGTGCAATTTTTTAGAATAGCAAGAAGTGGACATGCACAATTCTATCTGCGATTGAGTAAAATTTATTGTATGTTTTACTACGGTGCAAGCAGTGATATGGCTAAAACATTTCTTGGAAAATTTAGCTATTATTACCGAGATTCTAAGACCAACGACAATCTATCATGATAATCAAGCAACCATTGCCTATATAAAAGCCCTTAAATATCATGGTAGGATGAAAAACGTTGATATAAAAAAAAAATAACTTTATCAAAAATATAATAGCGTAGAAAGAAGTGATATTGCAATACATTTTTACCAACATAATGATAACTGAGCCGTTTACAAAGGCAATTCTTAGAAATGTGTTCTTAACCCACATGACGTTTCTAAGGTTATATAGAACGTGATATGTAATATTTTTTAGGATCATTGACTTATGTATATGTGAACATATGTTATAGTTGTTTGTTTTTATTTAATAAATTAATGCTTCATCAACAAGTACAAATTTATTCAAAGATTAGCACAAACACACATATATTATTGAAAGGTATGTCAGTATACAACGATTGGTTCACTTACACGAACAATCACCTTAAGTGCTATAGTTAGCATGTTGAGATAAGATGGTATGTACTATAGATGTTAGAAGAGCAAGTTTAGTACATAATATAATTTTATATCATCTTGATTAGAATAAAGATGAAGTTTGTGATTTGTATGTGATAAGACTGAACATGACAGTCCTATAATCATGAATGCCCGAAGGAATTCAAATGCGGGTACTTAATTAAGTGATGTAGAAAGCGAGTTGATATGGAACCGGAGATACATATAAGTATGTGAGAAGTATATGATTATGTTTAGGCTAAGATCCATGTAGTTGATGTGTTTACTAAATGATATACGTTTTTTTTTAAAAAGAAACCTACTATAGCATGTTATTCACACTACATGTATATTATATGATCAATAAAAGAAAGTGAGCGAAATTATCCATATTTACTCATCGTGTGAATCATTGAGGTAATTTATGAATTCAATATCTCATTTTGTGTTATATGTTACTTCTAACTATGTTCTCGAAGTAACAAACCAATGTTGCTATTTTAGCATGTTACTGACAGTCATGAATATATATGACTTTATAGGACATGTCTAAGAAAATAGTTGTTTTGAAATGAAAAGAGGTATCAGTGCGAAAAAGACTATTGTCACTATATATCAATCACATGTGTTTATTAGTCGATCAATTATATCATCTTTTGTAGTTTTGGAAATAATTGTAAATACATGGCGTTTTGAAAATAGTCAAGTATAACTTTTAAGGAATCGATATACTTAGATTGATGTAGCAAAATATGTCTAGAGCACCGTAAGACATCAATTATTTATTTATTTTTTTGGGGTAGTAGCCATTATGTTATTCCTAATAAGTACATAATTTGAGCTCCTAAGTGCAAATATACTCACTGGTCACACGATTTTCTTAACGGTATGAATTGTTAATAAAGTAGATGAATATTGAATGTCTTATATTATTGATAGAGTATTGTCAAGTCCATCATGTTCAAGTGAGAGATGTTATATTATAATGGTTCACCCACGATGGGATGCGTTTAAGACGCATTAGTTCGTCATGATGTAATGTGATTGAGAGGCACTTTTTCAAGAGATGTGAAGGGGTTATCTATTAAGAGGAAGTTAAATAACTTCCTAATGACTCGATAAGGATAACAACAATAGAAAAAAGCATTATGAAAAAATAATGTTTTCCTCTCTCCATCAAAGAAAAACACACACAAGGCTTCCATTATTACTTTGAGAAAAGATCGGTATTAGTATTGTGGGATGAGAATACTTTCTTTGTGATTGTATTTGGACCATCGTAAAGTTGTAAATTAGTCCATTGCACACCGGTGATTCAACATTTATTTTTGGGTAATTCCTTTTGTTGTGCATTGAAAGATTAATCATTTCTTCCTTGACTCATATCTAAATCGAAAGATTAATCATTTCTTTCTTGACTCATATCTAACGCTATTTTTTTGGTCGAAAAAAGAGTCATGCCTTTTGTATGTAAATATACATTTTTACACAATAACTTCTTCACTTCGCCAATAAAGAAAAATTAGGAATAAGAATAGTAGGAGTGTTATAACTTTCTTACAGCGCTCACTTGAGTGCCATAATTTTTTTCATTCACTTAAATACAATATCAGAGTAAAATCAATCATTTTAGTACCATTTCTGACAAATCATCCTACATTGATTTTTTAATTAATTTTCCATATGATGCGGATTTTTTTAATTTTTGTAATTTTAAATTATTTATTTTGTAATTTTAAGCAAAGTCGGCCCCTTTTTTTTTGGTCGATCTAGTTTGTTTGACTTCTCAAGGTTGAAAAGTTATGCTTGTATTTTCTATTATACAAATTAATAGTTATTCCAGTTTTACATTATATATCTATATGAGTAATTAAATCATATCGAATAAATACACTTATAATATAATAAATATACTCTAGGTATTTACATTTCATTAATAATACCACACATGTTGTAGAAGTTGACAATTAGAAATAAATATTCAGTTTCCATATGCAGCGTATGTGTCATTATGAATTTTATGTTGCTTACGTAATGAAAATTCAATGTAATTTTTTGTCATGTTAACAAAAAAAAATCTTTCATAACTAGTTTCAAATGCAGAAAAAAAAATCAATTTTATCTCTTTAGGTGTGTCCTAAGTGACAAATTGTCGCGTTAAATTACAGTCAATGGCGACCAACATATCCCAAAAATGAAGCAAAAAATTATTTTTGTCATATCTTAGAGGAAGACAACAAATTTTTCAGATTTGTTACCTTAGGATCAACCAAAGGTGAAAAAACTAAAGTGATAAGATTTTAGTTTCGTTGCCTTTGAGTATGACCTAAGGCAAAAAATGCATCTAGAGGCCTTTAGGTATGACCTAAGTTGGGAAAGACTACAAATTGTTAGTCTTGTTGCCTTGGGGTTCACCCGGGGCGCAAATTATTACTTTTGTTGCCTTGAGGTTGACTCAAGACGAATCCTAAGTTTGTCGCCCTAGGTCATACCCAAAGGCAACTGGAAGCAATTAATTTTTTTTTTTTTTTTTGGCCTTAGATCATACTCAAAGGTGACAAAAAAAAATGATTCATCGCTTTAGATCTACTTACGGTGATGAAATTTTATTTTTATCGCCATAGGTCTGAAATTTTCCCTCCTCATCGTGACAAAGTGATAATCATGTCGTCTAAACCTAAACCTAAACCTAAGGTAATGAAACCATGATTTTGTCATTTTAGTTATGATCTATGGTGACAATATTTCATGTTTGTCGCTGTAAGTTTCAAATTGTCTTAATTTTGATTGAATTATTATGGCAATGCACGAATTTTATTTCTTAAGTATGACCTAGGGTTGGCCTTTGAGTCACTTAAGGTTGTTGCATTAGGTAACTTAAGGCAGAAAAATGTCTTTTTTTTTTTTTTTTTTTTTGCAAAAAACTTTTCCCTCTGGCTTTGAAATTCCTGTTAACATCTCTATTTCCTCGATCTCGCCTTCCTCTACCTCTACCTCTACCTCTATCACTTCCCCTGAAATTGTTGGAATGAATATTGGTAGAAGCCTTCAACACTTGCTCATCTACTGTTGAACTTATGTTCATCTTCTGTTCATGAACCAATAAGGAGCTTTGCAATTCATCAAGAGAGAGCGCATCTATGTCTTTCGACTCTTCAATTGAGCAGACAACATAATTAAACTTTGGTGTCAAGGAACGCAAAATCTTCTCCACAATGGTGATGTCGTCCATCTTCTTGCCATGGAATCGCATCTTGTTGCTGATCTCCATTGTTCTGGCACAATAACTAGTGACAGATTCTCCATCTTTTATCGCTAGTGTCTCAAAATCTTTTCTTAAGGCTTGAAGTTGTGCACGCTTCACCCTAACAGAGCCTTGATATTTCTTCTTCATAGAATCCCAAATATCCTTGGAAGTTTCTTTGCAAAGAATAGTCTCCAAGATGGGACGATCGATAGCCTGAAAAAAAAAAAAAAATTTGCCTTCAAGTCCTTCAACTTTCTAGCTTCCAATTCTACTTTCATAGTGTCGCTTAGCAAAAATTTGGATGAGTTTGCGTTAATTACCTAGCATTATCAATTTTTTTATTTACCCGTTTAGTATAGAGAGTCGCATATTTAAGAAAACAAGATTTCAAAATTAGAACTCAAATTTAAGAGCCAAATAAAAAAATTCTTCATACATGGGGTTAAATTGGGTTAAATCGGTTGATCCGACCTGCCTTGAAAATTTTCTGATGTAGGGTTGGGTTGGCCCTTTCATGGATTGAACAAAAATTCTCCCACACTCAATTTTTTAGAGCTATTTTTTTCAATTATCAAGTCCGGATCCCTTTTTGCCGGGTCTAAGTAATTTCATAGGAAAATTACCTGACCTGTCATAAACCTCAAATGTCAAGAAATGTGTCAAAAAAGTTCTAAATTTATTACATTTATATCAATTTAGTCATAAACATTTTAATGATCTCAATGTAGATATAAATCTTTTAACTGGAAGTTAATTTAGTCATTGCGGCTAATTTTAACCGAATATTGCTAACTAGAAATTTTTAATTATTTTTTTTTCTTTCTTTTTTATCTCTCTTTTTTTTCCTCCTCTTTTTGGTGGTAGGTGAGGCCAGCCTAGGCAAGGATTGGCCTTGCCTTGATGCCCGGTGAGGCCAACAAGCGATTGCAATTTCACCAATTGCCGTTGGAAATTGCTAACTTGACGTCTGATTATCGTTGGCTGTCTTATGTGACATGTTGACATGAACAATTTGTGAACCGCCATATTAGTGATTCCAGCAACAATTGACCATAAGAATTATATTGAAATTTCACGTAAAAATTTTTAGGACAAATTAGAATGCGTACATTAGGTTTAGGTCTGAATTGATAATTTTTTCACAATCGATCGGTGGTGTTAATGCGAAGGACGTTAAAAATGATGACGCAGGACTATCAAATCTTAGATTGACAAAAAGCATTTTAAGGATAAGATCCACGCCGAGTTGATGACTTCTGTATCTTATGCCCACTTTCGCCCACAATAGATTTCCAGGTGGGGGTTGTGATCCTGCATCTGGCTTTAACGAGGAATCTTTGTTTTTCAACTTTTCATTCATGACCCACTTAAGGAAAAAGAGAGACAAGAACGTGAAAACCCCTTTTTCCCTCAATGTCATCTGTAGCTTTTTTTAATCCAATTTTCGGCTTTCAGAAGCAGTAAGGACAGAGAGGCTTTAGAGAAGGTAAACAAGAATTTTTTTTTTTTTTTTTTCATTATTGATGAACAGAAAAACAAGAATGTCTGGTAGTTTCTTCGAGACTTTCAGATAAACCAGCTTTATTTTATGGTGTTATTTGTCGTCTGTAAAAGCTTATAGGAACCTAGATCAGACATGGAAACAATGAACGTAGAGAATGCAACTTGTCTACTTTTTCCATTAACCCATTTTTCATTTCCATCGGTTTATTTTATTAGGAAAACGTTAAAAATGCGCCTGGAACACTTGTTAAGTCTTTCAAAATATTATTTGTAAAAATTAAACTTTCTACTCGAAGCAATCTTCTGCAAATGTACACTTCCTTGATATCCAAGGCACTTTGAAAAAAAAAATATCATTTCCTATATTACTTGTAAGTTAACTCAACTAGTGTCTTAGAGCCGCTTGTTAATTAAAACTCATCTTATTATTTTAATTTTTTTCTTCTTCTTCTTTTTAAATTTTAGCATGCTAGCCATTGAAATTGACCATTCCAAGAACGTCCAAGTTGGGGAATCAAATCTTGCTTGCACGAGGCAAGTGATAAGGGAGGAGAGACAAACGTCTGCGAGCCATGAATTTCCTTTTGTTTTTTTATGTTGTTGCCTTCGAATTAGTCTTGGGGCAAAAAATATTTTATCTCCAAGTCATCTAGTTGTCGTCTTTCCATTTTTCTCTGAGAAATCAATCAGAGTTTTGGTCTTTCGGTGTCTTCTAGAAGGTAAAACCATGACACAGAAGCGATTCCATGATTTGAGGAGCTTAGCATTGCCTGTTGGAAGCTACTTCGATTCTTCTCCTTAGTCTCTTAGTCCAGCGAAGAGGTGTGAGATCCATTAACTTTCGGCACCACACTGTTAGATGCAAATTTCACGGCGCAGCTCGCGGAGTTCTGGAAAGGTTGGTCACGCTGGAAGGAAAATGGAGAAAAAGTGGAAAGTCAAGAGTAAAAAAAGAAGAACAAAACAAGAGTTCCACATGCCAACAGAGAAAGAACCAATGATGCATGTGTGACACACAAGCAATCCATGATGATCCCAACCCAAAGCCACAAATCTATGTTTACAATGTCGTGCTGATCACGGTGGAAAAGAAGAAGACTACGTCATTATTCTGCGATTCCTTCGCCAATAACAGTATGCACGAGTTGGAAGTCAAGAGTCATAGTTGAAATTATGGCGAGGCCAGTAAAGCACAGATCATCCCAATCTCACAGTCTATTTCTAAGTCTTCAGGGTACGTAGGGAAAGAGGAGGCAACGAAGAAAAGGCCGAGTTGTCCAATTGAAGATTTACGTACGCGTACTTTGTATAAATCTGCTATAGTATCTAATTATTTATAGCATTTTCTGTATTGTGGACTCTAAATTCTGGATGTTATGAGGACCCTTTAGGGAGACATGAAGTAAGACAAATGATGAATGTTAATTTTTTCAGGTTTGTGGAAATGTTAGTTTTACCATGCATGAAGAAATGAATGAGTCTCATGAATAAGAGAGGAACAGTAAAATGGGAGCTAAAAAATTTCCCCTCCCCGCCCCCCGCCCACCAAAAAAAAAAAGAACAAAGAACAAAGAAAAAACAGATCTTTTGGAGTCACTGAGGTCATGTACAAAAGGCCCCCCCCTTCCCCCACATGCTGTCAGCCTCGGACAAGATGTCAAAACAGCATCTTGCTTGACAACTGCATCATTCCCCAACAAACTCGCTCACTCTCTCTCTACCTCTCTCTGGATCTGTGATTGAAGGACATGAGCCTCTTAATTCCAGCCCATGCTCTGCATAAAATGACAGTTTCCTCCTCCCCCACTCACCTTCACTTTCAGTCCAGGCAAGAGCAGCTACAAAAACAGGAAAAAAACAATCCTTGAGCTTGTTTTTGTGTGTGTGTGAGAGAGGGAGGATTCTTATCTTACAAGCTATCGCTAAAATCTCCACGAAAATGGGCCAACCAATAAGCCTCCTTTTTCCTCAAGCAAAAATAAATAATTAATTAATTAAATAAGCCTCCTTTTCAAATAGTAAAATCCAAGAACCTTGCTACCTGAGAAGGAAATAAAATGAATCTAAAAGAATTAGCAAAGGCCAAGAAAAAGAAAGAAACAAAAAATCTGCTAAGCTGCTTCTGCAATGTCAATTGGCTAAGCTGTCATGACCCCATCAAAAAAGACTCTGATATCTCTTTATACCAGAAAAAGTAAAAATACGAATTAACTCTCTTCTTTCCAGGTCAGATGACAAAAAGAGGCAAAAAGGAAGATAGAGCAAATTCAGGGAAGAGAGGCTTCAAATTGAAACACTTATAACCTCCCCCCCCAAACACAAAAACCCCAACCCTCCTTTTCAATTATTATGTCTTCCGGAGAGCCTGTGTCCAACTTGATGTCACATTCGTACCTGTCAATGTGTACATCTCAACACGCCAAAAAAAAAAAAAAAAAAAAATATATGTACATCTCAAAAAAAGAAAAAACAAAACTCACAAGAAAAAGAGGAAAAAATGTACGGGCGTACAGTCTCAGTCCAAAAATAACCAAGTGGGCATCTGCAATTTCTTGATGGAGAGGTTCTCCATTGAGCCTCTAGCAATCTTTTGGATCTCTCCTGCATACATACACTCATGTGCTTGGCAGTGTCCATTTGCAAGAATCCCTGAACTCAACAAAATACTCTCCTACCTTTCAAAAGGCCTCAGATTAAACCCAGTAATGAAATTTTCTTTGCATGTTTAACCTTGTGGGGATCAAGAAATTCCAAAAGTTGCTTCACAATGTGACATGGGCATCTTTCTAGCAGTAAAAGATGGAACGGCGACTTATCTTGAGATTATCTTACTTATTAGATCATTATTGAACTTTCCTCCTAGGAAATCGTATAAAATAGAAAGCTTTGGCTTTCAAGGACGAGGATATTCTGGAGAGGTGCTGAGTAGAAGCACTGTGCATAGCCATAGAGTAAGGTTTTAAGAAAGCAAATGTGTTGATCCTCTCATGTCCAGAATTCAGCTACATTTGTCTTCACCACATGTCTAGTTCCAGGGCAAGTACACGAGACTGAAGCTTTGTATTCCTCAACACCTATAGGCAAGAAAATCACTACAAGTCCCATTTGTATATTAGAGCTTCCTCAATAATGAGGACTCATTGACCCAGTTAATACCTCTGAACTCACCAGTATCAGACACTGCACTTCGTTCTTCTTTTCCCCACTGTGAACCCCAACATCACATTTACATGGTTTATTTGCATTGGTTGTGCTACCAGAGCTGTTCTTGTGCTTGGCAGGTTCGATGATTAGGCTTACTGAAGTAGTGAAGCCAAGGCCATGTCAAATTCACTAGCATCAATAGCTGCAGTTTCTGCTGGGGCAATTGCATCGGTGGCTGTCCTAGTTGGACTCGCTTGGTTTTGCATGTCAAGGCTGAACACTTCAGCTAACAGGAATTCTGAGACGGGTTCTTCTGATCCATCTGCATTAGGTAAGTTCTCCGTCCAACTGAAAGGGACAATCTGTCGTAGTTATACATCCGGATTTATCTCCTGTAAGAAACTTCAGCATTCTCTTCCTTGTGACAGTTGAGTGGAACAGGGGAGGTGGATCTGGTTCAGGAGTGGCTCCGCCGCTATCTTGGCCCCATGGACCGAGGCAGTTTACAATGCAAGAGTTGGAGCTAGCTACTAGGCAGTTCGATGAGAGCAATCTCATTGGACATGGAAGTTTCGGTTTGGTCTACAAAGGTTTACTTCGTGATGGAACAGTTGTTGCCATCAAAAGGCGCACAGGTGTGCTTCAACCAGAATTTGTCACTGAGGTACCAGTACAAGCAATAAATAACCTGTTTTAGATCAGTATCTGGAACCTATGTTTCACTCATAACTTGTTTCACTGGAGCCTTTCCTGAGTACAAAAGCTCTTCTGGCTTTTTACTTACATGTATCGTGGGTGCTTCTCATCAATACTGTCTAACCTTTGTTGTTTAGTTAAAGCCTCTTATAATGTACACATAATGGTTAAAAGCTAGGGATCGTTATGCATGAAGGTCTCATTTGTTTAAGATCCTCTATTATGACATACAGCATTCTAATCACCATGAGTGTTCATCAGGAATGGAGATAATCAGTGCTTTGAATTTCTGTGCCCCTCTCGGAGCAAACGTCTTTATTGAATGTCTTTTGCCCTTAATTTATCCAGATTATTGTATTTTAATATTTTTCTGTCTCCAAACAGGTATCATATTTGTCGGAGATTCGCCATCGTAATGTAGTCACTCTCCTGGGCTACTGCCTTGAAAATGGGTGTCAGATGTTAGTCTTTGATTACCTACCAAATGGCAACATGTGCAACCATCTTTATGGTAGGAAAATGTGGTTAAAGCCTGTTGGTTCGGTAATGGCAAATGAAAATCACTTAATTGTTATGACTGACGGAACTTCGCCGCTCTTGCAGACAGAGGACAAGAATCTTCGACTAAGCTAGAGTTCAAGCAGAGGATATCCATTGCTCTTGGGGCTGCTAAAGGTAGACCCACAGCCATGAGCCGATTGCAGAAGATTATTTAGCATGATCTCACAGACTATCTGACTTGAGAACACTTCTATTTGTATCCAGTGCAGGCTTAAGCCATCTGCACAGCCTTAGACCTCCTTTGGTGCACAAGAACTTCAAAACAGCTAATGTCTTGGTTGATGAGAACTTCATAGCTAAAGTTGCAGATGCAGGGCTCACGAAATTTCTCGAAAAGATAAAGATAGAAGAAGCAGGTCCATCTCGCGCATCTGTCAGTGTTTTCCAAGATCCAGAGTAAATAGATTTCTTTTTGCATCATTTTTATATTCAAGTCGGAAAGAACAAAAATTACTTCATACGGAAATGTAATGTGTTGCTGCTATTTAGGGCAGGAGAATTGGGTGGTTTCTCTGAGATGAGCGATGCATATAGCTTCGGAGTATTTCTTTTGGAGCTTGTCACCGGAGAAGCAGCTCCGAATATGATATTGTCAGGACATGAAAGCTTAATCCAGTGGGTAAATATACTTCTACCTAATACTTTTATGCAATCAATTTGTTAGGATTCTACTTGCTAATTTCTTGACATTCACATTACGAAGATGAACACACTCTACTATCAACAACTTGATCGATTGAAATTCTATATTTTACAGCTGCAAAATTATAGTAAAGATCTTGAATCATGCGGATCATTTCCCTAAACAGGGTTATCACAATGCAACCGGTGATTGTTCTCTTGCTCCAATTCACTCTCTCGTCAAAAGTTCCCAGTTTTTTTTTTATATTGTTGAATGCCTAATCGAGTAACTTGGTTTTAAAGTAAGGTAACACCAATTTAGTTTCCATCACTTGCATAGCATTGAAAAAGAGATGAGGAAAAGCAGGTTGCTTGTTTAACCTTCCTAACCATCCATTCCATGTTCTTACATTCTAAAAAGTGACTTATAAAGGACATAGTCAGTGATCACCTTTTCTCGTCTACTCTCGGAAAATTCAATATTAGGTGGAGTCCCGTGAAAGTTTGATAAACCTTGTGGACCCTCGGCTAGTCGGAACTTTCACAATGGATGGAATGAAGGACTTGATGAGGCTAACGTTGTTGTGCATGATTTCCCCGCGTGAAAGGCGACCGAAAATGGACACAATTGTGTGGGAGCTCGAGAGGATTCGGGAGAAAGAGATGGCTTTGACGACAGTCATGGGCGAGGGAACTGCTACAATTACTACAGGCAGCGAGTTGTTTACGTCATAATCATCCAGATAGGTTTCCATTAAGTGAGAGCAAAGCTGTAAACTTGATGGACCCGGCTATTGGAAGCAATAGGCGGGTAGTGAGCAATTATATTGTGCATGTGCGTGTGTGTGGATCTGTGGGTCATTGCAGCCAAACTAAACGTCATGAATTGATTGTATTTGATGATCTGAAATAATATTTTCCAGAAGGAAGATCGATTTAAGGCACACCGGGATACCATAACTTTGTGGAATGCCCAGCAACTACAAAGGCTTCTTGCATGCCTTCATCTTCTGCTAAGAGTCCCAGCAAACCACTAGACTAGCTTTAAACCCTACTTTGGTTCAACGAGGAAGAAAGAAAAAGGCGTCATTCTGCTTCAGAATGTTTTTCCCTTACCTGCATTAAGTCAAGTAACCATGACGACTTACAATATCAAATGAGCCAAAGACATACTCGTGCGCATTCAGACAAGCATCAGCTCTCATGACATTCGCACCTTGAGATCTACATCAGTCCAAACACTGGTGGAGCAAAAAGGGAAAAAGAATGCAAAAGCTGGCCTAGAGCATTGTCCTTTGAAGGATGCTGAGCAATCAGAAACAGGAAAAACCAGCAGAAAGTGCGGGATACGTGAGCTGAACGGAGGATACCCAAAATGGGAGGCACAGGGAATGGGGAGTAGGGGTTCATTGCCCTCTAAAACATGGCCATTCATGTCATGTGTACTGCTCAAACCATTAAATGGGGGATGCGTTTTGATTGGGTTCGTTCCTCTGGAGTGAAAGACTCAAAAGGAGATGATTGTGATCTGTGACAAGAAAATGCCAAAGATAGGGGACCATGCATGATTCCTTTCCGCTATGCCAAATTCATAAATTCATGCAAAAATGACTTGGGGTACAAAGTAGTTTTGAGCTTTCAAATGATCCACCCGAGGGAGTTTTCCTCCGGATCTTTCATTTCCCTGAACCACGTCCGTGTGTTTCAGCGGGGAAGGCTTCACGGAGATCCAGGCTGACCCCCCTACCCCTGTAAGGGGAGTGTGGATGGGGAGATCAATGGGGCCGGTATATTTTTATCGAGACCCCGGACTCAGGCCTCTACTCAAATTTTCCTGGTGGTCAGAGCCTTTTTAAGGACCTACTCAGGTCCAATTCGTTCCTCTGGAGTGAAAGACCCAAAAGGAGATTATTGTGATCTGTGACAAGAAAATGCCAAAGATAGGGGACCATGCATGATTCCTTTCCGCTATGCCAAATTCATGCAAAAATGATTTGGGGGTACAAAGTAGTATCGAGCTTTCAAATGACCTTTAGTGAAAGTTACGGCGCTTGATAAAATTTACGGCGAGTCCAAAGTCACCTGAACATAGCCTAAAGCTTAAAAGTACCACTTGCTTTGACTGTGAAATTTTCTCAAAATGTTCAACGAGAGGAATAGTCAATTCTTGAAATTTTATTCTGGCCCTTTTTAAGTTATTATATTTCCAATTTCATCCTTAACTTTAACATAGCCTAGGGTCGCGTGGCCCTGACGTCACGGCTCCTTAGTTGCAGTGCCCTAGCCTGATGGGTGTGCTTTCGCTTTCCGCAACTTTGTGTGCTTCTCCCCGCTTTCCTTTTTTTTCCTTTTAATTTAAATTCTCATGGAAACCTGTTTACTTTTCTTTTTTTTTTAATATATATCAGAAAACTTGTTTGGTCTTTTTAAAGGAATATAAAATTCGATGCGCCATTAATCATAGTTTAAAATGTTTAACACTTAAAATCAATTATTGAGTAATATCTAATTGGTAAATCGCTTAATTAAAAGGTTTGTAATTACAGCTTTTCCAAATAATCATCATGTTAAAGTTTCTTTCATGTGGTTTTTAAATAATGATAACGAGGAGCTCCTTGCTTTCAATGAAAACACTATCTCTTTCGTCAAGGTAAAGTCTCTTTCGCTAGTGTTGCTCCATTGGATTCTGTTCGCCATTACATCACGGTCTTACTTGATATTGCAACCAAACTTGCAGTCAATGGGGTAGATGACCACAAAAGAGTGGGGTCAAATTGATACATGCTCAAAATGTAATTACGCATTGAGAAAAATAATATACTCAAAATTGGTATCAGCAGTAATTGGTTCCTAATTAAGTTGGTGTAGGTTTTGGAATCAACCCCACAAGTTTTGGAATTACTGGTTCTCGATTCTACTTGGAACTGGTCCAATATTTATTTTGTCCAGCTGTTTCGTCAAAACTTAATTGATAACAAAACATCTTTCATCAAAAATTGTTCTTCAATCTTATTAAGAGAAGATGATTTTTGTGGCGATTCTAGACAGAATTTTTATTAATGGAGCACAAGGAACAAACATGCTTCAAGGAAATTTAATTAACAATAAAGTGCGATGACATAAAAAAATTTACTGGACTTTAATTGACAATAAAGTGTGATGACATGAAGATATCACGCCAAAATTTAACAGATGACAAAATTTGAAAGCTATAATTAAAATATACGCCTTCATTGATGACAAATTATCTGGAAAATACAACTAAAGTATAAGATTTGAAAGATAATAGGTCTTTTGTTGTTGTTCTGGGGGGAGGGGGTCTACCAAGAACACACTTGGTGTATTTATAACCCTCTCCCGACAATTACAAACAAACAACGGTTACTAAATTGAAATAATAAAATAACTTCGTAATGGTTATGTTCATTATTTATTGAAAATTACTCAAGGGTCATCGATAATCTAGCAACACTTACTATCAAAAGTTACAAAAATCCTAAAATAGCCGCAATAAAAATAATCACCCCACAGTTCTCCTCTTATCAATTGCTCATTGTCTCTATCAATGACTTCATTGATAACTTCACGTTGTGTGCCATGGATGCCTTCACTGACGAGTTGTCAATTCTCTTTAAGTTTCTGATAATTGTGTTTATAAATGACCAAACTCTCCTCACATCGACTAAATCTATTACAAAGATAAAGGAAATAATCTAGTCTTAAAAACTCACTTGTCATTGCTTTTGTACATTGGAATATAAACCAACCAATGTGTTCACTTATCAATTGTTCAACTTCGCCAGTATGGCAAATTGGGGATTTTAAAGCCTATTAAGAAAAGGCTAATTGTCAACCCATTCAAGATGTGGTTCTCTTAACAAGTATGATAACACCCTTGTCAAATCTCAATCATTGTCAAACTTCTTTGACAAAGGTTCAATTGTGGATTTGGTTGGTTACTTTTCCATCTAGGTGAAAACGTTGGTCTTGCTAGATTATCAACATTAATTGTCATGTTAGGCTTAATAGGAATATTCACATTGGGTGGAACCAATGGAGCCACTAAGCTTATGTAGCATGCTCGATTTCAACCCTTATTTTGATTCCTACTTGTAGGCCAAGGACCAGTATGCTAAGGGCTGATCATGGGTCAACAAGCTTGTTTGGGAATCGACAACCAAAGGATTGGTCCTAGAGTGGTTAGCCATGGAAAGGTTATTCGATCATAAAGATCAGTTGTGGGACGGTCACGTACCATCGTGGATCGGCAGATAGTCATGGCTCGATTTTGCCCGGTCAAGGCACGATCGCGAGTAATTCGACCTAGTCATTGTACCAATCGTGGGCGACCATGAGTCAAGCCAATGTGACTGTGAGTCAAGACGAAACAATCAATCTCACTTGATTACATGACAACTAATAATCGACCATGAATCGAATAAAACTCAACGTGATTCAATTTTGAACCAACCATGACTTGTGGCGCAAGACCTTAGACTGACCACAAGACCGACTATAGGACTAGTCGGCTAGTTGAGGGACTGGCTACAAGACTAGCCAGGGGAAATTGGCTCGCAGATTGGTCAATGGACCAGTCGAAGGGCAAACCCAGTCACGAGCCCCTTTTCTCGGTAAAGGGGAGTTCAAGCTTGGTTTGGCTGATCAAGCCCGATTGTGTTTGGTTCTATTTGAACTTGGCTTAGGCACAAATCTCGGGCTAAATAAGGCGGTCGATTGTGGTCAAACTCAATTAATTCCCACCCACTAACAAGACTTTCAAACTTAAATCTTTTTCCAAGTTACAATTAACGCCTTTGTCGCATAGTAGTTTAAGGAGCGTGGACACTTGGCATATTGGATCTTTGCCTTAGAAGATAAGTTTGGACTTGGACTTTGACCCAATAATGAGGGGGTCACCTAGGCCTTGGACTAGTCAAATTTTCTTAGAAAGTAAGTGTAAACGAATGTAAACACATGTAATGAATTGCGGGCTAAGTAGGAATGTGTGCAAATACATTTAATGAGTTGCAGGTTAAGCATGAACATATGTGAACGCATTTGATGAATTGTGGGCTAAGTTTGAATGCGTGTGAATGCATTTAATGAGTTACGGGCTAAGTATGAACACATGCGAACGCATTTAGTGCCCCTTTTGGACCATTCTTGGGGGAGGCCCTATAAATAAGGGTAAAACCCTCCATCCCAAGCCATCTCGCACCCAAAGCCTTTCCTCCTCTCCCAGCCCCTCCCTCCCCTCTCTCAAATTCAACCTCCTCTCCCCCATATGTGTCCTTGTCGCCGCCACTGTTTTAAGGTTGCCGGCTTAGAAAGTTGTAAGTAGAACTTACTAATATTTAGTTAGAGCGTTGTGGCATGTTAATCCAAATGTGTAGCGAGTCCTTGATGAAAATTATTTAGAACTTATTCTTGTTTGCTTGAGGCTTAGTTTGCTTGAGTTGGTTTATACTTTGTTCCTTGTTTGAAGTTCAATCCTTATTTGATGAATTTTGGCTCATGCTTGAGCTTGAGTTACTTTGGAAGAAGCTCGGTACTTGTGGCTTATTTAATATGCTTTGGTTTCGCTTGACATCAAATCAATTTGGAAAATGTTTTTGTGAAAGCTTGATTCTTTCCTCGTAAAACTGATTTCAAAATATTTCAAACTATTTCACAAGTGCGTGTTCTAGTTCATGCCCCGAGTTGCGAAAAAGGGTTTCATGGGCCTTGACATACATGGGATCACAACGAATCGGTCCTCTCTTAGTCTCAATGCGATAATGAGGCATATCATTTTCGAGCCAACTTTGGTATTAGGTCAATGAACATGTCTTGATGGATTGGTCCTTTCATGATCTCAGTGCGGTATTAAGGCGTATCATTCTTAAGTCAAGTTCAGTACTAGGTCAGCGATCATATCACGACGAGCCGGTCCTTTCATGGTCTCAATGCGATATTGAGACGTATTGTTCCTAAGCCAAGTTTGGTATTAGATCAATACTCAAATGTGTCGGATCAAACCGCGATCCTTGATTCGCGCTCGGCATGTTCGATGACTTGAATTCAATAAAGCATTTCACACACTTATGCACGGTACGCCTTCAAGCCTTAGATTAAAGATAAAGATAAGAACCAAATTGTGATGCTTAATGCATGGTCACACGAGTGACTAATTTCTAGCCATCGACCGATGAATTTCAATGACAATACCCAACGAACTCATTGTTGGAGGATCGCCATCACCCTTGAATTAAGGGACATTGCTCAATTAAGTTCAACTGTCTGACGGATGCATAGTTGGAGGATTGCTATCACCCTTGGATTAGGGGACATTGCCTAATGGATTTCGAATGCCTGATAAATTCCAGAATAATCAATGGATTTCGGTTGATTAATAAATGAATCCATGTGCATGGATTCCTTATATCATCGAATGGATCTTGATTTATGCTTGCATAATATTGAGTAAGGCATAAGTTCCTCATGTTATGGGATGAATTTTGATTTATGCTTGCATATTATTGAGTAAGGAATGAGTTCCTCATGTTGTGTAATGGATCTTGACTAATGCTCATATATTATGAATGAGGTTTTTTCATGTTCTAATCAAGATAAAGCTTTTTGTTTGTTATTGATTTGCCATCGACAATTGCTTGGGATGAGTTACATGCTTGTTGATAGACGAGGTATTCTCCTACCCGAAAATTAGTGAGTTTTACTTACAAAGTTTATCATTCACCCCATTGTTTTTCAGAGTTATAGGCATGGAGGACTTATACTAGTTCTCGAGTTGTAGTCTCGCTAAAGGAGCTAAGGTTTACCTGGCCTTTTGAGCATAGAACATATAATGGTTGTAAATATAATGGTCCGTGATAGAAGGGGTTGTAAATGTAACTAATATAATTTTGTGTTTGCAAATAGTTGTGGCTATTTGTTGTTGCTTGAGTGTTGTATGTATGCTTTTGCATGCTCTTAATGAAAAATAAAATAAAATAAAATAAATGGGTCAGTAACGCACTAGGAACTTCGCGAAAATAACCCTTGCCACTTGAGATCCTAGGCATGGAGTCGGGTCGTTACAGCCTATATTATCAACATTTGGCAATAAACTAGCTTGTTGACCAATTTGATTTGACAAATTATTGTCACAAATTTGGTTATTTGACCAAAATCAGCCTAATTGTTCTTATCATTGTGACCTTGATTAAAAGATTCAGGCCCTTGCATAATTCTCCTAGGGGTTAACTACTTTGATCAACATTATTGGCATAATAAATGTAGAGGCATTATGAATGTATTCAGTTACCACTGGATTGGATACTGGTGTTCAATTGGACATCCTAGCCTTGAGAGAACATCTTTCACGACATCGATGGCAATCAATTTACTCAAGCCTGAAATGTGACTCACAAAGTAATTAGTTGTATCATTCCAATTGACATATAAGGATTTGGTGCAACTTTTCTCGATTGTTCTTCAATGAGATGCCAAGGAAGGTCTGCCCCCTTACGTTGGCCTTCTTCCACTACTCAGTTAATGATGGAAGATTCAAAGTGCGTAGACCTGTCATGGCCATTAGGATTATTACCCATGGCATTGTCAGGCTCTAGATGATTCCTAGTTCTTGGCATTGAATTTCTAAAAATTGAATTACAAGTTGTCCTACTAGGTGTGCCAAAGGCATGTTTCGCTGAAATTTAATTAAAGATAAAATAGCTTTCACCAAAATTTATCCTTTAGTTTTATTAAGAGGAGATGGATTTTGTGATGATTCCAAATATGAGTCTTATCAATGTAGCATAAAGAACATATATGTTTCAATGGATTTTAATCAACAATGAAGTGCAATGGCATAAAAAGTTTTGTCATAATTTAATCAACAACAAAGTGATATGACATAAAGATACAATGCCGGAATTTAATCGACAACCAAAAATCCGGAAATTACGGTTAAAGTAAAGGAATTGATAGATAATTATATTGTTTGTTCAGGGAGTCCACAATGAACACACTTGAAGTATTTATAATACTCTACAAATGGTTACATACAACAAACTAAATCCAAATATATAAAAAAAAACTTCCCAGTGGTTACAGAAAATTACATTAACCACAAGAAATTACTCCCAGTCTCCTATTATCAAGCGACACTTGCAAATAAGAGGTTACAATCATCCTAGAATAACAGCAATAAAAAGAACCACCCAACGACTATCCTTGTATGGATTGCTCGTTGTTGATATCGATGACTTCGTTGATCAATTTTAAAGCTAGTGTCATAACTTCACGTTGTGTGTTATTAGTGACTTGAGTTGTCGATTCTTTTCAAGTTATTGAAATTCTATTCATAAATACTTAAACTCTACTTCAATTGATTAAGTTTATCACATGTCAATAAAAAATAAAAGTTGGTTGTTTTTTAGTGTAAACACAAAAAAAAATTAAATTAAATTTTTATAACAAAGTGTAAACGTTGAACCATTTCATTATAAAAATATATGTTTGTCATGTGATTTTAGTGTAAACACCAAAAAAAAAAAAAAAAATATATATATATATATATATAAAACAAAGTATAAACATTGAACCATTTCATCATAAACATCCATGTTTGTCATGTGATTATATTGTTGCTTTTCCATGTTTAAAAATTATAGTTCGGTTCTCGCGAAAATGTTAATTTTCTGCTACTAAAAACTAGTTCAGTTGTTCGGTTCGATCGAGCTGTCAAATTAAATCGGAGCCGATGCTCACCTATATTCATGATAATGACCGGTTAGAAACCTAAAGCAGTAATGATACACTTGTCCCTCCACCGGATTCGCTTGTCCCTTCACATCATGACCCTCGAAGATCCCTAGAAATTTTGCAAGGGACCCACGAAGATTTTAAGGCAACCCCACTGCCTTTATTTTCTTAGTTTTTTGGGAAAAAAAATAATAAAATAAAATAAACTTGTAATTTCTCATTTCCGTTCACACTACGTTTTTGCCTTTTCAGACACTCTAGATAAGTCACAAGACCTTTCACTTACAACACGTTAGAAAACAAAAGATTATATAAACAGAAATCGTATTATTCAATATTTCGTAATTACCGATATAATTTTCTAAAGTACCTAAAATCTCTATTGCATCGATAGTATCAGACAAAATTTGAGACTGTTGTTGATTTGATCGAAACGCAACTGGGGTACCGTTCCAAAGACCTTCGCGGGACTTAGTAATGGTTCGAGTTTAAGTCAGGACATCTGGGGTTTGGGTTTGGGACGTTAGCTGCACCTTATCCAAATCCTCAACTCAATACAATCGCTCTCCGCCCCCATATGAATGGGTCGTTACATCAACATGGCAGGAAGAGAGATCGCATTAATCATAGCGCTGTTAGAGATTGACCTACCCAAATAGCATAGTGTCATAGTCTCGAGGTTCCCGCTCGATTGAAGAGACCATCCAAAGTCACCTTATGCCAAGTTTTAGAGCGTTTTCAGCTTAAATGCCAACAGTTGGTAGATTGGAAGATATGATCTCGTCACTTTAATCTAAAGTCAATCAACGGATGTAATGACAAAGACCTCTTGCATAAATAAGGGCATTCTCTTCTTGTTTGTATCGATCTAAACATTTCAACATATGAAGCATTCTCTCCTAAAGGTTTTCTCTAGAACTCTATCTCCATGATCCGGGTGAGCAAGCAAGCAATCAATCCGAGCGTTTACTGATACAGGAGATGCTTTCTTGTACATAGATTACGACGAGATGAAAATCCAAATGAATCTAATCATTCAAGCACATATGCACATCCTCCTCGTTCATGTAAAACCCCAACGAAGCATTAACACTGAACACAACTGAAACTAAACAAGGCAAAAACCTGCATATAAGAAGAATAGGCAAAAAAATTTGGAATTTCTATAGAATGCCTTCATAACATGTGCCTATCGCACTAAAACTTTCATGACGCCAACATTCTAGTAGAATGCTAAATGAATAGCATCTTTCGCACAAAAAACCTTATCGTCACAACTAATGCCAGCAGTCTACTGGAAGTAGCCGGCTTATGTAGGTGAATGAAGGATTTCCTTGTTCTTTCTAGCAAGCAGTTGTCATACATAAACACACTCAAAACTGCGTATCTCTATCTTCGGTACCAGAGAAACATAATAACTACTTGAGCGAGCTATTTAGTTTCCGGCAAAGTAACTCAGCAAATTTGCCAATCAATGATAATCAGAACTAATCACAAGAGAAGCATGGTTCACACTCATAAGAGAGGGATATGACTGAAATTAACTAAGAAGTTAGTGAGAATGGTTCATGTATTCGTATCCTGTATAATTTTAAAGACCAAGTCAAGTAGTCATTGTATCAAGAGGATGATATATCTAATTATCAGGTAAAGGAACCCGGAATGAGTCCTTGGAGTCTTTTGTCAACTGCTTTTTATTCAATAATACACCCTGCACAAAAAGAAGGGAGGGGAAGGACTTCCGAGTTTCCCTGTCAGTTGAACAGGAAGCTCGTTCCCAAAATTGATGATAAATGCAACATGGCATGTCTAATGAGGAAGGACAGTACCAGCAATCTTCACCATTTAGTCATAAATAAACACAACCTTCAAAATTTGGTGCAGACAGTTGTATGTTTCGGACTGCAGACTCCCCTGCCCATATTCAAAGCAATGAAGGAAAAGTATATTGCTTGTGCTAATCCTTTGTTGATTGGCCATGCTTATTCAAAAGACAAAAGATATGGCCAACTAAAAATTGTATTAGAGTGGAGCTGACAGGAGCTGCAGCGGGATCTGAATGTTGGCACCAGAGTCTGAGAACGCGTCTCCTTTGTGAGTGTTTTGGCAAAAAATGTGATGTTTTTTGGGTTCATCAAAAATTGGGCTAACTATGTATGACGAAAAGCTTTTGTTCCAGTAATTTAGAATGAACTCCAATCTTCTGTAGTCCTGCTATTGTTGCTAGGTGAAGAGCCAGGAGTTTGACTAAGACTTTTGGGACTTAGAATGAGAAGCGTTTTCGCCCTTCGAAAGAACTGAACCAATTGATGCACTGGATGCACTCATTGATGAGGATGACCTTGTAGATGCTGCCTCCCTGAGAGACCCCGAAATAAGGTCAGGCCGCAATTCTGAAGAAGAAGAAGATGGAGCTAGTGTGCCAATGGAAGATCCCACTGGGTAGGGTGCCACAGGCATGTCAGCCAGAGAAGATGCGGATGGGCTGTAACTCAGCATTCCCATTGGGTGATTATATTTGCATGCTCGTCCATACTTGCATACTCCATGTAGTGCAAAATAAGTACAGTTTGGCACACCCTTGACAAAAAAAAAAGGCCAAAATAAGAAGTTATGTAGGGTTACTCAAATTAATCATGTAAAGCTGAGCTCAAGCATGAATGAAAAAAAGTAGCTTTGCAAAAGCCGAAACTTTCATGTAGACAATGAGGAAAAGGTAAGTTGAGATGCCCAGTCACACATCATGGACTTGAAAGTTGCAATACGACCATGATAAGTCTATCAAAGTAAAAGATCCCATATTATTGTGTAAAAATGGAGGGAGAACAGAAAATTAGGAGAAAAGCTAAATGAACAATTACGACTATGGACTTTACCCAAAAAAAAACAATTACGACTATGGGATGTAAGAGTGATGAAATTAGAGATGATGCAAATTTGAAAGACTAGTGAACCTATATGTGTGCCCCACCCATGTCAAAAAATATGCTTCTGAGTCTTAACCATCAAGTCCCTAGCGCACCATTTAGCAGCAATAGAGGTCAATTTGAGTGCTCTCTTTACGAAGACTAACTAAGTGTTGGGGCTTATCATGTGTCTGCAAGACTTCTTTTTGAAGTACGTTAAAAAGAATTGCCTAGGATGTCATGGGGGACTGCAGAAGATGGCAAAGTCATAGAATATAGAGTGATAAATTTCACTCTAAATGAGAGAAGCTAGTGTCAATAAATTGCGTATGAGCAGGCAAAAGTGCTTATTGAGCTTGCAGTTATGCCTGTCTTAATTAGGGAAGCGCATACCATCTGCACCCTAACAAATCAGGGAGCATCTACACGTAACCAGGTTAGCAATAAGCAAGGCATATTAAAAAACTCCACTGATTCCAGGGATTGCACTTCCTATTGAAGTTTTATATTGACTCCAGAGGCAAGTCACAAGCAGTGCGCATCAGCATCACTATCATGTAGGAAGATTATCCTTTCTAAAAGAGCTTGAAATAGTAAACTTGCAATCTCATTATTTTCATACTCCAGTCTCATAAACAAATGCAAACACAAGTTGAGTGAGAAAACTTAAACCTGCAGGTAAATCGCATATTAGATGTATCACAAGTCAAATAAGAAAGTAGGAATAGGTATTGAACTGGAGATAGAGCTCTTATCGGATGCCATAATGGAACATTTTCTTTGGGCATTTATGTGATGAATGGTCGTTTTTGGTGGATACCACTTGACAGAAAAATAACATAAATCTGCTTTTTCAGAGGAAAAGACATTAGCTATATTCTGTTCCCTGTCATAGCAGTAGTGAGAATGAAATCCAGGATAACAATCAACAAGTCAGCAATTAGCATCAGCGTTAAATACTTAAAAAAAAAAGGGGGGGGGAGGCAAAAACATGTCTCCTGAAGAGAAGATCCAACTGAGCAAAAATTTGTCGAGATTATAAAACCTACAAGACAATGAGACACAATGCTATGCATCGCTATAGGCATACTTTTATTATAGCACAAAACATGCTGGCAAGCATCACGGAAACTTTCTAATTTGCAATATATTTCCATGTTGAAGGATGCAGATCTCATGCACACTGCAATCCATCTAAGAAGAAAGAAGCAAACACCTACAACATGACTGAAATTCAGTTTAGAAAAAAAAGAGCACACTTCATTTCATGAAGTATGCAAAATCTGAATCATTTTTCTCCCCTAAAATCTCTTTTACCATTACTTTGGCCCAACAAGTTTCAGAATTTACATTAGTTTGCCTGAAGTTCTTTTCACTAGTAAATTTCTATCGAGTCACCCTTTTAAGCATGCGACATTCAAACCAATTTGATATAATTTCAAAAACAATTGCATAGAATCAATATTTGCCGTTATTAAATAGTAATCTTTGATTGGGACGGCAAATACAGAAACTCCTGGCTGAAGTTTCATAATTTAATCGCCAAGATTCACATCGAACAATCTCTTACATATCCATTACAGTCATTGTGGATTACATGCTTCATGCATCAGATTGGGCAGATTGATACAGAGGACAAGCTTCACGTGGCGAAATGTGCTCTTTCAATTTAGACTAGCCATACTTGAGCTGATCCAGCTATCTTTTAGAAGGATAAATAGTGAGAAGATGCAAAATAAGGTATAGTTATGAGACTCCTTTGGGGCCAGCGTATGGGTATTATCACTGCTCAGGAGGCATGATATGTCATCCAGCATTAGATTGTACTCTGAAACTCTCTAGCTTTTATCTTAGACAAGCACCTTTGTGGTAAGACTCAATACCCAGTGGAACGCAAGATGCATACTGCATATGATAATCAAGCCCTGTGGAGGTAGACTGAGTATTCAAACTAAATGCAGACATCACACAGAAACGGACATAAACAAACACTGATGCCAAGCAAGCGGCCAACCAAAAATTTAAGAAAAAAATAAAGGGTTTTCACAATGTCAGATGTTAGTATTTGCACTCTGTATACCGAATCAGATCTATCATTGCCTTCCCTAAGAATGCTAAATAGTCCATCTTCTCACTTGCCACGATAAGCTAATTCAACAGAATAAGCAATACCTTCTCAGTTCTTATCTGCTATTTTTGTTATTCTCAGATCCCTAAATGGACATTTTCCATATAACACGTTGATGATAAGTACAGATACACTCCATTTAAGCAAAGAATGGAAATATCCAATAACAGAGGAACACATAGGACTCTCAGTTTAGCTTTCCTAGACTTCTGAATCAGTAAAAAAAAGCAGAACATAAGAATTCATATTGCTGTCAAGAGCTAAAAATCTGAAAGGAAAGTAGAAAAGAATTATGGGAACAACTTATCATTTAACATTCTCTGAGCTTAACTGGAGTAATGCAACTCTTGTGAAAGATTTTACTCTTGATTTTCAATTTTGAAAGAGAGAAACTTCTCCCAAAATTCACAGTTAAGTCTAAATTGTAAACAGTAAAAGAATCTTTATCTCAGCAAACTATTCACTAGGTATTGGAGAAAAGTTTCCGCATGAATCTCATGCTGAGTTGCTAGTCAGATGATCACTTACCAATTGCACCAGCAAAAAACTGGCATTGTTTGCCAACGCAGCCCACAATATTGATCAATTTGATAGGTCGCCATCTTTCCATTATAACCGAGTATTGGTGAAGATAAATTGTTGCATCAACTCGAAAATAATGGAAATATCACACGAAATATCAACTTGATCATTCTTGTGAGCTGCATCATCTCCCTAACATAGAAGACATTCAATGACACACTTTAGTCAGACAAAGGCGTTATGGCTCATGGAATACGTAACAACAGGATCCACTTCTGCTTACATACTTAGAAATAGCAATAGACAGTTTCAGTAGGTCCCCCTTTTCGACAACAGGCTAAGTATCTGTATTACACACATTAGTCACTCGACAATAGAGAAAACACAATTTAGGGCAAACAAAGCTACACTTCTTATGTTGAACTTTATCCACTCATTCGTCCACTATGTACATGGAGGAAGGACTTGAAAGTTGCCAGAAAATCTGAATCTCCTATACTAGTCTAGGGACAAAAGACCTCCCCTACCATCATTGGCTGCCAATAACATGCAATTTCACTTCTGTTTATGGTTACGCAGTCCAAAAATAACAAGCTAACTCGTGCCATAAATTTTCTGAGTTCTTGGGAAGATGATGATTTTGTATATTCTTGCATGTTATTTGGCTGGTAGTTCTTTCTACAGCATTTATCACACAAAAGCACAATGCCTTCCCTAAAGGATATGATTAGCAGAGATGATTTCTACAAATACCTCAAGAAGTAGATATGGTTAATGAAGCAGTATCACCCTTCATAATTGCAGAGAAAGGAAACTCTTAAGACTACAGACTCTAGGACTCTTCAAGATACGACTGTCTATTGCTAGTTTGTTGTAATTGAGAGGGAAGAGAGTGGACCAAATAAATATCTTTGTATACACTAGCACTAACATCACAAAGTTGGCAGGATAGAAAAAACGAGTTTCCATCTTCCTTCCACTTGAAAAATCATGATCCATAGCAACAAAATAGTGACGAATTGATAGTATCATCGACACTCAAACACATCTGAGAAAACCCAGAACAGGAAAGAACTATGGAAAGGATAACAGATGCTTGGAGATAGAAAATCCAAGTGGGTATTACGAGTTAAATTATGGACACTGGTAGGGAAGACTCCAGGGAGATCACATCATGGGCTGAACTTTAAAGCCGTTAAATCCTGAAGATTGCAGTTTGGAGCTTGTTGTCCATGAATATATCATGTCCTGTAACCAACAGAGCATTGCTCAAAGACATCTTTTCATTGGTCATGAAAATAAGCCTCTCAAGTAGTATGCCAGAAAGATTATGGTCTCTAAAATCTCTAAGTCGTGAGATAAATGCATCCCCCCAGGATGGGAAGCTCAACTGAGTCCATAAATTCCTCCTCACAACCATATAAGTTGAAGTTGGATCACAAATCATCAAAGGCAACATCGTGGAGAATTATTGTCAACCACTAGTCACGAATTGTGAAAATTCTCCAAAGAACATGCAGAGAAGATAAAAAGAGTGTGCTAATTAAGTAGACAAGCAAGATTGCCCAAGAACTTAGTACCAGCATAGAGTTTCTATAGAACCAGTATTCAAGGAAAATAAAGGGCAGGGAAAGATGCTTACTGGACGCAATGGCAAGCCAATGGGGCTAAGCCAAACACTTGCTTCTTGAGGAACCGGATCTGTCGGATGATGGTATCTACACGAAGATCCATATTTACAATATCCTGTTCTCATGTAATATTGACACTCAGGTTGGTCAGGCCTAAGTGGAAGTGACTGTTCTTTTTGGTCACCACTTGAAGCACCAAAAGAGGGAAGTAAAGGTTGATATTGTCCCGGGAAACCTGACACTGGTGGAGATAGTTGAGTTACCCCATACACTGAAGTCGACCCCGTAGAGGGTTGAGTACTTGAAGAGGCCACCGGACCAAGTGTTGCCTGAGGAAGACATCATACAATTGAAGAGTGCATGCAGTTATAGGGCATGAAGCTGGAAATAGTGAATTTTGATTCACCTACCGGATAAGGACTCCAACTATGATAAGGAACCATGCTGGGGGGAAGCAGAACAGAACCATAGGGGCCATATGATGACAATACAGGAGACCTCGCAACTACAACACCATACTGTTGAGATGAATGAACAGCAGGGGATTGTGCACTAGGGTACACAGCAGATGCCACCATCGGAGCAGCCACCGGAGCAACCTGTGGTGCTGCTCCTGGTGTTGGAAGCTGGATTCCAGCTGGCTGAGGATGGTGAAATTTACACGTGGCACCATACTTACATTGCCCTGTCTTTATATAATAGGAACACTCTCTCTCGCCCTGACATCATTGAAAGTTCATTTTTCGTAAAATTAGACATGGAACGAATCTGATAATGATACTTAACAAGGCATGTATTTAATAAACTCTGGAAGTAAATGCTATACGAACCGGGCGTAATGGGAAACCATAATAATTGAGCGTGACAGGGATAGCAGAACCAACTCCCTGCTTAGGATGGTCAAATTTACAGGACACGCCAAATTTACACATGCCCGTCCTCATGTAGTACTGCAGTTTAGAGAATGCATTACACATCCAAACCAGGACCCATTAGAAAGGAACAGAAAACCTTCGTCATACAATACCTATGAAAAACAGAGAGCATACATACCCCAGCACATCCAGCATCAAGCATACTTACACGGGCTTAAAAAAAAGAAGACCAAACGTATTTACCTGGCATACTGGCTGGCCCAAGCGTTCAGGATACTCAACTGCACCAGCTCGTGCAGCCCCAAGCACCTGAGAAGCGTACAAAATCTTTACATTGTCTGGCGAATGACATCTGAGTTGACACCCAGAAATGGCAACTAGAAAGATCGCCGTCGGTCTATTCGGAACATAGTTACTCTAAGCCAAACAATTCGAGATCCTTAATCAACAAGATTGTCATAGCAGCATCATCACTCGCTGTCCAAATAATATTTTACCAAATCAAACCCCGACACCTAATTAACTAATCTAAAACGACAAGATCACGCCCGTCCAAAACAAGATCAAAGGATCAAACAAAGCATCCGACCGACAAACCGAACCGATTAAACGATGATCGGATTGCGAAACCGGAGGAAGCCAGAAACTTTACCGCGCTGCTGCGGTCGGGCGGATGATTGAAACGACACCGCGGGCCGTACCCGCAAAACCCTGTCCGCAAATAGTAGATGCAATCGGCCTCACCGGGCCTCAACGGGTACGATTTCGCGCCTCCCAAATCCAACCACCCGACTTGCTCTGCAAAAACACCGCGAAAGCAAAAAAACCGAACGAGCTCACGATTCGCATTCCCGGCGCGCCCCCCCCACCCCCGCCGTCGCCGCCGCGAAACCGTCGCGCGCGGCCGCGACGGGACGGGGGGGAAGGGAAAGGACAAAAGGCGCGACTCCCGAAACCGGGGAGAGAAAAAGGAGGCCGGAAATGCAGAGCCGAGCGAGGCGCGTCACTCACCTTCGAGGCCGGTCTCGGCGCCGGGATCGGGCCGCGGCTCCTCGCCGGGACCACCGTACGGCTCCATCGTACGGGCAGGAGGGGGAGGGGAGGGGGTGGGGTGGGGCTGTGGGGGACGGGAACCCCGGGGGTGGTGGCCGGGAACGGCGGCGGAATGGCGATCAGGCGATCGCGGCGCAGCGGAGCGGGGGAGGGCGGCGGCGGCGGCGGCGGCGGCGGCGGCAATGAGGTCCGATCGAGCGACGGTTGCGCCGAGTTGCGGAGGTACGGAGCTCGAGCTGGTCGGGCGCGATTGAGCGAGAGAGAGAGAGAGAGAGAGAGAAAGAGGGAGGAGATGTTTCCTCTTCACTCTTCGTGCTTGCTGTGCTCTTTCTTTTTTTTTTTTTTTTTTTTTTTTTTTTGCTACCTTTCCTTGTTTTCCTTTTTTTATTTTAGTTTTTACCTTCTTTTTTTCCTCTTTGCTCTATTTGGGGGAATGTATGTGGGATTTTGCATCTTCTTCTTTTCTTTTCTTTTTTCTTTTTTTGGAGTTTCCTTTTTTTTTTTTAAATTTGTTTTGACCCTTTTTTTTTTTATGAGGTGAAGGTGGGGTTTCTGTACGCGCCAAATATCGAAGTTAGCAAGTAGGAGTTCAGCGAACACGGGGGGGGAGCGATCTAATGCGGCCGCGCCCACGTGAGCGCGCGTGGGCTGTTCGGCTTGTCGGAAACGGGCCACCAGCAGGAGTTTTTAATTAGGAAGTTTGACTTTTGTCTGAGTTCTCGACCAACTAATATCCCCCCTTAACTTATATTACTAATTAATTAAATAAAAGAAGAAGAAAAAGAATATATGACTAAGAAAATAAGTATTCTAGAATGCATTTGAGTATTTGTGGGGGAGTCCGATAAAAAATGCTAGTGGTGCTCCACACGCTAATTTCAAAGAGTTTAATAATTTTTAATTCATTTGATTTTGTATAAAATTAATTATACTCATTGATTGATAGTTACGAGAAAAGCTAATAATTACATTGATTAAAAAATTAGAAAACTCGGATTTTTTTGTAGTATCTCGATAAAAAATTAATTTTGAAAATCCGGTTTGGTATATTTGTCAGGAGTTGGCATTTTGGAAAATATACGAAAGAACTCCATACTTTGAAAGAATTTTATCTAGTTGCCGGTTCTTATTTATTTCAGAGAGTTCAATTTGACCACATCAAATGTGTATTGCAAGAAATTAATAAAATCTGAAAAATACAAATTAAAAAGTGTAGGATAAAATATCTCCCATTATATCCTTAATTTGACGCTATTTCAAGATGAACTTTCTGGGTTCATGTTTTGAAAATGCAACAATCAGCATCACTGTTGGTATTTTCAGAAAACATTAAATTGCTATTGTACTATTAAATTTATGAATGTTGAGATCTAGCAAATCTTCTAGTCAAACATTGACTCCTTCATTTTGAAATTTGCTTGCAAATCGCCCAATATTAGCAAAATAATAATAATAATTAAGCTAGCAATACGAGAAATATTCTGACTTGACTTTGACAGAAAATAATACTGAGTTCATTTTTTTTTTGAAACACTACTCTACACTAAATTAAATTAACTAGATAGAAACTTTAATATCGATAATTTATCGATGATGACTATTTTCACAGTCCATCATTCATGATTGTACAATAACTAAAATTTAATCTCTGAAAATGGACACCGCCAGATTCAAAAGTCAGCTATAATTTTTCCTCCTCTTTTTTTTTTTTTTTTTTTCCATTTCCTTGGCACCTCTTGACTCCTCTGGATCAACGGTGCTTCGATGTCTTTAAATAAACTTGTACTTGGACACATGTTCGTACGGAAGAAATAAAAAATAAATAAACTGGCCCCATTGTTTAATGGATTGTAGTGGGCCAACGCGATTTGATATGACTAATTAAGTACTTTTTTGTTGAATTAATAAGAACATATATAAAAATTAATTCATTTATAGCAATTATAAGGATTACATAACGATGACGAAGACCGCATCCGGAGAATTTTCTTATTACCGTTTGCGGTAAATTTATAATACGATATAATTTATTGATTTTTTCCAGGGGAAATGGACCTAATATTTTAATACGGAAAGATACCATAACGTGACAAGAAAGATCTCCCTGCGAAAATGGAAAGGGATAGCTTCGAATTGGAGATAGTGCCATGCTTTTGTACGCATGTGCTCAGATTTTATTCTTATTCCATAAAGGAGATCCAATAAATTAAACTTTTTTTCAGTATTTTATCAAGTGTTGAAAAAGGGCCACCTTTTGAAGTATCTAGGCTTTTCAAAATAAAATATATATGGGGAAGATCTAAGGAAGAAAGACTGATCCTACAGTCTTCCAATTTTTTGACTTTTTGGGGTGGAAATTATAAAATTGTAATGGGAACAAAATTCGTGTGGCTTCATCTTTGATTAAAAGTTGGGGAATTTTTATGGGTTTTGGTCATAATAATTAAATAATGCAAGTTGGAGCTTATTATATTATATTTCTTGCGTTATATCCTCGGATGGGCATGAAATGTATGTGGCTCTTCCTTTTTTTATTAAGAAGGAAGTGGATTTTAACTGTTAAATAATCCGTCGGTGTGGGCCTTAATGGCATTAGGTAAGTGCACTGATGAATGTCTTAATCATGTTCGTCGTGGAAAACCGTTCGAGGGTCATTCTTCATGCACAACTATAGAACTAGGGTATGTTTTCAGACACACCTCATTTATTATGAAAAAGATGGAGGTTGACATTTATTTTTGGAGTTTCCATAAAGAAAAGTAGGGGAAAAGGGGCATAATTGCATTAAAAGTCTGAAAACTAGTTTCGAAAGTGCAATTGAATTTTAAAACGCTCAAAAAGTATAATCATATTATAAAATTCATCACCAAATATAATGGAGTCTTGAAATTTTTCAAAAGTACAATCAATTTCTAAAATTTGTCAAGAAAATACAATTGAATTTTAAAACTTTAAAAAAGTACAATCAATGGAATGATTTGATTTGACTAATTTAACAAATTTTAAGACTTAATTACATATTTTAAAAAAATTAGAGAGGGAGAAGGAGGAGAAGGAGGAGAAGAATTGGAAAAAGCCATGATAAGAAAAATGAATAAGGTACCATAGCTCATGATATGAGAATTGAATTAGAATGATGCGCCATGATCTCATATAGTGGGTGAAGGGGATATGTGATAGAGCGCTAAGAAAGTTTAGAGATTTGGGAAAATCATGATCCAAAAATTAGCTATCAAGGTGAAAGAACCCAACGCCATATAAGTTCTATAGCAATATTCTATGCCTAATAAGGAAAATGAATAAGGTCCTGCAATTCATGATATGAGAATTGACTTAGGATGATCCACCATGATCTCATACACGGTGGGTGAAAGGAAAATATGACAAACGCGCTGAGAAACTTCATAGATTTAGGAAAACCGTGGTCCAAAAATTAGCTATCAAGGTGAAAGAGCCCAACATCATATAAGTTCTATGACAAGATCCTATGCCTGTGTTTTGTGATTCCAGTCCCGACAAAGTTCCACCATGGTTTCACATCTTGTATGTCTTTATGGGGCCAATTGTGCATTAGCCACTAGGCTGGATCTAGGGCCGCAGCATGAATGTCACCATCCTGGCTACTCGATTGCAACTAGGAGACGTGTTGAATTGCTCCTATATCAACTTATATGAACCTAGAGGAACTACATCCCAAAAATAGCTATACTGAAGTTGGAGAGCAAAGGCTATGTAAATCCTACGTCAATGTCCCGTACCATCGATGCGAGGTCCAATGCCACGACTTGCATTTAAGATCTAAATAAACGTTAGGCTAGCCATGCAATATCCTTTCATCCATGTAGGCAAACCCTGCAATGCCAATGGTTGATATGCCTTGAAGTTTATCCCTTGGACACAAGTTTGAAGGGTTTTGAGGACGCCCGAAGCATTGGCATTAGCATGGACGATCGAAGGTCACAAATAGCAGCCTAGGCAATCCCTCAATGAACACCTAACCTGATGTCTAGGCCACTGCCAAGGCTAGTAGGAAAATTAATAAAAAAAGTCTTAAATTTATTGTATTAGTACAAATTCAATTATAAACTTTTTACTTGAATCAATTTAATCATAGACTTTTGTATATTGGTGCAAATTAATTCCATCTGGATAATTTATGCTGGAAATTGCCGACATGGATGTTGGTTATCCTAAGTGGCATATCCAGTACTGATGTTGACATTTCTATTTAGTATTTAATTAATTTTTTGAATTTTTTTCTTTTTTCTTTATATTTTTTTTCCTTATTTTCTTCTTCCCTTTTTCCCCCTTTGTTCCTTATTTTCCTCCACCAGCCTCCATCATGGCCTACGGAGTAGGGGTGTGCATGGTCCGGGCGGGCGGTTCCCAACCTAGAACCGGGAACCGCCCGCTAAGGACCGGTTCGAAAAGTGGAACCAAGGATCCACCCATTTATTGCATGGATCCACCGGGAGGCCGGACCGCCGGTCCGGTCCGGTTCTCGGGTGGATCCATGGAACCGATTTTGACGTGAATTTTTTTGGTTTTCAACATAAAACAATTACGTGACATCAAAGCAAGCCAAAGAAAGA
This sequence comes from Eucalyptus decipiens, assembly GCA_014182575.1. Lineage (NCBI taxonomy): Eukaryota > Viridiplantae > Streptophyta > Magnoliopsida > Myrtales > Myrtaceae > Eucalyptus > Eucalyptus decipiens. The sequence goes on from CM024610.1 coordinate 18,533,582, forward strand.
AAAATTAAATTTAAGTACGTGGAACAAAGATTCATCGTTGTAATTATAAATGTATCTCGTAGATAAAAAAAAAAAAAAAAAACATTCATTTGTTGTAATTATAAATGTATCTCGTAGATAATAAAAAACGCGAATAGATGGAATGCAACATTCTCCCATTTCCTACTTGCAAATAACCATAGATGGTCAAATTTTCTTTGACCAAAGGTAAAGGTTCCCTAGAGAGTGAGATGAGATGTAGGGTTTCTTTTATTAAATTTTTTTTTTTTTAATATTAAAAAGGTTCCGGTCCGGTCCGGGTGGGCGGGCGGGTGGATCCACCACGGAACCGGGAACCGGACCGGTACCCACCGGTTCCAATTTATTGGAACCGGGGAACCGGACCGGTTCCCTCAAGACCCGCCGGTTCCGGGCGGTTCCGGTCCGGTTCCGGGCGGTCCGGGCGGATCCCGGGTATTTTGCACACCCCTACTACGGAGGTCGCCAGTTGCTAGCGATGGGGAAGGCTAGGATGCCCTTGTTGGCCTTTGGCAAAGGGCACCCTCGGGTTGGTCTTGCCTGTTGCTGGCAAGTCATCCCAGCCCTCACCCTTGCCAACAACTAGCGGAGGAAAACAAAGGAAAAAGACAAAACAAGAAAGGAAAAAAAAAAAAAAGAAGGAAAAAAAGAAAAAAAGGCAAAAAAAATTAATCAAAGGAAAATGTCAACGTAAGTGTTGATAGTGCCACGTAGACGATCAGCTTCCATGTCAGCGATTTCAGACATAAATTGGTCGGATTGATTCAATTGACATCAATGTGAAAATATTTATGATTAAATTGTTCAAATTAAAAAATTTAAAACTAAATTAGTATTAATACAATAAATTTATGACTTTTTTTTTTGTACTTATCTTGAAGCTAGTTGCGAAGTTTTTAGGTCATTGGTAGGAGAAAATATTCGATGGTCTCATAGAGCCATGTCAGCGAGCATTTTGTGGTTCATGTCCACTTAATAATTGACACGTGTCTTGAATTAAATAATAAAAAAAGATAAAGGAATTTCTTTGTTTCAAGGAGCTGCGACCAGGCCATGGATCAATGGATGGCTTCTGTCTTCTTCTGTTCATCCATGGCGGGTGCCTCTGAATCTGGTTTGGGAACGGTCTTCACTCGCGGCATACACAGCCAGCAATTGACATGTATCAATTTATGAATTAATGTAAGCAAAAAATGCTCGTCATGTTAGCTATTGATGTGACATTATAAAACCACTTAATATTTTCTCATTTGGCAAAGTGCCTAGATATCATAGCCTAACCCATGGACACAATTCAAAGGATTGTTTTGAGTTTACTATCCTTAGTCATGATTGTACATCAGTCGATTCAAGCCCAATGCCTTGATACCGAGGTGCATGCATGATTTGTGGTTCATTTGTGAAATAGCAAGAATGAAAACGGTTAGTGAGAAAAATATTATACTCAATTGTATTAATCAACAACAATGCAATTTACATCAAGGGACTATCACGATATGATTGTTTGAGTAGTCAAACCTCCCTAAAGAGATTTACGATCATTATTTATTCTAATACGAGTAGATATTATGGCTCTGTTTGTTCGACGGAAAATAAAAGATTTGAAATTATTTATAAAAAAAAAAAAAAGAGTGCTTGCATTGCTTAAAAACAATGAACAAAAGTGTTGAGATATAAATTATTGTTAATAATGTAAATATTTTTCGTTGACTAATTATTTCAAAAAGCAATACAATGACTATTTTTAGAAAAATGTTTCCCCAATCATTTATTTTTCCCAAAATAAATAGAGCCTACACATACTTAAAAATATTTTCATCATAGATAAAAGAAATTATGTCCAACTATTTTGGATGATTAAAATATTTGTCATTTATTCATTTATGAAAGTAATAGAAGTGATCATTATTAGGTAAATATTTTTCTAATCATTCATTTTTCATAAAATATATAGAGCTATAGAGAGAAGCTTATCTATCGCTGTGATCCATCACCCACGAATAAGAAAAACCTAATTTGAGGAGTTATTCTCCAACAAGCGATGCAGGAAATACGACCCATTTTTTGAAAAATCCCATACTCTACGGGTGTTAATCCTCATAGCTTATGTGTGGGACCGATTTTCAAATGTAGTGCATCCTATCTATTTTTTTTTTCTATTGTTGTTGTTGCCGCCGCGCCCTCATTGTGCTGCCCCGTTGTGCTACTATATTCTCATGGAACATGAGATACGACAGAAATTCTTAGAAAGTGTCAATGAATAGGTATTAGTGTAATCACACTTTATAAAAATTATATAACATCTTTAAAATATTATGTGTTAGTAGCGTTACTTAGGATTGGGTTTCATTATGACAGCCTAGTATTCCCCGAAGACATGCCAAGATTAATCGAACCAAAACCGAAAATTGGGAAAAAAAAAAAAAACATATAACCATCCGACAAACAAAACAATTGGATTCTTCTCTTCTTTGCTTTCTTTTTTTTTTTGTCCAGATTCTTTCCTCTTCCTTTCCGGTCGGTGGAATACAAACGAAACAATTGGATGCTGACTGCCGGCGGAACCCTGGTCAGGTTCTTGACCAATCACCATCCGACATGTATGCTCTTCCATTATTTTTGCTTTTTATTTTTTGTTTTTAAATAGGGAAAAGTCTCTTGTCATGGGCCTGGGGTAAGACAGATTGCACTTCCCCAAGTCCTTGACTTTTTTTGACCATTGTGGCCAAAAGTAGAAATCATTGACCAATAATTTCCTTGAGAGATCTAGGCCAACATTTATAAGGAAAAAGCCACCTATAACTCCAAATTATATCAATGATTTTTTTTTTTTGACATCACATCCCACACTATACTTACTTTAACATATTATTTTTCTTGTGATGTAAAATTTTCAAAACTTATATTTATGTGACATATTTACTCTCTGTAAAGATTCCATCAAAAGATTTATTAGCCAAAATAATGTCAGTTTTATAACACTTTGACATTGTTTGCTTTCCTGAGTCCATGTAAGCAGATATTTAACAATGCTCATTGACGGGAGGGTAATAATATGACAAAAATTTTAAGTTTGAGATGTTTTGTATCACAAAAATAAAACTTTTGGATAAATATATTACGATGAGTATAATTTTAGATTTTTGATAGCTTTTGATCAAATTTATATTTATATCTTTATAAATTCTTTCATAAGACTCTCGAAGTGGTCGTCATGTTAGTAGTTGGAGTATGTTGACCATGTGGTTATACTTTTATATGCAGTATTTCCTTATTAACAAGATTCATTACTTCTATTCTTTATAATCGCATTTGCTCTCATGTTAGTTTTGCAAAAAATGAATATTTTAAAAAGTATTCTTTTAAGATAGTATCTTGCATCGCTTGAAGTAATTAGTAGATGGAAAACTTTTTTACTATCAACAATAATTTAGGTCTAAGTATTTTCGCATATGATAAAAATATTTTTCATATATTTTTCATTTCTTCATTTTTGTAAGCAATATGAGGCATTGTCTTTAAAAAAGTATTTTCCAAATCATAAATATTTTGCGAAATAAAGTAGCCCTCATATTCAGTAACTTCTGTTATAAAGTTATAAAGATCGAGTTTAAGTAAAGGATAAATTGGTTCAATGGGCAGCAATTCTACAATGTGTGTGGGTGTATATATTCAATTAGCAACTTTTATTAGAAAAATTAGTATTCGTATAGGAGAAAAATGTAACTTTGCAATTATTTAATACCTTTTTTATTTTATTTTATCACAAATGTTTCGACTTGAGTTGCATGCACACCCGATACAGCATCTAATTTTATTATTACCTAGATCAGCAAGAAGTGTGAATTACACAAATTATTCGAAATGGAGGCACTTCGATTTATCCAATATAGTTTTTACTATAGCTTCCTAAAAGTAATTGCATTAAAATAATGATGGTTCAATGAGCATAGAAAAAATACAATTCAGAAGAAGCCGTTTAGGTCAAGTATTAGGTTCATCGGCTAAAATTCTAGTTTGACCGGTCTAACTTGTCAAAAGGGACTAGAAGTGGTCCTCTGATTTTTTCGAGGAGAATGAGAAGACTTTGAATTCCAATTAGAAACGTTCCGCAGTCAAAAATGTCGATCCAACCTCCGACATCCTATTAATATATTCAACATGACAATTACTCTAGAGAAAACTTACAAAGGGAGAAAACTTACAAGGGGAAATACTAAAATTGTATCTCATTTTTCATTTTATAATTATTCTCACGACTTTATTTTTACAAATACTAATTTGCACCCCCTGACACCATATTCTATTGTGTCTATATAAAAAATTGTAATTTTCATTTCTAAAATACTTCTATTCATATTTTATACCCACAAATCATAATCCCGACTCAGCTATTAATCTCAATCTTGTTATCCGTTGCAACTCCCCTCACTGTGCATTGTCCTACACACATCCCATCTCTCTTTTTCTCTCTCTCTCATAATGCTGCCAAGGATGAGGACGGCCATAATAACCTCAGACATGAGATTGCCACGGCATCTAAGATATCGGATTGAGTCCATAGAAGACAAAGATGGCCTTAACCGAGGTTGTCCACATTGACTAGACCTCAGAATAAGGTTGATGGTGAGTGGCGACCCAACGGCTTTGATCAAAGGTCAATCATGACCACTCATTTTTTAAACGATATGATTAATAATTTTTCTAAAGAAAAATCTCTTATTTTTATAAATCGTTAATTTTTCGAGAAAACAAATGCATTTCAAATGTTATATTTTTATGTTTTTAATTTTTTTTGTGTGTTTCGTGGAAAATAGATTGTATTTTTAACGATAAAACTAAAAGTAAAACGAAAAACAGAAAAAAGCGAAAAAATCTCAATGCCTTCGTAGGAACTTTTGTTCGAGTGCTTCGCGCGAAAGAAGTGCGTATGCATGGCACGCGCGCACGCGCGAAGAGGTGAGCGTGGCATCTCTCCTTGAAAGAGGCGCGTGTTAGTGGACTGGGTGGCGAGCAAACCACGATGATGAGCATGACATAAAATCCATAAATGTCATTTGCCCATGAATCTAAATTCGGGGTTCACACGTCCTATCGTTCGATATGAGAAAATTATCTAAAATGTTCTAAATTTATTGTATGATAGTGAATTTAATTTTAAATTTTTTGACAATTTACCAATTAAGTTATTTTAGACCATTTTTACATTAAACAGCTGACGTGACTGTTCGGTTAGTGCTAACCACCTAAGTGAGACGGGTATGCGTTGACGTAGATGATTTTCATTATTTTTTATCTTAATTTAAAAAAATTTCTAAATAATTAGGAAATATTCATGGTTGACAGATGATTGATCGCCAATCACAAGTGAGGGCATTGTGTTCCCTACCTAATGGTTGGCAAGGGCTTCGTGGCCCTCGCTTGCCTTTTATTGGGAAGAGAATGGTAAAAAAAATTATAGAAAATTCATAAATTTTTTAAAAAATTGGGAAATTATCTACATTAGTACTAATCAAATGACGACTAGTGTTTACGTTAGCAACTTTGGCCAAAATTTATCTACATTAGTACTAATCAAATGATGATTTTCGTGATTTTTTATTTTAATTTTTTTCTAAATAATGAGGAAATATACATGGTTGACGGATGATTGATCGCCAATCACAAGTGAGGGCATTGTGTTCCCTAACTAATGGTTGGCAAGGGCTTCGTGGCCCTCGCTTGCCTTTTATTGGGAAGAGAATGGTAAAAAAATTATAGAAAATTCATAAATTTTTAAAAAATTGGGAAATTATCTACATTAGTACTAATCAAATGACGACTAGTGTTTACGTTAGCAACTTTGGCCAAAATTTATCTACATTAGTACTAATCAAATGATGATTTTCATGATTTTTTATTTTAATTTTTTTTTTCTAAATAATGAGGAAATATACATGGTTGACGGATGATTGATCGCCAATCACAAGTGAGGGCATTGTGTTCCCTACCTAATGGTTGGCAAGGCTCGTGGCCCTCGCTTGCCTTTTATTGGGAAGATAATGGTTAAAAAAAGTTATAGAAAATTCATAAATTTTTAAAAAATTGGGAAATTATCTACATTAGTACTAATCAAATGACGACTAGTGTTTACGTTAGCAACTTTGGCCAAAATTCGTGGGATTGGAGTAACTACATTAGGAAATCATCAAAATATTTATGACAAAGTTTAAAATTAAATTGACTGTCGTACAATACACTTATGACTTTTTCAATAATTATCCCTACTTGATCCTAAAATACAATGACTCTTGGATCAACGTTCTTACCTATAGTATAGAACTTATAACAAAATTACCATAGCAAGCATGTTAACATTTTCCTAAACACATGTTAATCTCATCTATAATAGTGCAATTTTACCAATTAAAAAAATTAAACTTCTGCTTTATAAATAATCGATCAAACTTGTCCAGTTAGACTTGATGCAATATCTTCAACTATTTTAATTATCTAATATCAAAGTAGATGAGCCACCCTTATATAGCTATATTAGAAAGGGTTTTGAGATGTTTGTGTGGTGAAATGCAACATATTATTTTTTGTAAGTTCATTATTAAAACATTACAAACATATTTCACGGGCGACAAATATTTTATACAGATTTTAGGGATATAAAATTATATCGGTCCCCCACTGCATGGGCATGAGCTCTTTTTTTAAGCTCAGTAAATCGACGGCGACGATGCCCTCTGTTGACATTGTACGGGACGGCCGAGATCTCCCGATTGTCGGCGTCGGTCCTCCGCTGAAGTGGGAGTGACGTTGACCTCTCCGCGGTCGGTGAAAAGTTCGGAGGAAATGCATTTTGAAATTCGGGCACAAGCACATCGCAGCCGATCGTGGGGATCAAAACTGACCGGTCGAGCCGGTAACCGGTGGGCGATCCGGTTGTCTCCCCGAATCGAGAGAAGCGTGTTGGCAGGAGTCGGTTTTGGGGCCCACCGAAGGGAATAATAATTCGAGTCGTAAAAATTATTATTATAGTGCTCACGCTCGAGATATGAAAGAGACGTATAACTTAATTATTTTTTAAAATCACTTGTTAATATCCTTTTTTTTTTTTTTTTTCGTGTTCATAGGCAATGATTCGGAGAAATACGACAGGGAAATAGGATGCAACTAGCGATTTTACTCATGCAATACCACTCGATGGTAAGAATTAGATCGGGTCTTTTTGCTATAAAAGAATTTTCTATTTTTTAAAACTTAATCAACTCCTGTGGTGTGGTAATGTAAAATAAATATGATGAAAAAATTTGAAGGTTTCTTGAATTTTTATAGAGCTAAAGGATGTATGAAATAATTGGCGTATATATTGCTCATGCATAAGACATGAAAGAAAAATGGAATTTAATTAGGGTTTTTTTAGAACACTTGTTTTTTTTTTTTTTTTTTTTTTAATCTTTGGAGGAGCGCGTTGTGGCCGGATCGCTACGTAAACCCTCAGGTGACGTTAGCTCAGGACTCACCATCAAGACGCCACGCGTAAATCACTTAATAGCCTGTCAGCCTTCCTGCAACTTGCGTTACAGGGGCTTCGAACTCCCGACCTTCTCTTCAAAGGTCAGGAGCCTATCCAGCATAACCACCATGGCCGGTGATTTGCTTTTTTCCGTGTTCGTTGGCAATGATTCGGAGAAATAGGTTGAGGAAATAGTATGCAACTGGTGATTTTACTCTTGCGGTGCTGCTCGGTGAGAAAAAATCATATTAGGTTTTTTTTTTAATAAACAAATTTATTACTTTCTTCAAAACTTAAATCAACCACCCCCATCATAATGTCAAGCAAATATGGCAAAAAATGAAGGTTTCTTGAACTTTTACTGAGCACAAATAAGCGTGAAATAATTGGTGGGAAGGCGCAAAATTCACCTCGTACACAACTAATTACATAAAATGCCCAATATATGTATATTTTCAGAAAGCTGAATTTTTAAAAAATGTCAAGAAGATCCCTATTTAAAAGTGTTGACACGTGTCAGCAGAAGAGGCAAAGGGGTATTAATATCATGGTGGGGTAACGTGGAGAGAAGGGAAGCAAGCAGGAGCAGCCGGTCATCAGGTGGGAAAGTGAAATGTGGGTTGCTTTGACTTTGGGGACGGATGTTGGCCACAAGTGGCCGCTTTTCAAGATTTTTCCACCCTTCGGATCGAAGGGTGAATCTTTGCTCTTTATTTGGTTTACCATTATTATTATTATTATTATTATAAAAAAACTTAAACTATGTCCACTATGATGTAAGTATCCAAACTTTTTTACATTACAGAAAACCTTGAACTTGGCAATTGTGACAAGATTACTTTCCAAATTTTTTCTGTTGTAAAAAAATTTCGAATTTATAACAATGTAACAAATGTACTCTGGATGGAACTAAAATGGAAGACATATCGGCACAAAAAAGAGTTAGAGATGCTCGTGTTACCATGGACAAGTTTAGGATAGTATTTGTGTTATAGTATACATTGTTTAGAGTTTTTATTGATTTATTATGGTGTTTGCCCCATTTTCTTTCCCTTCAGTACATTGATGAGTTTTTTTGCTCTTTATTTGGTTTGGCATTATGTATTTATTTATTCAATTGTTATTAGTGTTATTATGGTGTCCCCATCTTTTCTATTGTCGGGAGTCAATTTTTGTCTGGAGGCGATCGGAGTCACTTTCTCACCGTCTCGTCCATCTGGGCCCTTTGGACGATGCGCACTGCATTCGGCCCAATGCGGACAAGGGTCCATCTGGGCCCTTGTCTCTGTTTTCTTTACACTTCAAAAACAGACAAATAGTGTTTTCTTTACCTCAAATTGCGATATTATCCGAATTTCAGAAACTTACGAGAAAAAAAAAAATCATAAGCGAACTGCATATTTAATATCCGAGTATTGCGAAAATTTCAAAAAGGTTCTGGATTCGAAAAAAGTTGAAGCCCATGAGCCGCATGATATAAAGAAAAGCCGGTGCAGGATTTGCTTCGGGATCAGCTACTTGCTAAGTGGTTTGACCTGAATGCGAGATTGATTTGCTTCCGGGTGTCCATTATGTGCATATCTATTGACCATGGATCGAGCCTTTTTTTATGTGGTGAAGATAAAAGATGTATAGGTTTTGCCTATAAAGAATACAAGATAGAGGCCTGGCACCAAGACAGACACTCAAGAAAACAAGTCTATAAAGAATACAAGATGGATCGAGTCGTTTGAATGCTCTATTGGTGACATTAACATATTACAGTGCTCGAATTGTGAGGCTTCTCACTTAAACTAATCTCGGAAATATATCCACTATCTTACGGGTGGAGCCTTATTGAAAAATATAGGTGTGACGATTTGCATGTGCCAATAAAATTACGTATTTTGTGCCCAAATTACAAGTTTTCCCACTTCTACTCCTGATACGCGGAGGTCACTTTAACAAGCAATGAAAAGATGCCTCTATTTTTAAGTTGTCCTTTTTTCTTTTATAAGATATTTATTTATTATTAAGTGCCTTTCTATAATAAGTGGCAACAATTTTGTGTTCGCATATCCAGATGAAATATTTGTGAATCTAACGTATGTAGAAAATTTTAGTAACATATTGCACAAATAACCTTAGCAGATCGTTTTGTTTTCCGTGTGCCAACATAAAAAAATGAAGAAAATATAAAAATTGAAAAAAATATTTTGGGGAAAATTCTAAATAAGGACCCGAAATGAATTTATTTTCTCAAATAAAGATTAAAAGTGAACTTTGTGTCATATAAGGACCCGAAGTGGACTCATTGTTTCAAATAAGAACTTGAAGTGAATTTTGTGTCAAATAAGGATCCGAAATGATCAAGTTAATCTCTATTGAGGACCTTAGCTCGCTGGCAAACATTTTCCGGCAATTAAAATAGGGGCAATTTTGTCAGAAATTTGTGATTGAAAAAAAAAAGGGAAAATTCTATATTAATTAAGTTTAGGTTATTCATTTAGATGTTTACGTTTTCTTCTTTCTTCTCCCCCGCTGCTCTTTGTCTTGCTTAATCGGTGGAGAATTTAGGTCTCCGCAAACAAAGAAAAAAGCGTATGGTTTTCTTCTTGTTTTTTAATTCGTGCCCCAACCGGTGGAGAATTTGGGTCTTCGACTTTGCGGAAGATGGGTACAAGGAATGGGGAGAACTTCGGTCTTTGACTTTGCGGAGGATGGGTACAAGGAACGAAGAGACCGTAGAAAACCTAGGGTTTTTTTTTTTTTTTTTTTTTTTTTTTTTTTTTTTTTTTTAGGATTTGTTAATTTTCCCTATATTTTTGGACAAAATTGCCCAAACTCCGATCATCGGAAATGTCGAATATTTGGCTGACCAGCAAGCTCAAGTTCTTATTTGGAATTTATTCAACCATTTCGGATTCTTATTTGAGACAATTGGTCCACTTTAGATCTTTATTTGATACAAATTTCATTTTGGGTGCTTATTTGAGAAAATTGGTCAATTTCGGGTCCTTATTTGGAATTTTCCCAATATTTTGCATTGCATTAGGAGCTATCGTTATAACTTGCATATAAAACGTCATGAAGTAAAAGTACATTTTTTTTGTGAAATTGAACGATTGAAAAGACTTTCTTTATAAAGATGATCACTAATATCACTTATGAAAATGAACGAAAAAATATATTTTCATTATTTACGAAAATGTTTGTACATAAATTGTTGTCAATAGTAAAAATAGTTTTCATTAATTAATTCTTTCGAGTGATATAACTGATCACTTTTAAAAAAATATTTTCTAATTTATTTATTTTATGTGAAATAAATGGAGCCTAATAGTTATTGAATATATATTATTCTTGGGTATGGAAAACAATTTATTGATCTTTATAAGACTTTGTAAATTTTTAGAAACTAGAACCTACAAATATTTACAACGTGTTAAAACTAAGGCAATCACAAGAAGTCATAAGCCTTCATAAGACATCCTAAAATTTAAATTAGTGTTTATTTTGCTTGTTGTCACGGTTTCGAGGTTTCATGTGACCAAAAGGCCATGCTTGATTGAAGAAACCGTCCAAAGTTGCGTAGGGTTTTTGGAATATTCTCAGAGATGGGCAAGATGGTAACTATGCTGAGTTCTAGAGCATTCTTGACTTAGATGCCAACAGTTATTAAATGGGAAGATGCAATCTCATCCATTAAATCTAACATCGATCAACGGATGTAATGGGAGGACCTCTTGTATAAATAAGGGTGCTCTCCCCTCTTTTGTATCCATCCAAGGAATTCAAGGATAAAAAGCATTCTCTCTAAGCTTCTTTTTCTACAATCTAGCCAAAAGAACTCAACAAGTTAGTTTTCATTTTAGGATTCATTCGTAGCCCAGTAGTAAAATTCCCACCTTTATCAAAGTTTGTAAATCGAAAACTTAAAGAATTTCTATTAGGGATTTGCATTTTAGGAAAGCTTCACTTTTTCTTCTTCAAATTCAGAAGAAAGAGTGCATCTCCGCCACGCCACTCCTGCATAGGCTTTTTCTCCTAGTTCCGATTGCTTTCTGCTACTACCTAACTACCATATACTGGCTTCCTCTATTTCCAATACCCTCTTGTACTAGCTTGTATAAGTCTTGTTGACACCTCAATCTTTCCTTCTATTTTTGCAAAAAAAAAAAGAAAAAGAAGAAGGTAAAATTGGCAAAAAAATATATATAAAAAAAGAGAAAATAAAAGCCCAATCGTTCATATATACAACCCATTTCACAAGTCCAGCCCATATTTTAATTCCCTTGGCCCATCTTTTTATTTCCTTTTTCTCTGTTACAATTAAACCTTAAATAAACATGCAAAATTTAGGTATGAACATTGCAATCTTTACAATGGAGCTTAAACTTTCTTCTTCTTCTTTTTTTACATAACATCCAAAAAAAAAAAAAAAAAAACAAAACTAAAAATACAAGACCAACTTTTAACACCATTCCGGTATCTGTGCTCTTTCTAAAGCAAATAAAAGAACGGCCTTTTTTTTTTCAATCTGCCATCGCACTGTCTTTCCCTCTTCACCTAAACGACTGCTCGCTCCTTCACTTCTGTTCCATTGCAGAAATGGGTGGTCTTCTTTCCCGCATCCGCTCTAGTAAGCTTACACTTTCTGTTTGATTGACTGATCGAAGATAAAATGGGGTTTATATGAAATTTGTAATACACACTTGTCTCCAATGAACCCTGCCTCTTGCGCTCAATCAGCCAGTGGACGTCACTCTCGAGATGGGAGGAAGCAAGCGTACTCTCCACTTCCCCGAGATTGACAGCGCCGGTGGTAAGATTGGGGCGAGCCGCCATCATACTGACCCAGAGAGGCAGCAGGAGGCACAGGGACAAGGAGGAAGCAGAGGGTGGCTTTTTCGCTAGTACCAAAAGTCAACCCAGGTCAAAAATTGACTTTTTGTTCAAAAAAATTATCAAATGATCTTAATTTCACTTAGGTCTAGTTCTTTTTATGACATTTTCTCTAATTACTATTTCTCATCCGCTCGTTCATTCAATTTCGAGAACAATCATGTTGAAAGGCAAATTACCATTTTAAGCTCTAATTAAGGGGTTCAAATCGATCATTCATGATTCGTGAATGGATGCATTTGTTTCACTTATTTTCTTGAGATAAGCCAAATTCGAGGTTTGTTTTGAAAAATTCACTCGAGAACCTACCAATTTGAGGAATTTTACTCTATTGAATATAGGAAAACCAAGTTAATGAGCTTCAAGTGAAGAAATTCAAGTTGACTCATTCGAGACTAAGGTCTAATTTCATAAATCAAGTTCCAATTTCGATATTAGACCTCGATTCATTTTTGGTCTAAAAGTCGTGATGCCAATTCAAGGTTAATTTAGATGCAATAGGTTGTCCTAAGTTTGAGTAATTAGTCTATTAGGTGTATTGTATTAATAATTGAATTCAATTTCAATTAATTTGCGATTTCGAGCAAGGAATTGCAAAATTATCTGTTTTGACCTATAATGTCCAATTATAGGTATCCATGGTCTAGGTCCACAATTTTTTGTGATAATCAATCAATTAAGTCAATATAAAGCCAATAAATTACACTTATGTGGTTTAATTGGCCTAATTCAATTAGAATTAAATTGTTTCTCATCAAATCAGGTAAGTTTTCTTTTTAATTTGGTCCTCGAGAGACCAAATTGCATAGATTTCTCATCCCTAAGGACTACCTAACTAGAATTGGTCGAATTGGTGTGAACTATCTCGATTGGTCTGACGAATCATCGGCGAGACAGGTCGATTCGGCCTCTTCCTAGCTGGTTCTGGATTGCCAACGACCACTTATCGAATCCTTGTCATGTGTATGTTGTCCTCATGTGCTTTGATTTTCAAAATTTTACAAATTACCACGGATTTCATGAATATATGATTTCGCCCCTAATTAGGCTTTAATCTCGATTTCTGTTTTAATTCCCGTTTTTGGCCAATCAAGACCATCTAGATCATAAGACTCATTTAAGGTAGGATTAGTCATTGGTGAGAATAATTGGGGCATTAGATTAAATTTTGACCCTCGGATCGAGTCAACGGTCAAGATTTAACATTTAATCAAGGTATATAAGATTTTCCCTCCAAAAACCTTAGGGGGCTCATTTGGATATTTTTCTGATAAAAAATGCAGAAATCTCTAAAAGTCTCTCTCTATTTTTCCGGCCCAATCTCCCTCTCTTTCTCCTCTCTTGTGCTTGGTGTTTCCCCCTACCGCCGTGCCTTGTCGCCACTTGTTGGATCTCCTCCAGTGATGCACCTCCATCCTTGAGCATCTTTACCGCCTATCCATCCCCGCCATGGTTGCTATCCTCCTCGGTGATCGCTTAATCGACTTGTCTAAGGTCAACCTCCTTCTTGCCTAAGGATCAACGTGCATGCCTGTCTTCTTTGCGGGGGCTCTGATCACCAATCCAATATTCGACAGTGGACCTTGAAGCTCCGACTGACTTAGCCACTCCCTTGGTGTGCTAGCGATGTCCAACTGGCTGAAGATTGATAAGAAATTCATTGATCAACCTCTGAACTGATCGATCCTCCATCGGAGTCTAGAATTGAGCCAATTCTGTCGAAACTTGGACCGATGGCCTGCCGTAATTGATCGGTCAACTCCTGCCGATTTGTTCCTCGAATAGTCCTCAACCTTACTATGGTTGGGATTGGCCGATTAGCCACAAGAGAACCTCCAGCAGCCCCTCCTTCAACTGGTGACCAAAGCCGATCCGATCCGAACCGAACTGGCTCTTCTGCTTAGATCCAAATTGGACCTTGTCTGATCTTGATCTGACCTCTCGAGGGTTTATGAGGTCAGTTCGGAGCCCTTTGAAGTTCTAGGTGCAATCTGAAGGTTCGAGTTTTGTCTGATCATGCTTAAGTTTGATGAAAATCACAAAAAAGGTCATGAATCTGATAAACTAAGATCGGATTAGCTGATCAAGCCTAGGATTCAACCCTAGGTTTACATGTTATGCTTAGATATGAGGTTTATGATGTTATGAGATGATTAGCAATGAATTGATGATCATTGATGATGAACATATACTTGAATGAGTTTGATTTGCCTTGATCTCTAAATTCATGTTCATGTGATGTGACTTTCTATTTTGGCTGAAATGAGGTGGTAAATGATGTTTTCTGGCCTCGAGGCCTTTTAGACATGTAAACTAGACTCGACAAGCTTCAATTTGATAGGTTGACACCCCAAGTGGATGTCGTTTGGTCACTAAAAAATGTTTCCAAAATTTGTCGATTCTACAATGATTTTGATGTTGATTTGTTGTGCTGACTTGTTGTGAATTTTTGTTTTTCTATTTTTCTGCTGATTTTTGTGTTTGGATTTTAGAAATACTTTCTTCATAAGATTTGCATGAAATTGTCTTAATTACATCTTTTTTTTTTTTTAAATTATTATAGATTTTTTGAAGTTGATTCGTCTAGGTAAAATCACCAAAAATGTATTTAGGTCAATCTACCCTACACTAGATCCGACCTATGTTTGCTTGGAATTAAGGTCTTAAATGAGTCCATTTCAGTTTGCATCCTTCATAAGATCTGTAATATGCATTGTGAGTGTTCTAACAAGGTATGATTCGTGTTAATTGAACATTGTTTACCATGTTAACTACATGTGCAAATGTGTTTGTTTGTTGCTATAATTTATGCATTTCATCACATGACTCAATTTTGTCATTTTCATGCAGGCTCGTGTGAGCCAATTTAGGTCTAGATGTCTTCATCAAAATGCTTGTCATGTCACATTCTACACATAGGATTTTTCCTAAGATTTTTGCACGTCATTAGATCACAAAAAATTAGTCACGTTTTGTGATAATCATGTTGAATTAGGGGCTTATCATGAGCCTATCAAAACCCATTTATTTGGGCCCCTAATGGCCAAACCATGCCTTGATGTATTCTCATTATTTGAAGCACATATTACAGGCTTCGCATCGATGTATGACATGTCATATTTGAATCTCGTTTGATAAGTGAAAATCATGCATCAATTTAGCTAAAATTTGCTATGCATGTTATTCTTAGCAATAGGTCACCTTTGTCGCATTCAACCTTATGTTATGTGCGAGTTTCACACCTTTTGTGCATTGCCTAGGTGGTCTTATAAACAATTAAACATGCATCATGTTCTAATTTGTTCGTGGCTGATTTGCATGTAATAATGATTATCATTTTTTGACTATCAATTTGACCTCACTTAGACTCGACCCCTCTTAGGAAGTCTTAGGTCTCGCCTTAATCTTTCCAATGATGCTGATTTTGCATGATTCACATATCATTTGGCCCATTTTCCATTTTTGTCAAGTTAGGTTAGAAATCTGACTTAGGCAAAATTCGGAACCCCTGTTTTATCCCTATTAAGTCTGATTTTTTGTTATTTTTGTGTGATTTTCTAATTAAAGATTCTTAGGTCAGATCCTTAACGAACTTTGTTCGTCACTCTTTTGTATATGTTATGGTAAAATTTCACAAATTTTAAATCTTGTTTATTAGGTTGAATCTCTGTTGATATGTCATGATACTGTGCTGTTTTGCTGAAATTTTTATGTGATGTTGCGCGTTATTGAATTTTTATAAATTCATATGTAGTTCATGATGTTGTGTAATTTTCTTATAACAAATTATCAATGGGTTCATTTTCAATTACATTGATTTTTATTTTGCCCTATTTTGTGACGTTCTGTTATAATTTTTGCTGTGATTTTCTTCTTGAATTTTTTAGGTTAACTTACATGTTGAATTTCTTCACATGTCTTCACAGACTTTGATCCTCACTTTTTGAACTTTACACACAAAAATTCTCGAAAAATAAAAAGCACTTTAATATGTTTTTCAGACCTCTTGAACGTCATGAACTTGTTTGAATTTTCTTGTTCTTATTGTTTTGAACCTGATTTTAGTTAAGTGATGCTCATGCACACATTTTTCATGTCGTCTTTTAAGTTCCAAACTTTCAAACTATGCTCTTAGTTTAGTATTGGTGTTGTTTAAAGTTTTGATTATATTTAGCATATCTGTAAAGCTCGATTAGAGTGCCCATCATTGGACTCGAGTTAGCTTGGTGGCTAAATGGTGGCCAAATGGTGGCTAAATGCTTTCTATAGCTGTGACATATCTTTGTTATACCATTGGCATATTTTCTCACCATTCACTATCAATTTGCTCTTCAAATGACTTTTGAGCATCATTTGAACTTTCACAATTCTTGAGTTTGTTTACCTTTCTTAAATAGGGGCAAAATCATAAATTCACAAAATTCAGGGGTCATTTTGCAAAATCTAGAAAATGTAAGGGTATGTGGTAAAATACGCGTGATGAGGATTTAGGAAGTAGTCATCGGTGATCTAGAACCAGCCAACAAGGAGCCAAACGGCTTGCCTCACCGGCAATCTAGCCAAATCGGTCAGGCTGGTTCACATTGATCCGATTAGTTCTTGATTCGTTTAGGCTAGTCGATTGTTGGGGAAGAGAAATTTATGCAATTTGGTCATTGAGGACCAAATTGAAAAGAAATCTTATGCAATTTGAGGATTAATGATCTGACTCTAACCAAATTAAGCCAATTAAACCACTCAAATACGATTTATTGGTTTTCTATTGACCTAATTGAATGACTATTGTGAAAAATATTGGACCTTGACCATGGGTACACATAATTGATCGTTATAGGCTAAAATGGGTAATTTTGCAATTTCTCGTTTGAAATCACAAATGATTGAAATTGAATTCAATTCATATTGCGATGAATTTATTCAACTAATTACCAATGCTTAGGATAACCTATTACATCCAAATTTACCTTGAATTGAAGTCATGAGACTTAGGTCAAAAATGAATCGAGGTCTAATATCGAAATTGGACCTTGATTCAAGAAATTAAACCTTAATTTTGAATGGGTCCCACTTGAATTTCTTCAATTGTGGCTAAATAGCTCGATTTTCTATATTCAAGAGAGTCAAATTTCTCAAATTGGGAAGTTCTCAAGTGAATTTCTCAAAATGGACCTTGGATTTGGACTTATCTCAAGAAAACAAGTGAAATACAATTATCAATTTGCAACTCATGAAGGATCGATTTGGATTCCTAATTAGGGCTTAAAATGGTAATTTGCCTTTCGACATGACAATTATCGAAATTGAGTGAACCAGCGGATTAGAAATAGTTCTTAGACCAAATGTCATAAAAAGGAACTAGATCTAATTATGACTAAAATAAAAGTTAATCTATTTTTGGTTGATTTTGAACCTAAAATTGAAAATTTTGAAAAACAAGGTTCTTAATCAAATTTTATAAAAATTTTGACATCAAAGTCAAATTGACATTAATACAAAGTGTTTTGTAAATTTTTGATTTTTTTTTGATAATTTGGTCAAAGATTTGACTAAAAGTTAAACCTTTAGTTAATTTTCCTAAAAGTTGATTTTGGGTCAAATCTTTGAAATTTTTGAAAATTGACTTGACTAAAGTGAAATTAAAGCCGTTTAACATCTTTTTGGCAAATAATCAACTTTTGATGCGGGGTTGACTTTTGGTCAAAGGGTTGATAAAAAATTCAACTCAAAAATCAATTGTTTGACTTTTCGGGTTTTTGTTGAAAATGAACAAAAAATTGCTTTAAAGTGATAATGCAAAAAGAAAAAAAAAGAAGAAGGAAAAATGACATTTGTTGATTAAGAAACGGGCTTTGTTGCAATTGGAAACCTTAAGCTCGATTCATTACCTTTTTCGACGTGTCAACTAAAAATAAGATGTCAACAACCTTGTGGGAACTCTCATGGTCAAGTATCTCTAAACTCGATCTTTCTGCTCTATGGTGCCTGAGATTAGGTCACGACAAGGCATAGGCTACTGTTCACTAAGGCGTTCGTTGGAGCTAAAATGGCCAAGAGAGGAGACAGATGGGTCGAGCATTCGAGAAGATGGAGAAGAGGAAAATTGAAAAAGAAAAGGCAAATTTCTTAGAAGGTGAACGGAGATTTGTCGAGTTCCTTCTACTTTGGCCACTCTCGGCCAGCTAGAGAATATAGTTCACAACCATTGGCCACCATCTCTATCCGTCGCTGAGCGGAGCTTTCGTCCTTTAGATTTGTTCCTTAGACGAAAAGGAAGGCTATTGGTCATCTTTTGAAGCTTCATCGGTGAACGTGACAGCGATGACTCCATTTTTGGATCAAGTAGGAGTTCATCTCTAACGCCCCGTTTTAGCTCTGTTGTGATGAGACCGTAATCTGAAATTCATTCTTCGTGAGATCATAGGCACCTTGCCTAGAAATATGATTTGATCTATGATTAATTGTGTTGGTTCAGGCCTTTATATGTCAAGATTAAGACTTAATTCACAATGACGATAAATCTGAAACTTGTTTTCCAAAACACGCATCACGTGTTCAATAGAATGTTTGAGTGATATACTGAAAAGTGTTTTTGGACAATTGGTTGCATGGTATATTCTCCATTGTAAGATCTCTGGTTGTACATGAAATTAGATATTCTCCCGTATTTCATTAGGTTTCTAGTTGAACTAAATAGGTTAGTGGTGACTCCTTATATATAATTTGTATAAAATTAATTTAATGACTACCAGATGTCTAACATTGCGTAAGATATGAATTTGGGAGAACCCGAATCAACTAAAGGTCATTGACTTGAATTTGGCAAAATTGCTAAACCTAATTCCCTCTTCATATCGAGGAGTAGGTCGCAACAAGCCGAAAGGAGAATAGCTGCGGGGGGAAAAGAAGAAAGTAATCTCTTTCGTTAGCCGTTTTCTAATCTCTTCAACAAAGCTCGGTACTAAGAAAGCCCGTAGATCGAAACATATAACAGGTGAACCTCTCTTCGGATTATTTTCTGCCAAGACCTGATCCCCTTGGCTCAGACAACCACACGACGAAATAAAGTGAGGGATTTATATATGTTCCGGACTTCCCATTAACACGCCTCACTCCTAACTGCATAAGAAATTGAACTCGAAACAAAGGCTATGAATTGCTTTCAAAGAAGGGCTTGGGAAAAGAACCGCTATGTTTTTACAAACTATCTGGCTCTCTTTCCTTACATTGATTACTAAGATATGGATTTAAGCCCCTGGACTAGTAAGGGACTACGAGCGACTCCTACTGTCCATACCAGAAATAGGTTTTAGCATCCTCATATGCTTCCTAGCTTCTATTGAGATAATGGTGGTTGAGGTGAGGCTTACGAGCATTCCCATATGCCAAGCTTTTCCGGTGGAGGTTAGGGAATCGAACTTGGCGAACTATCCAAATATACGAAACTACTGAGTCAAAGTCAAGGGGAAAATACACTCATATCTATGTTCGAATTGATCTGAACAAGCCTCTACTATCAAAGTTCAGGTCGAGTTGATTAGACAGATTGGAATTGTGGGAAGTTAGCGGAAGAAGAGGTACCATCCGCATCAGGCCAAACTGACGATCCCCTTGAGAGATAAATTACATGGCTGAACTGCCAATTCATCAAATATCGTAGTTTATACTCTAGAGAAAGAGGTTCCTTGTGTGAAACTCATATTAGGAAAAATCAAAGTTGTCAACTCGGCATTCCTCCCATCTAGGGTTTGTTTGTTCAATAATCTTTGATGGCATTCGCACAATAGTTTTCCCATCTAAAATTTCTTGTTCCAAATATTGTAGTTAAAATTTTGGCGCCTTAGCGCCATCTTTCAAGAGGTTAGCCCAAAAAAATTACCTGTATTAGATTGTGGTTTAGTGAGTTGCTCTACATTAATCGCAGGCGTAGATTTAGGATCTGATGGACTGGAGTTAACTAACACATTTGCAGGGTTGGGTTTACTCACCCATGGAAGTGTTGAACACGTGCCCATTTTACAGCAGATGGAGCAGCAATCATGGAGGCCTTCTTTGATGAAGCAAGAGGGTGAGGTACTTCATCCTTAGTTACTTCCCAAGCAGACAATAGATAGGGAGGATGACGGCCTCTACCTCTGCTTAACAATCCACCACTTGATCTATGCTTACCCCGATGAGAATTAAAGAAGGGATCTTGGTTTATCCCTTTGAACTCATCAATCCCTTTCCTAGGCCTATCCAAGATGATGCTCGGAAGCTCTTGCTCCGATGCTTTGTTGTCGGCCTTACAAGAGAAAATTTGTCGGTGTTGTGTACAAAAGCTAACGGTTGCATTAACCTTGCTGCCATACTAAAAAAAGCAACAATTGAAGTTCTCAAATTACATGTTCTTTGATTATAAAAAAGTTACTTTAATATCAAAAAAAGAAGCAATTGTATAGAACTTCTTTGAGGCGGTTCCTTTGGCCACTCGCCTTTGATAGGAAAGTTCTTTCCATTCCTTATAGTAGCTAGGCTAGTTGAAGCAAACCTAGGTAATGGACCAGTTGAGTGGCAAGCCAGCTGATAGGGTCGCAAAGCCCCCAGTGAATGTAGGATTTGGACGACTTTAATCATATGCTTAGCACAGCTAATTCGAAAATGAGCTAGTCGCCTTAACTTCAAGAATGAACCATTTACTTAACTCGGATGGTTCTGTGCTCAACACTGACTGCTCGTTGCTTTACATGAATAGTTCCTCAATCCTCATTCGCCCCCTACGTGCTCTCTTTTGAGGACTTGAACCCAAACTCGCTCCCCATTTAGCATGAAGCTTGCTGGCGGCATTGATGATGGTGTCGACAGAGTTCTCAAGCACCAACTCAACTCCACAAAGTGCTTTTACACTTGGCCTATCTTTTGCACGGGAAGGGACCGATCGTGACCCTAAAACAGAAGACCCCATGAACTCGTGATTTAAACAAAAACGAAATTGGGTTGAGCTAAGCCCAAAAACCAAAAGAGAAAGATGTACGAGAGCTTCCATAGAATTTATATCAAAATAAATTTCTTTAGGAAAGCAAGTCCCATCGAGTTAGCCATTGGAGAAAAGGCATGACTTAAGAGGAGAGCGAGTGACTTTTAGGCGAGATGATTCAATAGTCAATTAGATAAAGGTTGTTCCTACTTTCAACAAGGAGAAGAAAGTCTTCAATATATAGCGTAAATAAGGCAGTGGCTTTTCTTATAAATGACTCCACTCCTATTGAATAGAATTAGGAAGAAGGGCCACTAATCATTCTTTTCAAAATCGAAGTTGAATCTTTTCTTTTACTTGCTTATTCATTGAGATTTTCTTTGTGTTCCGTGTATTGCACTGAAGCTTGTGAAGCCTACGTGAAGCAAGCAGTACAAGATCTCATATTAAAGAATTCGCTTTGGGTTTGTTCTTTTACATCATGTCTTGATTCACAGTTTATCTGAATCAGACTAAGAAATTGGCATCAACAAAGCAAGGCCCCAATTAGCTTAGCCTAGAGCAAATCGGAAAGATCTTGCAAAGGCTGGAACCCCTTGCCAAAGATCCTTCTCTTTCTCTGTGAGGATAGACGGCTCTTTCTTGCTTTGCGTGTCAAGTGCGAGATCGGTTGAGAACCTTTCGCCCCCATTGCTTTCAAAAGCAGGTCTCTGTTTGGTGTTTTCTGTACTAGGGTTAAGGTGGAAGATTGAAATGGAAGTCATATATAGCCTGTTAAAAGAAGTCATGTATTCTCTCCGAAGCTTTCATGACGCCAACATTCTAGTAGAATTTTAAATGAATAAGACCATTTACGCGAAAAACCTTTCGTAGGTACATCAACTTTTGTTTGGAGGCACCCACCCGTGGTGGCTGAGTTGGTGGAATCGCACGTTGGCCACACGCAAGGCCGGGTTCGATTCCCCAACTCGTCATAATGCACGACTAAAGTGGGGAGCCGTGGGAGGTGGGTCCCTGTGCTAGCACCCCTGTGGTTTATGCGTAGTTGCTATCGGCCGTGAGGTGGTTCCATGGTCATTAAAAAAAAAACTTTTGTTTGGAGGCGATCGGAGTCTTTTTCTCGCTGTCCCGTCCATCTGGGCCCTTGGACTATGTGGACTGCGCTCGGCCCAACGCCAACTGTTTGGGTTTTCTGGTTTCTGTGGGCCCTTTCGTCTCAGTTGCTTTACACTTCAAAATAGACAGATAGTGTTTCTTCCTCCTCAAAATATAACATTATCCGAATTTCAGAAAATTACAAAAAAAAAAAAAAATCATATATTAATCTACATGTTTATATCAAAATATTGCGAAAATTTCAAAATGTTCCGGATTTGAAGAAAGTCGAAGCACTCAAGCTGCATAGTATAAGAAAAGTCGATGCAGGATTTGCTTTGACCTGCTACAAGCCAGATGCCTCGAACCGAATTCAAGATTGATGTGCATTTGGCATCGCTTAAGTGCGTATCTAATATCGACCAAAAAAAAAAAAGTGCGTATCTAATAAGGATTGACCAAATTGTTGAGACATCTGTGTGACGTATTATTTTGCGCAAATTGCGAGGGTCCTCACTTAAATTAATCTTAGAAGCATACTTGCTATATTATAGATGGAGCCTTATTGAAACATATAGATGTGATGGATTGCGTGTGCCAATGAAATTACGTATTTTGCACTCAAATTACAAGTTTTGTCACTTCTACTCCTGATATACGGAGGTCGCTGTAATAAGCAATAAGAAGATGCCTTCTATTTTTAAGTTGTCTTTTTTTCTTTCTTAAGATATCTATTTATTATCAAGTGCCTTTCTATCATAAATAGCAACAATTTTGTGTTCGCATATCCAGATGAAATATTTGTGAATCTAACGTATGTAGAAAATTTTAGTAATATATTGCACAAATAACTTCAGCAGATTGTTTTGTTTTCCGTGTGCCAACATAAAAAAAATGAAGAAAATATTAAAACTGAAAAATAAGATTTTTGCGCTGCATTTTTAACTTGTGTATAAAATGTCGTGAAGTAGTAAATAGGTATGTTTGTTTGAAAAATATTTTTTTCTTAAAGATGATCGTTTGTATCACTTGTAAAAATGGACGAATGAAAAATATTTGTTATCATAAATGAAAAGGTTTGGACATAAATTGTTATCGATAATAAAAATAATTTTTATTAACTAATTATTTTGAGTGATATAAGCGATCATTTTTAGGAAAATGATTTCCAATTCATTCATTTTTCATAAAACAAATAGAGCCTCAATAATTATTGAATATATATTGTTCTTGGGTATGGAAAACAATTTGGCGATCAATTAAACTTCGTAAATTATTGGAAACTAGAACAGACAAATGTTTACAACGTTTTAAACTAAGGTAATGACAAGAAGTCATAAGCCTTCGCAAGACATCCTAAAATTTAAGTTAGGGTTTATTTTGCTTATCATCACAGTCTCGAGATTTTTTGTGACCAAAGGACTGTGCTTGATCAAAGAAGACCAACCAAAGTCGCTTAGGGTTTTTGGAACATTTTAAGATACGAGTGAGACGGTAATTATGCCGAGTTTTAGAGGATCCTCGGCTTAAATGCCAATTGCTAGGTGTGAAGATACAATTCGGTTCATTAGATCTAAAGTTGATCAACATATATAATAAGAGAACCTACTGTATAAATAGGGGAGCTCTCCCTTTATTTGTAGAACTTCACTCTCTAAAACTCTCTCTATAATCCGGGTGAGTGAGTGATTGATCCCTAAGGCTTTGAGGCCTTAAATAGCTACATAACACAAGTGGCTATTGTAGTAAAACTTTCGTGATGCCAACATTCTAGTAGAATGCTAAATAAATAGGACTTTTTACACTAAAAAACCTTATCGTAACAACTAATGCCAGCAGCCTAGAAGTAGCCAACTTATGTAGGTGAACCAAGGATTTAGGCATTCCATCGCTGCACGGTCTCGATCTCAAACGATTGACCCATGAAATGTTGTAATCCATTCTCAACTGTCGAAAAAAAATAATATTGTTCATTAATTTCCAATGTTTTCATTCATTACGCTGAGAAGACATGAGTTTCATTGTAAATTATTAAAAATTAACACATCTAAACATTGAAATATTTGTGACAATTTAAACTGGGTTACAGCATTATGCCGCAAGCCCTTGTAAAACATTGTTAAACATTTTTAGATTATTTAAGTATTTGTGATGTTTTGCGGTTAGAACATAATATAGTAAGTTTCTGTAAAATGTTAAACCAATATAATTTTAACAAATACCAATATATACGCGATGTTTTGTACTGTGGTACAACGAAACACTCTAAGAATGTAGAAAATTACTGGAAATAAGGAGAATTTTAGATGTTTCTAACTTTTTGCATTGAATTCTGAAAAAGCGTCCTAATGCTTTGTCAAACATCGTAAAATATTTAAAACAAATATTTGCAACATCATGCATCGGGTGACAAAACGTAGTAAAACATCGTGAAATATTAATCATTAAAATATTAAAAAGTTTAGGCGGATTGGAATTGCCTTATGACAAAACGTCATAAGCCCTTAGAAAACTTCGTAAACCAATAAATAGTGAAAAATTTCGATACTTCGAACGTTTTGCACTAAATTACAATAAAACGACATACTGCCTCAAAAAATGTCGTACCTCAATGAAACTTTGAAGATTAATCATTAAAGTTACAGAATATTTACGTTGTTTTGAATTACGTGATGACAGGATGTTGTAAATCACAGGAAAGCATTATAAATTGAGAAAATTTAGGGATTTTTTAATTTTTTTTTATAACTATTTGCATTCGGTTACAGAAAAATTTGGCGCTGTTATGTAAAGCGTCATATAGCACAAAAAATTAGATTATTTAAATACTCATGACATTCTTTGTAAAACTTCGTAAGAGAGTTAAAAGTTCAAATACTTTCCACGTCCTTCAAAAACATCGTAAACTAAAATAGATATTAGAATAGTTAAATATTTACGACCTTTTGCACGTAAAGTCTGTTAACAAAATTAGAATTATTTAGATTATTACAATGTTTTGCACTAAAAATTAGGACAAAATGAAATAAATCATTGTAAAACGTCGTAGAACATTATAATCACAATCAAAATATTTACAATGGTGGATCTACTTTATGATGAAACATGTCAGCCTTTGTGAAATGGCTACCTGTTGTTTAGGCATTTAATTTGATTGCTCATAATTTTCTAAACTGAATCTGTTTGCATACATCGATCATGGCTTTGAATATGATATTATCTTGCATCGAGAGAAAGACCATTGAGGCAAAGAGGAATATATTAAGATGGGCTCTAGCAATAAAGTAGAGTTATTGAGATCACATATTATAACTATTTCATTCGTCTGTTTTTTATTTTTATTTTCTGTTTTTAGAAATAAATTTAAAATAGAAATCTATTGATAAAGTAGTTCATTTTTCTATTTGCTGAATAAATTTTTAGCATAGAAATAGGTGTGAAACATATATAAGAAGTAGAAATTTTCTACTTTTCAATTTTTGGAATAGAAATAGAAATAAAAACTCCTTTCATTGTGCGCCCATAGCTGCCACCCGCTACCGATTGCCAGTTGCCGCCCATTGATGTATGATTTCTACATCAATGCTTTTAATTCAATTTATTAAGGATGTTTTATCTCACAAAAGAGTGGAACACAATAAATGTAAAAAGCAGCAGAGAGAGATATTTAAGAATGCCTATCAAACGGATTTTTATTTCGGGAATAGAAATTTAGTGTCGTTATCAAATACATATCTCTGCCCAGAAACTCATCCAGAAATTACAAATCGAAAATCTGTTTCTAGGCTAGAAATTATTCAAAGGAATAGAATGATTATTATTTGTGCCAAGTACAAGTGCATGATGTGTTGACTAATTGTGAGAAGCCAATAGAATTAAGTCGACAAGTCGATAACAGTTTCCCTCCATCGACCGATGGTCGAGTCGATCTTAGTCAAGTCACTGTTCGTAAAGTCGAGAAGCATTAACATCGATGGCAAGGATAGAAATAGTATAAACGTTATTACAGTCAAACATGGAGAACATTCATCGAAGGTGTTGACTAATGGTTGCAGTCAGGCATGTTAATTCAGCCGAGTCAATCGGTTATTGCACTTTATTTCCTTGCAATTTATTTCTAGTCATTTCCCAGCAATTCATTTCCTTTTGTCAATGAAGCTCTCGCTCTTTATTCTTTCAAAAAGAATATGTGTTGGCATTAGCGGATTCACTGCATGAGTTTTTAGAACCCGATCATCAAGTTCTAAATCATTTCTTGATGCACCATCATCTGTCAATTTGAGTACAAGAACCATAGCCTTCCGTAAGAATTCGATCAATCAAAATGCGATAATTGCCATTGTCCAGTTGACGATTTGAGGAGAGTAGTGTAGTAGGAGTACCTTAGCCTCAGCATTTGTTAAGGGCCCGTATGATAAAATTTTCTATTTATTTATTTCTTTATTTTTTAACATTAAAAACGGGTTTGGGCAATCTGTTTGGTAACGTAATTTGATTTTTATTTTTAGAACATATTTCTATTTCAAAAATACATTTGAAGAATAAATTTGAAGCTAAATTTTTTAACCTCTCAATTTCTGAAATCAATTTCTGGCCATAAATCAATTTCTATTCCAAAAATTTTGTCATGCACAGCCTAACACCTCAAACAATCCTCTTTTACACTCCTCTCATGGAGCCCTGTGGGCTTCCACCAGAGTACGATTTTCAGGCTATGTGGCCACCAAAAGTTCCAAATTGAAACAGCAAACAATACAGATTCAACCATCAAGTTCTTCAGCAACAACAAACGCAGAAGGAAGCTATAATTTAATAAAGTCCACGGAGAGAAAACTCTCTGCTTCCTGCTTCAAGCTAAAACGTGCTTAGAACTTAAATCTGAAGTTTGGCCCAAAAGAACAAGACTTAATCTAAAGGGAAGCTGTGCTGTGTACAAGAAACTGTCCAGTAACGACGAGTGGATTTTGTTACTGTACAATTTTTCTTCCTTTCTTTTGCTAATAAGGTGGTAAAGTAGTATCTCAGAATATTCAGAATCTGCAACACGATTGTGCACCCAAAATCAAAAATTTTCTGGTCAAGGAGAGTTCTCTTGATTATAATTCCCGAAATCAGATAAGTCTCCTCAAATGAGAGGACTGAAGGTAGTGTCGAATAACAGTTTATGTAAGATCCAAAACTAATATCCTGCACGAGGTCATACAAATTAGATATATCCCGCGCTATGAATTGAGTCACATTTCTTCTCCTATAAAACCCCATCACGGAAACTAGAAACTGGTTAAATGAAGCTGTCTAAACTGCTCTTCATAAGCCAAAAACAAAAACCTGAGTACTTTCCAAAGATATGACTACCATCCCTTCCAAAAGAATGAACTGAAAATCTAGTTGTTGCCTGAGGAACTACTGAAATGTGCAGGCAAACAACTGTTTTACTGTCACAAAAGAATTTAATGAAACAGTACATATGGGGGAAATGGCCTTTGCGTTTGACTTGTCCGAGTTTTTGCCACTAGATCCTTGAATTACCTAAGGAAACAACATTTGTGTTTCCTCCAGGAGATTGCAATTTGGCATAACTGGATTGTACTCAAATTCGCTTCTACTCTACCGTGAAAATCATTCCCCATCACAATTTCAACTTCTTCTTCTTGGACTTCTTATGTACAACATCTTCTGGTACCTATAATGAAATAAACTTCTAAATTGGCAAAACAAGCAGTGGCAGGAGGGTGGCAAATCAGGTAGTGACTAACAAACAAAACTGAAGAAGAATTGAGGAAGTACCTTTCTTTTCTTGTTCTTCTTATCGTCCTTCTTCTTGTTCTTCTTCTGTTTCTTATCCTTCTTCATCATTTTCTTGTTCTTCCTATTGCTGTTTGTCTCCATAATAGTTTCAGTTTCTCCTGCATCAAAATGATACTGCACAAATGTGTAAGATCCAAGAACTGAGAGACATAAATAAGCACGAGCAATTCCTACCTGAGGAACTGAGAGACATATAAATAAGCACGAGCAATTCCTACCTGAGGATCATTGAAGGTATCAACATGTTTGATCATTCTTCCTGAAGTTGAGGTACTGCCTGAGGAAAAGGGAGATTAAAAGATTAGCCATCAGTCCGAATAAGTTTCTAATCTCCTTGACTTCAGCATGCACTGAAAGGTCACATTGTCATAACACACAAGCAAATACAAAAAAGGGTAGAAACTCCACCCCCTGATTGAGCAACCTTACGCTCAACCCGGAGCTGATATTCAATTTTACCAACATGCATCAACCAAGAACAAAAACCAGGCACAG
Organism: Eucalyptus decipiens; assembly: GCA_014182575.1. Classification (NCBI taxonomy): domain Eukaryota; kingdom Viridiplantae; phylum Streptophyta; class Magnoliopsida; order Myrtales; family Myrtaceae; genus Eucalyptus; species Eucalyptus decipiens. The sequence goes on from CM024610.1 coordinate 18,562,339, forward strand.
GGCAATACTAATTCCAAATTGATCCTCTCTTCTTTTGATAATAACAAACTCACGAGCATGTCATGTAGACAAGACTCAAGAAAGAGAACATGGGAAACATTAGCATCCATCAGCAAACAGAAAGCAATGCCTCACAGCCTGGTCCGAGTCTGAATAAAGAATGATTACAACACATTGTCACGGAAAGCAATTCGAATGGAACAAATCCCACTTGACAGTAAGCCATAAAACCCCCACCGAGCTAAGTGAAACCTACAGAGTTTTATCGATAACCAAGAAAGGAAGTCAAACCTCTCACATTAACAATTGGGCGTGATCAAATTTCTCATCATCAACCAACGACAACATACCATCACCTTTTCAATCACACCGAGCCACAACTATCTACATCAACACTATCAGTCCCGAATTCCCACATCACACAACAAGCACAGAAACTCAACCTGCCCGATCAATATAACAACAATCAGAAGAAAACCCAAATCAATTAACAGCACGGGCAAGCGAAATTTTGCACCAAACAATTACTCGAAGTGACGCAGTCTTTGGCATTCTTGACGGCGAGCTCGACGAGATCGGGGTCGATGGAGGCCAACCCCTGCGGCTCCTGCAGCTTGCGCTCCAGGAACTTGGCCAGCGCCGCCGCCTTGTTCGTCGTGATGGCGCCGCCGGGATGCGCCAACCTGCGAGAACCGCAAAGCGATTTAGCGAATTTCGAATCGATTCGACGCAAAACAAATCCAATTTCTTCCGCCCCTCGTTTCGAATGGAAGTGCGTGATTAGGGGAGTTATACCTGGGTCGAGAAGAAGGCGGCAAGGAAGGGAGCGGCGCGAACTTGCTGCCCCGGAGAGCTCGCTTGTCTTCTTCGCTCAGTCCTTCCATGGATTTCTCTCTCTCCCTCTTTCGGACTTGCGGAGAAGGGAGAAGGAGGGCGTGTGCTCGGACTTTGGCTTTTGTCCCCCCGCTCGCCTGCCTGTTCCGTTTCGAAAACAGAACATGTTTTAAATGTACCATCAAAATCGAATGTAGTGTTTATCTTTGTACACCGTTTAAATGGACAGCATCAGATATTAAATGGGATAATGCCACGAAAAATTCCAAATTAATATGCTTCTGACATGTTTTATTCAAACTAATATTTTAATTACTAAAAACTTCAAACTGATATTTTTCTATGATAAATTTATTTTCGGTTAATTTTAATTAAATTAGATTATACCACGAAAAATATAAATTAAGGATATACAAAAGAACTGAGAATCGCTTGAAATCGAATTAGATTGGAATTGGAACTAATAGTTCCCGAGGGAGTCGATTTAGTTCTTGGTTCCAATTGGTTGGTAGCAGTTCAATTTCCAATTCTAGGTGTGGAACTGTTCATTTACCTATTTAGACCATATTAGTAATATATAAATATATATTTAATTTTTAAGAAAAAAATTTGACCAAAAAATAATTTAAGAAAAATGAAAACCCTAAAACCTCTAATTTGGAACTCAACATCCATTAATTGAGTGCTCATCTCGTCTTACCTTCATGTCATCTGAGTCGTCTTTTTATATTTCACTCACGATTTTCACTCTCATGCTCAACATACATCGACTTACAGCCTTAACTCTCAACTTTTAATATGAGTTCAACATTTTTTACTGGTATCGCAACTAAGATTATGGAAGTTCTTTGCTTTTTGCTTTACTTTAACTTGCTGAAAAATGTTAAATTAAGTGCGTGAAGCTTGATGGGACTAATTCTATGGATCCACTCAAGAATAGACTAGATTAGACCAGTGCTTGGTGGATCCATGGAACTAAGGGACAGTTCTCGGTTCTAATTTTTCGGAACCATTCCTTAGTGGATGATTTTTGGTTCTAGGGTGGAAACAATTCACCTAGACTACTCCCACAAATTGGTTTGCCCATTAATTATCACATGTCATCCAAATTAACAATTTTGATGGTTAAGTGTACTAGTTTTGGGTTGTCATGTTAGTAAATTTCATTAAATTTCTCAATAGAATAATAACATTGAACATCTTTTTATAATTTGGGGACTATTTTTTTTTTTTTGGTGGATCTAGGAGACCAAATTGAACATCTATAAAATTTTTTAGGGAAAATATTAAATTAATTAAAAATTCAGAAACGAATTAATATTTAGCTAACATTCAAAACCCATTTTATGTCATTTTTTTCTTGCATAAAAAAGTTTAAGGATTATATTGAATTAATTAAAGGTTAAAAAAAACTAAAACATGTTGAGATTTCAAAGTTCCATGTTTTTTTCCTTTCATTAAAATGAATTATTGCAAGGCAGATTTGCATAACTATATAGGAAATACTAAAACATGTTGAGATTACAAGAGTTCCTTTTTTCCCTTGCATTCATGGCGAGCATGTTTGAGAAAAAGACAATTTTTTAGCTACCCAAAATTTCCAACAAACGTGACTGGTCATGTATTCATGCAACTTTCGATGAAAAAAAAAAAAAGTTTTCATGTCACAAAAAATCCTTCTAATTTGAAAATGTGTATGTTCATAAAAATATAATTACCTTTGAATCATCATCACAATTAAAAAAAGAAAAGAAAAGAAAAAGAAACGCGAGCAAACGTTCTTTGCCTCTTCACATTATTCACTTCGAACTGGGCTTTTTCTAAGATTACTGCAGATTGATTGCAATTTTGTTTATCATATTAGAGTCTAATATATGGTATATGGATTTGGCACAAACGACCGAGGGGATGAGGAAATTCCAACCTCTTTCACTGTGAAGTGCTAGACAGTACGTAAAATGTGCACCGAACGACCGTACACAGAAACATCTATTGTCTATCAATTGAATACGAAGGGGACTAAAGAACGGAACAAATGCAGAGCATATTCATAGCGATTTAGCCTATCCACCTGACCTACTCCTCCGAGTTCTAACAGCCCAAATCAAGGCTGGAATCATCTATTGAAAGTCTCGAGACGTTGACAGCGTATACATAAGTTGTAGATGCACAGAGCTCTACATAGAAATACGTCCAGATATACATAGCTTCTTGCACACAAGAACAGCGAGGAGATGAACATCGAGTGACGTTTAATATTCAAATCCCACGAGTAGCATTGGCTGTCTTTTGCAATTGTAGAACTTCACTCTCCGCTCCATAGAAACAGTTTCCCAAAATGGGTGGTTTTGCTTCTACAACAGTCTGTAGCTAGAACATCTTCTGCAGTCAGGTCTATCCAAGATTCTGCATTGCCAATCTTGTTCTCCTCCTACATTTAGGTGCCTCCGAGCATATTTACTTATGTTCTGTAGACTGTTCACCTTCTACTTGGTCGATCCAAACTCTTCAACATTCACATGTCCTCTAGCTTGTTCACCTTTGGCAAGGTCCATCCAAGCCCACTAACGTCTCCATGTCTTCTAGTTGGTCCACCTTCTATTGATCCATCCAAACTTTTTGATGATCACACATCCTCTAATTTGTTCACATTGCAGAGTCCTTCTAAGACATTGACAAATCTCACGTCCAAAAACTTGGTCATCATTTCAAAAGTCGGTCCAGTCATTAACATATCTCACATCCAATACATACATTGTTCACCTTCTGTAGAGCACGTCCTTCTGCACTCTTGGATGTCCCATCACTAACATCATCTGCATGTAAATCTGTGTATGTAAAGGCAGCATCTTCTGCACAATCAGTTACACATGGTAGTGTACTTAAATTGTTTTGTCATCCTCAAAACGCCATGGGGATTTTTCCTGACATAATATCAAAAAGCTTAGTTGGCAATCAATCTGATTCTGGAGGGAAAGCCAGCAGTCTGTGATGATGATTGTTGCAGGCTGCTGGCGAGGATGGTGCTGGCAGATTGATGACGGTGGCAACAGTTGTGGTGATGGTTGTGCTGGGCTCCCGGTGCAGATGGTGGCGACAGATAAATGATGGTGTCAACAACTGTTGATTGGCCTTAAGGCAATACACAGTGGTAATCTAGTTCATAAGTTCCTCAACATTAGACAGAATGATGCTTTCAAATGATAGTTCACCCTATTCAAAAAAATAAAGTCCGCTATGAAAGAAACTTACCTTATGGTGTCCCATTCTGCTGCCAAATGGATTCGATGATTTGCTACCACCTTTAAATGAATGTGTAAACAATTCATCCAAAAGACTGCAGGTTTAAATTCTACGTCCAGCTCATGGCTGGCATCTTCTTGATCTTCTTATCTTCCATTAGGCTTCTAATCTGCAAAGCATCACTCCACCTTCCAACAGTTCTGTAAACATTTGCCAGAACGACATAACTCAAGTGGTGATCGGGTTTCAGTTCCAAAATTTTCTTTGCGATGCGCTCTGCAGAAGCAGAGTTTGTACTGGTGGTGCAGGCACTGAGAAGAACTTCCCAAAGAGATGGATCATCTCTATATTCAGCATTCTCTACTAATTTTTCAGCCTCCTCCAGGAGACCTGCACGGCCAAGAAGATCTACCATGCAATTGTAATGCTCTGTTCCTGCTTTGATCCCATACTCTTCAGTCATCAAAGTAAAATATTTTCGCCCTTGATCGACCAAACCTGTTTGACTACAGGCAAAGAGAACCCCAACAAAGCTAATATAGTCAGGTCTGACCCCCGACTTAGCCATTTCATCAAATATTTCAAGAGCTTCTGTATCTCTTCCATTCTGAGCAAAGCCACAGATCATTGAGTTCCATGTTATTAGGTTTTTGACATGCATCCTCACAAATATTCTATAGGAAAAATCTGTACAACCACATTTTGCATATAAATCAACCAAAGCTGATTCTATGATAACATCTCTCCAACCAACTCTCCTCACATACTGGCAGTGGACCTCTTTTCCTGGCCTCACAGCTGCCAAACCTGCACAAGCACGAATAACTGTCCCAAAATCATAGAGATCAGCATTACCCATCTCACGGAAAAGCTGAATTACTGTCTCGAACTTTCCACCTTGACAGTACCCTCCAAGCAATGCAGACAGAGAAACCGAATTCTTGTTGATCATCCTATCGAAAACATGCTGAGCTTCATCAAGCGACCCACACTTTCCATACATGTCCACGATGCTGCTCTCAACGACAACATGTCCATAAAGACCAAAAGTGATGACTTTGGAGTGTACTTGTTTGCCCTGCTTCAACCACCCCAAATTGCCACAAGCAGTCAGTACACTTCCAAATGTGAAATTGTCTGGCGTCAAACGGTTCCTTTGCATGTAATAGAAGCACTCCAATGCTTCCTCATACATATCATTCCTTGTATACACCGAGATAATGGAAGTCCAACAAATAGCATCTGGTTCAGGCAACTCATCAAACACCCTGCGTGCTTCATTCAAACAACAGTTCCTTCCATACATGTCGATCAGAGCACTAGAAATAACTCGATTCGAGCCGAACCCATGCCTAAAAACAACCCCGTGAAAGCACCAACCTAACCTCACTCTACCGAGCCCCGAGCACGCCTTGATCACCGCCGATAAAGTAAAACAGTTGGGCTCAATCCCAGTCCCCAGCATATTCCAGAACAGCTTCAGCGAGTCCTCACATTGCCCCACCTTCACGTACCCCGATATCATCGACGTCCAGGAAATCACGTCCTTAGCGAACAAGCCGTCGAAGACTCTCCGGGTCTCCCCAATGTCGGAACCCGACTTGAAATACAGAGTGATCAAACTGTTCCCCACGAACCCATCTGCGTCGAGGCCGGACTTGATGACGCGAGCGTGAATTTGGAGACCCGGGCCGAACGAGACGGCCGCGGCGGCGCACGTCTGCAAGAGGGAGCCGTAGAGGGCGGGCTTATTGCTCACGCCGGAAGGGTCCGTGGCGTTCAGGAGCCGGAAGGCGTCGAGAAGCGCCCGCGATCTGCAGAGCCGGACGATTTCGGAAGCGCCGTCGAATGAGAAGCTTCTGGCGCCGCCGAGGGCGGCGAGAGAGGGCAGGGAGCTGCCATGGCGTCTCGAGAAGAGCTTCATGAAACGCGAGGATCCTCTCGACCCAGAAACCGGTTCGCCTCAAGCTCAACCCGGGCGTCAGCAGCAGTCAGATCGATTCGAAAGAAAACATGGTTTGAATCGAATCAAGAGGCTCGTGAGCGACCGAGAAACATCATTCGACCCACGTTTTCGAAGTAGCGTTCGGACATTCCTTGTTGTGTTCCATTTCGCTCGGCATTGGCTAGCTCGAGTCATTCGGCGAGGCTCAAGCCTCGCTAGTCGTCGGCGACCTATTGATGAGCTCAAGCCTCGCCTGGCATGTCACCGACCCTTGCCGGTCATCAACTAAAGAAGGAAGAAAAAGAAAGAAAAAAGAAAAAAAAAAAAGAAAGAAAAGAAAATTAAAATATTGAAAAATAATTATAATTATAATTTTTTTAATTAAAAAACATTTTTTAAAAAGTCCTGAATTTGAAGTGGATTTCCGGTAACTCATTTAGACTCATTTCTTTTTGTGTTTTACTTTTTCAAATTCATTTTCAAAATGACCCATTTTGCTAGCTCTAGATGTATGCCATGTATGGAATAAAGGAGAGAAAATGAAGAAAATATAGGTTTAGCTAGAAAAGTGCAAAACTTGTAATAGACAAAGGTTTCAATTTTGCATCCGCCCGACCAAACATAGCAAGAGTATTAAATGGACGGGTACTCAGATTAAGTAGATTTAAAATGGAAAGAAATCATCCTGTCACTGATGGAGGGATGCAGAGCAGGTGCTTCTGCACTCGGATGTCACTTGGATGATGCGACGGCACATGGTGGGAGAACATATCACCGAGGATAGCTGGTTCGCTGTCGGTAGAGAGAAAAAGGGTAAAACTTCACATACTGAAAATGACATCAACTAATGCGAACTTGGACAATTTGCAATATCGTGAAATGGGTAAACTCTAAAGAAGGAGAAAGCTAAAATTCCAAAACGAAGTCTCGTGGAAGCTTCTCATCACCATGCGTGAAGATGAGGAACACCAAAAGACGCGGCTAATTCAATTAGGCTCGTGCTGAACAAATCTGTTACGCATCTCCCCTCCCTCCATCTCTCACATAATAGAGCTTGTCCACCCATATTTGAGGTGGGGAAAGAAACTAAATGCTTATAATCTTATAAACATGGCTATACACCACCGCATATATTTCTGACTGACTGAATTCCGGCTCATGAAACAACAAATCACCAGATGGCCGATTGCCAAAACATACGAATGAAACATATCTTACTCCAAATAAACTCGCAAAGGGATTATTGAACAAGCATAAAAAAGGCTTGCCTCACTAACTAAAGATGTTAAGATGGTCCAATTGATGCAACTTGACCATTGGAATAATTTCAATCTTACCAACACAAGGCGAAAACACAAACTCCACTTGTTCACGCTCGGTCGTGTGGACAAAATGTACAAGCATTGAGGCCCTGCTTTCCCAGCACTGAGGAGAGATGCATTTACACTGTTTCTGAACCCCATGTTGAAGTTTTCCATTGTGTGGCATGCACCACCAAAGGGATCTTGGCCTTGTTCCTGCGCCATTGCGGTCGCTCGATCTGGACAATCATCCAGAACATGTCAGGCCAGATATCTGAACAAATTGGGGTTGTCTTTATCTCTCTCCAAATAGTCTCGAGTGATCAAGTCCTCAATCCTTTTCTTGATTGCCTTGAAATCAGGCTGCAATACAACAAAATCAGCTGATAAAAACTGAAAGAACCAGGATGAAGGTATTGAGTCAACACAGTGTCTAATAAAGACCTTAAACATGCGACCCAACTGCTCAACACACTCCATGACCAACTGCTGATGACCCAAAACTTTTCGACTCTTCATGATACGCACAATTGAGGCATCAATTGCGTATCTCCGATCCTTATCCACATCTTCTATCACTTTCTTCTTCTCATCCACAGGAGGAAGAGGAATCTGCATGTTGGAAAAATTAAAGTACAATTGCGCTGATAAAGGTGAGAAAAACTAAAACAGGATTGCAATTAAAGGTTCATGTAGAAAGACCAGGTCAGACAATTCAGGACAATCTAAAAACAGTCGGTGAAACCTTGATCCTCCGCATTTTGTCAGTGAACTTGGAGTTGAACTCAAAGTGATCAGTAGGAGCAATGGTTTTGTGTTTGGTTCTTTGTTAAGGATCTTGTACTTGGCACATGATAAGGAGTGGAGAAGCCTCACAACATCATCATCAGTCAAATTCAACTGGGTCATTATCTCTGAGTAACTCAGTCTATCAGAAGAGTTGAATAACAACAGAGCTGAGGCCTACAAAGCAATAAAGAGGGTATAAAAAGCTTTCAAGTGAAAAAATACATAATGCAAAATAACAAATCCCAAAGTCTACCAGATCTCAAAATTGATAAAAACGAAAAGTTCAAAGAACATATTACCTGATATGTTGTCACTATCAACTCCATGGTTTTTGGCTCAAATTTACCAATAATGTTACACGTCCCTAATGAATAAATCCATGTTAGCTTTCGATGCTTTGTTTTTGTCTGGTAGAATTCCCTGAAAACTTCAACACACTTTACCTGAAACAACAAAAAATTAACAATAACTTTTAAATCAGAGTGAAGCAATAAATTTCAACCATCAGAAATTGCCTATGACCATCAAACAGAACTTCAAATTTTAACTTAGCCAAAATTCTGCAAGTACCATTTCTGCTGGAAGGTTCAAATCAAAGGACTTGTAACTTGGCCAAAAACCAGTAGTCAGAACCGTGACTGTCAAGTCAATGCCAGGATTTGCATTTGTATTATTACTGAGATACTCTTCAAAACTAGTCTGGTTTTCCTTGGCTAACGTCAAATCCGTAACCTGGAACACAGGGAAATGAATTAGGAGCATATTGCCGCAGGTGAAACTAGTTCTTAAGAAAGAAATCTAGCAACACCAACCATCCCTTCCATCTTTGATGTGAACTGACCACCGCATTGCTGCTTTAATTTTGTCAGGATACTTCTCTCATGGTCATCATTGGCACTCTTATCAAAGAGAAGTCGTCTAGCAAGCTTCTTCCTGCCGGTTTTGATGATTATTAGTAAGCAGTTTGATGGCATCACCAAGCCTCAATTATAATGGATTACGCCACAAATGGATCCACATAACAGACCCCACTTAGTGGATGAGGCATTTGTTTCCAAAAATTGATATGGCTAAGTTTCATATTCTAATGCACGGAATTTTATTTGCAGACATGATTAACATGCTTGATATATATATTCTCAGAGTCACTGTAAATTGATTACAAAAATGATCTCATTTTTCTTTTACTACAGAGTACAGAAGAGAGATGTTAAATAATATATAAGGCAAATCAATCTTGAGAACATATGTTCTTCATCTTGACTATCATTGGCATAAAGACAAGCACAGTAGCCTCAGTAAACTTGTACCCATTACTCAAGGGTCTAGCATCCGATGAAATTACAGTATTCAAGAAACTGATAGAACTAGTTTTGATGTATCTAAATAATAGGTAGAAAACTAGTAGGCCCAATTTCAATATATCATGAACTATCTTCTATACATGCTTGAAATTACAGTATTCAAGCCTCGATTATAATGGATGACAACCACAATGGAATATTAAATGGATACACATAAACAGTAGTGGATGAGGCATTTGTTTCCAAAAATTGATATGGCTAAGTTTCATATTCTAATGCATGGAAATTTTATATGCAGACATGATTAACATGCTTAATATATATTCTCACAGTTACTGTAAATTGATTATGGAAATGAGCTCATTTTTCTTTTACTATAGAGTACAGAAGAGAAATGTTAATCAATCTTGAGAATATAGGTTCTTCATCTTGAAGATCATTGGCATAAAGACTAGCACAGTTCCCTCAGTAAACCTGCACCCATTACTCAAGGGTCTAGTATCCTATGATATTGAAGTATTCAAGAAACTGATAGAACTAGTTCTGATGTATCTAAATAATTAGGTAGAAAACTAGTAAGCCCAATTTCAATATATTATGAACTGTCTTCTATACATGCTTGAAATTACAGTATTCAAGCCTCGATTATAAAGATAGTACCTATAGAACTCAGCAAAAAGATCCTTGTCACTGATATATGCAAGCAGCTTTACTACCTGCAAAAGGTGCAATAACCACCTGCGATACTTAGAAAATGATGCTAGACTACATTAGAAAAATTAATGTCCAACAACAGACCTTTTCAAGCGTTTCTTCAATGGCTTCATCACTTAATTTTTCACTACCTCCCTTCTTAAGTATATTATCACAGAAAGTAGCCAATAGCTCTGCACTTGAGCTTCCGCCAACACCCTTGTTGCAAAAGACTTCAAAAGCCTCCTTAAGTGCCTGTCAAAAGGAACCTCAACTGAGTATCTATTTGGTATCTATTTATCTATTTGAAATCACTTCAATCACACGATATGAACCTTATGGAAGAGGGTGTGGTTCTGGAAACAATCATTCACATATGCCACATACTTATCATGTAGCTCAATTACTTTCCTCACGAAAACCTGCTGACAATGAGCTGAATCAATGATCCTAAACAGACAAACAAAATTTTATTAACGTATGGAGGATAAGTAGAAGATCTATTGTATCACTTGTTCCTGCAAGCCAACTACATCCTTCTTGTCACCCTGTGAAAAAGGAATGAAGGCACTAGGTTACTTGCTTCATACAATGTTCTAAGACAAAACAAAGGTATGCATAAATATCATAGATGTGCAATCACACTAAAACTACAGAATGATGAGGATGACGAATCTCAAACAGTGGGTCAGATTTAGACTGGAATTTAAAATAACACCCAAATGGTAACTTGGAGAAGCGTAAATTCCTTTACGAAAACCAAAAGCTTGGAAGCATTGTAGGACAATTTCCTTAGCATCATACTAAATAATAAAGATTTCACCATGTAATTCAAACTAATCGATCGCTAGAGCTTCAATTAATTTAAAATATTTCTTCAAGAGAAGATAACAATTGTATATGTAGATTTTTCAAAAATCCTTCCAGATATTTCATGGACAGTGGTTCATTACTATACATGAAAACAGCAAAGGCATGAGTATGCAATAAGCCAGTTTTCTTGGTACACGGTATAGCACTGTAATCATAGTTGAATAATTGAATTACTACGTCAGCTCGTGGTTCAGTTAGGCCTGACTGCTAAAATAATAACATAACAATGTATGTGTGTCAGCTATCCATACTAACATGTGTGAGTAAATCATGTTCACATATATGCAGATCTTGGAATATGTATGGCATAAATCTCTGCGAACACCATATCTCCCTCCCTCTCTCACTCTCTCGCTCTCTCTCACTTTCATGGCAAGCTGGTCAATCTTCTCATTTGAAGATTAACTTCCATCTTCTTGATGAAGGATAAGGTTTTCACCAAAACGGAGATCTAAGTCAGCAACAATTCCTGATTTGATTCTACCAACCTATATCGCAATTAGCATAAGGGGAACTAACTGGATGATGCTAATACTGGTCCAATTAGCATATGGGCTCATTTGGTTCAACTTTGGGGGAATGCAAAGCCATTTCCCCAAGTATCTTTGAGTGAAGGGGCATTTTGTAAAGGCAAGTGTGTTTGGTTGTGTATATTTTGTAAAGTAGCTTTAAGGTGAAAAGAAAAAGGAAAAAAAGAAAAGAAAAGGGAGGAGGAGATGCAGCTGGAGAGGGGAAAATCGTGGGGGAGTGGCTGGTGGCGGTGGCGGTGGCGGGAGGCGGCTTGCCTGAGGTCGCTGACCTCAGCGTCGCTTGGGTCGCACAACCCAACCACTTGGGTCACTTGACCTCAGGCCACCTCGCCTAAGGTCGCATGACCTCAGGCAAGGCTTCCCGGAGGCTAGATCTGGCCGCTCACAGTGTCGCCTGGTTCGCACGTGCCAGGTGACGCTGCCCAAGGTCCGCGTGACCTCAGGCGGTGTCGCCTGAGGTCCGCGCGACCCAGGCGATGCCGCTTGAGGTCCGCGCGACCTAGGGCGACGTCGCTTGAGGTCTGCGTGGCCCAAGCGATGTTGCCTGAGGTTGTGCAATGCCGCCTGGGTTGCGCCACCCCAGGCGGTGGTCACCGGGGATGCACGACCCCAGGCGGCAGTGGCAGCTGCCGGAGAAGCGTGACTTTCAGGCAGGGAAGAAGAAGATGAGTAATGACGTGATGAACAGTGGAAATTGCTTCTCCAAAATGCCAAAGCCCAAAGCAGCCCCTCCCCAGCACTCAGCCTTTAGCATTTGGAATGCTCACATTTGGCAAATGAGCTTTCAAAAATATTTGTCAAACGCAAAAAAATTTCCCCAAGGTGGGCCCCCAAAGCCCCTTGGGAAAGTCGAACCAGATGGGGCCAAAAAAAACCTAGCACCCCACTTTTAAGCAAAAAAATAGGAACTCATCAAAATCCTGCGTAGGGAACTAAATAGTACCTTAGCAGACTTCTATCCTGCAAGAATGACAATATGGACAATTAAAAAATCCCATCATCACTAAGGCTGACAGTAATCCTATGGTTATAATAACATTGTGCACATCTTGTTTGATCTAGAAGGCTACATCAATGACCACATTGGATTGACAAAACTTTCCAAAATCTCAGCTTGTTTTCTTCCGACGTTAATCCAATATCAAAGATTGGAACTCTCCCTGTGTACTCAATTGATTCCGTAACATAGAGAAACCCCTGAAGGATGCAGAAACATATTGGCACAAGAGCACAAACTGACAAGTAAAGCATGCAAATGCAGTGTCTGACGATGATCCAACAACACAGAAGAAAGGAAGTAGACTTTGCTCATTTGACTGAACTAGAGCAGAAATTCTGCAAATTCATAAGAAAAAGCCAAAGCCACGGACTGATGAACTGAAAGATTTATATACGAACCTTCTTGCTGCTAGCTGCTTCTTCTGCTTGTTTGACCAAGGCAGTGCCCTCGGCGGTAACATGCTGAAATATGACATGAAAAACAAGGTAAGTGACAGCAAAGGCAAGTGCAGTCTAATGAGGATGAAATATGGATGACGGATAAAGGACCTGCTTAAATATGTTAGCGACTGGATCCAAGCCTTTTGGTATTTTAGAGAAAAGCCTGAACATCCTCGACAAATCTCCAACCTTACAGCATCAGAAAAAATGGTTGGTAAATACAACTCAATTATATCCAAGAACAGATGCTAATAAAGGGACAAAAGTGAAGCCAGAATACCTTATCGTCTCTGAGTAATGCATGACATCCTGAGTGCTCCTTTTCAAGTAATTGGCTTGCATATACAGACAGCAACTCATGTTGAACTTTCTGAAGAAAGTGCAAACAGATAATAATATCAAAACTCAAAAATTGTCCGGGTCGACTCCACCGGCTCTTATAATATTCAAAATCTAAACAAGAATGAAACATATTAACTATATACACAGTTAGTTGCACAAGTTGTTCCACCAGACTGACCACCAAAGTCCAAATTAACACAAGTAAAGGGACAAACCTCCAGTAGCTTTGGCTCACTGCTAGAATGCAAGTAATGAGCAACCCTATCTTTCTCTCGTTTTAGGCACTCCTCTGCCTGGGAAACCCAATATCAAACATCAAACCTCATGAAATATCATCATCATCATCATCATCATCAAGATGTAATTGGTTAAATAGGAAATAAATTGTTATTCACCTTCAACATATAATCAGGACAGGAGTCCTCAAGAATCCAGCTTGAAGCTTTACGGGAATAATAAGCAGCGCTATCTTTCAGCAAAGCCGCTTCAAAATCATTTTCGTAATAATCCATTTGTCCCATGCCAATCTCCACGAATATATCCAATATATTCTTTAATAAAGCTCGATCAATTTGCTCGCCTTCACGTTCTTGATCAATCTAACGAAAACAATTTCTGTTAGTTAATTCAAGATTATCATTGAAGACAGAAAGGGACAGTAGTTAAATGGACACAAACATACCAATGAGATCACGGCATCCCTTACTTTCACCTTCAACTCTTGATATACCTTTAAAACAGCAAAAAGTGTACAATGGTCAATTTTTACTGCAGAATCTATGGAGGAAACTGAAAATGACAGGATCTGAGTAACCAAAGAGTCAATTATGAGCTGTCTAAAGGCCAAAACTAAGCTAAATCCCACAAAAAAATATGAAGAGAACAGCTAATCGAAAGATTTTATATAATTCATACCAGTTCACGGAAGCAGGTCAGGCCAACTTCATTGAGGGGTGGCAGTGATCTTCTTGCAATGAAGTAGCGATCTAGATAATAGAAGAAACGAGAAAGCCACCTGACCATAACCTTATGATTTGCCCACCTTTTGACTAGCTCTTTCAACATAAACTCATCATGCTTCTCTCTTAATGATGGCAATACCTAAATTGTAAGCAGAAGCAGATTTTTCAATGCAGAAGCAGAATTAAACTCATATGACAACAGCTACATAAATGATAAGAATAGATATAACCAATAAGCAAGATACAAGTAATGACCAACTATGCATTGGCATAATTATAAGATAATTCAATATCAGATCATCCCTCCCCATGCAAAAAAAAAGCAGACAAATATTCCCCCCCACCCACCCATCTTTTCCTTGCCCCAGAAAAAAAGAAAAATAATAGTGTTCTTGTTTAAGCATTTTATGCTAATCGATCTTATGTTTATAGAAGAGGAGGATGAGAAAGTGACAACAAGGACAGGTAAAGAACATATGATTCCTCAATTTCTTCCAATATACCTCAGTATGAAATGGTAAATGGCAAATCCTAGAATCATGGGCTACAAATTAGAAGCAACAAAACTCTGGAGGATTTGACTGACTATGAAAACAGGAATAACCATGCAGAGTCGTAAATAAGGTATATTAACATCTAAATATTGGACAAGGCTCCATAAAACAGCAAACTTCAACCGTTTTTTTGTTTGACCATCAACTTAACTGGGCATAAGTTTTGGCATAGGGCCCGTTTGGTTTGGCTTTGGGGAAGTGCCCTTGAGAGAATGCAAATACCTTTAAGGTAAAGGGGTTTTCCGAAATTTTACATCATTTGGTAAATTGTAACTTCAAATAATATTGAAATATAACTTTAGCATAAAACCGTTTGGCAAAACTTACCTTTGTAATGGGCTTCTGCTATTTTTTTTTTTTTTTAATCTAAAAATCAAAACTCATTGTTGTGTGAGGTCGCGGAGGCCAGATCTGGCGGCCTGAGGTCATGGAGGCCAAATCTGCTGCTGAATGGGCAGATCTGGCCTCCGGATCACCAGATTTGGCAGCCTGAGGTCTGCGCGACCCTAGGGGACGCCGCCGGGTCACGGGTCACGCCACCCCAAGCGGTGGTCATCGGGGACGCATGACCCCCAAGTGGCGGCGGTGGCTGCCAGAGAAGCCCGACTCTCAAGCGGGGAAGAAGATGGGCGAGGAAGAAGATAAACAATGACGTGGTGAACAGTGAAATTGCATCTCTAAAATGCCAATGCTCAAAGTAGGTCCTCCCTAGCATTGGACTTTTAGCATTGGAAATGCTGATATTTGGCAAATGAGCTTTAAAAAATGTTTTCCAAACGCAAAATATTTTCCCCAAGGGCCTTTTGGGGCCAAAGCCCATTGGGAAAACCGAACCAAACGGGGGCCATAGTACGAGCAGAGTGATAAATTGTTTCCGTCCAGATTACATCTAAGTTGCAGCAATAAATGACTTCACACTGATAAAGAAATTGACTCTCCAGAGTTTCGCTAGACTTCTTTGCAGACAATTTTGTATCTATTAACCATTGTTGGTTTTTCTGCTGTTCTTTTTAAGCTCTTTATTCTTGCAGAAACCTTGTCACCAGACTTCTTCTGACAACCTGACTCCTTGTTAATCCAATTTATGCTGTCTCAGTTGGTTGATACCATCTATTCTCCAAAAATGATTCAAGCTTTCACCACATGCCACAGTTCTTTTATCTTAAAATTACTTTTTTTTTTTTTAAAATTCACAAAAACAATCATAAAAATACAATTTCTAATGAATTCCTTATCAATGGCATATACAAGAATGTAACTCCAACAACAGCAAACTTCTTTAATTCCATATCATCACTTCAACTTTTCCGGACATGCAAAGCTAATGAAGACAATCCACCAATATAACAGAAAAAGGGAGTTGTGGATGGTAAATTTTCCTTACCGTTGATGTGATATAATCTTCAAAAGATTCTCTATACTTGTCATAGAGTTGCTGGGAGTAATCATGCGGAGGCTTCTGAGTACACATATTGTAGATAGTACTGCCAGTAGAATTGAGAAGAAAACAATCAACTATTAGCAAACCAAACAAGACATTAGGATAACAATTCTCCGTGTCACAACTCCTGAAGTCACAAGGCAGAAGAGAGGCTCACGTGTAGAGCATCATGTAGTCTTCCGAGCTGAACTGGGGCTCGGGTTGCCCTTCGAGGATATTCTTGAGCTTCATTATGCCCTTTTGCATGAACTCCCATCCTTGCTCTAAATCAATAGTTTTCCTCTCGTTCGCCGCCGCCATATCTACACGATCAGGTTCTCCACACCAAATCTGCACATAGAAGCCAATCGAGTCATCGGTGACAGAAAATCGCGAACCCAAACCAAATCCAACAATGCTATAAAACCTAGGAAACCTCCTCTTCCGCAAGGCCTAAAACGATTCTAATGACCGCTTCCAGCAGGACAATCACTAATCCGCCATAGAAGTATTTAAAAACAAAAACAATGATTTAGGTCTTGGGCGATCATACTTGATAATCCCGCGCCGGGAATTCCAACCTCAGCTTCCACAACTCAACCCTAACTTGACCCCTACCGCCAACCGATAAAAACCGCATCGACAAGCTCCCGGAGCAGAAATCCCCCTATTCCCACGCCGTTACGAACTTCTAGGTCAACAAACGTAGTAAACAACCTCACGCCATCGGCCTCAAAAAGGCGAAAGTCCAGCAAACCGAGGCGCAATCACTTCGAAAGGAGAACAACGGATCCGAGGCCGATTCGCTCGGAATCGAGTGAAGAAATCCAATGGCTGATTCGCGCCGGGCCGCCGAGCGATCGGGGAGCATCGCGACGAGATTGCGAATCCGGCAGAAGGAGAAAACCAGAGAGAGAGAGAGAGAGAGAGAGAGAGAGAGAGAGAGAGAGGGAGGGACCTGGTCGGAGGGACCCTAGGAGGGGATCGGGGAATCGGGGGCCCGGCGGAATCGGGGCCTTACCGGTTGGTGATGGAGGAGGAGGAGGACGACGTGGAGGTGGTGACCTTTGGGCGCAGAGTTCCGACTCCGCTGATCGTAATGAAGCAACAGCGGGGAGGATGGGGAGAGAAGAAAGGAAAACGTCATTCTAATAATAAAACGTCATCCATAATATACAATAGGGTTAGTACTGGAAAGACCAAAACTAATTCATCCGTAACAAATTTATCCTAATATATGGCCCATTTGGTTCGGCTTTTGGAGAATGCATTTACCAAAATACAAATACCTTTGGGTGAATGGAATTTTCCAAATACAAATATCGTTTGGTAAAATTTACATTGAGATACAACTTTTGGTGAAAAAATACCGTTTAATAAAATTTGCATTTGTAAATGACTTTTATTAAATTAAAAAAAACAAAAAAACATTTGTATTATTTTTTTTTTTAAAGTCTGGCCACGGGACCACTGGATCCGGTGGTCGGATGGCCGGCGCGACCCAGGCCATGAGTCGCCCGGGTCGCGCGACCCGGACGTTGCTCGAGGTCCGGCGCGGTCGCCATCGGGGTCGAGCGACCTTCAGGCGGCGATCATCGGTGCCTCACCGGCACGCGGGACCCCCGTCGGCCTCCGTGCAGTGGTTTTCCTCGCCTGATGAACAATACCCTCGAAGATGAACAATACCCAAACTTGCATTATCAAAATATAACTTTCCAAAGCACCTCCGGACCTCCATTTTGCTAAAGGCCCTTAGAGCCACTTGAAGATGCAATTGCATCTCGCCAAAGTCGCCCAAAAAATCAAACCAAACACGTTTGCATTTGGTCAAGGAACTTTAGAGTCCAAATGCTCATCTCCAAAGTTGAACCAAACAGGGCCATAATTTGTTAACTATTAAAAGCTAAAAACTGATACACCTTTGATAAATTAACTAAAAACTGGTATACTTGTAATAAATTTACCTTATATTAGTTTATGTTAAATTTTACCGTCAAATTATTAAGTTAAATAGCACGTGACAGTTGACCGGTATACTCATTTATGATTTTACTCTTCGCTTGTCATAGTTTTACAATTTTTATGATTTTTTTTATATTAATCCAATTTAATGACGGATATATTTGTCACAAATGTGCCAATTTAGCTTTTTTGGCGGTTGAATAAATTAATTTGGAGTAAATTTATCACAAATATACAAGTTTGTGATTTTTTATGGTCAGTTGAGATAAATTTGTTACGGATATACAAGTTTTAGTTTTTTCATGGTTGAAAAATTAATTTAGAATAAATTTGTATCAATTTGGGTTTTTAAGATATTAGCCCTAAATAATATTATTATTTTATCAAATCCTCGTCCCTCTCATTCTTTTTCTAGGTTTTGGGTCAGGTCCTCCATCGTTTTTATTTTTTCCGTGGCGGTTGTTGTTGATGATGCGATTTCGTTTTCCAATTTTTATCCAGATCACAGAATTTACAAGTTCATTTTCCAATGATTTAAGTATTGCCATGACTTTTGAAAATAATTCTTTGTTTGAGTGTTATATAATTTAGAATTAATTGCTTGAGTATCATAAATAATTGAAAAACTCACTGTAAATTTCATGTCACGGATTTTCAGTATTAGTGATGAATTATTTTTTAAACATCATGACAATTAAGTGAATAGATTTTGAAATTTATTATACTTAAGTGATTTTTTTATTGCAAAGAGTCTCGATCAATTTTAAGTGCAAGAGTAATCATATAGGTGCACAATCAACTAATGTAACACTCAATAAATCAAAATGGTAAATAAATTGTTAGATATAGGGTAAAAACTTTAATACCTCTAGCAAAGAAAAAGCCCATTATTTGCAATGCATCAAACATTATGCAAGATGTCAACTACAATATGCATATCCTAAACATTGATTTCCAAATACAATATCAATTATATCTTTTTGTATTTTTTTTTGTTTAACGTAATATGATTTAAATCAAATGTTATAACTGTATGAATTCTAATCTAACATGCATTGATCCTAAATTACATTCAAATAATGATCTATTGAGGCAACATAGACATTTTTTCCATTTTTTTTTATGAAAAATTTAAACTATATGCAATGCAAAGAATTCAATCTATAGGACATGCGAATTATGATATAGTATTGTGATGACACGTCAATAATGATGATGTGGCAAGTGATAACATGGAATTGATATAACTAAGTGTATATGATATATGCATGTTATTTTGTGAAAGTCAAATTAGGAAATTACCTAAAATATGAGATCACCTAATTTATATTAGGAAATAATTTAGATTAAATCCTATTCAAAATTAGAGAATTTCCTAAATTACTACATGACTCTAGATATCAATTCTATATTAGGAAACTAATCTATCCTATGGGTTATGGGTGTAATGCAAATATTGAAAATTAAAGCCTTTTAGGGAAATGCGAATTGTATTTGGTAAATGGGCTTTCGGTTCAAGTAGTATTTAGCAAAAAAAAGCTTTTGCAATGGATAAGTAATATGCAATTTTTCAAGTATAAATTCGAACATACCTTTTTCTAGAGGTTTGGTAAAAATATATGCCTGTTGATTTTTTGAATCAACAAACTAGACATTTAATTCATCATTTTACACATGGTCTCTTATGAAGTGATGTCCAATTTCAATATATTTTGCTCTTGAATGGAGAATATGATTCTTTGTAAGATTAATTGCACTTGTATTGTCCCATCTGATTTCAGTACAAGACTCTTCTTTTCCAAAATCTCTCAGTTGTTGTCTAATCCATAAAATTTGAGAAGAACAACATACTCTGTTTCTGCAATTGAGAGAGTTACAGTGTTCTGTTTCTTTAAGAACCATGACACCAACATCTATCTCACAAGTGGACATGTACCTGAGGTGCTTTTCCCGTCAACTTTACAACCAGCTATATCAACGTTTGAGTATCCAAATAGAATAAAGCCTACTCCTTTTGGATACCATAGATATAATTTTAGGTCAGTGTCAATATATTTGATAGTACGCTTGATTGCATTGAGATGAGATTTTTTAGGATCATCTTAAAATTTAGCACACATACACACGCTAAATAAAATATTAGGACTGGATGCAATAAGATAGAATAGGGAACTGATCATGCTTTTGTTGATCTTCTGGTCCACTTTCTTGCCACCTTCATCTTTCATCTTTGGGCTTTTTTGGTTCAACTTTTATGAAATCTTTCTTGGGAGAATGCAAATACCTTTGAGATAAAGGAGTTTTCCGAAATGCTAGACTGTTTGGTAAACTAAAACTGAAAAGTGTTTTGGGGAAATGTAAAACTGTTTGGTAAACATGTATTTGAAAAGCCATTTGGTGTGACCAAATTAAATGTTTTAGTTTTAGTATTTTTAAAATTGCAAAAAGAAATAATGAGTATAATATTTTACATTCTCATGTTGAAAGTAATATAAAAGATACATATTAGTAAATTTATTTAAAAATTATATTAAAAGAATTTGATTATAAATTAAATGCAAAACTTAACTTTTAGCTTAAGGTTCTTTTAGATTTGTTTTTAACTTTGAATATTTTTTTTTTTTTTAATTATTGCAGTATTAATCATCTTCGTTAATTAATGATCAGGCTAAAAAGTTGCTATTGATTGTCAAAAGATAAAAATGATATAAAAAAGGAAAGTGAACTTATTCGATGGATGGTAAAGCGACCGATTGTAGATGCTAATTTTTTTGAGCAAGCATCGCATATAAAAAGGGATGTCCTAATTAAGAGAAATAAAACCAAGTCTCTCTCATACAAATTTGACTAGAAAGAGTCATTTCATGATAGTAAACATTGTCATATATGTCCGAAGAAAAGAAATACGTTATACTTAGTATTACAAACCTCAACGACTTTGTAAACTTATGGCTATTTCATCACGTAAAAAAGTCATGTCCGGAGATGCATACGAATTTGAAGTACCCACCCCTTCATTTGCATCATCATGGTCAACTGAATATCCATAATCGGGATCCAATTCTACTTGTTCAAAATCCGTATTAGTCACGTTATTTCTCCGTATATAATTGTGCAAAATTATTGCCCCTACCACAATTTGCACTTGCTTCTCATAAGGATAACTTGGCATATGAGTTAAAATCATTCACTTCTGTTTTAATACACCAAAGGCTCGCTCAATTATCGAGTGTAGTGAGGAATGGGCACGATTGAACACTTCTTGATATCCTGTAGGTGAAGGACATTCTTGAAACTCTGGTAAATGATATCTAACTTCTTTATATGGCCCCAAATAACCAGTAGAATTTGGATATTCAACATCTACTAAGTAATATTTATCTACATATATATATTATAAATATAATCAACATATGCCAATTAGATATATAGATGTATCTAAGCCATTGACTAACATACCTAGAGGAGGATGGGGAAAATTTGCGTCACATCTTCCAATAGCTTCATAAAAGATACGGGTATCATGAGTTTGTCCCTCCCAACCGGCCCAAACAAAGACAAATTCCATATTAAAATTACATATGGCTAACACGTTTTGAGTTGTTGTTCCTTTTCGACCAATAAAACGAATTTGATCATACTTAGGTATAATAACCCTGGAATATGTGTGCTGTAAATAGCTCCAATGCAATCCTTAAAATATAAATAAAATCGTTGATCTTTCTTGATCTTCTCTGGAACTTTTCTATATTGTGGATCAGTTAGTTGGATCAAATCTTTTCCCATATCGCATAATTTATATAAAACTAATTTAAAGTGCCTACTTACTAAGTTTCCTCAAAACTCACTCCCTTATCTTCCAGCCTTGTAGGCATGGAAGTCTCACGTTAGTATTGGGAACTGCAGTTACACTAGAGAAGATAGGAATCCTCTTGCCTTTATGAAAACTTATAGTGTGATGCAAAAAGAAAAGAGGGCTTGTAGAAAAAAAAGGCTTGTAAAAGTACTGTTATAATGTAAATCGGTGTGTTTTGTGTAATGTATGTCCCAGTCTTCTAGCTATTGTTTGTTCGGGGAGTTATTTGTTCACGTTTCCGCATATGCATGATAACAAGATAAAAAGAGTGGGGGTGGCGACGAGCTTGGGACGTTTCGTGACCCTAGAGATGGAGTTGGGGTAGTGACAACGGACCAACTTCTTTGAGGAAAGTTTGACAATTTGCTTTATGCTAACATGCCCTATCTTGTGATGCCATAAGTTTGCTTCATCTTGGATAGAGATTAGACATCGAGTATTAACTGGATTCATGTCCAGAAGATATATATTGCCATACTTTCGACCGGTGAAAAATTGAGAAAAGTCCTAGCTAACTCCAAAACATATATTCTCTTGAAAGTTGATTCTAAACTTAGTGTCACATAGTAGATTGATACTCAATAAATTGTAATTAAGACTTTTTACCACGGATATATTGTTGATGGTTAAGCTTCATATCTTCATTATTCCCTGTCTAACAATTCTTCCTTTGTTGTTTCCTCCAAAGAAACGCTTCCTCCTCTTTGTTTTTCAAGTTCCAAGAAATTGCTTGAATCTCCTGTCATATGCAGTAAGTAACCACTATCCAAGTACCATTTATTCTTCCTTTTAATAGTAATCTGCAGTCAAAGAATAATCTCAAACTTTCTTTGGTATCCAAATTTTCTTGCGTCCTAGAGAATTAATGGTAAAAACTATTTTTACCCAATCCCTCTTAACATGTCTCTAGACTTTAGGACATTCATCCTTAAAATGTTATGAGTTTCCACACTTAGAATATTTTAGAGCACTTTGACCAACAATTTTTGTAAAAATCCTTTGAAAGTGGCTTTTTAAAGCAAGTTTGGGAGGTCTCTGTCTAAGTGTCTTCTTAACTTTTGGAAAATTAATCTTCAGAAGATCACTTTCTTTATTAAGTATCAAACCATATTTGTTGTAATAAAGAATTTATATGGAAATAATGTGTTCTAAAGTTTTCGAACCCTTTGAAAATTTTGTTGTAATGTTTGAAAGTTCCTTCTTCAAAATCTCATTTTCTTTGGAAAGAGAATCACGATTTTCCTTCAATTCCTCGAAATCTCTTCAAAAATTTTCAAACTTCTCTTTCCAAGAAATACTCTATTGTCTAAGTTGAGAATTTTCCTCTTTGATTCGGAGATCCTTCTAAGAGAGAATTTAAGATTTGAACAAAGTTCATTAATATACGTGGAAACTTAAATAGGAATTTCAGAATAATTTACCTTAATTTCCTTATTAGACTTAGAGTTTGTGTTTGTGTCTGAATGGGCCATCAAATAGATGTTTGCATACTCCTCGTCACTCTCTTCACATTTTGCATCACTCCAGGTTTCAGGCTTTAATGCTTTATTAAACTTATCATATTTCTCTTTTTCTTTTTCAACAAGGGACAATTTGGTTTGATATATCCCTTTTTCTTGCATTCGAAACATAATTACATCCTTGCTAGGTTCAAATTCTTCCATTGATCTTTTCTACCTATTTTGCTTGTGTTGTTTCTTCCGGTTGAACTTTTTTACTTTTCCATTTAACTTTCTAAACTTCTTGATAAGAAGAGCAAGTTCTTCATTGTCCATGTCATCTTCTGAGTATGTATCATCATAATCAACATTAGATTTAAGTGCAATGGACTTCTTACCTTTTGAGTTGTCTTCATCATTAGTTGTTCCACTTCATATGATTGAAGAGTGCTAATAAGTTCATCAACAGATGATGGCATAATTCTCTCTGTCTCTCATATTGATGTCTTGACATGATTCCAATCCTTTGAGAGTCATTGTAAAAGTTTGTTGACTTTCATAGGAGTAAAAATTGATTGTCCTTGATATGCTAGGCCATTCACAATTTCTCTAAAATGGCTGAACATATCTCCAGTCGATTCCCTAGGTTTCATCTTGAAGAACTCATATTGGCCAAATAGAATGTTCACCTTCGACTCTTTTACACGATTTGTATTTTCATAAGTGATATGAAGTATATCCTAAACTTCTTTAGTTGTTTCACATAAAAATATTTTGTTATACTCAGTAAGAGATAAAGCACAATATAAAGAATATATGCCTTTTGCATCAAGAGCTTCTCTCTTGGTTATTTCTATTTATCTAATTACTTCAACAACTTTGTCTATGACTTCTTTCTTCTTGTCTGAATTAGACGTAGCTTTTGGATTAATCTATTTTTCCACTACATCCCATTCCATAGGATCTCTAGATTTTAGAAATGTTTTCGTTTTGTTTTTCTAAACATTGTATTCTTTCCGTTGAAATAGAGTGGCCAAGTGTTGCTTTGCCCTTCAACAAGATCTGATGCCAAGATACTAGTAATGGAAGATCTTTAACTCATAAGTAAAAACACTTCAATAAAATGAGTACTTGGCATTGATACCAATTGATAAAGCTAGTATGAACATCGAGAGGATGTGAATAGGTGTTTAAATAAAATTTTGACAAATAAATATGGAATAAAATAAGTTGCTAGTAAAGTTTGAATAAGGATCATTGTCTGTTAACAAATCACCAATCTTCTAAGATAACCTTTATTTGGGCAACATACTTAAGTAAAATGAGTTAAGGGAAGAGAAGATTGTACATATAATTTATAGTGGTTCGGCTTAGATTAAGTCTATGTTCTACTAGCTAAATTTCACTATAAGATCAACAAGAAATTACAAATATAAGTACAAACACTTAATTGTGGCCGTTGAAGACAATGATGGAATTTCCACTTGATTTCGGTCGCCCATACAAACAGAGTCTTGGTTTTCATAAGTGAGGCTTCCTCATTTGGAACTTATATTCATGATTGATTTCATCAATTTGTGATTGACTCAATCAATATATTTCTAAATGTAGAGTGAAATCTTTTGCTAAATAACTAGTCATTGTTGATTTGCTTCTGAATCAGTTCATTCTGGATCTGTGTTGTAACTTGATAAGTCTAGTCTTGGACTTTTCCTTGTTCTGGCCTTGACACGTTTTGGACTTGTCAGAATGGGAGAATGTATATATGTTTCTAGAATTGAATAAACTTTGCCAAAGATTCTTGACGATTGCTCAGAATAATGCACTTGTTCCAAACTTGTTCTAACACAAGCATTAGAATCAAAAATTTTGTCAATTTCAAAATCTAGTAGGAGTTTTCTCAACATCAGAATCCCTTCCCATTTAAAATCAAGCATTTTCTCTTTACCCACAAAAAAAATTATAATACTACAAAAATTGTGTGAAGACTACACACTTGACAAATGCCATATACTTAGTTTTAGTCAAAACTTCCAAAAAGGTATGCTTTGGTTGGACCGTGGGTTAGCTTTTTTTCACAACCCCGCTTAAAATTTCTACGTGAACAGTCAATGTGGGACTCTTGGCATTCACATGAAAGGCTGGATGCCACAAGAAAAACAAGCTAGAGTCCCACACTAAATGGGCACGCAAAGATCGTAAGAGGAGTTGTGGATAAAAAGCTAAGCTATATTCCCACCGAATCATGCCTTTCTCAGCTTCTTTTTTTATAGATATTTGCATCTCAACATCATTGAGAAAATTCCTAATAATTAAGAGCTAAAATTTAAAACTTAAAAAAAAAAAAAAAAAAAACCAGTCCAGTCCTAGCACTTCCATCCCTAGAATTGGGAACTAGACCGATATCATCAATTCCAATTTTAGTGAACTGAGCATTAGACTGGCAATTTTTGGTCTAGTCAGTTCATTTTATTCACTCTTACTAGATTATATGAAAATGTTTAATATTGTTACGTGTGGGAGCCACTCTTTGGTTCAAGGACACTGTCAAGCTTGAGAATGCTCATGGTAAGGAAGCTCAGACAAATCTCTTGAATAAGCAATTTAGACACTTCTTTTCTTACATTTGTACAAAGACAAGGCTAGTTGGGAGCTTAAGGTTGATGGCAAGACTAAATTAAAATCATGAGAATTTTGATCAATTGTGCTTATTGTTACGATTAAATTAGTCGTTCTAGCTCTATCGAGTCCTTGAAATTAATTTGACTAATCATCTTTGTCCTTACAATAATATCGCTGATCCCATCATCTAGATATCGGGCCGTGTGAGCTCGAGAGCCATGACTGCCGTTTGAGCTTGAAGCTCGCGGCTGTTGTGAGCTTCAAGCTTGAGAAGATACCGCCCTCACTTGTCGAGCTCCAAGCTCGCAGTCATGGAAGAGCTCCAGAGAAGGGACAAAAAAAAACCTTCGGACTAAGAAAGAATATGTCACATTAGCGCCTCTCTCAACAAAATATAATAAAAATTACCACATCGATGTCAATCAGTCCTCAGCCTATTATTTGAGTGTCAATTCAATTCTGAACTTTTCAATTTTGTCAATTTATAAACTAAGCTTTGCACAAAATTCTAATGTAGTCCTTTTGATCAATTTTCACCGAAAATTACTTATATGACATAGTCTTGCTGTCCAAAATTGACCAAAAGAGCAACATTTGAATTTCTCAGGAAGATTTAGAACTATATTGAAAAAATCATGACTGACATTTATACAATAAATTTATGACTCGTTGGACAATTTCCTCTCAAATTGCATGTAATTGACAAAGGGACTTGATTGAACACGCCACTTTAATAAGTTTGGCTTGATTGTACTTTTCAAAAAATTTATGACTTAATGGTACTTTCTCAAAAATTTTTAGCACTTCTCATATACTCATCCCTTCAAATTTTTCAGAATTTTCACCAACATGGCAAAAACACAAACTCTAGCTACTCCCGGTCGGTTGTGTAGACAAAATGTACAAGCATTCTGAGGTCTTAACTTCCCAGCACAGAGGAGAGACGTGATTACACTGTTTTCGGCGCCGCCACCAACAGGATCTCGAACTTGTTCTCACGCCATTGTAAGAGAAGTCACTCAATCTGGACGATCATCCAGAAAATGTCATGCCAGATATCTGAACAAATTGGGGTTGTCTTTGCCTCTCTCCAAAAACTCTCGACTGATCAAGTTATCAATCCTTTTCTTGATTGCCTTGAGATCAGGCTGTAGTAAAACAAAATCAGTCAATAAAAACTGACAGAACCAGGAAGAAGGCGATGGGTCGACACAGTGTCTAGTAAAGACCTTAAACATGGGACCCAACTGCTCGACACACTCCATGACCAGCTGCCGATGATCCAAAACTTTTCGACTCTTCATGATACGCACAATTGAGGCATCGATTGCATATCTCCGATCCTTATCAACATCTCCTATCACTTTCTTCTTCTCATCCACAGGAGGAAGAGGAATCTGCATGTCAGAAATATTAAAACAAGATTGCACTGATAAATTAGGGGAGAATAAACTAAAACAGGATTGAAATTAAAGGTTGATGTAGAAAGACAAGGTCAGACAATGCAGGACAATCTAAAAACAGTTGGTCATACCTTGATCCTCTGCATTTTGCCAGTGAACTTGGAGTTGAACTCAAAGTGATCAGTAGGAGCAATGCTCTTTGTATTTGGTTCTTTGTTAAGGATCTGGTACTTGGCACTTGATAAGGAGTGGAGAAGCCTCACAACATCATCATCAGTCAAATTCAATTGGGTCATTATCTCTGAGTAACTCAGTCTATCAGAAGAGTTGAATAACAACAGAGCTGAGGCCTACAAAGCAACAGAGGGGATAAAAAGTCGTCAAAGTAAAAAAATACATAGCAAGAAATAACTAATCCCAAAGTCTACAAGAAGTCAAAATTGATAAAAACAAAAAGTTCAAAATATTACCTGAGATGTTGTCACTATCAGCTCTGTGGATCTTGGCTCAAAATTACCAATAATGTTACAAGTCCCTAATGAATAAATCCATGTTAACTTTCGATGCTTTGTTTTGGTCTGGTAGAATTCCCTGAAAACTTTGACACACTTTACCTGGAACAACCAGAAATTAACAATAACTTTTAAATCATAGTGGAGAAATCAATTTCAGCCATCGGAAATTGCCTATGAACATCAAACAAAACTTCATAGTTTATATCTCGGCAAAATTCTGCAAGTACCATTTCTGCTGGAAGGTTCAAATCAAAGGACCTGTAACTTGGCCAAAAACCAGTAGTCAGAACCGTGACTGTCAACTCAATGCCAGGATTTGCATTTGGATTATTACTGAGATACTCTTCAAAACTAGTCTGGTTTTCCTTGGCTAACGTCAAATCTGTAACCTGGAACACAGAGAAGTGAATTAGGAACATATTGCCGCAGGTGAAACTAGTTCTTAAAAAAGAAATCTAGCAACACCAACCATCCCTTCCATCTTTGATGTCAACTGACCACCGCATTGCTGCTTTAATTTCATCAGCATACTTCTCTCATGGTCATCATTGGCGCTCTTATCAAAGAGAAGTCGTCTGGCAAGCTTCTTCCTGCCAGTTTTGATGATTATAAGTAAGCAATTTGATGGCATCATCAAGCCTCAATTATAATGGATGGATGACAACCACAATGGAATATTAAATGGATACACATAAACAGTAGTGGATGAGGCATTTGTTTCCAAAAATTGATATGGCTAAGTTTCATGTTCTAATGCATGGAGATTTTATTTGCAGACATGATTAACATGCTTGATATATATTCTCAGAGTCACTGTAAATTGATTATGGAAATGATCTCATTTTTCTTTTACTATAGAATACAGAAGAGAAATGTTAATCAATCTTGAGAATATAGGTTCTTCATCTTGAAGATCATTGGCATAAAGACTAGCACAGTTCCCTCAGTAAATCTGCACCCATTACTCAAGGGTCTAGTATCCTATGATATTGAAGTATTCAGGAAACTGACAGAACTAGTTCTGATGTATCTAAATAATTAGGTAGAAAACTAGTAAGCCTAATTTCAATATATCATGAACTATCTTTTATACACTATTAGAGTGGATACTGTGACATAAAAGATTTTGTTGAATTTATATTCAACAATATTATCAGTAGGCTATGCACCCGTGAATAAACCTTCAATACCAAAAATATTACCTATAGAACTCAGAAAAAAGATCCTTGTCACTGATATATGAGAGCAGCTTTACTACCTGCAAAAGGTACAATTACCACCTGTGATACTTAAAAATTGATGCTAGACTACATTACAAAAATTAATGTCCAAACAACAGACCTTCTCAAGCATTTCTTCAGTGGCTTCATCGCCCAATTTTTCACTACTTCCCTTCTTCAGTATATCGTCACAAAAAGTAGCCAATAGCTCTGCAATTGAGCTTCCGCCGACACCCTTGTTGCAAAGGGCCTCAAAAGCCTCCTTAAATGCCTGTCAAGAGGAACATCCAAATGAGTATATATCTCATGTAGCTTTTTGAAATCACTTCACAAGATGTGAACCTTATGGAGAAGGATGTGGTTCTGGAAATGTCCATTCACATATGCCATATACTTATCATGCAGCTCAATCAATTTCCTCACGAAAACCTGCCAACAATGAGCTGAATCAATGATCCTAAACAGACCAACAAAATTTTATCTACTTATAAAGGAGAAGTAGAAGATCGATTGCATTACCTGTTGCTGCAAGCCTACATCCTTCTTATTGGCCTGTGAAAAGGAATGAAGGGACTAACTGCTCGCTTCATAAAATGTTACAGGTCAAAACAAAGGGACGCATATTTTTGATAGATGTGCAAACCACACACTATAACTACATAGTGATAAGGATGACAAGTCCCAAAAGTTGAGTTGGATTCAGATTGGTGGAAAATAAAATAACACACAAAAGGTAACTTGTCAAAGAGTAAATTCGTTTATGAAAACCTAAAGCAAGAAAGCATGGCAGCACAATTTCCAAAGCATCATACTAAATAAAAAATTGCACCATATAATTCAAACTAATGGATAGCTAGAGCTTCAATAAACTCATTATGATATCTGTTCAAGAGAAGACTACAACTGTACATGTAGACCCTTAAAAAATCCTGTCGAATGTTTCATCGACAGTGGTTCGTTACTATACATAATAGCAGTACAGGCATGAGTAGGCAATAAGCCAGTTCTCCCGGTAGACAGTATGGCAATTGTAATCATAGTTGAATGATTGAATAACTACTTCAGATCGTGGTTCACATAGGCCCCACTGCTAAAACAATAACATAACAGCGTATATGCGTCGGCTATCTATGCTAACATGTATAGTTGGAAAATGTATGGCATATCTAATGGTGAGATCTTGAAATGTATGGCATATCTAGTGGGGTCACTAGTGTGATTTACATCTTTCTGAACAACATACTATATTGGCTCCTAATCTTTGGGTTATTCTCCTCCAAATTGAAGTTGTCACTCACCCACAAACACACACGCAAACACGCATGCGCACGCGTGTGTGCTTTCCCCGCAAAACTTATCCTTCTAGATTTCCTTTTGGGACAATGCTTGACTAGCCTCTTATGGCAAGCTGCATTTCTTTTGGTAGGTCAATCTTTTTATTTAAAGATCAATTTCCATCTTTTTGAATGAAGGAGAACTTTTTCCCAAAACAGTGATCACACTCAGCAACAAATTCAACTAAACTATATCACAATTAACATAGGGGATTAACTAACTGCCTGATGCTAATCCTGCTCCAAGTAGCTAGCACCCAACTTTAAGTAAAAAAACACGAAACTTACCAGAATCCTAGGTCTCTATTCTGTAAGAAGGACAATAGTCTGACCAGAAAGGGTATCCTAGATAGCCATGGAAAATCAAAATATTCCATTTTCACTAAGGGTCGATGGTGATCTTATGGTTTTAATCACTATATGCATAGCTTGTTTGATCTACAAGGCTACATCAATAAATAACATCAGATTTTACTCCTAAACAGTTCGATATCTTAGCTTGTTTTCTTTCGCCGAGTTAATCCAATTGAGTCTCCCACTGTTTACACAATTAATTCTGGTTCATCAAGACACCACTGAAGGACGCAGAATCATTTTGAGACAAGAGAGCAGAAACTGATGACTAAAGCAAGCAAATTCAGTATCTGACGATGATCAAACTATACAGAAGAATGGAAGGACTTTGCTCATTTGAATGAACTAGAGAAAATTCTGTAAATTCATAAGAAATAGTCAAAGCCATGGACTGATAATTTGAGAACCAACCTTCCTGCTGTCAGCTTCATCTTCTGCTTGTTTGACCAAGGCAGTGCCCTCGGCAGTGACATGCTGACATATAAGGTATGAAAAACAAGGTAAAGGATGATAGAGACAAGTGTAACTTAATGTAGATGCAATATGGATGACAGAAAACGGACCTGCTTGAATATGTTAGAAAGCGGATCCAAAAATGTTTCTACTTTCGAGAAAACCCTGACCATCCTCGACAAATTTTCAACCTAAACAGCATCAGAAAACTTGGTAGGTAAACACTCTAAAAAATATTTAGGACTGGATGTTCATCAAAACACAAGAGCGGAGCCAGAATACCTTATCACCTGTGAGTAATGCATTATATCCTGAATGCTCTTTTTCAAATAGTTGGCTTTCATATACAGACCACAATTCATGTTGAACTTTCTGAAGAAAGAGCAAAAAGATTACAATAGAAAAATAAAAAGTGAATGGAACAAATTCCATCCAGATCTCGGAATATTCAAAATCTAAGCAAGAATCACAGATATGAACTATACTCATAGTCAGTTGCACAAGTTGTTCCATCAGACTAACCATAAAAGCCAGAATTAACACAAGTAAAGGGACAAACCTTTAGTAGCTTGGGTCCACTGCTAGAATGCAAGTAATGAGAAATCCTATCTTTCTCTTGTTTTAAGCACTCTTCCGCCTGGGCATCCCAATATCAAACATCAGACCTTATGAAATATCATCATCATCATCATCATCAAGAAAATAAATTCTTATTCACCTTCAACAAATAATCAGGACAGAAGTCCTCTGAAATCCAACTTGAAGCTTTACGGGAATAATAAGCAGCACTATCTTTCAGCAAAGCTGCTTCAAAATCATTTTCATAATAATCCATTTGTCCCATGCCAATCTCCACGAATATATCCAGTATATTCTTCAATAAAGCTCGATCAATTTGCTCGTCTTCACGTTCTTTATCAATCTAATGTAAACAATTTCCGTTAGTTAATACAACGTGAACGTTGAAGACAGGATGGGACAGTAGTAAATTGGACACAAACATACCAATGAGATCACGGCATCACTTACTTTGACCTTTAATTCTTGATATACCTTTAAAACAGCGAACAATATACAATAGTCAAATTTTAGTGTGGAATCTATGGAGGAAACTGAAAATGACTATATCAGAGCCCACCAAAAAATCAATTATGAACTGTCTAAAGGCCACAACTATCCTAGGATGCAATCTAAGCTAAATCCTGCAAAAATAAATAAATAAATAAAGAGAACAGCAAATCAAAAGGTTGCATGGAATTCATACCAGTTCACGGAAGCAGGTCAGGCCAACTTCATTAAGGGGTGGCAGTGATCTCCTTGCAATGAAGTAGCGATCTAGATAATAGAAGAAACGAGAAAGCCATCTGACCATAACCTTATGATTTCCCCACCTTTTGACAAGCTCTCTCAACATAAACTCGTCATGCTTCTCTCTTAAAGATGGCAATACCTAAATTGTAAGCAGAAGCAGGTTTTTTAATGGCTGAGGATAATAAAAAAAAAAATTGACAGCAGCCACATAAATGAAAGAACTAGACATAACCAATAAGCTAAATAGTGGAAAAAAGCAACTCTGCATTCCCAGAATCATAATTGTAAGATAATTAATAATCAGACCATCCCTCCCCACGCAAAGAAAAGGCAATAAATATCCCCCCCAAAAAAAAAAAAAAAAAAAAAAATAAATTACAACGTTCTTGTTTATGCAATTTATGCAAGTTGATCTCATGTTTAGAGAAGAGGAGAAGGAAAAAGCGAGAAGAAGGAGGACGGGGAAAGAATTCTCCAAACATGCCAAAGTACAAAATGGTAAATGGCCAACCCTAGAGTCATGTGGGATACAAATCAGAAGCAACAAAACTCTGGAGGATTTGACTGACTACGAAAACAAGAATAACCATGCAGAGTTGTAAACAAAGCATATTAACACCTAATTATTGGAGAAAGCTCCACTAAACAGCAAACTTCAACCATTTTTCTTTTCCCTTCATTTCACTTTGTCTGACTATCAACTTAACCGGCCATAAGTTTGGCATAGTACATTAGCTTGGAAGTAGAGCTGAATGATGAGTTATCTCCCCCAAGATTACATCTAAGTCGCAGCAATTAATGACTCTTTGCACTGATAAAGAAATTGACTCTCTAGAGATTTACTAGACTTCTTAGCGGAAAAAATTTTCACCTATTAATTATTCTTGGTTTTTCTGCTGTTCTTTTGGACCTATTTATTCTTTGAGAAACCTTGTCACCGGACTTCTTCTGACAGCCGACTCATTGTTAATTCACCTTATGTAATCTCGATTGGTTGATACTATCTATTTTCCAAAATGACTCAAGCTTTCACCACATGCCACAGTTCTTCTATCTTGAAATTACTATCTTTTCTAAAAATTCACAAAAGCAATCATAAAATACAATCTTTAATGAATAAAGAGAAAGTAATAGGCTATAATGAGGAAAATCAGCCTCGAAAATTTCCAAAGAAATGAAGAACATTGTCATGAATTTTGAAATGAAGACACATACTTACTATACAAAACTGATACTTGGGCAATGCAAGTAAAAGAAAAAAGAAAGCACCCAACTATTACACCAGCAATCGAGAAAGTCAATGGCATATACAAGAATGTAACTCCAACAACAACACCAGATATAACTTCTTTTAATTCCATAACTTTGAGTTTTCAAGACATGCAAAGCTAATGAAGTAAACTTGAGGGAAAACAATCAATCGATATAACAGGAAAAGGGAGTCGAGGACAGTAAATCTTCCTCACCGCTGACATGGTATACTCTTCAAAAGATTCTCTATATTTGTCATACAGTTGCTGGGAGTAATCATGCGGAGGCTTTTGAGTACACATCTTGTAAATAATACTGCCAGGAGGATTGAGAAAAAAAAACAAATCAATTATTAGCAAACCAATCAAGACATTAGGATAACAATTCTAAGTATCACAACTCCTGAAGTCACAAATGCAGAAGTGAGGCTTACTTGTAGAGCTCCATGTACTCTTCTGAGCTGAACTGAGTCTCAGGACGCCCTTCATCAAGGAGATTCTTGAGCTTCAGTATACCCTTCTCTTGCATAAACTCCCATCCTTGTTCTAAATCAATTATTTTCCTCTCATTCACCACCATATTTCCACACTCTCGTTCTCAACACCAAATCTGCACATAGAAGCCAATTAAGTCATCAGCGATGGAAATTTGTGAGCCTGAATTAAATCCAACAATGCAATAAAACCGAGGAAAACTAGTCTTCCGCAAGGCCAAAAGCATTCTATCGACTGCTTCCAGCGCGACAATCACTAATCCGCCGGAGAAGTATTTAAATAATAAAAACAAGAATCCTATCAGCCAGACTCGATATTACCGCTAACATCTTGAGCAGTATCAGCTTCCTAATCTAACACGCAGCCTCTACCCGGCACCTGGCATCCTACAACTCAACCCTAACTTCATTCAACCGTTGACAAAAACATATCAACAAGCTCCCAGAACAGACAATTCCCCCATTTCCACGAACTTCAAGGTAATCAAAACAGAGCAAAACCTCACGCCTTCGACCTCGAAAGGCGAAAGAAGCCGACAAACAAGGCGCAACCCTTCCGAGAAGAGCACAAAAGATCCGGGGCCGATCAACTCGAAATCAACCTGACGGAATCTAATGGTGAAACGACGCCGGCCACCGGCGATCGCGAGCCTCGAAACGAGATTGCAGAGCCAAACTAGAAAAACCAGAGAGAGAGAGAGAGAGAGAGAGAGATGATCGGGGAAATAGGAAATGTGGAACCGCAGAATCACAGCCAGATATTTTGGCGAAAAAGGCAGAGGCAAAGGCAGACGAAGATCCAGCTTGACTTTGAGCTCCCAGTCCTGAGCAGAAACAGTTGCAAGTGTGAAAAGAAAGCGGTTGGTGGGACAGTTTCCTTTATTCAACGGAAAATCAATCATTTTAAGAAATATTTTCTATAAAAAATAATAATTTATACCGCTCATAAAAAAAATTAATAAACGGCAAATATTTTCACTGTTCATGAGAACATTTAAAACATAAATTATTGCAATGATGAAAATAGTTATCATCGATTGATTATATAGGGAATAACGGATCCCCGAAAACGCGGATTCGACACTAAATCGAACCCTTAAATTAATGTGGAAACGAAGCCCGAGAAAATGAACACGCATCACTGATCCTAAAGCACACCACAGATTTGAGCGTACCTTTTAGTCACAGATTAAACACCAAACGCCAATGGAGGAAGAAAAACGGTCCTGTTCGATCCGAGGGGGCAAAAACCTTCAATGTGCTTTATTGTTTTTGCTTTTTAGAAAACGGGAGAGGGAGAGAGCGTAAAACAGCGTACGTCCTTTTCTTAATCAAACGGTACATTTTTCTCTCTCTCTCTCCTCCCTTTTATACCTCCCTCTTTCCACGGGCCCTATTCCCGTGGGCCGGGCTTTCTGGGCCCAACTTTAGCGGATGGGCCTTAAGCCCAAATCAAATAAAGCCTTCATCTCCCACTCGCACATGGTGGTCCAAAACCAACATGGGTGGACAGGCCCTACTCAGGCCCATCAGAGAATAATCCATCATGACTCTCTCTTAACATGGTGGGCCGAACACTTCTCTTTACCTCTCTTCAACATTCATACGGTGAATAATCCGTGCGACAAAGATACTTTGAGAGCTCGTTACTATACATCCGTTAGGAATATATAGCAGCTCGAATGGGCGTCATACTCCGAGTAAATTTAGTATGCGCACCCTAGATCGATCGATCACATTTATATCTCTCTTGATCTCTTTTAAACAATGATATATATTGTATTTACAATTATAATTATCACAAAGATAGTTACAATTGGTCGACCAGTGAACACAAAACTACAATGTGATTCTCCAAAATCGATCTTCCTCTTTCCTTCAAACTCTCAATTTCAGTTCAGCTTACTTTTCTAGAAATGTCATATTAGATCGAATCAACTTATGACCATTGGCAACATCCTAAGATAGCAAACACTAAATAGAAATCTTGAGAATAAGTAAGAGTCATGAGGGGACAAAAAATTGAGGAACTCTTTTTCTCAGAGTCTCACACGTCATAAAAGTTGAGATCAAACTTTTTGCCACTCTTATTGATCGTCTCATGCATACGTAGTATGAAATACGTATTACGGTATTAACTCCTTTCCCATGGAGCGTATGTCTACACTGTTCAATACCGTACAGATGATAGTTCAGACATACCCAATGTCTAATTTGAGTTCACCTATTTATTCATTCACAAAATCCATCAGAACTCACATCTGGCATCTTAGACAGATAAAGTAAAATATGTGGGGTATTTTACTTTCGGACATCACAAGTATTATGTCCTCATTTAACACTTAGTTAAGGCGACATGTGTGTTTTAAGCTTGAGCTCTCGATTATCACCTAGATAATAAGCTTAAATACAGTCTCATCCCTATTTATCACATAGTAAATAGAGACGATTACCCGTGTGAGTGGGCTAATCTTATATCTGTCCGACATACTCCTCTTAACTTAAAGTAATGCACTAAGCATTAAGATGCATAAAGATCACATAAAGATTCATAGGCATTAATCAATGAAAGTCAAAATTTCATAAATATGAACAACTCAGGGAAATTACAATCCAGTACATCAGACTCTACGCAATCCTAGAGATTTTACATGACCACGAAACACATCTCTAGGTATTGGCTTTGTCATAGGATCTGCTACCATTCTATGCGTAGATATGTACTGCAAGTTCACATCCTTTCGTGCAACCATATCTTTTACAAAGTTATACTTGGTATCTATATGTTTGGTCTTGCCATGATACTTTGGATCTTTGGTGTATGCTATAGCTACTTGGCTATCACAGTTAACCAATAATTGATTTGCAGCTTTCTCAATAACACATAAATGATCCAAGAACCTCTTAAACCAAACTCCTTCTTGTACCGCTGCTGATAATGCCACGAACTCGGCTTCCATCGTGGATAAGGCTATACACGTTTGCTTCTTGCTCCATGATATGGCGCCATTGCTCAGTAAGAAAACATATCCTGAGGTAGATTTTCTTTCATCTAAATCTCCTCCCCATCAGCATCTGAATAGCCTTCAAGTCGCAGATCATTTCCTTGGTAATTCAACTTGAAATCAGCAGTTCCCTTTAGATACCTCAGTATTCTCTTGACGGCTTTCCAATGTGCTGGACCTGGATTGGATTGGTATCTACTCACCATTCCAACCGCAAAACATATGTCGGGTCTTGTACACATCATAACGTACATCAAGCTCCCAACAGCACTTGCATAAGGAACATGCTTCATTTGTTCCTTCTCTTGTGGAGTCCCTGGACACAGCCTATGGCTCAACCCTTCACCTTTCGCAATAGGAGTGTCTATGGGTTTACAATCTTGCATACGAAATCGTTCAAGAACTTTGTTTATATAAGTTTCTTGCGAAAGAGACAACGATCTCTTCGAACGATCTCTTGAAATCTTAACTCCAAGAATGTATGCAGCCTCACCCATATCCTTCATCTCAAAGTTGGAAGACAACCAACTCTTGACAGTCTTAACAAACTCCATATTGCTTCCAGCAATTAGTATATCATCAACATATAATGATATGATCACAAATTGATCCTTGGATCTTTTGATATATACACAATGATCATCTTCAATCATTGTAAAATCATATGCCATTATGGCATTATGAAAACGTATATACCATTGTCTTGATAACTGCTTAAGGCCATATATCGACCTCAAAAGTCGACATACCTTTTTTTCTTGGCCTTTCACTATGAAACCAGCAGGTTGTTCCATATATATTTCTTCCTCTAATTCTCCATTGAGGAAAGCAGTCTTTACATCCATTTGATGTAACTCAAGATCCGACTAGCCACAATTGCCGAATTATGCGAATTGAAGTAAATCTCACTACGGAGAAAACGTATCTTCATAATCAATTCATTCCTGTTGATTATACCCCTTCGCCACAAGGCGAGCCTTATGCCTTTCTATTGAGCCATCAGCCTTTCGCTTTATTTTGAGAACCCATTTGTTCCCAATAGCTCTGCGTCCTTTTGGAAGATCAACCAGTTCCCAGACTTGGTTTGATTTCATTGACTCCATTTCCTCTTCCATTGCATTAATCCATTTTTCCTTACTAGGGCAATTCAGAGCCTCATTAATATTTCTTGGCTCATCATCATCTTGTGGAGCAACCATGAAAGTTTCCCCTTCAATGTCAAAACGTCGACGGGGAATACTTTGGCGACTTGTTCGCCGTATGGGAGATTGTACACTTTGCACATCAGTCCCTATCATGCTCCCACTTGGATTAGGTAGTGATAATGTCGTCTCATCATGTGGTTGCAATTGAGAATGAGTTGAATTCAATTCATCACTTCTCATATTACTCCCACTCGGATGAACTCCACTAACATCATTATCCTGATCCAAGGTCTCAAATAGGGAACAATCTTCCCCTATTTCGCCTTTCTTAGGAAATTCATCATCTAAGAATGTGACATCCTGTGATTCAAACTCAGTTATACTCCCACTTTCCTGCTCACCTATGAACACATACCCTTTTGAGTGTTCCGAGTATCTTATAAAAATACTCTTCTTTCCTTTGGGACCCAATTTCCCAAACTTGTGAGAGGACTCATGTGTATAGGCAGCACAACCCCACGGCTTAAGATAACTTAAGTCTAGTTTTCTACCTGTCCATAACTCATATGGAGTGGAAGCAACTGATTTGGAAGACACACGGTTAAGTATATAGGCAGCAGTTAACAACGCATCACTCCAAAAGGTGATAGGTAAGTTAGCATGCGCCATCATGGACCTAATCATTTCCAGTAGGATTTTGTTTCTTCTCTCCGCAACACCATTTTGTTGAGGAGTATATGGAATAGACAACTGTCTTTCTATTCCTTTTTCATCACATAATTTTCTGAACTCATCAGATAAATATTCTCGACCTTGATCGGATCTCAATACTTTTATTTTCTTGTCTAATTGATTCTCTACCAGGTTCATAAACATTTTGAAACAACTTATTACTTCAGATTTGTGAGAAATCAAATAGACATATCCGAATCGAGTATAATCATCAATAAATGTGATGAAATAAACAGCCCCATGGCTTCCTCTCACATTCATTGGACCACAGACATCAGTATGGATTAAATGTAGAGGAAATTCAGCTCTTTTCCCTTTCCCAAATGGTTTCCGTGTTGTTTTCCCTTCTAGGCAATGCTTACATATAGGCAAATCGACTTTTTCAATGTTGCCCAACAAGCTCTCTTTGGCTAGTCTATTCATACATTGTTGGCCAATGTGACCAAGCCTAGCATGCCACACATTCACATCATTATCATAGGTATTAGAAGACGTGATAAGGGAATAACAAACATTTGCATTAACATAATCAATATCTAATACAATAAAACCATCAAGAAAATAACCACAACCATAGTAATTTGT
Organism: Eucalyptus decipiens; assembly: GCA_014182575.1. Lineage (NCBI taxonomy): Eukaryota > Viridiplantae > Streptophyta > Magnoliopsida > Myrtales > Myrtaceae > Eucalyptus > Eucalyptus decipiens. The sequence goes on from CM024610.1 coordinate 18,602,249, forward strand.
ATTCAAAAACAAATTCACACCTCTATTACAGAAGTTCACATTAAAACCTAGTCTAACCAACATTAAAACAGATACTAAATTCCGACGAATCTCGGAGCATACAAAGCACATCATGAAGGAATAAAGTGCGTCCACCACGCATGTTCGGTTGGCAGGGTGCCAATTCCTTTCACTTCAGCTCCGGAGTTGTTTCCCATATAGATCCACTTAGTTCCGGTTGGTACTCGTCGGAATTCCACGAAGGATCCTCTATCCTTCGCTACATGGTCCGTCGCTCCCGAATCCGGTCCACAAAGGATTAGACTCGTTAAAAACACGTAACTCGACACAAGAGTAAAGTTCGATTAGTACAAGGGGTGCATACCTTCTTTGGCTCATGACAGTCGCGAGCATAGTGACCATTCTTGTCACAGTTGTAGCATTTTACCCTTGCAAGGTTCTTCATGCGAGGACGCTTTCCTCTATCATGTTGGTTAAACTTGGGTTTCTTCCCTGAAGGACCAGCTTCTTCCTTGCCTTTCCCCTTATCAAACCAGCTAGGGCGCTTGCGCTTGGAGCCCGAAGCTCCATTTGAGCTAGAACTAGCATGATATAGTTCAGCATCCGGCTTAGATGCCAAGAGGCGGTCCTCTTCAAGCTCAAGATGGCGCACAGCATCCTCTAAAGTTTTGATAGACTCATTATGGGTCAGGTACACCTTCATATGCTCCCAACTTTGAGGCAAGGAACGAATCACTGCTTGCACCTACTGCTCATCTATGAGAACATGGCCAGCATCTTTCAGCTCAATTATCATGTTTGACATCTTTCTAAGATGTTGCTTCATGGTCTGACCATGAGGCTTCTTATAGGAGTCAAACCTAATAGTGAGTGAGTTGTCTCAACTGGTCACCGAAGTATGACCAAATCTAGCCGCCAATGCCTCCCACATTTCTTTGGCATTGTCAAAACGCCTAAACTCCCGCATGACATCATTTTCCATGCTTTTGCCAAAGAACGTGATGCGAGCGAGAGAGTTCTTTCGTTTCCAAGCAAAGCAAAAGCTTCTTTATCTCTTTTGTGCTACGCAAAGATTTCCATCTTCGGGTTCAACCATGGTCGGGTTAAGAGCTTCAAGTGCCTCTTGCTCTTCCAGCACATATTGGATTTTCATGTGCCATATCTCATAGTTGTCACCATTGAGCTTTTCACCTTTGTTCAGCTCGGCAACTATACTTTTTGTGGCTGAAGCCATTGATTTGAACACATCAGACAAATATGCACGAATTATTAATGCCTATCATTTATGCATCCTTATTTGCATAGACCTATCATATTAATGAATAATTTCAAGTAAGGCTTCAGAATCAAAAGGTAACTACGTTTCCAATCATCCTCCAAAAATCCTAACTTAAAATTATCATTAACATAATTGTCATATGCAAAATCAATTTTATGAAGCTACAAAAACTTCTAAAACTACCCACAGCTAATTACCCACAGAAACCAGCAATAACAGAAAGCAATTGATATTTGACATCAAATAAAACAATAACGCTTTCAACTAATTCAAACAATATATGGGTTGCTTCATCAACAATAATCAGGTAGTCAAGATTACATAATATGTCCATAAACACACTTAACAAAAATCAGCCAATACAACTAACACAAAGTCAGCACATGAACCGGGAAAGATCCTCTTTTGTTCAATTTCTTGATCTTTTCCCTTGAAACAATACAGTAATATTCATTAACAAAATCCATAACAATTTTCTTATAGGAAGCAGCTCCGTTGACATCCCATATGCGATTCAACACATCTTGCCATTCAGGTGGAAGAGTGCTTATGAAAAATCGCACAATCTCTGACTGTGACATTGGACGACCATTCCATATGACCTGTTGAATTTTCTTGTTGACTTCAAGGACGTGATCAATTAAGTCACCTCTCTCCCATCGATGATCAGTCAGCTCAGCTATCAGCTTAGACAGCCTATCCTTTTGTTCATTGGTAACTGCGCGAATAGGTGTGCGCAACCTCGGGGAGGCATTGTTCTCGCAACAAATGCGAGAACAAAAATAAAGGGTTACTTCTAATCCACATAGACTTAATTGAAAAAGAAACACATTCTTTTCCCTTTTTTTTTTTTTGGTGGGTCAACGGTCAACGGTCAACGGTCGTCGGTTGTCACCGGTCAACGGTAGCCGGTCGCCGGTCGTCGGGTCGGTCGAACCGGTCACGCCGGTCGGGCGGGTTCAGCGGAACCGTCGGCACGTGCCGCGCACGTGCGCTGGCCGACGCCACGCAGATGTCAGCCCGGCACGTGCAGCGCGCGTGCCGGGCGTCCACGGGTCGGTCCGGGTCGGGTCGCGGCCGGTGACCGCCCGGCCAACCGTCATGGTGCCGACGTCATCGATGACGTCACCCGAGCTGTTACCGACCGTTGGGTGACGTCATGCGTGTCAACACGCGTCGGTCCGTGGACCGGGCGCGTGCCGGTTCGCCAGCCGGCGGCGTGCACGCGCGGGGTTCGCCAACCGGGCGCGTGTGCCGCACGAGCTCGGCGATCCAGGCGCTTCCGGGCGCATCGCGCCCACGCGCAGCGCCTTCCGGCCGCACGTGTGGGCGCGTGCGGCGTCTCCCGGTGGCGCTCGAGGTGTCGCCAGACTCGTCTCGACGTCGCCTTTCTTCCTATGCCATTAGAATTTGATTTCGAGTTACGCAAACTCGGAAAAAAGGCCGAACAGCGCTCGGGTGTCGGGATTTTTGCCCCGATCCGTACGGCCGAAGAACTTTTAGTGAAAAATCAATCAGGAAGCACGAAAAAGATCGGGAAAACATGAAAGCGGGCTCTGATACCAATGTTGGGAATAACGGATCCCCGAAAACGCGGATTCGACACTAAATCGAATCCCTAAATCAATGCGGAAACGAAGCCCGGGAAAATGAACACGCATTACCAATCCTAAAGCACACCACAGATTTGAGCGTACCTTTTAGCCACAGTGATTAAACACCAAACGCCAATGGAGGAAGAAAACGGTCCTGTTCGATCCAAGGGGCAAAACCTTCAACGTGCTTTTTTTGTTTTTGCTTTTTAGAAAACAGAGAGGAGAGAGCGTAAAACAGCGTACGTCCTTTTCTTAATCAAACGGTACATTTTTCTCTCTCTCCTCCCTTTTATACCTCCCTCTTTCCACGGGCCCTATTCCCGTGGGGGCTTTCTAGGCCCAACTTTGGCGGATGGGCCTTAAGCCCAAATCAAATAAAGCCTTCATGAAGGCTTTATTTGATTTGGGCTTAAGGCCCATCCGCCAAAGTTGGGCCCAGTAACCCACAGGTCCCAGGATCGAAACCTAGCTCTTATACTAATATAGGGAATAACGGATCCCCGAAAACGCGGATTCGACACTAAATCGAACTCCTAAATCAATGCGGAAGCGAAGCCCGGGAAAACGAACACGCATCACCGATCCTAAAGCACACCACAGATTTGAGCGTACCTTTTAGCCACAGATTAAACACCAAACGCCAATGGAGGAAGAAAAACGGTCATGTTCGATTCGAGGGGGCAAAAACCTTCAACGTGCTTTACTGTTTTTGCTTTTTAGAAAACGGGAGAGGGAGAGAGCGTAAAACAGCGTACGTCCTTTTCTTAATCAAACGGTACCTTTTTCTCTCTCTCTCCTCCCTTTTATACCTCCCTCTTTCCACGGGCCCTATTCCCGTGGGCCGGGCTTTCTGGGCCCAACTTTGGCGGATGGGCCTTAAGCCCAAATCAAATAAAGCCTTTAGATTATTTCAAGACGACTTGAGCGATCATTTTATGAAAAATTATTTTTTAAATTTTTTATTTTATGTGAATTTAATGAAGTAATATTGATTGCGGAATTAGGAGATGCAAAACCAAAGAAGGCAAAGGCACGAGGACACAGCTTGAAATCCGGGTTTTTCTTTTTCTTTCCTCACTCGAAATGGTGGCTTAGTCTATTTAGCGGGGAATCAATCATTTCCAAAATATTATTCCTGAAAATATAAATATTTATATCACTTACAAAAAATAAATTAACGAATAAAAATATCGTAATCATTCACGAAAATTTTCAAACATAAATTATTGTGATCATGAGATTTTTCAAGACGGCACAAGTAATTATTTTTAAAAATATATATATTTTTAATTATTTATTCAACGTGAAATAAATTGAGCAATACTAACTATTATAAAATCTGATTTTTCCTTTGGATTCCGGGTTGGATCCTCCTGTGCAATTGAGTCCGTCCTTTTGTCGACCATGGTTAGTTATCAAATTGCTAATAATGGTAACATCACCTGTTCAAATCAACATCGTGGAGCTTGAACTATGGTTACCTTAATCAAAATATTTAATCACTCAAAAATGTTTTCTACCACCTTAGATAATGCCAATTTAAAATGGTGACACGAGAGATAAACTTCCAATCACGTTGCTATGTGAGGGGAAATTCTTCCACGTTTGTGATTGTGATCGCATCTTGAATCTTGTAGCTCAAGAAGGTTCGAAAGGCATCGATGCTAGGATTGGAATTGACGTTCGGAGGGGGTTGAGAATTTGTTGACGAAAATTTGAATATATTTACACGAGATAAAATGTATATGAGTCCTTGATAAGTTAAAAATAAAAATCTCGACTTGTAAATTTTGTAGGATTTTTTTATATTGAATTTTCTGTATGAATTGAGTTCTTGAAATTGCATAAACGAAACAGGTAGTTTCATGTTCAATTGCAACTCAATTAAAAAATTAGAGAGAGAAAGAGAGAGGTGTAATTTTTTGGGGAATGTTTTAAGTGCTTTAATTATGTTCAACTAGAATGTTGTGCTTTAGAACAGACTTATTAATTTTGAGTACATTTATTTACAACAGAAAAAGCTAAAAAAACAACTTTGACCTAGTATGGGAAATGATAGAAATGGTTTTTCAACTTTGTACAACCATCTTTTATAGTTTCATTCCAAGCAAGTCCTGTCATTATTGCCTTTTCAGGTGCTTCACGTTTTACTTAATATGGGGAAAAGTGACACGAATGATCATTCAACTTTGATCAAACATGTAATGTGGTTCATAAATTTTTAGTTTTGTTCGATGTAATCCCTGGAACCCAATATGATCACATTGAACTAATGACAATATTGAAAATTTCATATAGTTCAAAGATTAAATTAGACACATACCAAAAGTTTAGGGATTATATTAAACAAATTAAAAGTTCAAAGATCATATTGCATATTGAGTCATAGTTTATTGACCATTTATGCCATTATCCCTTAATATGGTAATGAACTATCATACTTTATGTGCGCTATACTCAAATTTTAATATATTTTGCAAAACTAGGTATATAGCCCCATGTTCATCGTGACCGCAATGGCGGTAATCATTGCTAGTCAGGCCTAGATCTCGGCTTCCTTTTCCATAATCAAACAGTCCATAGCACTCGGGCGTTTCCGGCGAGAGGGAAGGTCGGACGCACTTCGGAAGAGCTTGAAGGCCGTATTTATATCCTGGAGATGAGCGCCATCCTCATGTTGGCATGCGTGGGAGTCACTTTTTGGTTCAAGAACAGGTCAGGATTGGAAATGCTACTTATGGTAAGGAAGCTCAGACATATCTTCTGAATAAGCAATTTAGACATTTCTTTTCTTCATTTGTTCAATGAAAACGCTAGTTGGGAGCTTAAGGTTGATGGCTAGACATAATTTTGACTAATTGTGCTTACCGTTATAATTAATCAACTCATTCTAGCTATAACGAGTCCTTGCAATTAATTGACTAATCATCTTTGTCCTTATGATAATATTGCTGATCCCATCATTTGTCTCTTGGAAGGTCCGGTCGAGCCAAGAGAACCTGGTCAAGCCAAGACAACGATAAATGAATTTGCATAACTATTAGTTATGCATAAGCATGATATGTTAATGTGTTCGGTCAAATGTATTTTACATCAACATTGTGTATTTAGTTAAGGCATGGTAAGTAAATTGCTATTCATTTGTCATCAACATTGTTTGTGAGTATTGTACTTACTGGGTTTTGATAATGAGATGCTATCTTTGTAGAGAACTAGGAATTTTATTTACTGAGTCCGAGACTCACTCCCTCATCTTTCAGTCTTGTAGGCATGAAAATCTCACATCAGTTTTAAGAGTTGTAGTCACGCTAGAGGAGATAGGAATTCCCCTGGCCTATGTGAAAACTTATAACATGATGTAAAAAGAAAAGAGGGCTCGTAAATAAATGGCTTGTAAAAGTACTATTACAATATAAACTAATTCGTTCTATATAATGTATGTCCTAGTCTTCCAATTGTTGTTTGTCTAGGGAATTGTTTGTTCACGTTTTCGCATATGCATGATAATAAAATAAAAAGAATCAGAACGGCGATGAGTCTAGAATGCGGCAAAAATAACCCCTATTGCTCAAGACCCTGGGCATGAAGTTGAGATCGTGACAGTAGGTTTCCAAAATATTCTTAGAGACAAGCGAGAAGATAATTACGCTATGTTCTAGAGCATTCTTGGCTTAAATGCCAATAGTTAGTAGATGAGGAGATGTGATCTTATCCACAAGATCAAATGTCAATCAATGGTTATAATAATGAGACTTCTTGCATAAAAGGGAACACTCCCTCATTTATAACCATAAGCATTTTGGCCATATTTTCTCCTTAGTGGCACTTAAATGGTCTATTTTGCTTCGATTTTGGCAATTAAGTGTTACTTTCATAACTTTTGGCACTTAAGGGCACGTTTGGTAACAATCTTGTTCTCGAGAATAGATTCCAGAGAACAAATTCTGATCAGAAATCATTTTTTTTATTTTAATCCCGGGAACAATTTCTAAGCAAAAGAATGCGTTTTGTAACTGTACAACATTTCTGATTCTAGAATAGAAAAAGAAAAGAAATACGTTTGGTAACTACATAAAATTTCTATTTTAATTCTAAAATTTTATCAAATTAAAGAAATTCTATTGATTAATTATATTTATACTAAGTAATAAACATATTAACTAATTAAATTTTTATTAAATAGTAAATAATAAACTATAGTATAAAATATAAATATAAATATTGAATAATAAATTAAAATATAAAATTAAATATGTATTCTATATATAGCAAAATTTCCATTCATACTTCAAATCATTTTTTAAAATAATTTTGTTAATTTTTTCCTTTTTTTCCTTTTTTTTTTTTTTTTTTTTTTTTTTTCCTTTCTTCCCCCTTCTTCTTATTCTTCCTCCTTCCTCTTCAAGGTGCCCGGTCGCCGGCCTTGGGACAACCGGCACTGGGGGAGGCTTGCCTAGCCATTGGCAAGGCTCCAAAGCAAGCTCGCCAAGCCTCGTCGACGGTTGGGCGAGCCTTCGGCGAGCTCGCCAAGCCTCACCGGTAGCTGGGCAAGCCTCCGGCGACCAGCGGCGGTGGGCAGCGGACGGCGGTGTTTGGCGAAGGGCAGCGGCAGACAACAATGGCACTTGAAGAACAAGAAAGGAGAAAAGAATAAAAGAAGAAAGAGAAGGAAAAATTAGGTAGATTTGATCCTAGAATTGTTCCCGGGAACAAAGAATTAACTTCTTCTTTTTTTTTTTTTTTTTTTTCGATTCTACTCCAAATCTGTTCCCGAGAAGAAAATTTTTATCAAACACGATTCTATTCCAAAACTACTCCCAAGAACAAAAAATCAGAATTGGGTATTGTTTGGATGGTTACCAAACAACCCCTAAGTATCCCTTTGTGCCAACTTTTGGCACTCTAGGGGTCCGAGTGTCCTTTTTTCCTTTATGATTTGGGTACCAATTCAAGTAAGCCTAAGTCGCCACATGGTCTCAATCCCAAATGATTGACCTGTGACATTTGAGTCTTGTTCTCGTGCCATGTTAAGTCATATCGTGTTAGTGTCCACTTGAGGAAAATTTTCCAAAGGAATTGGTTTGTTGGGAACGGGGTGAAGATCAAAAGGAGATGGACGCCATGTGTGGAGAAACGTGGGAAAATGATGGAAATGAAAGTTTGGATGAAAATTTGTAAAAAATTATGGAACTTTTTGTGGGGAAAAGTGAGAATTTTCTCGTTTTGAAGCATTTTCTATCCCAATATTCTTTCGCCGAGGCGTTTTCAGTACTCGGATGCTGCATAGAAGAAGTAGACGGTGCATGGGAGGAGAACTTGTTGCTAAAGGTGCTAAGTTTTCAAGATGATAGCGAATAAAGGTGCATTAGGTAATGATTTTATTCTGGAGAATAATTTTTTTAACTCTATTCTCAAAAATAATTTTTGAGTAAAAGAACACGTTTAATAACTCCAAAAAATTTCTATTCCTGAAATAAAAATACGTTTGGTAAAATTTTTAAAATTTTTTACTTCTTTTGATTTTTTAATACTTTTATTATTTTTTTCTTTTTTCTCTTCTCATTTCTCCTTCTTTGTGGCTGATCGTCTCAGTTGCTGACCACAACGGTGACCGGCAATCGGCTAGGTGAGGTTCAACAAGCTCACCGGAGCTTGAAAGGGCAAGGCAATGTCTAGCGAGCTCACCAGAGGCTCACGTAGCCACGACGAGCCTCAACCTTCCCAGGCGATGCAAGACCGGCCTCGTCTAGGCCATATGAGGTCAACCTCACCCAGATCTGGTGAGGCCGATCCTGCCAAGCCACTAGCGAGGCTTGACCTCACTAGGCCACCTCCAAGTCGGCATGGCTCGAGTCGATGAGCCTCGCCATGGCTCGGTGTTGTTGGCAACCGATGATGCTTCGACGATCGACTAAAAGAAAGAAGAAAAGAGGAGAAGAAAAAAAATGGATTTTAGGAATTCTTTCCGAAAGCATGAAGCTATTTTTTTTTTTTTTTTTTTTACTTCTTGATTATGTTATAAATCTATTCATGGGAACAAAAAAAATAGATTTTTGTTCTTGAGAACAAAAAATTTATTAAATGGATTTCTATTATTTTTTGTTCTCGGGAACAAAAGAACATAATTAGTTATTCCTGAGAGTGAAAACAAACAGGCTCTAAGTAACTTCTAAAGTAGGAGCAAGCTAAATCCCTAAAAGAAGCATGGTAGAAGTTTGTGATCACACCTAAATTTTTGTCGATGTTTTAAGTGTCCATTTATTTTGCAAAAAATCAAACCTTATAAAAAAAGGTTAAAAACCAAAAAAAAAAAAAAAGGAGTAATATAAAAAAATGAAGATGACTGAAGTGATAAAAAAAAAATGAAATCGTGTGGGCCGGCATGTCCGGCCCACTTAGCAATTTTCGGGCCTTTCAAATATTAGACCCGGCTTCCCATTTCTTTTCTTTCTTTTGGTTCACTTTTCTCTTTTTTCTTTGGGCCCATCAAAACTAAAGAAAATAAAAGCCCAACCAAGCCCGGCTTTCCTCGTCTTGCTTTGGTAAGAGACTAGCGAGAGGGAGACACCGAGATGGCAACTATGGGGCAGAAGTACACCCCAAGTGCCAAAACTTGGCACGGAGGACACTTAAGTGTCAAAAGTTTGGAGTAAGACACTTAAGTGTCAAAATCAAAGTAAAATGGATTACTTAAGTGTCACTACGCCAAATTGTTACGTGGCAATTTTCCGGCGAAATGAGTGCAAAACGACGTCGTTTTCCATGCTAACATGGCGAAAAAAAATGCAAAAATGATATCGTTTTGTCTATAATGTGTAAATAATTAATATAAAAATTAATTAAATTAAATTAAATTTATTTAAAATATTCTAAAAAATAAAAAACTTAAAATTTGACAAAAAATTTGGGGGGTGAAGGGAGGCGGTTGAGAGCTAAGCTCACCGCCGCCATTAGGAAGGGCTTGCGACGGAGGAGGGAGGGTCGGCGGGGTCGTCGGCCCTTGGTCGCCGGGCGGTGGGCTTGCAAGCCCTCATCGAATCTGGGCAAGAGCTCGTGAGCCCTCGCCGCCGATCGGCCGATGTCATAAGCCCCTAGCTAGGGCTCGGCAACCCCAATCAACGCTCCTTCCACCGTTGCCGGCCCTTCCGGCGACGGTGGGGAGGTGGCGAGGGCCCACAAGCCCTTACCCAGATCTGGGGCGAGGGTCGTGGCTCTCACCCGGATCCGGCTTGCAAGTCCTCACTGCTGGTCAACCGGGAGTTGGCAACCCCAGCCAACCTCTCCCTCTGTCACCAGCCCTTCCCTTCCGGCGGGGAGGCGGTGGCTGGTGGCGGCTCGGCCCTCAACCGTCTCCCTTCGACCCCACCCCCCCCACCCAATTTTTTTTTTTTAATTTTAAGTTTTTTTAAGAATATTTTAAATCAATTTAGTTTTAAATTTAATTTAATTAATTTTTATATTAATTATTTACACATCAAAAACAAAATGACATCGTTTTTGTATCTTCTCGTCATGTCAACATACAAAACGACATCGTTTTACATTCACCTTGCTGGAAAATTGCAACGTTAGCAATTTGACTGAATTTTAGTTAAAGTGGCATTTAAGTGATCCATTTTATTCCAATTTTAACACTTAAATATACCTTTCCAAATTTTTGACAAATGTCATTCCAGTTTGCACACTTAATTTGCAGGTGTCGGTACCTCGCGTCTGTGGCACAAAAAGATGAAGGCAGCAACTGGTTGCGCCAGTGACCTGAGGGAAACAACGGTCAGTGACAAAAGCTTATCCGTGAGGCTTCTAGAACCAGCTGAGCCGGATAACGGAAAAGATTCTCCATGGCAGCGAGGAGAGCATGCTCGTTGATGTACCGAAGAGGGAGACGTTAGAGAGTGATGTACCGGTGTGGCCATTATATATTTCGACATGATGGTATTTATTAAAACCCAGAGAGTGGTGTGTTTAGCGGAGGCCGGGAGAGAGAAGTGAGTAGATCTGGGTTTTCAAGGCTTGTCGTCGGATTTTATTCCGGATTCCCAGAGCTCCGGTCAAGGGAAAATCCAGAGTCATCCTCCACCGATTCGATGAGTCTTTTACAACAGAGGAATAGATATAGCCGGATGACCTTCAGCCTCACCGATCAAGACCTCAACTGGCCAAGCAAACCAGGTAAAATCCCACTCCCCGAAAGCCCTGCTTTGTCCCAGCCGGGAAACGCACGTCTGAGTTGATTAGTGATCTAGTGGAAACTGTGATGAAACTAGGTAGATTTGTTGCTAATAATCATATCGGGGTCTGTACATGTCGTTGCAAGTCTGAGAATCGCATTAAAATCGAATCGGAACACGATTACGGAATATGCGTATCACATGTTTGGTAAAATGCTTGAAAGAAGGTCGAATCTTGTTCGTCATTAGATCTTAATATTGATCTGCGTTTGTTCTTACATTGCTTGAATCTTGTCTGATATTGGTTTTTCTTATGTGATATGGTGGAAAATTCTCGTTCAAGCAGGTCATATATGCTTTTCTCATGCCGGAGAATCCCTTGCCGTAAACCTAGCACTCGCCGGTGAAGCCTGTCATGTTTGTGGCTGTGAGTTTGCAAGAAATGTTGGGATCGAAGAGGTTGGTTTTGGTATATTTTCCTTGTTCTTCTTGAGGTCGCCGGAGTAAACGGCCGAGAGTTTAGATGCTGATCGAAGTGGTGGCAAGCATGGTGGTCTGATCATCGGCATAAGAGGCGATGATAACGAGTGTGAAGGGACGTGATGGCGTCGAAGGCCTATGGTTCTACAGGTTGCAGGAGAGTGCTTCGGGGGAGAAGTGCGGGAGGTTGAAGATGATGAGCAAAAAGACAAAAAAACAGTAAAAGAAAAGAGAGAAAAAGAGAAAAGGCCAAAAATAAGGAAATAGAAAGTAAAATAGGCTTTGGGCTTTCTAGTGTGGGCCGTTCCTCCATATGAAGGGAAAGGTTTTGGGCTGGTTTATTGTGGGTTAGAGGTTTTTTTTTTTTAAAAGATTTTGGGCCAAAATATTGTAAACAAAAGAGGTATGTGTTCATGAGATGATATATTTAATTCGGAGTGGGCTTTTAAGGTTAACTTTTTTAGTCCAACCCAATCCAAGAGGGTTCGGGTCGGTTTAGATGGCTTGGGTCACTTGATTTGGTCCGGATTTCTTTTTTTGTTAATATTCAAAAATAATAATAACAAATATAATATAATAGAATATAAGAAATAATTAAAATTCATAAAATGAAAAAAAAAATTAATAAAAAAACAAAAGATAAAAAAATAAAAATAAAAATAAAAATAAATTGAAACCCCTAGAGTTAAAACTTAAAACTGGACAAGCTTTTAAAGCTTTACAATAGGTTTCTCGCTTAACATTATCTTGTTTTCATTTGTAGGGACGATATTAGGATGCTTATGTAATTTCTTTTATGATTATCATTGATTGTGCATTTCAATATTTTGAGTGTGACTTTCCTACTTTAGAATGGTTATGACACATAGGATTTTTTTTTTTTTGATAGACTGCTATAACGTTAGCTAGCATGTGCTCAAGTTAGATATCAAAAGGGCGTTAGCTTTAGGACTAACATAATTAAGTATCCGAGTTACTATCTTTAGTTACGTAAATAGTAAGATATTCCCTCGTATCTTACTAGGTCTGTAGCTCACCCAAAAAGGCTAGTGGCAACTCCTTTGTTAAAATTTACATAGGCTTAAACCGATTAAAATTTTGAATATCCGATGTTGTATGGGCTTTGGAGAAGAGTCTACGTCTAAATCATGAGCCGTAGGTCCATCCTTTTGGCAACACCCCTAAACCTAATTTTCACATCCCATTTCGATTAAAAGATGAACCTATGGTCCATGATTTAGATGTGAATTTCCAAACTTATACCTTGCACAACATTGGGTGTTCAAAAATTTGATTGATTTAAGTTTGTACAAATTTTAACAAAAGAGTCGCAACTAGCCTTTTTTGGTGTCGACTAGAAACCCAATAAGATGCGGAAAAACATCTTACTATTTACGCTATTGGAGATTTTAAATTTAGGGACTTGATTACGTTTAGGGCTATGCATGGTCCCGGTGGACGGTTCCTAGACTAGAAATGGGAACCACCTGCTAAGGATTGGTTTCAGAAAATTGGAACTAGGAACCACCCGTTAGTTAAATGGATCCACTCGAGAACCGGACCGCCAGTCTGGTCCATTCCTGAGTGGATCCATGGAACCGGTCTAACCAATAATAATATCATTTTCCAAATCCTGCCATGAGTACTCTTCATATTAAGTAATATATATATATATATTTTTTTTTTAAATCAAACCGGCTTAAGTAATGGTACTATTTTTCTTTATTTTATTGGAAAACACTACCAAAGAAGAGAAATAGGTTTTTTTTTTTTTAAATCATTTCAGTTGAAATCTAAAATATTCTTTAAGTTCAAAGTTCTGGATGATTGTCATATGTAGATTGTCTTTTCCTTTATCCCTTAACAAGTAATCAATTTCTTACAATATTTGCTTTACTGAATTCTCTCTGTAGAAACAATTCCACCCGTACTCCACATATTTTTGAACATAGTGTCTTATTTGAGTCCCAGAAGTATATTTTAAATGAGCCATTTATTGAGTTGCTGAAAGGCATTTTACACACTTTACTAAATTCTTATAAAAACATGGAAACCATGAGAGGAAATGGAGTCCTAAAAATTTAAGTTTGCTAATTAGTAATTTCGGAATTTATTTTAATATTAAAAATTAATATATTATTATAATATAATCGGTCCGGTTCGGGTAGGCGGATTCGCTTATTGAACCAGGAACTAGACTAATATCCATTGGTTCCCATAAATTGGAACCGGGAACCGGACCGGTTCCCTCAAGAACCATCGATTCTAGGCAGTTTTGGTCTGGTTCCGGGTGGTTCGAGTGGGTCCCGGTTCTTTTGCACACCCCTAATTACGTTAGCCATAAGGCTAACGTCTTTTCGGTACCCTACCTGATCAGACGCTAGCTAACGCTATAGCAATCTATTTTAAAAAAAATTTAACATTTATTCTAATCATTTTAAAGTATAAGAGTAACACCCAAAATATTGAAATGCGCAATCATTTATAATCATGAAATAAGGCACACAAGCATCATAATATTGTCCCTACAGATGAAACCATGACAAGGCAAAGTAAGAAACCCTATTTAAAAGCCCCGAGGGCTTGTCCAATTTTAAGTTTTTAATTTGAAGGGGTTTCTAATTTTTTTTCTGATTTTTTTATTATTAATATTTTTTTTATTATTTTCTGAATTTTTTAAATAATTTTTTAATGTTCAATTTTTTTATATTTTATATTTATTGATTTATTTTTAATATTTTTTAATAGTAATATAAAATAAAATTGGACCGGGTCATGAGATCCAACCCAACTAAACTGACCCAAGCCATAACGGATGGGGTTGAACTAAAAAAGTCAGCCCTAAAAGCTCACTTTTTTTTTTCTTTTTTTTCTCAAAGCCCTAAAAGCTCACTCGGAATTAAATAAATCATCTCAAGAGCACTTCTCTTTTTTTTGTTTAATATAATTTTTTGTCCCAAAATCTTAAAAAAGTACTTAAACCACAACAAACTCGCCCAAAATCCTTCTCTTCTTACGAAGGACCGGCCCACTCTAAAAGCCCGAAGCCATTTTATCTATTTATTTATTTAAATTTATCTTTTTTCCCTCTTAAGGTTTTTTTCTATCTTTTTATCTTTTTTTTTCCTTTTAAATTTTTGAATTTTTCTAATGTAGCACTTGTCAGATGCCACTTTAGTGCCACGTATCTTAATAAATGAATAAAAAAAAGCGACATCAACATTTTATACTACTTAATTTGGACGAAGTTAATAAAGAGATCTGTTTGCATTAGGTTCACAACTTTTATCACTTAATTACATTAAGTTGATAAGTTTTATGATTTGATTATAGATGTGAGCGATTTCAAGTCCCACACAGATTCTACATGAAATTTAGAATGAATTCATTAAAACAAGTTTTTCATTTTTGGAACTTATTACCTACCCTATATATCTTGAAACTTGAAACTTATCTTGTTACAAGTTTTAAAGATGCAAGTTTCAAGGTCGATTTTAAGGTCTACTTATATTTCATTTGTGTTATTAATCGAATGATTGTAGTAAATTATTATCTTTAATGACCATCACTTACTGTTAATTCACTAATCACAACTTGTATTTAAATACAAAAATAATATAAAAATATTAACAAAGTGAAAATCTCATTCATAAAATAGAAATTCAGAATAATGATTCCAAATTATATACTCATCATCTAATGAATACAATAGGATCGCATGAAGACTTAGATAAAGAAAAATACAAAAACTTGTTATAGGTTGCAAGCTCCATCTACTTAGAACTTGGAACTTACTTATTAAAAAAGGTTCTCTAATTTTAAAACTTGGAACCTACCAATCTAGAACTGGATAAATTCCCCCTAGTTGATTCTCCGGTCTTAGGTAGTTCCTCACTTTTTCTTAATTATATATTTTTGGAAGTTTTAATACTCAATTATACTTTTACTATTAGTTTTAGAATTTTTTATACACTTATCCTTTTTTATTCAAGGCATGTTCTGATGTGGCACCCATTAAGCACCATGTTAGAAAACAAATTGAAAATTTGAAAAGACCAGGAAAAAAGAATTCTTGCGTGCTGTTCATCATCGTTCATCTTCTTCCACGTCCGCCATAGCTGTTGGCTGCAAAGCCCCGAGAGATTGCCTCTTCGTCTAGGCCTCTCTGCAATCTCCAAGCTCAATGCCATGGCGGACCTTAATCGAGCTCGATCAAAAATCGAGGTTCGAGCTCAAGCCCAGATTTAGGTTCGAGCTCAACGTGTAGTGAAGCTCGCTCCCAAATCTAAGTTCAAGCTCCCACCACAAGCAGAGCTCGACACCTGGATTTGAGTTTGACCCGTGAAACCGCAAGCAGAGCCTGAGCTCAAATGGAGTCGAGCTCGAGCAGCGCTGTGGAGCTGTCCACCGTGCGGCTCGCCCCTAGATTTGGTTTTGATGGTTTTATTAGTGATGGGCTTAAGGTCCGTCCGCCCATGTTGGGCCTAAAAGCCCGGCCCAAACAGTAGGGCCCATGGATGAAGGGGCACGATTAATTGTTTTTTGGAGGGACATATATAAGGAAGGAGAGAGAGGGAGAACGTACCTTTTGGCAATTAACGTACGTACGTCTCCCTCTCTTTCAAACGCTCACTCTCTCTCAAATAGAAGAAACAATAAACACAAGGCAACTTTCTTCTCCCCTTCCAAGCGAATTGTCGTCATCGGATCGAACATAGCCAAATTCTCTTCCTCTTATCAGCATCGGTGTTTAATCTGTGGCTAACAAGGTACGCTCGAATCCGTGGTGTGCTTTAGGATCGGTGATACGTGATTTTCCCGGGCTTGTATTCCGCATTGCTTTTAGGGGTTTGATTTAGTGTTGAATTTGCTTTTTCGGGGATCCGTTATTCCCAACATTGGTATCAGAGACCTAGTTCATGTTTTCCCGACCCTTTTTCTTGTTTTTTGATTGATTTTTCGCGAAAGTAATCGGCCGGTATGGATCAGGGCAAGAAATCCCGACACCCGAGCGCTGTTCGCCCATTTTTCCAAGTTTTTGTAAGTCGAAATCGATTTATGAAGGCATAGGGTGAAAGGGCTCATTGAAACGAGTCCGTCGACGGGTCGTGCGCCATCGGGTGACGCCGGACGCGCCCACACGCGCGGCCAGAAGCCGCTGCGCGTGGGCGTGACGCGCCCGAAGCGTTGGCTCGGCCAGCGCGTGCAGCACACACGCCGGTCGACGGACCGGCATGTGCGCGCCGCCCGGCCGGCGAATCGGCACGTGCCGGTCGGCGAACCAGCGCGTGCTGACGTCACCGTGACGTTACGATAACCGCCGAGATGACGTCATCGCCGACGACCGTTGGCCGGCCGGCGACCCGACCCGACCCGACCCGACCCGCATGGGAGCTGGCGCATGCCGCGCACGTGCCGGCTGACATCTGTGTGACGTCAGCCTGCGCACACACGCGGCACATGCCGGTCGGTTCGTCCAACCTGGCTCGGCCGGTCCGACGACCCAGCGACCTGACCGTTGATCGTTGACCAAAAAAAAAAAAAGGAAAAGAATGTGTTTCTTTTTCAATTAAGTCTATGTGGATTATATGTGATCCCTTATTTGTTCTGTATTTGTTGCAAGAACAATGCCTCCCCTGAGGTTGCGCACACCTATTCGCGCAGTTACCGATGAACAAAATGAAATGCTTTTTAAGTTGATAGCTGAGCTTACTGATCATCGATGGGAGAGTGGTGACTTAATTGATCACGTTCTTGAAGTCAACGGGAAAATTCAAAAGGTCATATGGAATGGTCGTCCCATGCCATAAGCAGAGATGGTGCGATTTTTCATTAACACTCTTCCACCTGAATGGCAAGAAGTGTTGAATCGCATATGGGATGTCAACGGAGCTGCTTCATATAAGAAAATTGTGATGGATTTTGTAAATGAATATTACTGGATTGTTACAAGGGAAAATATCAAGAAATTGAACAAAAGAGGATCTTTCCCAGTTCGTGTGCTGACTTGGTGTTAGATGTATTGGCTGATCTTAGTTAAGTGTGCTTTGTGGACATCTTATGTAATGTTTACTACCTGATTGTTGTTGATGTAGCAACTGATATGTTATTTATATTATGTGAGAGCATTATTATTGTATGTCAAATATTATTTGCTTTATGTTATTTTGGTTCTTTGTGGGTAGTTTAGAAGTTTTTGTAGCTTCATAGAATTGATTTTGCATATGACAATCATATTAATGATAGTTTTAAGTTAGGATTTTTGGAGGATGAATAGAAACGTAGTGACCTTTTGATTCTAAAACCTTACTTGAAATTGTTCATTAATATGATGGGTCTGTGCAAAAGGGATGCATAAATGATAGGCATTAATAATTCGTGCATATATGTACGATGTGTTCGAGATCAATGGCTTCACCACAAAGAGCATAGTTGCCGAGCTGAACAAAGGTGAAAAGCTCAATAGTGACAACTATGAAATTTGACAAATGAAAATCCAGTATGTGCTGGAAGAGCAAGGAGCACTTGAGGCTCTTAACCTAACTATGGTAGAACCTGAAGAAGGAAGCATTGCACATCACAAGAGAGACAAGGAAGCTTTTGCTGCGTGGAAAAGAAAGAATTCTCTTGCTCGCATCACGTTGCTGAGCAGCATGGGAAATGACGTCATGCGAGAGTTTAGGCGTTTTGACAATGCCAAAGAAATGTGGGAAGCATTGGCGGCAAGATTTGGTCATACTTCGGTGACCAGACTGAGGTAGCTCACTATTAGGTTTGACTCTTATAAGAAGCCTCATGGTCAGACCATGAAGCAACATCTTAGAAAGATGTCAAATATGATAAATGAGCTTAAAGATGCTGGCCATGTCCAAACAGATGAGCAGCAAGTGCAAGCAGTGATTCGTTCCTTGCCTCAGAGTTGGGAGCATATGAAGGTGCACCTGACTTATAATGAAAATATCAAAACCTTCGAGGATGCAATGCGCCATCTTGAGCTGGAAGAGGACCGCCTCTTGGTGGCTAAGCCGGATGCTGAACTCTATCATGCTAGTTCTAGCTCAAATGGAGCTTCGAGCTCCAAGCGCAACCGCCCTAACTGGTTTGATAAAGGGAAAGGCAAGGAAGCAGGTCATTCAGGGAAGAAATCCAAGTTTAACCAACATGAAAGAGGAAAGCGTCATCGCATGAAGAAGCTTGCAAAGGTGAAGTGTTACAACTGTGACAAAAAGGGTCACTATGCTTGCGACTGTCGTGAGCCGAAGAAGGTAAACACCCTTTGTACTTTTCAGAACTTTACTTTTGTGTCGAGTTCTGTATTCTTAACTGAGTCTAATCCTTTGTGGACTATGGATTCATGAGCGACAGACCATGTAGCGAAGGATAGAGAATCCTTCGTGGAATTCCGACGAGTACCAACTGGAACTAAGTGGATCTATGTGGGAAACAACTCTAGAGCTGAAGTGAAAGGAATTGGCACATGCCAACTGAATATGCGTGGTGGACGCACTTTGTTCCTACATGATGTATTGTATGCTCCGGAGATTCGTCGGAATTTAGTGTCTATTTTAGTGTTGGTTAGACTAGATTTTAATATGAACTTCTATAATAAAGGTGTGGATTTGTTTTTAGATACAAATTACTATGGTTGTGGTTATTTTCTGGATGGTTTCATTGTATTAGATATTGACTATGTTAATGCAAATGTTTGTTATTCCCTTATCACGTCTCCTAATACCTATGATAATGATGTGAATGTGTGGCATGCTAGACTTGGTCACATTGGCCAACAATGTATGAATAGACTAGCCAAAGAGGGCTTGTTAGACAACATTGAAAAATTCGATTTGCCCATATGTAAGCATTACCTAGAAGGGAAAATGACAAGGAAACCATTTGGGAAAGGTAAAAGAGCTAAATTTCCTCTGCATTTAATCCATTCTGATGTATGTGGTCCAATGAATGTGAAAGGAAGGCATGTGGCTGTTTATTACATTACCTTTATTGATAATTATACTCAATTCGGATATGTCTATTTGATTTCTCATAAATCTGAAGCAATAAGTTGTTTCAAAGGGTTTATGAACCTGGTAAAAAATCAATTAGACAAGAAAATAAAAGTATTGAGATCCGATCGAGGTCGAGAATATTTATCTGATGAGTTCAGAAAATTGTGTGATGAAAAAGGAATAGAAAGACAGTTGTCTATTCCATATACTCTTCAACAAAATGGTGTTGCGGAGAGAAGAAACAAAACCCTACTGGAAATGGTTAGGTCCATGATGGTGCATGCTAACTTACCTATCACTTTTTGGAGTTATGCGTTGTTAACTGTTGCCTATATACTTAACCGGGCGCCTTCCAAATCAGTTACCTCCACTCCATATGAGTTATGGACATGTAGAAAACCGGACTTAAGTTTTCTTAAGTCATGGGGTTGTGCTGCCTATACACATGAGTCCTCTCACAAGTTTGAGAAATTGGATCCCAGAGGAAAGAATAGTATTTTCATAAGATACTCAGAACACTCAAAAGGGTATGTGTTCATAGGTGAGCAGGAAAGTTTGAGTATAACTGAATTTGAATCATGAGATGTCACATTCTTAGAGGATGAATTTCCTAAGAAAAGCGAAATAAGGGAAGATCACTCCCTATTTGAAACCTTGGATCAAGATAATGATATTATTGGAGTTCGTCCAAGTGGGAGTAATATGAGAAGTGATTAATTGAATTCAACTCATTCTCAATTGCAACCACATGATGAGACGACATCATCATTATCTCATCCAAGTGGGAGCATAATGGGGAATAATGTGCAAAGTGTACAATCTCCCATACGGCGAACAAGTCGCCAAAGTATTCCCCGTCGACGTTTTGACATTGAAGGGGAAATTTTTATGCTTGCTCCACAAGATGAGGATGAGCCAAGAAATATTAATGAGACTCTAAATTACCCTAGTAAGGAAAAATGGATTCATGCAATGGAAGAGGAAATTGAGTCAATGAAATCAAACTAAGTTTGGGAACTGGTTGATCTTCCAAAAGGACGCAAAGCTATTGGGAACAAGTGGGTTCTCAAAATAAAGCGAAAGGCTGATGGCTCGATAGAAAGGCAAAAGGCTCGCCTTGTGGCGAATGGGTATAATCAACAGGAAGGAATTGATTATGAAGACACGTTTTCTCATATAGTGAGATTTACCTCGATTCGCATTATTCTAGCAATAGTAGCTAGTATGGATCTTGAGTTACATCAAATGGATGTAAAGACTGCTTTCCTCAATGGAGAATTAAATGAAGAAATATATATGGAACAACCTGCTGGTTTCATAGTGAAAGGCCAAGAAGAAAATGTATGTCGACTTTTGAGGTCGATATATGGCCTTAAGCAGTCATCAAGACAATGATATATACGTTTTCATAATGCCATAATGGCATATAATTTTACAATGATTGATGAGGATCATTGTGTATATATAAAAAAATCCAAGGATCAATTTGTGATCATATCATTATATGTTGATGATATATGCGATTGCCGGAAGCAATATGGAGTTTGTTAATGTCAAGAGTTGGTTGTCTTCCAACTTTGAGATGAAGGATATGGGTGAGGCTGCATACATTCTTGGAGTTAAGATTTCAAGAGATCGTTCGAAGAGATCGTTATCTCTTTCGCAAGAAACCTATATAAATAAGGTTCTTGAACGATTTCGTATGCAAGATTGTAAACCCATAGACACTTCTATTGCAAAGGGTGAAGGATTGAGCCATAAACTGTGTCCAAGGACTCCACAAGAGAATGAACAAATGAAACATGTTCCTTATGCTAGTGTTGTTGGGAGCTTGATGTACGCTATGATGTGTACAAGACCCGACATATGTTTTGCAGTTGAAATGGTGAGTAGATACAAATCCAATCTAGATCCAGCACATTGGAAAGCTGTTAAGAGAATACTGAGGTATCTGAAGGGAATTTTTGATTACAAGTTGAATTACCAAGGAAAGGATCTGCGACTTGAAGGCTATTCAGATGCTGATTGGGGAGGAGATTTAGATGAAAGAAAATCTACCTTATGATTTGCTTTCTTACTGAACAATGGCGCTATATCATGGAGTAGTAAAAAGCAAACGTGCATAACCTTATCCACGATGGAAGCTGAGTTCGTGGCATTATCAGCAGCGGTACAAGGAGTTTGGCTTAAGAGATTTTTGGATCATTTAGGTGTTATTGGGTTGACTGCAAATCCATTATTGGTTAACTGTGATAGCCAAGCAGCTATAGCGTACTGGCAAGACCAAACATATAGATACAAAGTATAACTTTGTCAAAGATATGATTGCTCAAAAGGATGTGAACTTACAGTATATATCTACGCATAGAATGGTAGCAGATCCTATGACAAAGCCAATACCTAGAGATGTGTTTTGTGGTCATGTAAAATCTCTAGGATTGCGTAGAGTCTGATGTACTAGATTGTAATTTCCCTGAGTTGTTCACATTTATGAACTAGTGTTGTTTCATTATTAATGCCTATGAATATTTGTTTGATCTTTATGCATCTTAATGCTCAATGCATTGCTTTAAGTTAAGGAAGTATGTCGGACAGATAAAAGATTAGTCCATTCACACGGGTAATCGCCTCTATTTAATGTGTGATAAATAAAGATTAGACTGTTTTTAAGCTTATTATCTAGGTGATAATCGAAAGCTCAAGCTTAAAATACATATGTCGCCTTAACTAAGTAGTAAGATGAGGACATAATACTTACTGTGTTCGAAAGTAAAATAACCCTCATATTTTACTTTATCTGTCTATGATGCCAGATGTGAGTTCTGATGAATTTTGTGAATGAGTAGATACGTGAACTCAAGTTAGACATTAGGTATGTCTGAACTATCATCTGTACAGTATTGAAATGTGTAGACATACGCTCCATGGGAAATGAGTTAATACCGTAATACGTATTTTATACTACGTATGCATGAGACGACCAATAAGAGTGACAAAAGTTTAATCTCAACTTTTATGTCGTGTGAGACTCTTGAGGACAAGAGTTCATCAATTTTTAGTTCCCTCATGACTCTTACTTATTCTCAAGATTTCTATTTAGTTTTTGCTATCTTAGGATGTTGCCAATGGTCATGATTTGATTCGATCTAATGGGACATTTCTAGAAAAGCAAGCTGAACTGAAATTGAGAGTTTGAAGGAAATATGAAGATTGATTTTAGAGAATCACATTATAGTTTTTGTATTCATTGATTGACCAATTATGACTGTCTTTGGGATAATCATAGTTGTGAATACAATATATATATATCATGTTTAAAAGAGATCAAGAGAGATATAAAATGTGATCGATCGATCTAGGGTACTGCATACTAAATCTACTTAGAGTGTGATGTCAATTATGAGCTGCTATATATTCCTAGATATATAAAGAACGAGCTCTCAAAGTATCTTTGGTCGCGCGGATTATTCACTGGTATGAATGTTGAAGAGAGATAAAGAGAATCATGTTTGGCCCACCATGTGCGAGTGGGAGATGATGGTTTTATTAGTGATAGGCTTAAGGCCCGTCCGCCCATTTGGGCCTAAAAGCCCGGCCCACAAGAGTAGGGCCCATGGATGAAGGGGCACGATTAATTGTTTTTTGGATGGACATATATAAGGGAGGAGAGAGAGGGAGAACGTACCTTTTGGCATTAACGTACGTACATCTCCATCTCTTTCAAACGCTCACTCTCTCTCAAATAGAAGAAACAGTAAGTACAAGGCAACTTTCTTCTCCCCTTCCAAGCGAATTGTCGTCATCGGATCGAACATGGCCAAATTCTCTTCCTCTTATTAGCGTCGGTGTTATATCTGTGACTAACAAGATACACTCGAATCCATGGTGTGCTTTAGGATCGGTGATACGTGATTTTCCCGGGCTTATCTTCCGCATTGCTTTTATGGGTTCGATTTAGTGTCGAATCCGCTTTTTCGAGGATCCGTTATTCCCAACAGGCTTCAAGTTTACGACCACCGTACTGACGTTAACAGGTATCGAGCTTTGAGTCAATGGAAGTTGGGAATGCCCACGGCATCGCTCTCATATTGCATGCTAGGCCAGAAGAGAAGTACTCACCTAGTCACCTCAAGTGCCAAAAAATGACAATGACTAGCTTGATAGAAATGAGCACAACAAAATAGAAAGATGCAAGTAAATAACTAGAGGGATCCCATCATCTGTACCTCCAGCCATGTGAGCTCGAGAGGCCGACGGCCATGGCTGCCATTCGAGCTCAAAGCTTGCCGCTATTGTGAGCTTCGAGCTCGAGAGAATGCCACCACGGCTTGTCAAAAATGCCTCGAGAGGATGCCACCACGGCTTGTCGAAAATGCCACAATAACGCATCTCTCTTCAAAATTTAATAAAAATTGCCACCTTGACGTCAATAGATTTTTAGCTTATCAGGTTTTTAGCTTATTGTACGGGAATCAATTCAGTCCTAAACTTTTTAATTTTGTTAATTTAGAATCTAAACCTTTATATGAAATTCCAATGTAGTCCTTATGATCAATTTTTATTAAAAATTGTTGACGTGATGAAATCCTTTAGTTGAAAATTGACTAAGAGAACTTGAATTTCTCGCAACGGTTTAGAATTAAATTAGTAAGATTTAAAAAATTATAACTAAATTGACATACATACAATAAGTTAAGGACTCATTAGATAATTCTCTCCAATTGCATAGAGTTTATAGAGAGACTTGGACGCCCCGATTTGATAAATTTGACTTGATTGCACTTTTAAAAATTTTATGACTCAATTGCATTTGAAAGTTTTAGGAATTCTTATGCACTCATCCCATTAAATTTTTGACCAGCCTAGCAAAAACACAAACTCTAGCTATTCACGCTCGTGTAGAATGTACAAGCATTCTGAGGTCCTAACTTCCAGCACAGAGGGGAGACGTGATTACGTTGTTGTCGGCGCCACCACCAATGTGATCTTGAACTTGTTCCCATGCCATCACAGAAGCAGTCACTCGATCTGGACGAGCATCCAGAAAATGTCATGGCAAATATCTGAGCAAATTGAGGTTATTTCTATCCCTCTCCATATACTCTAGAGTGATCAATTTCTCAATCCTTTCCTCGATTGCCTCAACATCAACCTGCAGTAAAACAAAATCGGTCAATAAAAGCTGACAGAACCAGGATGAAGGCGATGAGTTGGCACAGTGTCCAGTAAAGACCTTAAATTTGCAACGCAACTGCTCGACACACTCCTTGACCAGCTGCTGATGATCCAAAACTTTTCGAGCCTTCATGATACGCACAATTGAGGCATTGATTGGGTATTTCCAAGCTGTAGCAACATCTTCTATCACTTTCTTCGTCTCATCCAGAGGAGGAAGAGGAATCTGCATGTCGGGAAATATTAAAACAAGACTGCACTGATAAACTAGGGGAGAAAAACTAAAACAGGATTGCAATTAAAAGTTGATGCAGAAAGAGACAATTCAGGACAAGTCAAAAACAGTCGTTTATACCGTGATCCTCTGCCTTTTGTTAGTGAACTTGGAGTTGAACTCAAAGTGATCAGTGGGAGCGATGCTTTCCATGTTTGGTTCTTTGTTAAGGATCTTGTACTTGGCACATGATAAGGAGTGGAGAAACCTCACAACCTCACCATCAGTCAAATTCAACTGGGTCTTTATCTCCGAGTAACTAAGTCTATCAGAAGAGTTGAATAACAGCAGAGCTGAGGCCTACAAAGCAATAGAGAGGAGACAAGAAATTTTCAAGCGGGAGAAAAAAAAAACAAGAAATAACAAATCCCAAAGTTTACTAGATGTCAACATTGAGAAAAACAAAAAGTTCAAAAAAAAAAATTACCTGGTATGCTGTCACTTTCAACTCCATTGATCTTGGCTCAAAATTACCAATAACTTTACAAGTCCCTAATGAATAAATCCAATTTAACTTTGCATCCTTTTTTTTCTTTCTTGTAGAATTCCCTGAAAACTTCGACACACTTCACCTGAAACAACCAGAAATTAACAATAACTTTTAAATCAGAGTAAATAATCAATTTCAACTATTGGAAATTGCCTATAAACATCAAACAAAACTTCAAAATTTTATATCTCAGCAAAATTCTGCTAGTACCATTTCTGCCGGAAGGTTCAAATTAGAGGACTTGTAATTCGGCCAACAACTAGCAGCCAGAACCATGACTTTCAAGTCAATGCCAGGATTTGCATCTGGATTATAACTGAGATACTTATCAAAATTAGTTTGGTGATCCTTTCTTGACATCCATTCCGTAAACTGGAAAACAGAGAAGTGAATTAGGAATGTATTGCTGCAGGTGAAACGAGTTCTTAAGAAGGAAATCTAGGAACACCAACCATCACTTCCATTTTCGATGTGAACTGATCACCGCATTGCTGCTTTAATTTCGTCAACATACTTCTCACATGGTCATCATTGGCACTCTTATCAAAGAGAAGTCGTCTAGCAAGCTTCTTCCTGCCAGTTTTGATGATTATTAGTAAGCAATTTGATGGCACCATCAAGCCTCGATTATAATGGATAACAACCACAATGGAATATTAAATGGATACACATAACAGTAGTGGATGAGGCATTTGTTTCTAAAAACTGATATGGAAAAGTTTCATATTCTAATGCATGGAAATTTTATTTGCAGACATGATTAACATGCTTGATATATATTCTCAGAGTACAGAAGAGAAATGTTAATCAATCTTGAGAATATAGGTTCTTCATCTTGAAGATCATTGGCATAAAGACTAGCACAGTAGCCTCAGTAAACCTGCACCCATTACTCAAGTGTCTAGTATCCTATGATATTAAAGTATTCAAGAAACTGATAGCACTAGTATTGATGTATCTAAATAATTAGGTAGAAAACTAGCAAGCCTAATTTCAATATATCATGAACTATCTTTTATTTCATGGTCACCACTGGCACTCTTATCAAAGAGAAGTTGTCTAGCGAGCTTCTTCCTGCCAGTTTTGATTATTATTAGTAAGCAGTTTGATGGCATCATCAAGCCTCAATTATAATGGATAATGAACACAATGGAATATTAAATGGATCCACAAAACAGACCCCACTTAGTGGATGAGGCAATTCTCAAAAATTGATATGGCTAAGTTTCATATTCTAATGAATGGAAATTTTATTTGCAGACATAATTAACATGCTTGATATATATGTTCTTAGAGTCACTGTAAATTAAAAGTGAGCTTATTTTTCTTTTACTTTAGAGTATAGAAGGGAGATGTTAATTAATATATAAGGGAAATCAATATTGAGAATATAGGTTCTTCATCTTGAAGATCATTGGCATAAAGACTAGCATAGTACCCTCAGTAAACTTGCACCATTACGCAAGGGTCTAATATCTTATAATATTAAAGTATTCAAGAAACAGATATAACTAGTTTTGATGTATCAAAATAATTGGGTAGAAAACTAGAAAGCCTAATTTCAATCGGGTTAATATCACAAAAAACCCAAAACTGATATACCTGTGATAAATTTATCCCAAACTAATTTTTTAACTACCAAAAACCCTAAACTGGTATAACTATAACAAATTTACCTCAAATGACTACAAAACACACTTGTGACAAATTTATTTCAAATTAATTTTTTGACCATCAAAAACCCAAAATTGGTACATGTGTGATAAATTACCTTATGTTAAATTGGATTAATACCACAAAAAAATCACAAAATTGGTACAATCGTGACAAATGGAGAGTAAAATCCAAAATTGGTACGCTAGTCAATTATTACGTGCCATCTAACTTAACAATTTGACAGTAAAATTTAACGAAAACTAATAAAGAATAAATTTATCACAAGTGTACTAGTTTGGGTTAAATTTGTCTAAAGTGTACTGGTTTAGGGTTTTTGGTAATCAAAAAGTTAGTTTTAGGTAAATTTATTACAAGTGTATCAGTTTGAGATTTTTCATGGTATTAATCCATTTCAATATATCATTAACTATCTTTTATACAGTATTACTGTTCATACTATGACATAAAAGATTTAGTTAACTTCATGTCCAACAATATGGTCAATAGGCTATGTACCCATGAATATTCACCTCCAATACTAAAAATATTACCTATAGAACTCATCAAAAAGATCCTTGTCACTGATATATGCAACCAGCTTTACTGCCTGCAAAAGGTACAATAACCACCAGTGATACTTAAAAATGATGCTAGGCTACAATACAAAAATTAATGTCCAAACAATAGACCTTCTCAAGCATTTCTTCAATGGCTTCATCGCTCGATTTTTCACTTCTATTCGTAAGTATATCGTCACAAAAAGTAGCCAACAGCTCTGCAAATGAACTTCCGCCAACACCCTT
This sequence comes from Eucalyptus decipiens, assembly GCA_014182575.1. Lineage (NCBI taxonomy): Eukaryota > Viridiplantae > Streptophyta > Magnoliopsida > Myrtales > Myrtaceae > Eucalyptus > Eucalyptus decipiens. The sequence goes on from CM024610.1 coordinate 18,630,178, forward strand.
GTTGCAAAGGGCCTCAAAAGCCACTTCAAATGCCTGTCAAAAGGAACATCAAAATGAGTATATATCTGATGTAGCTTTTTGAAATCACTTCAATCACAGGATATGAACCTTATGGAAGAGGGCGCAGTTCTGGAAACATTCATTCACATATTGCTCACACTTATCATGCAGCACAATCACTTTCATCACGAAATCCTGCCAACAATGAGATGAATCAATGCTCCTGAACACACCAACAAAATTTTGTCTACTTATGGAGGAGAAGTGGAAGATCAATTGCATTAACTGTTGCTGCAAGCCAACTACATCCTTCTTATTGGCCTGTGAAAAGGAATGAAGGGACTAATTGCTTGCTTCATAAAATGTAACAAATCAAAACAAAGAAATGCATATTTTTGATAGATGTGCAAATCACACACTATAACTTCAGAGTGATAAGGATGACGAATCCCAAAAGCTGAGTTTGATTTAGATTAAAAAAAAAAATAACACACAAATGGTAACTTGGTGAAGAGTAAATTCCTTTATGAAAACCAAAAGCTAGAAAGCATCGCAGGACAATATCCAAAGAATCATCCTAAATAAAAAATTGCACCATATAATTCAAACTAAATGATTGCTAGAGCTTCAATAAACTCCTTATGTTATCTGTTCAAGAGAAGGCTACAACTGTACATATAGACCTTTCAAAAATCCTGTCGAATGTTTCATGAATAGTGGTTCATTACTATACATAATAGCGGTACAGGCATGAGTATGCAATAAGCCAGTTCCCTTGGTACACAGTCTGGCATTGCAATCACAGTTGAATGATTGAATAACTACTTCAGATAATGGTTCATATAGGCCTAACTGCTAAAACAATAACATAACAGAGTATATGTGTCAGCGATCTTGCTAACATGTATACTTGGAATATGTATGGCATATCTAGTGGTCAGATCGTGGAATGTATGGCATATCTAGTGGTAACTAGTGTGATTTACATCTTTCTGAACACCATATCATATTCCTCCTAATTTTTGGGTTATGCTCCTCCAAAATGAATTGTCACCTCAGCCACAAACACACAAAAACACACACCCACACACACACATGCCCACATGTTCGCGCTTGCCCCGCAAAACTTATCCTTCCCGATTTCCTTTTGGGACAATGCTCAACTAGCCTCTCATGGCAAGCTGCATTTCTTTTGGTAGGTGAATCTTTTTATTTGAAGATCGATTTCCATCTTTTTGAATGAAGGATAAACTTTTTCCCAAAGCAGTGATCTAAGTCAGCAACAAATCCTGCTTTGATTCAACTAATCTACATCGCAAATAGCATAGGTAGATTAACTAACTTCCTGACACTAATCCTGCTCCAAGTAGTTAGCACCTCGCTTTAAGTGAAAAAACATAAAACTTACTAGAATCCAAGCAGGTCTCTGTTCTGTAGGAAGGACAATAGTCTGACCAGACAGGGCATCCCAGATAGCCATGGACAATCAAAATATTCCATTTTCACTCAGGGTTGACATTGATCTTATGGTTATAATCACTATATGCATAGCTTGTTTGATCTACAAGGCTACATCAAGGAATGACATAAGAGTTTAGTCCAAAACAGTCAGAAATCTTAGCTTGTTTTCTTTTGCGATGTTAATCCAATTGAATCTCCCTCTGTTTACTCAATTGATTCTGGATCATCAAGACACCACTGAAGGACACAGAATCATTTTTGAGACGAGAGAAGAAACTGATGAGTAAAGCAAGCAAATTCAGTATCCGACGACGATCAAACTATACAGAAGAATGGAAGGAGACTTTGCTCATTTGAATGAACTAGAGAAAATTCTGCAAATTCATAAGAAAAAGTCAAAGTCATGGAATTATAAATTGAGAACCCACCTTCTTGCTGTCAGCTGCATCTTCCACTTGGTTGACCAAGGCAGTGCGCTCGGCGGTAACATGCTGAAATATGAGGTACAAAAAACAAGAGATGACAACAGCCAGTGCAGTCAAATGAGGATGAAATATGGATCATGGATAAAGGACCTGCTCAAATATGTTTGCGATGGGATCCAAGCCATTTGGTATTTTAGAGAAAAGCCTGAACATCCTCGACAAATCTTCAACCTAAAAAGCATCAGAAAACATGGTAGGTAGATACAACTCAAATATATTCAAGACCAGATGTTCATAAAGGGACAAAAGCAAAGCCAGAATACCCTATCATCTCTGAGTAATGCATGACATCCTGAGTGCTCCTTTTCAAGTAATTGGTTTGCATATACAGATAGCAACTCATGTTGAACTTTCTGAAGAAAGTGCGAACAGATAATAAAATCATAACTCAAATTGTATTGGTCAAATACCAACTGATCTTGGAATATTAAAAATCTAAACAAAAATCGAACATATGAACTATATTCACAGTTAATTGCACAAGTTGTTCCATCAGACTAACCATAAAAGCCAAAATTAACACAAGTAAAGGGACAAACCTCTAGCAGCATGGGCTCACTGCTAGGAGGCAAGTAATGAGAAACCCTATCTTCCTCTCGTTGTAGGTACTCTTCTGCCTGGGAATTCCAATATCAAACATCAAACGTTATGAAATAATATCAACATCATCAAGATCTAAATGATTAGATATGTAATAAATTCTTATCCACCTTCAACATATAATCAGGACAGGAGTCCTCTAGAATCCATTTTGAAGCTTTACGGGAATAATACGCGGCACTATCTTTCAGCAAAGCTGCTTCAAAATCATTTTTGTAATAATCCATTTGTTCCGTGCAAATATCCATGAATAAATCCAATACATTCTTCACTAATGCTCGATCGATTTGCTTGCCTTCACGTTCTTGATCAATCTAATGTAAACAACTTCTGTTAGTTAATTCAACATTGACATTGAAGACAAAAAGGGACAGTAGTTAAATAGACATAAACATACCAATGAGATCACGGCATCCCTTACTTTCACCTTTAACTCTTGATATACCTTTAAAACAGCAAAAAATGTACAATAGTCAAATTCTAGTGCAGCATCTATGGAGGAAACTGAAATGAGTCGACCAAAAAATCAATTATGACCTGTCTAAAGGCCACAACTATCCTAGGATGCAATCTGAGTTAAATCCCGCAAAAAAAAAAAAAAATAAATAAATAAAGAGAAGAGCAAATCGAAAGATTGTGTAGAATTCATACCAGTTCACGGAAGCAGGTCAAGCCAACTTCAGTAAGGTGTGGCAGTGATCTCCTTGCAATGAAGTAGAGATCTAGAGAATGCGACACACGATAAAAAGTTCCGACCATAAACTTATAATTCCCCCACCTTTCGACAAGCTCTCTCAACATAAACTCGTCATGCTTCTCTCTTAATGATGGCAATACCTAAATTGTAAGCAGAAGCAAAGTTTTTAATGGCCGAGGATAATAAAAAATAAAATGACAGCAGCTACCTAAACAAAAGAATTAGATATAACCATTAAGCTAAATACTGGAAAAAAACCAACTCTGCATTGGCAGAATCATAATCATAAGACAATTAATTATCAGACCATCCCTCCCCATACAAAGAAGAAGCGATATATATCCCTCCCCCTTCCACCCCCCCACCCCCCAAAAAAAAAAGAAAAATAATTAATTAATTGTCGGGTTTATAACCTATTATTTTATAGTGTTAGCAAGTTGGGGTTACTTATGTAATTGTACAAGGCTTAACCCTAAACCTATAAATACTTCTTTTAATCTCAATAAAATTGAATTCTCTCTTTTACCAACAACATGGTATCAGAGCACGGCATTCCTACGTGTGAGAAGACAGCAGACTTCGGTTCTCCAGGTTAGTTGCGCCAAGGTTTCGACCGTGCCAAGGCATCGCTTTTTCTTCTGCTGCTGAGCCAGAAAGGACTCCTATTGAGTACCCCTGCTTCTGCTGCTGCACCACAACAACCCTTTTTTTCTGGGTGCCTTTGTTCTACCATTGGCAACGAAGCTGGTGTCCCATTGATGTCAACACCCCGTTGCTGTCCCATATTGTTCAATTGACATCAACGCCTCCCCCCTTTTCTCCAGCCAAACGATTTGTTTTGATTGGTGTTTTTTTTTTTTTTGGTAGAAAGGATAATTAATATAATGAGGACAGTCAAATGTACAGAAGATTCAGGCACCAAAAAACTTACACTCAGGAGTTTTGATTGGTGTTGAGTTGTTTGTGGTGATGTAATAATTAGATCACGAAGTTGTGGTGGTTTGGGTGAGATTCACATATGTCCATAGTGTTGTCATTGTGGTTCCTGACTAGTCAACTAGGTTTCATATAGTCGACTAAAGTAAGTCTTAAAAAAAAAAAGCAAAACTTTCTTTGAATCTCACCCTCTAGTGCTCTTAGTGGTGCAATTTATGCAAACTGATCTCACGTTTAGAGAAGCAAAGAAGGAGAAAGCGAGAACAAGGACGGAGAAAGAACGTACAAATCCTCAATTTCTCCTAACATACCTAAGTATGAAATGGTAAATGGCCAACCCCTAGAATCATGCGCTACAAATCAGAAGCAACAAAACTCTGGAGGATTTGACTGACTACAAAAACAAGAATAACCATGCAGAGTCGTAAATAAGGCACATTAACATCTAAATATTGGACAAAGCTCCACAAAACAGCAAATTTCAACCATTATTCTTTTCTCTTCGTTTCTTTTTGTTAGACCATCAACTTAACTGGCCATAAGTTTGGGCGTGGTACATTAGCTTGGAAGAGATTTACTAGACTCCTTTGAGGAAAAAATTAATTATTCTTGGTTTTTCTGCTGTTCTTTTGGAGCTATTTATTCTTCGAGAAACCTTGTAACCGGACTTCTTCTGACAGCCAACTCCTTGTTAATCCCCTTTATGTAATCTCAGTTGGTGGATACTATCTATTCTCCAAAAATGACTTAAGCTTTCACCACATGCCACGGTTCTTCTACCTTGAAATTACTATCTTTCCTAAAGTTCACAAAAACAATCATAAATTACAATCTTTAATGAACAAAGAGAAAGTAATAGGTTATAAAGAGGGAAAGCAGCCTTGAAAATTTCCAAAGAATTGAAGGACACTATCATGAATTTTAGAATGAAGACACATCCTTGCTATACAAAACTGATACTTGGGCAATGCAAGCAAAAGAAAAAAAGAGAGCACCCACTATTACACCAGCAACTGAGAAAGTCAATGGCATATACAAGAATGTAACTCCTACAACAGCGCTAGATAAAGCTTCTTTAATTCCATAACTTCAAGTTTTACTGACATGGAAAGCTAATGAGGTAAAATTAAGGGAAAAAAATCAACTAATATAACATGAAAAGGGAATGGTGGACAGTAAATCTTCCTCACCGTTGACATGATATCCTCTTCAAAAGCTTCTCTAAACTTGTCATACAGTTGTTGGGAGTAATCATGCGGAGGCCTTTGAGTACACATATTGTAAATAGTACTGCCAGGAGGATTAAGAAAAAGAGAAATCAACTATTAGCAAACCAATCAAGACATTAGGATAACAATTCTAAGTATCACAACTCCTGAAGTCACAAATGCAGAAGTGAGGCTTACGTGTAGAGCGTACAGTATTCTTCTGTGCTGAGCTGAGTCTCAGGAAGCCCTTCAAGGATATTCTTGAGCTTCATTATACCCTTTTGCATAATCTCCCATCCTTGTTCTAAATCAATTATTTTCCTCTCATCCGCCGCCATATCTCCACAATCTTGTTCTCAACACCAAATCTGCACATAGAAGCCAATTAAGTCATCGACAACGGAAAACTGTGAGTCTGAACCAAATCCAATAATGCAACAAAAACCGAGGAAAATAGTCTTCCGCAAGGCCAAAAAGCATTCTATTGACTGCTTCCAGCAGGACAATCACTAATCCGCCGGAGGTCTTGGACGATTAAACAATCCGTCTTACCCAAACTCTACATTCCCGCTAACATCTTGAGCAGTCTCAGCTTCTTAATCTAACACGCGGTATCTACCCAGCAGCTGGAATTCTAACCTCAGATAGTTCTAACTCGAAATTCTACAACTCAACCCCAACTTCAGTCTACCCTTGACAAAAAAACATATCAAAAAGCTCCCAGAACAGAAATTCCCCCATTTCCACGCTGTTTCCACGAACTTCTAGCTAAACAAACAGGGTAAAACCTCACGTCTTCGACCTCGAAAGGCGGAAGCCGACAACCGAGGTGTAATCCCTCCGAGAAGAGCACAAAAAATACGAGGTCGGTTAACTCGAAATCAACCGACGGAATACGATGGCGAAACAACGGCGGCCACCGGCGGCGATCATGTCAGTTTATTTTGGCGAGAAAGGCAAAGGCAAAGGCAGACGAAGATCCAGCTTACTTGAGCTCCCAGTGCGGAGCGGGAACAGTGGAGTGTGAAAAAAAGCAGTTGGTGGGTCAATTTATTTTATTCAACAGAAAATCAATCATTTTAAGAAATATTTTCTATAAAAAATAATAATTTATATCGCTCATGGAAAAATTAATGAAAAATTAATGAACAGAAAATATTTTCACCATTTATGAAAATATTTAAAACATAAATTATTGACATGATGAAAATATTTATTATCAATTGATTATTTCAAGAAGATTTGAGCGATCATTTTATGAAGAAATATATTTTCAAATTTTTCATTTTATGCGAATTTAATGATGTAATATTGACTATTATGAAATCCTGATCTTTCTTTTGGATTCTGGGTTTGATCCTCTAGTACAATCAAGTCCATCCTTTTGTCAACTATCGTTAGTTATCAAATTGCTAAAATTTGTAATATTTAGGCACTGCTACTACTGACATGAAAAATTTAATCACTCAAAAAATGTTTTCTACCACCTTAGATAATGTAGATTTAAAATGGGGACATGAAAGATAAAATTCAGATGATCTTGCTAGGTGAGAGAAAATTCTTCTATGTTTGTAGTCGCGTTCATGTCTTGAATCTCGTAGTTAAAGAAGGTTCAAAAGGTATTGGTGCTTGGACCGGAATTTAGGTTTGGAGGAGGGGGAATTTGTCGCTAGAAAATTCGAATATACTTACACGAGATAAAATATATATGAGTCCTTAATAAGTAAAAAAATTACAAATCTCAACTTGTAAATTTTGTAGGAGTTTTTTATTATTGATTTTTCCATATGAAATGGAGAAAATATTCAGTGAGTTCTTGGGAACTGCACATAGGAAGCAGGCGGTTTCATGCTCAATGAGAGAGAGAGAGAGGTGGAATTTTTTTGGGGAATATTTCAAGTGCTTAAATTATGTTCGACCATAAAGTTTTGCTTCAAAACAAACTAATCAATTGAGTATATTTTTCTACAACAACAAAAAAAAAGAAAAGAAAAGGAAAATGACACAATAGTCCATGAACTTTGGCTCAATGTACAATATAATTTATGAATTTTTAACTTGTTCAATATATTTCTAAACTTTACCTCAACGTGCAATATGATCTCTTTATTTTTAAATTTTTTAATATAATTTCTAAACTTTTTGATATATTTTGAATTAGTTTCTTGATTATAAAGGTGATCAATTCCAGATTCCTCAGTCCCATGGGGAATTGTTCCTAGGAGGAATCGGAATCTAGGAACAATTCCCCATTTTAAGATTGGGTATCGGACTAATTGGTCATGGAACTAAGAATTGAACCATCAATCCAGTTCTCAAATGGTCCAATCCAAGTGAATCAATGATAAACCGGTTTTCCCTCCCCTTTAAAACCAAGCATTTGCTTTTTACCCACAAAAAAATCAATATGCTACAAAATTTGTGTGAACATTACACACTTAACAAATACTATACTTAGTTTTAGCCAAAAGGTCAAGAAAGGCATGCATTGGTTGGAGCGTGGGTTGGCTCTTATTCAAAACCTCGCTTACGGGTTCTGCGTGACTATTCGACGTGGGACTCTTGGCATTTGCATGGAAGGCCAAACACAATGGGCCAATTCCATAAAAAAAAAGCACGAACTTTAGGTGTTGTCCCAAATTTGACCCGAATTTTATTTTATCTATATAAAAAAAAAAAAGCACGAACTTTAGGTGTTGTCCCAAATCTGGCTCGAACTTTATTTTGTCTAAAAAAAAAGCATGAACTTTAGGTGTTGTCCCAAATCTGGCCTGAACTTTATTTGAGACAAAATAAAGTAAGTCTATTACAGGCTTCACATCTCTATTTAACTACAAGATACACACACTTTTAATATCTCGCTTTAAGGCAATGTAATCTTCTGCTTCCAACCCAGCTTCTGACATTGCAAACAGCTTGCCAATTGTTAATTGATGGCCCTAGCTATGTGCCTCATCCTTGGAACTGAAGCTATTGAATTATTTTTCCCAAGAAAATCATCTGTAAAGTTCGCCTCATTGGAGGGCAGACTTAAATTTAACACTTCCTCCAAACACTCGAATGTAGCATCGTTGTGTTGTGTTGGACATTTTTGCTAACGTGAAAATGCCACGTCGGATGACTGTGGAATGAGGATTAACATAGGGCCAGATTTGGGACACAAGTGAAAGTTTATGCTTTTTCTTTAGACAAAATAAAGTTCGGGCCAAATTTGGGACAACACCTAAAGTTCGTGCTTTTTTTTTTTAGACAAAATAAAGTTTGGGCTAGATTTGGAACAAAACCTAAAGTTCGTGCTTTTTTTATGGAATTGGCCCTAGACACCACAATAGAGACAAGCCAAGAGTCCCACGTTGAAGGCATTTGCATGGAAGGCTAGACACCACAAGAAAAACAAGCAGATACCGCGAGTCCCACGTCGAATGGACACACAAAGATTGTAAGAGGAGTTGTTTATAAAAGCCAAGCCATGCTCCAACTAAATCATGCCTTTCTCAGCTTTTTTTTTTTCTTCTAGATATTTGCATCTCCACATCATTGAGAAAATTCCTATTAATTAAGAGTTAAAATTTAAAACTTTAAAAAAAAAATTGATCTAGTCTAGGCGGTTCCATCCCTAGAACCAGGAAATGGATTGATATCACCTATTCCAATTTTAGGGAACCAAGCATCGGACTGGCAATTCTTAGTCGAGTTGGTTCCTTTAGTTCACCCCTACTTGATTTATATAAAAATGCTCAATATTGTTATGTGTGGGAGCCACTCTTCGGTCCAAGGACACTGTCAAGCTTGAAAAAGCTTATGGTAAGGAAGCTCAGACATATCTCTTGAATAAACAATTGACACTTCTTTTCTTACATTTGTTCAATGACAAGGCTAGTTGGGAGCTTAAGGTTGATGGCAAGACTAAATTAGAATAATGAGAATTTTGATCAATTGTGCTTATTGTTACGATTAATTGAGTCGTTCTAGCTCTATCGAGTCCTTGCTATTAATTGACTAATCATCTTTGTCCTTACGATAATATCGCCGATCCCATCATTTGGATATCGGGCCGTGTGAGCTTGAGAGCCATGACTACCAATTGAGCTGGAAGCTCGCAGCTGCTACGAGCTTCGAGCTCGAGAAGATGCCACCCCAACTTGTTGAGCTCCAAGCTCGCGGTCATGGACGAGCTCAAGTGAAGGAAAAAAAGAAACTTCGGACTAAGGAAGAATATGTCACATTAGCGCTTCTCTCTACAAAATATAATAAAAATTGCCACATTAACGTCAATCAGTCCTCAGCCTATTATTTGAGTGCCAATTCAACCTCGAACTTTTCAAGTTTGTCAATTTATAAACTAAGCTTTGCACGAAATTCTAATGTAATCCTTTGATCGATTTTCACCGAAAATTACTGACGTGACGTAACCTTTCTGTCCAAAATTGACCAAAAGAACAACATTTGAATTTCTTACGAAGATTTAGAACTATATTGAAAAAATCATAACTGACATTTATACAATAAATTTATGACTCGTTGAACAATTTCCTCTCAAATTGCATGTAATTGATAGAGGGACTTGATTGAACACACCACTTTAATAAGTTTGGCTTGATTGCACTTTTCAAAATTTTATGACTTAATGGTGTACTTTCTCGAAAATTTTTAGCACTTCTCATATACTCATCCCTTCAAATATTTCAAAATTTTCACCAACATGGCGAAAACACAAACTCTAGCTACTCCCGCTCGGTTGTGTAGACAAAATGTACAAGCATTCTGAGGTCTTAACTTCCCAGCACAGAGGAGAGACGCAATTACACTGTTTTTGGCGCCGCCTTCAACGGGATCTCGAACTTGTTCTCACGCCATTGTAAGAGAAGTCACTCGATCTGGACGATCATCCAGAAAATGTCATGCCAGATACCTGAGCAAATTGGGGTTGTCTTTGCCTCTCTCCAAATAGTCTCGACTGATCAAGTCCTCAATCCTTTTCTTGATTGCCTTGAGATCAGGCTGTAGTAAAACAAAAGCAGTCAATAAAAACTGACAGAACCAGGAAGAAGGGTCGACACGGTGTCTAGTAAAGACCTTAAACATGGGACCCAACTGCTCGACACACTCCATGACCAGCCGCTGATGATCCAAAATTTTGCGACTCTTCATGATACGCACAATTGAGGCATCGATTGCGTATCTCCGATCCTTATCAACATCTTCTATCACTTTCTTCTTCTCATCCATAGGAGGAAGAGGAATCTGCATGTGGAAATATTAAAACAAGATTGCACTGATAAATTAGGGGAGAATAAACTAAAACAGGATTGAAATTAGAGGTTGATGTAGGAAGACAAGGTCAGACAATGCAGGACAATCTAAAAACAGTCGGTCATACCTTGATCCTCTGCTTTTTGCCAGTGAACTTGGAGTTGAACTCAAAGTGATCAGTAGGAGCAATGCTCTTTGTGTTTGATTCTTTGTTAAGGATCTTGTACTTGGCACTTGATAAGGAGTGGAGAAGCCTCACAACATCATCATCAGTCAAATTCAACTGGGTCATTATCTCTGAGTAACTCAGTCTATCAGAAGAGTTGAATAACAACAGAGCTGAGGCCTACAAAGCAACAGAGGGGATAAAAAGTTGTCAAGTGAAAAAATACATAGCAAGAAATAACTAATCCCAAAGTCTACCAGAAGTCAAAATTGATAAAAACAAAAAGTTCAAAATATTACCTGAGATGTTGTCACTATCAACTCTGTGGATCTTGGCTCAAAATTACCAATAATGTTACAAGTCCCTAATGAATAAATCCATGTTAAATTTCGATGCTTTGCTTTGGTCTGGTAGAATTCCCTGAAAACTTCAACACACTTTACCTGGAACAACCAGAAATTAACAATAACTTTTAAATCATAATGAAGAAATCTATTTCAGCCATTGGAAATTGCCTATGAACATCAAACAAAACTTCAAATTTTATATCTTGGCAAAATTCTGCAAGTACCATTTCTGCTGGAAGGTTCAAATCAAAGGACCTGTAACTTGGCCAAAAACCAGTAGTCAGAACAGTGACTGTCAACTCAATGCCAGGATATGCATTTGGATTATTACTGAGATACTCTTCGAAACTAGTCTGGTTTTCCTTGGCTAACGTCAAATCCGTAACCTGGAACACAGAAGTGAATTAGGAACGTATTGCCACAGGTGAAACTAGTTCTTAAGAAAGAAATCTAGCAACACCAACCATCCCTTCCATCTTCGATGTGAACTGACCACCGCATTGCTGCTTTAATTTTGTCAGCATACTTCTCTCATGGTCATCATTGGCGCTCTTATCAAAGAGAAGTCGTCTGGCAAGCTTCTTCCTGCCAGTTTTGATGATTATTAGTAATCAATTTGATGGCATCATCATTCCTCGATTATAATGGATAACAACCAAAATGGAATATTAAATGGATACACATAAACAGTAGTGGATGAGGCATTTGTTTCCAAAAACTGATATGGCTAAGTTCCATATTCTAATGCATGGAAATTTTATTTGCAGACATGATTAACATGCTTGATATATATTCTCAGAGTCACTGTAAATTGATTCTCATTTTTCTTTTACTATAGAGTACAGAAGAGAAATGTTGATCAATCTTGAGAATATAGGTTCTTCATCTTAAAGATCATTGGCATAAAGACTAACACAGTTCCCTCAGTAAACCTGCACCCATTACTCAAGGGTCTAGTATCCTATGATATTGGAGTATTCAAGAAACTGATAGAACTAGTTCTGATGTATCTAAATAATTAGGTATAAAAGATTTTGTTGAATTTATATTCAACGATATTATCAGTAGGCTATGCACCCGTGAATAAACCTTCAATACCAAAAATATTACCTATAGAACTCAGAAAAAAGATCCTTGTCACTGATATATGAGAGCAGCTTTACTACCTGCAAAAGGTACAATAACCACCTGTGATACTTAAAAATTGATGCTAGACTACATTACAAAAATTAATGTCCAAACAACAGACCTTCTCAAGCATTTCTTCAGTGGCTTCATTACCCAATTTTTCACTACTTCCCTTCTTAAGTATATCATCACAAAAAGTAGCCAATAGCTCTGCAATTGAGCTTCCGCCAACACCCATGTTGCAAAATGCCTCAAAAGCCTCCTTAAATGCCTGTCAAGAGGAACATCCAAATGAGTATATATCTCATGTAGCTTTTTGAAATCACTTCACAAGATGTGAACCTTATGGAGGAGGATGTGGTTCTGGAAACGTCCATTCACATATGCCACATACTTATCATGCAGCTCAATCAATTTGCTCACAAAAACCTGCCAACAATGAGCTGAATCAATGATCCTAAACAGACCAACAAAATTTTATCTACTTATGGAGGAGAAGTAGAAGATCGATTGCATTACCTGTTGCTGCAAGCCTACATCCTTCTTATTGGCCTGTGAAAAGGAATGAAGGGACTAATTGCTTGCTTCATAAAATGTTACAGGTCAAAACAAAGGGACGCATATTTTTGATAGATGTGCAAACCACACACTATAACTACAGAGTGATAAGGATGACGAGTCCCAAAAGTTGAGTTGGATTCAGATTGGTGGAAAATAAAATAATACACAAAAGGTAACTTGTCGAAGAGTAAATTCGTTTATGAAAACCTAAAGCAAGAAAGCATCGCAGGACAATTTCCAAAGCATCGTACTAAATAAAAAATTGCACCATATAATTCAAACTAATGGATAGCTAGAGCTTCAATAAACTCCTTACGATATCTGTTCAAGAGAGGACTACAACTGTACATGTAGACCTTTCGAAAATCCTGTCGAATGTTTCATCGACAGTGGTTCATTACTATACATAATAGCAGTATAGGCATGAGCGAGCAATAAGCCAGTTCTCCTGGTAGACGTATGGCAATTGCAATCATAGTTGAATGATTGAATAACTACTTCAGATCGTGGTTCACATAGGCCCCACTGCTAAAACAATAACATAACAGCGTATATGTGCCGGCTATCTATGCTAACATGTATACTTGGAATATGTATGGCATATCTAATGGTCAGATCTTGGAATGTATGGCATATCTAGTGGTCACTAGTGTGATTTACATCTTTCTGAACAACATACCATATTGGCTCCTAATCTTTGGGTTATTCTCCTCCAAAATGAAGTTGTCACTCACCCACAAACACACACAAACACACGCGTGCTTTCCCCGCAAAACTTATCCTTCTAGATTTCCTTTTGGGACTATGCTTGGCTAGCCTCTCATGGCAAGCTGCATTTCTTTCGGTAGGTCAATCTTTTTATTTGAATGAAGGAGAACTTTTTCCCAAAACAGTGATCAAACTCAGCAACAAATTCAACTAAACTATATCGCAATTAGCATAGGGTATCAACTAACTGCCTGACGCTAATCCTGCTCCGAGTAGCTAGCACCCCGCTTTAAGTAAAAAAGCACGAAACTTACTAGAATCCTAGGTCTCTATTCTGTAAGAAGGACAATAGTCCGACCAGAAAGGGTATCCTAGATAGCCATGGAAAATCAAAATATTCCATTTTCACTAAGGTCGATGGTGATCTTAAGGTTTTAATCACTATATGCATAGCTTGTTTGATCTACAAGGCTACATCAATGAATGACATCAGATTTTACTCCAAAGCAGTCTGAAATCTTAGCTTGTTTTTTTTGCCGAGTTAATCCAATTGAGTCTCCCACTGTTTACACAATTAATTCTGGTTCATCAAGACACCACTGAAGGACGCAGAATCATTTTGAGACAAGAGAGCAGAAACTGATGAGTAAAGCAAGGAAATTCAGTATCTGACGATGATCAAACTATCCAGAAGAATGGAAGGAGACTTTGCTCATTTGAATGAACTAGAGAAAATTCTGTAAATTCATAAGAAATAGTCAAAGCCATGGACTGATAATTTGAGAACCAACCTTCCTGCTGTCAGCTTCATCTTCTGCTTGTTTGACCAAGGCAGTGCCCTCATCAGTGACATGCTGACATATAAGGTATGAAAAACAAGGTAAAGGATGACAGAGACAAGTGTAACTTAATGTAGATGCAATATGGATGACAGAAAACAGACCTGCTTGAATATGTTAGCGAGCGGATCCAAGAATATTGGTACTTTCGAGAAAACCCTGACCATCCTTGACAAATTTTCAACCTAAACAGCATCAGAAAACTTGGTAGGTAAACACTCTAAAAAATATGTAGGACTGGATGTTCATAAAAAGACAAGCGGAGCCAGAATACCTTATCACCTGTGAGTAATGCATGATATCCTGAATGCTCTTTTTCAAATAGTTGGCTTGCATATACAGACCACAATTCATGTTGAACTTTCTGAAGAAAGAGCAAAAAGATTACAATAGAAAAATAAAAAGTGAATGGAACAAATTCCATCCAGATCTCGGAATATTCAAAATCTAAGCAAGAATCACAGATATGAACTATACTCATAGTCAATTGCACAAATTGTTCCACCAGACTAACTATAAAAGCCAGAATTAACACAAGTAAAGGGACAAACCTCTAGTAGCTTGGGTTCACTGCTAGAATGCAAGTAATGAGAAATCCTATCTTTCACTTGTTTTAAGCACTCCTCCGCCTGGGCATCCCAATATCAAAGATCAAACCTTATGAAATATCATCATCATCATCATCAAGAAAATAAATTCTTATTCACCTTCAACAAATAATCAGGACAGAAGTCCTCTGAAATCCAACTTGAAGCTTTACGGGAATAATAAGCAGCACTATCTTTCAGCAAAGCTGCTTCAAAATCATTTTCATAATAATCCATTTGTCCCATGCCAATCTCCACGAATATATCCAGTATATTCTTCAATAAAGCTCGATCAATTTGCTCGCCTTCACGTTCTTTATCAATCTAATGTAAACAATTTCCGTTAGTTAATACAACATGAACGTTGAAGACAGGATGGGACAGTAGTAAATTGGACACAGACATACCAATGAGATCACGGCATCACTTACTTTGACCTTTAACTCTTGATATACCTTTAAAACAGCGAACAATGTACAATAGTCAAATTTTAGTGTGGCATCTATGGATGAAACTGAAAATGACTATATCAGAGCCAACCAAAAAATCAATTATGAACTGTCTAAAGGCCACAACTATTATAGGATGCAATCTAAGCTAAATCCTGCAAAAATAAATGAATAAATAAAGAGAACAGCAAATCAAAAGGTTGCATGGAATTCATACCAGTTCATGGAAGCAGGTCAGGCCAACTTCATTAAGGGGTGGCAGTGATCTCCTTGCAATGAAGTAGCGATCTAGATAATAGAAGAAACGAGAAAGCCATCTGACCATAACCTTATGATTCCCCCACCTTTTGACAAGCTCTCTCAACATAAACTCGTCATGCTTCTCTCTTAAAGATGGCAATACCTAAATTGTAAGCAGAAGCAGGTTTTTTAATGGCTGAGGATAATAAAAAAATAAATTGACAGCAGCCACATAAATGAAAGAACTAGACATAACCAATAAGCTAAATAGTGGAAAAAAGCAATGCTGCATTCCCAGAATCATAATCGTAAGATAATTAATAATCAGACCATCCCTCCCCACGCAAAGAAAAGGCAATAAATATCCCTCCCCCCCAAAAAAAAAAAAAAAAAACCAAAAATAAATAACAACGTTCTTGTGTATGCAATTTATGCAAGTTGATCTCATGTTTAGAGAAGAGGAAAAGGAAAAAGCGAGAAGGAGGACGGGGAAAGAATTCTCCTAACATGCCAAAGTACAAAATGGTAAATGGCCAACCCTAGAATCATGGGGGATACAAATCAGAAGCAACAAAACTCTGGAGGATTTGACTGACTACGAAAACAAGAATAACCATGCAGGAGTTGTAAACAAAGAATATTAACATCAAACTATTGGAGAAAGCTCCACAAAACAGCAAACTTCAACCATTTTTCTTTTCTCTTGATTTCACTTTGTCTGACTATGAACTTAACCGGCCATAAGTTTGGCGTAGTACATTAGCTTGGAAGTAGAGCTGAATGATGAGTTATCTCCCCCCAGATTAATGACTCTTTGCACTGATAAAGAAATTGACTCTCTAGAGATTTACTAGACTCCTTCGCGGAAAATTTTTTCACCTATTAATTATTCTTGGTTTTTCTGCTGTTCTTTTGGACCTATTTATTCTTTGAGAAACCTTGTCACCAGATTTCTTCTGACAGCCAAGTCATTGTTAATTCACCTTATGTAATCTCGATTGGTTGATACTATCTATTTTCCAAAATGACTCAAGCTTTCACCACATGCCACAGTTTTTCTATCTTGAAATTACTATCTTTTCTAAGAATTCACAAAAAAAATCATAAAATACAATCTTTAATGAATAAAGAGAAAGTAATAGGCTATAATGAGGAAAATCAGCCTTGAAAATTTCCAAAGAATTGAAGAACGTTGTCATGAATTTTGAAATGAAGACACATACTTACTACACAAAACTGATACTTGGGCAATGCTAGTAAAAGAAAAAAGAAAGCACCCAACTATTACACCGGCAATTGAGAAAGTCAATGGCATATACAAGAATGTAACTCCAACAACAACACCAGATATAACTTCTTTAATTCCATAACTTTGAGTTTTCAAGACATGCAAAGCTAATGAAGTAAACTGGAGGGAAAACAATCAACCGATATAACAGGAAAAGGGAGTTGAGGACAGTAAATCTTCCTCACCGCTGACATGGTATACTCTTCAAAAGATTCTCTATATTTGTCATACAGTTGCTGGGAGTAATCATGCGGAGGCTTTTGAGCACACATATTGTAAATAGTACTGCCAGGAGGATTGAAAAGAAAAGAAATCGACTATTAGCAAATCAATCAAGACATTAGGATAACAATTCTAAGTATCACAACTCCTGAAGTCACAAATGCAGAAGTGAGGCTGACGTGTAGAGCATCATGTATTCTTCCGAGCTGAACTGAGTCTCAGGTAGCCCTTCAAGGATATTCTTGAGCTTCAGTATACCCTTTTGCATAAACTCCCATCCCTGTTCTAAATAAATTGTTTCCCTCTCATTCACCACCATATCTCCACACTCTCGTTCTCAACACCTAATCTGCACACATAAGCCAATTAAGTCATCGACGATGGAAAATTGTGAGTCCGAACCAAATCCAACAATGCAAAAAAAACCAAGGAAAACTACTCTTCCGCAAGGCCAAAAAACATTTTATTGACTGCTTCCAGCTGGAAGATCACTAACCCGCCGGAGAAGTATTAAAATAATTATAAGAAATATCCTATCAGGACTCTGATTTACGTCTTGGACGATTAAATGATCCGTCTTACCCAAACTTGATATTCCCACTAACATCTTGAGCAGTCTCAGCTTCCTAATTTAACACGAGGTATCTGCCCAACACCTGGAATTCTAACCTCAGATAGTTCCAACTCAAATTCTACAACTCAACCTTAACTTCAGTCAACTGTTGACAAAAACATATCAACAAGCTCCCAGACCAGAAATCCCCCCATCTCCACACTGTTTCTGCGAGCTTCGAGGTAAAAAAAAAACAGAGTAAAACCTCACGCCTTCGACCTCGAAAGGCAAAAAAAGCCAACAACCAAGTTGCAATCCCTCCTAGAAGAGCACAAACGATCCGGGCCACTTTACTCGAAGTCAACCGATGGAATACAACGGCGAAACGGCGGCAGCCACCGGCGGCGATCGCGAGCCTCAAAACGAGATTGCAAAGCAGAACTAGAAAAACCAGAGAGAGAGAGACCTGATCAGGGAAACGAGTGACATGGAAGCGCAGAGACGGATACCTTGGCGAAGAAGGCAAAGGGAGATGGAAGAAGAGCCACCCAGCTCCCAGCAGTAGGGGTGAGCACGGTTCCCGGGTAACCGGGAACCGGGAACCGAACCGGAAGAGGGTCCGGTTCGGTTCCCGGTTCTAAAGAGACCGGTTCCGGTTCCCGGTTCCCTTTTTCTGGGAACCGGCGTTCCCGGTTCGGTTTCGGTTCCCAGAAAAAAAAGGGAACCGGGAACCGAACCGAACCGAACCGAACCGAACCGGAACCGAACGGAACCGAACCGGAACCGGGAACCGAACGGAACGGAACCGGAACCCGAACCGGAACCGTCAAAATTCAAAAAAAAAAAAAAAAAAACTAATCGTTCCCCCACGTGATTTCCCTACGTTTCTTCCCCCTTTCCCTTCCTTTTTCTCTCTCTTTCTTTTCTCCCCTTTTTCCTCCTCACACGTCACTTCCCGCCCCCAACTTTTTCTTTTCTTCTCTCTCTTCTCTTTCCCCCTCTCTCGGCCGAAACCCCATCCCTTCTTCTCTTCTTCTTCTTCTTCTTCGCCACCCCTCGCCGCTTCACCCACCACCACACCACCGCCCCTCGCCGACATGAGCGAGGGCACGGCTCTCGAGCCCCTCGCCTCTGGCGGCAGCGGAGGACGGAGCGCTCGGGGTTAAGGCCGCGAGGGGGCTCGGGTTCAGGCGCCACGCCTTCGGCGATCCGGAGGAGAGCGGGGGCAACGAGGGGAGCGGCGGTGGCGGCGGTGGCTCGGAGAAGAACGAGCAGTTCATGCGCTGGTTTCACGAGGCGTGGCCATATTTCAGAGCTCACAGGGGCGGCACTTTCGTCGTCGTCGTCTCCGGTGAAATCGTCGCTAGTCGGCACTTGGATCCGGTTCTCAAGGCACGCTTCAGTTTTTCCTCGCTTCTTCTATTTCGTTTCTGATTTGTGGTTTGGCTGCATGTTAATGCTGTGAGGAAGAACAAAAGCGCGGATCCATTCTGCTGTGGAATGCTCCAAGTGATTAAATTCGCATTCTTCGAGGCTTCAATGGATTAATTTTTCTTGGAATCACAATAAAACTACGGTTGCACGATTTTACCGCTGAATTTGGATGCATATTGCATAATATCTCTATGGGGTTTGGTTGCTTGATTGTTGGCTTTTGGTAATTACAACTAGATATAATTCTTTGTGCAGGATATTGCGCTCCGTCATGGCTTGGGGATCAGATTTGTTCTTGTTCCGGGACACACGTGCAGATTGATAAACTCCCTGAAGGAGAGAAGTTAGTGAAATGTGTGTCTTTGTGAGTCCTTCAAAATTCATCCTTTTATGCGCTTGGTATGCTGCAGTGTGATTTCCTTTCGTTGACTATATTAGAAGCATGGTACATGCTATTGTGTCTAGCAATATCAACAGTATCAGACATAGCCGATATATAATCGAATGGCGTGACATGTCCGAACTATGGCTTGCACACCGAAAACTTCCCCTGTCAACCAAAACTTATACCGTCGCATTTGGGATGGTATCTCGTAATCTTTTCCCCATTGATCGTGCATCACATGCTTGTGAAGTGATTAGTGCCTGCTTGAGATATGCTCTCTTTAAGGTGGTTCCTTCAGCCACCCTATATTGAAATGCATGTGCAGGAATATCAACTTTAAAGATATCCCCCATCTGTATTGTTTGTTCCGAAAATCCACCAAAATTTTACACTTTGAGTATAGTGGAAACATATGCACGTGGATGTAAATTCGTTGGTTGATAGTACAAATGCTTTATCTTGAAATTGAGCCCTTTTTTTTGTAAAGGAGTTTGAACACCCTTCATGCCTTGTAGCTGACTTACTTTTATTTATCCAAACAAAGGGCAAAGAAAGTATATATTCTGCTAATGTTTGCATGAGGTGCAAGCGAGCGTTTGTTTTTATGTCTCATTTGCCTGATTGGATCTCAATTTCAGAAGTGGCTAGGTCTTGTTTGTGTGGCCTGCTTTTGTTTCTATAAAATCAATTTTCAACAATAGACTTTTAATTGCTGATACTAAGCATGTCTTCGTAGGACATGAGCCTAACTATGTTGGAAGATACAGAATAACAGACACTAAAGCTCTGGAAGCAGCTGGAGGTACTCGTTTAATGATAGAGGCTAAACTATCTCCTGGACCCCCAATTTCCGGTATGCGCCGTCATGGGCATAGTAGCCGTTTGCATGAAGTTGGTGTAAGTGTCGCAAGTGGTAACTTTCTTGCAGCCAAGGTAACGGTTTACATGCTTACTCTCTTGGTTGATATCTCGAATTAGTTGAACGAACAGTTCACATTTCTCTGTCATCGTTCGCTTTGGCAGCTATAGTAATGTTGATTATTTTATTTGTAGCGAAGAGGAGTTATTGAAGGTGTTGATTTTGGGGCAATGGGTGAAGTAAAGAAAGTGGATGTTTCTCGTATTCGTGAGAGGCTTGATGGTGGATGTACAGTTGTATTAAGCAACCCGGGCTATTCCGGCTCAGGAGAAGTTCGAATTGCAAGTATGGATTATTGATTTTTATGCCTAAAAAAAAAAAAAAAAGAACCTGTTGGAACTCGGAACCGATCCGGAACCCGTGACGGGGGTAGGTTCCGGGTTCTTGGTTCTGACGGGTAGGTTCCAGGTTCCAAAAATTGAGGAACCTGTACCCGAGGGTAGGTTCCAGGTTCCGGACGGAACCGAACCGGAACCGGGAACCGCTCACCCCTACCCAGCAGAGTGGGGAAAGCAGCAAGAGCGTGGAAGGAAAGAAGGTGGTGGGTTAGTTCATTTTATTTAACAGAAGACCAATCATTTTTAAAAAAAAAAAAAATACTTTCCATAAAAAAATAGGAAAAAAACCATAAAATCCATCAAATTTTATCAAGATGACGAATTTATCCCAAACCATTTTTGTAATACAAAATCCTCCAAATTTTGCCAATCTTGACACATTTATCACCAACTTTATGGCTAAGGGCATTTTCATCTTCTTCTTTTTTCCTTTTTCTTTTTTTCCTTTTTCTTTTCAAAAAAAAAAAAAAGTAAAAAAAAAAAAAAAAAAGACGAAAATGCTTTATAATTTGGGGTAAATGTGTCATGCAGGTATAAATTTATGATTTTTTGTATCACAACAAAAAAAAAGGACAAATATGTAACAGTTGTCAAAATTTGGGCATTTTCATGTTACAAAAAAAGTTTATGATCCACCGCCCGCGGTGGAAGCGTTGGTTAGGGCTTGGTACCCCAAACGCAGGGGGAAGGGTTCGAACCTCCGTGGAAGCGATGCTTCAATGCATAACGCGCGTCTTACCCGCGCTTGGGGGTCGGCGGTGGGGCCCCCGGCGCTCCGGGGTTTACTCTCCCGCGAAGCGCGTTCGGAGGTTCCCGGGTCAAAAAAAAAAAAAAAAAAAAAAAAAGTTTATGATGTCCTCCACCGAGGAGGCCAAGATTCGAAGCCCCTGCGAAGCAGGGAGGCTGAAGCGTTGTGTGGTGACTTAAGCGTGGCGTCAGGGTGGTGGTTTCCCTGCTAGCGACACCTGGGGGTTTACGTGGAGGCTGTCGGTCAAAGCGGTTCCTCCAACATCAAAAAAAAAAAAAAAGTTTATGATAAATTTGTCATTCTGAACAAAGTTTGGAGTTTTTAATGACTTTTTTCCTTGAAATAAATAACCGTCTATATCACTTGCAAAGATAAATGAACAAAAAATGTTTTCACCGTTCACAAAAATATTTAGAACATAAATTATTGTGATGATAAAATCATCGGGAAAAGTACCAAAAAAGTCATAAATTTATTGCATTAATATCAGTTCAGTCCTAAACTTTTCAATTAGACCAATTTAGTTTTAAACCTTTTAATATTTGTATCAATTCAATTCATCCGGCCAATTTTAGCTAGGCGGAGTTGACATGAACGTCGGCCGGACACTGACGTGACAATTTTCAAGATTTTTTTATTAATTTTTTTCTTTTTCCCTTTCTTTTCCGACGAGCCTCACCAAAGGCTCGCGGCCACTAGGTGAGGGCTGTGAAGCCCTCGCCTGCAGCCGGCGAGGGTCGCGGCCCTCACCCGACCTCTCCTCTCCGGTGGCCTCACCCAAATCCAAGCGTAGTCGCCTTGCTAGTGGCCTGGGAGAGGCCGGGGGAGGGCCACGACCCTCGCCAGTGGCAAGCGAGGGCTTCATAGCCCTCGCCCAATGGTCGGCGAGCCTCACCGAAGGCTCACCGGCCACCGCCGAAAAAGAAAGGGAAAAAGAAAAAAATTTCGAAAAAATAATTTAAAAATCTTTAAAATTGCCACGTCGGCGTCTAGCCACCAGCCAATGTCCACGTCAGCTTCGACAGGCCAAAATTAGCCGGATGAATTGAATTGGTATCAATATTAAAAGGTTTAGGACTAAATTGATCCAATTTAAAAATTTAAAATTGAATTGATACAAATGCAATAGGTTTATGACTTTTTTGGTACTTTTCCTTGAAATCATCTATTGTTGATCGATTATTTCAGGATAACATAAGTGATTATTTTTCTATTCATTTTACGCAAAATAATTAGAATAGTAATTGGATTCCAAGTCGGATCCTCTCTACAATCGAGTTTGTCCTTTTGTCAATTATCTTTAGTTATCAAATTGCTGATAATGACAACATTTAGGCTCTACCGTAACATTGTCTAGCCATAACTAGAAATTCAACATCGTGGAGCATGGACAACTTAGAGAAGTCTATGGCTGCCTTAATCAAACATCTAGTCACTCAAAAATGCTTTCTATCACGTTAGATAATGGCGATTTAAAATGGCGAATGCAAGATAAAATTCCAATCACTTTTCTGCGCGAGGGAAAATTCTTTCCATGTTCGTGGTTGCGCTCGCATCTTGAATCTTGTAGTTCAAGAAGAGTCAATAACGGTGTCATGACCAGAATTTAAGTTCGGAGCGTGGTGGGAATTTGTCGACGGAAAATTTGAATATATCTACACGAGAGAAAATGTAAATGAGTCCTCAATAAGTAAACAACCCAAATCTCGACTTGTAAATTTTATAGAATTTTCTTTTATTATTGAATTTTCGATATGAAATGAGTCTTTGGGAAACTGCGTGCACGAAGCAGGTAATTTCATGTTCCATTGCAACTCAATCAAAAAATTAGAGAGGGAGGTGGTATTTTTGGGGGAATATTACAAGTGCTTTAATTATGTTCTTTAGAATAAGGGTTAATACCCTGAAAAACCCCAAACTAGTACACTTATGACAAATTTACCATAAATTATTTTTTTGCCATGAAAAATCCCAAACTGGTATACTTGTGACAAATTTACCCCGACTGACTATAAAAAATCATAAACTTGTACATTTATGACAAATTTACCCCAAATTAATTTATTCAATAACAAACAATTTCAAACTGGTATATCTGTGACAAATATATCTTCCGCTAAATTAGATTAATACCGCAAAAAAATCACAAAAAATTGTAAACTGTGACAAAGGAAACATAAAATTCCAGATTAGTATATAAATCAATTATCACGTGTCATTTAATTTAATAATTTAATTGTAAAATTTAACAAAAACTAATAGTGTAAATTTGTCACAAGTGTACCAGTTTGGGGTAAATTTGTTAAATGTATACCAGTTTTGGGTTTTTGGTGGTTAAAAAAATAGTTTTGGGTAAATTTGTCACAGGTATACCAGTTTGGGGTTTTTTAAGGTATTTACCTGAACAAGGGTTAATAATTGAGTTTGAGTACATTTGTTTACAATAAAAAAAAAAAAAGCAAAAACAGAAAAGGAAAGAAAAAATCTTTGATACCATGCGAAGGAAAATGACACAAATGATCCTTCAACTTTGCGTGACCATCTTTTAAAGTTCCATTTCGAGCAAATCTTGTCATTATTGCCTTTTTAGGTGCTTCGCACTTACTTAATATGGGGAAAAATGACAATAATGATCTTTCAACTTTAATCTATTATGCAATATAGTTCTTAAACTTTTAATTTATTCAATAGAGTCCCTAAACTTTTGATAATATTCAATCTAATCCCCGAACTATATGAAAATGTTTAATATTATCTCTAAGCTTGAATAAATGGAATGAGAACATTGAACATTTTTATTTATTTGATTAACTAAGTTGAACATATACAAAAAGTTTATAAACCACATTGAATAAATTAAAAGTTTAAAGACAACATTACATAATGAGCTAAAATTCAAGGATCATATTAAATAAATTAAAAGTTTATGAATCATATTACACATTGAGTCAAAACTCATAGATCATTTATACTAGGGGAAATCGGTTCCAAGTTCGGTGTTGTTTCACTTAGGAATCAATAATTGGACCAGGAGGATCGGTTCTCATTCTTTGGGATCGAGGATCGAGATCGGGAGTCAGATAGGACTGGTCCGTCCAGTCCCACTCCCCTCGGAATCGGGAATCAGACTGAAAATCACCGGAACTAGGAACCGAACAACTAGCCTGTCTAGTCCGGTCTACGCGATTTGATACATTTACTCCCAATTTATACCATTATCCCTTAATATGGTAATGAACCATCATGCTTTATGCGCACTATGCTCAATTTTGGTTAAATGCGGTACCGAGTATACTGGCCTATGGTTGTCGTGACCGCAACGGTAGTAATTAATTATTGCTAGTCAGGCATCGATCTCAGATCCCTATCCATAATTAAACAGTCCATAGCACTTGGGCATTTCTGGCGAGGGAAGGTCAGACACACCTAAGAAGAGCTCGAAGGCCAAATTTATATTCGGAGATGAGCGCCTTCCTCATCCATGAGGAAGAGCTAAAGTTCAATGTATTGCCTTTGCTGGAGAGAGATCCAAATGAAGAGGTAGCCATTAGGGAGGAAGGGGCAATAGAGGCTGATTTGGTGGATGAGGCGCTCAAAGAAGATGGTTTTATACACATGGTGGGTGAGAGCAAGAACGTGGCTTCAAACCGGTCCCGAGTGGCGAAGAAAGTGCTGATCAACTACTTTTTCAAGTGGATCCGGATGTGTGGAAATTCAAGTTGGCGGAAGACGACTTACCTGATTCCGATGCGTAAACAGCAATTAATCCCAGAACGAACGTTGAATTGCGGACGAATCACGAGCGAAATTACTCCACGTTGGTCTAGATGTGATAACGAGAAAAACACCCGATTTCCACGGCGTAAATGCAAACTGTTTTCGTAAAAGTGAAATGGAACGCCTTTTTTTTTTTTTCTCATATAGAAAAGGAGAAAAACTTTGGTACAAATGATTTGTCAACCCCTACCAACGGATGTGTTCGGGAGGCTTTTATACGTCTTCCTTTGTACCCCTCCATTAGTGTCTTTCCATCGTAACGCATCAAGATGAAACGGTGCGTTCCAATCGCACCCCATCATGGACATACCAGCTAAAGTACAACATCTCCCACTGAGACATAATGGGCTTGATAGCGCTCTATCAAGAATATAAGACATTCGACATTCATCAACTTTACAAAAAAATTCATACTGGCAAATAAGCCGTGCGACCAGTAAGTATACCTGCACTTGGGAGCTCAAATTATGCACCTGTTAGGGATGACACAATTGTTACAATCCCGAAAAGAAATAAACAATCGATGTCTCACAGTGCCCCAGACATATTTTGTTACATCAATCCAAGTATACATATCCCTTAAAAGCTATACTTGACTATTCTCAAAACACCATGTATTTACAATTATATCCGCAACAACAAATGGCGATACAATTAGTCGACCAGTAAATACATGTGATAGATGTAAAACAACAATAGTCTTCCTTCGCACTCATGTCTCTCTCCATTTCAGAACAACTGCTTTCCTAGACACGTCTCATAGGCCATATCTATTCATGACCGCTCGTAACATGTTAAAGTAACAACATTAATCTTTCACTTCGAGAACATAATCAGAAGTAACATAGGGCACAAAATGAGGTAAATTATAAATTACCTCAAGAGCTCACATGATGAGTAAATATGGATAATTTTACTCATTTTCCCTTATTGGTCGTATAATGCACATGCAGTATGAATTACATGCTATAGTGTATTACTCTTTCTATAAGAACGTATGTCATTTATCAAATATATCTACTATACGGATCTTAACCTAAACATAGTCACGTGCTTCTCACGTACTCATATTTAGCCCGAGTGCTATATCAGCTCGCTTTCTATAGCGTCCAATTAAGTATTCGCATCCGGCATCTTTCAAGTATACATAATTGTGGGAATATCATGTTCGATCTTGTTATAAACAAATCACAAACATCTTCTTGACTCCAATCAAGGCGACATATTTTATGTACCAAACTTGCATTTCAGCATTTATTTGTACATAACGTATCATCTCAACATGCTAACTACAGCACTTGAGGCGATTGCTCGTGTAAGTGAGTTAATTATTGCCTGCTTACATACTTTTCAATAATACATGTATGTTTGTGCTAGTCTCATAGTGGATTTGTACTTATTGATAAAATATCAAGTCATCAATAAACAAACAAGTACAATACATATGTCCATAAATACATAAATCAATAATCATTTACAATAACATATATCACATTCTACGCAATCCTAGTGACATCCTATGGTTCAAAAATATATCTCTAGGAATAACCTTCGTAAATGGATCAACAACCATTCTATTGATTGAAATATATTGTAGAATCACTTCTTTTTGCACTATTATATCTCTTATGAAATTATTCTTTATGTCAATGTGCTTTGTCCTTCCATGATACTTGGGATCCTTCACATAGGCAATGGCTGCTTGACTATCGCAATAAACTATCACCGATCTTGGAATCTCAGTGATAGTGGCTAAATTTTCTAAAAAACGTTTTAGCCTTACTACTTCTTGCACTACAGCAGAACATGCAATAAATTCTACATCCATCGAAGATAAAACCGTGCATGTCTGTTTCTTGCTATTCCAAGAAATCGCGCCGCCATTGAGCAAAAACGCATATCCAGAAGTCGATTTACGCTCATCTAGGTCTCCACCCCAATCAACATCCAAATAGCATAATAGGCATAAATCACTCTCTTGGTAACAAGGTCAATAGTCCATGGTGCCTTTCAAGTATCTCAAGATCCTCTTAACTGCTTTCCAGTGAGCTTCACCGGGATTTGATTGATATCGGCTTACCAATCCCACGGCATAATATATGTCAGGTCTAGTACATATCATAGCATACATCAAACTTCCGACCGCACTAACGTAAGGAATAGTTTCCATCACTTTAATTTCTTCTGAAATTTTAAGACACATCTCAGTACTTAGGCATGCAACAGGGATATCAATGATATTACAATACTGCATATTGAAACATTCAAGAATCTTCATAATATAAGACTATTATGATAAAGTAAGGAGTTTCCTTGATCGATTTCTTTCGATCTTAACTTCTAATATATAAGCAGCTTCTCCCATGTCCTTCATTTCAAAATTAGATGACAACCATTCTTATATGGTGATAACCAAAATCTTGTCATTTCTAGTCAATAGAATATCGTTCACATAAAGTGATAAAATCATAAATTTATCTTCGGACCGCTTGACATATACACAGTGATCTTCCTCGATCATCGTAAAACCAAAAGTGGTTATGGCTCGATGAAAACAAATACCATTGTCTATATGATTGCTTAAGGCCATATATTGAGCGATAAAGCTTGCAAACTTTATGCTCTTGACCTTTAGCTATGAAACCTATCGGTTGTTTCATATAGATTTCCTCATATAATTCTCCATTGAGAAATGCCATCTTTACATCCATCTGATATAATTCAAGGTCCAAATGTGCAATGATAGCTAGAATAAAACGTATTGAGGCAAATCTCACAACTAGTGAAATGATTTTCTCATAGTCTATACCCTCTTATTGAGTATAATATTTCATCATAAGGTGAGCCTTATACTTTTCAATAGATCCATCCGCCCTTCGCTTAATTTTGAAGACCCATTTGTTTCCAATGGCCTTCCGATTTGGTGGTAAATTAACCAAGTCCTAGACATGGTTTGCCCTCATTGACTCCATTTCATCTTCTAAAGTTTTTCTCCATTCTTCCTTATCAGAGGATAAGAGAACCTCTTGAACAGTCTTAGGTTCGGCATCGTCATTCTGAGCAATCATAAATATTTCCCCTTCAATCTCAAAACGACGACGATGAATATTTTTACGATTACTTTTATGCAATTGTATTTCTCTTGAATTCAATTCGTTAGGTGATGCAACACTCCCACTAGGTCTTGCATGTCGAGGTGAATTTTCATTTCCCTCTACAATATCAGTGGGTGTGTTATCAGGATCTTCCATCTTATATAATTGGAAGTCCTTATCAATCTCACATCTA
Organism: Eucalyptus decipiens; assembly: GCA_014182575.1. NCBI lineage: Eukaryota > Viridiplantae > Streptophyta > Magnoliopsida > Myrtales > Myrtaceae > Eucalyptus > Eucalyptus decipiens. Next base: position 18,658,795 of record CM024610.1, read on the forward strand.
CTAGGAAAATCGTTCTCCAAGAACGTGACATCTCGTGACTCCATTTCGGTCACACTTTTATCAGCTTGTTCATCTATAAACACGTACCCTTTGGAGTGTTCATAATATCTTATAAAGATACATTTATTCCCTGTAGGACCTAATTTGCCATATTTATGGGAAGAATCATGAACATAAACTGCACATCCCCATAGACGTAGACTACTCAAATCTGGTTTTCTACCAGTCCATAATTCATAAGGTGTGGAAGTGACAGATTTTGAGAGCACTTGGTTAAGTATATAGGCAGCAGTCAATAATGCATCTTCCCAATAGGAGATAGGTAAATTTGTTTGTGCCATCATAAACTTAACCATTTATAATATAGTTCTATTCCTTTTCTCAGTTATCCCATTTTGTTGTGGAGTACCAGGAATAGTTAATTGTCGTACAATTCCTTTTTCATCACAAAGAGCCTTGAATTGTTCCGATAGATACTTACGTCCATGATCGGTTCTCAATGCCTTTATTGTTTTGTTCAACTGATTCTCTACCATCACTATATATTGTCTAAAGCAGTCTAATACTTCTGACTTATGGGAGATTAGAAAGACATAACTGAAACGTGTGAAGTCATTTATGAAAGTGATGAAATATGAGGCCCCATGCTTCGCCCTCACATTCAAAGGACCACAAATGTCAAAATGTATGAGTTGCAATAGAAATTTAGCTCTAGTACCTTTACCGAATGGTTTTCTAGTTGTTTTTCCCGCTAGACAATGTTCACATACGGATAGACTAACATTAGTGAGTGACCTAAAAGGTATTCTCTAACTAATCTTTGTATTATTTACAATCAAATGTGACATATTCTAGCATGCCAAGTACTTGTATCAATCTCAATATTACTAGAAGATGCAATTAAAGAAAAACAACCATTGACATTAACATTGTACTGATCATAGTTAATGTCTAACACCATAAAACCATTCGATACATGACCTGAACCATAATAAATTGTTCCATACAAAATGTCAACACAATCACCATGGAAATTCAATACATAATCTAAGCTAAGAAAAACAACTACAGAGACTAAGTTTTGTCGAATATTTGGAGCATAAAGGACATCATGTAAGAATAGGTTTCGACCACCACGTAAGATTAATTTACATGTGCCGATACCCTTCACTTCAATTTTTTTAGTTATTCCCAACATATATTTATCTTCTTCTAAGTTGTATCCGACGATACTCCACAAATGCTTCTCGACCTCTAGCTACGTGATCTGTTGCTCTTGAGTCTACAATCCACATTAGATGAGATTAAGCAAGTATCACAGTACTAGAAACAAAAGCATTACTTAAAGTGATGGAGTAATAGGGTACCTCTTTCAGTTCAATGTATTCACGAGCAAGATGACCCATCTTGCCACAATTGTAGCATTTTATTTTGGCATTGTCCTTCTTCCCATCACATTTCTTGCATTGGAAGATCTTAGCCCTCTTAGGTGCCTGATCGGTCTTCTTCTTTTTGTTGTTGAATGAGAATTTCTTTTGCACTTGAAGCCCGAAGTTTTGCGCGAACTCGATTTAGCAACATAAGCATGGGTAGAAGATCTCCTAGCCTCTAAGCGCTCATTCTCTAATTCCAAATGACGCGCAATATCATCAAAAGTGATGATGTTCTCATTATGCGTCATATTGATTTTCATATGCTCCCAATTGTCAGGAAGAGACCATATAACAGCCTGACCTTGCTGTTCATCAGTAAGGGAGTGACCTACCGACTTCAGCTCACGAATCATGTTTGACATCTCCCGAAGATGCTGCCTCATCATTACATTTGGGCGCTTTCGGAATGTGTCAAACTTGATGGTGAGTCTCCTTAACTCAGTGGCAGATATACCCCCAAACTTATCTTTCAAAGCAACCCACATAACTTTAGCTTTGTCATAACTTTCAAACTTACACATGAGATCATCTTACATACAGCTCAGCAACGTGATGCGAGCAATGCTATTTTTTTCTTTTTTCAAGCTTGATTAGCTTCTAGATCTCTCCTGTGTTGAGCTAAAATTACATGCTCAAGTTCATCTATGATATGGTTGAGGGTTTCCAAAACCTCCTGCTCCTCAAAGATGTACTGAACCTTTCGGTGCCAAATATCATAACTGTCACCGTTCAACTTCTCACCCTTATTGAAGTCAGCCACAATTGTCTTGGATGTCGAAGTCATAATCAATTGCTATATCACATTGACATAATAAACGCAGAATCAATACTAGCACACTTTATAGAGTAACACATATTTAATTTATAACAAAGACAAACTAAATTAATAATAATTCAACAAAAGACACATAAGCAAAAGTTCACTATGTTTCCGATCAACTTTTATGTACAATTGTTCTATTATCATTAATTAGTTTAATTTGCGCAAATTTTAAGTTCTAGGTGAGAACTCTTTCGAATTCTACCAACCTACGAACTTTCACCAGGAAAAATAATTACATGACTTCATGTAATATCTACATTTTTCCATTAACACAAAAGCATAACATGATATGAATCAATGTACAAAAACAAAAACAAAAAAAAAACAATCATGCTGCAACTAGAATTGATATCGCAATTCAACATGTAATGGATTTCCTACCATTGTTCGAATTTTCTAGCAACTAGAAAATTGCAAATATATTTATACTATATACATGATATCATCGAATCAATCTCTACACAGCATATATGACATCATTTGCACACAAGTTAGCTACTGTATTTCCTAAACTACAAGAAAATACAAGTTACAAATGAATAAATTATGCATTAAACCCCCAAAAAATACGTGTACATAGGGTTTCTTACGCATTTTCATACATTTATAAAATTCAAAATTAAAAAATAATTATACCAAAGTGTAGAGCACATCCATACAAACCCAACGCCTCCAACCACGCTCTAATTGGAGCTTGCACGTGCCCTCACGCGCTACCTGAGTGCACGGCGCGTGTGGCGCATGCGCCAGCAAGCCAAACGACTCTTGGCCGGTCCGACTATCCGACCGGTTCGACTGGTCCAACCGGTGACCGGTCCGACTGGTTCGACCGCTGACCGGTCTGACTGGTTCGATCGCTGATCGGTCCGACCGTTGACCAGTCAACGGTCAATGGGTCGGGTTGGGTCGGGTCTCTGGTCAGGTCGATGGGTCCGGTCGGGTCGCCGGTCGGCACTGCTGTCAACGATAAGGTCATCCAAGCGGTTACCGACTGTTGGATGACGTTATCTCTGACATAAGCACGCATCTCTTCGCCGACGTCAGCGCGTGACATCACGCGCCTGTTCACTGGCGTCCCATTACGTTCGGCGCGTGAGGCCCACGCGCAACAACTTCTGGCCGCGCATGTGGGCGCATCCGGTCTTGTCCGGTCGCGCTCGAAACATTGTTGGACTCGTCTTGACAAGTACTTTCATCCCATATATTCAAAAGTTGATTTTGGCCAAAATAATATTTCGAAAATTGGCCAAAACCGCACGGATGCACGCAACCCCGAACCCGTTCTTCGCTTTGGTTCGATTTTTTCGACGATTCACATATCAATTTCAATTAATAAACATCCAACCAGTGTATATATCATACTCTTGATCCCGATATCAAATGATGAACTGGAAAATTTGATGAAAAAATAAGGCAGAGACCACGAACGGGCTCTGATACCAATGTGGGAATTCAAGTCAGCGGAAGACGACTTACCTGATTCCGATCGCAAACAGCAATTAACCCCGGAACGAACATTGAATTGCGGACAAATCACGAGCGAAATTACTCCACGTTGGTCTGAATGCGATCACGAGGAAAGCATCCGATTTCCACGGCGTAAATGCAAATTGTTTTCGTAAAAGTGAAATGGAACACCTTATTTTTTTTTTTCAAATGGAAAAGGAGAGAAACTTTTGTACAAATGATTTGCCAACCCCTACCAACGGGTGTGTTCGGGAGGCTTTTATACGTCTCCCTTTGTACCCCTCCATTAGTGTTTTTCCATCGTAACGCATCGAGATGAAACGGTGCGTTCCAATCGCATTCCATCATGTACGTATCAACTAAAGTACAACAGGATGTTTGCTAGGCAGCCCGAATGTTGTCTTCAAGATCTCACGGAAAAGTCTCATCGAAGTTGGGATTACTTACGAGATTTAGCGATCGCAATTTGGGTTATGCTTTTTCTATCATGATGCTACAAGAGCAGATCTAATTTGCAAACGGATAAGAGTCATTTTTGACATTGGCCATGCATTCATGTGCGCACTAAACTAAAGGGGTATGATTGGAAAGTGTGATCAACAGTGATGACTTCAAGTAAAAAAAAAAAACTTATAATTCAATGAATTGATACCCTTTTATTTGAATGGTCCTTGAATTTGTGCTCATTTTTCAATTTGATCCCTTACAAATTTAATGGACTAAACAAGTGAGTTTTAGTCCAAAGATCCAATCTAGTAGTCAGTTGGACCTAATATTTCTTGTACAACTACAACAAATCAAATGGTTATTTCTCATCTCAATTATTCTTCTTTCAATCTTTGAAAACTATTAAGATGAAAGAACCTACCACACCTAAGAGAGATATGTAACTAATCAACTAACAGCCACAATAGCAAATATAAGCATAAAGAGAGGATTTAGAGAGAGCAATAACACCAACCAAGATCCACGTGGAAAATCATTTCCATGTGAAAGAAAAAATAAAAACTCAACTCACAATTGCATCCATTAATCAACTTCAATCAAGAAAGCATAGTCCAAGCATGGGAAAAGTACCAAATAAGTCCTAAATCTATTGTATTAGTACTAATTCAGTCATAAACTTTTCAATTATATCAATTTAATTCTAAACATTTTCATATTGATACCAATTCAATCCATCTGGCCAATATTGACTAGCGGACGCTAACATGGATCTTGGCGGTAGCCAGTCGAAGGATGACGTGACAATTATTTTAATAATCTTTATTTTTCAAATTTTTTTATTAATTTTTTTCTTTTATCTTTCCTTTTCTTTTCTCCCTTCTTCCTTCTTGGACTTTCAGTGGCTAGAGAGCCTCTGGCAAGGGTCACAGCCCTCGCTCGGCCTTGCTTGCAGCCTCAAGTGAGACTCCCGAGCCTCACTAGAGGCTCGCTGGCCACTGAAAGTCCAAGGAGGAAGAAGGGAGAAAACAAAAGGAAAAATAAAAGAAAAAAATTAATAAAAATTTAAAAATGAAAAAATTGCTATGTCAACATCCAGCCACTAGCTAACGTCCACGTCAGTGCCCGATACAGGCCGATGTCCACATTAGCACCAGCTGGGCAAAATTGGCTGAATGGATTAAATTTGTAAAAATGTGAAAATATTTAGAACTAAATTGGTCCAATTAAAAATTTTATGATTGAATTGGTACTAATGTAATAGGTTTAAAACTTTTTTAGTACTTCTTCTTTCTACGAGTTATGACACCTCCAACTACAAATTAATTACAAAACATGTGACAACCAATCTCTCCAAAGTAAACATATAACAAAAAAAATCTCGAATTAGTTCCCTACAATATATTTACCCCAAACTAATTTTTGTCATACAAAAATTTCAAACTGGTATTCCTAACCCAAATCTATCCTATGTTAAATGCATATGTGTTAACACATCTAGATTTTCCACGTTTGATTTGTCATTTTTCATGTCAGATCCATCTTGTAGTTGTTTGCGATGAGTATATACATATATATTTTAACATGATATTGGGTCAAGGATGAGGGATACCACTTTGAGTTTTTTTGCAAGACGAAAATTAGTTTAGGATAAATGTGTCATGAGTGCAAATCTGGGTATTTTTGTGAGATGAAAATTAGCTTAAAAATAAATGTGTCATAATAATACAAATTTGACTAATTTTGGATAAATGTGACATGAGATATTAGCTTGTGATTTTTAATTGCATTAACCCATTTTGACTAATTTGAGATAAATGTGTCATGAGAATATTAGTTTGCAGTTTTGTTAATTGCATTAATTCTCTTTTTACCAACATCCATCGTATGATGAGTAATATTTGGGAAGAAGGCCATTTTGCCTGATAAGTAATTATTAAATAAAGCAGCATGGTGAATGACACAACATTCCGTGAATGAGTTGACCAGAACATCTTGCTCATATCATGATACAAATATATCACATACACGTAATCTTTTATTGTCGATTTGACAAAATTATGAGAAATCTCCGACGAAGTTGGGAAACGTATAAAATCATTTCAAATTATTCTAATATTAAAACATTATTCAAAGTAATGAATTATTAAATTATTTAATATGAAATAATACAATTATAAACGACTTTAAGTTTTCAAAATGAGCCTTTTGAGTAAGCACACAAGTTGGTATCAATCTTTATCCGAGCACACGGGCTGGGCAATTTCTAAATGGCATCAGGTTAGGACCCGTCTAGTAGATGTGCCATTTGTGGATGGACTAGGCCTATACCCAATTCAACAATGGCGGGGACTAATCTTTGAGATAAGTGGGCTCCAACAAGATGATACTCCTAGAAGTCTTCTAGGATGGCGTAGGAGATAGGAATAAATTGAGCCATACATTCAATAGGAGAGTGCCACTGTCGATGCAAGTGAATAGTAACAAGAATATCAGCGGTTTCGATGCGGGAGTTTGTGAGTTGTCACGCTCTTAAGTTTCATATCAGTTGGCAATGCCTTGTGATATTATTCAGAGCGAACATCCGCCTCCAATCAAAGTATTTCATTTTAGAATTTATCCCACATGGATTGGACCTTGTCATTAGAATAATATCTTGAATAGTGAAAGTTTAAATTAGAATCAATAGCTTAAAAAAAAAAAAAACTTGTGTCCATCGATATGGAAAAAACATGGCAAAATGGTCATTTTGCTACATCTACCTTAATTTTTTATTACATTTTTTAAGAGATGTTGGGATGAGCACGATATGATTGCGGCTCATTCATACACACAAATATAAAAAGTAGTATGCAAGTTTGAGGTCACGCACGATTTATTAGGACTAATTGATTCCCGATCTGGTCAAGTTCTGAGGTGGAATCGGGAACTAGACTGAGAGGACCGGTTCCTAGATTTTTGGATCGAGAACTAGACTAACTAGTCTTGGAATCGGGAATAGACCGACCAACCGGTCTGGTCCGGTTCGGTGCAACCGGTAATTTCTCTAGAGACAAAAAATAGAAACATTACGCCTACTTGCAATGGCGGAAAGATTCGTGGCACTCTTGTTTGTTCATGACGGTCTTTCCCTTATACTTGTGCGTGAGCTCATCATTACAGCATCCAACAAGCAGGCTAAGTATTAGGAAACCTACAAAACATACAAATCGAGGGAAGAACTTATGAACTGGGAAGACATTTGTAAAGGACCCAGAAGCATAAGAGCACAAGACCACAAGACGGGTCCCGGTAGGCTAAGCTATCAAACTTCTTCCATGTCAAGAACACCCAGTTACACTCCACACTCAGACCATGAACTGTGATCTGACAGCCCATTTTAAAAGACCCTACGAGACTACGAAAAACAAGCCAAGAAGCGGAACATGTGCAGAGGTGATGAATAAACTCATGGGACACCGCGGCAAATGGGTACGAGCCAATGGGAAAGTACGTCAGGAAACGCACGAGTACGTCTACACGCGGAACGGAGACACACAGAGAGAGGGAGGGGGGAAGTACAGCTTCTTGGCTTGCTCAAGGGAATGGGCGTGGCTGTAGTGGAAGAGATTGTAGATGCCGTCGGTGTAGACTCGGATGATTTGCGAGCTCTGAGGACTCTTGCTGCCCTCCACACCCACCCCCGCCCTAGCCCTAGCCCTAGCCCTAGCCTAGCCCTAGCCCTTCCCCCGCCTTCTTCTTGCTCCGTCCCTACTCGGCCCAGCCTCAGGAGGGGTCCGACCACAATGACTCCAATTCCATCTTCAAAAATCAAGCTTAAAGCTTCGGGTTTTTCAGTGTTTTTTTTTTTTTTTTTTTTTTAGCTTGTGTTCATTGGAAGGGAGGGCAAAGCTAAAAGGGGAGGTGGGAAAAGCAAAATTTAAAAAGGGCAGGAGGGTTTTTCTTGCCTTTTTTTTTTTTTTAAAACATCAACCAGCCCGGTCCGATTGGTTTGATTCCCACCTTAGAAATGGGAACCAGATTGTGAACACCCCAGAACCGACCAATCGAGCTGGTCCATGCAGTTGCCGGTTCGGGTAGTTCCTAGTGCACACCCCTACGATTTATCTATCGAGTAAACAACTGAAAAATGAGCAATGTGAAATAAAATATATTTCCAACACTAGAGAGAGGGGCCCCTCCTCAAGTTCAGTATAATTATATGAGGTTAGGCGCTATCTAGCCAGGACGAACTTTGTTATGAGAGAAAAGAGTTGTTAAACTGTCAATGTCGAAAAACCAAATCATTATTCTTCAAGCTTTCCCTAAAATATTTCTTATCCAATGCACCATTACCATGACATAAGCAATGACAGTGCATGCCTTACCTTGTTTTTTATTTTTTCACAAGACAAGGTGTATAAAAATATCCACTTGATCCATTATAAATCACAAATAAACACAAAACACCCCATTGACGTCCATCGTTACCTATTTTATTCCTGTCAATTTTTGGTTAAAAATGAACATATCTAATCTCTATGTAGGTCTCAAACATTATGCAAACTTGTTCTTTTCAGAAAGATAAATCAGTCATCCATGCTCCTGGGCATGTTGGCATATAATTGGAGACATGTTGCTGGTTTTGGCATCCACATTCCTGGGCATGTGTTTATGGGTAATTGGGAAGAGAGCTAGCTAGTGTTTGTATTGGTTGTCCATATATTTTTCTTGCTTAATCGGGACAACTGTTTCTTCCAACTTATAGAAAGTTTTTCATGGTACTCATACGACTTGTGGTTGGTCGATGCTTTTCTGGGATTCCACCTTTTGTCCCCCACTCTCTTCTGCAGCACATTAAACAGTTTCTTGATGCGTCTTCCCATGTGCAGGAAGCAGATCAACGCCTACTGTCTCTAAAACCAAAAACCTTAAACAATGCTCTTTTTCAGGAACCCAACCCTAATTCGCTGCAGCTTGGCTTTTTATCACCACACCAAGAATCATGTCTCGGTTTTCTCACAGTTTCCTCTTTTTTATAATGGCAATCATGAATAACTAGGCAGTCAGCGTACGGTGATTGAATACTTCAAAGTTGTTGGTTCAAATCCTAACTCAAACAGATCTAGTTAACAGTCTCTCTCTAGTCAATACCTGGTAACTAGAACAAAGAAATAGCTTGTTGATAAGTTCAAAATAACCCCACCTATATGTACTGAGTATACTCAAGTTTAAAAATGTCATGACCCAAGTTTCAGAACAAGTCTGGCCTGAAGGAGATGTGAAAAACTTAAAAGACCCGATTCCCCAATTAAGATATATGTTACTGAAGTTGCAGGACTTAATAAGTCGCTGAAGTAGAATACCATTCATTGGTAGTTCAATTGAGATACACAAATGGAGCATTAGTTGTTTCTTTGTTCATGAATCCATTGGGAAGGAAATGTGTGAGCTTTTAAGCTGAGCATCATTACTTGAGGATATCCAACTGATGGAATACACAAAAAATTTCTCTCTTGACTTTCTATCTCTCCTCTCTTTTCTTCCCTACTCTTCTCACCTTAATCTGATTTCCTTCTCTCCTCACCTTGTTTTGATTAACATCTTGATTCTCATCCCATTATCAATTAGGATCATTTCACAATACCAGGTGGAAAGTAAGAAAGGGAATCCGGGTCATAGTAGTTGAAGATAATTGATCACAGAAAATCTGGAGTATGCATCTATTATTTATCTCTACTAAGGACAAACTTTTCCAAATTTCTATGATACTTTCATATGTTTATCAGATAAAAGTTCAGATAAAAGTGAAACATGAAAGCTGATTCGCTAACCTTGTCTTTCCTCTTCTAGTGAACTGTGAACCAGTAAATCCTCTCATCTCCCTGTGCTTTCCTCAAATTGAAATTAGGAAATCAAGAGTTCCATTTAGAATTCTGATTTCAGACCGCAAGTGCTCAGATTCTTGACTTGATTACGAAAAATTCCAGTGAATTAGGTGAACATTGCCCTACATAACTCTTGGCTGAATGCTATGCAGATAAATCTGGAAAACAAAAACAATACTAAAGCGTCTGAAATAAAAAGCCCAGATATGAAAAATTACCTCCATGAATGTCATCATGATTAAAGCTAGAAACTTGATAAATATGGCTTGCCCTAATACCTTCCCTCATATTCTCAACATGGCCTTGAGATTCATTTATCACTCCTTTCATCATACCAGAAGTTTGCCAAGGTGAAGGTCGAAGCCTGATTGTTCCTAAATTGTTAAGAGTATTTCTACATGACAAAGATTGCTCAACACCATTTGATTTGCTACTGTTCGGTGTTGTTCATTGCCTTGTCTTGATTAGCCTTTTCTCCTTCTAATTCCCTATATCTATGCAAATACCTTCTTAGCATACCAGCATAATCATCGAAACCCAGTGTCTCCATAGCGCAGCAAATATCATCGCCGTTCACAGTCTTCCTCCTCTCCCTCCGGCACTTCTCGGACGCTTCACTGGTCACGAAGCCGATGAACTCTGAGACACAGTCTTGCATCATTTCTTTCGCTTCCTTTGAGATTTTTGCGTTGGGAGGGACGATTTGCTTCATGATCCGCCCCACGTTGGCTATTGGGAGTAGCCTGTCTTGCTCCTTGATGCTTCCATCGTCGGCACCAATGTTATCCACCATTTCTAGCGGTTCACACACGAAAGTACAAGATCCTTGTGGAATTTAGACTCTGTCTTCAAATGACAAAGGGCTATCTTCTAAGGTATATAAATGCACGAAGTTAGGCATCCGACTTGATATACGCATTTAACTTATGATTTTATGTCTAGTCCATTTTGGCATGCGATGACGACAGACAGATCGACACAAATGGTGGGTCTTTTGTCACAAGCTCAATCTACTGGCCAGATAAACATGGTAGACACCATGGAGTCGAAAATTCTAATTATAAAGTTGATAGTGATTTCACAGCATATTGGTTGTCTTTGCTCTGTAAGTACTAGTGAAAAAAAAGAAAATAGCAATGTACTTTCTTCAGTGTATTTAACACCTCTTAGTCCTCTACTTATAAGTGGAGGATGAGACAGAATCTGGAATCAATTTCTTAAGTTTTAGGCTTCATGTATTCTTGTCGATTTGGTGAGTTTTGAGGTAGACAACAAACCCCAGCATTAGTCCTTTTTTCTCTACAAATGAGCTTACTCCGAGTAAGTAATTTGATTAGTGATAAAAGCTTAAGTTGGTGATTATTTGCAATCCACCCAAATTTTTTTTTCTGTTCATTCAACCAGTGATTATTCTGATTAACCAATAAGTCAATAATTGCATGACATTTACTCTAGCTTCCTTCATTGAATATGGCATCAAAGCCATAAGAACACTTTAAATTGCATGAAATTTTGAGGGTTTTGGGGTTTGAATCCTTGAGATCGTGTAGTTAATGACAATTAGATCAGCATCAAGTGCAACTTAAGTGTCTCCTTTATATTGAGAAGATATGGCAAGTTGAAGGGGGTCTTTTAGTTATATATATTCTTCACTTGGCAAGTATGTTCATCAAGTTTATTCAATCAGTATTTCTAATTAATTAAAAAGAAGCAAAAATGTGATTAGCTGCTAGCCTGCCTGTCTCTCATGTTGATACAGCATTTCGCATTTTTATTTTGTGATATTTAATCTGCTTGTTCCTAAGTCAGTTAGGTAACCCAATAAATTGGGTGACCGCTTAATAGTTTGTGTTCCTTTTTGAGTTGAACTTTTGTGATTTCTAGATAGAAAAATTTATGGTGTGAAATTGAAGGTCACACGAATTTTGTTGTTGTCATCTCTCACTATCAGATCAGTTACTTCTTGGTTCTCATGATTCAGGATGCTCTTTATCTGTTCTAAATGATATTTCACAGTGACATTGCGTTCCCATTTATAGCAAAGCCTTACTGCCCCTGTTAAGCATGAAGAGATTAAGCAGGTTTTGTGGTCCACGAATGGGGATAAACACTAGGATCAGATGGCTTTTTGGTCTCATCTTATGCTTTTGCTTGGATTGTTATTAGTAAAAAGGGCTGTGATGCAATGTTTCTTCCTTTCCTCTTTGAAGCTATTGAAGAAAATAAATGCAACAGCTATTTCTCTTGTTAAATCAGCAACTGCTTCTACAATTTGCTGGTTTTAGGCCTATATCTTGATGCACTGTTTTGCATAAATGAGTTACTAAGATCCTAGCTTGCAGATTGAGTAAACTTTCCCCATTTCAGTAGCATGAATCATAGGGATGGTACATCCCCAAGGTGCTTGATTGAGACTGATTAAAGCTTTTGACTTATTGAATTGGGATTTCCTTCTAAAGATTATGCAAGCAATTGGTGTGCCTGTTTCTATCCTGACTTGGATCAAGATGTGCATTATTTCTCCCTCTTTCTCCATTAATGTCAATGGTTCTCAAGGTTTTTCTGCGGGTAAAAGAGGGTGTCCTTCCCCTTATCTATTGTGCTCGCTATGGAGGTTCTTTCAAGAATGCTTAATGTGGCTGCAATAAGGTAGACCGACAAAGACAAGAGTTTTGTTGGTAGTATCAAAGAATACCTAATCCTAATGGCTTTTCTCTTGCACGCAGATAGAAGATTATCATTTATACAGGCTATAACTAAAATGATATGAAACAAATTTCAGTTTCTTTTTGTTGTTAGGAAAAGTGATCTCAAAGTAAGATGTTGGGAAAATGAACTCTGTAGATTGAGCACAAGCCACCACTTCGTTCCATCTCTATGCATCTCCCAAAAATATACACCAGCTAACAGAAACTATAGAGCATCCACAAGGTACCTTTCTTTGTCCCTCATGAGATCTTAACCCAACTTTTCCCATACTGTTGTTAATTTCTGCACTCTATCTGGAGCTTATTATATTCATTGCTATCTACAGAGGATCGAGGTAAACTACCTTGTGTCATTTCACATGAGCTGCACAACAGCAGCGACCTGTAAGGCACCATTTTGAAGGAGATGGGGGAGCTCATCAAATAAGAGTGCTGTTCGCCAACCCCATCCTTTTGGAGCCTTTGGCAAAAGAGTGCCCCTGTTTAAAACTTATGAAGACCATGAATTATCTTTTTGATGGACAGATCAGCTGAATTACAAGGATATAGTGACACAGAAGTTAACAAGCTATACAGTGACCGCGTAATATATTCAAATGATATTTGACCTTTTAAATAGCTGTTTTTGAATTAGAACCCTACCTGATACCAATCAGTGACCTTTTCATGAGTGTCTACATACACATGAACTTGCCAGAGAGAAGTTGTAAAGGCAAAATGAGTTTGAATTGAGAATTAAATATAGCAGTCAGTTGTAACTTCCCATTAATTTCCCTTCATTTCAAATGAACTTTAGAGAGTAACACGCACATGAAACCCACACTGAGCTAATATAAAGAATCATCCATCCACATCAAAACACAAGTAAATACTCTCATACTCAAACTAAGCAATGAAAAAACTGACCTTTCCAAGGAATCAGGGCATTCAGCCTTCCGTCGATGAATCCTGTTGCAATTGGGAACCAGTAGATTCAGCGTATTGTCTTGGGGTTCATGCCTGATTCTAAAAAAAATTTATCTTAAAAGTATGGCTTGACAAAGAAAATACATACCGAGTGTTCTGCACTCTTGAGGGTCTTCATCATTAAAAGCTTGGACACTCACCTATATATTCGAGAATTGTGTAGATACCATTTTGCATCAGAACTTTTGAAGAACATAGTAAGCCATCTAAATTGGGTAAACTTAGAAACATATGACTATGATCTACCTTTCATAATGAACCTGCATAAGATAATTCTGCCGAGTGCTTGACTTAGCCATCACTGAGCCTGTGAACATCCACAAATTCGACCCTGCACAACAAAATCAGACCCAGCACATGGATGAGATAGAATTTCAATTTACTGTTCTTTTCAAGAATGGAAACTCAAAGATAGTTCCAGAAAATTATAAAGCAATCAGGACTGACAGTGGACAAAACCAAGCAATAGTCTGCAAAAACCAACTTCCACCAGAAACTAAGCATAAGTTGCATGAAGTCCTCTACATATTATATCCTGCGCTTGCCCCAGATGAACTACTGTCTCATGGGACAAAAATGAAACATCAGACTAAAGGATAAATCAATCTTATTTATGTAAATTATATATAGAGAATTCGAAAATGAATTTAAGTAATAGTTTCATCCAAGTAGCTAGCCAGAGAAATTCTGAAACCATAAAAGTAAAGCCTTCAGCATTCTCCCGGTCCGTCTTTTAAACAGTTTGTACAATAAGAAAGCAGCAGCTTACCCAAAACAGAAAGGAGGAAAATAACCAAGAGGGCTTTTCATATCCAAAGAGATGGAGGAACCACTAGTACTATCCCATTGAATTCCAACATCATCACCGGTATGATCAAGCATCTGCACAGGGACGGCATTTCCACTTGGTCCCCCGACAGAAGTTTCAGACAATTTAGTCCGGAGATCTGTCTCATAACCTCTTGCGGTTAGATCTCCGTGGTTATTAGCTGCATTACTTCCTTCCTGGCTTAGCCCAAACAGAGCTGTCAACCCATCTCCATCTCCCAACAAATCACCACCCTGGTCACCTCTGGCTTCTGAAGCATCATTACCAAGAGCTTGTGGGCAATTTATGTTGGTGACACCAAAAGGCATGTGCGAAAAGACACAGCGTATTGGTGGCTAAGTATCTACCGGTGCAAACGTATTTCCATGCCCAATACCACCCAACCCATCTACGGGTCCACTGACATGCACACGTACTCGCCTAAATAAACCATTACCATCACCTTGAGCAGGTTCAGTGACAAATACACTTCCTATGTTGTTTGGATTGTTCTGATCTTGCTCTTGGATGCAGTAACCAGTCGCAGATACCCCATGAGAATATCCAAATGGCTGTCTACAGGCACACAAAATATTCAAAAGACAGCAGTTCTTGCAAGAATCAGCACCGATTCCTTGAACCCATCAGCTTAGAAGCATCTAGATAATAGCCATTTAATCAATCATCTCAAATAACCAAGGAAGCAACAATAAAAGGCAACACTTCCTAATATTTCATTACAAAAGTTGCTCCCACAAAGCTCTATTCTAGCATTCAGCATCGCACCCACACTTTGACGATCCTGAAGATCTTTCCAAATCAATAATCGAACGATTGAAATTCAATTAAGGATGCATTCTAAGTAGCTAATAAACATGGCATAGTGAAATTGCTGAAACTTGACTTGAAGCCTAAAATGTTCATCCTCAACTTTTAGTTACAAAGTGCAGCAACATGCAAGAAGGAAAGAGAGATCTGAGCAAAGAACCTGCATGCAACCATAGGCCACTATCGTTCACAGCTTTGCACGGAAAACCCAGTTCTTTCTAGCTGCTTTTTTCACGTTGACAAGAGCTTCAAAAGACACGTTGCAATATAAAAGAGAACCAACCACCTTCGAATATATCGACGAACGGCATCATAATCCTCCCCGCCAATTCCACAGTTCTCTGCTGCACAATTTTTAACCTGCCAGTCTTCCCACGACACAACCCTGCCTCCCGATGAAAGAGTAAGGCATGCCAGATTTTCCCCAGTCATTTGGCATGATGATCCCATTAACAGGAAGAGGTAGAGTTCATCATAGAACGAAAATATACACCCGATGAGGATCGAGGCGCAGCAGAACCGATGGTCTTACCCTTTTTTTAAGTTCTTATCTTTTTTTCCTTCTCTTAAGTTTTTTTTCCTTTTAAGTTTTTGAGTTTTTCTGATGTAACGCTTGGTAGACGCCACATGGACGCCATATGTCACGTCAACGTTTTCACTAATCAAATTAAACGAAGTTAACAAGAGATTTTATTGTAACAAATTTTAAAATTTAATTACACTTTTAAAAAAAATTAGTATTTAATTACATTTTTATAATAAAATTTTAAATTTTAATTGTACTTTTTAGAATAATTTAATATTCAATTACATTTTTACGATAAATTTTAAATTTTCTAATGTATTTATCTCATTTTTTAAAGTGTATGTTGACGTGACATCCACTATATACCTCGTTAGAAAACAAACAGAAAATTTGAAAAGACAAAATGAAAATTGAACTATCGCGTGCTGTTGTTCAACCTCATTCATCTTCTACTTTTCAAACTAAAAAAAAAAATGATAATGACTCAAAGCTCCACAGAAATGAGCCAACAAAATAGAAAGACGCAAGTAAATAACTTGCTGATCCCATTATCTGTATCTTGGGCCGTGTGAGCTCGAGAGGCCAACAGCCATGGCTGCCGTTCGAGCTCACACTATGAGCTTCGAGCTCGAGAAGATGCCACCACGGCTTGTAGAGCCCGAAGGTCGAGAGGTCATGGAAGAGCTCAACTGAAGAAAAAAAGGTTCGACTAAGGAAGAATATATGTCACATTAGCGCTTCTCTTTTTAAAAAATTATAAAAATCGCCACATTCACGTCAATAAGTTTTCAACCTATTACACGAGTGCTAATTTAACCATAAAGTTTTCGGTTTTGCCAATTTAGAACCTAAACCTTTGTATAAAATTCCAACGTAATCCTTCCGATTAATTTTCGACGAAAGTTAATGACATGACGTAGTCCTTCTATAAAAGAAAATTGACCAAAATGACAATATTTGAATTTTTGGCAAAGGTTTAGAATTAAATAGGCAGAGTTTGAAATATTATGACAGAATTAATATCCATATAACAAATTTAGAACTCATTGGACAATTTCCTCTCAAATTGCATAGAGTTGACAGGGGGATTTGGATGCATCAATTTGATAAGTTTGGCTTTGATTGAACTTTCCAAAATTTGATAATTCAATTACACTTTCTCGAAAAGTTTGAAACTTCTAATGTACTTATCCCTTCAATTTTTTATTTTTTTATTATAAACATGGCAAAAGCACAAGCTCTAGCTATTCACACTCAGCTGTGTAGACAAAATGTGCAAGCATTAAGAGATCCTAACTTTCCAGCACCAAGGACAGACAAATTACATTGTCCTGGACGCCGCCACCAGAGGGATCTCGAACTTGTTCCCCTGCCATTGCAGGAGAAGAGGTCACTCGATCTGGACAATCATCCAGAACATGTCATGCCAGATATCTGAACAAATTGGGGTTGTCTTTGTCTCTCTCCAAATAGTCTCGCGTGATCAAGTCCTCAATCCTTTTCTTGATAGCCTTGAAATCAGGCTGCAATAAAACAAAATCAGTTGATAAAAACTGAAAGAACCAGGATGAAGGTATTGAGTCAACACAGCGTCTAATAAAGACCTTAAACATGCGACCCAACTGCTCAACACACTCCATGACCAACTGCTGATGACCCAAAACCTTTCGACTCTTCATGATACGCACAATTGAGGCATCGATTGCATATCTCCGATCCTTATCAACATCTTCTATCACTTTCTTCTTCTCATCCACAGGAGGAAGAGGAATCTGCATGTTGGGAAATATTAAAACAAGACTGCACTGATAAATTAGGGGAGAAAAACTAAAACAGGATTGCAATGTAGAAAGACAAGGTCAGACAATTCAGGACAATTCAAAAACATTCGGTTATACCTTGATCCTCTGCATTTTGTCAGTGAACTTGGAGTTGAACTCAAAGTGATCAGTGGGAGCAATGTTTTTTGTGTTTGGTTCTTTGTTAAGGATCTTGTACTTGGCACATGATAAGGAGTGGAGAAGCCTCACAACATTATCATCAGTCAAATTCAACTGGGTCATTATCTCTGAGTAACTCAGTCTATCAGAAGAGTTGAATAACAACAGAGCTGAGGCCTACAAAGCAATAAAGAGGGGATAAAAAGCTTTCAAGTGAAAAAATACATAATGCAAAATAACAAATCCCAAAAAGTCTACCAGATCTCAAAATTGATAATAAAAAAAGTTCAAAGAACATATTACCTGATATGTTGTCACTATCAACTCCATGGTTTTTGGCTCAAATTTACCAATAATATTACACGTCCCTAATGAATAAATCCATGTTAGCTTTCGATGCTTTGTTTTTGTCTGGTAGAATTCCCTGAAAACTTCAACACACTTTACCTGAAACAACCAAAAATTAACAATAACTTTTAAGTCAGAGTGAAGTAATAAATTTCAACTATCAGAAATGGCCTACGAACATCAAACAAAACTTCAAATTTTATATCTTGGCAAAATTCTGCAAGTACCATTTCTGCTGGAAGGTTCAAATCAAAGGACTTGTAACTTGGCCAAAAACCAGTAGTCAGAACCGTGACTGTCAAGTCAATGCCAGGATTTGCATTTGGATTATTACTGAGATACTCTTCAAAACTAGTTTGGTTTTCCTTGGCTAATGTCAAATCCGTAACCTGGAACACAGGAAAGTGAATTAGGAGCATATTGCCACAGGTGAAACTAGTTCTTAAGAAAGAAATCTAGCAACACCAACCATCCTTTCCATCTTTGATGTGAACTGACCACCACATTGCTGCTTCAATTTTGTCAGGATACTTCTCTCATGGTCATCATTGGCACTCTCAAAGAGAAGTCGTCTAGCAAGCTTCTTCCTGCCAGTTTTGATGATTATTAGTAAGCAGTTTGATGGCATCACCAAGCCTCAATTATAATGGATTACGACCACAAATGGATCCACATAACAGACCCCACTTAGTGGATGAGGCATTTGTTTCCAAAAATTGATATGGCTAAGTTTCATATTCTAATGCATGGAAATTTTATTTGCAGACATGATTAACATGCTTGATATATATTCTCAGAGTCACTATAAATTGATTACAAAAATGATCTCATTTTTCTTTTACTACAGAGTACAGAAGAGAGATGTTAAATAATATATAAGGCAAATCAATCTTGAGAACATACGTTCTTCATCTTGACTATCATTGGCATAAAGACAAGCACAGTAGCCTCAGTAAACTTGCACCCATTACTCAAGGGTCTAGCATCCTATGAAATTACAGTATTCAAGAAACTGATAGAACTAGTTTTGACGTATCTTAAATAATAGGTAGAAAACTAGTAAGCCCAATTTCAATATATCATGAACTATCTTATATACATGCTTGAAATTACAGTATTCAAGCCTCAATTATAATGGATGACAACCACAATGGAATATTAAATGGATACACATAAACAGTAGTGGATGAGGCATTTGTTTCCAAAAATTGATATGGCTAAGTTTCATATTCTAATGCATGGAAATTTTATTTGCAGACATGATTAACATGCTTAATATATATTCTCAGAGTTACTGTAAATTGATTATGGAAATGAGCTCATTTTTCTTTTACTATAGTGTACAGAAGAGAAATGTTAATCAATCTTGAGAATATAGGTTCTTCATCTTGAAGATCATTGACATAAAGACTAGCACAGTTCCCTCAGTAAACCTGCACCCATTACTCAAGGGTCTAGTATCCTATGATATTGAAGTATTCAAGAAACTGATAGAACTAGTTCTGATGTATCTAAATAATTAGGTAGAAAACTAGTAAGCCTAATTTCAATATATCACGAACTATCTTTTATACAGTATTACAGTGGATACTGTGACATAAAAGATTTTGTTGAATTTATATTCAACAATATTATCAGTAGGCTATGCACCCGTGAATAAACCTTCAATACCAAAAATATTACCTATAGAACTCAGAAAAAAGATCCTTGTCACTGATATATGAGAGCAGCTTTACTACCTGCAAAAGGTACAATAACCACCTGTGATACTTAAAAATTGATGCTAGACTACATTACAAAAATTAATGTCCAAACAACAGACCTTCTCAAGCATTTCTTCAGTGGCTTCATCGCCCAATTTTTCACTACTTCCCTTCTTAAGTATATCATCACAAAAAGTAGCCAATAGCTCTGCAATTGAGCTTCTGCCGACACCCTTGTTGCAAAGGGCCTCAAAAGCCTCCTTAAATGCCTGTCAAGAGGAACATCCAAATGAGTATATATCTCATGTAGCTTTTTGAAATCACTTCACAAGATGTGAACCTTATGGAGAAGGATGTGGTTCTGGAAACGTCCATTCACATATGCCACATACTTATCATGCAGCTCAATCAATTTCCTCACAAAAACCTGCCAACAATGAGCTGAATCATTGATCCTAAACAGACCAACAAAATTTTATCTACTTATGGAGAAGTAAAGATCGATTGCATTACCAGTTGCTGCAAGCCTACATCCTTCTTATTGGCCTGTGAAAAGGAATGAAGGGACTAATTGCTTGCTTCATAAAATGTTACAGGTCAAAACAAAGAGACGCATATTTTTGATAGATGTGCAAACCACACACTATAACTACAGAGTGATAAGGATGACGAGTCCCAAAAGTTGAGTTGGATTCAGATTGGTGGAAAATAAATTAACACACAAAAGGTAACTTGTCGAAGAGTAAATTCGTTTATGAAATCCTAAAGCAAGTAAGCATCGCAGGACAATTTCCAAAGCATCATACTAAAAAAAAATTGCACCATATAATTTAAACTAATGGATAGCTAGAGCTTCAATAAACTCCTTATGATATCTGTTCAAGAGAAGACTACAACTGTACATGTAGACCTTTCGAAAATCCTGTCAAATGTTTCATCGATAGTGGTTCATTACCGTACATAATAGCAGTACAGGCATGAGTAGGCAATAAGCCAGTTCTCCTGGTAGACAGTATGGCAATTGCAATCATAGTTGAATGATTGAATAACTACTTCAGATCGCGGTTCACATAGGCCCCACTGCTAAAACAATAACATAACAGTGTATATGCGTCGGCTATCTATGCTAACATGTATACTTGGAATATGTATGGCATATCTAATGGTCAGATCTTGGAATGTATGGCATATCTAGTGGTCACTAGTGTGATTTACATCTTTCTGAACAACATACTATACTGGCTGCTAATCTTTGGGTTATTCTCCTCCAAAATGAAGTTGTCACTCACCCACAAACACACGCAAACAGGCATGCGCACATGCGTGTGCTTTCCCCGCAAAACTTTTCCTTCTAGATTTCCTTTTGGGACTATGCTTGACTAGCCTCTCATGGCAAGCTGCAATTCTTTTGGTAGGTCAATCTTTTTATTTGAAGATCAATTTCCATCTTTTTGAATGAAGGAGAACTTTTTCCCAAAACAGTGATCAAACTCAGCAACAAATTCAACTAAACTATATCGCAATTAGCATAGGGGATTAACTAACTGCCTGACGCTAATCCTGCTCCAAGTAGCTAGCACCCCGCTTTAAGTAAAAATACACGAAGCTTACTAGAATCCTAGGTCTCTATTCTGTAAGAAGGATAATAGTCCGACCAGAAAGGGTATCCTAGATAGCCAATGAAAATCAAAATATTCCATTTTCACTGAGGGTCGATGGTGATCTTATGGTTTTAATCACTATATGCATAGCTTGTTTGATCTACAAGGCTACATCAATGAATGACATCAGATTTTACTCCAAAACAGTCTGAAATCTTAGCTTGTTTTCTTTTGCCGAGTTAATCCAATTGAGTCTCCCACTGTTTACACAATTAATTCTGGTTCATCAAGACACCACTGAAGGACGCAGAATCATTTTGAGACAAGAGAGCAGAAACTGATGAGTAAAGCAAGCAAATTCAGTATCTGACGATGATCAAACTATACAGAAGAATGGAAGGAGACTTTGCTCATTTGAATGAACTAGAGAAAATTCTGTAAATTCATAAGAAATAGTCAAAGCCATGGACTGATAATTTGAGAACCAACCTTCCTGCTGTCAGCTTCATCTTCTGCTTGTTTGACCAAGTCAGTGCCCTCATCAGTGACATGCTGACATATAAGGTACGAAAAACAAGGTAAAGGATGACAGAGACAAGTGTAACTTAATGTGGATGCAATATGGATGACAGAAAACGGACCTGCTTGAATATGTTAGCGAGCCGATCCAAGAATGGTGGCACTTTCGAGAAAACCCTGACCATCCTTGACAAATTTTCAACCTAAAAAGCATCAGAAAACTTGGTAGGTAAACACTCTAAAAAATATTTAGGACTGGATGTTCATAAAAAGACAAGAGCGGAGCCAGAATACCTTAGGATCTGTGAGTAATGCATGATACTCTGAATCCCATTTTCCAAACAGTCGGCTATATACAGACCACAACTCATGTTGAACTTTCTGAAGAAAGAGCAAAAAGATCATAATAGCAAAACTAAAAAGTGCACAGAACAAATTCCATCTGGATCCTGGAATATTCAAAATCTCAACAAGAATCAAAGATATGAACTATACTCATAGTCAACTGCACAAGTTCTTCCACCAACCATTAAAGCCAAAATTAACACATGTAAAAGGGACAAACCTCTAGTAGCTTGGGCTCACTGTTCGAATGCAAGTAATGAGAAGCCCTATCTTTCTCTCGTTTTAGGCACTCCTCTGCCTGGGAATCCCAATATCAAACATCAAACCTTATGAAATATCATCATCATCATCATCATCATCATCAAGATGTAAATGATTAGATAGGATCTAAATTCTTATTCACCTTCAACATAAAATCAGAACAGGAGTCCTCTGAAATCCAACCTGAAGCTTTACGGGAATAATAAGCAGCAGTATCTTTCAGCAAAGCTGCTTCAAAATCATTTTCATAATAATCCATCTTTCCCATGCCAATTTCCAAGAATATATCCAATGTATTCTTCAATAAAGTTTGATCAATTTGCTTGCCTTCACGTCCTTGATCAATCTAATGTAAACAATTTCTGTTAGTTAATTCAACATTAACAACAAAGACAGAAAGGGACTGTAGTTAAGTGAACACAAATATACCAATGAGATCACAGCATCGCTTACTTTCACCTTTAAATCTTGATATACCTTTAAAACAGCAACCAATGCACAATAGTCAAATTTTAGTGCGGCATCTATGGAGGAAACTGAAAATGACCGTATCAGAGTCAACCAAAAAATCAATGATGAACTGTTTAAAGGCCACAACTATCCTAGCGTGCATTCTAAGCTAAATCCCACAAAAATAAAAATAAAAAAATTAATAAAGAGAACAGCAAATCAAAAGATTGTATAGAATTCATACCAGTCTGCGGAAGCAGGTCAGGCCAACTTCATTAAGGGTTGGCAGTGATCTCCTTGCAATGAAGAGGCGATCTAGATAATAGAAGAAACGAGAAAGCCATCTGACCATGGACTTATGATTCTCCCATCTTTTGACAAGCTCTCTCAACATAAACTCGTCATGCTTCTCTCTTAATGATGGCAATACCTAAATTGTAAACCGAAGCATTTTGTAATTGATGAGGATAATAAGAACTAAAATGACAGCAGCTACACAAATGAAAGAGATATAACCAATAAGCTAAATACAGGTACTAACCAACTCTGCATTTGAAGAATCATAATTATAAGATAATTAATTATCAGACCATCCCTCCCCATGCAAAGAAAAAGCAATAAATGTCCCTCCCCCTTCCCCCCAAAAAATAAATACATAAATAAATGCAACCATTATGCCAGCAACTGAGAAAGTCACTGGCATATACAAGAACGTAACTCTAACAATGGGGCTAGATAAAACTTCTATAACTCCATAACTTCAAGTTTTCCAGACATGCAAAGCTAATGAAGTAAACTCAAGGGAAAACAATCAACCAATATAAAAGGAAAAGGCAGGCGTGAACGGTAAATCTTCCTCACCGTTGACACGATATACTCTTCAAAAGATTCTCTATACTTGCCATACAGTTCCTGGGAGTAATCATGTGGAGGCTTTTGAGTACACATATTGTAGATAGTACTGGTGGGAGGATTGAGAAGAAAAGGATCGACTATTAGCAAACCAATTAAGACATTAGAATAACAATTCTAAGATTCACAACTCCTGAAATCACAAATGCAGAAGAGAGGCTTACGTGTAAAGTATCATGTACTCTTCCGAGCTGATCCCAGTCTTGGGACGCCCTTCAAGGATCTTCTCGAGCTTCATTATCCCCTTTTGCATAATCTCCCATCCTTGTTCTAAATCAATTGTTTTCCTCTCATTCGCTGCCATCTCCAAAATCTCGTTCTCAACACCAAATCTGCACATAGAAGCTGATTAAGTCATTCACGATGGAAAATTGTGAGTTTGAACCAAATCCAACAATGCAATAAAACCGAGGAAAACCACTCCTCTGCAAGGCCAAAACACATTCTATTCACTGCTTCTAGTACGACAATCACTAATCCGCCGGAGAAGCATTTAAATAATTATGAGTATCCTATCAGGACTCTGATTTAAAGTCTTGGACGATTAAACAATGTGCCTTAGCCAAACTCGATATTACCGCTAACATCTCGAGCTGTATCAGCTTCCTAATCGAATGCGAAGCATCTACCCAGCACCTGGAATTCTAACCTCAGATAGCTCTCACTCAAACTCTACAACTTCAGCCTTAACTTCAGTCAACCGTTAACAAAAAAACACATCAAGAAGCTCCCAGAACAGAAATTCCCCCATTCCCACGCTGTTTCCACGAACTTCTAGCTATAAAAAAAAACAGAGTAAAACCTCACGGTTCGCCTCGGAAGGCGAAAAAAAGCCGAAACCAAGGCGCGATCCCTCCGAGAAGAGCACAAAAGATCCGAGGTCGATTAACTCGAAATCAACCGCCGGAATCCGATCGCGAAACGACGGCAGCCACCGGCAGCGGTAGCGAGTCTCAAAACGAGATTGCAAAGCAAAACTAGAAAAACCACAGAGAGAGAGAGAGAGAGAGAGAGAGAGAGAGAGATGATTGGGGAATTGAGAGATTTGGGAGTGCAGAGATCGGATACCTTAGCGAAGAAGGCAAGGGCAGATGGAAGAAGAGCCTCCCAGCTCCCCTGAGTGCAGAGATGAAGCAGAGAGTGTGGAATGGATGTTGGGTTAGCTTATTTTAGCTGAAAATCAATCATTAAAAAATATATATTTTCTATAAAGAAATAATCATTTTTACCTCTGATAAAAAATAATGAATAAAAAATATTTTTCTCATTCACAAAAATATTTAGAACATAAATTATTGTGATGATGAAAAATTTATCATCAACTTATTATTTCAAGATGACACAATTAATCGTTTTTTGGAATAATATTTTTTATTCTATGCGAAATAAATGGAGTAATACTAACTACCGTGAAATCCCAAATCTCTCTCTTCGAATTCCAAGTCAAATCCTCCAATACAATTGAGTTCATCCCTTTTTCAATTGTCGTTGTTTATCCAATTGCTAATAATTGTAACATTAGGGCGTTGCCCTAACATCACCTCGCCATGACTAGACATTTAACATCGTGGAGCATGAACACCTAAGAGTTCTATGGTTATTCTAATAAAAAAAAATTAATCACTCGAAAAGGCTTTGTACCACCTTAGAAAATTCCCTTAGAAAATGCCAATTTAAAAGGACAACATGTGAGACAAAATTCCAATTACTTTGCTAGGCGATGGAAAATCATTTCATGTTCATGATTGTGCTAACATCTTAAATCTCGGAGTTCAAGAAGGGCCCAAAGGTATCGATGCTTAGGGACCGATATGATTCTTCCTGTTCTTTTGATTCACGAATCGCCCAACAGCAGCCTCGATAGCAAGTCTTGGTTCATAATAAATTAGGACAAAAACCAATAGAAATCAATCAAAATTGTGACGGCCCACATAGATCTCCAGCTTATTGGTTGTGGCTCTCTCTATGTTTCATGGAATCGATAAAAATAAGATGGTTTGACAAGTTAAAAGGGCATAGTGGGAGCATCACGAGAAAGATCCCTTGTCCGCTATGAAATATTCAATCCAAACCATAACTGTTTTCGCGATGATCAGGATTCGAAATCTGAAATTAGTGATTTTGCTTATGTAACTCGACCGAGGTTCTACCGATTAGGAAGTCTCTTCACACAATGATGGCATAGCTTAAACAATGAAGCATGGGCCTTTTGTAGTTTCATTTGGGATGTAAACTGAACTTGTGACTAGGGGTGTAAACGGTTCGGTTCGGTTCGGTTTTTCGGTTTTCAAATTTTGGGTTTTGGTTTTCGGTTTTCGGTTTTCATTTTTTTTTTTTTTTTTTTGGGGACGGAAGCCATGAGATTATATAAAAACAAAATTTAAATTCTAGAGCTTGCTCTCCTACTGTTATTATCTTGAAACAAAGCATGAAATATGCATTACCCAGTTCGTGTTTACCCCAAGTCTTATGCAATGATGGTTAACTATTATAAGAATCCTGGGAATTCTCTACTAATGACGCAATAACAAATCGTTTGCAATAACTTGTATAGTCAAGTATGAATAAACAAACAAGCAAACAAACAAAAAACAACAACAACAACAACTAAGCTTTATCCCACTAAGCGAGGTCAACCATATAAATAAATAAACCATGGAAGAATCATATGCACAAACATGTTTCCAGCTTAACCTTCAGGCAATTCATAACCGCCCCTACAGAGCTAATGAGTATCTTCTCGAGCAAACCAGATTCACAACTCAGAGCGTCAAGCCAATACAAAAATGTCATCACTATGGTTCCACCTAGCTAAAAAATAGCATACCTCCCAGTAATTTTGAAGGGGCCCAATTTTGCTAAAGCTCGCTCCACTTCTTCACTAACCTGGTCAATATTTCAGAAAGTAAGTTCTTAAGCTACGTTAAAAACTTCAAACATAGCAAATTCCTTTATGACCAATTCTGAGGAACATTATATCGTTATGCAGGCAAAAGCATGATCCATTCCCTCAGCTCCAAATTAAAAGTGTAAACTAAACTATCATAGTCACTACATGATATTTGGCAAAATCAAAGATGATATTGCTAATGCATAGTCACCCTAAACGCAAACATACTACACTATACATGAGATTTTCACTTCTCAAGGCTCTCGAGCCAATTTAAGGAGACAGTGATACATATAGAATCAGAATATCACTCACTCCCACAAATCATGATAACCACTGTTCTCTAGTTTCTTCATCAACCAATTTTACTACTCTTCCATTAACCAAGAGAAAAGAACATGGAAACACAATAAATGAATAGCATGCGGCTGCCAAATTTATCTTACCACACGCCAAAGTATGGGCTCTAATGATGAGCAAAGTTTCTGCAAACTATCCACCTTGAGAGCTTCAATGACACTGCATCAATATAAAGGAACATTAATATATTTATAAACCTCAAAGGAGCAACCATTTTTACATAAGATGCATAATTATAGATAAATTCCCTCTGAAGAAGGCAAGGACACATAACAGAGAAGGCAAGGACACATAACAGAGACAGATCCAGGACCCAAAACTTTTAGCTACATTGGATGCTATCTATGGAAGATGGTAGAATTCAAGTTCGTATAGAAAAGAAATAGGAAAACAGACGAAAAGAGTCAAGAATCTACAATGAGAAGTTGGAACCCTTTTCCAATTGTCGAACTTGATACTTTTGTGAAAAAGAATAATTGTTTAAGCCAAACACAGATAAAGAGACAAAGGGAAAAAGAAAAACAGATGAAAAGAATCAGGAATCCACACAAAAAAAAAAGTCCGGACACCCTTTTCAGGAAGGCAAACATAACTATATTAGGAATAGAGAGATAATTTAAGCCAAACACGGCAAAAAAGAGGAGATCAAATTAAGAATCTGTAACCCAAAGCCAGAACACTAACACCATACAAAATAGCAAGAATCTGCGTTACTTTGCACCTTCTAAACATGAAATCAACCTCGAAGTCAACCACTGCAAGCATTTGATCACTTTGAAACTTGGTGCAATATTTATGTTGGATCTATTAGCAGTCTGTGTTACATAACACCGACAATGCAAAAAGGGTTCTTCAGCAAAAATCATTAATTATCCGGTAAACCACACGCAATATACAATTAGCAGCCCTGCAACTTCCCAGTCCGAGTCTCGCTCCATTTACATGTTGCCCAATACGATAACATCAAAACAATTAACCTCAACTGATTGAAGACAAACCTGAAAGCGAGCGATGGCATTAGCAGCAATGGTGGTGTAGGCGCTGCCCAGTGCCCATCTGAGGAGGGGCATTGACGTAGTAGAGCGGCGTCGTGAGGACAAAAAGGGTCAGTCTCCGAAGCGCCGTTGCTCGACCCAGCACAACACACAGCTCCACGAGTCGCCGACGCGCCGCTGCCGACGAAGAAGGAGAAGAAGAAGAGAAAAGGGCGTGGTGGAACAACCGGTCCCTCAATCGGTCGCCGTCCCTGCCGCCGTCGCCGTCCTTGCCGCCGTCGCCGTCCTTGCCGCCGTCGCCGTCACAGTCACAGTCGCCGTCGCCGTCGCCGTCGCCGTCGCACCTTCAAGATGAGAGGAGACGGGAGACGGGGAGAGAATAAGAAATAGGGTTGGCCTTTTTGCCGGTTTGGTTAATGCTTAATGGTTATTGGTTCTATTTTTCGGTTTCTCGGTTCGGTTCAATTCGGTTAACCGATAAAAACCGAACCGAACCGAAAAATTTCGATTTTTAATGAAAACCGAACCGAATGAAAACCGAACCGAAAAAATCGAATTTTTCGGTTCGGTTCGGTTCGGTTACTGACACACCTACTTCTGACCATGCAATTAAAAGACCTTTGCTTCTAAAGTCAAACAAGTCAAATAGTAGTGCTTCGCTTATAAAACAAGTGCAAAACCACCAAAAACCCTAAAATAGGCCGATCGTGACACATTTTCATAAATTTTTTCTATGACATCAAAACTTCAAATTTGTATCCATATGACACATTAACCCTCCGTCTATAATAAAAATCATTAAAAATCATTAAAAAAAATGGTGTTGATCATGTGGCTTAAATGAAATAAAAATGACGTTGTCTCCACTGAAAAATCATCTAATAAAACATTAATGAATGATAGATGTGCCACTTTGGTATAAATTTGGGATCTTTTATACCACAAGAAAAAAATTAGTGTAAATGTATCACAGTAGACATAATTTAAGATTTTTATGTTATAGAAAGTATTCAGGTAAATGTGTCATGGTGAGTGTTTAGATTTTTTTTTTTTTTTTTGTAACTTTTTCCCTAAAAAGGAGGGAAACAATTCAAAAATGGCAAGGGAATTGACCACACTACTGCAATTTTGATAATCACATAATATTTAGATAAATTTTCCAATAAATGTATTTATCCTAGATTGCTGATGTCCAAATTGTAAATATGGCATCTTTAATTGGATACACTTTTTCTTAGGTTAATTCTCTAAAAAATCCCAAACTTTAGGTCCAGTCTTAAATTTGCCCCGAATTTTTTTTTGTCTTAGAAAAAACCTCAAACTTTAGATTTAATCCAAAATTTGCCTCGAGCTTTTCTTTTGTCTAAAAAAAAAACTAAACATTAAGTCTAGTCCCAAATCTATCCCAAATTTTATTTTTTCTAAAAAAGATCACCAAATTCAAATAAATACTCAAATCTGCTTCGTGGTCTAGTTTCAACTTAACGTGGCATTTCCACATCAATAATAAATACATATCAGCAAGATAAAATGGAAAATTATCTTCAAAATAAAACCATTCTAGGATATAAAAATTGAAGACAACTAAACGCGACTTTTAGACAAAGGGCTAATGAGGGCAAATTTAATACTAGTGTAAAAATTGATGATTTTTCGACCAAAAATATTGGGGTGGATTTGGGATTATACCAAAACTATGGGGTTTTTCCTAAGATAAAAGAAAAGTTCGGGACACATATGGAATTAAGCTTAAAGTTTGAGTTTTTTTCTAAGCTAAAAAAGAAACTTTATGATAGATTTGAGATTAAACTTAAAGTTTGGGATTTTTTCTAAGATAAAAAACTTTTATAATAGAATTAAAACTGAATCTAAAGTTTGGGATTTTTTAGGGAATTAGTTCCTTTTTTCCCATTAATTTTATGTTCTTTAATGTACGAAAATTGCTTCGGGGAGTAAAATACTACTTTTTGCTGCTCAAAACGAGAAAATTATTTTTTTCGCTTCTTCTTTCGCCTTTTTCGCTCGAGTAGAACCGCCCCAAGGCACCATCTTCCATTTTCCTCCATAAAATTTCTCCACCTCCTCGGGGACGGAGCTGATTCCACCCGCCTCTCTCTCCCCCTCGCCGCCATCTTCTTCACCGTCGTTGAGCAATCGGAACGGGGACGAACCCTTCGACTGCTACTTTTGGAGGGCCCGAGTTCTTCTTCTCTTCACATGTTATGAAGCTTTTTCGGAATGCCCACCACCTGTTTGATTAAATGCGCCTGAGGAAGAAGGGTTTTTTTTAGAGTGTTAGATCATCGAAGATGATGGTTTATGAAGGGTTCAAGGACATTCTCAAGATTCAGAAGTTCAGGAGGTTCGTGGGTTACTCTGTGTTCTATTGCTTCACTGCCGTCTTGAGCTACGCTTATACCAACAACACGTGAGTCTTTGCTGTCTTTTTCCCCGACTCGTTTGAATAATTTTCTCTACCGCTGTTCGGATTCCGGAGCTGATTCTTGTAATCTTCGTCGTCGTTGTTGCAGTACTAGAGCTGGGTATTCTAGAGCAGACCAGTATTATGCGGCTTACCCGGCTGGAACCGAGTTGTTGGGTGATTCTGATAAGGTCTGTTGGTGCTGTGTTCATTTGGCACTTTCTACCTTGTACTGCATTTTTCTTGGTTGTTTATGATTTGCAACTGATGCCTGATTAATGAATTTGGGCATAGTTGTACAAAGCCGCTCTTGGCAATTGCTTTGAAGCAGAAGAGTGGGGTTCCATTGAGTTCTGCATCATGTCCAAGCACTTCGAGCGCCAAGGAAAAGCGCCATATGCGTATCATGCTGTAAGTGACTGGCTTCCCAAATGTCGTTGCTTTTGCATTCCTCTTGTTTAAGGTTACTCCTGTCATGATGAATGTGCTGTTATCGGTGGAGAGGATGATTCAAGTGTGCCTTGTTCTATTATGGACCACGTTGAAACCACAATGGTTGACTGTTACAATCGAAAGTGGGAATTTTTTTTTTCTTTCCCCTTTTGTATTGTTGTGTATGTATGGATCAGAAAGTCCCAAGCTTTTGGAGATTGAGGAAACAATTATTTTCCCTTTCTTTGCTAATTTAAAACAAATGGTTTTCATTTCTCATCTTATAGTCCTTACCATGTGGGCCTTTGTTTTGTGGCCTGACGGCTTGACTGATGTTCGAGTAAAAAACCAGTTGCCCTCAGGGAAATGCTTTGACATTACTGTGATTGTTGAACTGAGTCATATTAAAAGTCAAGAACTAAGAGGAAAGAATAATTGCTCATTCATAGATTAGGTGTCCAGTGTCATTTTCTCTTATCCTAATGGTGCAGTGAAACTCTTAGCAACCGTCATGAAGGACTTGAAACTGAAACCTGACATTGCACAATTAAGCTGCCGGTGCATGGCAGGGTTGTGCAGATCAGGATCCATAGCTGGTTCTGATTCTTTCATCTTCAAAGATAGGATTCTAGGACAAATCAAGGATCTAAGATCCTGAAAAATTGTCTAACTGAAGCTTGTGATGCCAATTAACTTTGTTATACATAATTACCTGCATATAAACCTTTAAAAGAAGGAATGAAGATCAAAGAGGGAGTACTCATTTGAGAGGTCAAGGTTTCAATCGTAGTATTTGCAAATTCCAACTTAACCACACTCTTGCATTTAAAGTGTCAACTTCCCACTGCAAAGCTCATTGCTCCTCATATTTGGTCTCTGTTTTTCTATGCTGCAGCAATATATGGCACACCTTCTCTCCCTTGGACAACTAGATGGATCTGGATAGAGTGAAAATGCTGATGCTGCGAGATTTATTTGTTGGACTGTGTAAAGATGAAATTGCAGGAGAGAGGGAACATCTTTCTGTTTGGATTTTTTAAAAATTGTAAAACCAAGAGCCCGTGGCTCATTTTTACGATTAATATGCTGTATGGAAGTAGTTTCATCATATACTATTTCTGAAAATTAAGTCCTAAATAAAGAGTATGATTTGATCGTACTGTTCGGGGATTTTATCATTGCTTCTGATCAATTTATGTTGCCCTTTTTTGGATTGGTATTCATTCTGCATCCTGTTTTCTCTTATATACTTTCATTGCGCAGGATAAATTTCAGTGGTGGTCCTTAGTCATTTTTTGAGTTGTTTACTGAACTTTGATTTAATCACCAAACGAACCAAACTTTCAGTTTCTTACAGTTGTTGCATTTTATCCACAATCCAACTTATTTCCAACAAAATGCTGAAACGTTGTGCTTATGTGACTTGGCATTCTAAAATTTGGCCACATATCAGCCACGTCAGTAGTTCATCGAGGAAATCGGCCGGATTTCATTTGACGTGCTTCAATTGATTATTTTTTTGAAGATCACCGTATTGAGTGATTGAAATCAAAATTGAATGATCATCCAAACTTCAACGACCCCAAATGGAGGAGAGCTCAGTGAGAAAGAGGGATGGATACTGTTCCTTTTTTCTGGTGAAAGCTCTTTATCATCTGGAGCTGCAAGACTGTCTGGAGCTGCAAGACTGTCTGGAGCTGTGCTTTGTGTTCCCCATCTCGACAAGAATGGGAATATAAACGCTGGAAGGGTAACAAATGATGATGTATAGGAGTTCCACCTACTTGAGGCTCAAGGCTCATTGGAAAGTGACAAGGGACCATGGGAGGCCGATGAGGCTAGAGTAGATGTTGGGGTTGCGGATGAGCTTGCGCCCCACCATGATGAGGATGAGGCAAGTCATGACGCTCGCCGGAGGCATCTGCTTCCTGCCCTCCCCGCTGCCGCCTAGCTGCTCCACCACCCCTGCAGCCTTCTGGTGCAGCTCCGCCGTGGAGCTCGCTCCTTGTTCTCTCTCTTCTCGTCTCTTTCCCCGCCTTTTCCACCAAAGCTGAAGTCATCCCCGCCCGCTCAAGCCCTCAGCTTCCGCAACCGCTTTACATCGTCATCACAACCATGTAACGTTCGAAATTTAATATTTAGTAATACAGAGGGACATAAAATTACTAATTAAAAACAATTCCTTAAGCAGAAATTCTGTTGCCTCTGATAGCAAGATTAATCATTAAACAACTTCTGGTTTCGCCATTGGGTGGGTGGTCGGCGACAATCATCCGGCTCTCCTTCGCGCCCTGATCGGACCGTCCAGATTGCTCCGATGGTCCAAGTTCTGTCCCCCAGAACCCGTGGAGCCTGCCCCCTCCGGAAACCGGCGACGTGCTGGAGCTTCACACGAACATGTCGAGCTCCTTGGCGTCGTGGTTGGCTTTTCATTCCTGCTTTGGCTGCTGCTGCTGTTGCGCGTCCTTGCTGTTTTTGGTGAAAGCGGATGCGATTTCTGGATTCGGAGCTGGGTATGCGTCTGTGCCGGGTAAAACCCGAATCTTGGAGATGGCTCAGACCGTGCCATTGCCGCCGAGTTCTCCTCCAAATTTGATGGCTTTGGGTCGGGCCGCACGAGGACTGGACAGAGTACGGATCCGCCGACCCGAACTTGGACCGCCTCGGGGCGACTCCCATCATGGAGGAGAAGTCCGACTGGTTGAAGTTGGAACCCCTTGGGGTCGGGTTCTGGGACGAACCGAGGCTGTAAATCTCGGCGCCGGTGAGGTTCGAGGGCGTCAGGGTCAGCCCGGGGATGGAGCCGGGGCCGAGTGACCTCCTGGATGAGTTGGGCTTCCTGACGATGACATGGAGCTTGTTGTCGTTGCCGATCTCAACGTCGGTCTCGAGGAAGTTGCGGCCGTCGAGGGAGACGACATCAGTGATGGAAGAAATTGAAAGGTGAAATACTCGCAAATCACATTAATATAAACCTGTTGCTTTCACCAAAGCAATAATAGAAACATTATCAACAAAAATCTTGTTGCTTTCTTCTGCTCCACATTAATATCTTAAATCTTCTCAATCATATTGCATGACAAATACATAAGGATGCAACTACATATTCAGCTTCACATGTTGATTGAGTAACACTGGATTGCTTCTTTGATCATCACATCAAAGCAGTGTCATACAAGAAAAATACAAAGCTTGTAGTACTTTCTCGATCATTGATGTCTCTACCATAGTCATTATCCGAATGAGCTCTAAGTCGAAAGGATTCAAAACGATAATAATGTAAGCCATGAGTAACAGTAACCTTTGATGTAGCAAGGTATTCTCTTTGCCGCTTTAAGATGAGTTGTTTCAGTTTTTACATGTATCGACTCACAATTCCAACATTGTATTATGATATCCGATCTCGTACATATCAAATATCTCAAACTCTCAATCAAACTTCTATAATATGTCAAATCAACATCGATAACATCTTCAAAATTCTAAAGTTCAGTTTAGCACTCCATCGGTGTATTGACCATCGTACAATTCTTCATGTTAAATTTTTCAAGGAAGAGAAAACAAAATAATTGTCAAGTAGTAGAGCTGACAGTCTCGGATGCAATCGTTAGAGGTAGCTATAAAGAAGCGGAGGTGTAACTGTCAAGTAGTGGAGTTGACAATATCACGATTCGCCTTTTGTAGATAAGGATTGCCGAGTTACAAGAGCCACATAAAATATGTTTATTTTCTTAGTAATCATTGTCAACTGTCACTTACAGGTATAAACGCTTGAACTGTAGTTTGTATAGAGAACGGCCAATCAATTAAAGAGCACTAGTTGTTCATCTATACCTTCATATTATCTTTACATTCCAATATTCTTTATATGGCTGGCAACTGCTGTTTCCAATTTTTGTACTTTAAATTTCCCATCATTTACCTTTTTTGTCTAAGAATCGACGATGGACCATTGACAACATCTGCCAGTTCTTGAATGAATCGCCATTTTGAACGTATCATTGTGCTTCCAGCAAGGAGTTTGGAGTACATGCACTTCAATATCTAAAAATTGCATTTCATTCTGCATCCAACATGGTCTTTCGTACGTATCTCGGTTTCAATTGTCAATGTCGATCGGGGGTGGTAGCATTCATCGCTGATCAGAGCCGTTTCAGCACCCGTGCGCAATTCAAATGAGCTTGAGCTTTATCGTCCTTCTTGCCATTGTTCTCGCTTATTTTCGATCAAGCTTCATGCATTTGAAAGCAAAGAGAGAATTCCGCGACGGTCTTTTATAGTTCCATTCCGAGCAAGTCCCATCACTAATGCCTTTTCAGGTGCTTCGTGCTTACTTAGTATGAGGGGAAATGGAACAAACGGTTATTCAATTTTGATTTAATGTGTAATGCGATCTCTAAATTTTTAATTTGGTTAACGTAGTCCCTGAACTTTTAGCTTAATGTGCAATGTGGTCCCTGAACTTTTGATGAAAATTCAATTTAATTCTTGGATTATATAAAAATGTTCAATATTATCCTTGAACTTGAATTAATGGAAGAACATTATTGAATATTTTCATATAGTTCAGAGACTAAGTTAAACATGTATCAAAAATTTGAGGACCATATTGAATGAATTAAAAGTTTAGGAACTACATTGCACATTAGTTTATAGTTCAGGGATCTCATTAAATAAATTTAAAGTTTAAGGACCACATTGCATATTGGATCAAAATTTAAGGATCATTTGTGTCATTATCCCTTAATATGGTAATGAATCATCATACTTTATGCACCTTATACTCATATTTGGTAAAATTTCGCAGAACTAGGTGTACTAGCCTATGTTCATCGTGACCACAATGGCAGCTATTATTGCTAGTTAGGCCTTGATCTTGGCTTTCTTTTCCACAATCAAATAGTCGATAGTGCTCAAGTGTTTCCAGCTAGGGGAGGTTGGACGCACCTTAAAAGAGCTCAAAGGTTGAATTTATTGTTAGCTATATGTCTTAAAACAACCATGTAATAGTTATATGTTAGGGATTATTTAATGCCAAAGATATATTCATTCATCGTCCTATTTACATGAATGTGTCTATAAGATTAGTTGCGACCGAATCTATTCTTAAGGTGTCAAGAATATGTGTGACAAGTTTATAATTATGTTGAATCTTTAAACAATTCTTGGTCGATGGATCATTGATAGAATATTGATGATCCTATGAAGACTAGTGTGTTCTCAAGCATCACCATTCAGTATTGGATACCTGAGGGGATGATGAGTCACCGGTTATTGGGTATTATGATATCCAAGCTAGAACATAGATGCTTGTTTCAAATAAGTTCATTGAAAGTAACAAACATAGAACAATTGACAAGATGGAAGTTTTTAGCGGGGTCAATAACTAATCGTTCTTGCTTTCATCTGGCGTAAAGTCCTTAGACCTAAGGGTTTAAGGTATGATGTTGACTTGTATGTTGAATGGCTGTGGTTTACAAATGTGCATCTTGACGCTTCATCAAACTATCTTTATACTTGATGATCATAGTTTGATCATATGAAAGCATATACATGTGCAATATGATATCTACTTTCTTGATATACATATATAGATATACAAGATTAGTGTCCTATGCGATCTAATCACGACATTGTGTCAAAATCCTTGGTCGGGATTATAATTGAAAATGAGTGGTTCATGTCTTATAAAATACATGTCAATTAGATTTGAGCATATGATCGAATTTGTCGCTTGACAAATAATTCCATGGCCTTTGTTCAATCGGGACACAGTGAGACAAAAGGATCAAATTACTCGATCGTCAAAGCTGGTCGGTTCATTATGTTTTTGAAACATTCACACTGTTTGGATAGTTATGACATATTGCTAGATATCACTCAAGTTTGTGGGAATCGGAGATTGATTATGACAATCAATTCTTTTGGTTGTGCTAATTTGTTAGTATAAATTATGTTGCCAACTCAGTGATGAATTTAGGAATGTTACATATCATAACCAATTAGAATAACATTTGAACAAGAGAGACAATATTGCAACTATGTTTGCAATTGAGCTAATTATATTGAGCCAGGTTGAAAATAAAAGATTTGAAAGGTGTTTTAGACTTTATGGCCGAATCAAAATTTGAAGTAGGTTTTAGACTTTAAGACCAAATCAAAGATTTAAAGCGGGTTCACATTCAATGACCGAATTAATAATTTGAAGTGAGTTCAAAATTAATAGCCGTATTAATGATTTAAAGTGAGTTCAAAATCAATAATCAAATTGATGATTTGAAACGGTTTCAAACTTAATGGCTAAATTAAAAATTTGAAACAATTTCAGATTTAATGGTCACATTAATAATCTAAAACAATTTCAAAATCAATAGGCAATTTAATGATCTAAAACGTTTCAAATTCAAATAACCAATTAATATTCTGAAACAGTTTCAGATATAATGATCAAATT
The DNA here is from genome assembly GCA_014182575.1 of Eucalyptus decipiens. NCBI lineage: Eukaryota > Viridiplantae > Streptophyta > Magnoliopsida > Myrtales > Myrtaceae > Eucalyptus > Eucalyptus decipiens. The sequence goes on from CM024610.1 coordinate 18,696,297, forward strand.
AAAGTATTGTAACAATCGCAAAATTAATGTCCAAAATAAGGACTTGCGATGGTTACAAATTAATGCCAAAATTAGTGTCTGAAATGGTCTCAAAACTTACGTCCCTTAGACAATACGGTCAAATTAATTATCTGAAATTGTTTTAAAGTTAATGAGTTGATTTACATGTGATTTAGGACTGATTACAAAAAGGCGATTGAGAGAGCAGATCATAAGATGATCGACAATTAACAATTAAGAGTGTTCATAGTGATCAACCAAGCCATTTACACATGAGAGCAATTGCTATCATAATTAAATTGGTGAAATCTCTCAATTTCTCTTTACTGTTCGACATCAGATTAGTGATGTGCTTGAACTAGAGGCCCAATATTTGTGGGGGTGGATCTAAAGAAAGTAAGAATTAGTAATGCTAGATGACATTAGACTTTCATGATCAAAATTCCAATAACGTCGGAATCATTGTTATTGGGAGATCAAACGTTCATATTCAGAATCTGGAGAATGTCAAAATCAACGCTACGAGGACATCAAACATTTGTAGTCAAAATATGAAGAACATCAGAACCAAATTTTTGGAGCACGGTACAAGAGTAATGCAATTAGCCCCTTTATCACTTCTACGTGCCTTTATTAAAATGAACAAACAATACTTTGGAAATACATGTATGGGCATTTTTACTTCCATTGAGAATTAGATTTTGATTTTATTCTACTTATGCACGTATTCTTGTTTATCAAAACAAATCCTAACATCTATATCCTTGAGACAAACGCCTTCCTCATGTTGGCATGCATGGGAATTACTCTTTGGTTCAAGAACACTGTCAAGCTTGAACACTATCAAGCTTATGGTAAGGAAAGCTCAGACATATCTTCTAAATAAGCAATTTAGACACTTCTTTTCTTACATTTTGTTTGGGATAAGTATACTACAAATGCCAAAATGTTGTGTACGGTGTTCACTTTGGTGTCAAAAGTTTTTTTTTCGGATCACTTAAGTGTTTTTTTTTTTTAAAAAAATGATCAATTAAGTGCCAACTTCGATTTGGATCGTCGGAAATTTGACGTGACTATATTTTATTAATTTCTTAGTCCTATGTGGTTCACTAGCATGTTTAGTCAGCATATAACCCCTAAATGACATCGTTTTACAAATATTGATAATTTAAATGCCAAATTTTGTTTAAAGTGATTACTTCAATATTAGTTATTATTAAAAAGTAATCAATTCAATACCAAGCATGCCACATGGAAATGTCACATGAATTGGACTTTAAAAAAATTGCCGAGTCATATTATAATTTTAATTATAAATGCCACGTAATCAATTTAGCCGGAATTTCTTACCATTGGCACTAAAATAAATGGTTTTTTCTCCGATTTGGCAATTAAGTGAGCCGGTGAAAAATTTTGGCACTAAAGTAAACGTCGTACACAACTTTTGGTGCTTCTAGTGTACTTATCCCCATTTTGTTCAATGACAAGGCTAGTTAAGAGCTTAAGGTTGATGGCTAGACTAAATAAGAATAGTGAGGATTTTGATTAATTGCGCTTATTGCTACGATTAATCAAGTTGTTTTAGCTCTAGCGAGTTGTTGCAATTAATTGACTGATCATCTCTGTCCTTAGGACAGTGTTGCTTTTCCTTTCGATTATTGCTGTAACAGGAATAGCAGTTGCCGTGGTCTTTGCAAGTCTGACTCTCCTCCTGATCACGATGATCATGATATGGAAGACGAGCATCACAATATTTACTCATTGAGCTTCTGCTTCTGAGCTTGGTTTGTAACTCACTTCGCCATTCGCTGTCCTAAGGATGACCATCCTGTTCGGATGGAACTGTGGGTAATGAAACAAGTGCATTTCGAACTCAACAAGGAGGTCTCCAGCGAGGAAGCCGTCAAGACAGCATCCAGCAGAGAATCTGCTGGATCTTGGATCTCGGTCTGTTCTATGCGGAGATTTTCCACAGCATTTCACCGAGGTTCGCTCACTAAGCTGCGAACGAACCGGCACTGCAATTAGTGCTCGTGTTCATCTTGATCAAGTTGCCCTACGAGCTCAACATCTGCCGATGCATGGTCAAGTGCGGGTACAGAGATTTAAGGATGGAATGCGAGTTGCTCGAGATGTTGAGGAACCATTTGAAGGAGTTCATACACGAGGAAGGGCTCAAGATTGCCTTTTCCGGAGAGGGATCAAAATGAAGAGGTAGCGATTGGCGAGGAAGTGGCAAAAGAGGCTGGATTGGTGGATGGAGTGCTCAAAGAAGGGGGGTATTATATACATGGTGGGTGAGAACAAAATCGTGGCTTCGAGCCGGTCCGGCATGGCGAAGAAAAGTGCAGATCAACCACTTGTTCAAGTGAATCGGGATGTTTGCCAGGCAGCCAGGATGTCGCCTTCAAGATCCCATGGAAGAGGCTTATCGAAGTACGGGTGACTTACGAGATATAGTGATCGCAGTTTGGTTTATATTGTTGATCATAATGCTACAAGGGCAAATGTAATTTGCAAACAGATAGTCTTTTTTTACATTGGCCATGCATTTGTAAATCAACTAAACTAAAGGGCTATGATTAGAAAGTGTGATCAACAGTGATGTCTTCAAGAAAAACACTTATAATTCAATGAATCGATGCCCTTTTATTTGAATGGTCCTTGGATTTGTGCTCATTTTTCAATGTGATCCCTTACAAATTTAACAGTCTAAGCGAGTGCTTTTTACTCCAGAGATCCAATCTTGTAGTCATGTTAGACCTCATGTTTCATGTAAAACTACTATAAATCAAATGGTTATTTATCATCTCAATCGTTTTCCTTCGGTTTTTAAAACTATTATGATGAAAGAACCTACCCCACCTAAGAGAGAGATATGTAACTAATCAACTAACAGTCACAATAGCAGATATAAGCACAAAGAGAGGATTTAGAGAGAGCAATTACACCGACCAAGATCTACGTGGGAAATCATTTCCATGTGAAAGGGAAAATAAAAACCCAAGTCACAATTGCATCCACTAATCAACTTCTATCAAGAGTGCAGAGTTGACACCTCCAACTCCAAATTAATTACAAAACATGTGACAACCAATCTCTTCAAAGTAAACATGTAACAAAAGAATCTCGAACTAGTTACTCGTGAAATATTTACCCTAAACTAATTTTCGTCATAAAAAAATTTCAAATTGGTATCTTTAACCCAAATCTATCCTATATTAAAATGCATAAATGTCAACATATCTAGATTTTTATGTTGCATTTGTCATTTTTCATGTCAAATCCATCCAGCAGTTGTTTGCCATGAGTATGGATATGTATACATTTTAACATGATATTGGGTTAAGGTTTAGGGATACTGGTTTAAGTTTTTTTATGAGATGGAAATTTGATTAGGGAAAATGTTTCATGGGTGCAAATTTGGGTATTTTTTTGAGATGAAAATTAATTTAAAATAAATGTGTCATAAGAATACAAATTTGACTAAGTTGGGATAAATGTGTCATGAGAAAATTAGTTTATGATTTTTAATTGCATTAACCCAATATTTTTTTTACCAACATCCATCGTATAATGAGTCAAATATTTGGGAAGAAGGCCATTTTACTTAATAAGTAAAAATTCAGCAGCATGGTGAATGACACAACATTCCGTGAATGAGTTGACCAGAATGTCTTGCTCATAACATGATACATATATTTCACATACACGTAATTTTTCATTGTCAATTTGACAAAATTATGAGAAATCTCCGACAAAGTTGGGAAACGTAACAATCTTTTCGAATTATTCTAATATTAAAAGGTTATTCGGAGTAATGAATTATTAAATTATTTAATATGAAATAACTACAATAATAAACGGCTTTTAGTTTACAAAATGAGTATTATAAGTAAGCACACAAGTTGGTATCCATCCTTATCCGAGCACACAGGCTGGGCAATTTCCAAATGGTTGTGGGTAGGACTCCTCTAGTAGATGTGCCAATTCTGGATGGACTAGGCCCATACCCAATTCAACAATGGTGGGGAGTGATCTTTGGGGTAAGTGGGCTCCGACATGATGATATTCCTAGAAGTCTTCTAGGATGATGTAGGGGGCAAGATTAAATTGAACCAAACATTCAATGGGGGAGTGCCATTGGCGATGCAAGTGAACGATGACAAGAATATTGGCAGTTTTAACGTGGGAGTTTGTGAGTTATGACACTCTTAAGTTTCATATCGGAAGGCAATGCCTTGTGATATTATTCAAAGTGAAAAACCACCTCCAATCAGAGTATTTCATTTTAGAATTTGTCCCACGTGGATCGGAACTTCTCATTATAATAATATCTTAAATAGTAAAAGTTTAAATTAGAATCAATAGCTAAACACAAAGAGACTAGTGTCCACTGACATGGAAAAGACATAGCAAAACGGTGATTTTGTTACATCTACCTTATTTTTTTGAATTACATTTATTAAGAGATGTTGGGATAAGCACAATATGGTTGTGGCTCATTCATACACGCACAACTATAAAAGGTAGTATGCTAGTTTGAGGTTATGCACGATTTATCTGTCAACATAAACAGCTAAAACACGAGTAATGTGGAATTAAAATATATCTAACACCGGAGAGAGGGGCCTCCTCCTAAAGTTTAATATGATCATATGAGTTTAGGCACTATCTAGCCAGAACCAACTTTGTTATGAGAGAAAAGATTTGGTTAAACTGTCGATGTCAAAAAAATCAAATAATTATTATTGAAGTTTTCCCTAGAATATTTATTATCCAAGGGACCATAACCATGACATAAGCAACAATAATGCATGCCTTACGCTATTTTTTCTTTTTAAATAACACAAGGTGTGTAAACTTATCGACTGGATTCATTATATATCACAGATAAACACAAAATATCCCATTGACTTGCATCGTTATCTATTTTATTCCTGTCAATTTTTTTTTTTTTGGGTCAAAAAATGAACATTTCTAATCTCTATGTAGGTCTCAAACATATGCAAACATGTTCTTTTCAGAAAGATGAATCAGTCATCCATGCGGTGCTTGAGTAGCAGCTAGCTCTCTAGCTAAGTAGGCATATAATTGGTGACATGTTCCTGGTTTTAGCATGCACGTTTCTTGGCATGCGTTTATCGGTAATTGGGAAGAGAGCTAGCTAGTGTTTGTACTGGTTTGTCCATATATCTTTCTTACTTAATCAGGACGACTGTTTTTTCCAACTAATAGAAAGTTTTTCATGGTACTCATGCGACTTGTGGTTGGTCAATGCTTTTATGGGATTCCACCTTTTGTCCCCCACTCTCTTCTGCAACACATTAAACAGTTTCTTGATGCGTCTTCCCATGTGCAGGAAGCAGATCAACGCCTAGTATCTCTACAACCATAAATCTTAAACAGTGCACATGAGACTTAAAAAGTGTGACATAATGCTCTTTCTCAAGAAACCTAACCCTAATTCGCTGCAGTTTGGCTTTCTCTGCCTACCTGAAGAAGCATGTCCTGATTTTCTCAGAGTTTCCTCTTTTTTATAATGGCAATCATAATTTAACTGGGCAGTCAGGGTATGGTGACTGAATACTCCAAAGTTGTTGGTTCAAACCCTAACTCAAACAGATTTTGTTAACAGTCTCTCTCTAGTCAATACCTAGTAATTAGAACAAAGGAATAGCATGTTGATAAGTCCAAAATGACCCCACCTATATGTACTGAGTATGCTCAAATTTAAAAATATCGCGACCCAAGTTTCAGAACAAGTCTAGCCTGAAGGAGAACTGAAAACTAAAAGACCCAATTCCCAATTAAGAGATATGTTACTGAAGTTGCAGGACCAGTTGCTGAAGTAGAATACCATTCATTGGTAGTTCAATTGAGATACATGAATGAAGCATTAGTTGTTTCTTTTGTTCTGGAATTCATTGGGAAGGAAATGTGTGCTGAGCATCATTACTTGTAAGGATATCCAACTGATGGAATACAGAAATTTCTCTCTTGACTTTCTCTCTTTCCTTTCTTTTCTTCCCTACTCCTCTCACCTTACTCTGATTCCCTTCTCTTCTCACCTTATTTTGATTAACATCTCGATTCTCATCCCATTATCAATTAGGATAATTTCACAGTACCAGGTGGAAAGTAAGAAAGGGGTATCCGTGTCACAGTAATTTAAGATAATTAATCACAGAAAATCTGGAATATTGCCTCTATTATTTACCTGTACCGAGGACAAACTTTTCCAAATTTTTATGATACCTTTATATGTTTATCAGATAAAAATGAAACATGAAAGCTGATTCGCTAACCTTGTTTTTTTTCTTCCGCTGAACTGTGAACCAGTATATCCTCTCATCTCCCTGTGCTTTCCTCATTGAAAACACTCTAGGCTTGATATCAGACCGCAAGTGCTGAGATTTTTGACTTGATTACGAAATATTCCAGTGAATTAGGTGAACATTATCCTAAATAACTCTTGGTTGAATGCCATCCAGATAAATCTGGAAAACAAAAACAACACTAAAGCGTCTGAAAATAAAGAGCCCAGTACAAAAAATTACCCCCATGAGTGTCATCACGATTAAAGCTAGAAACTTGATAAATATGTCTTGCCCTAATACCTTCCCTTACATCCTCAACATGGCCTTGAGATTGATCTATCACTCCTTTCATCGTATTAGAAGTTTGCTGAGTTGAAGGTCGAAGCCTGATTGTCCCTAAATTGTTTATTTCTACATGACAAAGATTGATCAACACTGTTTGATTTGCTACTGTTGAGTGTTGTTGATCGCCTTGACTTGATTAGCCCTTTCCCCTTCTAATCCTCTATATATATGCAAATACCTTCTTAGCAGACCAGCATAATCATCGAAACCCATCGTCTCCATAGCGCAGCAAATATCATCACCGTTCACGGTCTTCCTCCTCTCCTTCCGGCACTTCTCCAATGCTTCGCTGGTCACGAAGCCGATGAACTCTGAGACACATTCTTGCATCGTTTCTTTCGTTTGCTTGGAGATTTTTGCGTTGGGAGGCAGGACTTGCTTCATGATCCGCCCCACGTTGGCTATTGGGAGCAACCTGTCTTGGTCCTTGATGCTTCCTTCGTCAGAACCGATGTTATCTTCCATTTCAAGAGGCTCACTCACAAAAGTACAAGATCCCGGTTGAATCTGGACTCTGTCTTCCAATGTCAAAGGGCTTCCTTATAAGGTATACAAATGCACGAAGTTAGGCATCCGACTTAATATATGCATTTAACTTATGATTTTAGTCTTGTCCATTTTGGCATGCGATGACGATGGCGGACCAGATCGACACAAATGGTGGGTCTTTGTCACAAGCTCAATCTACTGGCCAGATAAACATGAGTAGACACCACGAAGTCAAAAATTCTAATGATATAGTTGATTGTGATTTCATGGCATATTGGTTGTCTTTGCTCCGTAGGTCCTAGTGAAAAAAAGAAAAAGAAAAAGAAATAGCAATGTGCTTTCTTCAGTGTATTTTACACCTTTTAGTCCTCGAGTTATAAGTGGAGGATGAGACAGAATCGGGAGTGAATTTTTTAAGTTTTAGGCTTCAAATATTCTTTCCGATTTGGTGAGTTTTGAGGTAGACAAGTACCCCCGGCTTTCGTCCTTTTTTCTCTACAAATAAGCTTACTATGAGTAAGTAATTTGATTAGCGATGAAAGGCTAGGTTAATGATTATTTGTAATCCACCCAAGTCTTTTAGTGCATTCAACCGGTAATACTCTATTATAGGATCTGATTAACCAATAAGTCAATAATTGCATGACATTTACTCTAGCTTGTGTCATTAATTTGGCATCAAAACCATAAAAGCACTTTAAATTGCATGAAATTTAGAGGGTTTTTAAGGTTTAAATCCTTGAGATTTTGTAGCTGATGACACTTTGATCAGCATCAAGTGCAGCTTAAGTGTCTCCTTTATTGAGAAGGTATGGTAAGTTGAAGGGGGTCTTTTAGTTATATATATTCTTCACTCAGCAAGAATGCTCATCAAGTTTATTCAATCAGTATTTCTAATTAATTAAAAGTAGCAAAAATGTGATTAGCTTCTAGTCTGCTTGTCTCTCAAGTTGATCCAGAATTTCGCATTTTTATTTGGTGATAGTTAATATGCTTGTTCCTAAGTCGATTAGTTAGGTAACCCAATAAATTGGGTGACCGCTTGATAGTTTGCATTCCTTTTCCAGTTAAACTTGTGTGATTTTTTTTACTAGAAAGCAATATCTATGGTGTGAAATTGAAGGTCACACGACTATTTATTGTTGCCATCTCTCACTATCAGTTCCTTCTTGGTTCTCATGATTTGGGATGCTCTAATACTTCTTTATCTGTTCTAAATGATATTTCATGGTAACATTGCCTTCTCATTTACAGCAAAGAGTTATTGCTCCTGTTACGCATGAAGAGATTCAGCAGGTCTTGTGGTTGACGAATGGGGATTAGCACTAGAATCAGATGGCTTTTTAGTCCATCTTATACTTTTGCTTGAATTGTTATTAGTAAAGATTTGTGTGATGCAATGTCTTCTTTCTTTCCTCTTTGAAGCTATTGAAAAAAATAAATGCAACAGCTATTTCTCTAGTTAAATCAGCAACCGCTTCTACAATTGCTGACTCTAGGTCTATATCTTGATGCATTGCTGTTCATAAATGAGTTACTAAGATCCTACCTTGCAGGTTGAGTAAGTTTTACCTCATTTTGTTAGCATGAATCATAGGGATGTACATCTCCAAGCTGCTTGATTGATGCTGATAAAAGCTTTTGACTTATTGAATTGGTACTTCCTTGCAAAGATTCTCCATGCAACTGGTGTGCATGTTTCTTTTCTGATTTGGATCAAGCGGTGTGTTATTTTTCCTCTTTCTCCATTAATATCCACGGTTCTCAAGGTTTTTTGCCGGTAAAGAGGGTGACACAGGGTGATCCTCCTTCCCCTTATCTATTTGTGCTCGCTGTGGAGATTCTTTTGAGAATGCTTAATGCGGCTGCTAGAAGATAGATGATTAAGTACCACCCATCCTGTCCCAAAATTCAGTTCATCACCTTTGTTTTGTTGATGATTTGATGATTTGTAATGCTGCATTTTTAAGAGATTTTCTTTCTATTTTGCAAGACTTCAGGAATATGTCTAGCCTTCAAGTTTTTATTTATTTGGTTTGAATCTAGCCTTCAAGTTAACCCCTCCAAAACTGAAGCTTTTACTCCCGGATGTTCTGACAAACAGGTTCCTAATTTGCTTGAAATTTGTGGTTTTAGCAGAGAGCATCTTCTAGTTAGATACCTCGAAGTACCATTCATTTCCAGTAGGCTTACAGATATAGATTCTAAGCATTCCGTGGATAAAATTCGAGCCAGATTCACATTTTGGACAGTGAAAAAGTTGACATATGCTGGCTGGCTTCAACTCATTAAAGCTGTTGCCTGTAGTCTTGTTAACTTTCGGTACTGGATTTTCTTCCAAAGAAGGTCATTAAAGTAGTTGAGCAGAAATGTAGGTGGGTCTTTTCTTTGGAAAGGGCAACAGAGTGGTGACAAGGGTGCCGTATTGAATTGGAAGCAAGTTTGTCTTACTAAACATGAAGGAGGAATTGTGCTTAGGAGAGTGGACCTTTGGAGCATTGCTTGCATCATCAAACGTGTCTGGAAAATTATCTTAAGTAAGGCTCTCTATGGATAGCTTGGCTTTGCAATTATCCTATAGGCAAAGGTAGTATTTGGTCTGCCTCTCCTGATGCGAGTTCTGCTTATGCTTATAGGAAACTAGTAAAGGCTAGTTTGATTCTTAGGCCTTCAATTAAGTACTAGACTGGTAATGGCAAATCTACAGATCTTTGCAGATAATTAACATCCCCATGGAATTCTAGAGATGCTTATTCTTGAAGAATTATCTAATACGCTGCCTGCAAAGTGGCTGATGTTATTTGAGATTCTGCTTGGACGTGATCTACAGCTAGCTTAGTTTCTCTACAAGCAGCTTTATGTGGTGTCCTTTTCCTAAGTCACTGGCTGAGGATAAAGCAGTATGCACTTCATTAAAGATTGGAGTCGTGAGATATTCTGATGCATGGAAGCTTATAAGAAATCATGGAGCAAAAGTCGACTGGCATAGAATTATTTGTTTTCTCAAAATGTGCCTACATTTGCACTTACAGCTAGGATGGCTATCTCAATAAGCTGCCTAATCTTGGAAGGATTGTTAATCGGTATTCTTCTCCAAGTTCTCCTTTATGTTTGTGATATACTCAGCAAAATGAATCTAGAGATCACCTATTTTCTAAGTGTTGCTTCTCTGCTACTAGTTGGACGAAATACTGCTCCTCTGTGGTATTGACAGATCCCCTTGCGACTGGAATAATGAGTTTGTATGGCTAAAACAGGCTGCTCGAGGTGCAAGCATTAGGCATATTCTTCTCGAACTTGCTTGGAATGGATGCATCAATTAAGTTTGGAAAGAGCTAGGAATGAGCTGCTGCATAACCAGATCGTTTATTCCAAAGATCGTGTAGCTAAAGTGGGGTCTTTTGCTGTCAAGTGCAGCTCTGAAGGCTCTAGGGAATTGAAGCACAAAGTGCATTCTCCCCAATTGCCGGCTTTTAATTCTAACTGGCATAGTGCAGCTTTAGACGATTGATTTCTGGTTGCTTGCTGCATTGTTCTCCTGTTGTGTCTGAGGAGTGTTTTGTATAGTCATCGTGGCTTGTAGTAGGAATTGACCAAACCACATTCTTACCCTACCCACAGAGAAACTATGGTGTAGTTCAAAAAAATGCCAATTGATCAAAGAGCAATTTCGCATTCCAGTTCGTGTTGTTTCATGCTGGCATTTTGATTGGCAAAACTCGGAGGACACAGCATGACTAGTGATTCGTCCGTCCCCAGCACCAAGAATAATGTATGCATCTATTTATAACTTGCCCGAGCAAGTTAGTTTTTCTATTGGCCTCTCATTCTTCTAGTGGCCTCTCATTCATGGTACACAGTACAGATAGAGAACATATCAACTTCTGCCAAGAAAACTTCTGTATGATAACTACCAATAAAATAAATTAATAAAATAATAGTCTCATAAGCATGATGTTACGTGAGATATATATTTTTTTATCCTTTTTCAAATATATATTATCTGTATTGTTTCACTAGTAAAGAAGGTTCTCCCTATGCAACCGGAATCATTTCTAGAGTCAAAAGATATCCCAAGATCTCAAGAAAACATTTTATTTTGAATGATTGATGTGAGATGGAGCGTCCTTTCAAGTAATGGGGACAGGGCCCCATCACGTCTCCACCCTTTCTTTGTACATGTAACTTTTTCATATAAAAAAACATTTCGCCTTTTCAAGAAAAGTCACAAAAAAAAAAGTCCAATTATAACACATTTATTTTAAAAATTATTTTGGTGATAACAAAAGTCTCAAATTTATATTTGTGTAAGATATTTATCCTAAATTTTTAACATCAAAAATCCTAAACTTAAACTCATGAGACATATTTACCTTCCTTTTCTTTTATCATTTTCTTTTAACTTTTGTCTTCTTCCTTCCTTAGTTGTTTCCTTCCTTAGTTTGCCTTGACCGACACATTTGTTGCTGCCCTCACCGTTGCTTTCGTCAATGAGTTTGCCATGTAGAAAAAGAAAAAAAGGAGAAGGGTGAAGGAAAGGAAAAAGAAAAAGAAAATGAGAAAAGAAAAACATACAATAAGTTTACATGTTTTTGTCTCGTGGATTATTAATGAAGAGCAAATATGTTACATGGATACAAATTTAGAGTTTTTAGTGTCAATGGAGTAAATAAGTCACATTGATATAAATTTGAGATTTTTTACGTCAAAAAAATTTAGAGTAAATATATCATAACAGGCATAGTTTAGAGTTCTTATTCTTTTTCCCTTTACTTTATAGGTCTTCATCACACAATAACTTTTTTTTTTTGTGTCAAAACATAACATATTATTTATTTACAATTATAGTTTGTTAAATATCAGGTTATCCATTAGCTATGGCAATAATACTGTAAAAAAATGTCCCTATATTTCAACCTCTTAGTCTACTAGTGATTGAAAAAATATTGATTTAAAATTAAAAACTGATGTACATAACTACATAATTCCATATTGACTATTATTGGTAATAATAATTTCAATAATAGTATTGTCAGTTAGTAATATGACAATCATCCATTTATATGATTATGATTGCACTCAAACAATTAAATGGATATCTATAAATAATTAATTATCATAATTACATTTGGTGAATCTAGTTTCAACATCTTATAATAAATTTATATTCAATATATATTAATTCCAATATAGTTCACAATACAATAATTTAGCATAGTTATAATGACTTGATTGAATATTAAAATTTGGTTATAAATTTTGTGATATGATATTAAACATAACAACTATGACGTTATCTGTCGCATAACACAATTCTTACATATAGTGGTTATTTCAGAACAACTTATTTAATAGCTGTTAGAGCCATATTCCAATAAAGGTGCCTCTATCTTCTTCCTCCTAGTCTATGGGTAATTGAAAAATGTTGATTAAAATTAATATGTAACAATAATTGCATTTATAATTATGTGTAATAATTATCTACGTAATAATATAAAAATTTATTAACATTATAGGTATTCAATTTATATAATTATATTCAAATTACACTTATTCATTATTATCCTTAAATAAATGATTATCGTAGATATATTTGTTGCATGTAATTTTGAAATCGTGTAATATATTTTGTATACTTTATATTTAGGGAAAAAGCACAAAAAAATCTCAAACGATGCCCATTGTGACATATCTACTCCCAAACTTTTCTTTGCGATATTAAAAACCCCAAATTACGCCTAATGTGACACATTTCCCCTAAATTTTTTCTTGTAATATGAAAAGCTCCAAACTTGTATTCATGTAACACATTTATCAATCTCAAGGTTCAGTTAGATGACTTTCTAGCTAAAACAACATCATTTTATATTACTTAAATCACGTGAGTACGCACTATGTCAACATTGTTCTATGTAGGGAAATTTTTTTATAGTACTCATAAGTTTGGGATTTTTTGTATCAAAGAAAAATTAGGGTAAATATGTCACAATGGGCATAGTTTGAGATTTTTGGTAGCTTTTTTCCTTCAATGGTAGTTTAGCATAGTTATTAATGACTTAGTCAAATACTCTTTAATTATACAGATTTTCTTATATTTGTAATATCAAGGAAACTATTTCATCTTTTGAATAACCAAAGGTAGGGGAAAGGTTAAGAGATTGCTCATTATTTATATGCTTCTTGATTGTCTTAGTCTCTTTAACTTGACTACCTTCACCACTATAGCCACATATGTCTAGTTTGTTGCATGATTTGTTGAGCTAAAATATGCACATCTCTCTCCAATCCTTTTGAACTACAAAACTCCAAATAACCCCCCAAAACCCTGTCGCAAATCCAAGCATTACGACCCCATACTACAATGCCTCTTCAAGCTTATCCTCTTTATGTGTATCTTTAGGGTGAGGGATTCATAGTGTTTGAGAGTGCAAAGGCATTTTCTTCTCAAAAGATCCCCATAGGATAGAGGATTGCTAGCATATATGGAAGGATTGTCGATTGTTTGGATTTGATTTCCTTCTAGAATATGCTTGGTGAAGTAATTTTGCGATAGGTTGAGGTGCACAAAAATGTCAATGCTGAAATGTCCTATGGAATTGTCCCTTATAGGTGGTTGTTTGAAAGATCAAGAGATTTGAGTGACGTAATGTTCCCAATGCCAATGAGCATATCTCTAGAGATATTGTTGCGTGACAAGTTCAAACCATGCAATCTCAAGGGGAGAGTAAGTTCTTCAAGGATCAACCCGATCAAGAAGTAACTTGAGAGATCCAAACTGACCACAAGTTGGAGATCAATTTGGTATTCATTATATATTCTCTTCATGATCTCACCCACATGCTCTTGATCCCAAAAGTATGAAATGGCGATGGAATTGCATATAAAAAGGAAGCAATATCTTTTGTAGGAGCAGTGGCCATAGATCCAAATGGATTGACTAAATCAATTTAATCATGTTGCTCATATTGCCAAGACAACGTGAGACTATTCCTGTCAAGTTGTTCGCTGTCATGTCTAATATTTTCAATCTTGAGAGTGAGTAGAGCTGCAAAGGGATGCTTCCAATAAACCTATTCTCTCGTAACCTCAGGATCAACAAAACATGAGGATCAACAAAACATGAAAGCTTTCGCTGAACCATGTTGAAATGCTTTTGGAGAAGCTATTCTCTCAAGGTCCAAATTTCTTACTTGTGCAATAACACAAAGATAGAGGAATCTCTCCATTGATATGATTTCCATTCAAGTGTAGGGTTGAAAGGATGGTTCCAATTGAGTGTGGAAGTACTGTGGACAACTTATTAAATGACAAAGTTAAGGAATATGAACGATTCCAGCAGTCCAGAATACTACGGGATGGCTTATTATTGGCAAGATTCAAATGAAACTACCCTTCATGTCACATAATGATGACAGTATTGTACAATTATTGTATTATTATAACCATCATAATACATATGAAGTATATTATGCAGCGATCAATTACATATCGTACAACTACATATTATTCAATACATGTTTAGTACATGTTTAGTAACATAGGACTGTATTAAGTGGTTAATCTATTAGAGAGTAGGGCACTTTTGAAATATTTTATATCACTTCTTTATTGTTACTAAAGGAAATAATGGCACTTAAATCAAAGGGACTGAATTGTTTATTACATGGCAGCATTAATTATTACTGCAGCAATAAATGCGCGGTCAATGCCCCGAAATATTCAACTGATCTTTTAAACCTGAAGTTTTTTTGAATCGCTTAAACCTGAAGTTTAGAATCAACTAAAATCCACAGTTTGCACTTGACATGAAAATAACCTTTTCTTTCATTAATTTATTGACCACCATATTAAGATACTCAGAGACGTACATTTCGAGCTCAACAACAAGGTCTCCGTCCGACGCCTAGCTAGCCGTCAAGATAGCACCCAGCCCAAGGATCCGCCGGATCTGTCCTACACGAAGGTCGTCCACTGCATTTCCCTGACGTTCGCTCACCGTGTTGCGAACGTACCAGCGACACACTCGGGGTTCGTGGTCGTTGTCGTCTCGATCTCTAGGAACGGTTTTTGTTCCGCCGCATGTTGCCCCACGAGCTCATCGACCGATGCGTGGTCAGGTGTGGGATTAGAGGAGGATGGAACATGAGTAATCAGCTGCTCGAGGAGATGTTGGGGAACCGTTCGAAGGAGTTCGTATATCAGGAAGGGCTCGAGTTCAGTGTTTTGCCTTCGCCCGAGAGTGATCCAAATGGAGTGGTGGCGATCAGTGAGGAAGTGGCAAAAGAGGTTGAATTGGTGGATGAGGGGTTCAAAGAAGGGGGTTTTGTATACATGACGGGGGAGAGCAAGATTGAATCTTCGAACCGATCCGGCGCAGCGAAGAAAGTGCCGATCAGCTATCTGTTCAAGTGGATCTGGATGTTTGCGAGGCAGCCGAATGTCATCTTCAAGATCCCGCCGAAGGCTCATCAAGTCAGGACCAACTGCGGGATTTTGGGATCCCAAATTGGGTTGTAAATTGTTGATGATGATGCTACAAGAGCATATGTAATTGCCAAACATATGAGAGTCTCCCTTAAAATTGGCCATGCATTTGTGAGGAATATTACCAAAATAATCCTAAATTTATTGTAATTATGTTAATTCAATGATAAACTTTTTTTTTTTGTCAATTAAATTTTAAATATTTTATTTTTGTATCAGTTCAATCCATTCAGTCAATTTTGGTTAGCTGGTGCTAACGTAATATGACTAACATTGACGTAGACAATTTTAAATAATATTTTAATATTTATTAATTTCTTTCTTTCTTTCTTTTTTTCATTTTTCATTTTTTTTTTCTTCTTCTCCCTTCCTTCTTCCTCCAACCAATCATCAATTGCGACCAGCCAAAGGCTAGGGTTGACAAGAGCAACCTTGCTATCGTTGGGCGAGGTTTGGCCTCGCTAGATCTAGTGAGGGCTCACCTCGCCATGGTTGGACAAGGTCGACCTCGCCATCATTAGGCTAGGAGACCTCACAGCCCTAGCCTCTGGCCAATCACCAACCAACGACTAGCTAGAGGAAGGAGGAAGGGAACAATAAAAAAACAAAAGAAAGATAAAGAAAAGAAAAATAAATAAATAAATGTGAAAAAATTTAAATATTATTAAAAATTATCAACGTCAGCGTTGATCATACCACATCAATACTAGCTAGCCAAAATTGGCTAGATAGATTAAATTGACACAAATGCAAAAATTTTAGGATCCAATTGATTAAAAAAATTTTGAGACTAAATTGATACAATTGCAATTGATTTATGACTTTTTTTGGTAATTCTTTCCGCATTTGTGTGTGCATTAAAGAAGCGTATGCTTAGAAAGTGTGATTAGCTATGATGTCTTCAAGTAATATTTAGGGAGAAGTGCACTAGAAGTTTTAGAACTTATCATGAAAGTGTAATGGAATTTTAAAACGTGTAACAAAAGTACAATCAATTTCTAAAATTTTCAAAAATTGTAATTAATGGAAAGACTTGATTGGACCAATTTGACAACTTTTAGAACTTAATTGCATTTTTTAGAAATTTTAGGACTTAATTGTGTTTTTTTTTGTTGATAATTTTAAAATTTAATTGCACTTTTGTGACAAACAAATATTTATGATTCAATAATTGATGCCTTTTTATTTGAGAATAGTATCCTTCTACTAAAAAAAGGGATAAAGCTATGAATGATCCCTGAATTTGTTCTAATTGTTCAATGACATCCCCAACAAATATAATGGACTAGATGAATGTATTTTAATCCAGATTTCTAGTCATTTGATCATGTTGAGCCTCGTATTTCATATATAACTCCTACAAATCAATTTGTTTTTTTTTTTTTTTCAACTCAGTCTTTTTCCTTTTGGTAATTTGAAAATGTTAAGAAGAAAGCACCTCTCACGTACATGTGAGGATTTAGAGAAAGCAATTTACACCAAGATTTATTTGGAAAGCACATTTCGTGTGAAAGGAAAAATACCACAGTATAGCGGAATTCATTAATCAATTTCGATCATGAGTACGTAATTCAAGCACCCCACAAACATACTAAAACACAAGCTCCCCCTTCTGCACGCCATTACACCACGAACTCCAAATCAATTGCGAAATATGTGATAGCCAATCTCTCTAAAGTGAACACAACCAATTACATGGAAGTTTGGTACAGTCTTCTAGTGGAACTATAAGAAATTTACACTTGTGTTTTCAATTTGAGTACAAAGCAATCTTGAATGTGTAGAAAAACCTAAACCCTCTTTCCCTTTTCTCTCGTGTTCAAGACCACCAGGACCACCACTAGCAAAAAGCTCTACTAGTGAAATAAACGCACTATAAGGCAAGGGGCTCAAGTTACAACTCATGGATCTGGCTCGTTTAACAAGCACACAATACCCTAACAGTAGCTTTTTTTTTTTTTTTATAATTAAAAAGTAGATTTTACTAATAAATTTCGATTTTAATGGAACATTGCTTGGGGATCCTTCAAATGTTCATCAACCCATCTATATTCGTATAAAATATTTCAATTGTTTTCAACTAAACTTTTCTTCTTGGGAGGAACTTGTTTTTGTCTACGCTTGTCTACGTAGTCCCAACAGTTAATCAATAGTTGTAACTGAATCAAGTTCCTCTCTTTCATGTGAAAGAGCACATTGCGACTTCTTACATAAGATCATGACATGTTATTCCAAAATGGTTTTACATATAACTAGGTAACACACTCACCATTAGTCCAAGAAATGATGATTTTTCTTTCATGAAGGAAGGTTCATCTCACTATTCATAAAAAGAAACTTATATATACAATCTCAAACATGAATAGGAAAAGCTCTTAGAATTCCATATATATATATATGCAATTTCTTGCTATAGTGTTCTCTTTTTACCAATAAGAAGATTGCCCAAAAAGTCCTAAACTTATGATATAATGGGTTCATTCCTAAACTTTCCAATTATACTATTTTAATTTTAACCTTTTAACGATTTGTCATTTTAATCCTAAACATTTTAATTGTGCCAATTTGGTCCTAAAACTTTTGACGATTTGTAATTTAATCATAAAATTTTATTATAATTTGCTAATTTAGTTAGTTTCACCAATTTTGGTCTAAATATTGATAATGTGCATGCTATTCTCCAACATGGCATGCTGGCACAGACGTGGACAAGATTTATATTTTTTAAAAAAAAACTGAAATTTTTAATAAACTTTTGGATTTTTTTTTCCTTTTCCTTTTCCTTTTTGTTTTGTTTTGTTTTGATTTTGTTTTTGTTTTGTTTTTGTTGTTTTTATTTCCTTCTTCCTCTAACTAGCGAGTTAGACCTTGTTGGCCTTGGCTGAGGCACGCCCTTGAGAAACTGGTGAGGTCAACTGAGCTTGCCGGCCTTAGGCGAGAGTTGTCATTGGATGAGGGTCAATCTCATGAGCCTCAGGCGATGTTGACCTCGTTAGATTTGGCGAGGTCGAGCCTTGCCAACCAAAGGAAGAGGCTAACCTCACCCAGGACTGGTGAGGCTCAATCCTTGCTAGTGGCTAGCAAGGATGTCACAAGCTTATTGAGGCCTGGTGATCAATGAAGAAAGAAAGAAATAAAAGGAAAAAAAAATTCAAAGAAATTTGGAAAAATCTAAAAAATGAAAAAATCATTTATATTAGTAATTTCTAGTCAAAATTGACTAAAATGATTGAATTGGAAAATCTAAAAAAATTATAACTAAATTAACATAATTTAAAGGTTTAGATCAAAGTTGGTTGCCGTACAATAATTTTAAGAATTTTTGGACAATTTCTTTTTTTTTTTTTTTTTTTTTTTTACTGACATCCATTTTTCAATGAGTCAAAAATAAATGGGAACATGGCCATTTCGCTTATTAAGTAATTATTAAATTCAGCAGCGCGGTGAATGACACGACATTCATTGAATGAGTTTGACGCCGAACCTTTTACTCATATCGTGATACAAATATTTCCCATTCACATCACTTTTATTGCCAAAATCACATTATGATTCTCATCTTGGAAATATTTGACGGAGTTGGGAAACGCGTAAAATCATTTCGAATCATTCTAACGTTAAAAGATCATTCTAAGTAAATAATAAAGAAAGTATTTAAAATTAAATAACAACAATTGTAAACTACCCAATTTTCCAAGATGGGTTCTCTGAATAACCACACAAATTGGTGTCCATCCTTATTCAAGCATGCGAGCTAGGTCAATTCCTAGAGGCATGATTAGGGACCCTCGAGTAGATGTGTTATTTGTGGATAAACTAGACTTAGACCTAATCTGACAAGTGAGACTGAATGATCGTTAGGGTAAGAGGGCTCGAACAAGATTTGTCTTCCAGCAGTCCTTCAAGATAGCGTCGAGGGGCAGGGATAGAGCGATCCACGCATCAAACAGGGGAGTGCCATTGGCGATATGGATGAATGGTGATAAGGATGTCAATGGTTTAAGAGTGAGAGTATGTGAGTTATGACACCTCAATTCCACGCATCAAATAGGGGAGTGCCACCGGAGATATGGATGAATGGTGTTGAGGATGTTAAAGGTTTAAGAGTGGGAGTATGTGAGTTATGACACCTCAATTCCAATATCGGGCGGCTATCCTTATGATATCATTCAAAGCAAATACGCAACTCCAATCAAAGTATTTTATTTTTTAGTGTTTGCCCCACATGGATTGGATCGTGACATTACAATAATATCTTGAATAGTAAATATTTAAATTAGAATTAATAGCCAACACAAAGAGGCGTGAGCTCATTGAAATGGAAAAAAAAAACATAGAAAAATGGTCAATTTGCTACTACACCTTTTTTCAAACTATACGTATTTAGAGATGGTGGGACTTATTTGTAGACGTACACCTTATATGCATAGGCAGTGGTGGCTGGCGGATGATGATTGGCAGCAACAAGTGGTGATTGGTAGAGGGTGGCGGGCGGACAGTCGGCTAGTAGCAAGGGCAAGTGATAAGAATAATTTTATTTCTAATTACTTTTCCATAATGAAATAGAAAATATTTACTTCTCATTTATATTCCAAACTATTTTTGAACTAAAAATTTATTTTAGAAATAGAAAAATGAAATTACCTTACCAAATAACTTGGTCCAAGGAACTGAAAAAATAGTTATGTTTGGAAATAGAATGTTTATTATGCGAGTTTAAAACATATGTAGTTTGGAATTAAAGATATATCTAATGTGGGGAGGGAGGGGGGCGAGGGGACACTTTTTTTCTTTTGGTAAAAAAAAAAATTCATTCATTTCCTAAAAGATACATGAGAGGTACATTACAATCCCAAAAAACTTCAATCCAAAGCAAAGTCTAGAAAGCTTCAAAACAAAACAATTTCTAGAGATCAAGATGGGATCATTAGAGCATGGTCAATAGGGCGCGAATGATAATTATTCTATTCCAAAAGTCAATTTTTGGCAAGAAATTGATTTTTCTATTTCTATTATCTAGACAAATTTCTAAATGAAAATATGCGTTTGATAACGATATAAAATTTCTCCCTCCCGAGAGGCTGGCAAGGGGCGGTGGACAAACGGCAACGGCTGGGCGGTGGGTGGGCATTTGGTTAGTAGCAAGGGCAAGTGATAAAAAATAGTTTTTATTTCTCATTTTTGTTTCAGAGATAGAAAAGTAAAAAAGTTTTACTTCTGATTTTTGTTCCAAACTTATTTTTAAAGTAAACATTCGTTTCAAAAATAGAGAAATAAAATTGCGTTACTAAACGGATTTTTGTTTTAAAATTAACACAAAAACTGAAAAATATAAAAATAGAAAAACAGATAAATTGAATTATTATTAACTCTCGCTTATTCTACAAGAGCAGATTTGTAACTGTATCGAATCCAAATAATCAGCGGATCGATCACTGGATCTTATGTCATTAATGAGGAGCACATGCAAGGATCAGGGGAGAGGGGCACTTGACCCACCTAAAGTTTAGTACAATCAAATTAGGCAGCAAGAAGATTATTACATGTAATACTTTCTTGATAGCCCATAGCTCCGGGTGCTATCTAGCTAGGACTAATTTTGTTATGGGAGACGGTTTTTATAACAATTATGTCGAAAAACCCAATTATTACTCTTGAAGTTTTCCTAGAACATTTATTATCCAATGCATAATAATCATGACATGAGCAATAGTAATGCCTGCTTTACCTTGTTTTTTCATAACACAAGTTGTACAAACTTATCAACTTGATTAATAATCTAGGTGCTCACAAAACACTCCACCTACATGCTACCTATTCTATTCCTACCAATTTTTTGTTAAAAAATGAACATGTTGAATCTCTATGTAGGCCTCAAAACGTTATGTAAACTTGTTCTTTTCAGAAAGATGAATCACTCATCCATGCGGTGCTCAAGTAGCTAGCTAGCAAGGTTGGCATGTAATTTGAGAAATGTTCTATGGTTTTGGTATCCAATGTCCTAGGCATGTATCCATGGGATCATTGGCGAGAGAGCTAGCTAGTGTTTTTATTGGCTGTCCACACATAATTTTTCTTGCTTGATCAGGACAGCTGTTTCTTCCAACTAATAGATAGTGTTTCATAGTACTGAAATGACTCGTGGTTGGCCAATGCTTTTCTGGGATTCCACCTTTTGCCCCCCACTTTCTTCCTCAACACATTAAACTGTTTCTTGACGCATCTTCCCAGGTGCAGGAAGCAGATTAATGCCTCGTGTCTCTAAAACAGAAACCTTGAACAGAGCAGATGATACTAAAAAGTGTGATATACCATGCTTTTTCGAGGGAAACCTAACCCTAACCCTAATCTTCTGCAGTTTGGCTTTCTCTCACCAGCCCAAGAAACATGTCTTAGTTTTTTCAGACAAGGATTTCCTCTTTTTTATGAAGGCAATGAGTGAAATAACGAGGCAATCAGTGTATAGTGATTGATTACTCCAAATTTGTTGGTTTAAAGCCCCGACTCAAACAGATTCAGTTAACAGTCTCTCTCTAATCAATACTTACTAATTAAAACAAAGAAATAGCACGTTGATAAATCCAAAATAACCCCATCTGGATGTACCGAGTATACTCAAATTTAATATTAATGAACCAAGTTTCAGAACAAGTCTGGCCTGAAGGAGAACTGATAAACTTGATAAAGGCCCCATTCCACAATTGAGATCTACATTACAGGAGTTGCAGGACTCGATAAGCTGCTCAACTAGAATGCAATTTATCTGTAGTTCACTCGAGATACTTGAATAGGGCGTTAGTTGTTTCGGTTGTTCTTGAATTGATTAAAGTGGAATGACAAATCCATTTCTTCACCTATCTAGTGAAAAGTAGTAGGATATTTGAGATTATAATCAACAGTGGATAAGATCCAATTAAGTTTTGAATTATCAGGAATACTGTTTTCCTTCATTTTACCCAAAAAGTTGAAATTACATAATTTCTATCTCATTTATCTTTATTCAGGGAAAGACTCGACATATACATCTCTTTGCATAAAGAAACTGTTAGTATAGGATTATGCAGCATGCAGGCACTTATTAGGCAAATGATCACTTTTTGTAGTGCTTATATTTTTTCGTTAAAGTCAAGCGAGATAGAGAGATTGGGAAGGAAATATGCGTGCTTATAAGCTGAGCACTATGATTTGTAAGGATATCCACCGATAAAATATACAGATTTCTCTCTCAACTTTCTACCTCTCCTCTCTTCACTTCCCTTCTCTCTTCTCACCTTATTCTGATTGTCATCTCGATTCTCATCTGATAATCAAATGGGATCATTACAAAATCCCAGGTGGAAAGTAAGAAAGGGGGAATTTATTTAACAGTAGTTTAAGACACTTGAATGCAGAAAACCTAGAACATTATCTCTATCAATTGCCTATTTAAGTTCAACCGAAAAAAAAAATTGCCTCTATTAAGGACAAACTTTTCCAAATGTCTATGATACTTTCATATATTTATCAGATCAGAGTGAAACATGAAAGTTGAACCAGTAAGTCCTCTCATTTCCCTGTGCTTTCCTCAAACTGAAATTAGAAGATCAAGAGTTCCACTTAGAACTCTGATTTCAGACTGCGAGCTAACTCTTGTCTGAAGGCTATGCAGACAGATCTGGAAAACAAAAACAACGCTAAAGCGTCTGCAAATAAAAAGCCCATATATGAAAAATTATCTCCATGAGTATCATCATGATTAAAGCCAGAAACTTGATAGATATCGCTTGCCTAATACCTTCCCTTGTATCTTTAACATGGCTTTGAGATTGATCTCTCTCCTTTCATCAGTTTAAAAGTTTGCCAAGGTGAAGGTCGAAGCCAAATTATTTCTAAATTGTTGAGTATTCTACATGACAAATGATTTGCTACTGTTGTTCACTGCCTGTCTTGATTAGCTTTATCTCCTTCTAAGTCCCTATATCTATGCAAATACCTCTTTAATGGACCGGCATAATTGTCGAAACCCAGAGTCTCCATAGCCCAGCAAATATCATCACCGTTCACGGTCTTCCTCCTCTCCTTCCGGCACTTCTCAGACGCTTCGCCAGTCACAAAGCCGATGAACTCTGAGACACATTCTTGCATCGTTTCTTTCGCTTCCTTCGAGATTTTCGCATTGGGAGGGAGGATTTGCTTCATGATCCGCCCCACGTTGGCTATTGGGAGCAACCTGTCTTGCTCCTTGATGCTTCCATCGTCAGAACCGATGTTATCTTCCATTTCAAAAGGCTCACTCACAAAAGTACAAGATCCTGGTTGAATTTAGACTCTGTCTTCTAATGACAAAGGGCTTCCTTCTAAGGTACACAAATGCGCGAAGTTAGGCATCTGACTTAATATACGCATTTAAGTTATGATTTCATGTCTTGTCCATTTTGGCATGTGATGACGACGGACCGGCTTGACGCAAATGGTGGGTCTTTTGGCACAAATCCAATCTGGCCAGATGATCATGGCAAGACACCATGGGTCGAAAATTCTAATTATATCGTTGATTGTGATTCCACGGCATATTTATCGGCTTTGCCCTATGAATCATGGTGAAGGGGAAAAAAAAGCAATGTACTTTCTTCAATTTATTTTACACCTCATATTCCTCAAATTTTAAGTGGAGGATGAGATAGAGTGTGGCGTCAATTTCTTAAGTCTTTAGGATTCAAAAATGCTTGTCGATTTGGTGTAATATTGGTAGACAAGTAGCCCCAGCGTTCGCCCTTTTTTGTCTACCAACGAGCTTACTCCGAGTAAGTAATTTATTATTAATAAAACCTCAAGTTGGTGATTAATTGTAATCCACCCAAGTTTTTGTGTGGATTCAACCGCCACTACTTCACTATAGAACCTGATTAACCGATAAGTTATTAACTGAGTGGCATTTTCTCTAGGTTGTGTCATTGAATACGACATCAAAAAGCATGCGTAGTCAATGACGATAACCTCAAGTATCAAGTGCAAGTCAAGCGTCTCATTTGTATTATGGGTTTATGGGGTTGTCCTTAGTTTTATGAGTTTCTGGGGTTTTCCCATATGGGCCCACTAGGGGCCTGCCAAGCTACTCATAGAGGAGCTCCAAAGTTCAAGAATACACATGACCGAAAAAAAAAAAATTATATATTCCTCATTTGGCAAGTACATTTATCAAGTTTAAAATCAACATTTCTAATTAATAAGGAAGAAGCAAAAATGAGATCAGCTGCTAGCTGGCTTGTTACTCGTGTTGTCCATCCTCTCTCAATTTTAATTTGTGATATTTTCTATGCTCGTTCCTAAGTTCTCTATTTAGGTAATCATTTGATTGGGTGACTGTTTTATAATTTATATTTCCTTTTAAGTCGAAATCGTGTGATTTCTAGAGAGAAAAGTCTATGGCGTGAAATTGAAGGTCACAAGTTGTTGTTGCCATTTACCAAAAAAAAAAGGTTGTTGCCATCTTTCGCTATCAGTTACTTTTTGGGTCTCCATATTCAGGGTGCTCTGATATTTCTTTATCTGTTCTAATAAAACTTTACAGTAACATCGCCTTCCCATTTTCAGCCAAGCCCTATTGCTCCTATTTCGTACGAGAATAAGGAGGTTTTGTGGTCCACGAATGGAGACAAAGCGCTAGGATCAGATGGCTTCTCTATCTCATTTCATACTTGCGCATGAACTGTTATTCGTAAAGATTTCTGCGATGCATTCTCCTATTTTTTTGAATTCCCACTTCGAAGATATCGAAGAAAATATATGCAACAGCTAGTTCTCTAGCTCCTAAGTCGGCAACTGCTCCCGCAATTGCTGATTTTAGGTCTATATCTCTGAGATCCTAGCTCGTAAAATAAATAAGTTTCACCTCATTTCATTAGCATGAATCAGTCAGCATTTGTTAAAGGAGTACTGGAGATAACATCTTGTTGGCCCCTGAACTTGTCAAGAATTATCATAGGGCCGGTACATCTTGAAGGTGCTTGATTAAGGCTAATTTGAGAAAAGCTGGACCTATTGAACAGGGATTTTCTCCTAAAGATTCTGCCACCAATTGGTGTGCCTGTTTCTTTACTGACTCGGATTAAGCTGCATTACTTTTCCCTCTTTCTCCATAATGTCAATGGTCCTCTGGATTTTTTTTTCTTTTTGCTTGTAAAAGGGGGAAGAGACTGGGTGATCCTCAATTCCCTTATCTATTTGAGCTTGCTATGGAGGTTCTTTCAAGAATGCTTAAAGCAGCTGCTAGTAGGGGGACAATTAAGTACCACCCATCCTGTTTTAAAACTCAGCTCAACCACCTTTGTTTTGCTGATGATTTGATGATTTTTTTTTTCAAAGGCGATGCTGCATCTTTAAGGGAGATTCCTTCTAATTTGCAAGGCTTAAGGAATATGTCTGACCTCATATTAACCCCTCCAAAGCTAGAGTTTTTATCCCGGATATTCAGATGAACAGGTGAAATATTTGCTTCAAATTTGTGGTTTTAGCAGAAGGCATCTTGTAGTTAGACATCTTGGAGAACCACTCATATCCGGGAGCTTGCATATAAAGATTCTAAGCCTTCGGTAGTTAAACTACAGCTAGATTCACATGTTAGACAGTGAAAAAAGTTGACATGTTCTGGCAGGCTTCAAATCATTAAATCTGTTGTCATAGTCTTGTTATTGGTGCCGGATTTCTCTTCTTCCAAAGGTCACTGAAGTTGTTGATCAGAAATGTATATCTTTTCTTTGGAAAGTGCGACTAGGTGGTGCTAAATGTGCCAGAGTGAAATGAAAGCAAGTTTGTCTTCCTAAACATGGAGGAGGAATTGCACTCAGGAATATGGATCATTGGAACATTGCTTGCATCATCAAATGTGTTTAGAAAGTAATCTCAAGTGAGGCTCTTCATGGACGGCTTAGTTTACAATTATCCTCTAAGAGAAGGTAGTATTTGAAAGTGCTAGTATGAACACTTAGAGGGGGTGGATAGGTGTAAAAATAGATTATGCAAAATGCAGTGAAAACCTTTATTTTTAACCTGAGTCTGAATAACAACAGACTTTTGAAACTGAGTCTGAAGAGCAGTAGATTTTGAGTGAAATCAGACTTTAGCAGTTAAATAGAACTACGAATAAAATAAAGACATTTAGGGAAGAGAATAAGAACACAAGATTTATAGTAGTTCGGCTTAGATCAAGCCTACATTCACTCTTTCACGCTAACAGCCTTCTTGGCTGGATTACACTATGCAATCAACAAGAGATTACAACTTTGAGTGCAAACACTTAGTAGTAGATCACACTATCTCACTAAGTTACTCTTTTGGTATTTCTCTCACAATCACAAACGTTTAAGCTCACAAGAGACAAGTGTATGATCGAAGGTCGCTCAAACTTTGGAATTATAAATTCTATGCTCAATTTCTTACTTGCTCATTAGCCATTTATCTTCTTAAATACTCCTCCACTTTTAAACTAGCCGTTGGACAGTATCTTGAGGATTGTCTTCCAATCTACCTATTGGATAGATCTGTATCTAGAAGATTTGGTAGCCGTTGAGTGACAAAAGTAGAATCTCAAATTGATTCTGATCGCCCATACAAATGGAATCTTGGTTTCTATAAGTAGAGTTTTTTTGTATAGAAAGTTTTTATCTTCAAAATCTAATTGTCAATAAATTAGATTGAATCAATCAAATCAATTTTGATGTGGAATCCAAACTAGATCACTAGCTGTTATATGATTATGGCTTGAGTTACGTTTTGTCGAATTTGGATGTAAAGTTTGAGAACAATAGACTTTACAATCTGAGTTTGAGTGTAATAGACTTTACAATCTAGGTCTGAATATGTTTTGCTTCTGAACAGATTTAGGTTTAAGGTTTGAACATAGTCTGAATAAGTTTAGCTTTATCATAGAGTCTGTCTTCTAGTTTAGCTTCATTCATGTTCAGTCTGAAATTTGTCAGAGTGAGCAGACTTCTAATGTAGAACAGACTTTGACACTAAAGTCTAGCAATCTTCAAATTTCGATACAGAAGTTTGAAAATCTTCAAAATATACTTTGGATATGTGTTACGTTCAGTATTCTGGTTCTTCCAAGTATAGACTTTGATAATATCATTTACACGTTCTATCACTTGTATAGTCTATTACTCAACCAATAAACACGTTAGTAGCCTTTAATTTATTTTGTCATCTTCAAAACATCATAAGGGATTTACTTAACATTCTCTCCATATTTTTTATGATGACAAAACAATCTCTGAATATGCAGATATGTAATCACACTTTCTAAAATAATGATAAATCAATCGCCAAATTTTAGACTTTCAAAAAATGTAAAGATAACAAATAGATTGAGCATAACAATATGTAGAAAAATAATCGCAGCTTGATATTATGCAATATCAACCAATCAACAAAAATGCATATTCATATCTTCTCTCCCTTTTTGTCATAATCAAAAAGCGATAATAGATATAGTATTACGTAGATAATATAAAATGATAAATATATCTTGCATGAACTATAATTTCCAAAAAATTAGCTTTGATAAGGTAAATCGAATATTAAAAATATGCAATATAGCTCACTCCAATCATATATATTAGCAAATATCCAATAAAATCATGGATACATCATAAAATTCACGTACCCTTTTTGTCATAATAAAATGATAATATCAAAAAGAGATTTGTTAATGACAAAAGGTAATAAAAGATGTACTAACCGGATGTTTTAGAACTTAAATTCTGACGCATTTACCTTTTTCCTTTCTTCCATAACAAGATCACAATCAATCTAAAAAGATTTTTCTATAATTGATCAAAGCTCCCCCTCAATTTGTTGTCTTTTTGAGATAATCATGATTCTTTCCTTTCTCTTGGATTCCCTTTTTCCCTCTGTCATCATGACAATATTTGCGAATGAAAACAATTATTGTTTGTGCACGTTGAACATAATATTTTTCCAGCATTTCCTTTGTAGCGACAACATCTGCAACAATTACTTGCATTTTGAAATTCGAGGCAAAAATTTATTTTCTTTAATCAAGCTCATCTCGAATTTAATCTGCATCAACTTAACAAAATTTTTGCACAAATAAGCTGTAATAATATCCACATAATATGTTTCACCAAAAAAAAAAAATATCCACATAATATATAATAACCTTTCTTCAAATAAATAAATTAAATAGCATATATAAA
Source organism: Eucalyptus decipiens (assembly GCA_014182575.1). Lineage (NCBI taxonomy): Eukaryota > Viridiplantae > Streptophyta > Magnoliopsida > Myrtales > Myrtaceae > Eucalyptus > Eucalyptus decipiens. Next base: position 18,725,134 of record CM024610.1, read on the forward strand.
ATTAAAATTCAGAACTACTCAACCTTTCGTACGACACATTAGGGATTTCCTCAACAATTTGCTAAAACTTTGCACAAGAAATAGAATTTTTGAACCTCCAGAATAATATAAAATCTCCATGATTTTCTGATCGAACCTTCCAAAATTTATATGGAAGATTCTATTATCACTTGCAAAATCTTGTATAATAGATAATAATCTTTGCAAAAATGTCATGTAATATCTTCCTTTGATTTGTAGATCAAACTTGCTAGATATAATATATATTCTAAGAATATAGCAAGAATATCCATAAATGTGCAATAATATCTTTCGAGATCAAGGGGATTTCCTTAAGCATAAATCTCAAAAATATATTATTGATGCATTTTGCAAAAAGAAAATAGATTTTTCTCATGTGCCAAAATTGCAATGCCTTATATTTATGACAAAAGATATTTGCAATATAATAAACAATCATCCAAAATCATGATAAATGCACGTAGAAATTTGCAAGGCGGGATGAAAAAAAATTTCTCTTACCCAGGTATATGTTTCAAATATACCATTGACTTAAAAAAAAATCATTATCAATCTTCGTCTGAGATTCTTTTCTTATTACACCAAAATTTGCGTAGATTTGCAATCATTTTTGTCTTATTGAATTTTCTGCAATTAATTCATTTCCTTTTTGTATCCATCAATTTGTATCCTTCCATGACGTTAGAGTAAAATATAAAATCTCCATAAAAAAATATTCTTTCTTAATTCATCATAACAAAGTATTCAAAGAAATAATATTATGCACAATGATATTTTGAAAAATGAATTCTCACTTAGTCATAGTACGATAAAAACAGAATAAATAAAATTTTTGAATATCTAAGAATATCTTGCATCATCACGTAAAACATATTTTCACTTTGCAAAATATGATTAAATATGAGAGTATAAAATTAGACAAAATAATTTGAATTATCTCAAATAATCACACGTATTAAATCAAATCTCAACTTATGAATTACAAACAAATTATATGATTCTTTCTTCAATGAAACAAAATATGATCATTATAAAATCTCAATCAACCAATGATATATCGAATATCAAGTATAATGAGAAATTTTAAATTGTGTACTCAAACCAAATTGAGAATAAAAAAATATACATTCCTTACCAAATTCTCTTTCTTCTTCTCCTTTATTTCTTGCAAAAAATAACTCATATTTTCTTTGATACCCATTTTTTCTTGGGTCCATGAGAGTTAGTAGAATATGCTGCTTTTATCCAATCTTTCTTAATAGGTCTCCAGACTTTAGGACATTTTTTCTCAAAGTGTTCAGATTCTCTACAATTTGAACACTTGAGGGCATTTCCACCAACAAATTTTACAAAAACTTTTTGAAAATGATTTTTGTAAAATGTCTTTGGAGGTCTTTGTCTAAGTCTTTTCTTGACTTTAGGAAAATCAATTAGATAATCACTTTCCTTATTGAAACCAAGTCTTGATTTATTATAGTAAGGTACTTGTATAGAAAGGATATGCTCTAATATTTTTGAACAATTTGAAAATCTTGTCGAAATATTTGAAAATTCTTTCTTTAACGAATCATTTTTTTTAACAAGTAAATTTCGACTTTCTTTTGTTTGTTGAAAAATCTTTTTGCAAAATTTCAAAATTTTCTTTTTGAGAAAGATCTTGTTGCCTAAGATGTGAATTTTCCTTTTTTAGTTTGGAGATCATTTTAAGAGAAGATTTGAGATTTAAGCAGAGCTCATTTATATATTTTGAAACTTTGAGATGAATTTTTAAAAGGCTTATCTTGATTTCCTCATCGGATTCTGAGTCTATGTTTGAGTCAAACTTTGATTCTGAGTCTATGTCTGAGTCAGACTCAGATTCCGAATGTACCATCAAGCATATATTTCCTTGCTCATCATCTTCTTTTATTGTTCTTTTCAGCCCATTCTACTTGTATTGTCTTCTTCCATCGAATTTCTTTCCTTTTCTACTTAGCTTTTTGAATTTCTTGATTATAAAAGCAAGTTCTTCGTTGTCTACATCATTTTCTGAGTTTGTTTCATCAAAAACAACATTAGATACTAAAGTGATGGACTTTTTACCTTCGGGATCTTCGTCGTTGAGTTGTTCCACTTCATAGGATAGAAGAGTGTCAATCAATTCATCAACGGAGTGGCATAATCCTCTAAGTCTCCCGGATTGAGGTCTTGACATGATTCCAATCTTTTGAGAGACCTCACAAGAGTTTGTTGACCTTCATTGGGGAAGAAATTGGATGACCTTGATATGTTAAACCATTTACAATTTTTGTAAAATGGCTAAACATATCTCCAATCGACTCTCCTTGCTTCATCTTAAGGGATTCAAATTTGCCGATCATGAAGTTTACTTTTGTCTCCTTTACATTATCAGTCCTTTTATATGTAACATGAAGTCTATCTTAAACTTCTTTTGATATTTTACATGAAGAAATTCTATTATATTTAATAGGAGACAATGTGCAATATAAATAATAAATAGCTTTTACATCAAGCGCTTCTCTTTTGGACATCTCTAACCGAGACATAGGAGTAAGGGGTTTAGTTTCTTTGTCTTTGCCATTCTTATTTGATTTGGATGCAGCAGTGAGATTGATTCCTTTTTTCATAACATCCCATTACAAGGGATATCTAGATCTTAGGAATGCCTTCATTTTGTTCTTCTACACGTTGTATTCTTTTCCATCAAAATATGGTAGCCTTGTGTTGCTTTGTCCCTCCATAAGTCCCGGTGCCAAGATACTAGCCATAAAAGATCTTTAGCTCAAAAGTAAAAACACTTTTATAAATTGAGCACTTAGCTCTGATACCAATTGAAAGTGCTAGTATGAACACCTAGATGGGGTGAATAGGTGTAAAAATAAATTCTGTAAAATGCAGTGAAAAACTATACTTTTAACTTGAGTCTGAATAATAACAGACTTTTGAAACTGAGTTTGAAGAGCAGTAGATTTTGAGCGAAATCAGACTTAGCAATTAAATAGAACTACGAACAAAATAAAGAAATTCAAGGAAGAGAATAAGAGCACAAGGTTTATAGTGGTTCGGCTTAGATCAAGCCTACGTCCACTCTCCCACGCTGATAGCCTTCTTGGCTAGATTCCACTATGCAATCAACAAGAGTGTACAACTTTGAGTGCAAACACTTAGTAGTAGACCACACTATCTTATTAAATCACTCTTTTGGTATTTCTCTCACGATCACAAACGTTTAAACTCACAAGAGACAAGTGTATGATTGAAGGTCGCTCAAACGTTGGAATTATAAATTATATGCTCCATCTCTTACTTGTTATCGGTCCTTAATTTTCTTAAATACTCCTCCACTTTCAAACTAACCGTTAGACAGTATCTTGAGGATCGTCTTCCAATCTACCCATTGGATAGATCTGTATCTAGAATATTTGGTAGCTGTTGAGTGACAAAAGTAGAATCCCAAATTGATTCCGATCGCCCATACAAACGGAATCTTGGTTTTTATAAGTAGAGCTTTTTTGTATAGAAAGTTTTTATCTTCAAAATCTAATTGTTAATAAATTAGATTGAGTCAATCAAATCAATTTTGATGTGGAATCCAAACCAGATCACTAGCTGTTATATGATTAGGGCTTGAGTTACGTTTTGTCGAATCTGGATGTAAAGTTTGAGAACAATAGACTTTACAATCTGAGTCTGAGTGTAATAGACTTTACAATCTAGGTCTGAATATGTTTTGCTTCTAAACAGATTTAGCTTTAAGGTCTGAACACAGTCTGAATAAGTTCAGCTTCAGCATAGAGTCTGTCTTCTAGTTCAGCTTCATTCACGTTCAGTCAAGAATTTGTCAAAGTGAGCAGACTTCTAATGTAAAACAGACTTTGACACTAAAGTTTGGCAATCTTCAGACTTCGACACAGAAGTTTGGAAATTTTCAGTATATACTTTGGACATGTGTTACGTTCAGTATTTTGGTTCTTCCAAGTATAGACTTTAATAATATCATTTACATGTTCTATCATTTGCATAGTCTATTTCTCAACCAATAAAACATTAGTAGCCTTTGATTTATTTTGTCATATTCAAAACATCATAAGGAATTTCCCTAACAGTATTTGGTCTACCTCTCCCGATAGAATTTCCACTCATGCTTGGAGGAAACCAATGAAGGCTAGTTTGACTCTCATGCCTTCTATTAAGTAATTGATTGGTCATGGCAAATCACTTATCTTTGGACATATAATTGACATCCGCATTGAATTATATTAGCTCAAAGAATGATTTATCCTACCTCCTTGCCTCTTCACTTTTGGGTGGCTGGTGTTATTTGTGATTCTGCCTAGCGGTAGCTTGCTGCTAGGTCTGATATTTCTATACAAGCTGATTTATGTCGTATTCTCAATAAGTTGCCTACTCTTGAAAGGATTATTAATTGGTATTCTTCTCCAAGTTCTCATTTATATTTGTGATGTATGCAGCAAAATGAATCTAGAGATCACCTATTTTTCCAGTGTTGCTTCCCTGCTGTTGTTTGGCGGAAATATTGCTCCTTTTGTGGTATGGATAGATCCCCTCGCAAATGGGATCATGAGTTCTTAGGGGCTAAAACAGGCTACTCGTGGTGCTAGTGTTAGGCTTATTCTTCTCTTGCTTGAAATGGATGGATCTATTATGTTTAGAAAGCTAGGATTGAGCTGCTACATGGCCAGATCATTCCTTCCTAAATCGTGGAATTAAACAGATGTCTTTTGCTGTTAGATGCAGCTTTGGAGGCTGGATGATGGTTGAGGCACAAAGCAAATTTTCCTCAATTATTGACTCTTTGCTCTAATTGGCATGTGTAGCTTTAGATGATTGAATATGACTGAGGAGTGGTTGCTAGTTATTGTGGCCTGTAGTGGCATCAGTTAACCTACATTCTTGCTGATGAGATAGAGCTTGTAGAAAAAACTCTAAGTTTGAGCATGAGTTTCACTTATTCTTTAACTCTAGATAGCGTTTGTATTTATAGAATTTATTTACTAGCTATTACAGTAATTACATGAGATATAAATGACTAATTCAAAATATTTTGAATATTGATATAGTATGCTATGGTAATAACTATAGTAATAATTACATGAGATAAGAATAGACTAATTCAAATGGACTAATTCAGACTAACTCAAATATTTTGAATTAGTCCGTCACAGCAATAACTACAATAATAACTAAATGAGATAAGCATCAATTAATTTAAAATATTTTGAATTTGAATGAATCATGTGTTGTTATCCTTAATAGGCCCCCCCAAGTTGAAGGTGGTCTTCTGGATGATCATCAACTTGTATTTGAGCATATCATGGTGACATCATGTAAGAGTCTTGGTGAAGATATCCACCATTTGGTCACATGTTGATATGAAACGAATCTCAAGTTTGTGTTGTGACACTAAGTCATGGACGAAGTGAAAGTTTACCACGATATGCTTTTCTCTAGCATGAAAAGTGAATTCACTATAAGATACGTTGCCTCTAGGTTATCACACCAAAGGATAGGGGTTTAATTTAGAGATGCCCAATTCTTATTTTAGTGATTGCAGCCATACCACTTATCCCATGGCGTTTGCCCATGCTCAATACTCAAATTCAGTTGAGGAACATGTAGTGGTATGCTATTTTTTGTCTGACCAAGAAATTAGATTTTTTACATAATCTCCTATTGAGCATCTATCAATGGGGCAACTAGTCAAGTTTGCATCACTATATGCATGGAGTTTTATGGTGGATTGAGAATTGATGAGTAATCCATGTGAAATGATTTCCTTTAAGTAGTGTAGGATCCATTTCACTGCACTCTAGTGGTCATTTGTTGGTTCTTAAGAATTGGTAGACTTTATTTACCGCATAATAGATATCTAGCCAAGTTAGGGTAGCATTCTGAAGAGCTTCAAGGGTGCTCCTGTACAAACTGACATCTTCCAATGGCTTACCCTAATTAGTTAAACTTGTATTTGTAGTAATGGCTGTGTGAACCGATTTAATACTATTCGGTATGGTTGTGTAGAGGAGATCTGTAACATAATTTTGTTATGATAGGGGAGCCCTAATGGATGTTTAAGCACCTCAATCTCCAAGAAATAATTAAGTTTGCTCAAAACCTATATAGAGAACTCCTTATTTAAGCAATTGATAGTATCTTGAATAAATGTTGGATTGGACCCTATAATAATAATGTTGTCAACATAGATTAGCATGTAAATGGAAAAATTGGGCAGATGTAAAATAAAAAGGAGAGTATCAATTTTTGATCCAATAAATCCTAGGGATTCTAAAAAAAGATGCTCAACCGGTGGAACCAAGCCCGCGGTGCTTGTTTCAATTCGTATAAGGATTTTTGTAGCTTGCATATATGGTTTGACCTTTTTATTTTTTATTTTTTATTTTTTTTATCAATGAAGCCTTAGGGCTGGGCCATGTAGACTTTTTCAGTCAAGTTACCATTTCAAAGTACATTGCTAACATCCAACTATCGAAGTTTCAAATTCTTTGTCATGGCCAATTAATTAACTATGATATCTCAAAATTTGGCCCCTATTTTGAATACGTTAAATGGTTATTTCATCGATGCGTTTATGGTTATTTTATTTTGAACTTATCACTCATGAGTTAGCTAATCTATTAGATAAGGCCATAGATGAGTTAAAATACGAAAGACCAAAGAATTTAGTCAAGTGTCGATTGCTCGACTATAAGGATCAACAAAGGTTAATACTACGCTGTCATAAATCAATTAGCGAATTGACATAAATTGATTCAACAAAAGTACGTAGTCAATTCACGGATGGTTCCGCATGATCCCGTGTCGAACAATGATAAATTGATTTTTTATTGATCTTGTACTCAACGTACGTAATTAAACCCTCACGATTACATGACAATCGATGGTCATTTACGATTCAAAGAGGCACAAATGTGGATAAAAAATTATTGACCACGGGTCAATCGCGCGAAAATCCTTGAAAGTCACTCAGTAGTTTAGGTCATACCAAAGTTGTATTCGATCGATTTTTAACCATAAAATTTAATTCGATTTAGGGTATCGAACTTTTGAGAGTTTCAAAACTAATTTATCGGAAGTTGCTTCATTGTCCGTTGAATTATTAGTAAGTTCGGAATTTTTTGGAAAAAGAATTATTGGATGAAAATTGGAGACCGGAAAAGGAAAATTAGGATCTAGTGGCAAAATGATGATTTATGGGCCAATGATTTAGTTTTAAAGGAAAATATCATTAAGAAGATATTTTGGAGACAAAAAGTGTGTGAAAAGTGTAAAATGCCCTTGTATTTATGGACTACAAGACAAAAGAAATAAAGGAAAGGAGTATAGAATTTTAGGGGAATGTGTTGGATTTGCAATGATGAAGATTTTGAAAAATCTTAGGAAATCTCTATCTCCTCTCTTCCCCCTGGACGCTGAATCCTTCTCCTCCTCTCTCTCTCTCTCTCTCTCATTTTGCCTTTTCTTCTTCTTCTTCTTCTCCATTTCCTCCATTTTCTTCATATTCTTCATGTTCTTCCTCTTCTTTCTTCTTCCTTGGGTGACCACCACCACCGCCCTCATCACCGCCATCCGCCATTGTCACCACCACTCATACGCCATGTCCTTGACGCCATCACCATGAGCTCGTTGTCGCCAAAAAAACCTGTGAGTTAACTCATAATCTTTGATTATGAAGTTGATTGCATTTAGGGATAGTTTAGTTTAGGGCTAATGGTAGTCAGTAGTCTTTAATGATAGTTTAGCTCTAACTAAGCTTAATGATACATTAGATTAAGGCTAATAGAGATTAATCTTAATTAAGGATAGTTAGTTTAATTAATTTTAGTTAGTTTAATTAATTGCAGTTAGTCATAGTTAATCGTGGTTAGTGTAATTAATCCCCACTAGCTTAATTAATCGCGTTTAGCACTAATTAATTGCGATTAGTGAAAATTAATGATGGTTTAGCCATTAAATAGTATTATATGCTTGATTTATTAGATGAAATTATGCATAATTATGATTGTCTAAGCTCGTAATGCCATGTTACTGATTGCTCAAATCATGAGCTTAAATGGCATTTTCAAATAAGGTTTATTTGAAAGGAAAATGACAAACTTTGAGATGTTATGTTTGGACGCTAAGTTTTACATGTTAAATGAGGGAATGGGGTTTTAAAATGAAAGCGTGCAAAGTTTGGCAAGTTGATTTTAACTACGTGACCACATGCAATTATTTCATTGGAATTTTAAATATGAAGATTTTCCGAGATTTGTTAGTTAAACATGAACCATTTATACTGGGCTAATTAATGGTAGATAAAAATTGGCTTGATTGTTGGTGTGCTTGTATGGTCACTTAATTGAACTCGTCACCCAACGGTAGTTTGGGGACGATGCCCAATGTTTATCGGATGCTAGGCAGGGGTTCGGATGTCGAGTCGCGGTTGAGACCAAACCGATGCTCCTTATGGAATGCCGTCTAGGCCGGGGTTCTAACGATGCCACCCCCGATGGGGTGGGATGATGCTCGGTCATGCCGGAAAACCGTCAACTCGTGTGTTAGCCATGACCCGGTGGGTCATAATAATTGGAACACGTGTGAATGATTGTGATGCATTGTGCCTAATTATGGGGTAAAACTGTGAGGCACAGTATGAGACGAGCCAAAACGGGTTTTACCTTATAATTGAGATCCGTTTGAATGCTTGGGGCATGAAAGTTATGTGTTTTGATTTTTAAGCATGCATGTTGCATTGATAATGGCATATGTGATGTACTAATATGTAGGGGTGTGCCAAGGCAAGGTAAGTTTGTATATCGTACATATTTAAGTTGCCTTCAAGACGAATTTGTGTCATACTCGGGGCTTAGATTGTTAACTCATTGAGATTTTTATCTTATCCCACTATTGTTAAATATTTTCAGGCCCATAGTATGGAGAACCGTTGTGTGCGGTTAGAGGTCTTAATGGACCAAGACACGGGTGTGCCTAGCGTCACTTTTGGTCAACCTGGTCGTTAGTGAAGTTTAGGTTAACCTTGACCTTACAGGTTTTTGAGATGGTCAATAGGGAGTGTTCCGTAGAAAGGCTTGTAATTACTAAACTTTCTAGGATTAATAGTTTATAAATTAAAGTGTTGCATGGTTGATGTGTTTACTATCCCTATTATTGGATTGGTTGATTGGGTGTTTATATCAATTGCTTCCGCATGCATTTATTTGAAAGATAAAAATGATGGGTCGATGATGTGTCTTGGGACATTACAATTTTAATTGACCAATGAAGGATGTTTGCGCTCTCGAGATTTGGGGCGTGACAATAATAGTACGAATAGTGATTTTTTTAACAACAGGACTAAACATTTCCGTATAATCGATACTTGGTTGTTGATTATAGCCCTTGACCACTAGGCGGGCTTTGTACCGATTTATCATACTATCTAGATGTGTCTTAACTCGATAAACCCATACGGAGACCATGGCATTTGTTTTGGTATTTGGTGGAACCAAAACCTATGTTCCATTATGCAACAAAGCATTAAATTCTTCAAGCATGACATCCCTCCATTTTTCATATTTATTAGCTTTGATGAAGCATCGTGGCTCCCATATAGAACTTTTTTTAGTCAAGTTCACATTTGGCAATGGATATTTAGTGTTGGGCTTTAGGTTTTGATGCAGCCACCTTATATAATTCTTGGTTTTTGATAAACTGGTTGTGGAGATATTAAAGTAGCCTTATGTGGGGAGGTGTTTGAAAAAGCCTCATTAAAACTTATACTAACAATTTATTTTTCAAAGATGGGTGGGGAGGTGTTAAAGGGTAGGATAGAAGGCATGATATTACCATGAACACTATGGTTCGTGTGGGAGGGCACACAGTTGTGGAGATCATCAACCAAGAATGTGATGGTGGTGAGGATGTTTCAGAAAAAAATGTGAACCAAGTGTGGCGATGGAAACATTTTTTCAATAAAATGAGCATTGCAATATACATGCGTCCAATTTTGTAATCTAAACAACGGTAATCAACATGTAATAGACTATATCCTAAGAACACACATTGATTAGAATGGAGTGAAAACTCATGTGAATTGTATGGCCTTAATAAAAGGAAAACAACATGATCAAATATTTTAGAAAACTTGTAATCTTGTTGTTGATGGAAAATGGTTTGAAAATGTGAGATACTATTTAAGAGTAGTGTGGGCAACCCATTAATAAGGTAAATTGTGGTTTCAAAAATATAAAGCCAATACTTAAGTAGAAAAGATGCATGGGCCAATAACATAAGCTAGTATCTACAATATGACGAATTTTTTGCTTAGTTGCTCTATTTTCCGTGTGAGTGTGTGGGCATGCTACTCAATGAAGAATTCCATGTTCTAAAAAAAAAAAATTTATTCAATATTCTATTGATACTTGATTTTTAGTCAACAAGTTAGCAAAATGTAAAATGTTGAGATTGGGGTTTCTGATTGCAACAAAACCATTTTCTCGATCAAAAAGTGTCATGTATCATTTCTTTTTCATTGGCCCATCATTTGCGGGTAATTTCTTTGTAATTTCTTTATAATTTCCATCAAAAGCTCAAAAAATCAAAACTTGGCTTTTTTGGTCAACTATTTAATAAAAAAAGTCAACCCATAGTCAAAATTTGATTTTTGCACAAAAAGTTCCTAAATAGTCTCAACTTCATTTTGACCAAGAAAAATTTCACAGAAAAAGAAAACGAAGTTTTGACCATAAATTGACCTCTTTAATTATTAATCACTAACCAAAATTTAAAAAAAAAAAAAATTGAAAATCCACACATCACTTTATTTTAGCATCAATTTGACAATGGTCATAAAAATTTCTCAAAACTCGATTAAGAGTCTATTTTTCTGAATTTTTGAATTTAGGTTCGGAGTTGGCCAAAAATGACATTACTTCCTTTCTAGTCGTATTTTGACTAAGCTTCTTTTATAAAATTTGATCAAGAGGTCACTTCAAGATCACTCATGTGACCATTTCAATGATTTGGCCTATTGAGACAAAAATTTCCATTTTTAGCCCTAATTAGGAGTTTCGATCAATTCTTCATGATTGACAAGATAGTACCTCTAATCAACTTGTTTTTTTAATGTCAATCCAAATCGGGGGTTAATTTTGGCAAATTCACATGGGAGTTTCTCAATTTTGCAAATTTGGCACATCCACAGGTTGCGAAGTAGGGTTAATGTGTTTCGATTGATCTAATTTAACTTGACTTAGTCTAGACTAAGATTTAATTTGATGAATTGAAATTTAATTTGAACATTGAACTTCAATTCCATTTTGATGTCTAGTTCGTGTCTTCATATCAATGTCAGATTGAGAGTGTTAGGCCACGTTGAGTGTAATTAATTGAATCTATTAATATTATATGATATTAACAGCATTCAATTTCAATCAATTTGACAATTTGGCATGAGAATTCCAGAAATTGCATTTATTGTTTGGAAAGTCCGAATCTGAGCATAATTTTTGATATTTTTGAGATAATTAGTTCACTTTAACCCATCGAGATGTTGTTAAAATGGTTTAATTGGTTTAATTTGGTTAATTATCCCATTTCCCTTTAATTGGATAGAAATCCTTTACAATTAGGACCTGATTGCATAAAATTTTGGTCAAAGCCAACCAAAATCGGCCTAGGCTAGTAGAACTGGTGAGAACCAATTCAGACTAGTCTAACTAGCCTCAGGCGTGAAAATGGCTAGTTCAGCCATTTTCCAATGACTTTCCAACAACTGATGGCCACCCTCAACTGGCCCAGTCTATGGTTGGCCCTCCCATGTCTTCGATTCGCTGGAATTACAAAATTGCTCTTTCGGGGGCTAAAATGACCAAGATGCCCTTGATCTTTTTATTTATTTATTTAAACGAGAACTCGATCTCAACCATTCATTTAAGGATTCATCTAGGTTGTTAGATATGCCATGTCATTAATCTAAGTGATTAAAAATTTCAGCCAATCATAAACTTACTTAAGCCCCAAGCATATTTGATTTGATCTTATCCTTCCTCTATTTTTTAAAGGGGGCTATCATTTTTTCAAATCATCTCATTCTCTCCCTCCCTCATTTTCAGCTGGCTCACTTCACCACCTCACACGGCCGCATGCTAGCCATGACTTGGGCGCCACTAGCTACTTTGACAATCTTCAATTCCTCCCCATCTAGTCATAAGTGTCACCATCGGCAATCCTCGTTGAAGCCACTTTTCTAGATATTTCTTTCCTTTGAGTGCAAAGACAAGTCCCTCTCTGTCATTCACCCTAATCATTTTAGCAGCTCCAATCGGCGGTTTGACAATTGTTCCAGCAATCCACCATTATGCCAACCTCCTCTAGTACTCCCTCAGTCCAGTCACAAGGTTTATTGATGGTTATCCTTGTTAGAGCTCATTGATTATAGCTCATCTTTGCCTTGGCCAACTAGCCAATCTCCACATTGGTAAGGTGATCAGGCAATTCTTGAGCCTCGTTCGGTGGTCCAACGGTGTCCCTAGGTGGTTCGATCACCTTGACTACATTCGTGGACAAGTTGCTGAGCTCATGGTAGCCGATGATCGTCAACAACTTTGACGATCAATTTTGATTTCCCTAAACTCTACTTGATCATTGTTTCGCTCGATTAAGCTTGGTTGATTGTATACTTTCTTTGTATCTCTTGTAATTCTTGTTTAGATTTTGTGAGGAGCTATAATCGGCCATTCCTTGAAGTTTAGAAGTGGCCAGCTAGCTCGATTGAGCTCAAGCTTGAAGATAAATAAGGTAAATGCTCTTAAATGTGAATACGAAGAGGCGAGATTGCCATAGGCGATTGGGGTTAGGATTCAAACTTTAGGTTAATATCTCATGTTTAGATGGATGATATGGACGATCCAGGATGGGTTTTGATGGTTTGTGATGATCAATAATAGATCAACTGTTGGTTGATTCCTTGTTGAATGCATAGATGCATATTCTAGAAATTCATATGGATGTTTTGACTGATTTGCTTTGCATCTTCAAATGAGCTTATAGATGAATTTAATTTCTTTGATGCCTTCTAATGATTTGTAAAGGACTCCATGAGGTTTCCATAGACACCTTGTTTGCTCAATTTGGCCATCATTTGCCTTGTCTAATGATTTTTGCAAAATCAAATCCCCTATTAGGAAATGGTGTGCTATGCTTCAATACTCTATTCTGACTAATAATTGTTGTTTGTCAATTTTTTAGAATTTATTGTGTAATTCCCTTGATCCCGAGCCCATGAGGATTAGCCATAAGATCCAAAAAGGATTGATCATGGGCCCTTGGGCCATGGATCGATTAGTTCGATTGGTAAATGTAACATCCTCGATTTCGACTCCTATTTTGGCCTCGACTAGTAGGCCAAAGCCCTGGTACATCAATGGCGAGACTAGGCCATGAGCCGATCCGAGGGTCAATCATGAGCCAATCCGAGGGTCGGTAATGAACCGATTAGCCCGTTCGGGAATTGGCAACCTAGGGATTGGTCATTAAAATGGCTAAATGGGTCTCTTTGGCTCGAGACCCATAGAACCATAATTCCATAATCACAAAGTAGGATAGATGTTTATGTGATATCTATTTATTTATTGTGTTTATGTTATTGTGCATGTTAAACCGGTTAATGTGCAAAGTGAGACCGTAAATAACAACCTAAATCTCTTTATTAATAATATTTAAGTCGAAACGGGTTTCGGACTCATGGCCTTCCCTTGTCATGGTGGGACCCAAGAGGAGCGTATCACTTATGATAAGTGGTGTAATGATGACTTAAAAGTTTGGTCATCTATGCTTGCTTCGATGAATAATGAATTACTAAAGAAGTATGAATCTATGGAAGATGCTAAGTTGATCATTTTGCACGTAAATGAATACTTTGATGAGAATGATCGAACCTCTAGATATGAGATATCTAAGTTATTGTGCTGTATAAGGATGGCTGAAGGATCATCAGTTAATGATCATGCTTTGAAAATGATCTGGCACATTGAAGAATTGGCTAGGCTGAATTTTGTTATGGATAACGAGTTAGCTGTGGATTTGATCCTCCAATCTTTACTCGATTCATTCTCTGGTTTTGTTCAAAACTTCCACATGCATAAGATGGAGAAAACTCTTGCTGAGTTACATAGCATGCTGGTAGTTTATGAGAAGGAAATGCACAATATGAGATCAAATATAGTGACTATGGCTAAGGCTTCTTCTTCAAGAGGTAAGACTGTTTTAAAGAAAAAGAAATGGAGGGGGCTTGTCAAACTTGTTGTGCAACCAAAACCCAAGATTGATAAAGGGAAATGTCAATATTGTGGCGTCAAGGGGCACTGGAGAAAGAATTGTAGGAAGTACCTCGCGAGCTTGAAGGTCAAGCCCAAGAACCAATCTTATGAAGGTATGGTGTCTATGCTTATTGAAACTAATCTTATGATTAGTGCTGAATCCAGCTCATGAGTTCTAGATTTTGCTGCAACTTCACATATTTATATGTCTTTGCAGAATTTGGAAACAAGCAGGATGCTAAGGTGAAATGAGATTGTCCTGACATTTGCCAATAGAGCAAGAGTTGCTGCGTTAACTAGGAACTTTTCGTTTATATTTGCCTTCTGGATATGTATTGGTTTTAAAGAACTGTTTGCATTATAAGAATGCTATTAAGAACATCATTTCTATACCTCGTTTAAGTAAAGAGAATTATAAATTTTATTTTGTTGATGATGTATGTTCTATTTATCATAATAGAAGATGTGTTAATTCTAGCTTATTAACCAATAATCTTTATACCATTACAAGGTCCGGTAATACGATTACCGATATCAATAAGCAAAATAGAACTGATATAAATGCCATAACTAATAAATGCCCTAGAGACGGTCCAAATAAAAAGTATATTTGGCATCTCTGATTGTGTCATATTGGAGAAGACATAATTAACAAGTTAAGTAACGAAGGGTATATTGATCCATCAAATTTTGAGTCATACTCAACTTGCGAGGCATGTCTTCTAGGAAAAATGACCAAAGTGCCTTTTGTGGGATATAGTGCGCGAGCTACTGACATATTAGGATTAATACATACAAATGTATGTGGACCAATTAATGAAACTACTAGAGGTGATTATAATTACTTCATTACGTTCATTGATGATCAATCACATTATGGTTATTTATACCTCATGAAGTATAAATATGAATCATTTGAAAAGTTCAAGGAATTCAAGGCTGAAGTTGAGAAATAAACAGGAACATGTATTAAGGCTCTTTGATCGAATCGATGAGGTGAATACCTTAATATTGAATTCCTGGACTATCTTAAAGAGAATAGCATTTTATCACAATGGATATCTCCTGGAACTCCAAAATATAATGGTGTATCTAAACGAAGAAATCGTATTTTATTAGATATGGTGCGATCTATGATGAGTTATACCAATTTGCTAATATTCCTTTGGGGATATGCCCTTGAGACAGCTATATATATATTGAATAGAATGCCGTCCAAATATGTTCCAACTACGCCCTATGAGATAGGCATAGTAGGAAACCTAGTCTTAATCATATTAAGATTTGGGGTTGTCTAGCTTTTGTGAAGAAGATGAAAATGGAAAAATTGAAGGCAAGATTTGAACAAGGTCGCTTCATTGGATATCCAAAGGAAACTCTTGGATATTATTTCTATTTTCATTCAGACCAAAGAATTTTGATGAGCAAGCATGCTTCTTTTCTAGAGAATCAGTTCGTTCAAGAAGGTGGTATTGGGCGGAAAATAGTCTTACAAGAAGAAAATAATGAAGTACCAAACAACCGAGTTTAAATACCAATCTCCGATTTGGTGGGAGCTTCTGATACATAACTTCTTTGGAGAAGTGTGAGAACATCTCGCTCACCTGCTCGTTATAGACACTCAGTTGATCATATTGAACTATTATTCATTGTGAATGATAGTGATCAACCTGGTGATCCTAAAACCTATGAGAAGACGATGTCGAACATCGATTTTGGTAAATGGCTGGAAGCCATGAAATTCGAAATGGATTCAATGTACTCCAATGAAGTTTGGACCTTAATTGACCTGCCTGATGGTATTATATCAATTGGCTGTAAATGGATCTTCAAGAGGAAGATGAATGCTGAAGGTCAAATTGGAACTTACAAAGCACGGCTGGTGGCGAAAGGATATTGTCAGATGAAGGAATTGATTATGATGAAACTTTCTTACCTGTGGTCATGCTAAAATCCATTCGGATTATGTTGGCTATAGCTACACACCTAGATTATAAGATATTCTAGATGGATATCAAAACGGCTTTTCTGCATGGTTTTCTCGAGGAGGACATCTATATGGAATAGCCACGGGGTTTTGAATCCAATAGTGAAAAATAAAAGGTGTGTAAGCTTAAGAGATCCATTTATGGACTCAAACAAGCCTCCAGAAGTTGGAATATCCGTTTTGATGAGGTAGTCAAATCATTTGGCTTCATCAAAAATCTGGATGAACCTTGTGTATATAAGAAGATAAGGGGGAGTGCAATTGCATTTCTAGTTTTGTATGTCGATGATATACTTTTGATTGGAAATGATGTACCGATGATATCATTGATAAAACTATTCTTGTCACAGAAATTCTCCATGAAAAATTTAGGAGAGGCAACTTACATTTTAGGTATCAAGATCTATAGAGATAGATCAAGACGATTGATTGGCCTCTCATAATCTACGTACATAGACAAAGTGTTAACACGTTTTAACATGCAATGTTCCAAGAGAGGATTATTGCCTTTTAGGCAAGGGATTCGTCTTTCTAAGGAGATGTGTCCCAACACTGCTGAAGAAAGAGAGCGGATGGCGAAGATACCATATGCATCCGCTATTTGAAGCATAATGTATGCTATCTATGTACTAAACCTGATATTGTACATGCTGTAAGCAAATATCAGTCCGATCCAAGAAAAGAGTACTGGATAGCAGTCAAGAATATTCTTAAGTACTTGCAAAGGACTAAAAATTTATTCTTGATAAATGGAGAAGGAGAATTTAAAGTTATAGCTTATACAGATTCTGATTTTCAATCGGATCCTAATGATTATAAGTCTACATCTGGGTTTGTCTTTACATTCAATGGTGGTGCAGTTAGTTGGAAAAGTTCAAAACAAAGCATAACTATCGATTCCACCACTGAGGCAGAGTATGCAGCCACTTCTAAAGCAGCAAAGGAAGCCACTTGGATGAAGAAGTTTATTTCTGAATTTGGAGTCGTTCCCTCAATTGAGCAACCGATTGATAAGGCTAGTATAAGCACCTAAATGGGGTGAATAGGTATTAAAGAAGTTTTTGCAAAACTTAACAACTTAATTCAACTTATATGAAAATGGTAGACTGAAGATATAAAAGATTGTAAGCTGATATTTAAGATTGCGAATTAAGTAAAGAGATTAGGGAAAGAGAATTGAAACACAAGGTTTATAATGGTTCGGCTTAGACCAAGCCTATGTTCACTCTCCCGCACTGACAGCCCACTGGCTGAATTCAACTAAGAACCAAAAGAGATTATACAGTATCACGTTCTTAATTCTACAGTGTAGAGACTACTACATTTCCTCAAGGTCTCACAAGTATTTGATCTCTCTTTTGAGTACAGTTTAAGCTCGACAAATTTGTAACAGCAAAGAACTAAGAATTTCAGACTTTGGAATTTTTCTTTCACACACACACTCGAATAACTTGAGCATCCTCCTTATATACTTCTCCATGCTATCATAACCGTTGGCACCTTCCAAAGGAGTTTTCCAATTTTCCCCTTGGACAGAATCAATTCGGAAGATCTCAAGTTATTTAAGGAATGTGATGATAGCCCACCAATCTTGCTCGCCCATACAATCAAGATCTAGGTTTCCATAAGTAGAACCTTCCAAGTATACTTCGCCAATCAATTGATCTAAATATTTAAATTGATTTCAATAAGAATAATTGATCACGATATGCTATCTCCAGCCATGAGATATTCTTCAACCGTACAAACCAAATCATTAAAGATATACTTGTATCTGGATAAGTCTTCTTCATCGGATTAATCTTTTCTTCGACGGTCTGGAAACTATCAGTGATGGCAGACTTTAAATCTTGAGTCTAGAGTCTTCAGACTTTGACGAAAGAGTCTGCAAGTCTTCAAACTAGACTGATGGAAACGTTTTGTCAACTTCAAAATCGATAATGAAGTTTTCTCCAACACCGATTACATTGTTTTGTGACAATAATGGGGCGATAGCTCAAGCCAAGGAACCAAGGTCTTACCAAAAGTCCAAGCACATTGAGAGACGCTTCCATCTCATTAGAGAAATTGTTGGGAGAGGTGATATCACCTTGCAGAAAATTGCCTCAGCTGAAAACGTGGCAGATCCCTTCACTAAGGCCTTATCTCAGTCTTCTTTTGAAAGTCATATTGACAAAATGGGTTTGAGGTACCGGACAAGTTGGCTTTAGTGCAAGTGGGAGATTGTTGGATGTATGCCCTAAAGCTACTATGTAATAGTTACATGTTAGGGATTTCAATTGTATTATCGTTATTATTATTTAATTAATGGCAATGATGTATTCAATCATTTATCCAATTATTTTATATTTATGAATGATTTCATAAGATCAGTTGCCACTAGACCTATTCTTGAGACGTTAAGAATATATGTGACAGGTTCATAGTTAGATTGAATCTTTAAATCGTTCCTGGTCAATGGGTTATTAAGTGGATTTTAATAATCCTGTTGAGATTAGTGTGTTCATAACTTCACAATTAAGTATTGGATACTTAAGGGAATGATGAATCACAAGTCATTAGGTATTGTGATGCCTAAGTTAAGAACACAAGCATTTGTATTAGACAAGTTCACTAAATGTGACGCAGATGGAACGATTAGTGACATGGAAGCTTTTAGCGTGGTTAATGTCTAATTATTCATGCTTTGGTCTTGTGTAAATAATCCTTAGACTTGAGACACAGTATTAACTTGTGTATTGAACAACTATGGTACACAGGTGTACGTAATGCCGGGTCGTTGATCCGTCTTTATACCTGATGGTCATATTTTGTTCATCTACGAAGTTGCATATATTCGTAATATGGAATCTGCCTCCTTATTACATACAATGTATAATAATGATGTCATATGCGATCTAATTATGATAATGCATTGAAATCCTCGGCCGGGGTTGTAACCGAGAATAAATTGTTTATGTCTCGAATAAAATGCATGTCAATTAGTTTTGTACATATGATCGAATTGGTGACTTGACAAATATTCCATGGTCTTTATTTGATTGGGACATAGTAAGACAGATGGATTGAATTACACTGTAGCTAAAACAGATGGGTTCATTATATTCTTAAAGCATTCACACTATCTAGGTAGTCATGATATATTGCTAGATGTCAATCATAGCTTGTAGGACCCAAAGATTAATCGGGACAATTAATTCTTTTGGGAGTACTAATGTGTTAGTACAAGTCTTACTATCAACTTAGTGATGAACTAGGGATGTCATGCACCATAAACAATTAGGATAACATGAAATAAGAGAGAAATATTGTTGCAAATGTGTTTACAATTATTGCAATCGAATTGAGTCAATTTTGAAATTAAATTAAATGAGATTTAATTTAATTTGTATTATTATCACGAGTCTACTTGCATATGATGCACACGCATGCCCAAAGTTGATACATGTTAATGTACCCTAATTGCACACACAAAGATTATGTTCCTTTTATTTTTGTTTTAGAAATTGATTAATTAATTATTTAATTAAATAAATTATGCACATGGTCAGCAATTGTTGTTGACCATGTGCAACGCACACCATGTACGCTCCTTTTAATAAATAAATAAATAAAAATGATGAAGCTTCGTGCACATGCACGAAGCATGGATGACCAGCAACTGCTGACCATCATGCACAAGATCATGCATGAGCAACTGTTCGCATGCATGCGGATGATCAGCAATGGTTGTTGATTGTCCATCGATCGGCAACCATTGCTAATTTAATTATATATTTATTTATTTAAAATGCAGTTTAGGGATATAACAAATGGTTGCTGAAGATAGAGAAAAAGGTGTGTGTTCTTGTGTTTTTGAGACGCGAGAAAAAGAGGGATTCTCTCTCGTTCGGGCCATGACTAAAAACATCGAGGATATGGCGGATTGTCTCCACGAGATTACTATCATGATCATAGTGGTAATTATCCGAAAGTTATCTCTTCCATTTGACGTCCATTGTTGGTGTGTCTGAACTAGAGGTCCGATGTTTGTGGAGCTCGAATTATAGAACATCCAAACCAATTCGTATAAAGCGCACTTCAAGAGGTAATTCATTTAACTCTCTTTTTATACTTGATTTTTTTTATTAAAATGCACGAACAACGCCTTCGGAGAATCATGTATAAAATATATCATCTTTGTTTTCATTACGTTCTTTTGTTAGTTTTATCTATACATGATTCACGAAACCCCAACATAAATAACCCACTGTGGTTTAGTTTCTTTGGATGGTTGATTGAAAACTAAGATCATATGGTTTAAGTGCATGAACTTTATGTGCTCTTCACATGTGATTTCTAGATGAATGGTTTAAGACCGATGCATGTATGCACGGTATATCAAAGGGACACACTTTGACCCAAATTTTAAAAGTTGTTAGATCTTGTCCACCTCTTATGAACATAAGGGCTGGTTAAGTATCGACAGCTAAAATTAATCAATTAGTGAACATAAGATGGCTCAAAATGCATGAATATCAAAGGCCGATCCAAGACCATGTCTTGTGTCACGAATTGCTTTGAAATGTTTGAACTTTTTCGATTGTTTATGATTACATTTTTATTTATTGCTAGTTTAGCATTAATTACGATTAGAATAATTCAAAGTCAACCCTTGAAGGAGGCAGCTACAAGGATTTGAAGATGGCTGAATAGCTAATGTCCAATCCGGCTTTGATATTTGTTTATATTCATTTGCTTGAATATGTCTCAAGTTTTCACTACAGTTATATAAATATCCAACTAGTTGCGGGTCTATTTTCCTTTGTACTTTGAATTGTTCATCGTTACTTCTTTATATCTTGTTTTTAATTGTCTTGGGGGTTTAATTTCCCGCATTGAAATTTCAATGTGATCATCCATATGTGATCATTTAGCATTAACACTTAAACTTGCACACAAATATAAAAAGACTACATGACCATCTTAGGTAACAATCCAAATCATAAGTACTGAAATGGTGATAATAGACATCCATTAGCATAACCCAAGTCCCTAAACCCATGGAATCTTTAGCTCCATAGAAATCGAGGGAGGTAGGGTGCTAATAGACATCCATTAGCATAACCCACATCCCTAAACCCACCGAATCTTTAGCTCCATACAAATCAAGGGAGGTTTCCTGACCCTTGATTGGGTTTCTAGCCAACCCCCAACAAAGAGGCTAGTGGCAACTCCCAGATAATGTTTTTAGGTTGCCTAAAATCTTAAAATGAACCACTATCATGCTAGACATGGGTTTGGGGGAACCTGCACTCTTGATTGATGGACCTCCTAGATGAACATTAAAGATGATGCTTTCAAGCCTTCTTTATGTGATGCACCTTGAGAGCTGTCTCTTGATCAAGTATCTCTAAATCTATTCCTTAGGATTAAAAGCTCGAAGGGGTAGGTCGTGATAGGTTCTATATTCCCCACCCTAATAAGACTATATGGCTTTGGTTCATTTTTCAAATTGTTCCTCAACTATGGTCCTGAATTTTTTGAAATTGTAAGGAACCATAGACCAATTTTTATTAGGAAAGTACCAAGTATATTTGGAAAAATCATCAATAAATAGAACAAAGTACTTATCACCAAAAAAAAATCAACTGGAGTAGGTCCCAATACAACAGTAAAAATTAAATCGAGAGGTGCTTTACTAATGCTATAAGTTGGGGGGATAGGGGTGTTTTATGAGATTTTCCTAACAGACAGGAAGCATATTAATTGAAATCAAATGTAGAACATGGCAAATTGTTTGAATGAATTAAAGAGCGGACTTTGCTTCGTTGGGTATGACCCATTTGGGCATGCCAAGTGGTGATAATGGCAAAAGTATCAAATAAAATGGTATTGGAGGATGGAGACGTGGTATAAAGACTCGGAGCCATTATAGTCCATTCTTAAGCGAACCTTGGGATAATGGTGTTTTGATTTGCAAATCCTTCACAACAAAATGAAATGAATCAAACTCAAAGAAGCAATTGCTATCACGAGTAAATAATGTACAAAAAGCAAATTTTGTGTAATGGTAGGGACATGAAAGATATTGGAGAAAGTAAGAGAATTGTTCATGGGGGTTTCAGAGTGGAATAATTGACATTAATAAAGTCTAAACCAACTCCATTACCTACATGAAGAGATTTATTACTGTTATGTGATGCAAAGATCTACAGAATGTCAGGCATCACATGGTTGCAAAGATCTACAGAATGTCAGGCATCACATGGTGAGTCACTACAGTATCCGGAAACCAGTCTTGCTGTGACAGGGTAGGAAGAATCCAAACCATATTAGCAGTAGGTGGAGGTGTATTGTTGTTAGACTGCAAATACCTAAAATAACATTTTGTAGCCGTATGAGGCATCAATCTTTCTTGTTTTTGGATCGATTGCTTAGGTTTCCATGATTTCGTTAGTTGACTTGCCAACGGTATTGAGGGTTCTGGGTGGTAAATAGTTGGAAATTAGAAATCAGTTGTGATTGAGTGGTAGTGGTGGATGATTAAGAGGTGTAAGTGGTAACATTTGCCTCTATAGGCACCTTGGCAAACTTCATTCGAAGCTCATGGTTGAGGAGCAATCAATGGAGTCCGGGAAAAGTTATCGGATCAAGTTTTGTAGTCAAGACAGCAATAATGTTAGAAAAATCATAACCAATATTACAGAAGACAATGGCATTTAATTCTTCATTCCCTAGAGGACAATGGGCAAGAGCTAATTGATCTGAAATGTACTTTACCTCGTGGAGATTAGTTGAGATAGATTTGTCACATTTGGATGTATTCTAAGTTGCATATGAAGCTAAAGAATGCTTGTATGCAATAGAGATCCAAAGGCAATTTGTAGAGCCTTCTAAGCTTCGGTAACAGCAATTAATCCAACCATATAAGGTAGGACATCATGTGAAGAGAAAATATCATCCATCTAAGAACAAGTTGGTCTTTCCAAATCCATTCATCATATGCAAGGTTCAGGGCAATAGTAGTGGAGCCCATAGGGGTGATGGTTAGAGTAGGATAGATAATGATGTTGTTAAGGTATCCTATTAAAGACTGAAGCAACGGAAATAATTGGGTTTTCCACAATAGAAAGTTATCACCGGAAAGTTTGATGCTAAGGTGGTGTTGCAAAACTGAAATGGAGGTGGGAGATGACATCGTGAATAGGAGAAGTTAAAAAAACTGAAGAGAGAAGAAATAGCGAAAGTGTTTCCAAGGATCCTATTAGTGCTCTGATATCGTGTAAAAATAGATTCTAAGTTTAAGTGTGAGTTTTGCTTATCCTTTAACTCTAGGATACCGTTTGTATTTAAGGTTAATATAATGAAAAATCCTAAACTAGTACACCTGTGATAAATCTACTTCAAATTAGTTTACTTGTAACAAATTTATCAACTATTAGTTTCCATTAAATATTATAGTCAAATTGCTAAGTCGGATGACAAGTGAAAGTTGATTGATGTACCCATTTAAGATTTTACTCTTTGTTTGTCACAGTTGTATCAGTTTTGTGATTTTTTGTGATATTAAGCCATTTAACGGATAATATATTTGTCATAAATGTATTAGTTTAGGGTTTTGGTGATAAAAAAAAATTAGTTTGAAATAAATTTGTCACAAGCATACCACTTTAAGTATTTTTATGGTCTTTTGGGGTAATTTGTCATAAGTATACCGATTTAGGGTTTTTTTATGGTCAAAAAATTAGTTTTAGATAAATTTGTTATAAGTGTACCAATTTGGGATTTTTCGTGATATTAACCTTTGTATTATATATTAAATATTACAGTAATTACATGAGTATAAATAAACTAATTCAAAATATTTTGAATTTTGAATTAGTTCGTTACGGTAATAACTACAGTAATAATTACATGAAATAGGAATGGACTAATTCAAATATTTTAAATTAGTCCATTATAGCAATAATTACATTAATAACTAAATGAGATAAGAATTGACTAAATTTGAATGAGTCATGCATTATTATTCTTAACACATATTAACTTACTCGTAAAAATACTATGGTGTAGTTTCGAGATTGCCAATAGATCGAAAAGGAAATTTGCATCTCTAGTTCTTGTCGTTTCATATAGGCCTTTGACCGGCAAAGTTCGGAAAATACAACAAGACCGAAGATTCCTCAAGATTCCTCTGTTCCTTGAATTCTCAATAAACCCTTCGATTTATTTAATTGTTGTCCAAGGAAGTTAGTGGTTGTATTGGCCTCTCATTCTTGGTGCCGAGTACAAACATATAATATAGTCACTAATGCCAAGAAAACCAGTGAAAATAACTACCACGCAAATTATAATGATCCATTATTGCATAAGATAGAAAGTGTGTGCCAGAACAACTTTGTCGTAACCAGAAGGTTAGGTGAGATATTTTTTATCCATTTTTTTATTTGATAGATTGACACGAGATGGAGCGTCTTTTTATGTAGTGGTGACAAGGCTCCATCGAGTCTCCATCTTTCCATATAGTATACATAAATTTTCAAATAAAAAAATATTTCACTCTTTTTTTATTCAAGAGTTTAACTTAGACATAAACATAATTAGTTACATCACTGACTATTACATTTCGTATTTATTACAAATTTATCACATAATTATCGTAATTTCACTTGGTGAATCTGGTTCTAACATTTTGTAATATAGTAATTTAGCATATTTATCAAGACTCAATTGCAGGATTAGATGTCATACTATAAATAACACGTTGTTAGTTAGTTAATTCTGTAATACATGTACTTGTATATACGCCATATATATATATGTACTTTAGTGATTTCACATATAATAAGGAAACAATATTATAATATAGCAGAATTATTGTATTATCATAATAAGCATAATACATATGAACTCAATTACGCAATGATCAATTACATATTGTATAACAATATTTATTCATTACACATTAAGTAAAATAATTATTAACAAGTTAATCTAGTAGAGAGTAAAGTATTTTTTACATTTTCTATCACTTTCTCATGCATTCAAGGCGGGTACATTTTGCTTGTACCAAATAATAAGGTCAGTGTCTAGAAAGGACTAGAGGTGTTAGATAGACAAGGTTGTGGTTATTTTGTAGCTCAAAGTCGAGAGTGGATTTACTAACATCCAAGCTTACTATTACCCATATACTTATTAGGAATAATGACGTGAATGATCCCTAAACTTTGGCTCAATATGCAATGCGATCCTTAAACTTTAATTTGTTCGATATGATCCTTGAACTTTACCTCAATATATAATATGATTTATAAACTTTTAATTTATTTAATATAGTTCATAAACTTTTTGCACTTGTTCAATTTAGTCTTTGAATTATTATCATTCCATTAATTTAAATTCAAGAACGATATTGAACATTTTCCATATGAGATAGCTAGTATAAGCACCTAGAGGGGGGTGAATGGGTGCATAAAAACTTATCGAAATACGGAAGCAATACTTGGCAAACAATAGAAGGGAAATTCTTTCTTTGATTAACAAAATGAAATACGATCAAAGTAAAGAGAGTAAGGAAGAGAAAATTGAACACGGGGTTTATAGTGGTTCGGCTTATTCCAAGCCTACGTCCACTCTTCCGCACCGAAAGCCTCTTTGGTTGGATTCCACTATGAATAAAGAGAAGTTACACCACAGCTCTTCCTTGATTCCACAGCGTAGATGTTCTACTACACCTCCTCAAGGTCTCTTACAAATATTGACTCTCTTTTGAATACAATGGTTCGCTCAAAGAGATTGTCTAAACAACAGGAAGCTTTCAGACTTTGGAATTTTTCTATCGCGCACTCTCAACAACTTAGAACACCTTCTTTATATACTCATTCATGCCATCATACCCGTTGGCACTTACCAAAGGAATTCCTCCAATCTACCGGTTGGACGGAATCAATTAAGAAGATCAATCAAGCTATTAAAGGAACGTGTCGATAGCCCATCAATCCTGTTCGCCCATATAAGCAGAATCTCGGTTTCCATAAGTAGAACCTTCCAAGAATATTTAGACAATTATCGGATCTTCAATCATCGAGTCAATCTCGATCAATCAAAGGATTCCGTTATGTCTTCTCCAGCCACGAGATCTTCTCCGGTTGATAAG
The DNA here is from genome assembly GCA_014182575.1 of Eucalyptus decipiens. Classification (NCBI taxonomy): domain Eukaryota; kingdom Viridiplantae; phylum Streptophyta; class Magnoliopsida; order Myrtales; family Myrtaceae; genus Eucalyptus; species Eucalyptus decipiens. The sequence goes on from CM024610.1 coordinate 18,751,616, forward strand.
CACGTCCCTTAACGAATCATCAGATTTGGATAACCTTTCTTCAACGGATTAGAGGCTTTGTCAATGAGAATAGACTTTGAGTCTTGAGTCGACTGTCCGGAGGTCTTGGACTTTAAATAGTAGAGTACGCAAAACCTTGAGACTAGGCTAATTTAAATTCAAGAACAAAACACTTCAAGAAGATTTCTCCAACACCATATAGTCTAGAAACTAAATTGAACATGTAACAAAAGTCTGAGAATCACATTAAACAATTTAAAAATTCAAATACCACATTACACATTGAGCTAAATTTTAGAGACTACATTAAACAGATAAATAGTTCAATGAATACATTGCACATTGGGCCAAATTTTAGGAATTATTTGTGTCATTTTCCCAACTCATTGATCAAATTAATTGCTAGCTACCACTAAAATGGCGATGGTTGTGTACCTCGCACATGGTATATAGTCATTACTTTTAATTTGACTTGATTTATCACATCATGATGAATTTGATTATTAATGTAATTGATGTACTTTGCCAACTACATGATATTGTCACGGCCAAGAGGTTTCCGGAGCTAAAGAGCCGTGCCTTGCCATGGAGGACCTCCTATGCTCACTTGGATTCCCAACAAGTCTCCTTCCCGAACTTTTCAAGGGCGGGTGACACCGTCATTATGCCAAATTCTAGAAAATTCTAGCTATTAATGTCGATAGCTAGTACTTGTCATTAAGTGTCGGTAGTTGAGGCGGTGTGATCTCGTCCGCCAGATAAATTCTAGATTAATGGATGTAATCAGAGGGCCTCAAATATAAGAAGAGATGCCATTCTCCTCATTTGTAACCATCCAACTATTATAGCAATACAAAGCTGATTTCTTTCCAGAGCCCCTCTCTCTAGAAACTTTCTCTCTCTACGATCCGGGTGAGCGAGCGAGTGAGCGTTCGATCGAGCAAGGCTTGGCTTAGGCGGTCCAAAAGTGCTTGAGTCGCCGTGCGGTCACAATCCCAATCGATCGGCCCGTGACAAGTGGTATCAGAGCGAAGGAGAGATCCATTTCAAGAGATCGAGGAGCACCAACTGTTCGAGAGAATGTCAAGCCAAGAAGCTACTATGGATGGAGAGGCCGTGCAAGTCAAGGAGACCCACATCCGAATGAAGAAAAGAGAAGCCTCGATGGATGCCATAGTTGCATTGGATGAGAAGCTCGCGAAGGTCCGAAGTGCCATGGTCGAGTTCATGGAAGGTCTTGATGATGTGCAAGACCGCATCATGGAGGTTGAGACCTCGCTCCGTGAAGACTTCACGACTGGCCTCAATGAAGCTATAGCCCCGTTGCACGATAAGGACGAAGCCCTTGAAGCATCAATCGATGTGTTGAAGAGTGTGTCCAAGTGATCGAGGAAGAAAGCCCTTGTAGGGATGAGGTCGAAGCCATGAAGGCGAAGATCCAAGAGCTCAAGACCGAGCTCACCAATGGAGCGATGCCCAAACAAGCGGTGCCGAAGCTCGAGGTGCCGAAGCCAAAAGAATTCAAAGGTGACCGATCCGCCAAGGAGGTGGACAACTTCGTTTGGAGCATGGAGCAATACTTTGGCGCCATCAAGATCCTCGACGAATCAATCAAGGTAAGAACTACTTCAATGTTCCTTTTGATACTGCAATGCTTTGGTGGCGCAATAGGTGCGATGAGACGAAGCGTGGTGCCGATCCTGTGTACATATGGGATGACTTCGTGAAAGAGTTCCAAGACTTTTTCTTCCCCGAATATGCTCAACAAGAAGCTCGTAGCAAGCTCCATCACCTCAAACAAAGAGGTGCGATCCAAGAGTATGTGAAGGAGTTCACGGAGCTCAAACTCCAAATCCGCAACCTAAGTGAGGAGGAGGCTCTCGAGCGTTTGTGGATGGATTGAAGCCGTGGGCACTACTCGAGCTCAAACGAAGGGATGTGCAAAGTCTTGCGAAGTGCCCGAGTCTCTCGTCGACCTCACCAAAGCCGAACCAAGGAGTAGAGTAAGAGATTGGAGGTCGGATCGATCCGAGGGCGAAGGAAGGAGCACTCCTTGAGGCCCGCATGAACAAAGTGGTCGAGTCAAAACATGGGGTGAAGGCACTTCTAAGCCGACCTTCCAAAAGGGTCAACCAACGGATTGCACGATGAGTAAGTTCGATCAACCCCTCATTCTCCTTGCTTCATTTGCAAAGATCCGCATTGGACCCAAAAGTGCCCGAAGAAGGGTAGAACCAACGCCTTCCTTGCCATCAAAGAAGAGGAGGAGGAGCCCAAAGAAGAAAAGTGACAAATTTGGCTTGGAGTTGTGAAGGTTGTCAACACCGTCCAAGCTCGATCGCCGTCTAAAGAAGAAGGAGCTACATCGAACACGGACATGTTCTTCGTGGAGGTCAAAGTGTGCAGCCGAACGCTTTACGCTTTGGTCGACACGGGTGCGTCGAACACGTTCATGTCGACCGAGGTGGCGAAAGCCTTGGGACTTCACGTGGAGCCAATCGAGAAGTCATACAAGCCCATCAACTCGGGTGACTTCCATGGCGTAGGATCAACTCCGGATGTGGATGTCCAAATCGGCGGATGGAAGGGCAAGCTAAAGTTCAAGGTAATCCCTCTTGATGATTATGATCTCATTCTTGGGATGCAATTTTTCCATAGCGTGAGGTCCATGATCGACATGAGGACCAAGTGTATCATGATCCTCGATCCAAAATGCCCTACCATGATCCCCATGATGAAAGGGGTGATCGACACCAAGACCATCGCAACGATCCAGCGTCTCGACAAGAGCTTGAAGGCTGAAAAGCGCATGCACAATTCGCCAACCATGGAGAAGCCGAAGGACGAGTTGGATCCTACTCCAACTCATGCCATGCCGATCCAAGTGCTCTTCCCCGAGGTTGAGTACTCTTCACATGCGATGCCCAAGCCAAAGATGGAGCCATGTGCCATGCCCGAGCTGAAGATGGAAAGGTGTGGTCCTTCGTTTGTGAGCTTCCAAGCGAAGCAAAACCAAAAGAAGAGAGCCCGTGCTCAAGCCAGGAAGGTCGCCTGTCGAGCTGTGAGCAACGAAGGCGTCGCTCGAATGAGTGGGGGAGAATGTCACGACCAAGAGGTTTCCGGAGCTAAAGAGTCATGCCTTGCCATGGAGGACCTCCTATGCTCGCTTGGATTCCCAACAAGTCTCCTTCCTGAACTTTCCAAGGGCGGGTGACACTGTCATTACGCCAAATTCTAGAAAACTCTAGCTATTAATGTCGGTAGTTGGTAGTTGTCATTAAGTGTTAGTAGTTGAGGCGGTACGATCTCGTCCACGGATAAATTTTAGATCAATGGATGTAATCAGAGGGCCTCAAGTATAAGAAGGGGTGCCCTTCCTCCAATTTGTAACCATCCAACTATTTTAGTAATACAAAGCTCATTTCTTTCCAAAGCCCCTCTCTCTAGAAACTTTCTCTCTCTACGATCTTGGTGAGCGAGCGAGTGAGCATTCGATTGAGCAAGGCTTGGCTTGGGCAATCCAAAAGTGCCTGAGTCGCTGCGCGGTCACGATCCCAATCGATCAGCCCGTGACAATATGCTCAGGCCATGATGGTAAATTTGTTGTAAAAATTATAATGATTTCTCCTATTGTCTTACTCTTGGTCAGTATTAGGTCCAAGAAATTCATGATTGCCAGCAACTGCTCTATCAATGTCTGGTGGAGGAACTCGATGTTGTTGAATTGAGGATCTAACATTCTCGAACTCAGGCCTCAAACTCATCAAAAACTTAGAGAGCCCCTTTCTACTCTATAAGGCTATTCTATCTTATATGAAATTCTTCCCGACAAGAGCCTTTAGAATCGGTGCCCCTATCTTTGAAAGGGGTCCCTCATGTTCAGCCGGTCCCATAGAAGCCTAAGCCTTCGGTAATAAATAGTATAGCACACTTCTTTATTTTACCCATAAGCTAAGGCATATTCTTCATGTTGCAACTGATAGAAAGGTGGAGAATCATCCTGAGAATCAAGATGACTTTTTTAATCCCAAGATCTTTCTGGATACTATCTCTGTATCCGTCCATTAGGTGGAGTCCACTTGAGCCTACTACTTTGCGACGATATGCCGGACTTGTTCAATTGGTGAACTTGAGAATATGTATATGAGAGAGAAGCATTATGTTTAATTACTTTTGAAGATGCAATCAATTCCGCATCATTTGGTAGAATGGGTCCCCACACTACTAGGTAGTCTACGGGGCAACTAGAAATTAAAATTAAGTGTTTTTTCAATTACAGCCAAGTTCATGGTATCACTGTTAAAATAATATAATTTTCTAAAATTTATCCAATCAATCCTAAATCTATTCTTCAAATGGCAATTAAATCATAAACTTTTCAATTTTGTCAATTTAATTACAAATCTTTATGCGAAATTCCAATCTAGTCTTTCTAGTTAGTTTTTTCAAGAAATCGTTGATGTGATGGTGTGCTAAGTATGACAATTGGCAATGCCTGCACAACCATGTCATTAATTTATGGTAAAAATTGTTTGAAAGAACTTATTGGAATTTTGCATAAAATTTTAGGATTGAATTGGCAAAATTAGAAAGTTTATGATTAAATTGATATCTATACAACTTCCTTTTGATTGGACAACTTCCCCTATAATTTTCAAGTTGCTTTTCTTGGAGAGTTAGTTTACGGATTGCACTAGATCATCTTGATTGTTTTTGAAACGTCAAAGGAGGTTGGAATGGACAAACAACGTAAACCCTGAGTCTTACTATAGGAGTTTTATCGATTTGAATCATAACAACTGCTTATATTGAACAAACCGGTCACCTCCACCACACCATTGTTGTAGTGGGAGTAAAGTAAGGGTTCTCTTACGCCATGTCACAATCAAAGCTACACTGCTGATGAACCCAAGGTTTCTTAATGCCGAGGAGTGACTACGGAATTCGAACATGTGATCAAAGGGCCCCAGACTAATTGGGAGTATGCCTTACGCTATTAGTCAACTACCACGGCGGTCCGGATTCTTTTAATTTGGAGAGAAAACAAAGAAGACAATCTGTCAATCTTTAATAGATCGATGGCTTGACACCTCCGGCACCGTGCAATTTTTTAAATTATTTCGCTTTCGATTCCTTTTTTTTTTTCTTTTAACGTAAGGAAAAAGACCTTTAACATAGCTTGACATGGTGAAAACGATATACCCGAATATCACAGTTCCAAAACACACAAGTAATGCACGAGCAATGCACGAGCAATGCACGAGGGCTATAATCAAGATAAGCTCTCAATTTTCTTTCTCAGATCTAAAAAGATATATTTTCTTATCAGGAAATGATTAACAAGAATACAGCAGGAAATTGTTATATCCATATCTTAATCTAGTCAGACGATAGAATATAAAATTACTTACAAAACTATACATAAACGACAAGTGAGTCGTAAATTTCGACATATTTGGCCCCCATTAATGACTCCTATATGTAGCGATGGATTGCATGATCTTGATGGCTATGGACGGAGCGAAGAGAGAGGGAGAGGTCAGAGAGCAATCAAGAGAGATGATGGTCATAGGAAGGATTGAGCAATCCCAGCCATCTAAGCTAATTTTGGTAAATCTGAACTATGAATTTAGTGGGTGATGATGGGTCATCTATTGATGAATTAAATTGAACAATTCAGTTCGTAAATAGAAAATATTTCTGATAAAATATGCTTTTAAGGCCCATGTCTGTTAAGCACAATGATTGTTCTTTTATTTTTGTACGTTGCATCGAATTAGGGTTTTTCCCAAATGGATTGGTGGGTGACAATTGACACAGCGAACGGCGAGAAAAGATTAAGTGCACAGCTTGGATCCAAAACCTTGCAAAGTCAAGGCAAAAAAACAAAGAATAAATTAATAGAGACTTTTTATGGAAATTGTACTGAAATACAAAATGGACTGACCATTAGCCTTCACCATCCCAAGAAAGAGAGAATATTCCTTACGGAAACTTCCTAAGTGGTCTCATGAGACGGCATCTCCACCCAGCACAGACTTTCTCAAACCCTACCAATTACAACTTTATTTTTTCTCAAGAATTAGACTAAAGAATGACCATTAACTTATTTTGGGCCAGTTAGAAACCTGAATAGGATGCAGGAATGCATCTTACTCCTACACACTAAAAATTCATGAGTCAAGAGACTTGATTACTCTAGTTAATCTAATACATTTTTGGTACCTTTTCTCTTTTATATAAAAACTTTTGTCTGCAATCTTCGACGATTTTACTGTCCTAAATCCTCTAACATGTAAAAGAGTAATCATGCATGGTGCGCAAACAATTAAGGCAAATGACCAAGAAATAATAACGATGAAGAAATTATCATAGCCAAAGATATAAAAATATGAGGAGATTTAAAGATTCTAAGCCGCATCAGGCAACATTAAACTTGGCTCTGTTGTGAAGCTTACATATACCACATGAGCTGAAAGTCAAAATGGTAAAGATGCGATATTATAAGGCTAAAGCATACCATAAGTGTCAAAACTTGGCATAGCCTATGAAGCACCAACACTTTTCAAGAGTTTTCGTATTGTGTCAGACACTTCGACATGTGTCCGACGCTCTCGGACACTCTTGGATACTCGGTCAATACATATCGGAAAATCCGACATTTGGTCAATTTTCTTGACATTCTTCGGCACTCAAGTTAGAATTCTGACATACGAGTTTCCGACACATGATTCCAATATCACGTCAATTTTAAAAATTCAATAAATGATAGGTCAAAATATATATGGGAAAAATAAAACACAATAATAAACATAATAAATGGAGAAAGAAGAAAAACCTAGTCTTATATTCTCTTATGACTTTCACTTCCGTGATATATAATTCACCCCTTAAATTTTTTTTTTCCTTTTCCAACATATCTAAAATGCGAGTCCAGAATAAGGATCGATTGTTTTTTCTCTAAGTTATATGAATTATTGAAATAGAGTTAAATTTGTCAAATTGAAACAATGAATGATATTAATAAATTGCGGATTAATGTTTTTAGTGTATATTCATTCTAGGCTTTTTAATTATTTTATTTATGAATTTGATTCAAATTAATTTGATTGAAATAATCATAAAAATGATAATTTATTATATATATAAAATATATATTTAATATATAACATGTCCCAACTTGTCGGAATTCCTTGTTCTTTTAGAAACGATGCGTTGGCGTATTGTGTCGTATCATGTCGTGTTGTGTCACGTGTCGTGCGTCAGTGTCGGTGCTACTTAGGGCATAGGTGAATATTGAAGTACCAAAAGTTCCAAAAGATACACTTAAGTATTACTTTTTTCGAAAATTGTGACATTCGAGTGTCAATTCTAGCAAGGGTAATGGGAAATATGATGTGGTATTATTTTAAAATAAATTGTTCGTGGCTAGCCGAAGTTTCTTAATGCTCATCTAAATAGTGAAATTTTTTGGATGTCTACAAATTCTCAAAACTGCCCTTCGAACCATAGTTTATTAGGCACAGTTCTACATTTAGGAATTTGTGTAAGGATATCCCAACCAATAATAATATCTTTATTTGGTGAGCTAGAGCTATTTTTATTTCAAGTGGGTCGGCCATAAAGATAGAAGGCACATATGATATTGGTATTTGTGGCTTAGAAGTTGACTTATTTTCAGAGGAAAGGAAGTACAATTCTGAGGCTAATAATGAGGTTGATTTAGAGATATTTTGCTTGGTAGAGTCAAATGACATCGTTTTGTCCCAAAAAAATCGATTTTTAATATAAAAATTAACTAAATTAAATTAAAAACTAATAAAAAAAAGAGAAGTCTTAGCAAACCAGTAAGGGCCTTTACAGCCTTCACCACTACCACCACCCCCACCATTGCCAGCCCTTTCTGGCAATGGTGGGGCGGCAGCAATGAGGGCTATGGAGGCCCTCACTAAAGCCACATATGCCTCTCTCTTTTTTTTTCGATTAATTTAGTTTTAATTTATTTTAATTAATATTTATATTAAAAATTAATTTGGGAGCTTATAGCACCACGTGGACATTTTTTTTTAAAAAAAAAATTGCCACGTTAGTTAAAAAAAGTCGCCGGAAAATGTCACATCAATAGTTTGATAAGAATTTCTCGCCATTAGCACTCAAGTGTACCTTTTGAAACTTTTGGCACTTAAGTGTCCACTCATGCTAAGTTTTGGCACTTGCAATGTCCGACACTCGATATAATAATCTATACATGCATCAGCGCCTACACCTAGTATGATGATGCGTGGACTATCTAATTTATGATTTGTTTATCACTATGATGCGAAACTAACATAGATGCAACTTAGTCTAAAATTTTTGAATATTTTTATTTGATCAACATAATAAATATGAAAGTAAACCCTAGAACACTACATAGGCAATGGCTATGCATGGGGATGTAACATATATGAAGAGCACATTATAAGACCATGATATGCATGAGACTAAGCTAAGGTAAATAATTCAATTGAAACATTCATAAATGCCCTATTATAAACTCCTAAATGGTGACATGTTGACACCCATAATTGATCTAGTCGGCACGTGCTTGCCACGAGGGTGAGAAATATATAATACTTGGACAAAAATAAGCTGTAATCACGTGCGGAGCACATGGGTGCTATCTGAAGTATGTTGGACCATTGATGGACATAGGAATAGACATCCAATGAAATGAAGAAATGCCACATGTCCAGTTGTTGAAACACAACAATGGACAGTTGGTAGCCGCTTGTATGAACACTAGCGACGGATTTTTCAATAGAGACAATTTGAATATTACTCAAAGCGCCAATATAGTTAGCATCGAAGATGCACATTGCAGAAATAACAATTACTATTTGGAGACCCAATCATAGAATGGCCATCGATAATTGCACAATCTCAAAACACGACTCAGATGGTTGTATAAAGCATAGGCGAAATGAATCTACGGGAATAAAGGAATATGAACAAAGCCAGTGGTAGTTATTGAAGAAGATGTAACCGCTGAGCAATTATCATACCTTCACTATAAATGCCACCAGTCATCTAATGAGAAACACCCCTGAACAAATCAATCAAAATGTAATCTTTTTATTTTTATTTTCCTATACTCCACTTTAATTTCCTTAGCTATAACTTTTAGATTCCTATCATCAATTAGATTTTGACATGTTCTCTATTCTGATACACTGCTGTTGATTAAATTCCAATGCCATATCTTAGTATTCTCAACTTGTGTCATTGATTAAATTCCGACATAGTTCAAAACTAGTCTTGTAACTTTGAGCCCTGTTATCAATTAAATTTCAACTCAACGTAAGATTGTACGGTGTTGTTTTGATCAAAGAATGTCAATTCCTTATTGCATGAGATATCATTCGTCTAGAGTTGGCACATAACTCGTCCCCTTCAATAAAACCAAAGAACGACTATTAATGAAAGATATATATTGTTGCCGAAACAATTCTAGCAAAACAGCATAGTAGATGACAGGAATTAGAGTAGCATGAGTTAACCCTATAACGCTACCTAAATGCCATTTTTCAAAACGGTCAATTAGAAAGAAGAAGGCTATTTTACCACATCTGCATCATCTTTCAACCTACATATATTTAGAGACGTTGGGACAAGCACAATATAGACTACTTTGGTCGCGGCTCATTCTTACATGGACTATTATAACAAGGGAGTATGCTAGTTTAAGGCTGTGTGCGATTTATTTATCAGCATAACTTGGGAAACACGAGTAATATGGAGTCAAAGACAAATCTAATGTTGGAGAGTGCTACGATGGGCCAAGTTTTCTTTCTTTGATCGTAGGGAGGGGACATTTGACATGCCGAAAGTACAGTACGGGCATATGGGTCAGTATTAAATGTATTATGTATATTAATTTCTTAATAGCCCACAACTCCTGACATTGTCTATTAGGAAGTACCACCACCTTTTGAGGTTTTCATGTCCCATTGGATATTCCGACATGTGTTTAATATTATTCAACACTCTCGACACTCTATCAACATATATCAGAAAATCCGATATCATGTCAACTCTCTCAACAATTTCCACATGTGAGTCAAAAATTTTGATATGTGAGTTTAGAATTCCGACATGTGATTCGGATACACACGAAGTTAATTTTAAAAATTTTTAATAAATAAATGGTCAAAATATAAATATGTCAGAAAATAAAAAATAATAAAGATAATAAATGGGGAAATAAGAAAAATATAACATTTTTTTCTCTTCCAACTCTCACTTTCGATAACATATAATTTACTTCCCAAATTTTTTTTTCTCTTCTCTTTCGATACGCTCTGACATGCAAGTCCAAAATGTGAATTGTTTTTTTTTTCCTCCAAGTTTTATAGATTATTGGAGTGGAATTGAATTTTTCAAATTAATGATATTAACAAATGGTGGATTAATATATTTAATGTAAATTTACTCTATGTTATTTTTTATTATTTATTTATCTATGAATCTAAATCAAATTAATTTGATTAGAATAATCATAAAAATGATAATTTATCACATATATACAAAAATATACATTTAATATACAATGTGTTCAACGTGTTGGAACTCTTTTTTAGAAATGACGTGTCGGAGCATCATGTCACATGTTGTGTGTCAGTATCGATTCTACTTAAATTGTCTAGCCATGACCAACTTAATGAGAAAAATGAATTATCTTTAACTAAAAATTTATTATCCAATACACCATAATCATGACGTAAGCAATGGTAATGCATGCCTTACCTTGTTTTTTCATAACACAAGGTGTCTAAGCTTCTCGACTTGATTTATCATATATCACAAATACATATAAAACACTCCATCAACATGTATCGCTCTGCCCATTCCTTTTCTAATTTTTTGTCCTAAATTAAACATGTCTAATCTCCGTGTAGGCCTCAAAACATTAGGCAAACTTTTTTTTTTTTTCACAATGATAAATCACTCATGCATGCAGTGCTCAGATAGTGGCAAGCTAGGTTGGCATATAACTTGAGAAATGTTCCATAGTTTTGGCATCCTAGCTAGGTGGTTAGGTTGGCATGTCCCATGGATAACTGGGAAGAGAGCTAGCTAGCGCTTGTATTGGTTCAACATATACCTTTATATGTTTGACGAGGACTATAGTTTCTGTCAACTAATAGGAAGAGTTTCACAGTACTCAAGTGGCTTGTGGTTTATGACCAAAAAAAATAAGCGGTTTGTGGTTGGTCAATGCTTTTCTAGGATTCCACCTTTTGTCCCCTCATTGGGACTCGAACTTTTTAACCGAGATTCTGGTTTTTTGCCGGCTTCTACGACTCAAGTTCAGTTAATATGCTTAGGACTTGAACCCAATTCTTGCCAGGAATTCTAGGACTCAAATCCAAGTCTTATGCCAACCTCTAGGATTGGTAATGTGCCGACCATGAACCCTACCATTGGATCGAGTGTCGATCGAAATGAGCCTAGGGATAGACCTAGCTATTCTGTCACTAAATCTAAGGTCTATGAATATCTTAGCTTTGTGTTAGATTATGGGTAGCCTTAGGATTGGTCTCGAATAGATCAAAGGAGAATCAACCATATTGGCCAACCGACCGTCTAAATGAACGGTTTGGGCAAATGTGGGGCATGATGGCTAAACATCAAGTATAAGTGATTCGATTTTTCAAGGTGTACCTAATGATCCCTTCTTCAGCCTCGGAACCAACTTGAATGATAGAATTCTTTATAGCGCCTTATTAATGAAGAAAAAGACAAAAGTATGAAAAATTCTAAAAACCCTCATTAAATGAAGGGGTAAGTTGTTCTTTGAATAATCAAAAGTTATGATAGTGGCCAAAATATCTTTGAAGATTCTAGAGAAAGGCAGCACACAAGTGGACCAATTAGAGAGCGATACATGAGCCCTCATTAATGATTGAAGTTTCTAGAATCTCTAAGTTGGCAACTATGGTACAATTATTTTCAAACTTCCTTAAATGTCCATTAAATGCAGCATATAGGTGGACCAATGGAAGAGTGAAAAGCAAGCTATCATCGATTATGCCTAGGAGCTTAGTTCGCCAAGTAAGGCCTTTAGTCATGTCAACTCACTTTCTAGGTATAATCATGAGGCAAAATAGACTTGCCACCTAAGGAAATTAGGCGGGACACTTGGTATCACCGGAATGGACCGCTTGGCTTAGTAATGATAACACCAAGGGCTATAAATAGGAGGAGCCCCTTTTCATTTCTACCACCTTGCTCCCATTTCTTGCTCTTCCTTCCTCCTCCTTAGTTGCATCCTCTCTCATGCCCACTTTCTCTCTTTTGGCCTCCAAGGAAAGTCGCCCATCTTGTGTAGTTCAAGCTTCAGTTCGAGGTTCATCCAAGTAAGTGTAGTTTCTCCCTTCTTTTAGTAACATTTGAGATGTCTTTGACTCTAGGAAATCCTCTTGCAAACAATTCAAGGGTAGGTCGATTGATTCTTGGATGTTTGATGTATTCTATGACTTGTTCATGTTCTTGAATTTCTTGTATGACTAGAACGAAGTCATGGTTCATAGCTTTTGAGCGATACAAGTCAAGGTTCACCCATAGCCATAAGATGTGATTCGGTATTTGAGGCATACCGAGCTCACGTCTTGGATTGGTGTAGGGTTCCTTTATGCTTGTTACTCGAGCGGAGCTTTGGGCTTAGGCTCATTCGTGATGTTTTTGATGAGGAAAATTCATGATTTCATGGCACATGCATCATGTTTGAGCATAAAGTGCATAGTTCATGGCACATGCATAAGACTTGAGTACACCCTCAAGAAGGGATTAGTGCTCGAGCAAAGATAAGAAATATAGGAATGGGGATTGAGTCCCCAAATTCTTGGCAAGAACTAGGTTCAAGTCCTAGAGGCCGGCATAAGACTTGAGTTTGAGTCCTGAGCATATTAATTGAGTTTGAGTCCCAGATGTCGCGACCCAATCTCGCCGCCCCCTCGAAATGTATCCAAGGTGGGGAAAGGTCGGGTTTAGGGATACTTGATCTCAAGATCGTGAGCTCTCCCAAGCTCGTACCCCGCGTGACAGCGGATTTATTTATGCGGTCTAATTGTTTAACAACCTAAAAATAGACAGGAGTCGCCACTAGCCTCATTTTTGGGGGTCGGCTAGAAACCCAATCGAGGGTCGGGAGTGTTCCCTCGATTCCTACGCAACCATATATCTAAGTTCGGGGACTTGGGTTACGCTAATATTGCTATTAGCGCCCTTTCGGTACCTAAACAGTATGTTGTGTTTTTTTTTCTAACATGTTCATGCATTTCTTTTATATTTTCAGGATTGTCAATTCCTAGACTAAGTGATCATGCGTGGTTGATCATTTTCATGCTATTCTATTTCAGAATCCACAACCCGAACGGATTGAAACTGCAAACGAAACCCCAACGGATCGAGAGTGAATAGAAAGAGAACTCACCGATCCGGTGAGCCCAATCCCGAGAGATTCGAGTCCGATGAGCCTCTACACCAGCGAACCGAGGATGATCGGCCGAAACAGATTCGCCGAGAAAGAATCAGATCCGGCGAGCAGAGAACCGCTGGCGTCGTCGTCGTCGCTGTCACCGCCACCGATCGGCTTCGGATCTAAGTCCCCCACCTCGAGCTCCTTCGCCGGCGGCTATTCTATCTTCTGGCGTGAGGAGAGAGGATGGAGATGGAGCTCAGGTCGCAGGCTCGGTTCCTCTTCATCCCCCTCGCTCGATCCCCTTTGTTCGATAGATGAAGTTCGCTCTCACCCTCAAAATTTCGGAGATGGAAGCTAACGGATTATCACTGCTTCCATCCAGAGAGAGAGAGAGATTTTCTCAGCCAGAGAATTCCCCCTCAGCATCCGTGCGCCAAGCCCCAAAGAGAGAGAGAGAGAGAGGCCGTCTCTGGAGAGAGAGAGAGAGCGATCGGAACCGAGAGAAAAAGAAGACCCAGAGAGTCCATCCAAGCCCGAATCCGTGAGAGCCCGTGAGAGAGAGAATACGCCCCCCCGAGAGAGATCGTGATGGATAGAGAGCGGGAAAAAAAAAAAATCAATTGTGAAAATCCCTTTCTTTTTTTTTTTTTTTTTTTTTTGGTTTTCATTCTTTTTCTTTCTTTCTTTTCTCTCTTTTTCTTTATTTCTCTCTTTTTTTTCTTTTTCTTTTTTATTGATTCCTTTACTTCTTTTTTTCTTTCTCTCTCTTCTTCTTTTTTTTTTTGTTTTCAATCAATCAATTTATTTATTTATTTATTTTATTTTTGCAAAATATTTATTTAAAATGTCGACGAAAATTTCAAGTGTCAACAGCTGCCCCTCTTTGGGTGGGAGTTCGAAGAGGTTCCACTCAAAGACAAAATTGATATCTGAAATTTTTAGTCAACTCGGCTTTGAAAAATAGAAAATGACAAAAGCAATGATGGTTGGTTAGGACGTACCTGATACCTACCTTTGCTCATCAGGGTATTTGAACTATTGTTGGGGTTTATTCACTCTGTCTCTGCTTCTCTCTCTCGTGGAATGGAATGAAGACAATGTAATCACTAAATGGAAAAGGAATGGTTTAAGGATAACCTACGAACCGTATGGTTTAGACTGGGAAAAAGGTCTTACTGTGTAAAAACGGGCTTGGACCGAGAAAAATGTCTTACCGTGTAAAAACGGGTTTCGACTGGGAGAAAGATCTCACCGTATAAAAACGGGTTTCGACTGGTTGTGGTAGTCTCACTGTGTGGTTTAAGAATGACCTGGAACCTAGTGGTTTAAGGATGGACCCACGAACCTAGTGTGGTTTAAGGATGGACCCACGAACCTAGTGGTTTAAGGATAAACTCACGAACCTAGTGGTTTAAGGATAGACCCACGAACCTAAAAGACAAGGTTTAAAGATGACCTGGAACCTAGTGGTTTAAGGATGGACCCACGAACCTAGTGGTTTAAGGATAGACCCACGAACCTAAAAGACAAGGTTTTAAGATCACCTAGAACTTGGGGACAAGGTTTTAAGATGACCTAGTTGGGGACAAGGTTTTAAGTTGACCTAGAACTTGGGGACAAGGTTTTAAGTTGACCTAGAACTTGGAGACAAGGTTTTAAGATAACCTAGAACTTAAGAGACAATGTTTTAAGTTAACCTAGAACTTGGAGACAAGGTTTTAAGATAACCTAGAACTTAAGAGACAATGATATGGTTTAGGATGACCAGAAACCGGTTCACTAAGGAGCAAATATTTTGAAAAAGAGTTTCAAGATTACTTGAGAGCCAATCTTGCGAAATAATGCCAATTGTCAAATCCTTTCAGAGAGGATTTTAACGAAATGAAATTTGATTAACCATCTAAGGGTTAAGTCAAATATGCCAAGTGGAGATATCTTAATCAAAAAAGGTTTTTCACACTGACTCTCAAAAAAGGCTTTTGTTCCCAACCATTGATATGGGAAAACTGTTTAATCCTCACTAGAGAGGTCTCACTCAACCTATGTCTATGGCTTTCAGAAACGTTCACAGTGAATACAATCCATTGATCAAAAGGTCTTTTAAATGGACCGTAATGATGGCTTGGTCATGGGCTTACACAAAGGGTATGCACTTTGAGGCCAAGAAATAAATATTCAATCAGTATCTTCATCGGGTTTACAAGTCAAGAATCTTGAAGATAAGATAAGATAGGATTGCTTCCACTCCTTCTAGTAGTAGCTCCTACGTGATATCCTCATTTCAACTCGAACCATCCCAATCGGAAGAGACTTCGAATAAGGGCTGTAGTGTTGGTTCTGGTGAGGCTTAAAAAGGCTTGAAAGACTTTCAAATATCAAAGGGTTAAAAAGTGAGTGATTATCTTGGCATCATTACCATCACACGACTTCTCAAAAATTCGACTCTTGAAATTTAACCTATCTCGAGAGTCCTTTTGGTAATTTGTCTTGAGACATGAGAGCTTTGCTCTTCGTTCTAATGATATTGCTTGCAATACATGTTTTTTTCTTGCAAGAAATCTCTTTTGTTTTTTCGAAGAATGATCTTTTGCATGATCATGGATATTGCTCTTTTTTGTATTCTTGTTTTTCTTTGCATTTTTTCATGGGCATTGTGTAACACCCCGAACCCTTCGCAGGTCGTTAACAGTGCCGATGTTACATCTTTTACCAACTCTATCTCTTAGCTAAATTAAGCCTTGCCAGATTGCAGGCATTTTTTTTTTTTTAAAACGGTCCCATGCGCGACTCATAGCGGAAGCAAAATTCACATCGTCATCTATCTCCCTTCTAACCCATGATACAAATACACACCAACTAACAACACGATTTTTATAAACAGCATTGACGCTTTGCTTACATACATATAGCGAGATGGGGTTTTTCCTCAGGTCGGTACAAAAGAAACAGAAAAGGTAAGGACTCTGCCATGTCCTTCCTAAAATCTCAAAAAGGAACTCCGACCTCTAACATCACATAAGCACAAAAACCCTCTCATCACCAGCGTCAACTATCTACATCAAAAGCGGTCTAGCTCCTACTCCTCGCGCGCGATCTCACACCCATCCCGGTGCGTCAGGTGGTGGCGGCGGCAGCATCCCCCGCATCACTCCATCCCGTCGTATGTGCACAGACAAAAACTCTTGTATGACGGGCCCCCCCACAGCCGATATCATACATAACTAGGCATCGTACTCGGATAAACGTCAACCCGGGTACCGAGGGACAATCTATCTCAGTCATCTCCACCTCGACGTCATACGGAATACCGTAAAACACGCCACGTGATACAGCAGGTAGCGGCATAGTGCTAATTTGAAATGTTATCCCCAAAAAGGGGTGAGTACAACCACTCAGCAGATAGGGAAATCCAATAACAACTCAGTGCACCATGCATATCATCATACAATGCAGGCATTTCTTACCTTTTCGATGTCAAGCGTATTCATGCATCATCATGGCATATATATCATCATCATGGCATCTCATATATCGTTATCATCACATCATCATTAACCATGCATCACCATGCATATCACATCATCATTAACCATGCATCACCATGCATATCACATCATATCATCATTAGCCATGCATCACCATGCATATCACATCATCTCATCATTAGCCATGCATCACCATGCATATCACATCATCATTAACCATGCATCACCATGCATATCACATCATATCATCATTAGCCATGCATCACCATGCATATCCCATCATATCATCATTAGCCATGCATCACCATGCATATCCCATCATATCATCATTAGCCATGCATCACCATGCATATCACATCATCATTAACCCATGCATCACCATGCATATTACATCATATCATCATTAGCCATGCATCACCATGCATATCACATCATAGATCAATTTCCACTTTTACTTATCAATTGATCCCACATTATCTTTTCTCAATTCATCAAATTCACCATCGTCATCATCCCTTCGGGCAGAAACCTCGACGGGGATCCCAAGTATCCCAGCCATCTCATGGCCACTGGGCTTTCGGCCCCCCACATTCCGGGCATCTCGCACCTCAACTAGCATCACGAGGAACCTCCCTTCGGGCAAAGACCTCCGACAGGGGACTTCCGGTCTTTACCCTTCTAACCGGGATCTCGCACCCCAATCCGGCATCGCGAGTCACTCCCTTCGGGCAGAAACCTCCGACAGGGAAATTCGGCCCCCACATTCGGGCATCCCGAAACTCCCGGGAATCTCTCGGAATTATGCCACTCGGCCACCGAGACATCAACCTCCGCCACATCCTCTTACTCACATACCACTTCCACATTTTATCATTCTTTTCATCTCATTATTTCATGGCATATGATTCACACACATGCATCACAATTCATGATCATTCATGCATCAATGCCATATAGCAATGCATCATAGTTCACGATCATGCATACATCAATGTCATATAACAATGCATCATAATTCACGATCATACATGCACCAATGTCATATAACAATGCATCATAATTCAATAGAACTCATGGCCGATAAAATAATCCACTTTTATTTTATTATTATTATTTTATTATTTTATTATATTATTATTTTAATATTATATTTATTTATTTCCATAAATAAATATTATCTTTAATATTTATGATTTTCCAAAAGTCATGAAAATCAAACAATCATTAAACAACCAATTAAAATCACAATTTCACACAATTTCATGGCCAAATTTGCATTTCACATAGTTTCCCAAATTTCCACCAAATACACTTAATATTCGGATAATCGCCAGATTGCACAGTTTTCGGATTTATTCAATTAAAATACCCATATGACCTCCGAAAATTCCCAAATTTTACAGAGTGATAGCCAACACATTTTCGTGCACTTTTCATGAAGAACACTAATCCAAATTCTTTATGGATTAATTTATACAACTCCATGAAGCTTCTGGAACCTCTACCGTTCCGTCCAGAACACATATCACCGAAAAACTTAGATTTGACCCATTAAATCTCTTTCGTTTCTTCTGAAATTCGAGTATGTTATGCATCAATGTGTCCTTTACAAGTTTTATGAAGAGATCTAGGTTAAATAACCAAAGTATGATCCTCTTTTAAGTCCTTGAAGTCTCGGGTGTCTCGGTATACTTCAACAGAACCAAACGTCTCAAAGATCTAGCCGATTAACTAGGCTATACTCATTTTTTTCTCCTCAAATTTGAGTATGTTGTATTTTAGGATGTTACCTACAACTTCCATGAAGCCAACAAAGTGAGATTTCTAACATAAATCAACATGCAACCAAGAAATCATCAAGAGGTCAGTGAAGATTTCGCAGATCTAGAACCTCCGTATCACAAGGCATTTGACCCCTCATATCACCTTATTTTTCCATGAAATTTGAGTATGTCATACCTCAATATGTTAGCTTCAAATTTCATGAAGACACCGAAGCCAAAATCACACTCCAAATACACATGCAAGCTCGAATAAGAAACTGTCTACCACAAACCGAACGGAAACAGTTACATGGCATGCAAACAAACCCTCCTTGGCTCGGTTTTTCTCACACATAACACCCAAAACCGGACATGCAACTACCACAACCGACATGCAAGAGAAGTTACGGACTCCACTTGCCTCCAAGATGGACGAACAGCAAGCACACGGCAGCGTACGGCGGCGTAGGACGGTCGGACAAGGCGGCGATCGGCGAACGGGCGGCTCCTCCCTCCGGCTCCGCCTCCTTCCCTCTCGGTTTCTCCTCTCTCCCTCTCGAATTCTCTCTCTCCCTCTCACTTCTCTCGGCCGAATGAGCTAGAGGAACCGGCCACTCTCTCCTAACCCTTTTTATACCCCTTTAATCCATGATTAGTAAGCATTGCCTCACCTCTCCAATGGCCAATACATGCCCTTCCTTTGGCCACTTGTCATTTTTATTTTTTTTGAATTTGAATTTGGGCTTGGGCTTGGGCTTAGGCCCAACCGGCCATTCCCCCTTGGGCTGGTCGACAGCCACCTCTTGGGCCCAATGGGCCGACTAGCTTGGCCCACCAAGCTTGAGGCTAATGGGCTCAAGGCCCATTCGAATTTTAGCCCTTTTTCCCTTTTTTTTTTTATTTATTCCTTCTATAATATTTTTGAAATTCCAATTTCCATCTTGGCCAAAGTCTTGGGATATTTTTAATTATTGAAATTCAAATCATATGGCCAAGTATTAATAAATTAAATTTAAATTTCCACAATCACAAGCAAAATTCGTCAAATTAAAAGACAAATTGGCTAAAGCATAGGCCATAAAATTCTATCACCTAATTAAAGACATTTAACACACCTTAAGGTTTGGCTTTGAATTTCCGGGATGCCACACATTGACCTTGCTTTTACCAGGCACACTGCTTTTTCATGCCCCCTAGTTTTCATTCTCTTTTGAGTATCTAGGACTCTCGAGTGGCATTTACCAATTTTCTCAATTTTGTTGGTAAATCATGTGCCTTGCCCGGTGTGGGGAGATAATCATCATCCGGGGTTATGAAAGAATTGTATAAGGCTCAAATTGGCTAAGCAAAGGATAATTGTGTTTGTGGTAGTGAACAAAATGCTCTTCGTCACTTTGGGATGCTTCGAGTTTCGACAAGAAATCACCTGAAGCTAGCACAAGAAGATTGATGCAAGTGAAAGCAATAAAATCTTTCTTAATCTTTTGCTCCATGATTTTCAACAAAGACCCCCCTATTTTGCCCCAATGTGGGGTTGTTCTTGACAGGGTTATTTTGGAAATGCTCCCTATTTGGCTCGAAGTGGCTTGCAAGGGATATCAATAGTGTTTGGGATTGAGAAAGAAATGTCTTTGTCATCTCAAACCATGTATTCAACGTAAATGAATCATATTCCCTAAGACATGGTTCTTTTCACTCAATCCTCTCAAAGGGTGTTTGAGGGCGTGTTTGAAAAGGGGTTGCCTCTCATCATTTTAGGCATCACCACTTAGCATATTTAACAGTCATTTTCGGGTCTTCCAAAGCACACTTTAGTTAAATTCAATTCCCTGGGGAAATGCAAATATAATGAAATTTTGTCTAAAATGACATGTTTCCTTGACCCTACTAAGGAGATTTTTTTTTTGGAAGTAAGATTGGACAAAATTTGTAGACAGGACAGGCTTTGCTTAGCACATGGGTTCATTTCTAGAGTTCTAACTGTACTTCTAAATTTTAACCTGACTCTTTTGGCATTCTAAGGAACATGGTCACTTCTAAGTTTTAAAGAAGAATTGACACTTTTGAAAGTTTTGCACTCTTGAGATGAACCTCTTGTGGACAAGGTAGAATCTTCATCAGAGATCCTGCAAAATTAACAAACATGCAAATGCAATATGTATGCATGCAATGCATGATGCAAACATCCTAAAGTGGCTCGGATTCAATCAAAAAATGGCTCAAAGGCCTTTCACTTTATTTATGGATAATACTTCTTGACATCATCAACATTTATAGGTCTTGGCAATTCTTGACCATCCATTTGTACAAGGATTAATGCTCCACCAGGTAGCACTTTCCTTACAATATATGGACATTCATAGTTTAGAGTAAACTTCCCACGAGGATCTGGAATGATATGTAAAACCTTCCTCAAAACAAGATCGTTGATCTCAAAATGTCTTGGCCTAACCTTGCGGTTAAATGACCTAGCTACTCTCTTCTGATAGCTTTGTCCATGACATAATGCTTTTACTCGCTTTTCATCGATCATATTAAGTTGTTCAAATCTTTGTTGAACCCATTCAGCTTCAGAGAGCTTGATTTGAGAAAGTACCCTCAGTGAAGGAATTTCCACTTCCACGGGTAATCCAGCTTCCATCCCATAAACCAATGAGAGCGGTGTTGTCCCCGGTCGAAGTGCGAATTGAAGTTTGATAGGCAAACAAAGCATATGGCAACCGATCATGCCAATCACAATATTTTTCTGCCGTTTTGGCTAAAATCTTCTTGATGCTTTTATTTGCCACTTCCACAGCTCCATTCATTGGTGGGCGGTATGGAGAAAAATTCAAATGGCGAATGTGGAATTCTCCAAGTAATTCATCTATCACCTTATTGTTCAAGTTTGATCCATTATCTGTGATGATCGCTTTAGGAACTCCATATCAAGCAATGATATCATGACGAATGAATTTTGCCACACTCTTTGCAGTAACATGAGTATAAGAATTGGCTTCAATCCATTTGATGAAGTAATCAATTGCTATTAAGATAAAACGGTGTACATTCGACGCTTGAGGATTAATTGGTCCGATGATGTCGATGCCCCACATTGAAAAAGGCCAGGACTCGGACATTTGATGTAGCTCATTAGGAAGAGCATTGATTTTGTCTCCATAGACTTGGCATTGATGACAGCACCTCACATGTTGAATACAATCAGCTTCTATGGTCAAACAATAGTAACCGAGCCTCATGATTTTTCTAGCCAAAAGATGACCGTTCATATGAGTGCCACACTCTCCTTCGTATATTTTTTCAAGAGCCCAATTAATCCATTGGCATCCGCTTGAGAGAGACTGCCCCAATCTTGGTTTCTTTAGGGTTGTCTAAATCTCCCAAATAGAATTAGCTAATGTAATCTTCTAAATTTAGAATGTTCTGTTTGTGTAGGAGGTTTGGACTCTTCATGTCTGAGTCATTCTTTTTCAATACCTCGAGGATCATCTTCATTCTCTGAGTCAAAATAATCGGGTTCGTCAAAGTCTTTTGAATGCGAATCCGAGCCATACAAATGACTATCATGATGTGAAATGCATGCTTGGGATGCAATCGAAAAACGGTTAGTACATATACATATGAATGAATGCAATGAATGTAAATGTCATGAAAATTTTGTTTTCAAATTCAAGTTGTTTTTTGAAAAATTTATCGGGAACTAGCCCTCATGTCATTGGACGTCTTCGTTCCACTAAAACATTTTGAAACTATAGATCGTGTGGAGGCTCAGGCCTCAAAGTATCATCATAGGACTGGTATAGGCCTCACACATCTATTAACAAAGCATGAATTTTATTGATATGCGAAAATTGCATTACAATGTATATCATCTTGGATCTATAAAGTTTATGATCCAGATTATTACAAACACAAACAAATGAAATGAATGGAATTCCCTCGCAGAGGAGAAATGAATGAAATTCCCTCGCAAGGGAGAAATGAATAAAATTCCCTTGCAAGGGAGAAATGAATGAAATACAACTAAAAATTGAATGCAAGAACTAGCATCCCTCACACAGTGGGAACTGTAGGTTCTTCATTTCCATCGATAGTGCCAACCATGTTGACATCTTCAGAATGCTTTGGAAGGGGGTTTTGTTGGACATTCGGTGCCGAGTCCTTAAAGGTGAGCAGCTTTTTATCCAACAAATCCTGGATCTTAAAACGAAGCACCAAACAGTTGTCCACATGATGACCTTTTTCACCCATATGATACTCACATGTCTTATTAAGGTCGAATCCGGCAAACTTTGGTGGATTATCCCTGGGATTTCTTTCGCCACAAGATGATTTTCGATCAGCATTGGAAGTAGTTGTGACATGGGTCTAGGCAATGGAGTAAATTGCCTTTGAGGGACCTTTCTTTTACGCTCCAAGTTTCTAGAAGAACCCCCTACTTCCATGGCAGGTTTATGAGCTTGAAGGTTGTATGGCTTCTGAGAAGAGGAATTTTGTACATAGGCAATCTCCACAGTTGATTCCTTATCCCTCTTCGGGGTATATCGACGATTTGTGTTCTCAGACAACCTTCCTTCCCGCATGATTCCCTCGATGCGTTCTCCCAACTCTACAAATGTAGCAAAGTTCATACAAGTATGGTTGTACATCTTTTCGAAAAAATCACGGGGCATAGCCTGAAGCAGCAATTTCATGATCTCTTTCTCAGACAATGGTGGTTTTACTTGAGACGCAGTGACCCTCCATCTTTGAGCGTAGGCTTTAAATGATTCAGTTCTCCTTTTCTCGACCCGGATCAATTCCTCTCGAGTCGGAGCAATTTCAGTATTGAATTTGTATTGCTGGAGGAATTCATCAACGAGATCTTCCCAGGTACGGATCTTCTCCATGTCTAACTCTATGAACCATGTTAGCGTAGGACCAATCAAACTGTCTTGAAAAGAATTGATCAGAAGTGGGGGATTATCTGAATAACGGGCCATCTTGCCCAGGTAGTACTTCAAATGCGTCTTAGGACATCCGATGCCATCGTATCTCCTTGTGAACTCCGGCTCCTTATAAAATTCAGGGACCGTAACTTTGGCAAAGGGTGACGGTTTATCAAACCCCTGTAACTGGTAGCCTTGCAGCAAGTAAAGACGCTCCTCAATTTTGGCGAGGCATCTTGCATTTTCTTCATCAAAGTGCGAAGTCAGGATCTCCTTAGATGGAGGCTCTAGACCGATAACTATCGAGATTGCAGTGGGGATCTCTTCTACAGGCCCTTTTGCCACGGGCTCTACTACCGGCACTTCAGGGGGCGTGGTAGGAATATTCATGGTAGAAGAAGCAGGAGTTACATACGTCAAGTTTTTGACCTGGCTAGAGAGATCGGCCAATAACGTCATCATTTGTGCCATTTGATTCTCCATATTAATGACACAGGCTCGGGTATCTTCGTTTTCCATCTTTGTTTGGTGGCGAGTTCGTATAACAAATCTTTCTTCAGCCGTTTTTCAAAACCTCCTATAAAAGAAAATGACTCGAATTAGTACCAATCAAAAGAAACCATTAAAGTACAAATCCTAGTCAATTTTATATTTTCTTGAGATGAAATAATGATAAGAAGTGTATATGATCCCAGTATCATATAACCTCCTCTTATCAAAATTTCTTCAAAAGAAATTATACAATTGAAAAGGAACGACGACAAATATTTAATCAGAATGCCCCTTTTCTAAAAATTACATGAAAATGTTCAAGAATGTTATTCATTTCATCGAACAATTACAAGGGAAACATAATCTTGCTTTCTTGAAGCTTACAAAATAGTTCGATTTACAAGGTATATGAAAATGAATACAGGGAAATCTTGATAGAAAAGAGGGAAACACAAATGAATTCCCTTTACAAGAAAAGTGTATAAAATGAAAACCTAAGGACTAGGTGGGATCGCGTGAAGACGCTTGTTATCATGGGCCAAGCATTTCTCATCGATTATGGCAATGTCTTCTTGTTTGATAATATGAGCTCGCCAAAATCCTTGAGGCTCGGGAATTTTTCCACGTAATCTTGATGTCTTGGGTCGAGATTCACCAATAGAGTCTTGAGATTCCAAGCACAGGGATCACGTCCACTTCGAGTCTACCCATCTAATCCTAAACCTAAAGGGGCACTCATGATTAAAACATATCGTCGTTGGAATATAAAAATTGCATAATTGAAATATGGAAAATAAAATATAAGCAAGATGAAGAAGGAACGATATCTTACCCACCAGACACATGGCACGCACAAATCACATGTTGCATGAAACTGTGAGGTTTCGAAGCCTAAGGTGAGGGTGCTAAAGGCTCAAGGTCCTCATCCCAAAGGATAAAAATAGTTTACCCACCGCTACTATCGTCGGTCAGTGCTATTTTTATCGGTTGGGATGAGCGGGTTTATGTAAGTAATGGATTACCACGAGCGTTCACTCGCGGGTTCCACCCATAAACCCTCCTAAGGTCCTAAATTGGGCGATCGGGGTTTTAGATCGCGGTTGTGTGTGTAGTGTCGTGCTAAAGCTTGTAAACATGCATTTAAATGTAAACATCCAGCACTTCAATATAAACCCACATACATTCATACATCCTTACACCACATGCAAAACAAATGGTTTACAAGCACGCCTCCCCTTATAACTCCAACCTACAAAACCATTTAACACAAGGTTAGCGACTAACCTGATTTTCCACGTGACTTTGACATGCAGGCGATCCTACATAAGACATGTTAGTTAAAACACAACAACAATTTTTAAACGGCTTCAAGTTCTCTTAACCTAGTAACCAGTCCCCAGTGGAGTCGCCAAGCCTGTCGCGACCCGATCTCGCCGCCCCCTCGAAAATGGTGTCCAAGGAGGGGAAAGGTCGGGTTTAGGGATACTTGATCTCAAGATCATGAGCTCTCCCAAGCTCGTACCCCGCGTGAAAGTGGATTTATTTATGCGGTCTAATTGTTTAACAACCTAAAAATATAGACGGAGTCGCCACTAGCCTCATTTTTGGGGGTCGGCTAGAAACCCAATCGAGGGTCGGGAGTGTTCCCTCGATTCCTACGCAACCGGATATCTAAGGTTCGGGGACTTGGGTTACGCTAATATTGCTATTAGCGCCCTTTCGGTACCTAAACAGTATGTTGTGTTTTTTCCTAACATGTCCATGCATTTCTTTTACATTTTCAGGATCGTCAATTCTACACTAAATGATCATGCGTGGTTGATTATTTTCATTCTATTCTATTTCTAAAAAAAAGAAAGGAAAACAATCAATAAAATTGAAATTGCAAGACATTAAGTAAACAATCAAGAAAACAGTTAAATCTAATCATGCAATTCTAAAAATATAAAAGAGAAAACAATTAAAAAGAAAAGAAAGAAAACCCGCAGCTCGTCGGGTTTTATACAATGCATGAACCCGAGACATATATCGGGAGGAAAATGACATTAAAGACAATAGTCGGAAATGGACATTGACCTCCACCATCTTCATGCCTTATCCATGTTGAAGGTCCTATTCTAAACCTAATCTAAAAACCGGAAAACTAGATGCGTACAAATAAAAGAAACAATCATCAACAAAACAAACAAAAGCAAGACATTTTCATATTCAAAACGGTGACAATGCGAAGTCCCTAAGTCAAGTTCTATGTGATATTTCTAAAGTTCAGCATTGTTATGTGCCACACCTAAATCATTCATCTAATGATCACATGCAAAGCATATAATATGACAAGCATCCAAGCC
This sequence comes from Eucalyptus decipiens, assembly GCA_014182575.1. Lineage (NCBI taxonomy): Eukaryota > Viridiplantae > Streptophyta > Magnoliopsida > Myrtales > Myrtaceae > Eucalyptus > Eucalyptus decipiens. The sequence goes on from CM024610.1 coordinate 18,778,091, forward strand.
ATAAAATCTTGGTTCTCAATTAATCAAACAAATGAATTAGCTGACTAAAGATCACTTATAAAAAAAATGCATCTTTGAACATTAAAATTGACAAAAGACTTGAACATGATATCATTGTCCCACGGGCAAATAATCCAAGACAAAATCCATCAATCTTTAATCCACAACTTCCAGCATGCAATCTAACAGAGCACAAGACTGCAAATTGTTTGATGACAAATTGAAAATTGAAGCTATATTTCACAAGCAAGATGAGTCACTTGATCAAAATGGCATCAATTTAACCAAAAGCCTCAAGTAAAGCCATTTGTAAGAGTGGTCAATCAAATCATAACAAGCAGAACACATCAGCAGATTAGTGCTCTTTGCAAGAAGCATTCAAGCAGGGAAAATATTGCCAAAAACATGATATGTCTATGGAAACAAAGTCTATTACAAATCTCTAGAAGACATTAAGTCCTAATAACCTCATCTACCAGTTCATATCAAGCGGTTTACACAGAAGGTCATCAAGACAAAAACAAATATTTGGCAGATTCTGACCTAAAAAAGGCAAAAACCATATCAAATGAGATTCAATCAGGGCATTCTATAGCTCATTGGAAAGATATTGAGAACCATCTTCAAACTTTCATGAAGACTTAAGTCTTAAAACCATCAACAACCAGCCCATATCAAGTCATTTGCACAGAAGGTCAGATCAGGGAAAGAAACAGAATATCAGAGCAGAACAACAAATCAACCTAAAAAAACTACCGCAGTATTGACAGATTTTGTAGGTGCTTTTCAGTGACTAAATGACATCCGTTATGGGCGTGCGACATATCAAATCGAAGCTCTAAAAGTGTATTTTTTGTGTCTAGAAGGGCTCAAGACCAGAAAACCTTATCTATCAATTCATTTAAGCCAAAACAGAAAGTCTATCAGTCATACGAAATCGCGACACATCGACCATTCCATTTCAATACTAACAGCAGCTAGCCACAGAAGAAAAAGAAGCAGAACAACATATTACAAGCAGCAATATCTCAAATCAAGAAATCAATATAACATTTGGACCAAAAGTAAGGAGAAAGACAACTTAAATTGGAGCTGTCATGCTCAGCAATTCAAAAGATCCAATCGAATATTTCTTTTGCAAGGAGCATATTGAAATTTGCCGCATCAATGTGGAGAAGACAACCACACAAGCACATATAAAACTTTTGGCATTGACTTTAACGTCCATAACAGCGCAAACAACAACTCCTATTACCACAACCATAACAGCCATTTCTACTTCCCTCGAGTAATACTTATTTTGTAGGATCCACTTCATCACGCAAACAATAGGAATCATGCTCAGCTTCAAAATTTGGTAAAAAATCCGACAGAGTTAAGCATCAAACTTAAGATCATCCCCGTGATGGACATATTGGCAATACTAGAGAACCACAGAAGATCCCACATGGGAACGTATTTAAATGCAGAATAACCAGCAGCATTTGGCACTAGACCAACCAAGGCAGAACAGCCAATTTGTTTGATTAACCATGGTATGATGAGACAGACACCAAATGTAGTCACCATAATCCGGAAAGCATAATGTTTAATCTTTGACAACATGTTGTGGTAAAAAAAAACTAAAATCTCTGTTTACATTTAACACGAATCGAACGCAGAGACATACTTATGAGGTCTCGATGCAATGAACATTAATGAACGCTGCCTAAAAGCACAGGATTTGCCCTAAAAATGTCAAAGCGTGCGTGCGTGAGAGCAAATAAGAGAGAGGAATAGAGAGAGAACCTGATCCAGAGAGAGGAACACCGATCGAGCAAGCAAGCGTATGATTTCCGAGAAAGAATCAGGTCCTCACAATCATCAACTGCCGGAGCTTGATCTTCAATCGCTCGCCAATGGAGGAAGACCTTTACCTCCGATCGGAACTCGGGAAAGAACAGCAACACAGAACCGAGGGAGAGAGTTCAGAATCCACAACCCGAACGGATTGAAACCGCAAATGAAACCCCAACGGATCGAGAGTGAATAGAAAGAGAACTCACCGATCCGGTGAGCCCAATCCCGAGAGATTCGAGTCCGACAAGCCTCTACACCAGCGAACCAAGGATGATCCGCCGAAACAGATTCGCCAAGAAAGAATCAGATCCGGCGAGCGAGAGAACCGCCGGGCGCGTCGTCGTCGCCGCTGTCACCGCCACCGATCGGCTTCGGATCTAAAGTCCCCCACCTCGAGCTCCTTCGCCGGCGGCTACTCTATCTTCGGCGTGAGGAGGGAGGATGGAGATGGAGCTCGGGTCGCGAGGCTCGGTTCCTCTTCATCCCCTCGCTCGATCCTCTTTGTTCGATAGATGAAGTTCGCTCTCACCCTCAAAATTCCGGAGATGGAAGCTAACGGATTATCACTGCTTCCATCCACAGAGAGAGAGAGATTTTCTCGGCCAGAGAATTCCCCCCGGCGTCCGTGCGCACGAAGCCCCAAAGAGAGAGAGAGCCGTGTGAGGAGAGAGAGAGAGCGATCGGAACCGAGAGAAAAAGAAGACCCAGAGAGTCCGTCCGAGCCCGAATCCGTGAGAGCCCGTGAGAGAGAGAATACGCCCCCCTCCCCCCTCCCCCCCGAGAGAGATCGTGATGGACAGAGAGCAGGAGAAAAACAAATCAATTGTGAAAATCCCCTTTCTTTTTGTTTTTTTTTTTTTTTCTTTTTTTTGGTTTTCATTCTTTTTCTTTCTTTCTTTTCTCTCCTTTTTCTTTATTTCTCTTTTTTTCTTTTTCTTTTTTTTTTTATTGATTCCTTTACTTCTTTTTTCTTTCTCTTCTTTTTTTTTTTTTTTTTCAATCAATCAATTTATTTATTTATTTATTTTATTTTTGCAAAATATTTATTTAAAATGTCGACGAAAATTTCAGGTGTCAACACCAGAAGCTGACAAAAAGCCAGAAGCTCGATTAAAAACTCGAATTGAATTGGGTTCGAGTCCCAAGACGGCTTTGGGAAGACTTGGGTTTGAGTCCCAAGCACAAGAGAAAAGCTAAATAAGCATGACATGCATGAGCAAGAAAGAAATGCTAAGAGTGTATAAGCTCAGGGCATGCATCATGTGCATGAATGATTGTGAGAATTATCATTCATTTGTGCTTGAAGCTTGGTTACATCTTGCAATTGAATTGCCTTTGATACAATTTTCACGAAATGATTGACTAGTGTTGATGATGAATCGATGTTCTATTCAAAGGCTAGAGGTTGTACTTACCGAGTATTCTAAGTACTCACCCTTATTTCTTTTATAGGTACTTAGAATCATGGCTATTGTGCATTTTGTTTGCCCAATAAAGATAGATGCTACTACGATGAATGTGATAGATGTAGAAACTGATATTACTTATTATAAAGTGACATCCGTTGTGTGGATAGAAAAGAGCCTAGGTGAGATTGTCTCGATGCACTTTAAAGCTTGGTACCAAAGGTACAAGGACATATGGTTAGGACCTCTACGCAGGTTTGACAATCTGAACTCGAACCTTAGTGATATGGATGAACCATCTGAGGATTCGGATTGAGATAAGCGTACTAGCCCTATGTAAAAGAAGAAGAGTTCCCAATTTTGGTTAGTACCTAATAGCTGAGACAGGGATACCCCAAGCCACTTTGTATGTAAGATAGGCTTGTAACAATCACTACTTATGCAATATATGAAGTACATTAGTGGTGTTTATATCTCACGTTCTCATGATATTTTGTGTCAAGGATTGTATGTTTACTCTTTCCGCATGTGCATAAGTAAGAAGCAAATGAACTCAGGACGGTGTCAAAGCCTGGGATATCGCAAAGTAACCCACAGCTCAACCTTTGAGTAAGGGGGTTGTGATAGCTTGTGGTTTTAGAGCAAGGGTTATTATCGAGAGTCATAAGGTGTGCAGGGAATCGTGGGATAGAAAATTAGGAAGATCACATGCATGATATGTGATTGTTTGCTCGATTGTTCTTTCTTCATGAAAGTGATGATTATTGATCTCGATTGTATTATAGATAATTCCTCTAGAACTTAATAGCTGTATTCCTTAGCAGTTAGTATGAGTTCCCAAGATCCAATGATTGCCCATGGAAAATCAACTCAGGACCGAATGCTTCGAAAGGAAAATCGAGGCAAGACCCTCGATTTGATGGAATTTTGCAAGTTCTGACCAATGTTGGGAGCTTGATGGAACAGTGGGTTCAACAGCAGCAAGGCTTTGTTTCCACTAACACCTCAAATGGAGATGGAAATGGAGACCATCCAAAAGGTGGATTGGTCGAATGATTCCTGAAATTAAAGCCTCCAAAGTTTGTTGGAACTGGAAATATTGATAAGGCTGAGTCTTGGATTGAAGAGCTCAAGAAGATCTTTGATCTATTAAGGTGTTCTAACGAAGATCTTTTTCTAAAAGTGCTTGAGATAGAAAGATGGCCAAATTTCTGCACTTGCAGCAATGAAACATGATAGTGGATCAATATGAGGCCAAATTTACTGAATTATCAAAGTATGCTCCTTGATTGATTGAGAACCCAATTGATCAAGCTAAAAGATTTAGGGATGGCCTCAAACCTGATATTTGAGGTCAGCTGGTGCCCTTAAATCTTAAAGATTATAATGAGCTGTATAAGTGGGCTCAGTTGGTTGAGAAGGATTGGCAAGAACATGTTGCGGCATCGAATTTCCAAGGGAGGTCTTCTTATTCGGTTTTCCGTTCTAATCAACGACAAGGTAAAAGATTCGCACCAGGAGGAAAAGCACGTATAAAAAAAGAATAAGAAGTAGAAAGCGAACGTGGTGTTATCTAAAGTATGTCGTAACTGTGGAAGACGGCATGGTAATGCCCCTTGTTTAGTTGGAAAAGGAGTATGTTATGGCTATGGCCAACTTGACCATATGTTGAGGGATTGCCCTCAAAGGCGACAACTTGTAGTGCCATCGCAACAACAACCGATGACATCCAGTGGAGTTTCTACACAAGATAATCGTCCCTCAGCTCAAGGAAGAGTGTACGCGGTGATGCGTGGGAAGAAGCGGAGAACTCCAAGACCGTTATCACAAATATAGTCTCTTTACACAATCATCCAGCTTTTGTCTTGTTTGATATGGGTGTAACGCATTATTTCGTATCAGAGAGGTTCGTGCGTACGGTGGGATTGAAGCCCAAACCTCTTACGATTATCCTTAGTATTTCCACCTCGATGAAGCATGAAATGCTGTCCACTATGGGATGCAAAGAGTGTAGGATTGTCATAAGTGGACAAGAGGGAAGAATAGATTTAGCCATATTTGATATGTGTGATTTCAATGCTATCATCGGAATGGATTGGCTTCGTAAACAACGAGCCAAAATGGATTGCTATAGCAAGATAATCCAATTTAGTCCACCTAATAAAACCAACCATCAATTTATTGGAAACGGAGGAGAACCCTCAACGCCTTTGATTTCCGTAATGAAAGCAGTACGACTTCTCAAAAAATAGGTTGTCAAGGTTACTTAGGGCACGCATGACAACTATTCTGTTCCAGAAATTATTTTTGGAACAGAAATAGATTTTTCATTTCTATTTCTAGAAGAGTTTTAAGCAAAAATAACCGTTTAATAACGACACAAAATTTCTTCCTTTCGGACGGTGGTGGCGTGACGACCGACGACCTTTAATATAAAAAATAAAAATAAAAATGATTTAGTAACAAAAAAATAATGAATAAAATAAAATAAATCATAAAAAAATAAAATAAAGATATTATTTTATTTTAAAATAAAAATATAAAAATAAAATTTATTTTATTTATCCTATTTTATTTTATTTTACGAATAAATTTATTTTAAAATGAATAAAAAAATTGATTTGGCAAAACACTCAAGGCAAATAATAATAAATTTATTTTTAATAAAAATAATTTATTTTTATTTATCATAAATAAATTATTTTTAATAAATTTAATAAATTTATTTTTAATAAAATAAAAATAAAATGATAAATAAAAATAATTAACTTATTTTAATAAATTTATTTTTATTTTTAAATGAATAAAATGAATATATTTATTTTTATTTATTTTTATTTTTAATCAAATGAGGAGAGGCGGAGGAAGAGGAGGAGGCAAAGATGTAGAGGAGATGAGGGAGGACTCACCGAAATTAGGGTTTAGTGAGATAAATTATTTCTGATTTCTCTTCCAGAAATCCGAAGTAGAAAATTTTAGCTTCTGATTTCTCTTCCAAACCTATTTCTTGAATAGAAATCTATTTCGAGAAATAGAAAACTGAATAGGTTTATCAAACGGATTTCTCTTCCAAAAACAGTGCGGAACAGAAAAATTATTTTCGGAACGGAAATTTTGGGTTGTCATGCACCCCCTTAGCAATCGTAGAAAATGAGTTAGTTGAAGAACCAAAGTTGGATGATATCTCAATGGTACGGGAGTTTTCTAATGTATTCCCAAAGGAGCTACCGGGATTACCACCTAAAGGAGAGATAGAGTTCACTATTGAGCTAATTCCGGGAACGGAACCTATTTCTAAAGTGTTGTACCAAATGTCTTTGACAAAGCTTAAGGAGTTAAGGAGTTAGAGGTGCAATTACAAGAATTACTTGATAAGGGTTTTATATGCCCTAGTGCCCCATCTTAGGGTGTGCACCAATCTTGTTTGTAAAGAAGAAAGACGAGTCGTTATGTCTTTGTATCGACTATCGACAGTTGAATCAAGTTACCATCAAGAACAAGTATCCATTGCCATAGATTGATGACATATTCGATCAACTTCAAGGAGCGGCAGTATCTTCCAAAATTGATTTATGCTCAGGATATCATCAGCTGAGAATCAAGAAAGAAGATATTCCAAGATGGCCTTCAAAACTTGATATGGGCATTATGAATTCACCATTATGCAGTTTGGTTTGAGGAATGCCCCAGCAACTTACATGGATCTCATGAATCAAGTATTCAAACCATATTTGGATCACTTTGTCATGGTATTTATTGATGACATTCTAGTCTATTCAAAGAATATGGCAAAACATGAGCAACACTTGAGAATGGTGTTGCAGACGCTTCGAGAACACGCATTATATGTGAAATTCAATAAATGTGAGTTCTAGTTAAACCGTATGGTATTTCTAGGCCATGTGGTGGCTGGTGAAGGGATATCAATAGACCTTGCTAAGGTGGAAGTAGTAATAAATTGGCCAAGACCAACTATAGTTGCTGAAGTTCGAAGTTTCCTTGGTTTGGCTGGATACTACAAGAGATTCATAGAACGATTGTCATAACCCCAACTCCATCTCTAGGGTCTTGAGTGTTAAGGGTTATTTTTGTGACATCCCAAGCTTGTCGCCGTGCCAATTCTTTTTATCTTGTATCATGCACATGAGAAAATGTGAATAAACAACTCCTTGAACAAACAACAACTGGAAGATTAGGACATACATCACACAGAACACATTGATTTATAATATAACAATACTTTTACAAGCCCTTTCTCTACTGCCCTCTTTTCTTTTTACATTACAATACAAGCTTTTAGCATAGGCCAAGGGAAATCCTATCACCTCTTAACGTGACTGCAATTTTCAAAATTGATGTAAGACTTCTATGCCTACAAGACTGAAAGGTAAATGAGTGAGTTTTGGGGAAACTTAGTAAGTAAAATTCCTAGTTCTCCACTAGGAAAGCATCTCATAATCAAAGCCTAGCAAGTACAACACTCGTGAACAATGTTGATGGCAAATCAATTGCAAATCATATGTCATGCTTTATCTAAACATATGCCATTCATGCCAAAACTACCATCGGCTTATCAATTAACATATCAACATATCATGTTCATGCATAACCGACATTCATGCAAATTCATTTATCGTTGTCTTGGCTCGACTAGGCCCTCCTAGCTCGACCGAGGCTTCCAACTTTTTATTGGCTTCCTAGCTCAACTAGGGCATCTCGGCTCGACCAAGGCTTCTTGGGGCTAACTTCCCGAGGCTTCCAAGTTCAAGACCCATGCATCCCGGCTCAACTAGGGCATCTTGGATCAACTGAGGTTTTCCATTCAATGAATGAGGCATCGCCGCTAACGCAGTGTGGCGACAAGCGCTTTTTCCTCTTTAAATGCATGCATAAATGCATCATACAAGCCGATTCTTATCTCTTCTCTTAGTCAACGCATGCATGGCCTAAAGGCGTGCTCATTCATTCGTGTGTGTCATGAATTTCTTATACTTGCCTAGCAAATATGTAGGGAATGACCTTTGATCCATAACTTGAATCAATCACTTAGTGTCGATCCCGCACCGAACAAGGCTCGGAAATAGTATGCCTCAATACCGATCCAAGACCTCGAGGCTTGGGTACACCTTCACTTAAGTGACGATCCCAAGCTTGATGAACCTCGGCTCCGACCTGATTTGGATGCACATGTACCGAGAATGATCATTGGCTCATGATTTCATTCAATGCCAAGCACAAACTCCCGTGTCCATATGAACTATGGAAATCGGCATGCCTTGATAACTTACCAAGACCTCATGGATTTGGGTGATCCCCATACCAAACAAGGCATAGAATCGACACGCCTCAATGTCGATTTAAGACCTTGTGGCCTTAGGCGATCCCCACATCAAGCGAGACTTGGACCCGGCATCCTATTTATGCCGAAACCAAGGCCTTGTGGTTTGGGGTGACTTGTCTTGCAATGAGCTCAATCTGAACGAACCTTGGCTCCATTCCGAACCTGAACAAGTCAAGCACATGTTCAAGCACAAACATGAGTAAAACCATACAAAAGATCCATCATACCCACGACTTGATAGGTAGCACCTAACTAGACTTGACAATGGAGACTACCGTATTAGAGGAGACTTAGGGATCCTACTTACCTAAATGAACCCCAAACTAAGGACATGAGCTACAAAGATTGGGCAACTTGGCTTGGAGGCCAAAAGAGAGAGAGAGGGCATGAGGAGGGGCCATTCAAGGAGATGGGGGGAGGAGAAAAGGAGAAAATGGAAGCAAAGTGAGGAAAATGGGAAGTGCTCCTCCTATTTATAGCCTTTGGAGCTATCATTACCAAGCCAAGCGGTCCTCTCCAATGTTTTCAAATGTCATGCCTAAATTCCTTGGGTGGCAAGGCTATGAATCCAATAATTGTGGCCTAAGTCATGAGTTGGAAGGCTAAAAGGCCATACTTGGCAAATCTAGTTCTAGGCATCATCAACGACGGCCGCTTTTCACTCTCCCATTGGTCCACCAACACCCTGCATTCAATGGGCATTTAATGAAGCCTAATGATGATAGTGCCAACTCGGGGCTTCTAGAATATTCAATCATAATGAGTGGCTCATGTAGCGCGTTCCAATTGGTCCACATATACAACGCATTTTTCTAGAATATTCGAAGATATTTTGCCGCCATCATGACTTTTGACTTTTTCAAGGGACAACTCACCCTTCATTTAATGAGGGAATTTTAGAATTTTCCCTATTTTGTCATTTTCTCCATTAGGAAGGCCATCTAGAAAATTATATCATTCTAGTTCGTTTCAGGGTCGGAGAATAAATCATTAGGTACATCTCGAAAAATCGAATCATGTAAACCCAAGATTCGGCCGCCACTACCCCATACTCGCCCAACCGTCCCTTGGAGAGTCGGTCGGCCCAAGGGGGTTGGCATTGGTCGACACCTTAGTCGGCCCTTCAACGACATCGCTACATTCATCTAGGTTCAAGAATGGCCCTCAGGTCGGTCCCTAGCCTAACGTCGAGCCTACCGCGACCAATTTCTTTATATTTGGTCCTTGGTCCTTCTATCCATGGCCTAGCACAAAGCCCAGGAATCCATGGACCATAGCATTAATGATGGAATAGCCGAGTTTATCCCGACACTCATTCCGATCGATTTATGATCCATCTGTGTGGTTCATGGCCGATGCATGACCGATCCACGATCGGACATCACCAATTCAAGTATCCTTTCCTATCACTAAGAATTAAATATGGAATGATACATTTTTTTTATCGAAAGACAATTGCATTTGATCGTGTCGGATTGGTCGCGAATCGGTGCACAATAGGGCAAAATCACCTATGGCCTGGCGCTATGACCGGTCATGACCATTCGCTAATCCAAAATCATCCCGTGACCCATTCTCGTGATCCAAAAGTCATCTTATGGGCTAGTGATCCGATCTTGGTATGGTGGTAGGTCATTCACGGCCGACACTTAGGCTAGTTCATGGCCGGTCGATTGGTCGATTGGACCGTGACCAATCCTTGATTCCTTACCAATCGAATTGATTGATCCCATGGCCAATGGCCCATGGTTGATCCATATAGGACCTTATGGCTGATCTTATGGGGTTGGAATCGAGGATGTTACAACGATTCTCTAGTAATGCTGCTCCCCTCACTCAAGTGGACGAATAAATGTGAATGGAGTTTTCAAGAATTAAAACAGAGACTTACAACGGCTTCATGCTCAAATTTCGTCTGGATTAGGAGGTTTTGAATTATATAGTGATGCCTCGCATAAAGGACTTGATTGCGTATTAATGCAGCATGGTAAAATTGTGGCCTATGCTTCTAGGCAATTGAAGCCCTACAAGTCAAATTACCCAACTCATGACCTAGAGCTAGCTACAATTACTTTTGCTTTGAAGATTTGGCAACACTATTTTTACATAGAAAAGTTCATGATATACACCGATCATCAAAGCTTGAAGTATTTATTCTCCCAAAAGAATATGCAGCAAAGACGATGGATGGAACTTTTGAAGGATTATGATTGTGAAATATTATACCATCCTGGTAAAGCAAATCGAGTTGCTAACACCCTTAGCCATAAGTCCTCTCTTGCACAAATAATGGCTCAAGAATGGAATCTCCTAGAAGAAGTCCGAGATTCCGATTTCAAGCTCGAGATAGGACAACTTGCGGGTTTACTGGCTACAATTAAAATTGAGCCATAAATAATATAGAAGATAAAAACATTATAGTAGGCCGACCCGGAGATTCAAAAGCTTTGAAAACAAGCCATGGACTAGAAAGGAAATGATTTCCACATTGGGGAAGATAGAACCTTGAAATTCCGTGAATGTTGGTGCGAGCCCAATGACGATAAACTCAAGGAGGAAATTCTAGTGAAAGCGCACTGAAGAAATTATAGTATCCACCCCGGTAATACGAAGATGTACTAGAACCTTTGACAAAACTACTAGTGGAATAGCATGAAGGCGGATGTTGCCAAGCATGTTGCCAAGTGCTTATTATGTCAACAAATGAAAGTTCAATGTTGCAAGCCTGGTGGATTATTGCAACCACTTAAAATTCCCGAAAGGAAATGGGAAAATATTACTATGGATTTTGTTCAAGGATTACCAAGGAGTCAAAGATGAAATTACTTGATTTGGGTAATAGTTGACCAATTGACAAAGTCGGCTCATTTTCTAGCGATGAAGAAGATTTATCATCGGAAGATTATGCACATTTGTATGTACATCAAGCAATACGTCTACATGGAGTACTAGTGACAATCACTTCTGATCGAGTCCTAAATTCATGGCAATGTTCTGGCAAAGTCTTCAAGCTGTATTAGGAATGAAACTACAATACAGTATGGCCTTCCATCCCCAAACTGATGGCCAAACAAAAAGAACCATCCAGGCATTGGAGGATATGTTGAGAGATTGTACAATTGATTTTAAAGAAAGTTGGGACAAGCATTTGCATCTCGTCGAATTTGCTTATAATAATAGTTATCAGCAAAGCATTAGTATGGCTCCATTTGAAGCATTATACGGTCAGATTTGCAAAACTCCAACATGTTGGAATGAGGTCGGGAAAAAGAAGCTTATTGATCCTAAGTTGGTGCAACTTACTACTAAGGCAATGCAAGTAATTAGAAAGAGACTTAGAGCCGCCCAAAGTAGGCAAAAGAGTTATGCAGACAAGAGACGAAAGCCTCTAGAATTCCAAGTAGGAGATCACATATTTCTCAAAGTGTCTCCATTAAAAGGTAGGTCTCGTTTTGGTGAGAAAGGTAAGTTGAGTCATCGGTACATAGGACTCTTTGAAATCCTAGAAATGATAGGGAATATGGCCTGTCGATTGGCCTTGCCACTGAAACTTGCTCGGGTACATGATATATTCCATGTGTCCATGTTAAGAATGTATATGCCAGATCCTAGCACATGTGCTCAACTTCGAAGAGATAAAGGTAGACAACCAAGGGTTGTATATTGAGAAGTTAGTGCGGATCGTGGACAAACGTGAGCAAGTAATTAGAAACAAGGTCATTCCCTTAGTAAAGGTCCTTTGGAAATACCATGGAATAGAAGAGGCTACCTAGGAAAGTGAAGAAATTATGAGGTGCAAGTACCTTTACTTCTTTTGAATGTCCAGGTACATTATGAAATTTCAAGGATGAAATTTTTAAAGAGGGGGAGAATTGTAACATCCTCAAATTCGACCCCATAAGGATCGACCATAAGGTCCTAAAAAGATCAACCATGGATCGATCATTTCGATCGGCAAGAAAACACGAATTGGTCATGGACCAACCAACCGATCGTCTTCCGACCAAAAAATGTGATCATCTTCTGACCAAAGTTGCATCATTCCCTATTTAAATTAGTGATCATAACGGAATCTCAAATTGATGATGTCTGATCATGGATTAGTAACAAGCCAACCATGAACCTTACTAGTGGATCGGGTGCTGACCGAAATGAGCCTAGGGATAGACCCAGCTATTTTGTCACTAATTCTAAGGTCCATAAGTATCTTGGCTTAGTGCTAGGCCATGGGTAACCTTAGGATTGGTCTCAAACCGATCAAAGGACATTTGATCCTATTGGCCAACCGACCATCCAAATGAACGGTTTGGGCAAATATGGGACGCGATGGCCGAACCTCGAGTGAACGTGATTCAATTTTTCGAAGTGTACTTAATGATCCCTTCTCTTGCCCTGAAACCAACTTGGATGCTAGAATTCTCTAGACTGCCTTATTAATGAAGAAAAAGACAAAAGTATGGAAAATTCTTGAAATCCCTCATTAAATGAAGGGGTGAGTTGTTCTTGGAATACTCAAAAATCATGATGGTGGCCAAAATATCTTTGAAGATTCTAGAGAAAGGCGGCACACAAGTGGACCAATTAGAGAGCGATAAATGAGCCCTCATTAATGACTAAAGTTTCTAAAATTGCCGAGTTGGCAACTATGGTATAATTATTATCAAACTTCCTTAAATGTCCATTAAATGCAACATATAGGTGGACCAATGGAAGAGCAAAAAGTTGACTACCGTCGATGATGCCTAAGAGCTTAGATTGCCAAGTAAGGCCTTTAGCCATGCCAACTCACTTTCTAGGTCTAATTATGAGGCAAAGTAGACTTGTCACCCAAGGAATTTAGGCGGGACACTTGGAAACATTAGAATGGACCGTTTGGCTTAGTAATGATGACGTTAAGGGCTATAAATAGGAGGAGCCATTCTCATTTCCTCACCTTGCTCCAATTTCCTCCTCCTTCCTCCTCCTTAGTCGCCCTCCTCCTCACGCTCTCTCTCTCTTTCGATCTCCAAGGAATGTCATCCATCTTGTGTAGTTTGAGCTTTAGTTCGAGGTTCATCTAGGTAAGTGGAGTTTCTCCCTTCTTTTAGTAACATTTGAGACATCTTCAACCCTAGGAAATCCACTTGCAAACAAGCCGAGGGCAAGTCAATTGATTCTTGGATGTTTGATGTATTCCATGACTTATTCATGTACTTGAATTTCTTGTATGACTAGAACGAAGTTGCGGTTCATAGCTTTTGAGTGGTACAAGTTGAGGTTTGCCCATAGCCATAAGATGTGATATGGTATTGAGGCGTACCAAGTTCATGTCTTGGATTGGTGCGGGGTTCCTCTATGCTTGCTACTCGGGTGGAGCTTTGGGCTTAGGCTTGTTTGTGATGTTGTTGATGAAAAAATTCATGATTTCATGGCACGTGCATGATGTTTGAGCATGAAGTGCAGAAGACCTTAGTACACCCTCAAGAAGGGATTAGTACTTGAGCAAAGATAAGAATGGGGTTTAAGTCCCCGAATTCTGGGCAAGAACTGGGTTCGAGTCCCAGAGGCTGGCATATAAGACTTGGATTTGAGTCCCAAGCAAATTAACTGGGTTTGAGTCCCAAAAGCTGGCAAAAAGCCAGAAGCCCGATTAAAAAGCCCAAATTAAATTGGGTTCGAGTCCCAAAACGGCTTTGGGAGGCTAGGTTTAAAAGCCCAAATTGAATTGGTTTCAAGTCCTAAGATGGCTCCGGGAAGACTTGGGTTCGAGTCCCGAGCATAAGAGAAAAGCTAAATAAGCACGGCATACATGAGCAAGAAAGAAAGGCTAGAGTGCATAAGCTCAAGGCATGCATCATGTGCATGAATGATTGCAATAATTATCATTCATCTATGCTTGAAGCTTGGTTGCATCTTGTAATTGAATTGCCTTTGATACGGTTTACATGAAATGATGGACTGGTGTTGATGATGAATTGATGTTCTATTTGAAGGCCAAAGGCTATACTTACTGAGTATTTCAAATACTCACCCTTGTTTCTTTTACAGGTACTTAGAATCACCACTACTTTGCATTATGTTTGCCCTATAAAGATATATACCACTATGATGGACGTGATAGATGTAAAAACCGATATTAGTTATTGTAAAATGTCATCCGTTGTATGGATAGAAAGGGCCTAGGTGAGTTTGTCCCAATGCACTTCGAAGCTTGGTACCGGAGGTACGAGGACATATGGATAGGACCTCTCCGCAGGTTTGACAATCCAAACCTGAATCTCAGCGATATGGATGAACCATCCGAGGCTTTGGACTAAGATAGGCGTACCAGCCGTATGTAATAGAAAAAGGGTTCCTAATTTTGGTTAGTACCCGCTATAGCGGAGATAGGGATACCCCAAGCCACTTTTGTATGTAAGATAGGCTTGTAATTATTACTACTTATGCAATATATGAAGTATGTTAGTGGTGTTCATATTTCATGTTCCCATGTTATTTTGTGTCAAGGATTATATGTTTACATTTTCTGCATTTGCATAAGTAAGAAGTAAATGAATTCGGGATGGCGATAAAGCCTGGGATATCGCAAAATAACCCGTGGAGAGGTCCTATCCATATGTCCTCGTACCTCCGATACCAAGCTTCAAAGTGCATTGAGACAAGTTTACCTAGACCATTTTCTATCCATACAACCGATGACACTTTACAATGAGTAATATTAGTTTCTACATCTATCATGTCCGTTGTAGTAGTATCTATCTTTACAGGGCAACCAAAATGCATAATAGCCATGATTCTAAGTACTTGTAAAAAAAATAGGGGTGAGTACTTGGAATACTCAGTAAGTAGAGCCTCTAGCCTTCGAATAGAACATCGATTCATCATAAACACTAGTTAACCATTTTGTGCAAACCGTATCAAGGCAATTCAATTGCAAGACACACCCAAGCTTCAAGCACATATCAATGATAATTCTTGCAATTATTTGTGCACATGATGCATGCCCTGAGCTTATGCACTCTAGCCTTTATTTTTGCTCATGCATGCCATGCTTATTAAGCTTTTCACTCGAACACAAGTCTTCCCAAAGCTGTCTTGAGACTCGAACCCAATTCAATTCGGGCTTTTAAAATAGGCTTCCTGGAGTAGTCTTGGGACTCGAACCCAATTCAATTTGGGCTTTTTAACCAGGCTTCTGGCTTTTTGCCAGCTTTTGGGACTCAAACCCAAGTCTTATGCCAGCCTCTGGGACTCGAATCCAGTTCTTGTTAGGAATTTGGGGACTCAAACCCCATTCTTATCTTTTCTTGTCTTTGCTCGAGTACTAATCCCTTCTTGAGGGTGTACTCAAGTCTTAAGCACGTGCCATGAACTATGCACTTCATACTCAAACATGATGCACATGCCATAAAATCATGAATTTCTTCATCAACAACATCACGAACGAGCCTAAGCCCAAAGCTCCACCCGAGTAGCAAGCATGGAGGAACCCCGCACCAATCCAAGACATGAACTCAGTACACCTCAATACTGAATCACATCTTATGGCTATGAGCAAACCTTGACTTGTACCACTTCGAAAGCTATGAACCGCCGTGTTTGGGAACTAGTTTTATAAGTTAAAAAGCAAAAATCCTAAATTCTTTTTCCGTGAAAGTCTAGTTTTAAAAGTTTTTTTTTTTTTTTTTTTTTTTTGTAAAGGGTAAATATATAGTTTTATAAGTTAACTTCAGCACTCCTTCATTCTTTGTTCTTCCTTAAACCTCCTCATCAGTCTTTCCTCTTCCCTAATTTTTTTAATGGATGAATAGGGAATGGAATTTTATAATTTATATCTTATATTACGTGTTTGAACTTTTTATTGTTTATAATTGCACGTGATTACTTGTTCATCTTATGGATCGTCATTTTTGGCGGATGGGGATTTCTATTGTTCATCTTTTACTTTGAACCAAGCAACATGATTTTGCTGTAATAAAGGAATGGAAAAAAGAGGAACCAAAAAAAAAAAAAATGGGTAGACCCTAGAACCGAACTAAAAAAAAGGATAAGTTCTAGGGTCCAAAATCTGAGAATTGATTATAACAAGATAGGTTCCACATTCCAACTTTGTACCCACCATAAAACTAATCACCCATAATATTTGGTGGAATTGCAACAACAATATTTGGTTGATTTGCTATTCTGCCTAATGGTAAGATGGCATTACCGAATGGTCTCACATTATTACCATTAAGTACTGGTCCTATTGGCCTTTGATTTTCAACATTAGGGTATACTCTGTTATATATTTTGATTTGTTGTATCATTGTTATTCCCAACTACCTTATCCTAAACTATATTATTTTGGTTACTTGTATTACCAAGGCCAACTAAATTAGGGTACTTTGATTTTGACCATCGGCAACCTCAGCCCTTCGTAATGTTCATGCCACTGGTGGCGGAATTTTTGGTCTAAATTACCAACATTATTCGATAGAGCAAAGGAAACTGAAGGAACATACTCATCACTACCTAACTTTTTGCATTGGAAACAACTAACTTGGTGGCCC
This sequence comes from Eucalyptus decipiens, assembly GCA_014182575.1. Taxonomy (NCBI): domain Eukaryota; kingdom Viridiplantae; phylum Streptophyta; class Magnoliopsida; order Myrtales; family Myrtaceae; genus Eucalyptus; species Eucalyptus decipiens. The sequence goes on from CM024610.1 coordinate 18,795,208, forward strand.
TGACCTCGAAGTAAGTTCTTTCATCATATTGTCGATCATGGACCTAATCACTCTCGGAAGATGATTCACCACATGATTGGTCACGTCATTCTATTGCTCTTCGAACAACCTCCTCATGAGAACCACCAATACTAGGTTTGACTCCAATTCTCTCCTCTGTTCATTGGGGAGATCCCGTGGAATGTCAATCAAATTCCCACCTTTAATGGCTAATGATTCTAATCGAACAAGCCTTTCATTGCCACGCTGCAAAGACTAATTCTCATCACTAGCGGTATTTTGAGGCTCTTAATTCCTAGTCTTTGTCATTGCACTTTTCTCAAATCGAACTTGATTTCATATCCTTTATCACAAACTTAACAAAGTCTTATCAGGTAGTGCCTTACTCCTTTGACTAGTGCTACATTTTCAATGATTAGTTGTCTAGCTTGATGTTGCTTTTGCCAACTATTCTTCCCTTGTCTATTCCTTCAAAGGTGACAATTCCACCAGCAATTTGAGTTATTGACACAAATTTGCTGGCCACCTATCATATGTCGTCAGCATCCGCTGTCCAGATATTATTTGTTGTTGGAGCGTTTTTCCTACAACAAAGATAGAATTTATTTCTTCTTTGGTACCCAGAAAAATTTGGGTCTTTCGTTGTTAGTTTATTTGGATTTACAATTCACCCCTTTGGACTTAGCTTGCTTGTTTGGACCGCTATATTTGGAATGACTATTTTCATTTCCGCTAGAACAATCAAAGAACTTTCTGCCTGTTGATTTAAACTTGGACAAGAATACAAGGTTTCTTTGAAATTCTACCTTTTGCTTTTGGAGAATGATCACTTTCTTCTTCATTTTCCTCACATCCTAAACCGGGCTTGTTATAGTAAGGAAATGATATGCTCAGATGCTTTAGAACCAAGAGAGAATTTTGAGCAAACATGTGAAATCTCTTTCTTTAAAAAAGCGCTTTCACTTTGAGAGAGTTTATGTTCACTATGAAGAGTGAGCATTTCCTTTTTCAAACTATCAAGCTCTTCCCGTAGAGAAAGGTTTTGAAATATGAGTTTTGAAATGTCCTTATTCAAATTGGAAATTTCCTTTAAGCCTTTCTATGCTCTTCTTGCAACTCTTGATAACTAAGTTTAGGTGTTTTACCTCAATTTCCTCATCGACTTCGGAACTAGCCAAGAGACATAGATTTGCATGGTCAGCATCTTCATCACTGCTTTTGGATTCCGTATCACTCATTTCTACTTTGAGTGCTCTCTTCTTTTTTGTCCTTCCTTTCTTTTCTTTTGGAGAGACAATTGGGTTTGATGTGTCGGACTTACAACGTTCATAGTGGACTACTTCCTTCCCTTGTAATCATCTTTAGATTTGGAGGTCATTTTCTCATCGAAGTATTTCATTTGTCTTTTTCCTTTGTAGTTACTTCCTTTCCTCATGACATTTTTCAGTTTTCTTGTGAATAATGCCACGTCTTCATCGTCATGTCGGTGCTGAAGGATCATCTGCATCATCATTATCATAGTTAGCTTTGAAAGTAATGACTTTCTTACCTTTGGTGTTGGAATCCTCTTTAGATACTCTACTTCATAGGACATTAGAGTTCCTTTTAGTTTATCCATGGATATAGCTTGGATCCTTATTGTTTCTCTAAGTAAGGTTTTCAGTGGACTCCATTTCTTTGGTAGTAACCTTAGGAGCTTGTTTACCTTCTCATCATCAGTGAAGATCTTCCCTTGATTGGCAAGACCATTCGTGATTATTGTGAAGATTGTGAAAATTTTCATGACCGTCTCATCTAGCTTCACTTTGAACCATTCATAGTTTCCTAAGAGAATGTTCAACTTCATTTCTCATACACACTCAGTTCCTTTAAATGTCACTTGGAGTTGATCCCATATTTCTTTCATTGTGACACATGAAGAAATTTTGTTAATTTAGAAGGAGAAAGAGAGCAATAAAGCAAATGTTTAGGTTTAGCATGATGAGGTTGTTTTCTTTGAGTTTCCTCAAATTTAGCTGCAACAGCAACTGCAACAATTGTTGCTGATAGGGATGAGTAGTTTTAGGTTCCGTACAGGTTCCACTTGGAACCTAAAATCTACCATATATACCTACAAACTTGGAACCTATATTATCACAAGTTCCAAAGTCAGTTACAAGATCTACCCAAGTTCCACATATATAATTAATTAGACGATTACAGTAATCATCATTTGCTATTATAATTCACTAACCATAACTTATATTTAGACACATGAAAAGTATAAATATTAACAAAGTAAAAATCTCAATCATAAAATGGAAGCTCAGATTAAAGGTTTCAAGTTTCAAATTAAAATCTAAAGCCTATCCGTTGAAATAAGTTCAACAATTTTTAAAACTTGAAGCCTACCCTGTATAACTTAAAACCTAGAATCGGATAGGTTCCCATTGATTTAGTTCTTAAGTTACATATTCTATAATAGAAGGATGCTCTCCTAGCTATTAGTTATTGGCCTTCTTGTTGGACAAGTTTAGCATATGCTCTTACTGGTAAGTAATTTAAATAATTATTTTTATAAAAATATTTTCAAAATAATTCATTTTCACAAAACAAACGAAACCTAGCTAAATTCTAGTTCTTTTAATAATTCAAATTTGACAAAACCCCATAGTAGGAAAATAACTAAATTGAAGGAAACTATGTAAATAAGAAAATATTTTCTTTTTCAGAAATAATATATTTTCTCTTTTGGTCTAACAAAGAAAATACCGTTTATCTAGAGAAGAAAAAAAAAAGTAGATTTAGTTTGGGAAATAATAGTCCATCCAATCCAATGAGGAGAACCCCCATAAAACCCTAGCAAAGAACGGGCAACATGCGTAGCAACGACACCCTCCCGACAAGCCTCCGCAGAGAAGCTCAGAAATTTCAAGAACGCGACGCGCGATGAGGACGCTGGACGAGAAGGAGACGACCCAGGTGTTCGAGAAGCTCTTCAAGTTCGCCGGCAACAACCTCAAGAACATCGTCGACGGCGCCTCCCACGAGGGCCCCGACCCGGCGCCGGGCCGCTACTGCTTCCGCCTCTGCAAGAACCGGGTCTTCTACGTCAGCGAGTCCCTCGTCCGGCGCGCCACCAACGTCGGCCGCCACAACCTGGCCTCCCTCGGCACCTGCGTCGGCAAGTTCACCAAGGGCGGCAGCTTCCACCTCACGATCCAGGCGCTGGGCATCCTGGCCGCGAACGCCCGGCACAAGGTCTGGCTCAAGCCTACCTCGGAGATGTCGTTCCTCTATGGGAACCACGTGTTGAAAGGCGGGCTGGGGAGGATCACCGAGAACATCAACCCAGGTGAGATGTCTACGATTTCCGGCTGAAAGATTCTGCTGCTTTAGGTGTTGTTCGGTGAATGTAATGTTTCCGCTTGAGGCGTTGTGGGATGTTTCTGGGTTTTGGAATTAGAGAGCGATGCGAAGCGGCGGGGGTAGAAACTTGGATAGAAAGGTTGTTGGGGTGGCGAAATGAAGGAACTTCGTCTGGAGTTTATATGCTATCGTACCTATTGAACTTAGGATTTTCACTTTGTGCTGATAGGGTATGTGGTCAATGTTTAAGCTGGTGATGTACTTTGTCTTCCTGGTCTTTTTGGAGGGGTGCAGAAGTATCTAGATAGATTGCAAATTCAGATTGAGTGCCCTGTTTTTTCTGGTTGAAGAGCCCGGTTGAGGCAACCGTATTGAAGAGAACATTTGCAACATAGAACCCTGGGGAAATCTCATCCTTTGTTGAGGTTTCAATATGATAAATCCACTTGAATTTGCCGGTAAAATGTGGCCTTGACAGAGAAGATGGAGGGAACTCGTACTCTGACTAAAGTTGCAATCTGTAATCGGGATTTTCAGTCATCAATCTCTTTTCTTTCCATGGCTCTCTTTCCTCTTGGCTTTGTCTGATTGTCCATCTTGGCCATTTGATTCCATCCAGATTAGCTCCTACTCCTACTCCTACTCCTCCTCCTCCTTTTCCTTTACTGTTGGCCCTTCTTCATATAGCAATTTCTTGCTCTGTTATTTATCATTTATCTTGTGAATGGTAAACTCTTATGTTGTTTTTTTCTTTTACTGTAAGCACTATCAACTAAATGAGAGGTGAAGATTGAGATTTTCATTTTGTAGAAATTAAGGTCGTAGTCTGTTTAATTTGATTTAACTGTCCTTCTGCTTTTGGGTGTGGTTAGTCAAATATCTTAATTCTTAGACAAAAGGAGAAAGATTTTTTTATGTTGATCAATGAAAACACAGGAGTATAATCATATCACGTGTTATTTTTGTTAAGGAACGACTAGATTTAGCTTTGAGGATGTTTGTTTTCCGCTTGTGAGTTAGATTTGTCAAAATTCCATTACTTAGGGACAAGAAATTAGCCCACCTAGACCAATACTCAAGAAGTCCCCAGTTCAATTTGTCTTCCTTGTTTTCATACTTGTGTGGGGGAAAATGGTTCATTAATCGATTGAAAGAGATCTGATAATTGAAAACAAATGTTGTGACAGGTGATGGAGTGGTGGTTTTTTCAATGTCTGACGTGCCTTTGGGATTTGGAATTTCACAAAGGTCGACACAGGATTGTAGGAAGTTGGATCCAAATGGGCTTGTCGTGCTTCATCAGGCAGATATTGGGGAATACTTGAGGATGGAGGATGAACTTTGAATGTGGGTTTGCTTATACATTGGGCTGTTTTGCTACTGTTTTTCAGATTTATGTAAGAGTTTTGCAACGGCATTGAATGACAATGATCTTGAGATATAGAAGAGATGAATTATGCAACAATTCATTTTTTTCCCTTTCCAACCTCATGGAGTGGCTATTTCGTTGGTTGTGCACCATGTCGATTTCTGTGATATGCTTCAAAGAAACATATTGTTCCGATCCTGTGGAGTGACTGTAAGGTTTCAGAGATATTATTGTGATATGCTGAGATGTGCAAGTCTGGTAGATCTTTTTTATCATGTTGCTATGCCATGGAGTTAGCCAACTCCTTTTTTCAGCTTTTTAAGTTGAATATCACACTTTTAGGCTGTTCAAACTTTTCAGCTATTGATGGAGCTCCTGCTTGTGCATGTTCAACATGATACTGTTAAGGTTTGTACTTTCAAATATATTACTCCACAGTTCTTTGAAAGGAAAGTTTAGCAGTTTTAAGGTTGCACTGCAGTGCGGTTCATGGTTGTTATAAAAGTGGACATATGGAAACCTGACTCAGTGGGATTCATTGAGTATGTTGTGCTTTACAAGCCTAGTCATCTGCTTCTTTTGTTGATATGTCTAAGAAAAGGATGATGTAGTCTGGTCGGACCAAGTGGTGCAGGAAAAATTACAATCATACAGCTACTGGCTCGCTTTTACGAGGTATACTAATAAATATTTAGCATTCCCATCTCCTTTTTAATGCTGAATCATTACATCATCCTTGAAAAATTATTTACTTGTTTTAATTTATGCAGCGGACTGAAGGTCACATAACTGTCGCCAGAGAGGATGTACGAACTTTCAATAAAAGTGAATGGGCCCGGGCTGTTTCCATTGTAAATCAAGTATTTTCTTCAATTTATCATCTCAAATTTAGGATTTAAGCACCATATGAATCAATTGGGGGAATTACTTAGCTACCATCTTCAATCCATAGTCTCCATTGTAATTTCATTATCATCTGCAGTGACTGTCATCTGACATTTAGAATCAGCAGTAAGAAATTAAGCTGGTAACAATTGACATTTAGAGCAGCATTTCTTCATCAGGTGCCCCCTGGTGTTGTCATACTTAAGTGATACTGAATTATTTTGACTGCATCTTCTCAGCGTTCTGTAAATGTCAGTTTTGTCTTGGCATGATTAGAAGGGACAAGTGAGACATTTCTGGGTATATGTTCATTGTCACGTTGGACTCCTGTCTTTGCATATTATTGCTACATCTGAGTGGACTGAGAGTGTGTGTGTGTAAAACAGCTTAACTCTAGTAGGTTTTTGAAATCTTGGAAGTTCTTGTTGGAAAGAGATCTGTCTCTTCTGGGGATTGGTGCTGTATTTTATGTAGGTAAATTTGTTTTTGCTTGTGTTATGTGCTGTTCCATTGATTTTTATGAGATATAGCCATATATGCTATACTTCTTCACACACTTTGCAGTACTTCTTGCACTTGATTTAGATTTAGCTCCTGATTTTATATGGTTCAGTAACCTGTTCTTTTTCCTGTTGTCCGTTGGCAAAAGTATTGCTTATGTCCTTGATGATAATGTTTCCAAGGATGATGTGATAAAGGCAGCCAAAGTGGCTAATGCTCATGGGTTTGTAATTTCTCTTCCACGGGTCTGTCCTAGTTGTCTAAATGCATCCTCATGTTTTGCTTTCCTGGTCTACCATTCCTATATATTGTCTGCTAAATGTTTTTTTCATTGAAAAGGTTATGACACGTCAGCTGGTGAGCAAGGAGGCCTTCTAAGCGGAGGCGAGAGGCTGGTGAAATAGAAAATTTGGTTGTGGATTTGTGTATCTGAATACTCGTGTTGATTGATTAATCGATGCATCAAATATTCATTGAGAGAGAGAGAGAGAGAGAGAGAGAGAGAGAGAGAGAGAGAGAGACTCTTTTTTAACCTGCAGAGAATTGCTATCACCAGAGCCCTATGAATAATGCTCTAATACTAATATTGACGAGATAGATCTCTTTTGCTTCTCTTTGGCTCATTGATTGGCGCAGGCAACAAGTGCCTTAAATGCAGTTAGTGAGCGCCTTGTCCAGGATGCTCTAGACCATCTGATAGGGGGTGGACAATATTGGTGATTGCTCATAGATTCGGTACAGTTCAAAATGCCTGCCAAATTGCACTTTGTTCATATGGGAGGATTGCAGAACTAGGGACTCACTTTGAGCCATTGGCTAGGAAGGGTCAATATACTGGCCTTAGTTGGCACTCAGAGGCTGGCTTTTGAATGACCCTGTAGTGGCTTATAATGATGGATGTCTGATACTCATCCTTTGAAAGGTGCGCCAGTCGCAAGATGATACCTTTTCTAGGCCATTTGGCAACTATCAAATGTAAGCTGTGCATGCAGCTCCATTGATTCCCTTTCTCCCCTCCTCCTGCAGACGAGAAAAAAAAGTGATAAGACGGTTCTCGTTTGAAGGAGATACCGCATGAGAGGATCAGCCTTCCTAGTCTGTTTCATCGCATGCTGCAATAGGTGATCATGGATAGTTTTTGGTGTCAACATATTGCATTTACCTCTCTCTAAGACTGTCAGATTTAGCCTTGCCACAGTATCTGACTCAATTTTGCACTATTAGACCCTCTTTTCTTTACTTGATCACTATGAAAGATTAAAGGATGTTTTAAAAGTCTTTAGCCATACAAGACGTGGTTGATAAATGGTTGATAAATTAAAGGAACGAGCGGTTCATGGCACGTTCATGTCCACAAATCTCGATCTGGGCCTAAATGTTCAAGTGATTGCCGAAAAGGCCCAAGCAAATCTTTGTCGATTGTCGAATTACAAATGACAGCATGGAAATAAGATACCAAATATCAAGGATAATATCTCTGTCATTATATGACAGTCTTTAATGAGTAATTATAATTTTTTTAATTACCAAAGAGACTAATTTATATCTTCTATAAATTATCTTCTGTTTCTATGCTGTCATTTACATATTGGAAGATTTCATGTGACTTCAACTTTGTTGTGCTTTCAGTCTTCTTGTTTCACCTACGACTCTATTCATACTTTCTTACATAGGTCTACTATATTGTGGTTGTATTTAATTTTAGCTAATATATACTCGGTTAATCCTTACTGAAGCAATAGATCCACGTAACTTGTGGGCAGTGGGCTAGTTTATAACAAGAGAAAGTTAAGAATTATTTTAACGCGAGTGCATGTAAAATAAAACTTGGGAATTGGGATCCCTTAAGCCTCATTTTTCTTAACCAAAAGACAATACATACTTCAAAGAAGGCAAAAATTAAAGCAATAATAAAAATTATTATTCTGAATATATTGAATTGAGTGGGTAAAAAATAGTGAAGTGGTGACGTGGCATGCTTGGGAATTTAACTTGAATTTTCTTATTCTTGCGGAGTAGTCGAGATTAAAAACTACATATTCACTCTTTCTGTGTTTTCTATTACAAGGTTACATTTACATATTTGAACTTGAAGTTTATTGTTAATAAATCAATCGTACATCGATAATTCATTTTAAAGATTATAATTTTCAATATTCATAAACTTGTCATCATTAATATTAGTGACAACTAATGAATCGTTCATTTATTTTGTTGATATGACCATACTAGGTTCTCGATTCAATTGCTATACTCGTTGTGATATTCAAAATTTGTGGATTTACATAAGGTAAAATTCATTGACTGATTATTTCATGAATATTGTTAGTACACCTATGGGTACATGCAACACATTGTTCTCTAAGTGTTTTTTTTTCTCCTCATTTCTTTGACAAATCAATTTGTCTAAATGTGTAATTGTGGATTCATGACATGATCTGTACTATCGATCATTAGACCTCCAGTCTTAAATATCTACTAGGTATTTAAATGGTGATACTAATATGATATATTATAGGTTAAACAATCTAATTTTTTTGAATGCGGACTCCTTGAAATTAGTACATCAAAGAAATTAAAAAAATTTCATTCACTCAGTATATTTCGTGCATGGTGTGGATCTCATTCTAGTATGAAATAAAATTTGTAAAAAAAAAGAAAAGAAAAAAGGAAAAGGGATGTATTGGTGGCTAGATAAGTGACATGTGTCGACTACTTAGAACTCTGCTTTACACAGTATAGTGAAGATGAAGCCTTTGAGGATGAAGCCTTTTGGGCTAGAGCCCAGAATAACTATCATTTTCAGATATTCCATGCTCCATTACCAAAGTTGGTGAGACCTCTTCTCTAGGGAAAAGTAACAATAATATTATGAAAAAAAAAAAGAAGACAAAGCTTAATGCCATATACGCCCAAAAGTATTCCATGATGTCTTGTCGTAAATTCTTTGGATTCTAGATCCTCCATCTATGAGATTTTTTCTTATTAAATTGAAATATGAAGTTCTTCGTTCCAATTCAAACATAAAAAACAATGATTGCTCGACGTGAGTTTTACGTATTCTATCCTTTTCGTCCTTTAATCTAGTTAATTGCATATATAAAGATCTTGTCATTCTCATTCAAGCACGGAATGTTATCACCAAGTTATTCATTAGGGAATAGATACTACATTCCCAATGTCTAGTACTTTATTCCTATATCAACGTGAATTCCCATCGTTTTTATAATGAAAGTTGAGCATAAACCCTACGCTAGAGAAGCAAAGTGTTCTATATTAGCTTTAAACCATATTCCCACCGCAACCAATTCTCTCTCTTTCAGTGCCTCTCCACAATCCAAGAATACTCTATCTTTGCCCAATAAGGTTTAGCTACAACTAATAATGAGTAATATGGGGAACAAATTCATATCCTTCGGTAGGGGGCCCTAAATAAATCAATTAAAATTAGGGTTTGTGATATATTAAGGTGGAAAATTATTATGTGGAAGCTCACTTTAAAGGAAAAATTATCTTTCTGTTTAATTGAATTTTGGTTGTATGGTAGTGGTGTGCAGGTGCTTAAGTCCCACATATATCAGCTTTGAGTGGGGAAAATTACCCAATCAATCATAAACCTATCATATAGATGTTTGTTCAATTCAAAACTTTTTCAATTCTGCCAATTTAGTTTTAAATATCTACATGAAATTTCAATAGAATACTTTCGGTTAATTTTAGCTAGAAATCGCCAATAAGACAGTTCAGTCATTGTCGACCATCCTACGTGACATATTGCCACGTCGGTAATTTCTGGCAAAAATTAAAAAAAAAAAATTATATTGAATTTCACACAAAGATTTAAGACTAAAATTAAAAAAAATTTATGACTAAATTAATGTCCAAACAATATATTTATGACTGACTAGACAATTCCTCCATTTTGAGTGCTTGGGAATCCAGAAAGGAAGCAGAAAAATGCATAAGGGAAACTCCATTCATATAACTTACATGAATTGAATACCTCATGTAGAATATCACTTGATGTTGAAGTTTAAATCTCACCAGAATATCACAATTTGCAACCTAAATGTTTCGTGAATCAACAGCCTATTAAGGCGGTGCTCATGTAGCAGTGTTCGTCGTTGCTTATACTTTTCTTATGGGTAAGTACGTTGCAAGTATCTAAATTTTCACTTGAGACCTAAATTACTATTGAATTGAAATGTCTGAATCCTAATATATGTTGTTCCCCCTGTTCTTCACCTAGCCGCTGCCTGACTCCACAACTACTGCCGATTGCGCCTAGCGTCGGAGTTGTCGCCGCAATCCACAGTATTTGCTTTCACTATTGGGGTATCATATGTTTAAAATGAAAACTTTGTAGTAAAAGTTTGACTTTTGTCTCCAAACTTGTGCACTTTTTACCGAACAACGCCTTAAACTTTCATTTTGTCTGCTACTTTTCTAATCAAGTCTCTCTTGATCGTCTAATTTTGAGGTGACCTGTCTTTTGGAGCCATAAAAAAATCTTACATGGCCTCTAGTGCAGCATAAGGACCAAGAAATCTCATCACTCAATATCCCATTATATAGACTTCATTTTTGGGTTTTTAAGTCCAACATATTAGCCAGTCCACGTCGGCAAAAGAAATTTCGACGTCTAACCTTCTTATCGGGTGTCGGGTCTGAGGGACATGTTAACTCAAATAAATTGGATTAGAAGTCGGAGATATACGATTAGAAAAGTTATGCATGTTCAATTAGGACACGATTAGACAAATTAAATACATTCGAGAACTTGATTAGAAAATAAATGCGCGAGTTCATGGGCCAAAAATTGACTTTAATCTAAATTTACATCTTCAAATTATTCTTTAAAAGATGGACACGTTAGCTCATACAATTGTAATTTTTCAGATACATTTTTTTTTTTTTTTTTAAAAAAAATTCTTTTCCGTTCTTCCTTCTTATTCCTCCTCTAGCTCATTTACAATGCTGCCACCTACGATGGTTGTCATCTGTCGCTCATCAACAAGCCTCCGGTTGTCGTTGCCATGACTGTGTGCCTCCCTCCTTTGATTTGACTCTCTCTCTCTCTCTCTCTCTCTCTCTCTCTCGCATGCACACATGCATGTGCATGCATGCATAGAAACACAGATAGAGTTGTAATATAAGGTCACCACCTTCGGAGATCCTCGACAGGAAACCCCTCTTCTTCTTCTTTTTCAGAGAGAGAGAGAGAGAGGGGATATTTCTTGGACTCGTGCTTGTAAGTGTGTGTTAGTTCTTTTGGAAGTGGGACTATATTTTGGTGAAGTTGTGTAACTAGATGAAGCCTTTGAATATCGATCACAGTCACTTGGTTTTGTTGATGTATCAGCCATAAATGGTAAAATTAACATGTAAACATTCCTTCCAACTTCAAACAATACTAATCCCGTCTTTTCACATCGATATTCCACACACAGACTGTGTGAAAAGTCATAGTAACTAGAAGAGGTATCCTTAGCACACTAGTACATAAAGCCCCCCTAATCATGTTCGAAAGTTGAAATCAGCATTAAGCACGAACCCAACAGGAATTCTTTCCTGACTGCGATGGATCATTGCTTTTTTCCCTATATGAGAAAAGAAGAGGCCAGTATGGAAAGGCATATGCTCTAAAAGGATGATTCTGAGTATATTGCTTAGTTAATTATCGGACTCAAGTTTGGCTTTTCTAAGGGACAATCACATGGGCTTGTACTCGCCCTCCTTTTTTCTTTTAGGTGTAGATAGGGTTTGTAGTCGCTCGTGGGTGAGAGAGAGAATTCCAGTCCATGTGGATCCCATGCTTTCAGTGATGTGAAACAGTGATGAAATTGAAAGAGAAAAAGGGACATTTCTTCGAAAAGGTGGTGGCGCGAGATTGTGGCTAAGGCAAAAAAAAAAAAACAAGAAAACAAAAAAACAAAAAAATTGTTCCCTTGGACATTTTGTGACTTCGTTCCAATAAAGAGAATGACTAAAACTCGTTTTTATTCCCAAAAACGAAAGGAAAAAGAAGGAAGAAGGATGATGTGGCATGTCTTGGAACCTCGAAGTAGAATCCTTCCATCTATCTGAGGTGGGAAATGATTTGATTGTGCCCCCTCATCCTTGTAAGTTTTCTAGATTATTTATTCGTTCCGTAAGGGTCAGTACATAAGATGCCAGACGGTGTTCCCACAAAAAGGAATGGCTTGATGGAGATAAATCAAAGGAGTTCATGTTACACGACATCATCATTATGCTTTCTCTGGTGTTTGCGGAGGTTAGCGTTCTGGGAACGACAACAAAATCAAGATTATGATTCCTTGGTTTGGGAACGTTTTGAAAAAGGGACACTTTATTTTCGGAATACAGGTTTCCATTTATTAATACCCTTTGTGATCACTTTTACAGCCAAACAACTTTTTTGAGCTGGTGTATTCTAGTCTTGATAGGTACAGCTACGTATATCGTCAATGATCTCCTCCGATACATATATAATATCTGAAATGATGAGCTATTGCACGACAAATTAGGTCGCATCAAATAATATTTACAAACTAAAATGTCGAGTCAATAAGAATGGCATTCATGTGAAGTTACATGTTTTGTAAAATAAGAATGCAATCATCTAATCGTGCAAGTTCAACAAATTATCTGTCAATGAATAAGTGAAGTGGCAAAGTGGTTAATAGTCTACCCAAGACTCAATTTATGACAATATTGTAGAAAATTATTCACATAAACAACTAATTAATCAAGAAAAATCGGATCCATATATGACTATAAAACACCGAGATCAATAAACATGGTGGAATAAAGCGTACCCGTTTGAGCCATCGCTTTACTTGAAGAAAAATATATCATTATAATAATTAAAGATCTATTGGAATGCCAATTCTTTCTCTCTATGACATATTTCAGTATAGCAACTTTCAATGGAATTCAAGCAATTGATAGGTATGACCTACTCTTTTATAAGCTAGAAATGGGACCTAACAAACCTTAGTCAATAGGTGTCAACTAGACTTTTTTCATTATGAGCTTCAGTTAAACACAATTGCCTACACTTTGCTGCTCAACTAGGCCTATTATTAATAAATGCCAATACCAAATTCAATAAGATCATTCTTGGGTTTAACAAATATTGAAATATTCATTAATCCGATTATTTAAAATAGAAAATTAATTAATTAATGTAAGCCCATATTATAGAAAATTTCCAACATATATATGATTAGATGGAATTTGTGTTTAACATTTGAACTCACTTAGACCTCTAGAGCTGGCACATGCCATTATAGTAAAAAATGCATTCGACTCCTTTAAGCATTGGTGTCTTGATGATCAAGATTTGTCTTCTAGTTTAGTCATTAACCATCATCTATGAATTTATGCACCCTCTCATTCTTCACGCCATATAAGTACTAATCAATGCTACATTTCTTATAAAACCAGCTAAAAAGAAACTTCATTGACTTTCCTATGGGATATTTTCGGACCAACCAACATAAAAGAGAACATTAGATAGAAATTCCGAGGTGGTCCAACATATAAAAGGATCAAGAAGAATCTGGAAGAAGGTGACAAATAAGAATGGTCGTCTTTATAAAGCACACAGCACACAAAAACCAAGCACAGAGATCCTTGTCAAGGCAAGAGGCAATGCTGGCTTTAAGAGGGTCAGTGAGAGCATGAGGAGGACCATGTGTCACGAGGATGATGAAGCAAAGTTGTAGCAAGTAGGCGACCATCTTGCTGGATAAAGAGAGAGTGCATTCACTAAAGCCATACACTCGCACACATCACTTTTTGCCCTTGTTTTTATTTTCCTTCTACTGATTGGATATGATAGATTCTAACCAAAATAAAGATGACAAGGCATCAATTGATAAAATATACTCCTCACAACATACTCTGATAGCTTAAATTTTTTGAATTGTAAATGGTATTTCACTCAAAACTTCGCAACGATATTGGAGTTAAGAGGACTCGAGTTCAATTCCTCCTGCCTATCTTTCTTCCATTGATGAGTTGTTGTTTTATCGTGCACCAGTGAACTTCAATTTTAATTTCAGCCACCCATATCATATTCACACTGTTAGGATCTTCATCAGCTAATTACCCTTCACTTAAGGTGGAGCCTTGAGCTGTATAATAGATCTTGACTGTACTTTAATGGGTTAAGTGTTTTCAGAGTAAACAATTGTACATTCAAATTCAGTACTAATAGTACAAAAATAAGGTCAAAAAACCCCCTAAATTTTCGGTGTAGTGCACATCTGTCCCTCAACTTTCGGAGAGATTTATTTTTCCATTTGCGCATGTGCTCTAACATGTGACTTTTCAAGGATAAAACTGTAACTCTTCTTATATTTTAGTTGAGAACTGGTAAAAGCACATTTTGTGCCCACCTTTTTAAAAATGTGTAGGATGATTAATATGGTCAATGGTTTGGCAGGATATATAGTTTGTAATTCTCTTCACTTTCGTTTTTTTCTCTTGTTTAGGTAAGTGGCATCTTCAACATGTCGGCAATCAATTTCAATTGGCATCTTTCTTTTTAACACGCGTGCAAAGGTCCTAATAGTCGACCGGGAACAAAGTAAACTAATTAGGGTTCTTCTAGGGTATTGTTACTAGGCAGCCATAAAAAATAAATAAAGAAAGACCAAGGGTTGTTCTCCAGTTTCCATTGGAATAAGATATATATTAGAGAACATCATGCACCCTTAACCCTTAAAGATTCTACTTTCTTTTTCTTATTATTTAACAAAAGGTGGCATTCAGACAGCGGCTTCGTAGACAAAAGACTAGTAGACAAAAGACTAACATTCGCAGTTACTAGAAACGTGTCTCTCTTCTTCGCTTACCCGATCAATGTGAAAGGAAAATGCTGGATAGAAGAAACTTTTCAGTTGAAGATTGCTACAAAAACCAATGAAAAGGAACGTTATTATATTATATATAGAGTGTAAAGTAGTCAACAGTTAGGCAAAAACATGCATTTGGGGCGGCCAGACATTGGTGCATAAATAACTAATATTCTGTAATGCAAAAGAAGCTTGGCATTAACCAAGATTTGAGAATCTCTTTCAACTTGGTCCACCCCCACATGCCAAACTATGTTACATGACCTTTCCGGGCAACCATTCACAGTTTTGTGGAAAAGGAGACACTGCCTTTCCTACTCCTAACCCTCTTCATGCAATGAGAATCCCCTCACTTTCCAGTTAGGGCATAAAATTCCAGCGTTATATTCAATACTTCGCCTTTATTATATAGTCATACAAATTGAAAAGTAACTATAGTGTGTTATTCCTTTTTTAATAACGCTAGCTTGCTAGCTGGCCAGTTCCTTGCCAGGGCATAAAGATTTGTGTTTGCAAAACGATGTGCTAAATTCTTATGGAGTGTCTGAAGGTGTCTCACTTGTTCAAATACTCATTTTGAAGTAATCACTTCCTAATGAAATTAAATCATGTGAGCTAACATTTGTACTTCTGTCATCTGTAACCAATTTTTTTAAGATAAAAAACCGTAATAACATTTGTGCTTCGAGTATTATCTACCTTTTCTTTATCATAAGTTTCTAGGTGGTTTTGAATCAAACTTGGTATCTCTTACTCTATAAAATCATCTTAAAGTTCATTGGAAAGTTTGCATTTAAATTGTTAGAGGATGACGCAAAACATATAGTAGAGGTTAACAAACAGGATGAATTTGATGTTGGCACTGATTTTTTTGTATAGAGAAATTTCCAAATCTTGAAGATATCGAGCTTCAGTTGAATGCTTCGATCTAAGGTCCCAATCAAGCTTCAGTTGAAATTTTTAAATCTTAAGATACCTCAAATCTTGAAGGTATTGAGCTTCAGTTGAAGGTCCCGATCTAAGGCCGTGACCTCATATGCTTGCAAAAGTGTATTTGCAATTGCTAGTGGAAAAAATAAGAGGAAGGAAAAAAAAAAGGACCAAACAACTTTATCGAGGTTGATGTGCCAATGGTGTAGATAATGCAAATTTATACTCACAATTTGGGAATCCATATCTTAAAATATATTACTTGGTATAATCAAATCTCTTCACATATTATCACATGATGGTGCCTTGACACAGTTATATTAGGAAAATGACATTAATAGTGTTATAATTTAGTGTTGTACACTTTCAAGTAATCATTTAAATGCCATAACTTTAAGTTATATAAACGATTTTTCTTATCTAAAAGTTTTACATGGCATTACATTAACATTAAATCATCCTATGTGACTCATTAGAGAGATGATGACATTGAAAATGTTTTAAACAATCGTCATTTAAGCCCTTTCTTGCCCTAATTTGAGGATTTGAGACGAAATTAAGTTACAATCCAAATCCAAACCCGAGCCCTCTTTTCAATTGCAAACCAAAATCAGTGCTTCACGTCAGATGGCATGTTGGCTGCACTCCTCCTTCAGTCGGCACCACCGTCATCATTCTCTCTCTCTGCACTCCTCCTTCAGTCGGCACCACCGTCATCATTCTCTCTCTCTCTCTCTCTCTCTCTCTCTCTCTCTCTGAGTCCTCGGCACACTTGGCTTCACCAATGCCTTGCCAGCAGCAGGACAAGACGGCCGCGTTGCCACTGAGCAATCCGTTCGGATAGAGAAACTAGAATTTGGGGCTAGGGTTTTGGAAATAAAATCATAAATAATTTCTAATTTTAGGAAAATATTTTGGGTTTAGGGTTTCGTGTATTTAGCAAATCGAACCTAATTTTTGAATTCCGGGCAAATTTGTATTGGCAAATGACTTCGTTTGATTTGTAACTTGAGTATTGACATCTCTAGTGAGACTCATCAACTATTTCTTCTACAGTGTTGCCACATGTGATTTCCAACAGTACAAGGATTATCGATTTTTGGAAGTCGCGGTGCTTAAATAATAGATTCATATGAAAATTGTAGAACGGTTAGTGTCTTTTTTCCTTAGATCAATCCAAATACACAAACAAACAAAGTCACATTCTTTTGCTATCCTCTTCTAGAATACGTCTCAATCTATTTTTTTTATTTTCCCTCCAAACAAAGATTCTCATGGTGGGTTCAATGGCTTAGGAAAAAGAAAGATCGGATTCTTCTCAATCTGATCATGCCCACATAAGATGGCAAAGTGTGTCCCCAAACACCCTGACCCTGGATGTATCCTTACACTATAAATCCCCGGTGAGTGGGCCCCGCCTTGGGCCGTGAACCGACACCCGTGAGGCCCTTAAAATTCACTTACCAACTGACCAATCATTATTATAAGCTGATGATACATACTTCCTCCGCATCACGTCCCTTGCCTATATATATGCATCCCAGAAGCCACAATCACTTGCCATCTCCACAACAGCCAGCTCATCAACCAATCTCACACAGCACACTCTACTTCCTCCCAGTCTCACATTTATAAGATGTCTGGGGTTTGGGTGTTCAAGAACGGCGTCGTCCGGCTGGTGGAGAACCCAGGGGGCGAGGTGTCCGGCGGCATCGGGCGGCGGAAGGTGCTGATCCATATTCCAACGAACGAGGTGATCACGTCGTATGCTGACCTCGAGAGGAAGCTATCCTCACTCGGGTGGGAGAGGTACTATGACGACCCGGACCTCCTCCAATTCCACAAGAGATCCACTGTCCATCTCATCTCGCTCCCCAAGGACTTCAACAAGTTCAAGTCCATGCACATGTATGACATCGTTGTCAAGAACCGCAACATTTTCGAAGTCCGGGACATGTGACTTAAATCGATCCTGACCGCGGCCAGGGCCAGAGCAGCGTTGCATGATTCCCTGGGTCTTTAGAAGTTACTCTTGCTTGGGGTCAATTGTCGTCTTGTTTTACTTTATAAAGATCACTCTTTGAGTGATTCTTGGTGGGGATTTTGCAAAGGTAAGTGTGATGGTTGCTTAGGATAGAGAAGCAAAAACTGTAGTAGTGAGAGAGGAGTTCTCACACAAAGAAAATGGACTGAGAAGAAGTTGGTTGAGTTAGTGGGTGTGTCATGGTTCTATGTAAATTGTGTTTTGTGATTATCTGGCAATGAATATTGGGTCTACTTGTGTGTGATAAAGTTTCTCCTTCTTCTTCTTTTTATCTTTTGGTTCTCTCTAACATAAGGAAGCTACTAGAAAAACAATGATATAGGTTCGGTCTGGGTGGCAACACCAAAGAATCCCATTCGTAGTGATGGGGAGCAATCGTTTGAAAAGGGGCAAGACGAGAAATAAAGGTAGAATCTTCTTGGAGTTATACATTTGTGCATGCATAGGACATATAGTAATTTAAGAGGGGTATAAACATTTCTGGACGCGCATGAAGTGACATGATTTGATGGTCAGCATGCAAAATGCAAATTCTTGAGGTTATGTTTTGCCGCCCAACCGTTCACATCATTTTATCCGAGTTGTGTGGAGAGGGTTCTCTCTAACAACCCCAACCCCCACCCCAAAACAACCCCCCCGCGGAGGGATAGGAGAAAAGAGATTTATGTTTTGCCTCCTAGAGAAATAATTCTTTTAATGTGTCTGATTTGATGCACCGTCCTAGGAGGAAAGAAGTCAATACTTCATGAGCATATATCTCTATGGAATAATTTCTAGAAAAACCAAGCCAATGACCGTATGAAAGAGCCATCATATGCCCAGAAGAGGCAGGAGCATTTTGCCACCACCGGTACCGCAGACACACCGTGCATAGATTCATCTGATGAGGAAAGACAGATACATTGATTTCCTCTTCATGTGTGTGGTTCAATCTTATCTGTCAAGAACTTCAATCTGTCATTGGTTTAGTCTGGTTGGCCGTTGAGGCTTTATGTACATATCTGTCTAGAAAATCAGCTGTCAGTAGGTGAAATCTTGAAAAATCAAAATCTGCATTGGTTAGCATAATGACGAAATTTTGAGAGTCTCAGCAAGGACTAAGTAATCATAAGGAAGACAACCCATAAAATCAACTTAAAAGACACTGTCGTCAAGGGTTTCTGGGGAGGTTAAGGATGCTACATTCTACAACAAAAGAACAGATAAGGACTGAATAGTTCGAGCACAGCTACTTAAGATTTAGAAAATGCTAACAGCACAACCCTTGGAGCATACTACAGCTCGGGGTGGTGAAGAGCCGACATCAAGGTGCCAAACCTTCCCATCGATGTAAACTCTCAGATAATATCAGCCTACTGTATTTTCTATACATACGAAGATGTGTGAATATTTTCATGAAGTTTAGGACAAGTAGGAGCGCCATAGATATGGGAACATCATAACTCTCCTTCTCTTTTACTTTGGAGACTTGCCATGAGATATTCATTCATGCCATAACAAGAACCAGGATGACCTTGCCTATGTAGCTTCAGTTCAGAGAAGTTCAAAAGCGCTCCCAAAAAGCCATATCTCTGAGAGAATATCACTTCATAGATCATACCATGTAAATTGTATACCACTATCCATATTTAAAAAAAAAAAAAAAAAAAAAAAAAATTATGGGCCAAGAAGAAACGTAATATGAAAAAAGGAAGAACACGTTTAGTCCAGAAATCAGCAAGATTAGACATATCTTCGTAACAAACTGTATTTATTACAAAGATAAACTTCACCCAAATTGTTATTAACGGTCTGTCATCTTCTCAGCCTACAACAGCACATTATCGTTGACTTCGTCAACGTACTTCCCAATCCATTCCTCTTTTGAAAATTATTGATCCTTTTTTTTTATAAATAATCCAATTTCCACGAAATTCCAGGTTGTTTCCAACTTTTGTGGACTAGACATATAAAAATATATCCTCAAAAAATTTCCAGCCCGCTGGCATGCATTTACCTAACCTAGCAACTCTTTTGCTAAGCCATGCATTTAGGGTAATAAATCGAAATTTAATAAACCCCAAAAAGATAAATTCTTTTAACATTTGATGGCGCAGAGAGCTTTTACATAATGACTTAAGAGTTCATACTCAATGTATACATAAGACCTATTAAAAACCCTAGATTTCTATCTGCTAGGAATTGAAAAATCCAACCTGCTAATGTACATAACATGGCGTTGTATTAGTGCGGATAAGAGTCTTATCAGACCATGCCAACGAATAAATCAGTCTGTCGAGGGTTTCAATGTGTTTTCTTTTTCCTACACACCAGAGACCCATTCCTAGTTTTAATGGGCATGTGATGGCCAGTGCATTTGCTCTTTTACTTGCTAGTGACTAGACAGTTTCCTCCAAATGGGGTTTCATAAAGGAACACAAAAGAATCTCTGATCTTTTGTTTCTCATTTCTATCCTATCATTAAGAGAGAATGGGGCACGAGAGGGAGAGAGCGATCCCACAATTTTTGTCCTCTCTCTCTCTCTCTCTCTCTCTCCCCTCGCCCCCCACCCCAAATATTATATATAGCTTTGACTTTCATCGCCATCAGAGGAAAGCCTTGTCTTGTCATGCTTTCCCCCATGCAGGCATATTGAGGGCTCAGTGTATGTGCATGCCTTTCTTTTTTCATTAATTTTTGAGAACTTTTCTTGACTTTATCCATCGTTGTTTTATTTTTATACAACAGACACTTGAAACGTACCAATTGTCTATTATCATGCCAATATATGCCAAAAAGAGCAAATTGAAAAAAAAAAAATTACACATCCATTTATATAAACATAGCCTTTAAAATCCTTCTTTTAAGTTGGGTCTCAGCAATTTATCATCGTGTCATCAAAATTCAAGACACTTCATGATTTGAGGCAAGGGTTCTGCAAGGGAAAGAAAATAGTGCAATTGAATCATAATGAGTTCAAATTTTGCACTATCGTGATATGTGTTTGTGTATTCATCTATAGTGCACTTCATATTACCATGAAGGATTTCGTCAGATGAATCCTAGCAATAGTAAATTTGTAAGTGGCTTGATCTATGTTAACTACAAACTATTATGATGGCTCTCACTCATGTTCTTTGCGTCATAGTAGCGGGATTAACATAATGTCTACTTGGAATATAACCGGAGCAGGAGAGGTGAATGCATGGTATTGGGATAAGGTACATATAGAATAGCGTTGGTAGGGTAACATTTAGTAACAATCTTCTCCAGCTGCAGTTCCAACTTCTCTTTCAAGTCCTACCAATTATTTTGTGTACCAGAAGATGACACGAAGATATTTATATTTTGCGCTAGCTCACACCAAATAAACTCCAAAAGAGCTCATCTCTGGCGTAGAGCTCATAGCCTGCGGCATAGCTTGATGCAACGTCAGCTCCTCCTTGACCGAGGGGCTGCTGTCTCCGGAGGAGAGATGCCTTCGTGGAGGTGTTGACCCCTCCAGATTTGGAAGCAGCGGCTCATGTATGGCAATGGGACATAGAGATGACGCCAAGGTCTCGACAGTCAATGGAGGTTGTTATGACTAACGCAGAATCATGAAGAAACGAAAATAAGAAATAAATTGTATAAACTTGACCTGGACACTAGGAATTTACGTAGTTGAGTGGTGTGCCTACTCCACACAGAGATATCGATAAGATGGTTCCACTATTATATGCAAAAGAATTCTACAATCTCTTGAAACACTCACGCTAATGCGTTTTTCAATCCTAGAGCACTCCACCATGAGAATCATTATATAAAAAGGCGTATTCTTTGACATTCATCTCTTTTAGATTACGACTCTTAAAAGCTCTCTAGAGTTTTCACGAGTTTTTAATACAAAATAAGCTTTGTAAATTGATCAGGTTCGCGTCAGGGCCAGGCGCTGTTAAAATAGGCCTGAGCATCCAGCTACTGCACTAAAAAGCGCTTGGCTATTGGGCACTGTCTAGCAGCACAGCCACTCCTTGGTTAGTCTAAGTGCTAGGCAGACTGTCATTCCACATATCTCATTGCCTGTCTCCATTTGCGTGCCCCCGCAAATGCTCGGATTGTCCAGAAAATCACAAGCTTGTATTGATTACAAGTACACGAGCTAATTTTGAGACATAACAAACAAATCTACACCTTGACGAGAAGTTCAACTCCACCCTTATCAATTATTGGCTCTTCCGAGCCCCACTAGGCTCCCTACGCGCTGCAGGTGCTGACCAAGTCCGAATAATACTAGAATTCAGTCAATGGAACAGGCTTAATTAGCATGTCTGCTGGATTATTCACCATGCGCACTTTCTTAAGATTTCAGCTCACCGGGACACAATATCTCGAATAAAATGATAATCAACATTGTATTGCTTCGTCTGTTCTTGATACATCTAATTTTTAGTTAAATGTTATTGCATTTTGATTATCTTAACAATCTTCTTCAACTATAGTTTCACATAACTAAGCAAACCTCCGAGCCAAATAATAACAAAAAGCAAGTATTGGCTGCAACTAAAGTTTTCCAACTGACGGTACAACCCGCAAGACTAAACACATAACCTATCAAGGAACTCTACTCATTCACGTCTCTAGCAAAATCTGAGTTCATATAATTTGTTATACCTCTCGAAGCCCTCTTCCCAAAAGTCAAATCGACTTTTGTGGTCCCCTCTCAGAAACCTTAGAATTTGTTTTTCAGCTTCGTAATGTTTCCTTCCAAGGTTACCTATATACTTTCTTACAACACTAACAGCACGCGAAATATCTGATCTAGCACAAATCATAGCCTCCATAATGCTACCTACGACACTAGCATAAGGAACAAGGGACACATATTTCTTATATCCCTCTGACTGTGGTGCAATATCAGCTAAAAGCTTGACATACGTAACTATTGGGGTACTCATCGATTTGGCATTTTGCATGCTAAACCACCTCGGCACTAAGTAGCACTGCCATGTGATAGTTGAAGCGCCTTGGTACACCTATCTTTCCAGTTCTTCAAATTAAGTTTATTTTACACTGCAATCAAGTCTTTCCTCTAAAACTCACTACTCAATTGCCATTTCAAGTCATTAATATCAGGCATGTTAATAGCTCCTATCGACATCAAATAGCATAAGATTTGGATTTTTCACATGCATATGCAAATATATTGTTTTAATAATTTTAAAGGGTTGGCACAATTAGTTGCAATATTGGGAGATTTCCATCTCAAAATTGGAGGTCATCTGTTTAAATCTCATCAACTATGTACATACTCTTTTGAGTCAAGGTCATTTGCATAGGTCAAAAGTATTGACTTAACGTCTTCATAGGATTTGCAAAGTATATAACGTGCCTCTAGGTAGCCGAATCTTCACG
Source organism: Eucalyptus decipiens (assembly GCA_014182575.1). Classification (NCBI taxonomy): domain Eukaryota; kingdom Viridiplantae; phylum Streptophyta; class Magnoliopsida; order Myrtales; family Myrtaceae; genus Eucalyptus; species Eucalyptus decipiens. The sequence continues at coordinate 18,818,523 of CM024610.1, forward strand.
CCTATGCTCCTGGTTTTCAGGTTGATGCTCTTGAATTATAAAACAAATCAAATTTATCTTTTTTCTAATTTGATGAGACAACAAAAAGTGCTTTTTGGTTTGGTTTTAAACGAACCGACCATCAATTTACTAATTTCCATGACCGGCATGAATAATCATTTTTTTATTTTTCCTTTTTTTAACTACAAAGGTGAAAGAAGCTTATATAAATTCTTAAGCTTTCTTTTTCCACCTTTATGGGAAATGATCGTTTGTACAAATTATTCAGTTCTCCGAATTTTAAACTATAGACAAGGATATATGTCGACTTTCTAGTGTTTACGCATGCTTCTTTCCGGCGCCTAAGGTAACTTCATGGGGCTCGAGGAACATCATTTTCACCGTATTGGAGCAATCTTCAAGCAAAAGGAAAATTTCTCTTTAACTTCAAGAGAGCCATAACTTGGTTTGAATGGTTCCTAGTCTCAAATCTAAGAAAGAAACTAAAGAACAAACAATAACGTTGCACGTGATTAATTGCATGATAATTTCATTTTAGTATTGTCTGTTTTGGGTTTAACTTACGTGTTATTTAAAGGTGATTGAGTATTTTAGTACCGAAAAGGTGATTGAGCATTTTGTGGGCTCGAGATTTTATCTTTTTGATACGTGTTTGCTTATAATTTTAACTTTTATAGCTCTTTTTATCCAAATAATATATAAAATCTATTGATGTTACATTTGCTTGTGGTCGGATGCTCTCTAGAGCACTTTCCTAAGAGCCATGATGGTGGGTGCCTAATGTTGGAAGATGACTTGGAAATGGAAGCATCGGAACTTGAAATGCAAGCATGATTAAGTTTTTTATCTATATTTTGTCAAAGATTGTCCCCCCATCCAAATCACTTTTTAACTAGCTAACACGAGAATATATGCAAGTGTAAGTAAACGGACCAGCACTTACAACATTCTCTAGCTTTCAGGGGTCAACTTTAAGGGCTGTTTGCCTCTACTTCCATACAACTTATGACTTTTGTATACTACTTTTTCTCCGAAAGTTGAAGATGGAAAATATTGTTTATGCCTGGAAAACTTATCATAAAATAAAGCAAAAGCCATCAAAAATCCTAAACTATATTGGCTATGACACATTTTACCTAAACTTTTTTCTATGACACCAAAATCCCAAACTTGCACCTAATGATATATTTAGGGTGCGTTTGGCAACTTGCCAAATGATATTTGATTTTGTTCTTTTATTCCCTAGAATAGATTTAAAATAAAAATATATTTGGTAAATTTTTTATTCTCAGGAACAAATTTGTTCTTGAGAATAGATTTGGAACAGAATTAAAGAGTAAAAAAAAGTTGATTCTTTGTTCTCGAAATAATTCCAGAATCAAACCAACCCAAATCTCGTATTTCCCTTTTCTCCTATTCTTTTCTTTTTGTTCTTCTTCCTTCTCTCCTCTACTTCCACCGCTGCTGCCATTAGCTACTACCGTTGCCACCATTCACCGACCCTGATCACCAACAACCAGTTGGGTGAGATCTAGCAAGCTCGCCGATGGCCAAGCAGGCCTTGTCTATGCCTTCCCCAGTTGTTGGCAGGGCTGGACCTCACCAGGCCACCGCGAGATCAACATTGCCCAACCAAAACGAGGCCAACCTCACGATGGCCCGATGAGGTCAAGCCCTGCAAGACTGCTGGGCGAGCTCGGCCTAACCAAATCTAGGTGAGGCTCGACCAATAAGGCGTGACCTCACTAAGGGCCAACAACGCTCCTACAAGGTCGTCGGCCCTCATCTAGCGAGTCATCGGTCATCTCGAGGTCGATGACTGGTCAAAGCTTGAAGAAGAAGAGAAAGAAAAGAAAAAAAAAAAGGAAAAATAATAAAATTAAAAGAAAATTATTTGTATTAAAAATTTTGAGAACAATACCAAAAGCAATTCTATTTCGGGAATAGAAATTTTGGATAGTTATCAAATGCTTTAAAATACTTAGAAATTGTTTTCGGGAACAGAATTAAAAAAATCATTTTTTATTAGAAATTATTCACAGAAACAGATTAATTATCAAACGCACTGTCATCCTCGTCAAAATTTTGCCAATGAGGACCACTAAAAATCTACTTACATGGACACCAAAAAACTAATATTGTTGATATGGACAATGCTGTTTTGGCTAAAATGTCATCTAACGGAATCGAAGGATAAATATATCACATAGGTACAAGTTTGAAGTTGTTAGTTTAGGGTAGATGTGTCAAAATGGGTGTAGTTGGGAGTTTTTGATGTCACAAATTAAAAAATTTAGGGTAAATTTATCGTAGTGAATAGTTTGGAAATTTTTATGGCTTTTTTCCTAAAAATATTGTATAAGAATTTACATATCAATATTTGAACATTTTGAAAGGTTTCACGAGTTTCATATGATTATAAAAGTCAAAGTGCGAATTTCTCAAATCTTACGAAAAGTTCAAAAGTGAAATAGAAAAGTCATTCTAGACAACCTTTACTAAAAAAAAGTTAGGCTGCGCATGACAATGTTTCTTGGCTGGGGAATAGTTTTTTTCTATTTCTATTCCGAAAAACAATTTATAAGTAAAACAAAGTGTTTGGTAAATACACAAAATTTCTACTCTTGAAATAGAAAAAGAATAGAAATGCATTTGGTACGAAACAGTTTCTTTTTTGTATTTATTCATTTTTTATTCTTACTCATGGATTGTCGACTGTAGACGGGCGGCCATAGGAGGTGGTGGCTGATGGGCAGTGTGGCGGCAGTCGGCGGTGAAGGTTGACGACCGGTAGTCATGCAGCGGCGGCGGCGGCGAGCGGCAGCGGTTGGCGGTGGCAGTTGGCAGCGGCGACGGACGGAGGTGGGAGTGAAGGCCAATTGAAGGTGGCGGTAGAGGCTAGACGCGGCAGCGGCGGTGGAGGTGGCGGAGGCTGGCTACGGTAGCGGAGGCCGACGGTTGGCGGTAGTCGGCGGTCGGCGATCGGCAGCGACAGCAGCAATCGACAATGGCTCCAGGCGGTTGGAGGTGGCCATGGCAAGAGAGAGGAACAAAAGAAAAATAAAAAAGAAAATTGGCTTATTTTTAGAAATTGTTCCCTGAAACAAGAAACTACTTTTTCTGTTTCTTGTTTCTATTTCAAAACTGTTCATGAGAACAAAAAAATAGAAAAAAATTGTTCTCAGAAACAAAATTTTTACTAAACGGATTTATGTTCCTTTTTTTTTTTTTTATGGAGAACAAAAGAACATAAATTGGGAGAAATAGAAATGTTACCATGCAGACTCTTAAAGTTCATTTCTATGAGCAATTCTTTTGCAAGAGATGTTTCTTATTAAGAGAATGTGCATGAGGTTTACAAAGTATTGAGATTGTACACATGTATTGATCAATTGAGTTAGGAAAAAAATACTCAATCAATTCCGAACTTATTATAAGAATGTTGACTCAATCTTAAAGTTTTCAATTTTGCTAATTCCAACGTAGTCCTAATCAATTTTTGCCGAAAATTGCTGACGTGGCAATTCAATCATCGTCCTTCCTTCTATGTGGTACACTACCATATTAGTGATTTTTAGCGAAAACTGGTCGAAAAGATTATATTGGAATTTCACGTAAAAGTTTAAGACTAAATGGCAAAATTGAAAAATTTATAAGTGAATTAACATATGTATAATATGTTTAGAACTAATTGAACAATTTTTCCGTTGAGCTACTCGTGACTTTAACTATGGTCCTTATCACTAAACAACTAAAAATGTAAACTTTAGTTTCAACCAAGGGGTTGCTCAAGTGCTTTAGAGAACTCATGAAGATGGACGTTTCATTCTTTTAAGTAAAATTTTACTTATGATATTGGATATGTTTTCGAAGATTGATTCTAGTAGTTAGCAGGCAGAATCTCCTCTAAGTTGGTACTCATAGAGAGCTATATGTTATAGGGCTTGGTTAAAGACTTAGATAACTCGTTACTTTCCTATTGTTCCTATAGACTCTTGGTTTATACTTCTCTTTGCATAGTCATTGAGAAGATCTACAAAAAGCTTAGACTTTCCCAGCGTTCTCATATCAAATGAAAATCACAACTGCTATTATGGATCATGGTCGTGCGACGAATCGGCCCCTTCAAGTACGCTCGACACTGCAAGGCCCGAAGGACAAATGAGCATGAAAAATTCGTCCTTTTCCTTTTCTTTTTCATTTTGTGAGCAGACTCAAGTGATGAAAAGCCAGCCTCAGTAAAGGCGATCATGAGCTCAAATGTTTAATTTGTGCACTATATACATGTAAGTTCTGACTCACTCAAGAGATGGGAGTCAGAGAAATAACACGCTACGGATCCGTTAAGAAACGGTCCAAGTTTTTTGGGTCCAACCCTACTGAGATAGAGGGCGTTAAAACTTGCAGGATAGCAAAGCAATGGACCTTAACCTAACTCAAGAATCTTACAAGAATAGAAGTGACCCGTATAAGTCTCTAGCAAAGGCCATAAGAACATGATGACTTGCACATTACCGCATATGTCAGTCCCAAGTAACAACAAATGATGCATTTCTCCGCCAGTATAGTTACAAGACCTCTCTCTCTCTCTCTCTCTCTCTCTCTCTCTCTCTCTCTCTCTCTCTCTAATTGAAGCTGAACCTTTCTCCATGTGATGATAATATACTAGTTGGAGCAATCAAATCCATGACAAATTGAAAGCCAAATTACAAGGATCAGAAATAATAAGATACCAAACACGACCAGCTTGATTTTCATGTTCTGGTACCACATCTTTCGCCGGATTTGTGTCCCTTGTTTCTTGTATGCTTGAGCCTAGCATTAGGGATAAAGCTTGTTCAATTTATAAGGGAACAGAGGTTGATAAAAAGAGAATCTGCTGGACTAGGGATATGATATAAACCGCTTTACCTGATCACGCAGATTCTCTGTTTTGTCGGCTAAAATGGTCAGGTTCTCTCCTCTATCGATTGCCTGAAAAACATAAAGTGAGAATATAAGAAACAAAATGTGGCGGGAATGCTTAACCGGTTGACATAATTTCATCAGATTCCAAATGCATTCAGTGAATCGAGCCATAAATTGAAAAACTGAGACACGACGTCATATCAGGAGGAAGGAGGATGCCACGTGAATGATTATATGTCATTTCAGAAAGCAAACCCTGATCTGCTTGGGGGTAAAGACCATTTCTGAAAGAGGATTTAAAAGTATTACCCCAAACAGATAAATTCCACCCTCTAGAATCTCCCAAATCCACCACTAGTAACAAACTATCTGAGTCGCATATCTAAACAGGCAAGTCATTCACCATAACCTAGGGGACTAGTCACAATCATGAGGGATACACAAATGGCCAAATGCAAAGGTTTAACTCGTCTCTAGCAACTGTACTCAAAAGGGATACAGACTCCACAGCAGTGGCTCATATTATACAATATGGCCAATACGTGGACCACTTTATGCACACATGGCAAAGATTAGAAAGTTTGAATCTTCAAATATTCAACTACTTCAGGCTATTCTTTAGCATTTCTTCAATCTCTCAATTGACCTCCGGCATTTGTGCCTCTTGATCTAGGTGAAATACCCAGTTGTCTACCCTAAGCTGGGAAGAGCGACTTATTTAATATAGTACATACAAGGCTTAGAGGGTTTGACATTGCTGTGTCAAAAGAGAAAAAAGCAAATACCTCATCCTAGATTGAAAGTTCGAAGTGACTGCATATCCCACCATAGATTGTCTGCCACAGTGTCACTACTCTATTAAAGCCACATCCAACACACATGCCCGCCATTTTTTTATGTTGCCCTGGGGGTACATCTACCTAAAACGTGGGATACGCATGCACGGTGTGGAATCATTGAAAAATCAAAGGACTTCAATCATTTACCACACTTTACATTAACTTACCAACGATGTGAACATGCTTACCGCATTCTAGATGGTCATACCACTTGGGAACTGCACAAATGACCCTTGTATGCCAAAAAAAAAAAGGGCAAAGAAAGGGTTTCATCCCTTCCAAGCCAAATAAACCATGTACATGTAGGCCACTTCACGCTAAGAATCTGCTTGCTCTAGGTATAACAGTGCTTTAATCGTGTCATCTTGTAGCTATGTGTAATGTGCTGTGGCACTTGTGTTGGCAACACATGCTTCAAAGCGGGGTAGAGTTTGCCAAACGCCTTACAAAAGCTTCAGTTTCAAAGATGGCTGCCATAGTGGAGCAATATAAAACACTCTCTAAATCTATTAGGTGGCCTCGTGGTTATATAGACATGATATATCTGTGCTTACATATATTGACTTCTCGCCAAAAGAAACCCTCCATCCAAATCCCATCCCTTTTGCATATCAAGGAAGATGATTGCAATCAAAAGCCTAGCCATGCGTAAAAGCAGCAAATGCAGAAATTTTGGAGTGTAAACTATTAGCAAACAAATCTCATAACCAGTCTGAAGCTACATAGACTTATGAACAAAAAGAACCCTTCACATACCTTGTCAATATTCTCCAGCATTATGCTTTTAACTTCTGAAACTTGAGCCTTCACTTTTATTAGCTTATCGATCTCTTCAGCATGTTCAATAATGTACTTCATGTGCTCCTTCATAACTGGCCTGTAAAATCCAACTTAAATCAATTACTTTTCACTGAAACTCTTTACTAGATAGTGGATTAGAATATCATTTAGCAGCCATCTCATGGTGACCCATACCCGAACTCCTTATTCAGACTTTTGGCAACAGCTGTATCTGCTTTGCCACCACCATATCTTTTCTTAAAGTCAACTTTTACGCGCTCCAAAAATGCAATAGAGATTTGCTTGGCCACTGATTCTTTGGCGACAACGCAATAAGCTGCAAAGTGCAAAGACAATCATGACAGTCAGCCAGTAAAGAGATCGATAGTTTTCTATGCAAATCACAGGACAATGAAGTAATGTACTCTAAAAACAGAAAGACAAGCTTGCATCAGTCGCTAGTAGATGACATTGCTAAATTCACCAACGCAAATAGATTAAGAAAAACAACCACTAAATCTCCATTGCCAACAACTTGAGAATATCATGACTAGGACACCATGCAAAAAGGACAACAACTCACAGAGCGGAACTACCCAACCTTGAAAAACATGGGTCAGCCCCAAAAGGAACACTCAAATGATGACCTAGGAGGTGGCACGTATGTATCATGTCACCAATTTTTTTAACTGTGGAATTGAGGTGTTACAAACCAATCAATGCTAAGTTATCCTCGGTACTCCTTCTAGTATATAATATATACAACTCCAATGATGTATGAGGTCATCAAGCCGCCACCATTCTATCAGATCAGGGCACTAAAAATGCGAACTGGCCTCCCACTATAATTAGCCTGGCTCTACTAATATTTGGCCCCACTTTCTATGAAATAAGTAGACAAAGCTCCAAAAGAGGACTCACAGTGGAAATAAAACTATCTGGTTGTAAAATCACCACATTAGATCTTCTCTTACACAGTTTACTTAATTAGCTAAAAGCAGGAAATTAATACAGTTGATGGAAACAAGATCACCACAAAACCTTCATTCCCTGACATACCCCAAATATGGACACACAGGCGTGTGAAGAACACATGTTAGTCCAAATCCCAATGCGCAAAGCCTATATCTGGTTATCACTAGAGCCACTACTAAACAATCTCAGTAACCGGATCAAATAAAGTGCCAACACTCAAGAGTGTAGTACAAACTCCTTAAAAAGTTTGTAGAGCCAATTTAACAGCACGCCGATAAATTCGGTTCAAGAGATGGAGAAGGCACACTGTATTGTACTGTTAATTTTAGTTCAAATCCCATAAATTAAGATCTAGAGATGGATCAGGCACACATGTTGTCCCCATCCAAATCCACAAAGTGCTAATACTTAGTTCCCTGCTTGCTGATCATCTACCAAGCTGCATGTGCACAGAGATGGAGCAGGTACACTGTATCTTACTGCTGTGGCATATGATCAATATCTTAGCAGATAAAGGTCTTCAAGGAACAAATCAGGAACTAATGTACTGAATGTGAAACACTGAGTCACACTGAGTCAGGACGTAATGTAAAAAGAGATGAATAAGTGGAAACCACTTTCCCAGTTTCCCTATCTTCTGACTCGAGAGACAGGAACTAAACATGCAAAATTCTGTGAAAATTTCTGGGATTCCAGGTACCACTTTACAATGGTAAACCAAAACTTCAATTGAGAAAAACTCTACATTTTAATTGATATAGATTGTAACCTCTAAATTCACAAGCTTGACCATGTTCACAATTCAGCAAAAGTTTTTGAAGTAGCAACGCGGAGCTTTTATGGTTCAGAAACTACTTAATAGTCCTCTTAGTCAAGGAAATCAATACCTATACTCTTGTTCCCGGTAAAACAAAAACCCCAGGTTTGCTCTTGATAAATTTTCAACTCAGCAAACACCAAACCCTTTTCAGAAAACAACCTACCAGCTCCTGAATCCACATAAAGTAATGATATCCTCCATTTCTCCGCAAATGTCGACCCTAAAAAAAACACCAAATCTTCCTTCACTTTGCCCATTTCAACCCCCACAAACCCAGAATCCAAAAATAGAATCAAGAAAGAAAACAAGAAAAGAAAGACACAACAAGCAAATTCACCTAATTGCACCTCCCCACCTCCAAAACGAACTAAAACCCAAGTGAGCAATCACCTCGAAGCTCAAGATCCAGCCACTTTCACCACTAATTCGACTACCCCCGCAAGGTGAATCAGAAAAACAACGATTCAAACTGGGATGGAAACAGAGAGCTGTCCCCAAAAACTAAAAAACAAGAACCGGGTTCATTCGAAATGCGACTGACCGTAGCCATCTTCGAGGATGAAATTGAAGGTATGGTGATCGCAGGAGTAGGTGAACTTGTTGTTGGAGGAAGGGAGCTTCTGGAGGCACTGTGCGGCTATGGCCGGGAAGTTGCCCGTGAACTCCGTGTACTCGGCCAAGATCATCGTCCCTCTCGCCACGAAGCTGTATATGAACGATTCCTCGCTCATCGTCTCCGTTCAGCTCTCAAGAACGAGCTCAAGGACCGAGCACGAGACGTTCACGGCGGGCAAGACAGAGAGAGAGCGAGCGAGAGAGAGAGAGAGAGAGAGACAATGTATATGTCTGTATATGTCTCTGTAACTTCGTGGTCTTCTGTTGCACTGTCAACCTCATTATTATTTCTGTCCTTTGCAAGGAAGGAACAAATCTTCTTTTCTGATTATGGGTTTTGCCTTAAATAAAACTCTTTGGAGTCACCTTTGTATTTTTCATTCTTTGCTTTCTCCTTACCATTTCAACATTAATTTTAAAGAAAATTACTTTCAAGCCCCTCGAGTCTTCCAGAAAGTAAATTATTTGACACTAAAAAGATCTATTGAAAATAAAATATTTTCTAAGCAGATGTCCTTTTTTTTTTCTTATATTCAGTATACTTTTATACTATTAAACTTGAATTTAATTATGAAGATAATCTTTTATTTTATTAGTAAAAGGAAAGTAGATGTAGTGCAAAGATAGACTAGTTGTGACTTTTTAAGAGTTAGAATAACACGAAATCATATTTGAATTACGAATACTTAGTAAGGAAGAACTTGTAATCGTTCCTTTTTATCTTATCATGTATTTTCTTTAAATGGATTTGAAAAGGAAAATTTTTTCATTCACCACAGCTCGATTAATTCCAATGCATTTAAACTCGAGCAAAACCATATGGTCGAGATCCAAACTAATTTTCATATGAGATGGAGATTTTTGCAAGACTAATTTTGATGATGTAATGATAGGAGAAAATGACTTGGTAACGAGCATGACATAATCTAAACATAATCGACATATTATAATCCAATAAGAAAATGGTCAGTGCTTCTATAATTGATTGAAGGGCAAAAAGAAAGAAAAAAAGGATAGATTGGCGTGCCAAAGTGGGGACAGAGACTCTTCATGGGATAATATTTTAATTGCATGATTCAATTTTTTAAAAAGCAAAGCGGTTTACCAGCTCTCTATTTTTTTTCTCCGTGTTTCTAAAAGCGGTTTTCGGCTGCTTTTGCCCATCGCAACTGGGCCGTGTTTTCCGACTTTGCGGACTCTGGTCTTGTTCCGACCGCGAAAATAATTAGAAAAAAGGAGAATTGGTCTTTTCTTGCGGACGAGGATGTTCGAATCTTACTTGCAAGGTTGGCCAGCATCTATTGGAGCAATATATAATAATGTTTCACTATTTCAAAAAGTTGGTGTCGAGAAAATATTATTTTAATAGGACACTTAATAAAGAAATCCATGTACTTAAAAAAAAAAAAACAAAATTGAATTCTTGATGTCACCGGGAAAAATGAAGGAAAAAAAAAAGACAAGGGAAAATTAATAAAAAATAATTTTTTAAAGGGATATGTTCACTACAAGTCCTAAAACTTATCACAAATATATAATTAAGTTTTAAATTTTCCATAAAAGTGCAATGGAGTCCTAACGTGGCTAAAACAACAAACATAATTTGAAAAACGATGTTTTGGTCCAAATTTAATTTTTAATATAATTTTTATGAAATTAAAAAATAAACAGAAAACTAGCAACAAAAAACTAAAGCTAGTTTTTTGGCAAGGCCCCTGTAGGCCCTCGTTGCCGCCCACCACCCCAATCATTGCCGACCCTTGTTAACAATGGTGGGGCAACGATTGGCTAAGGTTGCCAAGCTCTGGCTAGTTGTGACAACCTTGGCCGACTGTAGGCAAGGGCATGAAGAACCCTCACCTAGATCGAGCCAAGGACCACGGTCGACTATGGTGGGGCTAGGCTATGACCCTACCCTAGCCAACGGTGGCTTTGGGCCTAATCTAGGTAAAGGGCCGATGATGCTCACCCGATTTAGGGGAGGGCCAAGGCCTTGGCCCCTTGGCCTCACCATCACCTAGCCCTTTCTAGCAATGGTGAGGCTTTATAGTTTATTATTTAATTTAATTAATATTCATGTTAAAAATCTCATTTGGACTCCTCCTTGTTCCATGTTAGCGCCATGTTAGAGAGAGAAAGTTAATATATACATACACACACATATATAATATATATCATCATCATCATCATCATTTTTCATTAGCCACATGAAATGACTTGATTACACCAATTTAATAAGTTTTAAAACTTGATTTCATTTTTTTTTTAATTTTAGGACTTAATTACATTTTTGTAACAAGTTTTAAAACTTTTAGCGAGCATATCCATTTTTTAAAAAATTACAAAAAGTATCCACGTTAGAACCAGTCACCAATCATATCACGCAAGATAGCTAACATACATGTAAATAATTTTTGGTTAAAATTAATCGGAATGACTCGATTGAAAAATTATCAAAAGATTTGGGACTAAATTGGCTATATTGAAAAGTTTAAAACTATATTGATATAAATACAATAGGTTTATGACATTTTTAGTAATTTTCCCAGTTAACTTGTGTAGCGTCTTTTTTAGAGTAAAATTTTATAGAGGCTAAAAGTGATTTTTGCACATTTGCTTCTCTAGTATAGAGTTGGTGGCGGTTTCTTCAAGATGATATTTTAATTCTAAATGTTCCATTTTTTTTTTTTTTTGGAATTTTCCCTTTCCTTAACTAACTAAAATTGAATTTGTGATGAAGCTAATAGCATTCAAACTGTTCTTTTCTAATTGTTGTGTTAAATGAGTACCAAAAACATTTCTATAAAATGTCTATTTTGGCAAAATTATAGTTCAAACTTTTAGCCACATGGTTGTGTATCAAATCTAATTAACACCCCGAAATAACTAATCAATATATGTCCACGCAATGCATGAATCGCATAATTAGTTCTCTATTATACGTGAAAATTAAAAATAATACATGGAAACTTTTCCTGCTAGCGAAGAAAATGATTAGAGCTAATGTTAACATCACAATACATGCCCATATGTATCCCCCTCATGGAAAAAGAGTACAAATCGCACTTCAAGTTTAACAACAAATCGCACTTCAAGTTTAACAAAATAGAATTATAATATCGAAAAATGGAAAACATTTATAGCTTCCAAGCATGTCAACAATTCCCATGCCACAATGGGTACCATCGTCATAAATAGAATTGCTAGCTCTTTGTAATTGACGTCCGTAAGGAAAAAGGGATCTTTGATGTGGCAAGATCATCTCCACTTTTGACTATACCACACAAATAAAGTAGTAGCCACATCATTGAATAGTCAACATAATGTATAGGGAAAGAAAAGAATTGAAAAGTAAAAGTGAGATTTTATAGCTTATCGCCAAATTATTTATTGCAAGACCACTATTGATTTTAAATGATTGTGCATGATAACGAGGAAAACTTTGAAATTATGATAAGATGCATTGACGAATGGCTGGTTAAAGCGAGCGGAGCATCTATATCTATTGATATATCATGAGGAAAGTTCCAAAAATCTCCCTAAATCGATGCTAGATGATTTTCAAAACAAACTCGAACTTGACCTTGTTTCAAATTACTCTGCAGTGGACAACTTTTTGTTCCAAGCGGCTCCTGAGTTATCAACTAGTCAACAGATGCAAGTCACGTTTGCATTTTGTTTGCTTTCCAAGATTTTTTTCAATTCTAAAAATATATGAGATTTTACTCAAATGCAAGTGAATCATACAAAAAAGCATCAAATTTCATTTTATTTGAAAGATGCATATCGAATAATGACTACGTGTGTTTGGTTCAACATTTTAAAAGCCCATTAGGAAAATGCAAAACAGTTTAACATAAAGAATTTTGAGTAAATGCAAAGATTGTTTGGTAAATTATGCTTTGAGAAGTAACTTTGAGAGATATGTTATTTGAAAGAAAACACATTTGAAAAATCCTATGGATGAATAATATTAATTTTTCAATTTTTGAAATAAAAAATGAATGCAACTTTTAAATATATATTTTTACAATAATGCTAAAAAATCAAATACACGTATATAATTAAAAAAAAAAAAACCAAACCTTTCGCCGGAATTTTTTAATTTTTATTTGTTTAAAATTGAAAAAAAATAATGAACGCAACTTTTAAATATAAGTTTTGACAATAATGCTAAAAAAAAATCAAATACATAATATGATTTATATATAAAAAAAAAAAGACCAAACCCTTCGTTGGAATTTTTTTAATTTTTATTTGTTTAAAAATGAAAAAAAAAATTTTATGCAAGTTTTTAAATATAAATTTTGACAATAATGTTTAAAAAAATCATATATATGCTAAAAAATCCAATATATATAATTTTTTAAAGAAATTATGTATATTTGATTTTTAAAGAAATTATATATATTTGATTTTTTAGCATTTATATATATTTATTTTTTTAGCATTATTTAAGCATTTTAAAAAATAACAATGAGGGCAAAATCGAAAATTTGAAGAATGAGTGAGGGACTAGCATTTGGCTTTCAACCTTCCCAATGCTAGCTTTCACTTGAAAATTAGTTCAAAGTGGTTGTCAAACGTTCCAGCATTTTCTCAATGGGCTTTGAAGACCGAAAGCCTCTTAGGAATACTGAACCAAACGCACCATTAAATGGCATTTGCCCCATGTCTTAGATCTTACCTAATATGCATTGGCAATTATATTCAATTATCTCTTTCTTGGTATTTATTTTATCAAAAGAAGTTGCATAATAATTCGTTGACATAATGCATGCACCTCGCATGGCAGTCTATACTTTGATGTAAATATATTCACTCTTAAATAAATATATCATTTCAATACTGATGAAGCCAACGTCAATTGAATATTTTAGTGGAAAAACTCTTCCTAGAAAATAAATTTAAAACTTTACATCATTATAATTAAGAGTCTTCAATAAAAGTAAAAACCTTGATTCTAGCTTCGTCGCTGAGGTAATCTAGTTAGTGTAGAAAGATTTTCCACAAAAGGTGAAGGGACAAATACATAAATGGTTCCTCAACTTTAACTCAATGTGCAATGTCGTCCATGGACTTTAGTATAATGTGCAATATTATCCATAAACTTTTGATTTATTCAACATGGTCCTCAACTTTTGGTAAATCTCAAATTTAATCCATAGACTATATTTGCTTCTTTTTACTATTACACTAATTCTTTTCTAAAATTAGAACATCATATGAACATTTTGCTAATTTTTTAAAATAATTATAAGTAAACATGTATTTACAATTCAAAGCATAGAAGAAAATGAGAGAAAATTCTAAGTTTCTCACATGGGATGCAAGGACGAAATTGACCACACTACAAGGACACTTATGTATATTTACCAAGTGCACTTTCTTAATGGAAATTTTTGGGGGTGTGCAATCGGAGTTGTCCGACTTAGTAATAGCTTGGACTGGACCGAACTGATCGGTTCTGGGCAATTCCCAAAGAAAGTGGTCTGGTTCCCGGTTCCAATTTTCGAACCAGTGGCTGGTCAATTTAGTTCCTGATTCCAAGATGGAAATCGGACCAGCCAGACCAGACAGGTTGATATATGAGAAAAAAAAAAAAACTTGCTTTACCCTCATTCCCCCTTTGCTTTCCCCTCCCTTCTGATGAACAATTTGCTTTACACTGAGAAAAACCCATTGAAAAACCAAAGCTTGAAGAGGAAGAGCCCAATTCCGCTTGAACTTGATCAAGAACCAGAGGATGACGACAGAGAAAGAGACCATGAAGCCGTAGACCAAGATCAAGAACCCGAAATGCAGAGAGTAGTTCCGCTTGAACTTGCCTAGGTAGCTCTCGGGCGGCTCCTGGTACTGAATCTCGAAGTCCCCATCGTCGAACACCACCTTGTGGTGGTGGTGGTGGCCATCAACGCCCCTTCCATCGGCGCTGCTGGCGCTTGCCATTGCCAGGCTCAACCTCATCTTGAGCTCCCTCAGCTGCTTGGTGGCGAGGCCGAGGGTGAGCTTGTGACAGTTGACAGAGACGTAGAAGACGAGGTGGGTGAGGGAGACGAGGGCGATGAGGGCCCAATAATGGCGGCACATTTCCAGTTCCACCAAACCAAACTAGGTCGCTCGGTCCAATTCCTGGTCCCAGACTAGACCAAGAACCGATCGGTCCTAGAAATTTTTATATATTACCTTAGTGTCCTATACCTTTAGTTAGTTTTACCCTTTTTTTACAAACTATATGTTTGTAAGGATGTTAATGAAAAACACAAAAGTGAGACTGTTGTACTTAATTAGTACGTCCATGATGGGGTGCGATTAGAATGCACCGTTTCATCTTGATAAGTTATGATGGAAAGACACCATTTGAAAGGGAATGTGGGAGTCATATAAACTTCTTCTAAAGATAACCATTGGCACGGTTGGTAGAATGTACGCTTAGAAAAAAAAAGTGTTCTCCTTTTTCTTGTCCCATTTCCATAAAAAAAAAAAAAGGAGTTTCATTTATTATTTACAAGAATAATTGGCATTTACGCTATGAAAATCGGATGTTTTCCTTATGACTACATTCAGACAACCATCAAGTAAAATTGTTTGTGATACATTCATAATTCAACGTTCATTTCGGGATAAATTGTTCATCGCGCATCAGAAAGAGATAAGTTGTCTTCCATCGACTTTCTTCCAACAGAGACAAAACCCACTTTTGGCTCAAATGCATAACGCTGATTACATGTAAAAAGTATTCAGTTATGTTCACTGCAAGTCTTTGAGCAATTTCAATGTAAATTCAGCTAAAAAATTTCATGAAACACCTCTGTGGTATCGTAAGGTGCATTATGAAAACAAAAACTACAAAATGGATGAAATAGTAATTATATGCCAAAAGCCAAAATAATAATCATTTCATCGATAAATTATAATATTAGACATTAATTATATTACATTATTCCATGCTTGGCTAAATAATATTAGTTAATTACTTAAATCACCAATATGGTAGAAACTATAGCCCCAGTCAGGCCGGACTGTGGACCTGAGCAGGCTCAAGCCCAAAATTGCATGCACGCCCACCCGGCCATATTATCATTTTTTTTTCTTTTAAAAATTTTGGACTAAAACAATAACAAATAACAAATAACAAATAAACGAAGAATAATGTTTAGGGCTTTGTATTATTTTATTTTACTACGTTACCTAAGAGATTTATATAACTTTTCACTCCTATATTAGAAACTTGGGCTTCTTTAGTTTATCGCTATTAATAAATCTCGGGCTTAGAATTTCTTCTTAAGCTTGCTTGGCGGTTCTAAAATTGCTAGCACGAGTGGGCCAAGGTCCAGTGGGCAGACCTTTGATATCCTGATTTTTCAATTTTATTTTCAATTGAATGAGTTGAGCTTTTCATCGACGGACCTATAATTCTTTTCTCTAAGTAGGCCACTCATGAGATAACTAGTCTATCAGGTGAAGTCGTTAAGAAATCTAAATGCAATAGACTTGAGAATTCGACCAGGAATTGACTGCTTGACCATACCAATCTATAAGTGTTATTACGGCACAGTTAAAAATCGATTAAAGACCAGAGATATGTCGATTCGACAGAGCCATGTGATTAAGTGTGGGTGATTCCATCTAATTACACAATTCTTGTCGATCGGCACTAGATCGATTCTTCTATTATTTTGGTACCTTGTGTTCGCATTTGAAATTTCGAGATTTCCACGACAACCGAGAGTCGCCAATGTGTCGAAGATATATATTGTGGTTTGAAAATAATCAATCATAGGTCAATTGTATGAAAAGTTTCTAAAAGCTACCCGGTAGGTTAGGACGCACTAAAATCACACCTAATTAAAATTAACCAAAAAATTGAACCTGATTTCATAAATTGAAAATTTTTACATGTCACAAATCATTTTACAACTGTCAACTCATCCTCCAAAGATTTTTCTACAAACCGAGATTTTCGACGAAAAATTCAAAGTAAGGTTATTTTGGATCGGCGAGTTCAAGGGACCGTTTTTGGTTACAATCTTGGGACTCAAGTTGGACTAATTGGTGAGAAAAATGTTGATTGGCCTTTACCCAAAAAAAAAAAAATGTTGATTGGGATGATGGCACCTTAGTTGGAATTATAGAAATCAAATTGAGCTCAATTAGAGCCAATTGATGGAGGATTGAAGGGGAATTGATGGAATTTGATGAGCAAGTGTACAAATTCGTATGCCATGGGGGGAGGAGGAACATTTGGACTACTTCAATGGCTTCCTAAGGAAGATTGAGGAGAGAGAAGTGGCTGGAGACAAGGGCTGAGAAAGTGGGGGCAAGTACTTGAGTGTTTGGCCAAGTGTTGAAGGCTAGAGAAGCCTTTGGGGACCCCCGTTCTTCAGCAGCCCTTCTTCCTCCTTGAAGCTTGGCTTTCTCCATTGTTGAGGCTTAGGAAAAGCTTGACAGAATCAAAGGAAGCCAGTTGAGTCGGCCCCTTGCCATCGAGCATCCCGCAAAGCCACCATCGACCTCTTTTCCCCCTATGTTTTCTCTTCTTCCTGCTTCTGCTCTAGCAGACCTTCCTCCAAAGATCTAAGTTAAAAGTTGCCTTCCCATACGAATCAGCTCTAATGCCACCCATAATTGTCCAAGGACATCCAAACTATACGTGAGGACCTCGGCGCACGCCGAATGGAGCCGCCGACCAACTGCCTGCCGGTTGGAAGCCGTCGCCCGCCGGTTCGTCGGTTTGCCTGCTTGAGTGCATTGTTTCACGATTTTTGCCATTTTCCTCCCATTTCGACCCTACCTCCGCCCATTCCAACCACCAGCAAGTCCCTCATGACCCCTAGGTGCCACCGGTTGTCGGCCACCTGCTCGCCAGAGCTCCAATCAACCCACCTCCTCGTCGTTCAACCCTTGGTTCTCTGCATTTCAGCCAAGAATGTAAGTCGAACCAGTAAGGCTTTGGGACTTTGTGGCCCATTTCCGAGCCCTTCTCAACCTCTGTTGGTGTCACCGCTAAGAGGACCGTCGCTCGCCTTGGCGTTGCCATCGCCATGGACTCACCGGAACGCTAAACTGGTGAGTTTACTCACTAAACTCTGCTTAGGAAATTAATTATACTTAATGTGTGTTTAGATTAGGCTACGCATGTTTAAGTGGTTAGATTAGCTTAGTTAAATGTTAATTAGATTAGATGAATGATTAGTTTAGTGGATGTATTAATTAGTCTAATTATGCAATTAGATTAGTATA
The DNA here is from genome assembly GCA_014182575.1 of Eucalyptus decipiens. Lineage (NCBI taxonomy): Eukaryota > Viridiplantae > Streptophyta > Magnoliopsida > Myrtales > Myrtaceae > Eucalyptus > Eucalyptus decipiens. The sequence continues at coordinate 18,836,703 of CM024610.1, forward strand.
AGCATGATTAGACTTTCAATTAATTATATTATTTATTTAATTATATTATTTAAATTAAATACTATTTAATTATTAATTAATTAATATTTTTTGGGAATTATGCCAGGAGAGCTGCTTGACAGAATTTCGAGCTAATCGCAGTGGTATGTTTAAAATCGGTAATTGAATGTTGTATTGTGAAATTGAGTAATGTTGGTGAAGTTTTGGTATTTAACTTGAAAATACCGGGTGTCGAGTTGTTACACCGTTTGTGGTTTTTAAGTACCATAGCAGCTTGTGTGAGCGATATTGAATTGCATGCTTGTGTGAGCCTTATTGTATGATAGCTCTTGTGAGCCTAATGAAATGCCAACTTGTGTGAGCGAGGATAAGTCAGCTTGTGTGAGCAAAAACGTATAATTCAGCTTTTGAGAGTAATAATTAGTCAGCTTGTGTGAGCATTAATAGTCAATTAGCTTGTGTGAGCATCAATAATCAGTCAGCTTGTGTGAGCATTGATAAAAGTCAGCTTGTGTGAGCAATGATCTCTATGATCTATGTCAGCTTATGTGAGCATTGATAGAAGTCAGCTTATGAGAGCATTGATAGAAGTCAGCTTGTGTGAGCAATAGTGTATCTCAGCTTGTTTGAGCAGTGATTAATCGAATTGATGGACCGATGTGTGTCAGTGATCCGTTGGTGGATCACACTAGTGTGAGCAATCGAATTGATTGAATCGATTATTGGGTTTATGAATTGTATTGACGTGCAAGAAGGAACTGAAGCGAGGTAAGTCCTCTAATTTAGGTGGCTAGGGCTCTAGGCATATTTCATTCCTAGTCAAATTTTAGGAGGTAAACTTGCCAAGACATTGTCTCACCCCGTCGTGGGCTCAACATTTTCAGGTCCTTACATGGCGGTCGTGGAGGACCCGAAGCCCCGGAGTTTGGGGAGGTGGAGACCGAAGGATTAGCGAACGTGTCCGACTAGTTGATCATAGGACAATTCCCTTTTTGTTGAGTCGGTCTTTTGTAGACAGATCAGTGTTGTATATAAACCTGTGTGTTTATAAAAGAAATGTTTTGGTGGTGATTTGGTTTACTGCTTTTTTCTATCCCCAGTCATTAGTTGTCAGGGGATTTGTTTTGCTTCCGCATGCGTATTAAAAAGAATGGGTCCATGACGCGTCTTGGGATGGGATGTCACATATTTATCGACCATCGAGGGATGGGCACGCACTCGAGGATCGGGCGTGACATTCTCGCCCGAAGTGATATGAGAGTTGGTCAATAGTTGGAGTGATAAGGTGCGATAGGTTCTTGGGATAGTAAGTAGGATTGACCTATATTTCATGCTGGTGCATGTGATTAATAGTTGATTAGTAAATTGTTTGATGTGGATTACTCAAATTTTAATATGGTATTATAATTGGAAAACATGTGTCTATAAAGAGCTTGTAGATGAGTGATTAGGAGCAGATGACTCCTAGAAAGAGGATCATGGGTCTAGTGACTTGGGGTAATACGTTGGCCAAGGTCGGTACCCGAGGTGGCCGTGTTAGAGCGCAGGTTGAGGCCAACGCTAGTGGAGTAGCACCACCTCCAGTGGATGCTGGGGTAGTAGCTCCTGGTGATCTTAGAATCGAAGGGATCATGTAGGTACTTGAGGCTATGAGAGATCTGATGGGGGAGCAAGCCTAGAATTAAGCCGCCGCCGCTCAAGCTACCGCTACTACTTCCGTTGCCATTGCTGCTGAGGCCGCAGCCGCTGCCGTTCCTACTGAAGTTCCGCCTAAGGTTGTGGTTGTACCGAGAGAGAGAGAGAGAGAGAGAGAGAGATTGATTCATAAGTTGGTGGAACAGTTCCTGAAGCTAAACCTGTTGAGGTCCAACGGCGCAGGAGATCTTGAAGCTGCGTCGCTCTAGGTCCAAGACCCAAAGAAGGCTTTTGCATTGTTGATGTGTAGTGAGGAGGAAAAGGTTGTCCTTGCAAACTAGCAGCTACAGGGTAACGATAATACTCGGTGGAGAGCCACCAGAGGCATGATATTTCCTGAAGGCGTAGTCCCGGTATAGAACGCTTTCCTTAGAGCCTTTAATGGCAGATACTTTTGGGTAGCACCCGAGAGCAGAAGATGGAGGAATTCCAGCGCCTCCGTCAAGGCATGTTGACTATGGATCAGTATGAAGCCAAGTTCGCGAAGTTGTCTCAATACGCTCCAAGACTGATAGAGGATCCAAAAGAGAAAGCTTGGAGGTTCAAGAATGGCCTTCAACCAGAGCTGAAGAATCCGTTGGTGCCATTCAACCTAAAGGATTATAACAAGGTTTATGGTATGGCCCAGTTGATTGAGAGGAACCTAAGTGAACAGACTGTTGTGTCTGGTTCAAGGTTCAATTCGAACAGAGATGGAAACTGGTTTGGGAAGAGACCCATGACCGGAGGAAGATATCCTATTCCGCCCAACAGGAATGATGGAATCAAAAAGTCAGCACCGAGTCAGAATGGCGTGTATTACTTGTGTGGAAGGCGACATGGATCAATCCCCTGCCATTTCAAGATGGGATCTTGTTTTGAGTGTGGCCAATAGGGTCACCTGGCCAGAGACTGTCCTAGAAAGTAGAGGGGACCCCAGCAATTACCGCCGCCGCCACCGTTGGGTCGGAATAGGGGGTTCGTGTCACAGATCGCACCACAAGGTGGACTAAACCAACCTCCAACTCAAGGAAGGACGTATGCTATCACGAGAGGACAGGCTAAGGATGCGTTTGATATGATCATAGGTACGGTCTTGATGAATGACCATGCTGCATATGCTTTATTTGACCCCGACGCCATTCATTCCTTTATACCTGAGCAGTTTGTTAAGCTGGTAGGATTGAGTCTTGAATTGTTGGAGTCAGTGGTTAGCATATCTACATTGTTAAAGGATAAAGTGTTAGCTGTATTGGGTTGTTTTGGTTGCAAGTTAGTGATTGGTGAGTAAGAGAGGAGGATATACTTGATAGTCCTAATCATGTATGATTTTGATGTAATAATTAGTATAGACTGGCTCACCAAGCAAAGAGATGAGATGAATTGCTATGCAAAGCGATTCAGTTTAACTTGTTAGGGGGTGAGAGCTTCGAGTTTATTGGGAGTCAATGAGGACCATCGATTACCTTAATCTCGTCGCTTGAGGCAACCCGTTTGTTAGATGGGAGTTGCCAAGATTTCCTGGTGACTGTCGTGGACACGACAATCGAGGAATTGAAGATCGAGGACATTGCTATAGTTCAAGAGTTTCCAAATGTGTTTCCAAAGGAATTGCTAGGCCTGCCACCAGAGAAGGAAATTGAGTTTGTGATTGAGTTAGCACTCGAGACAAAGCCAATCTCTAAGGCTCCTTATTGAATGGCGTTATCTGAGTTGAAGGAACTAAAAGTGCAGATGCAAGAGTTATTGGATAAGGGATTTATACGTCCCAGTGCATCACCTTGAGGAGCACCAGTTCTGTTCATGAAGAAGAATAATAGTTGTTGCGTCTGTGCATCGACTATCGTCAACTTAATCAGGTGACGATCAAGAGCTAGTATCCACTCCCGAGGATTGACAACTTGTTTGATTAGTTGCCAAGAGCGTCGATATTTTCAAAAATCGACTTGAGGATGGGATATCACCAAGTGAGGATAAAAAAGGAGGACATACTGAAGTCGGCGTTTTGTACTCGATATGGCCATTATGAGTTCATTGTAATGCCGTTTGGTTTGACGAACGTTGCAGCTGCTTTTATGGATTTGATGAACCGAGTGTTTAAAGAGTACCTGGACCAATTTGTGATTGTGTTCTTTAACGATATCTTGGTGTACTCGAGAAGTCCAAAGGAACATGAAAGGCAGTTGAGGATAGTACTGCAGACCCTGAGGAATTACGAGCTATACGTCAAGTTTAGTAAGTGTGAGTTTTGGTTAACTCGTGTGGCATTCCTAGGTCACGTGATTTCAGGAGAAGGAATCTTCATGGACCCGTCTAAGATAGAAGCGATTATCAACTGGCTAAGACCGATTACAGTGACAGAGAATAGAAGCTTCTTGGGTTTGGCAAGTAACTATAAAAGGTTCATGGAAGGGTTTTCCATGTTAATGTCACCATTGACTTGACTACTGAAGAAGGAATAGAAATTTGTGTGGACAAATATGTGCGAGCGTAGTTTTCAAGAGCTTAAGTAGAATTGACTACCATACCTGTGCTGACCATTCCTTCTGGTCCTGGAGGATACGAGATCTACAGTGATGCATCATTCAGAGGGCCGGGTTGCGTGCTAATGCAACATGGTATGGTTGTTGCATACACATCCTGTCAGTTAAGACCTTATGAGCTAAATTACCCAACGCATGACCTGGAACTCGCGACAATCATTTTTGCTCTGAAGATTTGGAGACATTACTTGTGTGGAAAAAGATTCCAGATCTTCACTGACCATCAAAGTTTCAAGTACTTATTCTCTCAGAATGAGTTAAATATGAGATAGCGTTGCTGGATGAAATTCCTGAAAGATTATGATTGTGATATTCTATATCACCTAGGAAAGGCGAACAAGGTCGCTAAATGCGCTGAGTCGAAAGTCCTCCGTTGCATAGATGGTGCTCAAGGAATGAATGGGCTTTACTTGAGAAGGCACGAGATTCGGTTTTCAAATTTGAGGTAGGCCACCTTTCAAATCTTATGGCTACCATCAGAATTAAGCCAAAAGTGCAAATTAGAATAAAGACGCTTCAGTGGACAGACCTAGAGATTCAGAAGATTCCGCAAGAGAATACCAAAAGGAAAAATGCTGACTTTCAGGTTTCCGAGGACGAAATACTAAGGTTTCGAGGATGATTGTGTATACCTGACAATGCAGCGCTCAAGGAAGAGATTTTATTAGAGGCTCATCGTAGCAGTTACAGCATTCATCCTGATAGTATGAAGATGTATCAGAACCTGCGTCAACACTATTGGTGGTCCGGTATGAAGGTGGACATCATCAAGCATGTCGCCAAGTGTCTGACGTGTCAGCAAGTGAAGGCACAGCATTGTAAGCCGGAAGGACTTCTGCAACCTCTCGAGATTCTCGAGTGGAAATGGAAGCACATCACAATGGATTTTGTGACAAGCTTACCAAGGAGTCAGAGGGGTAGTCATTCCATTTGGGTAGTGGTCGACAGATTGACGAAGTTGGCTCATTTCATTGCAGTACGAAAGGACCTTGATTTGGATAGACATGTAGAGTTGTACGCGCGTCAGATTGTTCGTCTGCATGGAGTGCCTGTGAGGATTACATCTAACTGAGACTCAAGGTTTACAGCCACCTTCTGGAAAAGCTTGCAGAGTGCTTTAGGAACGAAGTTGCAGTACAATACAGCGTATCATCCTCAGACGGATGGCCAATCTGAGAGGACGATTCAAACCCTTGAAGACATGCTGTGAGCTTGTGTTTTGGATTTCAAGGGAAGTTGGGAGGAACGACTTCATCTTGTTGAGTTTGCCTACAACAAGAGCTACCAGTAGAGCATTTAGATGGCTTTTTTCGAAGTGTTGTATGGCAGAGCATGTAGAATGTCAATATGTTGGGATGAGGTTAGGGAACAAAAAATCACAGGCTTAAAATTAGTCCAACAGTCGGTGGATGTAGTTGCCGTCATCAGAGACCGATTAAAGACCGCTCAAAGCCACCAGAAAAGTTACATTGATAAGTGTTGAAGGCCTTTGGAATTTCAAGTTGGTGATCACGTTTTTCTGAAGGTGTCACAAATGAGGGTTATTTTGCTCTTTGGCAAGAAGGGAAAGCTGAGTCCGAGGTACATAGGTCCATTTGAGATTCTAGAAAAAATCGAGATCCTAGCATATCGTCTTGTATTATCACCGAGGTTGGCGCAAGTGCATGACGTCTTTCACGTATCGATGTTGAGGAAGTATGAGCTTGACCCGACCCACGTGCTAAATTTTGAGAATTTAGATGTGAACGACAGAGTGTTGTGCGTGGAAAGCCTGGTTTAGATTGTGGATTGGAAAGAACAAGTTCTACATACCAAGACCATCCCATTGGTCAAAATGGTTTGGCAACACCATGGCACTGAAGGAGCAACATGAGAGAGTGAAGAGTCGATGAGACGACTGTATTCCCACCTTTTTGTTTAAAAATTTGTAATAGTTTAAATTTCAAGGAAGAAATTTTTATAAGAGGGGAAAAGTTGTGATATTCTAATTTTCCAATTCTGTTTTCAATTGAATGAGTCATGATTTTCATCGATGCGCCTATAGTTCTTTTCTCTGAGTAAGCCATTCACGAGATAATTAACCTATTAGGTGAAGCCGTTAAGGAATCTAAACATAATAGACTCGAAAATTTGACCAGGAATCGACTACTCGACCGTGCTAATTTGTAAGGGTCATTACGATACAATTAAAAATCGATTAGAGACAGGAGATACGTCGATTCGATAGAGTCATGTGATTAAGTTTGGGTGATTCCATCTAATTGCACAATTCTTGTCGATCGGCACTAGACCGATTCTTTTGTCGTTTTGGTACCATGTGTCCACATTTGAAAACTCGAGATTTCCACGACAATCGAGAGTCGCCAATGTATCAAAGATGTACATTATAACTTGAAAATAATAAACCACAGTTCAATTGAATGAAAAGTTCCTAAAAGTTACCCAGTAGGTTAGGACACACTAAAATTGCGTAAGATTGAAATTAACCGAGAAATTGAACCTAATTTCATAAATTAAAAGTTCTGTCATGTCACAAATCATTTTAGGAATGTCATTCATCCTCCGAAAATTTTTCCACAAAGCGAGATTTTCGGCGAAAAATCCAAAGTAAGGTTATTTTGGATCGGGAAGTTCAAGGGACCATTTTTGGTTGCATTCTTGGGATTCAAGTTGGACTAATTGGTGAGGAAAACTGTTGATTGGGATGATAGCACCTTGGTTGGAATTATAGAAATCAAATTGAGCTCAATTAGAGCCAATTGAGGGAGGATTGAAGGGGAATTGATGGAATTTGATCAGTAAGTGTACAAATTCGTATGCCATGGGGGGGGGAGGAACATTTGGACTACTTCAATGGCTTCCTAAGGAAGATTGAAGAGAGAGAAGTGGCTAGAGACAAGGGCTGAGCAAGTGGGGGCAAGTGCTTGAGTGTTTGGCCAAGTGTTGAAGGCTAGAGAAGCCTTTGGGGACCCCCTCTCTTTAGCAGCCCTTCTTCCTCCTTGAAGCTTGGCTTTCTCCATTGTTGAGGCTTAGGAAAAGCTTGAGAGAACCAGAGGAAGCCAGCTAAGCCAGCCCCTTGCCGTCGAGCAGCCCGCAAAGCCATCGTCGACCTCTTTCCCCCCTCTGTTTTCTTTTCTTCCTACTTCTACTCCAGCTGACTTTCCTCCAAAGATCTAAGTTAAAAGTTGTTTTCCCATGTAAATCAACTCTAGTGCCACCCACCATCGTCTCCAGGACATCCAAACTGATCAGGATGACCTCGCCACACGTCGAATAGAGCTGTCGTCTAACCTGCCTGCCGACTGGAAGCTGCTGCTCGCCGGTCTGTCAGTCCGAGTGCACTGTTTCACAATTTTAGCCATTTCCTCCCATTCCGACCCTTCCTCCGCCCATTCCATCCACCAACAAGTTCCCCTTGACCCCTAGGTGCCGCCGATTACCAGCCACTTGCTCACTGGAGCTTCAATCAGCCCGCCTCTTTGCCGTTCAGCCCTTGGTTCTTTGCGTTCAACCAAGAACATAAGCCGAACCAGCAAGGCTTTGGGACTTCATGGCCCGTTTTTGAGCCCTTCCCAGCCTCCATTGGTGTCGCCGCTAGGAGGATTGTTGCCCACCTTGGCATCGCTGTCACTGTGGACTCACCGAAACGCTAAAACGATAAGTTTACTCACTAAACTCTGCTTAGGGAGTTAATTATGCTTAAGGGGTGTTTAGATTAAGTTAAGCATGTTTAGGTGGTTAGATTAGCTTAGTTAAATGTTAATTAGATTAGATGAATGATTAGTTTAGTGGATGGATTAATTAGTCTAATTATGCAATTAGATTAGTGCAGGCATGATTAGACTTTTAATTAATTATGTTATTTATTTAAGTTAAATATTATTTAATTATATTATTTTTATAAACAAATTAAATTAATTTTCGAAAATTATTTAATTATTAATTAATATTTTATGGGAATTATGTCGGGAGAGCTGCTCGATAGAATTTCGAACTGATCGCAGTGGTATGTTTAATTTCGGTAATTGAATACTGTATTGTGAAATTGAGTGATGTTGGTGAAGTTTTGGTATTTAACTTAAAAATACCGAATGTCGAGTTGTGACACCGTTTGTGGTTTTTAAGTACCATAACAGCTTGGGTGAGCGATATTGAATTGCATGCTTGTGTGAGCCCTATTGTATGATAGCTCTTGTGAGCCTAATGAAATGCCAGCTTGTGTGAGCGGGAATAAGTCAGCTTGTGAGAGCAATAATCAGTTAGCTTGTGTGAGCATCAATAATCAATCAACTTGTGTGAGCATTGATAAAAGTCAGCTTGTGTGAGCAATGATCTTAATGATCTATGTCAGCTTGTGTGAGCATTGATAGAAGTCAGCTTGTTTGAGCAATAGTGTATCTCAACTTGTGTGAGTAGTGATTAATTGAATTGATGGACCCATGTGTGTCGGTGGATCACGCTAGTGTGAGCGATCGAATTGATTGAATCGATTGCTTAGATCGATTGTTGGGTTTATGAATCGTACTGACGTGCAGGAAGGAACTAAAGCGAGGTAAGTCCTTTGATTTGTGTGGCTAGGTCTCTAGACATATTTCCTTCCTAGTCAAATTTTAGAGAGTGAACTTGCTGAGACATTGTCTCACCTCGTCATGGACTCAACATTTTCAGGTCCTTAGATGGCGGTCGTGGAGGACCTGAAGCCTTGGAGTTTAGGGAGGTGGAGACCGAAGGATCGACGAACATGTCTGACTAGCTGGTCATATGACAGCTCTCTTTTTGTTGAGTCAGTCTTTTGTAGACAGACCAATGTTGTATATAAAGCCGTGTGTTTATAAAAGAAGTGTTTTGGTGGTGATTTGGTTTCCTACTTTTTTCTGTCCCAAGTTATTGGTTGTTACGGGATTTGTTTCGCTTTCGCATGCGTATTAAAAAAAATGGATTGGCAACGTGTCTTGGGACGTCGCATATTTATTGACCATCGAGGGATGGGCACACGCTCGAAAATTGGGGTGTGACAAGACCTCGCTTTGGCTAATAGGGGTGAGCATCGATCCAGGGTTGACCCTAGACCAATCTTGGACCAACCCAATCTTGCCTGTCTTGGTTCGGTTTCCAAGGAGACTGGGTCGGTCCTTGGTCCTAGAATTTATGGACTAGCATTGTGCTGCTCTTTCCTCGATCTTGAGAGTTCCGGGTCGTTCCAACTCGGACCAACCCTAACTATATTTATACATATATATATATATATATATATGTAATATTATTTATAATATTTTTATATAGAGAAAATCTTAAAATAAACTGAGTCAACAATATTAAACAGCTTTTTAGTGAAGAGTTCAAGTAATTTTATATTATTCTTTAATAACTTAGGATTTTAATTTCTTTTATGATGTCAATAGTCATAATTTATGAAGGAAAAAAATGTTTTTATGAGAAGTCCTCATGCGTCCAAAAAGGCACCTTATGGCATCCTTCTCTAATATTCATTATCTTCTGTCTTTTTGTCATCTTAGACTTCAATTTGCTAAAATTGAAAAAAAATAACTTCTCCGCTCGCTACTCGACACTCGCTTCGCTCGCTTTGGGTCACTCGTGCCAATCGCTAGTCGATGCTCGCTTGGCTTGTTGCTCCTCGCTCAACATTCGATGCTCGCCCTAGTTGACCATCACCGCTTGCCTTTCTTAGCTGACCTTACTCATCATCGAACCCATTGGGTCGATACGGTACTTGGTTGCTCTTTCAAGTAGTACAAAAAATGAAATAAAAAAATTATTGGTTAGTCTTGGGTTGACCTTGAAACCAAACCGAATTTATTAGGTCAGTCCAGTTCTCAATCGCTTTTTTAAGGAGTACAAAAATGAAATAAAAAATTATCAATTGGTTCCGAGTTGATCTTGGAACCAAACCGAATCCATTAGGTCGGTTTGGTCCTTTGTCCTAAGCTCAATAGGGTTGGTCCTTAGTCCCAAATAGTAAGGACCAGCACTGTGCAGGTTGGTCCTAGGGTTAGGGGGTGGACCGGCCCAACCCGGACCATGCTCACCCCTATTGGCTAGGTCTAATGACCTTAATAACCACTATATCGATTTCAATTATCATAGAAATCAATGACTTGTTTAAATATTGAAAATGAATGATTTTGAATTTTTTCTAAAAATAATCAGTTGTATCACTTACAAAAATAAATGAATGAAAAATATTTATATTGTTCAAGAAAATATTTAGACATACATTGTTATTGATAATGAAACATTTATCATTAATTTATTATTTCAAGAGATACAAGCGACTGATTATGAAATTATTTTTCTAATTTTTTTGCAAAATAAATGGAGCTAAATATGAAGGCATAAATGACTGACTCAAAGTTCGAAAGTTATTACTTATATCCAATTTCAAGGACTAAACATAATCACGGTTTTCTGAATTTCGTGACATTCAAGTATGACCTACAGCAGAGCAAATGTTTAACGACCACCACAATGTGGGCAAGTGAAAATCAACTTTTACTTTTAATTAAATCAATATTTTGTCACTCATAACTTCTAACATTATTTTGGAAACACTTGAAATTTTCACAACATATAAGTATCGACACGTATATTAATACATAATTTTATATACAATATTTTGAAATTTAATTAGGTTGTTAAATTGAGATGATGAAATAAAAAAATTTGGGAAAATACCATAAAAATCCCAAATTATGTCCATTCTAACACATTTACCCTGAATTTTTTTTTCGTGACACTAAAAATCCCAAACTATGCTCGTTGTGACACATTTATCCCAAACCTTTTTTGTGATATAAAAAATTATAAATTTATACCCGTGTGACACATTCACTCTTCGTTATGTTTTCGTTAAAAATTATCATTAAAAGTCCTACGTGGCTGCTAACTTGGACAAAGAACTTTAAACGATGTTGACATGGTGCCAAGCGGACTAAGTGAAGGAAAATAAGATTATTATTATTTTTTTCATTTGGTGTGGCTAAATATTAAAGAGAACGGTTTGCTTGGGCTCCATCTATTGTTTCCCCTTGCTTCACGTTCAAAATGCTCTCTCTTAGCAGAAACTCTATGCTCCATCTCTCTCTTACTTGGTTCACATTCCAAGCTTCATTGCTCCATGCGGGAGTACTCGCTCCATCTCAAGTTCCATTTGTCCACACGAGTAACATCATTTTCCTCTCTCGCGTTTGCTCCATAGAACTCAATTTGGGGCTTTTGGGTTCTCTCTCCCTCTCTCTAAAAGCTTGATTTGTTTGAAGCTCGTTTTCTGGCCGACTAGCTAAAGGCGATTTGGGGCCTTAGGATTTTGTATGTTGGTTGAAGCTCGACTTATTCGAGGCTCGTTTGTTGGTCTCAGCAGCTCAACTCGTGGTTGAAGTACGAGTGCTTTCTGTCTCTCCCCCTTGATTGCTCCTTAAGAACTAATGCTATTCACATAGACTATTTAGCCTCTTTTCATTTTCATTGATTTTTTTTGTGAAGGTGCGACATCCTAAAATTTACAAACCCTATTAGTGTAATCGGATTGTTAAGGGCTTGGATTATTTTTAAATTGGGCCAGATACAAGCTTGATGGGCCGTGAGGAATGTGTGGGCTTAAGAAGTTAGCGGGCCACACGAGTTATCAAGGTGGGCTCAGTTAGCCGAAGGATAGATTATGGACTTGGGCTTGGCTTGGAGCGGGCCAAGAGTCAGGTTTGTTAGAATTGTAAATTAAGTTTAGTGGGCCATGAATGTTGTAGGATGAGCCCGGTGAGCCAGAGACGGGAATTTAGGCCCGAGTGTTTTCATTTTCGATTAAGTTTATAGATTGCTGTTATGAGGATTTAATTAGAAATTTTATTAAAGACTTATAAGTGATTGTCATGCTGGTGTCGACTACTAACTTTAGTATTTCTTGCAATAAATTCTCGTTCGCTGATTAGTGTCGAGATGTTAACACATTCATGCAAACTCATAGATTTGTATTATTACACGGGAATCAAAATTTAGTGGATTCAGAATGAAACTAAGTGAAAGACATTAAAAACTAATAAACCAACTAACAACATAGATTATAAGTAAATTGTTATCGAATGCCAGGCATTGACCATGAAAGAGTGAGGCATGAATGGAAGCCATCACACCCCCTCTCTTCCATTGGTTTTCTCCCCCTAGCCCGAAGCTACATAGGAAACATAATGATTAAGCTTGTTAAAGATTACTCTCCTTGGAATTACACATTTAGCTCCATCTTCCTCATAAATCACGCCACTCATCTCTCTCTCCCCAAAACAAACCGAAACCCTCTCTTTTTCTCCTCTCTCTCTCGCGGTTCGAACAGAAACAAAGCAGCAGTAGTTCTAGCGATTCTTGCTTCTTCTTGTGTGAGTTTAGGAGCAGATTCTTGGAGAGTTTCAAGCCACCAACGAAGAGACGCAACTAGTAAGGAAATGATAAGTTCCTAAGCTAGAAGTTATCCCGTTGTTTTATCGAGGGAACTTGCAAAACTAGCTGAATGGTGGAGGATTAGGTGTGATGATGTTGTTTTGTGTTGAAATAGGCTAGATGAGCTCTAGATTGAAGCTGTGAATCCTTGCATGTCATGTTAAGGCTTTGGATGGTTTAAAAATTGAGTGTGAGCAAGCTGAGTTGGTCTAGTAAGTGGAGAGGTAACTGTCGAGTCAAGATAGGTGTTGCATGTTGCCGTAGATGAGTCAAGATGTAAGTATTTGTCTTGAATCGAGCTGCAGATGGCTATATATAGGTGAAGAACTGCTGAGGTTTACTCTTAGGTGCTGTTGGAGAAGTGTCGGGATACTAAAAGAGAAATTGTACAGGAGCTAAATGGTTTAGTTGAGCTGTAGATGAGTGTAATGGTTCGAAACATTTTGCTTTGGAAAAATAGAAATGGAAAACCCTTTAGTTATGCGTTGCCTTGGATTTTAAAGATGTAATTAAAGGAAAGAACAAGTTTACATAAGAGAACACTAACTAATTTAGGTTTCGACCTATAGTTATAGTGAGATTCTTGCGAAAATGTATTGGTGAGAGCATTTCTCTTTGAAACAGTAAGCTGTTCTGCAAAAGACAGCAAAACCTTAGGTAGTTCTACGAATTTTCTGTAATTTTCTAGAAAGAATTGTGATGGATTTAAGAGATGAGCTTAAGGCCCGTCCACCCAAGTTGGGCCCAAAAAGCCCGACCCACGGGAATAAGGCCCGTGGATGGGGGAAGGTATAAAAAGGAGGAGAGAGAGAGATGGCATCGGTTGGAATTAGAAGTTACGTACGTTCTTTCCCGTGCTCTCTCTCTCCAAAAAGACAAAAAGAAGAAATAGGCATACGGCACTTTTCTTCTTCCCTTCAAGGCTTCATCGGATCGAACAGGCTAGAATTTCTTCCTCTTCTTTGTCGTTGGTGTTTAATCTGTGGCTAACAAGGTACGCTCGAATCCGTGGTGTGCTTTACGATCGGTGATACGTGATTTTACCGGGCTACGCTTCCGCATTCGATTTAGGGGTTCGATTCAGTGTTGAATCCGGTTTTCGGGGATCCGTTATTCCCAACATTGGTATCAGAGCCCTAGTTCATGTTTTTCCCGACCTGTTTTGATGTTTTTGGTTGATTTTTCGCAAAAAATTTTCGGCCGTACGGATCGGGGCGAGAAATCCCGACACCCGAGCGTTGTTCGTCCATTTTTCTGAGTTTTCGTAAGTCGAAATTCTTTTCTGAACACATGGGGAGAAAGGCGACGTCGAGACGAGTCCGGCGACATGTCGCACGCCGCCGTACGACGCTGCACGCGCCCAGAAGCGCTGGCAATGGCCAGTGCGTGCGCCACACGCGCCGGTGACGAACCGGCACGTGCGCGCCGATGACCGGCGAAACGGCACGCGCCGGTCCGCGGACCGACGCGTGCTGACGTCACACGATGACGTCATCGTGACGTCATCCAACGGTCGGTAACCGCTCGGATGACGTCACCGATGACGTCATCACCGACGACGTTTCGCCAGGCGATTACTGGCCGGCGACCCGACTGACGACCAGAGCCGACCCGAACCGAGCGCCTGGCACACGCCTGGCACGTGCCGGCTGACGTCTGCGTGATGTTAGCCCGCGCACGCGCGCGGCACGTGCGGCCGGTTCGTCCGACCGTCTGACCGGTCCTACCGGCCTGAGCGGTCCAACCGGTCCGACCTGTCCGACCTGCGCGCCCGTTGACCCGACCCGTTGACCGTTGACCCGAAAAAAAAATTGTTTCTTTTTCATGTATGCCTATGTGGTTTATATGTAATCCATTTTTTTATTATTCTGCATTTGTTGCATGAATTTTTTTTTTTTTGGAAAATTATGTATTTTCCCGTATGAAAATTATGGATTATGGGTAATCTATTTTTAGTTCTGCATCCGTTGCAAGAACTATGATGCGTTATGCACAGATACCTGCAATCCCGAGAACGGACGAGGGAAATGCAAGACTTAAAAGGCTGATGAAAGAATTAGCTGATTATCGGTGGCATGACGGTGATTTAGTATCACATGTGGTCAAGGTCAATTAGATGATATAGGAAATCATCTGGAATGGTTATCTTATGCCGGATTTTTGAGAAGGTGCCGGCTATGATGAACACTCTTCCGCCTGAATGGCAAGCAGTGTTAGGTTGGCTATGGGAGGTCAACGTGGTCCCGGGTTATAGGGAGCTAGTGGAAGCTTTTGTAAGAGAGTACTATAGGATTGAGTTGGCCAAAACTTCAACCCTTAGATTGAGCGCCACATGGCGTAGAGTAAATGCGCCTTGGTGGCGACATGAAAGCTCTCCAAAAGTTTTTCCATGGTTGGCAAATGTGCCTTCAGTTTTCTCGGATGTTTTGACTGATAGATTAGAAGGGACATTCCCTAATTATTTCTTAGATTAATTATGAGATGTTTTATGGGTGTAAATATCTCTTTCCATGTTGATATTTCTCTGTATATATTGCTTAGTGTAATGTATAATTGTATTATGTGAAAGCATTGTTTATTTTATTGGATGTTAGTTATCTGTTGCTTTCTGTTATTGCTGGTTGCTGTGGGTAATTAGCTGTGGGTAGTTTTAGAAGTTTTTGTAGCTTCATAGAATTGATTTTGCATATGACAATCATATTAATGATAGTTTTAAGTTAGGATTTTTGGAGGATGATTGGAAACATAGTGACCTTTTGATTCTAAAACCTTACTTGAAATTATTTATTGATATGATGGGTCTGTGCAAAGTGGATGCATAAATGATAGGCATTAATTATTCGTGCATGTATGTCTGATGCGTTCAGACTGATGGTTTCAGCAACTAAGAATGTGATTGCTGATATGAACAGCAACAATTGTGAAATATTGAATATGAAGATTCAATATGTGCTGGAAAAGCAAGAAACACTAGAAGCTCTTGACCATATTATGGAAGATCTTGAGGATGCTGTGCGCCACCTTGAGCTAGCTGAGGACCGCCTAACGGTATTTGAGCAGATAATAGATATTTGCAATGCTGGTTCTAGCTCAGAAAGGGCTCTGTGCTCTAAACGCAAGCGTATTGATTCGTTCAATATGTGGGAATGCAAAGGATCAAGTCCTTATTGCAAGAAATCAAGAGTTAACCAACACAAGAGAGGAAAACGTCCTCAAGTGAAGAAAATATCAAGGATGAGGTGTTACAATTGTGACAAAAAGGGTCACTATACTCGCAACTGTTGTGAGCTGAAAAAGGTAAACACCCCTTGTACATTTGAGAACTTT
Source organism: Eucalyptus decipiens (assembly GCA_014182575.1). Taxonomy (NCBI): domain Eukaryota; kingdom Viridiplantae; phylum Streptophyta; class Magnoliopsida; order Myrtales; family Myrtaceae; genus Eucalyptus; species Eucalyptus decipiens. The sequence goes on from CM024610.1 coordinate 18,852,692, forward strand.
GCTTATGTGTCAAGTTCTGCATTATTGGCTGAATCCAATCTTTTGTGGACTGTAAATTCAGGAACGACAGACCATGTAAGGAAGGATAGAGGATCCTTCGTGAAATTCCGACGATACCAACTGGAACTATGTGGATTTATGTGGGAAATAATTCCAGAGTTGAAGTTAAAGGGATTGGCAGCTGCCAATTGAATATGCGTGGTGGACACACCTTATTCCTACATGATGTCCTATATGCTCCGGAGATTCATCGAGATTTAGTGTCTGTTTTGGCATTGGTTAAGCTTGGTTTTAGTATGAACTTCCATAATAGATGTGTAGATTTGTATTTGGATACAAACTACTATGGTTATGGTCACTTTCTAGATGGTTTCATTGTATTATATGTTGATTGTGGTGATGTCAATATTTGTTCCCTTATTTCACGTCTTCTACTTAATATGATAATGATGTGAATATGGAGGCATGCTAGACTTGGTCATATGGGCTAACAACATATGAAAAGACTAGCCAAAGAGGGCTTGTTGGGCAACATTGAAAAAGTTGATTTGCCCATATGTGAGCATTGCCTAGTAGGGAAAATGACAAGGAAACCATTTGAAAATGTAAAAGAGCTGATTTTCCTCTGCATTTAATCCATTATGACGTCTGTGGTTCAATGAATGTGAGAGGAAGGCAAGGGGCTGTTTATTTCATCACTTTTATAGATGATTCTACTTGATTCGGATATGTCTATTTGATTTCTCATAAATCTGAAACATAAGTTGTTTCAAAAGGTTTATGAACCCGGTAGAGAATCAATTAGATAAGAAAATAAAAGTATTGAGATCCGATCGAGGTCAAGAATATTTATCTGATGAGTTCAGAAAATTATGTGATGAAAAAGGAATAGAAAAACATTTGTCTATTTCATATACTCCTCAACAAAATGGTGCTGCGGAGAGAAGAAACAGAACCCTACTGGAAATAGTTAGGTCCATGATGGCACATGCTAACTTACTTATCACTTTTTTGGAGTGATGCATTGTTAACTGTTGCCTGCAAACTTAACCGGGTGCCTTCCAAATTAGTTATTTCCACTCCATATAAGTTATGGATAGGTAGAAAACTAGACTTAAGTTTTCTTAAGTCATGAGGTTGTGCTGCCTATACTCATGAGTCCTCTCACAAGTTTGGGAAATTAGGTCCCAAAGAAAATAAGAGTATTTTCATGAAATACTCCGAACACTCGAAAGGATATGTGTTCATTGGTGAGCAGGAAAGTGGAAGTATAACTGAATTTGAATCACAGGATGTCACATTCTCAGTGGATAAATCTCCTAAGAAGGGCGAAATAGGAGAAGATTACTCCCTATTTGAAACCTTGGATCAGGATAATGATGTTAGTGGACTTCATCTGAGTGGGAGTAATATGAGAAGTGATGAATTGAATTCAACTCATTCTCAATTACAATCACATGATGAGACGACATCATTATTACCTAATCCAAGTGGGAGCATAATTTGAAATGATGTGCTAAGTGTGCAATTTCCCATAGGCGAACAAGTCGCCAAAGTATTCCCCGTCGACGTTTTGACATTGAAAGGGAAACTTTTATGATTGCTTTACAAGATGAGGATGAGCCAAGAAATATTAATGAGGCTCTAAATTGCCCTAGTAAGGAAAAATGGATTTATGCAATGAAAGAGGAAATTGAGTCAATGAAGTCAAACCATGTTTGGGAACTGGTTGATCTTCCAAAATGATGCAAAGCTATTGGGAACAAGTGGGTTTTCAAAATAAAGCGAAAGACTGATGACTCGATAGAAAGGCATAAGGCTCGCCTTGTGGCGAAGGGGTATAATCAACAGGAAGGAATTGATTATAAAAATACATTTTCTCCTGTAGTGTGATTTACCTTTATTCGCATTATTCTGGCAATAGTAGCTAGTATGGATCTTGAGTTACATCAGATGGATGTAAAGACTGCTTTCCTCAATGGAGAATTAGAGGAAGAAATATATATGGAACAACCTGCTGGTTTCATAGTGAAAGGCCAAGAAGAAAAGGTATGTTGACTTTGGGGGTCGATATGTGGCCTTAAGCAGTCGTCGAGACAATGGTATATACGTTTTCATAATGCCATAATGGCATATGATTTTACAATGATAGATAAGGATCATTGTGTATATATCAAAAGATCCAATGATCAATTTGTGATCATATCATTATATGTTGATGATATACTAATTGTCGGAAGTAATATGGAGTTTGTTAATACTGTGAAGAATTCGTTGTCTTCTAACTTTGAGATGAAGGACATGGGTGATGTTGCATACATTCTTGGAGTTAAGATTTCAAGATTGTAAACCCATAGATACTCCTATTACAAAAGGTGAAGGATTGAGCCTTAAACTGTGTCCAAGAACTCCACAAGAGAAGGAACAAATGAAACACGTTCCTTATGCTAGTGCTGTTGGAAGCTTGTTGTACGCTATGATGTGTACAAGACCTGACATATGTTTTGCAGTTGGAATGGTGAATAGATACCAATCCAATCCAGGTCAAGCACATTGGAAAGCCGTTAAGAGAATATTGAGGTATCTAAAGGGAACTACTGATTATACGATGAGTCATTAAGGAAAGGATCTGCGACTCTAAGGCTATTATGATGTTGATTGGGGAGGAGATTTAAATGAAATGAAATCTACCTCTGGGTTTGTTTTCTTACCGAATAATGGCACCATATGTTGGAGCAGTAAGAAAACAAAAGTGTATAGCCTTGTCCACGATGGAAACTGAGTTCATGGCATTGTCAGCAGCAGTATAAGAAGGTGTTTGGCTTAAGAGATTTTCTGGATCATTTAGGTGTTATTGGAAGCGCTGCAGACTCATTGTTGGTTAACTATGATAGCCAAGCAGCAAAAGTGTACACCAAATATCCAAAATATCATGGCAAGACCAAACAAATAGATACCAAGTATAATCTTGTCAAAGATATGATTGCACGAAAAGATGTGAACTTAGAGTACATACTACGCATAGAATGGTGGCAGATCCTATGACAAAGCCAATATCTAGAGATGTGTTTTGTGGTTATATGAAATCTCTAGGATTGCGTAAAGGCTGATGTACTGAATATTGTTATTTCCCTAAGTGTTCACATTTGATGAATTTGTGTTTTCATCATTAATGCCTATGAATCTTTGCATGATCTTTATGCATCTTAATGCTCAGTGCATTATTTTAAGTTGAGAAGTATGTCGGACAGATATAAGATTAGCCCACTCATACGGGTAATCGCCTCATTTCTTGTGTGATAAATAGAGATGAGACTGTTTTTAAGCTTATTATCTAGGTGATAATCGAGAGCTCAAGCTTAAAACACGTATGTCGCTTTAAGCGAGTGTTAAGATGAGGACATAATACTTGTGATGTCCGAAAGTAAAATACCCCACATATTTTACTTTATCTGTCTATGATGCCAGATGTGAGTTCTGATGAATTTTGTGAATGAATAGATACGTGAACTCAAGTTAGACATTGGGTATGTCGAACTATCATCCGTACGGTATTTAAAGGTGTAGACATACGCTCCATGGGAAAGGAGTTAATACCGTAATACGTATTTCATACTACGTATGCATGAGACGACCAATAAGAGTGGCAAAAGTTTTGATCTCAACTTTTATGTCGTGTGAGACTCTTGAGGAAAAGAGTTCCTCAATTTTTAGTCCCCTTATGACTCTTACTTATTCTCAAGATTTCTATTTAGTGTTTGCTATCTTAGGATGTTGCCAATGGTCATGAGTTTGATTCGATCTAATGGGACATTTCTAGAAAAGCAAGCTGAACTGAAATTGAGAGTTTGAAGGAAAGAGGAAGATCGATTTTGGAGAATCACATTGTAGTTTTGTATTCACCAGTTAACCAACTATGACTGTCTTTGTGATAATCATAATTGTGAATACAATATATATCATTGTTTAAAAGAGATCAATAGAGATATAAATGTGATCGATCGATCTAGGGTACTGCATACTAAATCTACTCAGGATGCGATGCCCATTATGAGCTGTTATATATTCCTAACAGATGTATAGCAACGAGCTCTCAAAGTATGCTGGTCGCACGGATTATTCACCGGTATGAATGTTGAAGAGAGGAGAAGAGGATTCTGTTCGGCCCATCATGTTAAGTGAGAGTCTATGATGGATTTTCTCTGATGGGGATGAGTAGGGCATGCCCGCCCATGTTGGTTTTGTACCACCATGTGCGAGTGGGAGATGATGGATTTAAGAGATGGGCTTAAGGCCCGTCCGCCCAAGTTGGGCCCAAAAAGCCCCGCCCACGGGAATAAGGCCCGTGGATGGGAGAAGATATAAAAGGGAGAGAGAGAGAGAGAGATGGCACCGGTTGGAATTAGAAGTTACGTACATTCTTTCCCGCGCTCTCTCTCTCCAAAAAGACAAAAAGAAGAAACAGGCATACGGCACTTTTCTTCTTCCCTTCAAGGCTTCATTGGATTGAACATGCTAGAATTTCTTCCTCTTCTTCGGCGTTGGTGTTTAATCTGTGGCTAACAAGGTACGCTCGAATCCGTGGTGTGCTTTACGATCGGTGATACGTGATTTTCCCGAGCTACGCTTCCGCATTCGATTTAGGAGTTCGATTCAGTGTCGAATCCGGTTTTCGAGGATCCGTTATTCCCAACAAATTGGACCTTAAACTCTTAATAAAAGTTGTAGGGCACATCTTTAGGAACAACATATCAAAATTTGAGAACAAACGGTCAAAGTTCAAGTTGTGAAATGATCCTTCTTCTGTAGATACTCAATCTGGAAAGTTGCTGCAAAATTTTAAGAAAGAAGACAGCAAATTACTACTCCTTATACATTGAGATATAGGCTTAGGTCTCTTCACAAAAAATGTTAAGTTATGTCTTTTTTATAACATATTAAAACTTCGTAACATTCTGATAAGATTAGATGTACTTTCTATGTCTGTGTTTGAAACTGCCCATATTAGCTTATATATTGTCTTGATCCGAGAATGTGCAATGGTTGTTGTGTCTTTTGTACTTGACTTTCATGACATACATGAAGTATAATGGTCTCATGATAGTGGTTAGTTTGTGCATGAGCATGCCTCTTCCATCATTTGAAGTGTGGTCATTGTATAGTTACCAATGGTGACATGTATATGCAATGAGTGTGACATGAATGAAGTATTGTGTGAGCATGAGTCTTGCTTAATGTAATTGTGTACTCTCGAGGTCCTGTGCATGCTGTGATGTGATATTAATCAAAGGTGTGATGTGTGCTTCAAATGGGTAAGAGATTTCCATCGGTACTGAGATGCCAGTGATGCCTCGGGGAGTGGGATGCCCATGCTGTGTGTTCTTGGATGCCTCGGTTGAGTAAGACGCCGGGATGCCTCGGAGTGAGATGTCCGTGTAGGTGATCAGGGATGCCTCGATTGTGGGATACCGGGATGCCTTGAAGTGAGATGCCCCATGCTGTGTGTTCTTGGGATGCCTCGGTTGCGTGATATTAAGATGCCTTGGAGTGAGATGCCCATGATAGCAATATTGTGGAAGTCCAGATGTGGGATTCCAGAAGTGACTCAATCGGGCCGGCGGTGTTCTGGTAGGTAAACTGATCAAGGGTGGATTTGATATGCACACTAAATTATAAATTTAGAGCATGAGGTATACATGTGCATTTAGCATGTTTGGTATGGAATGATCATTCATGTGGTGTTTCAATATTCATTTAGTTATATTTGTGACAATCATGTCTTAGTATCTTAAGCTATGTGGTTATGTTCTCGTCTTCTTTGGCAACTGTGGATTGTTTAGGTTAGGGACTTATTATTTCTTTACTGGGCATTACTCATTCCTTATTTATTTTTTATTTTTTTCAAATCATTGGCATGGACGTGCCACCGATTGCTTGTTATGGGGTGATAGCACATATTGATGTTTCTTTCCATGATGTGTATGATCCTAATATCGAGTTGACCTATACGAAGTATGAGATTGCTCTGTGGATGGATGACGGCGGGTAGATTGGATTCTGATGAGATTTGTTGCATGGTTCATAAACCACGAAGGAGAGTTGTTTGGCCCCCTTCATTTTGATGCTGGAGGACATGGAGCCGGGACAAGAGGTGCCTAGGTGCCCAAATTGTGTAGAAGCTAGAGAAGACGTCTTTTTTTTTTTTTTTTTTTTTTTTTTTTATAGACATGGGCTAGTATGGGGTAGTGAAGTTAGGAACCCCCTCACCCTTTTCCCTGGCTATTTGCTTACACATTTGTTTTGAACATGTAAGTATGTTGTACATAGGTGAAGAACTTGAGAGTAATCCGGGTTGATTTTTGTAAGCTCGAACGCTTTTAAAAATGAAAGTTAATGAAGCTTCTCATGATCTTTACATATGATCTTAGTTGGATTGTCTAATATTAAATGATAGGACTATTGCAGGACAACCTTGTGATATAAAGCTTTAGATCTTTAAAATGTCCATGTTAAACATAGTAACCAATTATAGGTGGACGCCATAGTCCGACAATTGTAATAAATAAGTCCTGTAAGATGATAATCCATATAATTTCTACTTGCACTTAGTATGCAACGCTACTGGGACGTCACAGAAGGTAAGTGGTATATTGAACTTTAACCAAAAACTTTACAGCTATACAGCAAGGAATCCGACACCAAAAACTTGCACTCAAAAAGACAACAAGTCAACTCGAGTGGAAGGGTGTCGAACAAGGAAAACACACCCACCAAGGTAGAAAATAGCCAAACAAATGGCAACAGGAAGGCCTAATAACAACCACTCATAAAAGAAGGAATCTCCAACACTAGAAGGAAATCGAACCAACCAAAAGGAGGCACAAAGCCAGAAAAAAAAAATAGCTACTAGCAAGGAGAGGTTCCTAAACTATAAGCCGCAATAGTGCAAAGCAACGACTAGCCACCCAGAACAGCATACAACAATGAAGCTCACAGCACACAAATCCAATCAGAACAAGGCACCGGCTACGGATCAACAAGCATCCAAATAGTAGCTTCAACAAGGGATGCGAGAACCACCAGCGTACGCCAGCAACCTGGGAAGAAACCGAAGCAGTCTCTAGCAGCAAACTAAGCCCAAGCAGTAGTAACGGTCAAGCAACACAAATCAGCCACCAGCAATGGATCAACCTCCAACAAAAAACGAAGCCACCAAGGACTCCGAAAGAAGGAGCGTGAATATGACCTTCCCATCCACAAGGCCAACAACCGAAAGCACCAACCAGTAGCCAAGAAGCCAACCGAAGGTACAACCTTGCAAGCGCTAGACACAAAGAAGCCACTAGAAACCCTCTACCCCAAACCTACCAGGAAGACGTAGGGGCGAAAATAAAATGGTCCATATACCAGCTGTGCTAGATTCTCCTATTCTTGAAGGTGTCTGCAACATCACTAAAGGTCAAGGCTTTATCCTTGATGACTTTGATAAGGTGGTTCTTGTCACGACCTCGACTCCATCCCCAGGGTCATGAGCAGCAAGGGTTATTTTTGCAACGTCCCAAGCGCGTCGCTGTCCCATTTCTTTTTATCTTTGCATTAAGCACATGTGGAAGCGTACATACAACACCCGGACAACAACAAACAGCTAGGAAAACAACCATTTACAAACACACAATTACATTAATTACGTTTACAAGCCCTTCTATCACGGGTCGTTATATTTACAACTACCACATCTTCAAAAGGTCGGGGTAAACCTTAGCTCTTCTAGCAAAATTGAAACTCCCAAAATAGACATAAGACTTCCACACCTACAAGATTGAAAGGATGAGGGGTGAGTTTTGGGGAAACTCAGTAAGTAAAACCCCTAATTCTCTACTAGGAGGACATATCATTATTAAATCTAGTAGATGCAACACTCGCAATGCAATGATGATGGCAAATCAATAGCAAACTTATTACTATCTTCGACTACTTGCACATGTCCATCACCGCATACTTCAATGCATGCTTACCTTTGGCACATCAATAAACACATTCACATATCATGCTTATGCATATACCAGCAATCATGCAAATTTAACTAGACCCTCCCAGCTCAATCGAGGCATCCAACTTCAAGCTAGGTATCCTAGCTCAACCTGGCATCCCGGGGCTAGCTTACTCGAGGCATCTGGGCTCAACCCAGGCATCTCGGCTCAATCAGGGCATCATATTCAATGAACAAGGCATTGCCGCCAACGCTATGTGGCGACGGGCACTTTTTCCTCTTTAAGTGCACACACAAGTGCATCACGCGAGTTAGTTTTCATCTCTTATCTCAGCCAACGTATGCAAGGCCCGAGGTGTGCTCATTCAAGTGAGTGTGCAATGATGCTCAACATCATATTATAAAATATGCCGGGAATGATTCTTGGTTCATGGCTTGGGTCGCATGCTTAGATCATCGCAACTTGACGTCGATTCTAAGCTGAGCGAACCTTGACCTCGTCCCAGGACATGAACACACTCATGCATGCAAACATGAGCAAACACACAAAAGAATATTACAACATACACACAGCTTACATGGGTGAGCACACCACTAAACCCGACGATGTAGGCTATTGTCCTAGCCAAGAGTTAGAAATTCTACTTACCTGGATGAACCTTGAACTAAAGCTCGAACTACACAAGATGGACGGTTTGCCTTGAAGGTCGAGAGAGAGAGAGAGAGAGAGAGAGAGAGTGAGGAGGGAGGAGGGGCGTTCTAGGAGAAGGAGGGTGGAGAAAATGGTTGCAAAGTGAGGAAAATAGGAAGTGCTCCTCCTATTTATAGCCCTTGAAGTTATCATTACCAAGCCAAGCGGTCCTCTCCCATGTTTCCAAGTGTCCCGCCTACTTTCCTTGGGTGACAAGCCTACTTTGCCTCATGATTATACCTAGAAGATGAGCTGGCCAAATTAAATGCCTTACTTGGCAATCTAGGCCCCTAGGTGTCATCAATGACAGCTTGCTTTTCACTCTCCCATTGGTCCACTAACACCCTGCATTCAATGGGCATTTAATGAAGCCAAATGATGATAATGCCAACTTGGGGATTCTAGAATATTCGGTCATAATGATGGCTCGTGTAGCACGTTCCAATTGGTCCACGTGTAAGCCACTTTTCTAGAATATCCAAGATATTTTAGACTAAAATCATGGCTTTTGAAAAGTCAAGGGACATCTCACCTTCTTCATGAAGGAATTCTAGAGGTTTCTTCTACTTTACTTTCCTTCTTTAAGAAGCCAAATTCCTTCCTCAAGAAGGTAATCTAGAAAAGTCTTATCATCTAAGTTGATTTCAAGGCCAAGAAAGATATCATTAGGTACACCTCAAAATGGCATTTTAGGATTTGAGTCCAAGCTTGGGCGTGACTCATACCTCTTGGGTGAGAAAAACAATTTTTAACAATTTTCAAAATCAATGTCCTTACCTTATCAAATGGAATAAAAAAAACTTTATGAAATTTTAATATGCTTAAGAGAAGACCTTAAAATACACTTTTCATGAAGGAAGTCAAGTCAAATTTGTGTTGTGGAAAGAGCAATAAATCATTGAACATAACCCAAATATTCGTCTGTCGAGAATATTCAACAATTGGAGAGAGAGACTCATTTTAAAATCCAAATCTTCACAAAACTCTTTAAAATTTTAATATGTTGTATATATGGATGTGATTTAAAAAATTTTGGAGGAAGCATGTCCAAATTCGAAAGGGAAGATTTTATAAGAATTTGAGAAGGCAACCTAGTCACCATTCCACTACACGGGATAGGTTCCAGATGGTGAATGATTGGGCATTCGTCCTTACTATTTCACCTCAGAAAATTATGAAATTTAAGTATGTTTTAGATTAAGATGTTTAGAACAACTTTCATTAAGGAAGTTTCTTTAAATTCGCACCTATATATATATATATAAAATTGAAAATTAGCAAAGGTCCAGAAATTTCAAAAATCAAAGGTGGCAACCTTAGTTGGGAAAAGGAGGCGTCCCACTTGGTCAAGAATCATTAATTGTTGGGCATCCTTATCTCCCAAGTTTTCAATTAGGTCCTAGATTAGCTTGGACACTTCATCTCGGCATTAAATAACTATAAGCCAAATGTATTTAATGTGCTATTATCTTATACAAAAGGTTCGACTTGCTTGCTCTTTCTTCCAATAGGTGTGTAGTCCATTTATTGGCCTCCAGGATCTCTAACTTAGTTTAGGGTTATAACTAGGCTAGGCTATAGGGACACATAAGCATCTACATTCATCATCCTCATTTAATGCTTCACACTTGTTTACACTTATTTTCTAGGAAGATCCGACTAACCTAAGGCCTATCTAGCTTGGCCTCCTAGTTGGGACCAAAATCATGGTAGAAATCGAGGATGTTACAATTCTCCCCCTACAAAAATTTTGTCCTCGAAATTTAAATGCGTACTTGATCATCCAAAATGATGTGGGTACCAATGCTTCATGCTTTCCTCACTTTTCTATATTGTATCTCTCGTTCTAGGGATAAGTACACTAATGGTGCCATAAGTTGTGTATGGCGCTCACTTTGGTGCCAAAAGTTTCCGTCGGATCACTTAAGTGCCAAAAAATTTGAAAAACGCTCACTTTGGTGCCAACTCCAACGAAATTGGCCGGAAATCCGACGTGGCCTTTTTTTATTAATTTTTGACGCCGACGTGGCTCGTCGGAGAGTTGAGTCAGCATCCAAACACCAAAACGACGCCGTTTGGTGTCTTCCCCAATTCAAAACCCTAATCTCCGGCCGCCGCCGTCCTCGACGGTCCTTGCGCTCGGCGGCCACGGCTTCGACCCCGACCTTGACCCCAACCCCGACGATGGCCACTCAACGGCAGCGGCTCCGACCTCGACCCCGACCCCGACCCCGACGATGGCCACTTGGCGGCCGTAGCTCCGACCCCGACCTCGACCCCGACCGCGACGATGGCCACTCGACGGCCGCGGCTCAAACCCCAACCCCGACCCCGACCTCGATGATGGCCACTCGGCGGCCGCAGCTTTGACCCCGACTCTGACCCCAACCTCGACGACGGCCACGGCTTCGACCCCGTTGAAACCCTAGTTTCTTCCCCATGTGAGCTAAACGGCGTCGTTTCCATGAAGCCATCCACGTAGGACGGAAAAACGACGTCGTTTTCTTAAGGAGGACCGAAAACGACATCATTTAAAGGCTTATCGATTTTTTATTTTAAAATCATTTTGGCCGGAATCTTTCGCCGAAGGCCGGAATCTTTCGCCGGTGGCACCAAAGTGAGCATTTTTCCTCCGATTTGGCACTTAAGTGATCCGACGGAAACTTTTGGCACCAAAGTGAGCGCCGTACACAACTTATGGCACCATTAGTGTACTTATCCCCTCGTTCTATGGTGTCACCATAAGACCTTAACTAACGGAATGGCCCTATTTCACAAGACTTGGTTTTTTCCTATCCACAATCCGCATCGGCTCCTCAACATACGACACTCTGTCATTTACTTCGATCTTCTCGAAGTTCAACATATGTGTCAGATCGACTCATATTTTCTCAACATTGATACATGGAATACATCATGTATTCAAGCAAGTCTTGGTGATAAAGCCAATCAGTAAGCTAAATTCCCTATTCTTTCAAGAATTTCAATGGTCCTAAGTACCGTTGACTTAACTTACCTTTCTCACCAAAATGAGACATACCTTTCAATGGAGATACCTTGATAAACACATGGTCTCCTACCTAGAATTTTAGGGGCTTTCGTCTGCTATTTGCATAACTCTTTTGCCTACTTTGGGGGGGCTCTAAGTCTCTTTCTAATTACCTATACTACTTCAGTAGTAAGTTGCACCAACTTAGGACCAGTAAGCTTCTTTTCCCTGACCTCATTCCAACAAGTTGGAGTTTTGCAAGCTCAACCATATAGTATCTTAAATGGAGCCATGCCAATGCTCTACTGGAAACTACTATCATAGGTGAACTTATGAGATGTGGGTGCTCACCCCCCACTTCTCTTGAAATTGATAACACGATCTCGTAACATGTCTTCCGGCGTTTGGATGGTTCTTTCGATTTAACCATTCGTCAATTTTAGCGCCTTGATTTTCAATAGTATTTCTAGCTCGATCATGCTTTCGCTGTGCACTCTGATAAAATAAGACCTTCCTCAAAGATAGTCTATTCTTATAGTAATGTCGATGTCATATACGGTTTACACAACCTGATCCATTGCTTCCTCTTATTTATTTATAATAGTCTAACACTCCTTGCATTCTCCAGAGACTAATACTTCATTATGTAACAACGGTCTTGGAGTTTTCCATTTCCCCCTGAGTGACCGCACAAACCTTTCCCTACACTAGCAGACGTTGGAAGTTGTTGTATTACGGTGCTTCATTTTTGCAGCATTGTTTGCGGCTACTGATGCGGCATCATTTGCCGTCGCTGTGGGCAATCTCTGATAATGTGGCATTGCTGACCACAACCAAAACAAGCTCCTATTTGAGTCAAGCATGGAGCATTACCATGTTGTTATCCGCAATTGCGGCATACATCCTTTGGAGTGAAGGTTGGCCTCAGGGTCTTACTCTTCTTGTTGGAAGTGAATGAACGTTTTTCTTCCTATCTCAATCTCTTGTCACAATGCTAATTAACTTGAGAAGTTGGATGATAAGGCCCTCCTTGATAAGTTGTTATGGCAGCTTGCTCTAAGAAATCTCTTTCTCTTAACTTGGCTCGCTCATATAACTCGCTATAGTTCTTGAGGTTCAGTGGCACTAATAAACTCTGGATTTCAGGTTTCAGGCCATCTCAAAATCTCTTCGCTCTATCCACTGGATCCTCAACCAACTTGGGGGCGTATCTTGACAATTCGGCAAATTTTGCCTCATACTGATCAATAGTCATGTTGTTTTGTTGGAGTCGTAGAAGCTCTGCCATCTTCTTGTCACGGCACATTCAGAAAAATATTTTCCATTGAATGCCTCAATAATTGCGTTCCAAGTTATAGCAGTATTAGTAGGGAACACCATTCCCTACGTTGCCATCCACCAGTGACTAGAGTTACCTTCTAGCTAGTACACCACCAAGGTCACCTTATCTTTATCAGAACACCTTAATAGTGCGAATATCTTTTCTAACTTATTGACTCGTGATTCGGCTTCTTCGAGATCTCTTATCCTAGCAAACCTCGGGGGTCGCAGCTTTAGGAACTGCTCCATTAGTCCCTACATAGGATGTTCGCTATTTCCGCTTCTGTTTCTAGCCATAGAAGTGTTCCCAAAAGCAGAATCTGCTCGGTGTTGTGCTTGCTGCCCCATTGTGCTTCTAATGGTCTCAAGAGCTTGCAGAATTCCATCTAGTCAAGGGTCCTCTTTTGACTTCCCTTTAGAACTCGCTTGGCCTTGATTTGACTTTCCTCTTGTGGCAACTTGGCCCTGAGTACTCAGGTTGCAACTACAGGAATTCTAGAAAGGCTTTCTACAACACAAAAAGGGTCAGAATTCAAAATCTCCTACCAAAAACCAAGCAAGTAACAATCACATGCATAGGGTGTTTTCCTAGCTGATTATCCTATATCCTAGTGCACCTTATCACTCCAGATGATAACCCTGCTCTGATACCAAAACTGTCATGACCCTGACTCCATCCCTAGGGTCACGAGTAGCAAGAGTTATTTTCACGATGTCCCAGGCATGTCGCCATCCCATTTCTTGTTATCTTTTCATTAAGCACATGCAAAAGCATACATACAACACTCAGACGACAACAAGTAGCTAGGAAAACAACCATTTACAAACACACAATTACATCAATTACATTTACAAGCCCTTCTATCATGGGCCATTATGTTTACAACTACCACATCTTCAAAAGTTTAGGGTAAACCTTAGCTCCTCTAGCGCAATTGCTACTCCCAACATTGACATGAGACTTCTACGCCTACAAGATTGAAATGATGAGGGGTGAGTTTTGGGGAAACTCAGTAAGTAAAACTCCTAATTCTCTACTAGGAGGACATCTCATCATCAAAATCTAGTAGATGCAACACTCGCAATGCAATGGCGATGGCAAATCAATAGCAAACTTATTACTATCTTCGACTACATGCACATGTCCATCATCTCATATTTCAATGCATGCTTACCTTTGGCACATCAATGAACACATTAACATATCATGCTTATGCATATACTGGCACTCATACAGATTCATTTACCGTCGTCCTGGCTCAACTAGGCCCTCCCGGCTCAACCGAGGCATCCAGCTTCAAGCTAAGCATCCTGGCTCAACCAAGGCATCTTGGCGCTAACTCACCAAGGCATCTTGGCGCTAGCTCACCAAGGCATCTTGGCTCAACCAGGGCATCTCGAGGCTAGCTTACCCGAGGCATCCGGGCCTAACCCAGGCATCTCATTCAATGAACGAGGCATCGCCGCCAACGCTATGTGGCGAAGAGTAACTGAAGCACATGAAAAAAGTAGAAAATCAAAATGATTACAATTCTTGAGGGAAGCTTAAATTGTAAGTTTCTTATAATGGAATCTTGACGAATGCTACTTCATTGTATACCCGAACTATTTTTCAAAGGTTTAATAAAGAATTTTTGCAAACTCTCTATGAACATATTTCAAGCAATGCATTCAATGGATTGGTTTATTTATATACTCTCAAGTGCATGGTGATTTAATGTGAACATGTTGTTAGATTTAACCTTGCAAACTATTTAGTTTCTTGTGAATAAAAATTATTTGAATCAAAAGGTGGTTGTGTCGCCATGCATTGTGAGTGCTCAATGGGAACATTTCAGTGGTTATGAGTATTCCATCTTCCTATATTTTAAAAAGATGAATTAAGGGTGCCAAAGAAGGGATTGTAAATGATTAATTTCATCAAATGTCACAAGATCCATCTAAAGTTAATCAATTTTCTACGTTAATGCAATAATCTTTTGAACTCATGAGTTTGGGAGCCGAAAATGTAAATACTATGAGAATAGTGAGAAAGAATATGGAAAAAGCGAAAGCTGAAATTTCATCATACAAATCAAGTATGATTGTAACTGATAATGCTAGTGATGATGATGATAATAAGGTTTCTTTGTGCGATATTTCGGTATTGGACTCCCTTTGAAGGAAAGCAAAAGGAACTAATTATGAAAGGCTTAAAAGCTCAAGTGAGGAAATGAAGATAAAATCTAAAAAAGGAATACCCCCAACGCAAATAGAAATTCAGGTGAGTGATATATTATTCCAGTTAATATGATTAGTTAAACTTTTTATGTATGTTACGTAACGCCAACTGACATATTTGTTAGTTTCTAATGTGGAGTTGGTTGTCCAAGAAACATAGAATGAAACTCATCTTCCAAATTATTTGATTAAAATCAATTTATAAGTGCATTTTATTCGAGCGACATTGTTGGTCCTACAACAAATCTAAAATTTTTATAATGAGGTATGTCGCTCTTAGTTTTTACTAATTTGGTTTTATATATATATATATATAATACAGACATCAATACTCCCTGGAGTGCGGATTACCGCCCTAGTGGATGACTTGATGCTTTAAGTTTTTGCATCTAAGTTTCTGCATCTCAATACATGTAATTTCAGCTTTTTAGCTTTTTATAATACAAGTTCATACCACCTTCATGGTTGGTTTTTGTTTATGCATACTCTTACTTTATATTTTATATATTGCCTTTGGTCTTTATAGAGTGAACAGTGTATGAACAGTGTGTCTACTACGCTCCGGTGTGTAGCCTTTTGCGCCGTTTGTAATAGTAACTGCATGTGATGTCTTTTAATCTCTGTCCAGATTGATCCCGTAGATCGTCTTCATTAGTGTTTCCACTATGATATGACTGGGAAGATCCGTCTTGACTGTTTGTTTTGAGATTTGGAAGATCCACATTGTGATTCTTCCGCTTCGAGAGCATTGTCCCGAGAATGTTGCGGTATTCATCTCTGTTTTGGACTGCTGCAAGTGCTGCACTTGCCATGGATTTTTTCCTGTAAAAACGATGTATTTGATGGGGATGCGATTATTTGGGTTTTCTGGCTATTTAGCCATGTTTTAACCGCAGCTTCGGATCCTTGATCAAGAAATCTGAATCCATCCCACCATTTGGTTTTGTATTTTCGGACGAGTGTTGGTATACCCGGTTTTTGGATGTATTGTATTCAAATTCCCATCTTTGTTACCACGAGATTCTGAATATTATAAAGAAATGCATAAGGCATGGGAACCTTATATCATGAGGTGTTGGTATGAATTGTTCACTGAAAATCTTGTATCCTTGTTTGACCGTGGGGTGTAATATTATGTCCAAAGGACCAAAGAGATCCCACGGGGAGTCAAACCGGTTTGGTAAGCTTTGTCTTGGGAAGTTGTCTTTGAAGAATAATAACCAGGAGTGTTGGAAATTTGTATTCTGTCGGAAAAAGACATTCCACCAAGCTTGTTGGTAGTCCCAAGTATGTATATGAAGAGGAGTATGGTAGACTTTGGGTAAGTCTGGTTTGGAATTTTCTGGGTGTATGGGGTGAGGCTCCCCGGTGTGAGGGGTGTATGACTTACCGATGGATATAGTGGAATAAAGGATATTTTCTGTATTGGTTTTATCAGCAAAGTGAGTGAACCTTGCCGATTCTGTTTCCACTAAAATTTGCTCATAATAAGCAAGGGTTTTGTTTGTATTGTGTGGTTTGAAAAGCCAATTTTTGGAAATATGTTTTCTGCAAATTTGATTGGATCTTTATCGAAGAATCCATCTTCCACGATCAATATATTTTGAAAAGATGTTTTGGGAAAGAATTTTGATCTTTGAGAAAGAGGGGTTGCCGGGGCTTAATAACCACCTCATTCGAAATTCTTTTGTATTCCGCTTGTTTTTGTGTAGCAAGCGGGGAAGGATTGTTACTTACCTCTATGGCACTTTGGATGGCTCTTTCTTTACGTTTTGTAAAGACTGGGCAAGTAACAATATTGTTTCTTTTGGAAGTATGTTGGCTAAGCGATTGAGGGCTAGCATGGGTTCGGATGTTATGGGTTACGTTGTCAAAGGTGATTCTTTGTATGAATGTTTGGTTGTTTTCGCCATTTGGAGCCATGTTTTGACAGATGTTAAGCCTTTCGGCTTTGGTGGTGTATTGGAGGGTTCGGCGGTGGCTTTGCCTTTGCCTTTGTCTTTGTCTTTTTTGGGTCTTGGCATATTGGTATCCCCTGTAAAAATTCTCTTGTGAGAAAATCAGGCAATGAATTTGAAGAACCATTTATAAATTCTATGTCAAAATCGAATCGAAAGTATGGCTTGCCATCGGCAAAAATTTGTTTTGATGCAACATTTAAAACGTCTTTTTGTAAAATGTCTTTGGCTGATTTGCAATCAATTCTCAAGAGAAATTTTTGATTTAATAAATCTCCTTGGAATTTTGATATAGATAAAACTATAGCAAGTATTTCTTTTTTGATTGTCGAATAATTTTGTTGAGTGGAATTCCAATGTTTTGATATAAATTGAATAACTTGTTCTTTGTTGTTATTGACTTGTTTGAGAATACCACCATAACCTAATTCGACGCATCTGTTTCTACTATTTTGAAAGTGGAGGGGTCAGCAAGATGTAAGCATGGTATATCTTTGACATGAATTTTTATTTGTTTGACAATGTCAGTATGGACAGAGGTCCATGGTGGAGGATCCTTTCGTAGCCTTTGATGTAAAGGTTTGCAAATGATATTTATATTAGGAAAGAAATCTAAAATATAATTGAGGCTACCCAAAAACCTTTGTAATTGAGTTTTGTCTTTAATCTCATCGGGAATTTATCGGTAAAAGAGATTGATCTTTCTATGGGAGTGATGGTGCTTAAATGGATGTAATGACCTAAAAATCTAATCTTGGTTTTGAAGAGTGCAATTTTAGTAGGAGAGACTACAAGACCGTTTTGTATGATTATTTTTATGAAAGTGGATAAATGTTTGAAATGCTGTTCTATATTGGAAGAGAAAACTAGAACATCATCTATATAAACTATGATGTATTTCGAATAAGGATTGAAAATCTCATTCATAATTCTTTGGAATTCTGAAGGGGCATTTTTGAGTCCGAATGGCATAACATTCCATTCATATTGGCCAAAAGGTACTTGTAAAGGCTGTCTTGTATTTATCCTTTTCACTAACTTGTATTTGCCGAATCCGATTTCATGTCAAATTTAGAAAATATTTTTGATCTACAAAGTCTATTCAGCAAATCTTTTTGTTGGGTATAGGGTATCTTATCCATCTAAGGGCTGTATTAAGAGGTTTGTAATTAATGACTAACACTGGGAACTCCTCTTTCTAGTTCAGCATTTTTATTAACATAAAAAGCATAACAACTCCAAGGTGATTGGCTTTTTCTTATGACTTTTTATTTAAGAGATCTTGTATTTCTGTTTGACAAAATTTTAAAACTTCTTGGTTCATTTGTGTAGGTCGGGCTTTGGTAGGAATTTTGTTTTCGGAAAAATCATGTTCATAAGGTAAATCGACGATATGCTTTTTCCTTTCCCAAAAGGCATTGGGTAGAGTAGAGCATATAGTTTTTTCTATGTGTTTTTGTAGAGAAGCTATTTTTTCTATGATGTTTGGTTTTATGAGATTTTCTTCTATTCTTTTGAACTCTAAGTCTTCTTTTAAAAATTCAAGCTGGTTTTCTTTGTCTTTTATGAGGCGGTTTATTTCTGAAATGGAATGTTCTTGTAAAATATTAAGACTTCTTTTCTGCGGTTTTGTTATGAAATTGAAGGTGATTTTTTTGTTTAAAGCATGAGTTTCTATACCTTCATTAGTAACAGCAAAGGGTTGAATCAATTGTATGAAAGGTGTTCCAAGGATAACTTTGTTGTCTCATGTTTTTAACTAAAAGAAAAGATGTTTTGTAAGACATTTGGTCTTTTATTATTTGGGCTTCCGGTAACTTGTATTGTATATTCAGCTTGTCTCCTGAGGCAGATTTTAAAGACTCGGATGTTTTGTCAAAGTATCTTGTTGGAACAAGGCCTTCCTTGATACAATTGAGGTCAGCCCCCGTATCAAAGAGTGCCATTGTTTCAATAATATACTCATTATTGATTTTTATCTTAATATTTATTATCCATTTCCTAGATGTGATTTCTGTTAATAGCATAAGAAAAGCTGGATCGAGGTATCGAAGTACTAGTGATTTCATTTTGATCTTCAAGTTTTGTTGTTCTTTTTATGACAAGGGACTTTATATCAGAAATTTCTTGTTTCATTTCGATTGAGTTTCTTTTAAAGCTTGTATTTCTAACTTTTGTTGTTTTATTTCATTTTGGAGGTCATTAATATTTATAGGTCTCGGATTTTGTGGTTTTTTATTTCTATTTAGAATGTCTTTAAGGTTGTACGAAGTATTAGGCTTGGAAGTAATGTTCATAGAAGAGTGAAGTCTATCTAAGTATTCTTTTTTCGCTTCAGGGTCAAGTATTTTGTCGGCGGTCTTTGAGAAGGAATTCTTCTTCTTTTGTTAAGACGTTTACTTCAAGAGTAGGTTTTTTACGGAGAAGCGTCTTCATATTCGGAATCGAAGAGGAATCTATCTCATTAATCCGAAAACCTTCTTCCTCAAGAAATTCATCAGAAGAAGTATCATCATTTTCTATGAAGATGTTATTTAATTGATTAAGAGTATTGTCATCTAAAGAAAGTTCATTCAATTTTTTATTAATCCTACAATATTTTGAAATATGACCTTTTCTACCACAAGAATAGCATTTGATGTCTTTAAAAATTTTTCTATCGGAATGAGGTCTATTTTGAGTATTCGATGTCTTTGTTTATTCCTACGAAAAGGAGGTTTGTTGTGATGTTTCTTTGTTTCTTTTTCAGGAGGACAAGTTCCCTTACATTTTGATTTTGTTTTTCATTATAGGAGGGGTCGTATTGAGCACAAAAATCTCCTAGACTCCTATTGGTGAGGGATTGTTCTTCCTTGAGTTGTCTTTGTAATTTGATTGTATTACACATTCGTGTTCCTTGTCTGTAAACATAGGAGACTATTTCTCCATAAGAAAGGAGATCATAAGGAATTTGACATTTGTATTCTTCTCTAATTTTATCTCTAACTTGGTCACCTATAATCTGAGGTAAACCGGCTAAGAATTTTTCTTTCCAAAAGGTTGATTGCGAGTCGGATCTAATAAGAACCCTTTGAAAGAAAAGCTCTTTGTATTCTCTAAATCGTCCTAAAGATTTGCAACGCATATTGGAAAGGAGATCTTGGTTTCTATCCCTAATATGTGAAGGATCTCCTACAAAGTGCTGTGAAATGGAATAGATAAGGGTATTGACCGCATCTTGGATGAGATGACCTTGATCATCATCCATGCGTTGTCCAAAATCATCTACCTTATAAGCGGTTAAAATTTGTGTCTTTTGTTCATCGTGAGGTAGTTATCCCACCAACCTTTTAGCTGTCCAGTGAATCCAGCTACTAAAAGATTAGCAACAGCATGGTCGAAACATCTTGCTGTGTTTTGTAGGCATTAGCAAGCATCACCATGTTGTTAAGGATGTTCATGACATTGGTTTCGCAACACCATCAATGTTCCATTCATAGATGGCGTCGGGAGAATATTTATTCTGTATTTTTGCGATGATTCTTCTTGGGCAATGTCGGTGGGGTAGCTCTACTATAATAAAGCTTCGAGGTTGTCTCCAATTGAGTCTCGTTAATCTCATTAAGCGACTCATTATCGAAGGGTTTGGTTAGGGTATTAATGGTGGGTTGGTGGAGTGTCTCTAATGATAAGATTCTGGAATTTAGGAGTGTCTAGTATAGGATCGGGTTCCAACTTTGATTTTCCTAAGAGTTTTTCTTTTGTTCTATGGCTTTGGCAAACTCGGGCTAAGATTTTTTGGAAATTCAAAGGCTTTAAAAATGGGTTTTTTGAGAGTGTCAACTTGTGGTGTAACAAGTTGAGTAGGATTCGGAAGGTGGATTCCATCCTATTCAACTGTTTTCCTATGGTTACTAAATGTTGATTAGTAAAATTGTTTTGTTCAATAACTTTGTGGATGTAGAGAGAGTCTCCTTTATCCGGAAGTCTAAAAGGAGTGGCTGTAACCTCGCTATCTCCATGCTGTATTTTTATTCTCCTAAGGGGTGGATGATTGGATTCTATGGTTTCACCATTATCAAGTTTCCACTTATAATGATGATCTAAAACAAATATTTCTTTAGGTTCGAGGAATTGTTCTTCTAACCAATCAAAGAAAAATATATGGACTTCATATTCATATATGTAGTCGTAATATTTTTGTTTGATGTCTTTTGCTTTATCAGCAAAGGTTTTGAAGAACCATTCTCTCGATTTGTTTGTTGTTTCAGAATTAAATTCTTTATTAAGAAAAGTTTTGTTTGGCTCAAAATGTTTTTCTAAAACATTAAGCTCGGCATCTATCATTTGCGAATAAGTAGGAGAATGATGAGGAGAGTCTGTATTATCTACGGCTGGTTCGACTGGTTCAGGCTGATTTTGTTGATAAATAGGCCTGGAAATTCCTGATCTATTATCTAAACCACTAATTTCTGGTTCAAGAGGTGTCTCATGATTACTTCTCCGGTGGAAGGAGGTAAAGGTGTTGTACTTCTTGTGGGAGTGTCTCTATGTATACTAGGAGGAGGAGTGTTTCTATGTGTACTAGGGGGAATGGTGATTATAGGAGGAAGATTAGGATTAAGATCTATGGACCTTGTATAGGAATTATGAAAAGAAGGACTAGATCTTGAATCGAAAGATCTTCTAGGAAATCTAATAGTCACTCTTCCTTCTGGGTGTTGAATGACATTAGTAGGGTCTGTATTTTGAACAACTTGTTGGGGAATTTGGTTTTCTAATTCCCATTGTTCTGGTAAAGTTACTTGATTCCAATTAATAGACCTAGGAATTGTTGTATTAGCTCTGGAAATGTCAGTTTGGAGAAGAAGTGTTTCTCCTCGTGGACTATGTTTGAAAGCATTTTCTCCAAAAGCGAGAGGACATGGCTTTATAATGGATTCTATAGACAAGGGCTAAGGGAATAGATCCATCTGCTACTTTATAATTATGGGTTTTGATTTGGAGTTAGAGCTCTAAGAATGTTCTTGTCTTTAAGGGGCGAGAAATTGGGATTCAAAATGTATAGGTCCTTTAAGACTTGGTGCCAAGAATAGATTCATCATAATTTAAAAGACGTGAATCACGTAAGACTAAGAGAATGGAAGTATTAAGGCCTTCTTAAGTATGAGTTTACATAGAAGATCTACATCTTCCTCTAGTTCTCTATCACAAATGGACTTGTGATCCGGTCCTATACATAGAGAAGAAGTAAGGATAGAAGATTTCAACAAAATAGAAAATTGGGAAATTCTTAAGGAAATATACATAGCAATCTAAATTGAAGTTTTTCAAAAAGATCGTGACTATGTCATAAGACTGAAGAGAATGTTCCTCTTTCTAATTCTTATGAAAAAATACATCTTTTGAACAAAGAGTCCATTCTAAAGCACAAACAAAAATACAACTACATTCATCGGAGTACTATATGAGAGAACAAGAAAGTATAAAGGATTAACAGATCTATATGAAAGCAGAGAAGGATGTATAACAATAAGAAACAACAAGAAAGTAAATAACTTAAATAAAATCGCGAGAATTAAAAATAATATAAAGACCAAAGGCAATATATAAAATATAAAGTAAGAGTATGCATAAACAAAAACCAACCATGAAGGTGGTATGAACTTGTATTATAAAAAGCTGAAAAGCTGAAATTACATGTATTGAGATGCAGAAACTTAGATGCAAAAACTTAAAGCATCAAGTCATCCACTAGGGCGGTAATCCGCACTCCGGGGAGTATTGATGTGTATTACAAGAAATGGTTAACCAACTATCATGTAAGTTGGTTACCCGTATAAAACGATGTATATGAAAACTAACTTACTTTGAAACCGGGGATACAAGGTAAGAGAGCTTGGAGATGGAAGAGATGAGGATGGAGATGGAAGGGATGAAGGATTACAAGTGAGAGAGAGAGAGAAGGAGAAGAGAAATTCAGAAAATTTCGGGTCCCCTTCTTCTATGTCGAGTGGGTGTATTTATAGCGAGTGCTACGGTGAAAATGCTACGGTCTTTGAACGGTGTAAAGTGAACGATGCTGAGTAATGTAGTGAACATGTGTATGAGTGACAGTGTGCCGGTGTGTCTACTACGCTCCGGTGTGTAGCCTTTTGCGCCGTTTGTAATAGTAACTGCATGTGATGTCTTTTAATCTCTGTCCCAGATTGATCCCGTAGCGATCGTCTTCATTAGTGTTTCCACTATGATATGGTAGGAAGATCCGTCTTATTTGTTTTGAGATTTGGAAGATCCACATTGTGATTCTTCCGCTTACGAGAGCATTGTCCGAGAATGTTGCGGTATTCATCTCTGTTTTGGACTGCTGCAAGTGCTGCACTTGCCATGGATTTTCTGTAAAAACGATGTATTTGATGGGGATGCGATTATTTGGGTTTTCGGCTATTTAGCCATGTTTTAACCGGGACTTCGGATCCTTGATCAAGAAATCTGAATCCATCCCACCATTTGGTTTTGTATTTTCGGACAAGTGTTGGTATACCCGGTTTTTGGATGTATTGTATTCAAATTCCCATCTTTGTTACCCACGAGATTCTGAATATTATAAAGAAATGCATAAGGCATGGGAACCTTATATCATGAGGTGTTGGTATGAATTGTTCACTGAAAATCTTGTATCCTTGTTTGACCGTGGGGTGTAATATTATGTCCAAAGGACCAAAGAGATCCCACCGGGAGTCAAACCGGTTTGGTAAGCTTTGTCTTGGGAAGTTGTCTTTGAAGAATAATAACCAGGAGTGTTGGAAATTTGTATTGTCGGAAAAAGACATTCCACCAAGCTTGTTGGTAGTCCCAGTATGTATATGAAGAGGAGTATGGTAGACTTTGGGTAAGTACGGTTTGGAATTTTCTGGGTGTATGGGGTGAGGCTCCCCGGTGTGAGGGGTGTATGACTTTCTTGATGGATATAGTGGAATAAAGGATATTTTTCGTATTGGTTTTATCGGCAAAGTGAGTGAACCTTGCCGATTCTGTTTCCACTAAAATTTGCTCATAATAAGCAAGGGTTTTGTTTGTATTGTGTGGTTTGAAAAGCCAATTTTTGGAAATATGTTTTCTGCAAATTTGATTGGATCTTTATCGAAGAATCCATCTTCCACAGTCAATATATTTTGAAAAGATGTTTTGGGAAAGAATTTTGATCTTTGAGAAAGAGGGGTTGCTTGGGGCTTAATAACCACCTCATTCGAAATTCTTTTGTATTCCGCTTGTTTTTGTGTAGCAAGCGGGGAAGGATTGTTACTTACCTCTATGGCCTTTGGATGGCTCTTTCTTTACGTTTTGTAAAGACTGGGCAAGTAACAATATTGTTTCTTTTGGAAGTATGTTGGCTAAGCGATTGAGGGCTAGCATGGGTTCGGATGTTATGGGTTACGTTGTCAAAGGTGATTCTTTGTATGAATGTTTGGTTGTTTTCGCCATTTGGAGCCATGTTTTGACAGATGTTAAGCCTTTCGGCTTTGGTGGTGTATTGGAGGGTTCGGCGGTGGCTTTGCCTTTGCCTTTGTCTTTGTCTTTTTTGGGTCTTGGCATATTGGTATCCCCTGTAAAAATTCTCTTGTGAGAAAATCGGGCAATGAATTTGAAGAACCATTTATAAATTCTATGTCAAAATCGAATCGAAAGTATGGCTTGCCATCGGCAAAAATTTGTTTTGATGCAACATTTAAAACGTCTTTTTGTAAAATGTCTTTGGCTGATTTGCAATCAATTCTCAAGAGAAATTTTGATTTAATAAATCTCCTTGGAATTTTGATATAGATAAAACTATAGCAAGTATTTCTTTTTTGATTGTCGAATAATTTTGTTGAGTGGAATTCCAATGTTTTGATATAAATTGAATAACTTGTTCTTTGTTGTTATTGACTTGTTTGAGAATACCACCATAACCTAATTCGACGCGTCTGTTTCTACTATTTTGAAAGTGGAGGGTCGGCAAGATGTAAGCATGGTATATCTTTGACATGAATTTTTATTTGTTTGACAATGTCGGTATGGACGAGAGGTCCATGGTGGAGGATCCTTTCGTAGCCTTTGATGTAAAGGTTTGCAAAGGATATTTATATTAGGAAAGAAATCTAAAATATAATTGAGGCTACCCAAAAACCTTTGTAATTGAGTTTTGTCTTTAATCTCATCGGGAATTTATCGTAAAAGAGATTGATCTTTCTATGGGAGTGATGGTGCTTAAATGGATGTAATGACCTAAAAATCTAATCTTGGTTTTGAAGAGTGCAATTTTAGTAGGAGAGACTACAAGACCGTTTTGTATGATTATTTTTATGAAAGTGGATAAATGTTTGAAATCTTTGTTCTATATTGGAAAGAAAACTAGAACATCATCTATATAAACTATGATGTATTCTGAATAAGGATTGAAAATCTCATTCATAATTCTTTGGAATTACGAAGGGGCATTTTGAGCCGAATGGCATAACATTCCATTCATATTGGCCAAAAGGTACTTGTAAAAGGCTGTCTTGTATTTATCCTTTTCACTAACTTGTATTTGCCAGAATCTGATTTCATGTCAAATTTAGAAAATATTTTTGATCTACAAAGTCTATTCAGCAAATCTTTTTGTTGGGTATAGGGTATCTTATCCATCTAAGGGCTGTATTAAGAGGTTTGTAATTAATGACTAACACAGGAACTCCTCTTTCTAGTTCAGCATTTTTATTAACATAAAAAGCATAACAACTCCAAGGTGATTGGCTTTTTCTTATGAGTTTTTATTTAAGAGATCTTGTATTTTGTTTGACAAAATTTTAAAACTTCTTGGTTCATTTGTGTAGGTCGGGCTTTGGTAGGAATTTTGTTTTCAGAAAAATCATGTTCATAAGGTAAATCGACGATATGCTTTTTCCTTTCCCAAAAGGCATTGGGTAGAGTAGAGCATATAGTTTTTCTATGTGTTTTTGTAGAGAAGCTATTTTTTCTATGATGTTTGGTTTTATGAGATTTTCTTCTATTCTTTTGAACTCTAAGTCTTCTTTTAAAAATTCAAGCTGGTTTTCTTTGTCTTTTATGAGGCGGTTTATTTCTGAAATGGAATGTTCTTGTAAAATATTAAGACTTCTTTTCTGCGGTTTTGTTATGAAATTGAAGGTGATTTTTTTGTTTAAAGCATGAGTTTCTATACCTTCATTAGTAACAGCAAAGGGTTGAATCAATTGTATGAAAGGTGTTCCAAGGATAACTTTGTTGTCTCATGTTTTTAACTAAAAGAAAAGATGTTTTGTAAGACATTTGGTCTTTTATTATTAGGGCTTCCGGTAACTTGTATTGTATATTCAGCTTGTCTCTGAGGCAGATTTTAAAGACTCAGATGTTTTGTCAAAGTATCTTGTTGGAACAAGGCCTTCCTTGATACAATTGAGGTCAGCCCTGTATCAAAGAGTGCCATTGTTTCAATAATATACTCATTATTGATTTTTATCTTAATATTTATTATCCATTTCCTAGATGTGATTTCTGTTAATAGCATAAGAAAAGCTGGATCGGAGGTATACGAAGTACTAGTGATTTCATTTTGATCTTCAAGTTTTGTTGTTCTTTTTATGACAAGGGACTTTATATCAGAAATTTCTTGTTTCATTTCGATTGAGTTTCTTTTAAAGCTTGTATTTCTAACTTTTGTTGTTTTATTTCATTTTGGAGGTCATTAATATTTATAGGTCTGGATTGTGGTTTTTATTTCTATTTAGAATGTCTTTAAGGTTGTATGAAGTATTAGGCTTGGAAGTAATGTTCATAGAAGAGTGAAGTCTATCTAAGTATTCTTTTTTGGCTTCGGGGTCAAGTATTTTGTCGGCGGTCTTTGAGAAGGAATTCTTCTTCTTTTGTTAAGACGTTTACTTCAAGAGTAGGTTTTACTGGAGAAGCGTCTTCATATTCGGAATCGAAGAGGAATCTATCTCATTAATTGAAGACCTTCTTCCTCAAGAAATTCATCGAAGAAGTATCATCATTTTCTATGAAGATGTTATTTAATTGATTAAGAGTATTGTCATCTAAAGAAAGTTCATTCAATTTTTTATTAATCCTACAATATTTTGAAATATGACCTTTTCTACCACAAGAATAGCATTTGATGTCTTTAAAATTTTTCTATCGGAATGAGGTCTATTTTGAGTATTCGATGTCTTTGTTTATTCCTACGAAAAGGAGGTTTGTTGTGATGTTTCTTTGTTTCTTTTCGGGAGGACAAGTTCCCTTACATTTTGATTTTTTTTTTTCATTATAGGAGGGGTCGTATTGAGCACAAAAATCTCCTAGACTCCTATTGGTGAGGGATTGTTCTTCCTTGAGTTGTCTTTGTAATTTGATTGTATTACACATTTGTGTTCCTTGTCTGTAAACATAGGAGACTATTTCTCCATAAGAAAGGAGATCATAAGGAATTTGACGTTGTATTCTTCTCTAATTTTATCTCTAACTTGGTCACCTATAATCTGAGGTAAACCGGCTAAGAATTTTCTTTCCAAAAGGTTGATTGCAGTCGGATCTAATAAGAACCCTTTGAAAGAAAAGCTCTTTGTATTCTCTAAATCGTCCTAAAGATTTGCAACGCATATTGGAAAGGAGATCTTGGTTTCTATCCCTAATATGTGAAGGATCTCCTACAAAGTGTTGTGAAATGGAATAGATAAGGGTATTGACCGCATCTTGGATGAGATGACCTTGATCATCATCCATGCGTTGTCCAAAATCATCTACCTTATAGCGGTTAAAATTTGTGTCTTTTGTTCATCGTGAGGTAGTTATCCCACCAACCTTTTAGCTGTCCGGTGAATCCGGCTACTAAAAGATTAGCAACAGCATGGTCGAAACATCTTGCTGTGTTTTGTAGGCATTAGCAAGCATCACCATGTTGTTAAGGATGTTCATGACATTGGTTTCTGCAACACCATCAATGTTCCATTCATAGATGGCGTCGGGAGAATATTTATTCTGTATTTTTGCGATGATTCTTCTTGGGCAATGTCTGGTGGGGTAGCTCTACTATAATAAAGCTTACGAGGTTGTCTCCAATTGAGTCTATTAATCTCATTAGTGACTCATTATCGATTAAGGGTTTGGTTAGGGTATTAATGGTGGGTTGGTGCAGGTGTCTCTAATGATAAGATTCTGGAATTTAGGAGTGTCTAGTATAGGATCGGGTTCCAACTTTGATTTTCCTAAGAGTTTTTCTTTTGTTCTATGGCTTTGGCAAACTCTGGGCTAAGATTTTTGGAAATTCAAAGGCTTTAAAAATGGGTTTTTGAGAGTGTCAACTTGTGGTGTAACAAGTTGAGTAGGATTTTGGAAGGTGGATTCCATCCTATTCAAGCATTTGTTTTCCTATGGTTACTAAATGTTGATTAGTAAAATTGTTTTGTTCAATAACTTTGTGGATGTAGAGAGAGTCTCCTTTATACGGAAGTCTAAAAGGAGTGGTCGTAACCTCGCTATCTCCATGCTGTATTTTTATTCTCTAAGGGGTGGATGATTGGATTCTATGGTTTCACCATTATCAAGTTTCCACTTATAATGATGATCTAAAACAAATATTTCTTTAGGTTCGAGGAATTGTTCTTCTAACCAATCAAAGAAAAATATATGGACTTCATATTCATATATGTAGTCGTAATATTTTTGTTTGATGTCTTTGCTTTATCGGCAAAGGTTTTGAAGAACCATTCTCTGATTTGTTTGTTGTTTTCAGAATTAAATTCTTTATTAAGAAAAGTTTTGTTTGGCTCAAAATGTTTTCTAAAACATTAAGCTCGGCATCTATCATTTGCGAATAAGTAGGAGAATGATGAGGAGAGTACGTATTATCTACGGCTGGTTCGCGGTTCGGGCTGATTTTGTTGATAAATAGGCCTGGAAATTCCTGATCTATTATCTAAACCACTAATTTCTGGTTCAAGAGGTGTCTCATGATTACTTCTCTTTTGGTGGAAGGAGGTAAAGGTGTTGTACTTCTTGTGGGAGTGTCTCTATGTATACTAGGAGGAGGAGTGTTTCTATGTGTACTAGGGGGAATGGTGATTATAGGAGGAAGATTAGGATTAAGATCTATGGACCTTGTATAGGAATTATGAAAAGAAGGACTAGATCTTGAATCGAAAGATCTTCGGGAAATCTAATAGTCACTCTTCCTTCGGGTGTTGAATGACATTAGTAGGGTACGTATTTTGAACAACTTGTTGGGGAATTTGGTTTTCTAATTCCCATTGTTCCGTAAAGTTACTTGATTCCAATTAATAGACCTAGGAATTGTTGTATTAGCTCTAGAAATGTCAGTTTGGAGAAGAAGTGTTTCTCCTCGTGGACTATGTTTGAAAGCATTTTCTCCAAAAGCGGAGGACATGGCTTTATAATGGATTCTATAGACAAGGGCTAAGGGAATAGATCCATCTGCTACTTTATAATTATGGGTTTTGATTTGGAGTGTTAGAGCTCTAAGAATGTTCTTGTCTTTAAGGAAGCGAGAAATTGGGATAACAGTCAAAATGTATAGGTCCTTTGCGAGACTTGTCTCTACAGTGCCAAGAATAGATTCATCATAATTTAAAAGACGTGAATCACGTAAGACTAAGAGAATGGAAGTATTAAGGCCTTCTTTAGTAAGAGGTTTGACTCCTACTTGAACTAGTCCTATATGAATGTAGTTGTATTTTTGTTTGTGCTTTAGAATGGACTCTTTGTTCAAAAGATGTATTTTTCATAAGAATTAGAAAGAGGAACATCTCTTTCTTCAGTGGTTATGACATAGTCTGATTTTTGAAAAACTTCAATTTAGATTGCTTGTATATTTCCTTAAGCTGTATTTTAGGAATTTCCCAATTTTCTATAGATTTGTTGAAATCTTCTATCCTTACTTCTTCTCTATGTATAGGACTGGGATGCGAGTCCATTTGTGATAGAGAACTAGAGGAAGATGTAGATCTTCTATGTAAACTCATACTTAAGATCGGAACTATTCCTTCTTCGGAACCGTTACAGAGCTAAACCAACGGTCTAACAGCCACTCAGGGACTTACGGCCTGGACCACTCTGTAGAAACAAGAAGGATGCCAACGAATGGCTCTCGATCTAAGAGTATGTTTTTACAAAGACTATCTATACTTTCCTACGCTCGATACCATAAAGGGGTTAGGATCGGAGTACTATATGAGAGAACAAGAAAGTATAAAGGATTAGATCTATATGAAAGAAGGATGTATAACAATAAGAAACAACAAGAAAGTAAATAACTTAAATAAAATCTCGAGAATTAAAAATAATATAAAGACCAAAGGCAATATATAAAATATAAAGTAAGAGTATGCATAAACAAAAACCAACCATGAAGGTGGTATGAACTTGTATTATAAAAAGCTGAAAAGCTGAAATTACATGTATTGAGATGCAGAAACTTAGATGCAAAAACTTAAAGCATCAAGTCATCCACTAGGGCGGTAATCCGCACTCCAGGGAGTATTGATGTCTGTATTACAAGAAATGGTTGGATTATATGGTATCAGAGCCAGTAGGAAAGTATAGATAGTCTTTGTAAAAACATACTCTTAGATCGAGAGCCATTCGTTGGCATCCTTCTTGTTTCTACTGAGTGGTCCAGGCCGTAAGTCCCCGAGTGGCTGTTAGACCGTTGGTTTAGCTCAGAACGGTTCGAAGAAGGAATAGTTCCGATCTTAAGTATGAGTTTACATAGAAGATCTACATCTTCCTCTAGTTCTCTATCACAAATGGACTCGGATCCCAGTCCTATACATAGAGAAGAAGTAAGGATAGAAGATTTCAACAAATCTATAGAAAATTGGGAAATTCCTAAAATACAGCTTAAGGAAATATACAAGCAATCTAAATTGAAGTTTTTCAAAAATCAGACTATGTCATAACCACTGAAGAAAGAGATGTTCCTCTTTCTAATTCTTATGAAAAATACATCTTTTGAACAAAGAGTCCATTCTAAAGCACAAACAAAAATACAACTACATTCATATAGGACTAGTTCAAGTAGGAGTCAAACCTCTTACTAAAGAAGGCCTTAATACTTCCATTCTCTTAGTCTTACGTGATTCACGTCTTTTAAATTATGATGAATCTATTCTTGGCACTGTAGAGACAAGTCTCGCAAAGGACCTATACATTTTGATTGTTATCCCAATTTCTCGTTTCCCTTAAAGACAAGAACATTCTTAGAGCTCTAACACTCCAAATCAAAACCCATAATTATAAAGTAGCAGATGGATCTATTCCCTTAGCCCTTGTCTATAGAATCCATTATAAAGCCATGTCCTCTGCTTTTGGAGAAAATGCTTTCAAACATAGTCCACACGAGGAGAAACACTTCTTCTCCAAACTGACATTTCCAGAGCTAATACAACAATTCCTAGGTCTATTAATTGGAATCAAGTAACTTTACCAGAACAATGGGAATTAGAAAACCAAATTCCCCAACAAGTTGTTCAAAATACAGACCCTACTAATGTCATTCAACACCCGAAGGAAGAGTGACTATTAGATTTCCCGGAAGATCTTTCGATTCAAGATCTAGTCCTTCTTTTCATAATTCCTATACAAGGTCCATAGATCTTAATCCTAATCTTCCTCCTATAATCACCATTCCCCCTAGTACACATAGAAACACTCCTCCTCCTAGTATACATAGAGACACTCCCACAAGAAGTACAACACCTTTACCTCCTTCCACCAGTAGAAGTAATCATGAGACACCTCTTGAACCAGAAATTAGTGGTTTAGATAATAGATCAGGAATTTCCAGGCCTATTTATCAACAAAATCAGCCTCGAACCAAGTCGAACCAGCCGTAGATAATACAGACTCTCCTCATCATTCTCCTACTTATTCGCAAATGATAGATGCCGAGCTTAATGTTTTAGAAAAACATTTTGAGCCAAACAAAACTTTTCTTAATAAAGAATTTAATTCTGAAAACAACAAACAAATCAGAGAATGGTTCTTCAAAACCTTTGCGATAAAGCAAAAGACATCAAACAAAAATATTACGACTACATATATGAATATGAAGTCCATATATTTTTCTTTGATTGGTTAGAAGAACAATTCCTCGAACCTAAAGAAATATTTGTTTTAGATCATCATTATAAGTGGAAACTTGATAATGGTGAAACCATAGAATCCAATCATCCACCCCTTAGGAGAATAAAAATACAGCATGGAGATAGCGAGGTTACAGCCACTCCTTTTAGACTTCCAGATAAAGGAGACTCTCTCTACATCCACAAAGTTATTGAACAAAACAATTTTACTAATCAACATTTAGTAACCATAGGAAAACAGTTGAATAGGATGGAATCCACCTTCCAGAATCCTACTCAACTTGTTACACCACAAGTTGACACTCTCAAAAAACCCATTTTTAAAGCCTTTGAATTTCCAAAAATCTTAGCCCGAGTTTGCCAAAGCCATAGAACAAAAGAAAAACTCTTAGGAAAATCAAAGTTGGAACCCGATCCTATACTAGACACTCCTAAATTCCAGAATCTTATCATTAGAGACACCTGACCAACCCACCATTAATACCCTAACCAAACCCTCGATAATGAGTCGAGTTAATGAGATTAACAGACTCAATTGGAGACAACCTCGAAGCTTTATTATAGTAGAGCTACCCCACCAGACATTGCCCAAGAAGAATCATCGCAAAAATACAGAATAAATATTCTCCCGACGCCATCTATGAATGGAACATTGATGGTGTTGCAGAAACCAATGTCATGAACATCCTTAACAACATGGTGATGCTTGCTAATGCCTACAAAACACAGCAAGATGTTTCGACCATGCTGTTGCTAATCTTTTAGTAGCTGGATTCACTTGGACAGCTAAAAGGTTGGTGGGATAACTACCTCACGAGATGAACAAAAGACACAAATTTTAACCGCTTATAAGGTAGATGATTTTGGACAACGCATGGATGATGATCAAGGTCATCTCATCCAAGATGCGGTCAATACCCTTATCTATTCCATTTCACAGCACTTTGTAGGAGATCCTTCACATATTAGGGATAGAAACCAAGATCTCCTTTCCAATATGCGTTGCAAATCTTTAGGACGATTTAGAGAATACAAAGAGCTTTTCTTTCAAAGGGTTCTTATTAGATCCGACCGCAATCAACCTTTTTGGAAAGAAAATTCTTAGCCGGTTTACCTCAGATTATAGGTGACCAAGTTAGAGATAAAATTAGAGAAGAATACAGCGGTCAAATTCCTTATGATCTCCTTTCTTATGGAGAAATAGTCTCCTATGTTTACGAGACAAGGAACACAAATGTGTAATACAATCAAATTACAAAGACAACTCAAGGAAGAACAATCCCTCACCAATAGGAGTCTAGGAGATTTTTGTGCTCAATACGACCCCTCCTATAATGAAAAAACAAAATCAAAATGTAAGGGAACTTGTCCTCCTGAAAAAGAAACAAAGAAACATCACAACAAACCTCCTTTTCGTAGGAATAAACAAAGACATCGAATACTCAAAATAGACCTCATTCCGATAGAAAAATTTTAAAGACATCAAATGCTATTCTTGTGGTAGAAAAGGTCATATTTCAAAATATTGTAGGATTAATAAAAAATTGAATGAACTTTCTTTAGATGACAATACTCTTAATCAATTAAATAACATCTTCATAGAAAATGATGATACTTCTTCGATGAATTTCTTGAGGAAGAAGGTCTTTGATTAATGAGATAGATTCCTCTTCGATTCCGAATATGAAGACGCTTCTCCGAAAAACCTACTCTTGAAGTAAACGTCTTAACAAAAGAAGAAGAATTCCTTCTCAGCACCGCCGACAAAATACTTGACCCGAAGCGAAAAAGAATACTTAGATAGACTTCACTCTTCTATGAACATTACTTCCAAGCCTAATACTTCGTACAACCTTAAAGACATTCTAAATAGAAATAAAAAACCACAGTCCCAGACCTATAAATATTAATGACCTCCAAAATGAAATAAAACAACAAAAGTTAGAAATACAAGCTTTAAAAGAAACTCAATCGAAATGAAACAAGAAATTTCTGATATAAAGTCCCTTGTCATAAAAAGAACAACAAAACTTGAAGATCAAAATGAAATCACTAGTACTTCGATACCTCGATCCAGCTTTTCTTATGCTATTAACAGAAATCACATCTAGGAAATGGATAATAAATATTAAGATAAAAATCAATAATGAGTATATTATTGAAACAATGGCACTCTTTGATACAAAGTGGGCTGACCTCAATTGTATCAAGGAAGGCCTTGTTCCAACAAGATACTTTGACAAAACATCTCGAGTCTTTAAAATCTGCCTCGGGAGACAAGCTGAATATACAATACAAGTTACCGGAAGCCCTAATAATAAAAGACCAAATGTCTTACAAAACATCTTTTCTTTTAGTTAAAAACATGAGACAACAAAGTTATCCTTGGAACACCTTTCATACAATTGATTCAACCCTTTGCTGTTACTAATGAAGGTATAGAAACTCATGCTTTAAACAAAAAAATCACCTTCAATTTCATAACAAAACCGCAGAAAAGAAGTCTTAATATTTTACAAGAACATTCCATTTCAGAAATAAAGCGCCTCATAAAAGACAAAGAAAACCAGCTTGAATTTTTAAAAGAAGACTTAGAGTTCAAAAGAATAGAAGAAAATCTCATAAAACCAAACATCATAGAAAAAATAGCTTCTCTACAAAAACACATAGAAAAAACTATATGCTCTACTCTACCCAATGCCTTTTGGGAAAGGAAAAAGCATATCGTCGATTTACCTTATGAACATGATTTTTCTGAAAACAAAATTCCTACCAAAGCCCGACCTACACAAATGAACCAAGAAGTTTTAAAATTTTGTCAAACAGAAATACAAGATCTCTTAAATAAAAAACTCATAAGAAAAAGCCAATCACCTTGGAGTTGTTATGCTTTTTATGTTAATAAAAATGCTGAACTAGAAAGAGGAGTTCCCAGGTTAGTCATTAATTACAAACCTCTTAATACAGCCCTTAGATGGATAAGATACCCTATACCCAACAAAAAAGATTTGCTGAATAGACTTTGTAGATCAAAAATATTTTCTAAATTTGACATGAAATCAGGATTCTGGCAAATACAAGTTAGTGAAAAGGATAAATACAAGACAGCCTTTACAAGTACCTTTTGGCCAATATGAATGGAATGTTATGCCATTCGGACTCAAAAATGCCCCTTCAGAATTCCAAAGAATTATGAATGAGATTTTCAATCCTTATTCAGAATACATCATAGTTTATATAGATGATGTTCTAGTTTTCTCTTCCAATATAGAACAAAGCATTTCAAACATTTATCCACTTTCATAAAAATAATCATACAAAACGGTCTTGTAGTCTCTCCTACTAAAATTGCACTCTTCAAAACCAAGATTAGATTTTTAGGTCATTACATCCATTTAAGCACCATCACTCCCATAGAAAGATCAATCTCTTTTCTTACGATAAATTCCCTGATGAGATTAAAGACAAAACTCAATTACAAAGGTTTTTGGGTAGCCTCAATTATATTTTAGATTTCTTTCCTAATATAAATATCCTTTGCAAACCTTTACATCAAAGGCTACGAAAGGATCCTCCACCATGGACCTCTGTCCATACTGACATTGTCAAACAAATAAAAATTCATGTCAAAGATATACCATGCTTACATCTTGTCTGACCCCTCCACTTTCAAAATAGTAGAAACAGATGCGTCGGGAATTAGGTTATGGTGGTATTCTCAAACAAGTCAATAACAACAAAGAACAAGTTATTCAATTTATATCAAAACATTGGAATTCCACTCAACAAAATTATTCGACAATCAAAAAAGAAATACTTGCTATAGTTTTATCTATATCAAAATTCCAAGGAGATTTATTAAATCAAAAATTTCTCTTGAGAATTGATTGCAAATCAGCCAAAGACATTTTACAAAAAGACGTTTTAAATGTTGCATCAAAACAAATTTTTGCCGGATGGCAAGCCATACTTTCAAAAGTATTCGATTTTGACATAGAATTTATAAATGGTTCTTCAAATTCATTGCCTGATTTTCTCACAAGAGAATTTTTACGGGGGATACCAATATGCCAAGACCCAAAAAAGACAAAGACAAAGGCAAAGGCAAAGCCACCGCCGAACCCTCCAATACACCACCAAAGCCGAAAGGCTTAACATCTGTCAAAACATGGCTCCAAATGGCGAGAAAACAACCAAACATTCATACAAAGCAATCACCTTTGACAACGTAACCCATAACATCCGAACCCATGCTAGCCCTCAATCGTTAGCCAACATACTTCCAAAAGAAACAATATTGTTACTTGCCCAGTCTTTACAAAACGTAAAGAAAGAGCCATCCAAAGTGCCATAGAGGTAAGTAACAATCCTTCCCCGCTTGCTACACAAAAACAAGCGGAATACAAAAGAATTTCGAATGAGGTGGTTATTAAGCCCCGGGCAACCCCTCTTTCTCAAAGATCAAAATTCTTTCCCAAAACATCTTTTCAAAATATATTGACTGTGGAAGATGGATTCTTCGATAAAGATCCAATCAAATTTGCAGAAAACATATTTCCAAAAAATTGGCTTTTCAAACCACACAATACAAACAAAACCCTTGCTTATTATGAGCAAATTTTAGTGGAAACAGAATCGGCAAGGTTCACTCACTTTGCCTGATAAAACCAATACAGAAAATATCCTTTATTCCACTATATCCATCAAGTAAAGTCATACACCCCTCACACCGGGGAGCCTCACCCCATACACCCAGAAAATTCCAAACCAGACTTACCCAAAGTCTACCATACTCCTCTTCATATACATATTGGGACTACCAACAAGCTTGGTGGAATGTCTTTTTCCGACAGAATACAAATTTCCAACACTCCTGGTTATTATTCTTCAAAGACAACTTCCCAAGACAAAGCTTACCAAACTGGTTTGACTCTGGTGGGATCTCTTTGGTCCTTTGGACATAATATTACACCCCACGGTCAAACAAGGATACAAGATTTTCAGTGAACAATTCATACCAACACCTCATGATATAAGGTTCCCATGCCTTATGCATTTCTTTATAATATTCAGAATCTCGTGGGTAATGAAAGCATGGGAATTTGAATACAATACATCCAAAAAACCGGGTATACCAACACTCGTCCGAAAATACAAAACCAAATGGTGGGATGGATTCAGATTTCTTGATCAAGGATCCGAAGCTGCGGTTAAAACATGGCTAAATAGCCGAAAACCCAAATAATCGCATCCCCATCAAATACATCGTTTTTACGGGAAAATCCATGGCAAGTGCAGCACTTGCAGCAGTCCAAAACAGAGATGAATACCGCAACATTCTCGGGACAATGCTCTCGAAGCGGAAGAATCACAATGTGGATCTTCCAAATCTCAAAACAGTCAAGACGGATCTTCCCAGTCATATCATAGTGGAAACACTAATGAAGACGATCGCTACGGGATCAATCGGACAGAGATTAAAAGACATCACATGCGTTACTATTACAAACGGCGCAAAAGGCTACACACCGGAGCGTAGTAGACACACTTTGTTCATACATTGTTCACTCGCATCTTGTTCACTTTACTTTGTTGTTCAAAGACGTAGCATTTCACTGTAGCACTCGCTATAAATACACCCACTCGACATAGAAGAAGGGGACCCGAAATTTTCTGAATTTCTCTCTTCTCCTTCTCTCTCTCTCTCACTTGTAATCCTTCATCCCTTCCATCTCCATCCTCATCTCTTCCATCTCCAAGCTCTCTTACCTTGTATCCCCTGGTTTCAAAGTAAGTTAGTTTTCATATACATCGTTTTATACAGGGTAACCAACTCACATGATAGTTGGTTAACCATTTCTTGTAATATAGACATCAATACTCCCTGGAGTGCGGATTACCGCCCTAGTGGATGACTTGATGCTTTAAGTTTTTGCATCTAAGTTTCTGCATCTCAATACATGTAATTTCAGCTTTTCAGCTTTTTATAATACAAGTTCATACCACCTTCATGGTTGGTTTTTGTTTATGCATACTCTTACTTTATATTTTATATATTGCCTTTGGTCTTTATATTATTTTTAATTCTCGCGATTTTATTTAAGTTATTTACTTTCTTGTTGTTTCTTATTGTTATACATCCTTCTCTGCTTTCATATAGATCTGTTAATCCTTTATACTTTCTTGTTCTCTCATATAGTACTCCGATCCTAACCCCTTTATGGTATATATATATATATATTGTATAGATGCAACAACCACCATACGTCATGCTGTCATGGATTATGATGGATTTTGCACATTCCTTAATCAGGTAAAAAATAGTTTGGTGTATTAGTGTATGTTTCTTCCACATTGATTCCATTAGCATAAGGAGAACTTAATTGGTGATCATTTAGTTTGTTTGTTTGTTTTTCAAGTTGTTGTGCCTCTTTACAGCTTTCAAAAGTTATAATGATTAAGATAATTTAGTTTCATCATGGTAATTGAGTCATTTATTTCATATGGATGCAACATCATGCATCATGCCACCAAGGATTATGAATGAATTTTCCCCATTCATTAGTTAGGTGCTTATTATGAAATCATTTTAGATTTCAATGTTGTTTCAATTTTTTGTTACTATTGTAATATTTATTGTTAATGGTTTCCTCTTGAGATATGGAACCATTTTGAATTAGGTACAGCTTGCCCTTTATTGATGCGATATTGCTTGAGAAATATTTATGCATATTGTGTTAGTAAAATGTAAATATATTTGTTATTCCCTTGTACAAGGTTCATCAAATTCTTTTCAACATTC
The DNA here is from genome assembly GCA_014182575.1 of Eucalyptus decipiens. Taxonomy (NCBI): domain Eukaryota; kingdom Viridiplantae; phylum Streptophyta; class Magnoliopsida; order Myrtales; family Myrtaceae; genus Eucalyptus; species Eucalyptus decipiens. Next base: position 18,891,778 of record CM024610.1, read on the forward strand.
TAGGATGAATAAATCCGGTGCCCCCTCTAAAAGTATAGATAATGTATGGTTGCAGCATAAATAGCCGAGAGGAACCCTAATATTTCTTGGATGGGAGGAAACTGGAGATGAATGATTTAGTGTGGCCTTATAGTGATGTGAACAATTTTGGATTGTTGTGTTTCAGCAATGATCCAAATTTTTTATCAACAAAAAATTCCTTATTTTCTTTAGAAATTTGAGAGGCTTTCAACCATTTAGGGAATCGCATTGAAGAGTGCCATTAAGGTCATCCAAGCTTGCAAGCTAGATTTTTAGCCAAAAGAAAAAAAAAACAAAAGCTACTCACAGGATCACTACTTCCAAATTGGTCATTCAATCTTCACTTGATTGCTTGATGGACAATGTTCAGCCTTAAAGGTCGAACTAATTGTATTATATGTAGCACCGACATAGATACGCGACATAATATGACATGTTAATACGTCATTTTTCAAAAAATAGAGAATTCTGACACGACCCAACACATTATATATTAAATATATTTTTATATGTAAACACACATATAAATAAATAATAATAAAAAACATAAAACTAACTTACACTAAAAACATTAATCTAACATTTATTAATATCATTCATTGTTTTAATTTGACAAATTCAACTCGATCCATTGCAATAATCCATAAAACTTGGGAAAAAAAAAAGTAATCTACATTTCACTATTAAAATTAGGGATATGTACATTACAAGTCCTGATACTTATCGTGAAAATGCAATTGAGTTCTAAAACTTATCAAATTGGTGCGATTGAGTCCTTTTGTTAATTCCATCAAATTGTTTAACGGAAAATTCTGAAGTAGCATTTTAAAATTAATTTATGGGTTAATATCCTGAAAAACCCTAAACTGGTACACTTGTGACAAATTTACCCTAAACTATTTTTTTGACCACCAAAAACCCCAAACTGGTATACCTTTGATAAATTTACCCCAAATTACTTGTGACAAATTTACCCTCTGTTAGTTTTTGTCAAATATTATTCTCAAATTATTAACGTAACAGTTGACCAGTATACCAATTTAGGATTTTACGCTGTGTTTGTCACAGTTGACAATTTTCGTAATTTTTTTGTGATATTAATCCAATTTAGCGGAGGGTATATTTATCACAAATTTACCATTTTGGGGTTTTTTGCAGTCGAATAAATTAGTTTGGGGTAAATATGTCATAAATGTACAAGTTTAGGGTTTTTTATAGTTAGTCGGGGTAAATTTGTCACAGATATACCAGTTTGGGGTTTTTCATAGTCAAAAAAATAGTTTTGGGTAAATTTGTCACAAGTGTACCAATTCGGGGTTTTTCAGGGTATTAACCCTTAATTTATTCAATCAATATGGCATTTTTTTATTGCTTTTTTCTATAAATCTTATTTAAAGAATAGTAAAAAAAATTTAAAAAAAAGTCAAAATAATTCTAAAAAACTAAAGGAAAAAAAAAGGACAGGGTGATGGCTACCTGGCTAAGTAGGCCATTATTGCTACCACTACCACCATTAGGGGGAGGCGGTGACTAGCCATGAAGGGCAACCCGCTATGGAGGGGGTTGGCCCTCACTAGACTCAACGAGGCTCGGGCCAGGCTCGCCTAGATCTGGGCAATGCCTCAACTAGGGCTAGCAAGGCTTACCCAAATCTAGGTGACGCTAGCCCTCGCCCGTGGTAGGCGAGCCTCCCCAGCCTTTGAAAAGGCCTCACCAACCCTAGCAAGGGCTAGCAACTGTCGTTAGGCCTGAACAAGGGCACATCATTGCCCAAATTTTGGTGAGCCTTGCATGGGCCTCAACCAAGGCATCGCCCAAATCTAGGCAAGCCTCATCAACCCGTGCCTATGTTGATGATGGCCTCGCTAGGGCCGACGAGGGCTGCCCCCCCCCCTTCGACACCTAGGGCCAACGAGCTCGTCAACCACCTCCAATGGCAATAACGGCAGTGGTGCCTAGACTACTCCCTTTTTTATTTATATATTTTCATTTTAACCCCTCATACATTAATTTTTAAAATTGGCCCCATGCGCGTTGGAATTGCATGTCAAACCGTGTTGGAAAGAGTTGATATTGGGTCGGATTTTCTTAAACTCGTTGACCGCATGTTAGTGTCATGCATCGATCCTCTGAGCGTGTGCCCATCCCCCTTTGGTCGATTAAATGCGACATCTCAGGACACGTCTCCGACCCATTCATTTTAATGCACATGTGAAAATGACAATATAAATCCCTAAACAACAATCAGATGGGATAGAAAAGTAGGACCGATTTTTTAAACCGAAAAAAACCTTTTATAAATAACCAGATTTATTTACAAGACCGATCTATTTACAAAAAGGTTGGCTCATTCCAAAAGGAACTGTCCTATGACCTACTAGTCAGACCCATTCACCGATTCTGGTCTCTCCACCGTTCCAAACTCCGGGGCTTCAAGTCTTCCACAACCACCATCTAATGACCTAAAAATGTTATCCCACAACGGGATGAGACAACGTCTCAGCAAGTTCCACTCCCTAAGCCTTGATTAGGAAGAAAATTTGCCCTAAGGGCTGCCTAAGCACAAACACAAGATAGATGACTTACCTTTGCCTCAGATTCCTCTTGCAAGTCAGTATAAACAAAATACTCGCAAATCGCATCAACCAGACACATTAGATCAAATCATCGATCAATCAACTAAGTCGATTCCATATCAACAAGACCATTCTTCGGTCATCTCAGTCAATACTATCTATGAGTCTGACCATAATCCAAGATTGCTCACCTTAACTGATATATAGATAGTATAACTCACCAGAAGTTGGCTCAAATATCAATATAGTATACTATCTATGCTCACCAAAAGCTTACGCAATTATAGGTCTAATCATCTGACCATTTCTCTATTTTTATCATACCCGATAAAAATATTCATGTGTGAGTACACAGTTGGCCTTAGCCAAAATATAGTAAATTCTTTACCATAAATTCCACCATTTTATATAGTCCACCAAAATATTTTTTTTCATTATAAACCGATGCTTGGTTAATTTCCAGTTAATCATAGAAATTAAATAAATTTAGGAATAAATTCATAAAACACAAATCATGCACAATCGGCACAAATTAGAACTCAATTAAATAAACAAATCACACCACTACAATCAACATAAAATTCCGGTCACCGGCTATTCCGGTCTAATTTCTGAAAAATAATTAGTTTTAATTATGGAAAATAATTATGAAAAGCCAATAAATAGAACTTATGCCCATAAAGCTTAATTAAAAGCTGAGATAGGCCCGAAAAATTTTCGAACCACTCTAAATAAATACTAGAGCATGTCTAGACCCTAATTGCACTAAACTATCCACCTAACATGCATTGATAATTTAATCAATTCACTAATCAAATCTAACTAATCACCTAATCCTAGCTTAGTCTAAACTAATCAATCCTTAAACGTCATTAACTTACTAAGCGAGGATTAGTGAGTTAAACTCACTTGATTAATGATCCGCTCAGATCAAAACGATGGGGACACGGTGAGGGATGATAAGCTCCAAAGCGGCAGTGCCAAACGAAGGCCGGGCCGGGCCAAAAATAGCCAACAAAGCCCACGGTTGCTGCAGGAATTCCGCGATTGCTGGGCTGACTCCGAGCGGCTACTTCAATGGGGAAGAAACGGCGGGACTTGCGGCTTCAAGCGGGCTGTTGAAGAAGTCGCGAAGTTGGCCGGAATCTGCGGTTTATTGGGCTCGGCTCCGAGTGGACTGCTTCGGCTTTGAGGGAGAGAGAGATGAAGGGCTTCAGAGTAAAATGAAAACGCAAGCAAAGAAGAAGCAGATCCGGTCGGGGTAGCTGGCAACGTGCCACAAAGAGAGAAAGGAGAGAGAGTGTGGCGTCGTCAAGGGAAAAGAGAGGATAAGTATGACTCAAAATCAAAAGTCAAAGAAATGGGGACACGGCAGAGAGCTGTCATTTTTTGGGGGGTGGGGTGGGGGTGTTTGGAGGGATCCCTCGTGCAAGCGAGAGAGAGAGAGAGAGAGAGAGAGAGAGAATAAGCATGAAGGAAAAGTCAAAGAAAGAAAGGAAATGGGAGACCAAATGTGCAGGGGACGCTCGGCTAGGGGAAAAACATGCGGCCGAAGGAGGGGAAAAGAAGAGAAAATTAAAATAAATTCCTATAACCAAAATTCTTGGTCCCACTTGTGCTTGTTTAATCCAATTTGGTCCCCAAAAGTCCCCAAGTTGAAACACTTGATCATCCCTTGCTTTCTTGCACTATAATTCCTCCAAAATAACAAGTCTTGGGTAGCAAAAACGGCAATTCCTTTCAATTCCGAAATTTACTTCATTTTTCCCGAAATTCGATTTCTAAACAAACTTCTTCGATTGAGGTCCATTTTGTTGCAGAAAAAGTCCACAAAATTTCCTTTCACCAATTCACTCACACCAAATGCCAATAATCCCTTCAAATTGGCCAAGCTAAATTTCTGTTTGTTTTCCGAATCGTCCGAATCGATTTTCCGTAAAATCCCAAACTCGCCAAAAATTCCTCGAAATGTGAGTCAACGTTCCTAAAATGACTCATGACACGACATGACTTTCAATTTCTAAAATCGAATTCAAATCCACAGTTAATTTCAATCAGACACGATTTTAGCGTGATCTAACCTATCGGGTAGCTTTTAGAAATTTTTGGTGTAATTGACCCGTGGTCGATTTTCTTCGAGCCACACGTGCCTCTTTGACACATTGGCGGCTCTCGGTGGTCGTGAAAATCTCAAGATTTCAAATATGGACATAAGGTACCAAAAACGATAGAAAATCGGTCTGGTGCCGATCGACGAGAATTTTGTAATCAGATGGAATTATCCACACTTTAATCATACATCTCAGTCGAATCAATCTATCCCTGGTCTCTGATTGGTTTTTTTATTGTATCGTAATGACCCTTGCAGACTAGTACGGTCGAACAGTCGATTCCTAGTCGAATTCTTAAGTCTATTGTGTTAAAATTCTTTAACGGCTTCACCTGATAGGCTAGTTATCTCATGAGTAGCCATCTCAAAGAAAAACACTATAGGCACGTCGACGAAAGGCCTAACTTATTCAATCAAAATTAGAATTTGAAAATCATGATGTCACATCGGATACATGTCAGGATGTTGAACACGACACGACGGCTCCCAAAAAGTTTAAGTGCTTCTTAGGTTGTATTGGATAGTCAAATTTTGGTCACCTTTCCTGCTTTTATGTTTGATGAAATTGAAATGCCGTGTGCGTTCACTTCCGTTTTCATGAGTTTAGTGTTATCTGATAAAAGAGGATGAGAGGGGCACGTTTGGGGTTTCATCAAGAGAAACACACTTATCCAGCTGATTTAGCAAAGCTGCACCGTATGAGACAATTTTTTAATACGATAGGAAGCATGATTAAGCGCCTGAACTCTCAATGAGTTCCAACAAAGATCGATCTTTGCTCACTGGACACCAGTGTCGCAATTTACATTTTGGCATTTTTCGCTTTCGGCAGTTGAGAATGTAAACGTGTCCATTCCGAGTGGAAAAAGGTTGGAATTTTGATGTGTATGTTCACTCAAAACTTCGACATGCTCAAGTCAGGCATCAATGGGCTTGTTATTGATTCTGTTAGAAAAGAGGAGCATGTAGGCGACGATTTTGGTTGGGATTTCAAAGGCGCAAAAATTGAAACTCAATTCAATCATGAGAACTATAAGGTAACTCTAGATAATTCCCCTTCAATTAGAATACAGTTGAAAGGAAAAGGGTAAATACGATAATGTGATTGTGTCCACTAGAGCTGGCAAAACATAATGTTTCATTCAAGCTAGCAAAATTACAAATTCGAGCCATCTACTTTTTCTGGACAAGTAGTCCTAATATGATAACAAAAGACAAACAAACAAAAAAATTACACCTAACTTGCAAGCCACATAAATGATGCGCATTATAACTTAATTTTGCACCTTCTCATGTCATCTTCAAGTATTGTAGGCGAAGCCTTCGTGATAGAATAAGTCACATTGATTGTAGGCAAACACCAAGAAAAAAAGTCACGCATCTTGTCCTCACAATAATAGTAGAGCTTGTGCTTGTTTTTTGTAGATGTCAATTCTCACGGCGGCATGCTTTCTACGCTTACACCTTCTGTTTTGAAAGGTCAATCAGCTCCAATTACTCTCATTCACACTGGAAGAAGATATCATACACCTGCGAGATAACAATGTTACTTCTGTGACTAAAGCATGTGATTACTTCAATAAATGAATAATACTTGGAACTCATGAATAGCCAAGACTGAAGAAGCTTTTTATGATGTTTCAATAGGTGATAGTCTAATTCAGCCGCCGAGTGGCCATCGTCGCGGTCGGGGTCAAGGTCGGGGTCGGCGTCGGAGCCACAGCTGCCGAGTGGCCATTGTCGGGGTCGGGGTCGGGGTCAAAGCCGCGATTGCTGAGCGCGGGGACCATCGAGGATGGCGAACGATGTCGTTTTGGTGTTAGGGTTTTGAATTGGGAGAGACACCAAATGGCATCGTTTTGGTGTTAGGATGCTAACTGTACTCTCTGGCGAGCCACATTAGCTTCAAAAATTAATAAAAAAGTGCCACATCGGATTTCCGACCAACCGAATCGGAGTTGGCACCAAAGTGATCGTTTTTCAAACTTTTTGGTACTTAAGTGATTCGACAGAAACTTTTGGCACCAATATAAGCGCCGTATACAACTTATGGCACTGATATTGTACTTATCCTGCAAATTATATATTAACATCCAAGGGTTTCATACCTTTACACCAGTTTCGATTTCATCCAACTAATAAAAAATTTCTCCATCCAATTTACTTAGACACACCAAAAAGGCAAAGAAAAATCTCTAAAAGTGAGATATATCCAGGGACGACTTTTTTTTTTTTTTTGGTGGTAAAGACGGACGATAGTTTTGTTCGCCTTTAGTCAAGTAACAGATTATTGCCTTAATAATTCAAAAAAAATAAAAATCCAAGGTGTGTTTGACACATTCCGTAGAATATGGGCCATTCAAAAACTAAAAATAGACGCATCATCAAAAAGATAGAGGTTCAGAATAAAGGACGACATTCAGCTAGGGAAAATTAAGCTGATAGAACTCTAAAATGAAACATCCATGACACACATCCAAAGATAGAATGAAACTAAAAATTCCACTCACATTGTGCTATATCCATCATTACGTTGCACCATAACATTACTCTAAAAAGTTGAGGAGTGAATCTGTACTCATAGTCTCCTCCTGTCCTAATGACTGAACAATGTTGCCCCGGAACTCTACTTTTCGTCCATGGAAAAGGTAATGCAGTTGAAGCACCCACGTGATATTCTGGATATGCTTCCAGATGATCCAGAACTAGTTGTTCTTACACCACTATGCTATAAAGTATCTAGAATATACTGTTACACCAAGCCACTTAAAGCTAATAAAACTAACAAAAATATAGTTCGACCATGATGTAAACCATGATGCAACAGACTAATCAAACACCTTGCGTTTGTGTCATGTCTCGTTTTAATTTGAAGTAAGACCACATTTATTAATCTTCGACATTTTGTCAACAAAAAGAATTATCAATTGAAAGAAAAGAACATGATGTTATCGACCAATACAGCAATTTCAAAGGTCAGTATGCGAAGAAAGAGAAGCTTCAAGTCCACAACTCTAGCATATTTCAAGTTTGCAGAACATGTCAGTCAGTCTTCTAAGGTATATTAATTGATAAAATTAGACCCAATGATGTCCGGTAATAGGAAAAAATTAAGACGGGTGCAGTGATTCCTTCAAACAATATCCATAAATAACAACTTACAAAATCATGAAAAACCAATTATTTTCTTAACGATGAACAAGATACAATATTCAACTATTGGAGTTTCCTACATATCATAGGTCTTGTCAAGATACAGACACAGAAGTAGTTCAAAAGACACTTTGTATCCATGTCTTCGTTTCAAGCTAAAACAAAGAGCACCCGATACACTTTCGGATCTCAAATAAAGTGGATCCATAACTTCAAAGAGTCGCAAAAAGTTTGCCACAAATATGTGCTCGAAAACAAAAGCAACAATACGAAAAGCAAGGAAAATGCAAAAGATGACCACAACGAACCCATTCTCACTAGTTAAATAAGGATCGGTTCGAACCTATGACTTCGCACAAACAAGCACATAAACTACCATATGCTTCATTTTGGGTATTACAATGAAGGTGATTGACCAACAGAATTAATTGCAATTGCAACTACTATTTTTCATTTGGCAAAAACTCGCAAATGCTATTAATTTAACCTTGACTTGTACCGGTAGTCAATTTCACATTCCAATTCAGTTTCCATAAGACAGTTTCGCTAAACCTAGATTTGTAAATCTGGGTTACCTCTGGCCATATGTGTAGAAAGAACTTGGCGAGACAAGTAGATATTCCCAGCTAACAATAAAGAGGGCATTCAGAATAAACTAAACTATCTCAGACTACTTTGAATAATTTCACCTGATTCACACGGTGCAAATGAAAATTTTTCTGCTGAAAAAGTTGTCAATCTGTGTAATGCACAGGTCACTAACTTGAGTTCTTTGAACGCAAAGGACGAATCGAAGCCGCCAATTGGGCATCGAGAGGCGACAACATAGGTGGGGCTTCAGGAGGCAATGTTGGGAGCCTATCACGGTGACTAACATCACGTTGAACTCTACTAAACATAAGTCAAAGTAGATCTCTACAAAACCTGAACTTGATTTCTTCTTACGCAAATCATGAATCAGAGCCGTCAATGAGGTTTCGGGAGGCAACGGCAGGAACCTATCATAGTCACTAACATTACATTGAACTCTACTAAGCAAAAGCCAAAGTAAATCTCTACAAAACCTAAACCTGAGCTTTTCGGATGTAGAGAATGCATTGAAGCAGCCTATGGGGCTTCAGGGAGGCGATGGTGGAGGCAACCAGCGGAGGCGAAGGTGGCAGCAGAGGCGTGATGGCACCTTCGCGAAGGAAAGAGAGAGAGTAGAGTGGAGAAAATTTAGTCACGAAGATTGAGGGAGAGAGAGAGCGGAAGACAAGAGGGAAAGAGGTAGAGCAAGCGCGATTTTTGTCACGCCCCGATCCTCCGAGCACGTGCCCATCCGTTATCTTGGTCGATTAATAGCGACATCCTAGAACGCATCGCCAACCTTTTCTTTTTAACACGCATGTGGAAGCATATAAACAATCCCTAGACAATAAAACAATGGGATATGAAAGTAGGACTCCAAATTTTCACACTTTAAAAGCAGCTACACTTATATACATTGCAAATCATAATGCAAATATATACAAGGCGAATTGTTAAGTCCGGTTTTAAACCAAAGGTTCATAAAACAAAGTCTGCAGAAAGGAATCAACTTCCATCAAAAGAGAGTTGTCCTATGACTAACTAGTCAGACAAGTCTATCAATTCTTCAGGCTTCACCTTCTACTCTTTGGGCCTCTGGTTCTTCACCAACGCCATCTAAGGACCTGAAAATGGTTATACAATAACTAGTGAGACAATGTTTCAGCGAATTCTACCCCTTAAGACTCGATTAAGAAGCCAATATGCCCTAAAGGCTGCCTAAGCACAACACGGGTCAGAGGACTTACCTTGGCCTCAATTCTATCCTACAAACCAACGTTATTTACAGATGCCTTATATCACATCAATCAATCAATTCATAACATCAGATCAAATCATTAATCAATCGATTTAGTCGATTACATGTCATCTTAACTCTTTTTTGGTCGGCTCATCTCATACTATCCATAAAGTCCATTCATATCAGGACTGCTCACTACTAAGCTGATAAATAGATAGTATAGCTTACTTTTGAGATAATCGGGTATACTGCTCTTTTCTAAGCTGCCATATCGCCCATAGGTTGATATAATATACCGACAGTGCTCAATCTAAGCAGATAAGGTATACTACTCTTTGCTAAGTTCCTATTTCGCCCGTAGACTGATATAGTATACTGACATATTCCATCAAAACTAATAATGTATACTACTCTCTGCTAAGTTGACATATCGCCCGGAGGCCGATATAGTATATCTTCCCAATCATACAACCAATTCCATCTTTTTATCATTTTTGATAAAATAGCCGTGTGTTGGTACACGGTCGACCTTAGCCAAAATATAATAATTTCACATTTTTAAACATCCCGCCAGTTTCAACGGCCCATTACATATTTTTGGCGTTGTAAACCGGCGCTCGGTAATTTTTCCCATTAATTACCAAAATTAATTAATTTAGGAATAAAATCCTAAAATCATCATTAATTCAATTTAGCACAAATTAACACTCAAATAAATAAACAGACTGCACTATAATAATTAGCATAAAATTTCGATCATCGGCTATCCCAACCTAATTTCCGGAAAATAATTAATTAATTAAATAATTACATAAAACATTAAATAAATGCAATAAATCCAATTTAAGCCAATAATGCCTAGTTGGATGCTAAAATGGACCCAGAAAATCTCCGAGACTCGTTCAATAAATAATAACATAAGTCTATTTGCTAATATCACTAACAATTTGCCTAACATGCATTGATAAGGCACTAATTTAATTATTCTACTCTAATATATCCACCTAATCACACATAGTTAAATCTAAACAACCCCTAAGCATCATTAGCCTACTAAGTAGAGATTAGTGAGTAAAACTCACTTGTGCAAAGCGAAGACCGGAACACCGCGATGGCGACTCGACGGTGGCCAAATTTGAGCTCACAACAACACGGACGGGCTTGGACCGGGCCTTAAACCGGCCCAACAAATCTCAGCCCAAGCTGAGATGTGTTCTGGATTTGGGCTGGGCTTCAAATGGGCTGCTGCACTTGAATTTGTGGGCTGATCTTGGCTGAAACGTGGGCTGATGCTGAAGATTTGGGCCGCTCGGTTGATGGGCTGGAGCTTGAAGACACGCGAGCCGAAGACCGCAGGAAATCACGGGCTTGCTTCGTGCGATTCACACGGCAAGATGGAGACAGCAAGCTGGGCAGACCGAGGCAGCAACGGACGAGGATTCATTGGGGTCTGACTTCGTGCCGTTCCAACGAAGACACAAAGAAGCAGTCGTGTCCTTGGTCGCGTGGAGGGATGGAGCGGCTTCTGTTGGAATGTTGGTGGATTTCTTTGGGCAGTGGGGGCTCGACGTGCGGCGTTGAAGGCCGCGTGGAGCTGGACGAACAGCAGCAGCCTCGGATGAAGGAGAGAGAGACCACGTGAGCTTCGGTCAACAAAAGCCTCGGTGGATTTGCAAGTTGACCAGAGGGAACAAATAATAATGGAGAGGGGCGGCTGTTTATTGGCTAAACTTGATGGACGCTGAATGAAGAAAAATGAAAGGAAGCAGGGATGTTGGTCTTCGAAGGAAAGTGCAGGAGAGCAGAAGTAAGGAGATGAAAACTAAAGGGGGAAGCAGCGAAGGGGAAGGGAGAGGGCGGCGTGCACGGTAAGCTAGGAAAAAGAAAGGGTAAAAGCTATGTAGCACGGATACTCTCCGGAAGCTTTCATGTCGTGTCCGACACGCGGTCAACGAGTGTCAAAAATCCAACACATGGTCAACTTTCTCCGACACGCGAGTCTAGAATTCTGACACGCACATGGTCAATTTAAAAAATTTCTAATACTTGTGGGGTCAAAATATAAATATATACAAAAGAAGTAATAAAAATGCTATAAATATAAACGCATGGGGTCAATTTTTTTTTAGTTTTATTTTTTTTAGAATTGTTTTAGTTTTTTAAAAAGTCTTTTACTATGAAAGAAGTAATAAAAAAAATGCCATATATGATAAATAAATAAATTTAAAAATATCATTTCAGCATTTTTCTTTAAACAATGTTTCTTTCCTCTAAGTTTTATGTATTATTGTAGCAAATTAAAATAATGAATGTTATTATTTAATATTTTTCGTTTAAATTAATTCTAGGCTATTTTCATTATTATTTATTTATGTATTTATATATAAAAGTATATTTAATATATAACGTGTCAGAACGTGTCGAAATTCTCTATTTTTAAGAAATGACGTGTCGGCGTGTCGTGTCGTGTCGTGTCGTGTCGAGTGTCCGTGTCAGTTCTACATAGGGTAAAAGTCAAGAGGATTGTCCAACTACATTAATGCTTATCTCCAATCTTATCCTATGGTGACCCCCATTTATTTCTAGCCTTCTAATCCACATATATTTCAAATTAAGGCAAAAAATGCAGCCTCCAAAATGGCATACGAATTTCATAATTTAAGCTTCCATTTCTTTACTCAATTCCCCAAATTGAAGTCCGATTCGTTGGAGAAAAATCTTGAACAATTCTCTGTAAATCCTTGACACCCAAAGGCTCGGCTTGAAAGTCCAAATTTCCTTTAATTTGGCCAATCCAAATTTCCGCTAATTTTCCAAATCGTCCGAAACGATTTTCCATAAAAATCCCGGAATCTCTGAAAAATCTTCAGAGAATGAGTCGACATTCCTAAAATAGATTGTGACATGATAGAACCTTCAATTTCTGAAATCGAGTTCAAATTCACTGTTAATTTCACTCCGGCTCGCTTTTAGCGTGACCTAGTTTACCGGGTAGTTTTCAGAAACTTTTAATGCAAATGACCCGTGGTCGATTTTCTTCAAACTATAATGAACCCACTTGACACATTGGCGACTTTTGGTTGTCGTGAAAATCTCGAGAATTCAAATACAGACATAGGGTACCAAAACGATAGAAGAATCAATCTAGTGCCGCCCGACGAGAATTTTCCAATTTAGTGGTGTCACCCACGATTAGCCACACATTTTAGTCGAACCAACCTATCTCTGATCTCAAATCAATTTTTAATTGTGCTATAATTGCCTCTAAAGATAAGCAGGGTCAAGAAGTCGATTCCTGGTCGAATTCTCAAGTCTATTGCATTAAACTTCCTTGATGGCTTCCCTAAATATTCTAGTTATCTCGAGAGTAATCAGCTCTGATAATAGCTCTATAGGCGCGTTGATGAAATGTCCGATTTATTCAATAAAAAGCATAAGTGAAAATTTGGGATGTTACAATTTTTTTCTGTCACGTAATGGGGGGAGAGAGTGTATCATTCAGAAATTTTGAATAATATGACATGTGGGCCCGGATTGACATGTGTTGATCCTGGGTAGTTTATTATCTACCATGCGTGGCACATTAAATACACTCAATATTATGCATTGCATCACCAGTCCAAAGGTTTATTCAATCATGTGCTAATCCCTCTAAGAATCCTTTTAACATCCTCGATTCCCACTCCGCAAGAATCGGTCATGAGATCCTAAAAGAATCGATCATTGGCCATTGACCATAAATCAATCGGTTCAATCGGTAAGGAATCGCAAATCGGTCATAGTCCGACCGACCGACCGACCGGTCACGAATTGGTCGAGGTGTCGGCTGTGAATTTTCTACCAATCATACTGATGGGATAGGATCACCAGCTTATAAGATAACTTTTTGATCATGAGAATTAGTCATGGGATGATTTTGGATTGGCGGATGGTCATGGGTCGATCCAACTAGTCGTAGTTTCCGACCGTGGGTAATTCCGCCCGATTATGCACTGATACATGGACGATTCAAATTGATCAAATGCAACCGCCTTCCAATAAAATATGCATCATTCCCTATTTAATTCTTAGTGATTGGAACGGAATCTCGAATTAGTGATGTCTGATCATGGATCAGTAACGCACCGACCATGAACCCTATTGGTGGATCGGGTGCCGACCGGAATGAGCCCAAGGATAGACCCGGCTATTCTGTCACTAATTCTAAGGTCCATGAGTGCTTTAACTTAGTGCTAGGCTATGGGTAGCCTTAGGATTGATCTCGAACTGATCAAAGGACAACCAACCATATTGGCCAACCAACCATCCAAATGAACGATTTGGACAAATATGGGGCGTGATGGCCGAATCTCAGGTGTACGTGATTTGATTTTTCGAGGTATACCTAATGATCTCTTCTCTGACCCCAGAACAAACTTGAATGATAGAATTCTATAGATCGCCTTATTAATGAAGAAAAAGACAAAAGTAAAGAAATTTCTAGAAACCCCTTATTAAATAAAGGGGTAAGTTGTCATTTGACTATTCAAAAGTCTTGATGGCGGCCAAAATATCTTTGGAGATTCTAGAAAAAAAAGGTGGCACATATGTAGACCAATTAGAGAGCGACGCATGAGTCTTCATTAATGACCGCAGGTTCTAGAATTGCCGAGTTGGCAACTATAGCACTATTATTGTCAAACTTCATTAAATGTTCATTAAATGCGCCATATAGATGGACCAATGGGAGAGCGAAAAGCGGCCATCATCAATGACACCTAGAGGCTAAAAATGTCACACCCCGATCCTCGAGTGCGTGCCCATCCCTCGATGGTTGATAATTTAAATGCGACTTCCCAAGACGAGTCACTGACCCTTTTATTTTATTGTACATACGGAAGCGAATAACAAATCCCCTGACAATAACCATCTCGGGATAGAAAAGCAGGACAACAGATTCACAAACAAAATACGCTTTTTTAAACACACTAAGTCATGTACAAAAGTCTACAACCAAAAGACTTCAAAAGACTGCCTCTCAAAAAGGAACTATCCTATCTGACCCACACCATAGATCACCTCAGCTCGGCTCCATATCCTCCACTCTACGGCCTTGAAAAGTTAAGCCCATGACGGGGTGAGATATAAATCTCAGCGAGTTCACGCTCTAAATCCCAATTAGGAGGGTAATACGCCTAGAGGCGTCCTAACCACACAATCATACAACCAAGGAGACTTACCTAGTCTCAGATCCTTCTTGCTGGTTAGTACAGTTCATATCATAGACAGTCACAAAAGCATGAGTAGTAATTAAGCTCCAATAATTGGAACGCCACACTTAATTTCAACCAAGCACAGTGGTCCTGATTATAGAACTAAATCGTTATGACATATCCTATACCGTACCATATAATTTTGTCCTATAATCCGACACATTCAACTCAATTAATCATGTGTTCCTAGTTTTTGATCTCGGCTTATAGCACGGCATACTCTCTATTTGACGGTCTTCTAGCATTGCCAAGCGTCGTCTCACCCCATTAAGCACGGCTACGTCTCTATTAGACAACTTTCCTGAAAGAACATAGGTCTAGAATTTACTGCGACCGGCTTCCGTTGTCTAGGGGCATCCCATATAGGAGTAACGTCCAGCTTAACAACCCGAGACGGGTTCTCTTAACCAACACATGACTATTCAATCTCGGCCTAGGACACCGTACATTGCACTCAAATACCTCAATTAAAATGGTGAACCTGGCCTATTTTCTTCATATTAGAAATACACTGTAAAATAGTCGTGTGTTGGTACACGGTCATATCGAACCCGAAAAATTGATATTTTCCAATTTAAAATCACATTGTTTTATATAGTCTTTAAAACTATTTTCGGTGTCAAAACCCAACACCCGGCAATTTCAAAATAATTATCGAAATTCACAAATTTTGGAATAAATAACCAAAATTCTAATCAGCACTCAATTTGCACAAATTAACACTTAATTGTAGAAATTAACCACACCATTGCAATTAGCACGAAATTCCGGTCATCAGCTATCCTGGTCTAATTTTCAAAAAATATTTAATAATTAAATAATTACCAAAATTAATTAAATAAATCAATATAAATACCGAAAATGCTAACTTAGGCCGGAAATGCCTAATTAAATACCGAAATAGGCCCGAAAATTCTCAAACCTATCTAGATAAATAATAGAATCCATCTAGATGCTAATTTAGCCATTCTAACCACTTAACATGCAATAACGGATGATTAAATCACTAATCTAATCTAACTAACCACATAATCCCCAATTAACTTAAACTAAACACTCCTTAAACTTCATTAACGTCCTAAGTAGAGTTTAGTGCATAAACTCACTGGTTTAGCGCAAAAACCGGTTCACTGCAACGGTGGTGCAACGGCGGCCGAAACTCGAACTTTCGGGGGCACCAACGGAGGCTTGGACTGGGTTGAAAACGGTTCGAGACGGCTCAGCTAAGGCTGAGCTTCGGCTCGGATTAGGCTGGTCTTGGCGGGGACTGAAGATTGCGGGCTGGACTGAACGTGAGTGAGCTGCACGGCCAAGCGGAGCAAAAGAACAGAGGCGGAGGAAGCTCGATTTGTTGCTGGACGCTGGAGTTGACCGAGCCAATTGAAGACACGAGGAAGCAGATGGGCCGGTGTTGTTTGCGTCGTGGATGAAGGAGGAGGCAATCGTGGGCTGGGCTACTTCGGTGGAGTTGAGTTGACACGGCAGTCAACAAACCGGCTGAAGGAGCGCTGCACGTGAAGCTAGAAGTGGGCTCGGCTTTGGTTGGTTGCTGGACGTGGCAGCGGCTGGGGAAATGGACTGAACGAGAGGAGGAGAAGGCAGGGTCAACACTTGGGGCTTCGACGGAGGGAGGTAGACTCGGTGGGGCTTCTCGCGGACGGGTGGCAGCTGCTGGCTGAAACGTAAGGCTGAGTGGAGCTGCAGGTTCTATCGAAGGAAAGCCGAAGCAATTCGTCCGAGTGAAAAGGAATGAAAGGAAAGCAGAAGACCGAAGGAGCTGCACATTTCTTCGAGGGAAATGAGAAAGGGATACAGGCGGTGAAGGAGGACAGCTGGTCAGGCGTGCTGGAGAAGCCACGTATTGTGGGGTGGGGGCGAACCCTATCCTCCCATCAAGGCTTGATTCCCTATTGCTTTCTTGAAGATAATTCCCCAAATTACTCAATTTTGATGCCAATGTTACAACCCCCATACATAGCTCTGAATTTCCTCATTTTTGGACTTCAATTTCTTGACGAAATTCCCTAATTCGACATCCAATTTTGATGAAGAAGAAAGCCCATAAAATTTCTGCAAGTTCCCTTCACTAAATAGCTCGGTAAGGGGGCCAAAAATCCTTTCGATTTGGCCTATCCGAATTTTCGTTATTTTTCGAATCATCCAAATTGATTTTCGAACTCATCGAAGATTCTTCGGAGAATGAGTCGACGTTCCTAAAATAAATCGTAACATGACAAAATTTTCAATTTTTGAAATCGAGTTCAAATTCGCAGTTAATTTCAATCTGACGCAATTTAAACGTGACCTAACCTATCGGGTAGCTTTTAGGAATTTTCAGTGCAATTGACCCGTGGTCGATTATTTTCGAGCCACATTGTGCATCTCTGAGTCATTGGTAACTTTTAGTTGTCTTGAAAATCTCGAGGTTTCAAATACGGACACAAGGTACCCAAAACGACAGAAAAATCAATCTAGTGCCGATCAACAAGAATTTTGCAATCAGGTGGAATCACCCACATACTAATCACATATCTCAGTCGAATTGACCTATCTCCAATCTCTAATTGATTGTGATAGTGTCATAATGACCCTTACAGATTAGCACAGTTGAGAAATCGATCCTGAGTCAAATTCTCAAGATTATTGCGTTAAAACCCCTTAACGGCATCTCTAGATAATCTAGTTATCTCATGAGTGATCAACCTAGAGAATAGCACTATAGGCACATCGATGGAAGGCTCGATTCATTCAATTGAAAATAGAAGTGGAAAATCAGGATGTCACATCTAGATGTAATCATGAGGCAAAGTAGACTTGCCACCCAAAATATTAGGCAAGCCACATGGAAACTTAAGATTGGACCGCTTGACTTAGTAATGATGACACCAAGGGCTATAAATAGGAGGAGCCCTTCTCATTTCCTCACCTTGCTCCTATTTCCTCCTCCCTCCTCCTCTTTAGACACCTTCCTCCTCACGACCTCTTTCTCTCTTTGGCCATCAAAGCAAGCCACCCATCTTGTGTAGTTTGAGCTTTAGTTCAAGGTTCATCCAAGTAAGAGTAGTTTCTCCCTTCTTTTAGTAACATTTGGGATGTCTTCAACCCAAGGAAATCCTCTTGCGAACAAGCTGAGGGTAGGTCAATTGATTCTTAGATGTTCGATGTATTCCATAACTTGTTTATGTACTTGAATTTCTTGTATGATTCGAATGAAGTCACGGTTCATAGCTTTCGATCGGTACAAGTCGAGGTTCGCCCATAGCCATAAGATGTGATTCGGTATTGAGGCATACCGAGTTCACATCTTGAATTGGTGCGGGTTCCTTTATGCTTGTTACTCAAGCGGGGCCTTGGGCTTAGGCTCGTTCGTGATGTTGTTGATGAAGAAATTCATGATTTCGTGGTACATGCATTATGTTTTAGCATAGAATGCTTAATTCATGGCACATGCATAAGACTTGAGTACAGCCTCAAGAAGGGATTAGTACTCGAGCAAAGATAAGAAAAGATAAGAATGAGGTTTGAGTCCCTAAATTCCTGGCAATAACTGGGTTCTAGTCCCAAAGGCTAGCATAAGACTTGGGTTCGAATCCTGAGCACATTAACAGGGTTTGAGTCCTAGAAGCCGGCAAAAAGCCAGAAGCCCGATTAAAAAGCCCGAATTGAATTGGGTTCAAGTCCCAAGACGGCTTTGGGAAGCTCGATTTAAAAGCCCGAATTGAATTGGGTTTGAGTCCCAAGACGGCTCAAGGAAGACTTGGGTTCGAGTCTCGAGCATAAGAGAAAAGCTTAGTAAGCATGGCATGCATGAGCAAGAAAAAAAGGTTAGAGTGCATAAGCTCGGGGCATGCATCATATGCACGAATCATTGCAAGAATTGTCATTTATGTGCCTAAAGCTTGGTTGTTATCCTTGCAATTGATTGGCCTTCGACACGGTTTGCACGAAATAATTGACTAGTGTTGATAATGAATCAATGTTCTAGTCGAAGGCCAAAACCTATACTTAGAATCATGGCTACTGTGTATTTTGGTTGCCCTATAAAGATATATACCACTACTACAGATGTGGTAGATGTAGAAACTGATATTTCTTATTGTAAATTGTCTTCCGTTGTATAGATATAAAAGGGCCTAAGTGAGCTTGTCCCGATGCACTTCAAATCTTGGTATAGGAGGTACGAGGACCTATGGATAAGACCTCTCCGCGGGTTTGACAATCCGAACTCAAATCTCAGTGATATGGATGAACCGTCTGAGGCTTTGGACTAAGATAGGCGCACCGGCCCTATATAATAGAAGAAGGGTTCCCAATTTTGGTTAGTACCTGCCATAGCCGAGATAAGGGATACCCCAAGCCACTTTTATGTATGTGGGTTAAGCTTGTTATCATCACTACCCATGTAATATACAAAGTATTTCAGTGATGTTTGTATCTCACGTTCACATGTTATTTGCGTTGGGGATTGTATGTTCACACTTTTCGCATGTGTATAAATAAGAAGCAAATGAATTCGGGATGGCGACAATGCTTGGGATGTCACAAAATAACCCACAGCTCGACCTCTGAGTGAAGGGGGTTGTGACAATCCTACTCTAGCTAGACCTAACTATTGTACCCTCTAGACGAAGAAGGTGGCATTACTATATCGTCCATCTGTAGTTATGGCATATATAGCATGTATCCCACATTTGGTTCGGGTATGCAACTAGACTGGTTCTACTCAAGAATCGAACTGCCCAAAAAACATATCCATGAATCAATTCTGAATGAATTCCCATCCAAAAACCAAACCAAATTGCCATGTTTGGGAACTAGTTTTATAAGTTAAAAAGCCAAAATCCTAAATTCTTTTTTCGTCAAATTCTAACTTGAGCACTCCTTCATTCTTTGTTCTTCCTCGAACCTCCTCATCAGTCTTTCCTCTTCTTTAAATTTTTTTATGGATGAATGGGGAATGAAGTTTAATAATTTATATTTTATATTACGTGTTTGAACTTTTTATTGTTTATAATTGCATGTGATTACTTGTTCATCTTATGGATCGTCAAACAGGATAGATTCTAGGGTCCAAAAACTGAGAATCGATTATAACAAGATAGGTTCCACATTCCAACTCTGTACCCACCATAAAACTGATCACCCATATTTGGTGGAATTGCAACAACAATATTTGGTTGATTTGCTATTCTGCTGAATGGTAAGATGGCATTATCGAATGGTCTCACATTATCACCATTAAGTACTGGTCCTATTGGCCTTTGATTTTCAAAATTAGGGTATACTCTATTATATATTTTGATTTGTTGTATCATTGTTATTCCCAACTACATTATCCTAAACTATATTATTTTGGTTACTTGTATTACCAAGGCCAACTAAATTAGGGTTACTTTGATTTTCACCATCGGCAACCTCAACCCTTCGTAAGGTTCCAAATATTTATTTGGAACTTCGTTCCACTCTACGCTTGCCCGATTTGCGTTTGCTGCCCTGTGCAACATCATTTGGAAGGAGCAAAACAATATTCTCTTTCGGGGAAGGACTCCATCCCTTTCGGCCATGAAGAAGCATCTTGAGATAGTTGTTAGGGACAAAGCTTTGACCTTCCATCAAGTCCCCCAAACACCACAAATCAAAGATTGCTGCTTTGTTGGTTGCTCAACCCATCTCTTTTGGCAGACTGATCTACCTTTTGGTCGATTGACCTTCATGAGTAGGGGGTTCCTTTCAACCCTCTTCCATTCGGAGGTTTCTCCCAGTATCATTTTTGTTGAAGTTCGAAGCTGAAGGCGAGGCCGCATCTGGTTTCTTCAAAGCTTTTTCAGCACTAGGGTCATCCTTATCTACCAATCTTAGAGTTGGGCTCTTTTCCCTGGTCGTGTTGTTGTAAGGATTGCCTTTATGCTGTTTGTTTTCCTTGTTAGCAGCCTTTTTGGATGCTTTTGCCACTGTTTTGGCCTTGCCTTCATTTTTTACCATGGCATTCTTCCACTTGCTCTGACTTTTGTTTTCGTGAGTGTAAGTTTTTGGTGCCGAGTTCTTACTCTATAGCTATATATAGCTCTTTAGTTTAAAGTCAATATAATCTTACCTTTTATCCCAAAAAAAAAAAAAAACTACATATTCACTCTTTCTGTGTTTATTATTACAAGGTTACATTTACATATTTAAACTTGAAGTTTATTATTAATAAATCAATCGTACATCGATAATTCATTTTAAAGATTATAATTTACAATATTCAAAAACTCGTCATCATTAATATTAGCGACAACTAATGAATTGTTCATTTATTTTGCTGATATGACCATACTAGGTTCTCGATTCAATTTCTATACTCTTTGCAATATTCAAAATTCGTGGATTTACATAAGATAAAATTCATTGACTGATTATTTCATGAATATTGTTTAGTACACCTATGGGGATATGCAACACCAATTGTTCACTAAGTGTTTTTTTTTCTCCTCATTTCTTTGACAAATTAATTTGTTTGAATGCGTAATTGTGGATTCATGACATGACCTGTACTATCGATCATTAGACCTCCAGTCTTAAATATCTACTTGGTAGTTAAATGGCGACACTAATATGATATATTATAAGTATTTAAACGATCTTCTTCTTTTTTTAATGCAGACTCCTTGAAATTAGTACATCAAAGAAATTTAAAAAAAAAAAATCATTCACTCATTATATTTCGTGCTTGGTGTGGATCTCATTCTAGTATTAAATAAAACTTGTAAAAAAAAATTAAAATGGATGTATTGGTGGCTAGATAAGTGACATGTGTCGACTACTTAGAACTCTGCTTTACACAGTATAGTGAAGATGAAGCCTTCTAGGCTAGAGCCCAGAATAACTAGCATTTTCAGATATTCCATGCTCCATTACCAAAGTAGGCGAGACCTCTTCTCCAGGGAAAAGTAACAATAATATGAAAAAAAAAAAAATTGACAAAGCTTAATCCCATATACGCCCAAAAGTATTCCATGATGTCTTGTCGTAAATTCTTTGGATTTTAGATCCTCCATCTATGAGATTTTTTCTTATTAAATTGAACTATGAAGTTCTTCATTCCAATTCAAACATAAAAAAACAATAATTGCTCGACGTGAATTTTATGTATTCTATCCTTTTCGTCCTTTAATCTAGTTAATTGCATATATAAAGATCTTGTCATTCTCGTTCGAGCGCAGAATGTTATCACCAAGTTATCCTAATATTCATTAGGGAATAGATACCACATTCCCAATGTCTAGTACTTTATTCCTATATCAACGTGAATTCCCATCGTTTTTATAATGAAAGTTGAGCGTTAACCCTTCGCTAGAGAAGCAAATTCTTCTATATTAGCTTTAAACCATATTCCCTCCGCAACCAATTCTCTCTCTTCAGTGCCTCTCCACAATCCAAGAATACTCTATCTTTGCCCAGTAAGGCTTCGCTACAACTAATAATGAGTAATATGGGGAACAAATCCATATCCTTCGATAGGGGGCCCTAAATAAATCAATTAAAATTAGGGTTTGCGATATATTAAGGTGGAAAATTATTATGTGGAAGCTCACTTTAAAGGAAAATTAACAAAAAAAAAATTATATTGAATTTCACACAGATTTAAGACTAAAATTAAAAAATTTACAATATATTTATGACTGACTAGACAATTCCTCCACTTTTGAGTGCATGGGAATCCAGAAAGGAAGCAGAAAAATGCATAAGGGAAACTCCATCCAATTTTAATTGATTTATTTAGGGCCCCCTATCGAAGGATATGAATTTGTTCCCCATATTACTCTCTCTCTATCGAAGGATATGAATTTGTTCCCCATATTACGGATATGAATTTGTTCCCCATATTACTCTCTCTCTCTCTCTCTCTCTCTCTCTCTCTCTCTCTCTCTCTCTGAGTCCTCGGCACACTTGCCAGCAGCAGGACAAGACGGCCGCGTCGCCACTGAGCAATCCGTTCGGATAGAAACTAGAATTTGGGGCTAGGGTTTTTGGAAATAAAATCATAAATAATTTCTAATTTTAGGAAAAGATTTTGGGTTTAGGGTTTCGTGTATTTAGCCAATTGAACTTAATTTCTGAATTCTGGGCAAATTTGTGTTGGCAAATGGCTTCGTTGATTTATATCTTGAGTATTGACATCTTTAGTGAGATACATCAACTATTTCTTCTATAGTAATGTCACATGTGATTTCCAACCGTATAAGGATGATCGATTTTTGGAAGTCACGGTGCTTAAATAAAAGAGTCGTATGAAAATTGTAGAACGGTTAGTGTCTTTTTCCTTAGATCAATCCGATACACAAACAAACAAAGTCACATTCTTTTGCTATCCTCTTCTAGAATACGTCTCGATCTATTTTTTTATTTTCCCTCCAAACAAAGATTCTCGTGGTGGGTTCAATGGCTTAGGAAAAAGAAAGATCGGATTCTTCTCAATCTGATCATGCCCACATAAGATGGCAAAGTGTGTCCCCAAACACCCTGACCCTAGATGTACCCTTACACGATAAATACTTCCTCCAAACAAAGATTCTCATGGTGAGTGGGCCCCGCCTTGGGCCGTGAACCAACACCCATGAGGCCCTTAATATTCACTTACCAACTTTTTTTTTGGTCAGACTTACCAACTGACCAATCATTATTATAAGCTGATGATACATACTTCCTCCGCATCACGTCCCTTGCCTATATATATGCATCACAGAAGCCACAATCACTTGCCATCTCCACAAGAGCCAGCTCATCGACCAATCTCACACAGCACACTCTACTTCCTCCCAGTCTCACATTTATAAAATGAATGGGGTTTGGGTGTTCAAGAACGGCGTTGGCCGGCTGGCGGAGGACCCAGGGGGCGAGGTGTCCGGCGGCATCGGGCGGCAGAAGGTGCTGGTCCACACCCCAACGAACGAGGTGATCACCTCGTATGCTGACCTCGAGAGGAAGCTATCCTCACACGGGTGGGAGAGGTACTACAACGACCCGGAACTCCTCCAATTCCACAAGAGATCCACCGTCGATCTCATCTCGCTCCCGAAGGACTTCAAAAAGTTGAATAGCGTGCACATGTATGACATCATTGTCAAGAACCGCAACATTTTCGAAGTCCGGGACATGTGACTTAAATCGACCTGACCGTGGCCAGGGCCAGAGTAGCGTTGCATGATTCTTTGGGTCTTTAGAAGTTACTCTTACTTGGGGTGTATTGTCGTCTTGGTTTACTCTATAAAGATCACTCTTTGAGTGATTCTTGGTGGGGATTTGGCAAAGGAAAGTGTGATGGTTGCTTAGGATAGAGAAGCAAAAACTGTAGTGGTGAGAGAGGAGTTCTCACACGAAGAAGATGAACTGAGAAGAAGTTGGTTTGAGTCGGTGGGTGTGTCATGGTTCTATGTAAATTGTGTTTTGTGATTATCTGGCAATGAATATTGGGTCTACTTGTGTGTGATAAAGTTTCTTCTTCTTCTTCTTTCTATCTTTTGGTTCTCTCTAACATAAGGAAGCTACTAGATAAACAATGATATAGATTCGGTCTGGGTGGCAACACCAAAGAATCCCATTCGTAGTGATGGGGAGCAATCGTTTGAAAAGGGGCGAGACGAGAAATAAAGATAGAATCTTCTTGGAGTTATACATTTGTGCATGTATAGGACATATAGTAATTTAAGACGGGTATAAACATTTCTGGACGCGCATGAAGTGACATGATTTGATGGTCGGCATGCAAAATGCAAATTCTCGAGGTAATGTTTTGCCTCCCAACCGTTCACATCATTTTATTCGAGTTGTGTGGAGAGGGTTCTCTCTAACACACCCCTCCCCCCAACCCCCCCGCGGAGGGATAGGAGAAAAGAGATTTATGTTTTGCCTCCTAGAGAAATAATTCTTCTAATATGTCTGATTTGATGCACCGTCCTAGGAGGAAAGAAGTCAATACTTCATGAGCATATATCTCTATGGAATTATTTCTAGAAAAACCAAGCCAATGAACGTATGAAAGAGCTATCATATGCCCAGAAGAGGCAGAAGCATTTTGCCACCACCGGTACTGCAGACACACCGTGCATAGATTCATCTGATGAGGAAAGACAGATACATTGATTTCCTCTTCATGTGTGTGGTTCAATCTTATCTGTCAAGAACTTCAATCTGTCATTGGTTTAGTCTGGTTGACCGTTGAGGCTTTATGTACATATCTGTCTAGAAAATCAACTGTCAGTAGGTGAAATCTTGAAAAATCAAAATCTGCATTGATTAGCATAATGACGAAATTTTGACAGTCTCAGCAAGGACTAAGTAATCATAAGGAAGACAACCCATAAAATCAACTTAAAAGACACTGTCGTCACGGGTTTCTGGGGAGTTTAAGGATGCTACATTCTACAACAAAAGAACAGATAAGGACTGAATAGTTCAAGCACAGCTACTTAAGATTTAGAAAATGCTAACAGCACAACCCTTGGAGCATACTACAGCTCGGGGTGGTGAAGAGCCAACATCAAGGTGCCAAACCTTCCCATCGATGTAAACTCTCAAATAATATCAGCCTACTGTATTTTCTATACATGCAAAGATGTGTGAATATTTTCATGTTTAGGACGAGTAGGAGCCCCATAGATTTGGGAACATTATAACTCTCTTTCTCTTTTACTTTGGAGACTTACCATGAGATATTCATTCATGCCATAACAAGGACCAAGATGACCTTGCCTATGTAGCTTCAGTTCAGAGGAGTTCAAAAGCGCTCCCAAAAAGCCATATCTCTGAGAGAATATCACTTCACAGATCACACCATGTAAATTGTATACCACCATCCATATTGTCACACCCCGATCCTCAAGTGCGTGCCCATCCCTTGGTGATCAATTAAAATTGCGACTTCCCAGGACGAGTTGCCGACCCTTTCATTTTATTACACATACGGAAGCGAATAAATAAATCCCCTAACAATAATCATCTCGAGATAGAAAAGCAGAACAACATATTCACAAACAAAACATGCCTTTATATACACACCGAGTCATATACAAAAGTTAGTAACCAAAGTCTACAAAAGACCGGCTCTTCAAAAAGAAACTGTGCTAACTGACCTACACCACAGATCCCCTCAGCTCGGTTCCAGATCCTCCACTCTACGGTCCTGAAAAGAATTGAGCCCACAACGGGGTGAGATATAAATCTCACTGAGTTCACGCTCTAAACCCCGATTAGGAGTGTAGTACGTCTAAAGGCATCCTAACCACACAACCATATAACCATAGAGACTTACCTCGCCTCAAATTCTCCTTCCATGTCAACAAAGTTCACATTTCACACAGCCATAAAAACATGAGCAACAATTAAGCTCATCAACTAGAAGGCCACTGTGATACCCCTCGACGGCCCCCGATCCGATTAGGGTCGCCACAGTTCGCTTACCATTCACTTTCCTTATTAACATATCACTCTGATACCATTTTTATTGCAGCGGGTCCATACAACTTGGGGGTTTACACATTTTTTTTTTCTTTTCGATCGGTCCCTTGCGCAATTTATATGCGGAAGCACATCCAACAACTCCCTTCCCTATATTCAGAAATCGATGCACACCTACTAAACATTTATAAGTAAAAGCCGAACACGTTTATTTACATAGAGTAGATGGACATCTTTAGTCGGTACATCAAAATGCCGTAGTTTTCTATACTTGGCTACACTTCAAAAGATGACCGACATCTCCTCCCACAATCGTATGCTTAAAGTCCATCAACCAGTGTCGGCGTTCAAAGGTTCCCTCCTTTGCTATCCTCCTTCTTACGGTCATATCCAACCGCTCAATCCATCTACTAATCTGAAATGTTGGTCCCCAAAAGGGGTGAGTACAACCACTCAGCAGGTAAAGGAATCCAATAACAACTCAATGCATCATACAAATCATACATGCATTGCAGGCGTAACTTACCTTGCAGCCATGCGCAATACTATCATGCATCATCATGCCTTATCATCATGCATATCATATCATCATATGTCATCATCATAAACATCATGCATATCATCATGCATATCATGCCATGGGTGATCATCATATCACATCACATATCATCATCATCATCATGCATATCATCATGCATATCATACCATGGGTGATCATCATATCACATCACATCACATTAGGGGTGTGCAAAATACCCGGGAACCGCCCGGACCGCCCGGAACCGGACCGGAACCGCCCGGAACCGGCGGTTCTTGAGGGAACCGGTCCGGTTCCCGATTCCAATTGTTGAGAACCGGTGGGAACCGGTTCGGTTCCCGGTTCCGTGGGCGAGAACCGCCGCCCGCCCACCCGGACCGGACCGATACCTATTTATAATTAAAAAAAAAAATACTAAATGAAAGTGACGAAGCCCTAATTTGCGAAGCCCTAATTTGCGAAGCCCTAATTCGTGTCTCATCTCTTCCGGTTTCTTCCTCAGTCTTTGATTCTCTCTCTGTTTCTTCCTCAATCTCTTCTCTTTGTCTTCAATTCCACCCCGAGCATCCACGCCGCCGCCGCCGCCGCTCCTCCTCCTCTTCCTCATTCACGTATAGTTGATTGTTATTTAATGTTGAGCATTCGTCTATTAACTATTGTTTTAGTTTTTGGAGATTGGAACTTGGAATTTTAGAGCTCAAAACTTGGGAACCGGACCGGACCGGACCGGTGGTCCGAGAAACCAAAATTGTTTCGCGACCGTTTTACATTGAAAACTAAAAAATTTCGCGTCAAGATCGGTTCCATGGATCCACCGGGAACCGGACCGGACCGGCGGTCCGGTTCCAGTGGATCCATGCAACAAACGGTGGATCCCGGTTCCAATTTTCGGAACCGGTCCTTAGCGGGCGGTTCCCGGTTCTAGGTCGGGAACCGCCCGCCCGGACCATGCACACCCCTACATCACATATCATCATCATCATCATCATCATCATCATGCATATCATACCATGGGTGATCATCATATCACATCACATCACATATCATTATCATCATCATGCATCTCATCATGCATATCATGCCATAGGTGATCATCATATCACATCATCATTAGCTATGCATCACCATGCATATCACATCATATCATCATTAGCCATGCATCACCATGCATATCACATCATCATTAACCATGCATCACCATGCATATCATATCATAGATCAATTTCCACTTTTACTTATCAATTGATCCCACATTATCTTTTCTCAAATCATCAAATTCACCATCATCATCATCCCTTCGGGCAGAAACCTCCGACAGGGATCCCAGTATCCCAGCCATCTCATGGTCACTGGGCTTCCGGCCCCCCACATTCCGGGCATCTCGCATCCCAACTAGCATCACGAGGAACCTCCCTTCGGGCAAAAACCTCCGACAGGGACTTCCGGTCTTTACCCTTCTAACCGGGGATCTCGCACCCAAATCTTGGCATCGCGAGTCACTCCCTTCGGGCAGAAACCTCCGACAGAGCTTCCGGAATTATGTACCGACATACCACCAGGCCTCCCCTGGAATTACGTACCGTATACCACCGGACATCCCGACACTCCCGGGGAACCTCTGGAATTATGCCACTAGGCCACCAGATATCATCCTCCGCCACAACCTCTTACTCACATACCACTTTCCACTTTTTATCATCCTTTTCATCTTGTTATTTCATGGCATACGGTTTACATACATGCATCACAATTCATGATCATTCATACATCAATGCCATATAACAATACATCATAATTCAATAGGACTCATGGCCAATAAAATAATCCACCTTTTTATTTTATTATTATTTTATTATTTTATTATTTTATTTATTTATTTTCATAAATAAATATTATATTTAATATTTATGATTTTCCAAAAATCATAATATTCCATCAATCATTAAACAATTAGAATCACAATTTCACATAAAATTCATGGCTAATTTGAATTTCACATAATTTCCCAAATTTCCACAAAATACACACAACATTCGGATCATGGCCAGATTGCACAGTTTTCGAATTAATTCAATTAAAATACTCATATGACCTCCGAAAATTCCAAAATTTTACAGAGTGATATCCAACACATTTTCGTGCATTTTTCATGAAGAACTCTAAGCCAAATTCTTTATAGATTAATTTATACAACTCCATGAAGCTTCTGGAACCTCTACCGTTTCGTCCAGAACGTACATCACCGAAAAACTTAGGTTTGACCCATCAAATCTCTTTCGTTTCTTCTGAAATTCGAGTATGTTATGTATCAATGTGTCCTTTACAAGTTTCATGAAGATATCTAGGTTAAATAATCAAGGTTTGATCCTCTTTTAAGTCCTTGAAGTCTCGGGTGTCTCGGTACACTTCAACAGAATCACTCGTCTCAAAGATCTAGCCGATTAACTAGGCTATACTCATTTTTTTCTCCTCAAATTTGAGTATGTTGTATTTTAGGGTGTTACCTACAACTTTCATGAAGACAAAAAAGTGAGATCTCCAACAGAAATCAACATGCAACCACGAAATCAACAAGAGGTCAGTAAGAAATTCGCAGATCTGAAGTCTCCGTGTAATAAAACTTTTGACCCATCAAATCTTCATCGTTTTCTACGAAATTTCAGTATGTCATACTAAAAGATGTTAGCTTCAACTTTCATGAAGACACCAAAGCCAAAATCGCACTCCAAACACACATGCAAGTTCTCACAACATTCTGACTCGAGCAGATTCATGCGAAAACATTCCAGATCTGACACCTCCGTAAGATGAGAGTTTAACCCCGTAAATCTCCATAATTTTTCACGAAATTTTAGTATGTTGTAGTTCAAGATGTTAGCTACAACTTTCATTGAGATGTCGAAGCCAAAATTGAACTCTAAACATGCATGCAAGCCCTCACAACATTCTGACTCGAACAGTTCATACGAAAATATTCCAGATCTAGCATCTCCGTAGGAAGAGGGTTTGACCCCTTAAATCTCCATCATTTTCCATGAAATTTTATTATGTTGTAGTACAAGATGTTAGCTACAACTTTCATGAAGAAACCGAAGCCAAATTCGGACTCTAAACACACATGCAAGCTCAAACAAGTTTCTGACCCCAAACAGTTCATGCGAAAACAGTGGTGCAAGAGTAGAAAGTGGATTCCCAACTTGCCTCTACACCTCACGAACGGCGGCACACCGGCGACGGACGGGCTCCTTCCTCTCTCGAAATCTCTCTCTCTCTCTCACCTTCTCTCTCGGCCAAAATGAAGCAAAGAACCGGCCATCTCTCTCTCCTCATCCCTCTTATACTCCCCTAAAGCTCATGATTACTTGCCTAATGACCCACCAATGCATGCTCTTCCCTTGGCCACTTGTCATTTCTATTTTTGAAATTTGATTTGAATTAATGGGCTTGGGCTTAGGCCCAACCGGCCACTCCTCCTTGGGCTGGTCGACTCCCCTTCTTGGGCCCAATGGGCCGACTAGCTTGGCCCACCAAGCTTTAGGCTAATGGGCTCAAGGCCCATTCGAATTTTAGCCCTTTTTCCTTTTCTTTTTTTTTTTTTGAAATTTCTTCTATAATATTTTTGAATTCTAATTTCCATCTTGGCCAAAGTCTTATGACATTTCATTTATTGAAATTTAATTTATAAAATGCACGGCCAAGCATAGATTATTAATTTATCCTATAGTCCTAAATTCAAAATTCATAAACACAAGCACAATAACACTTAGCCTTAAGAAAACTAATGGCTAACACATAGACCATAGGTAATTTCATTACCTAATTATTGGCTTTAATTCCTCTAGAGGATGACTTGAATTTTTGGGATGCCACAGCCACACTCAATTTCAACCAAGCACAGGGGTTCTGATTATAGGGCTAAATCGTTATAACACGTCTCATATCGTGCCACGCAATTTTGTCCCATAATCATGTGTATTCAACTTAATTAATCATGCGTTCCTAGTTTTGATCTCGGCTTATAGCACGGCCTACTCACTGTTCAGCAGTCTTCTGGCATAGCCAGGCATCGTTTCACCCCATTAAGCACGGGTACGTCTTTCTTAGACGGCTTTCCCGAAAGAGCACAAGTCCAGAATCTATTGCAACCAGCTTCCGTAGTCCGGGCGTCCCATATAGGGGTAATGTCCAGCTTAACAGCCTGGGACGATTTCTCTTAACCAACACACGATCACTCAATTATGGTTAAAGACACCGTGCATTGTACTCAAATGTCTCAATTAAGATAATGCACTTAGCCCATTTTCTTCGTATTAAAAACACCCGGTGAAAATAATCATGTGTGGGTACACAGTTAGATCGAACCCGAAAAATTGATATCCTCCAATTTAAAATCCACTATTTTATATAGTATATAAAACCATTTTTTGTGTTAAAACCCGACACCTGGGATTTTATAAATAAATGTCAAAATTCACAAATTTTGGAATAAATAACCAAAATTCCAATCAATACTCAATTTGCACAAAATAACACCCAATTACATAAACTAAACACACCATTGAAATCAGCACGAAATTCCGATCACTGGTTACCTCGGTCTAATTTCCGGAAAAAATTAAAGAATTAAACAATTACTAGAATTAATGAAATAAATCAATTTAAATACCAAAATTACTAACTTAGGCCGGAAATGCTTAATTAACAACCTAAACGGGCCAAAAAAATCTCAAACCTATCTAGATAGATAGTACATCCTATCTAATCTTTAATTAGTATAATCTAACCACCTAACATGCATAACTAAAAAATTAAATCACTAATCTAATCTAACTAACCACCTAAACCTCAATTAACTTAAGCTAATCACACCCTAAACATAATTAACTCCTTAAGCAGAGTTTAACAAGTAAACTCACCGGTTTAACGATCCGGTGATTCCACGGCGATGACGATACGGAGGTGAGCGACAACCGAGCCTACAGCGACACCAACCAAAGCCCGAAAGGGACCTAAAACGGGCCATGAAAACCGAAAGCCCTTGTTGGCCTTCGGTTCTGTCCAAGGACCGAAGGGGCTGCTTGGCTTGGCTATGGCAGCTAGGAGCGGCAAGGCGAGACCAGATGGCTTGGATGGGCAGCAGCGGGGCTCGACAGCGACGAGTGGTGGCTGGAATAGCTCCGGCAGACAAGGACAGCGGCCAAGGCAATGGGCGCAAAGGGCGAGGACACGCGGATAGCGCTGGAGTGAGACGAGCACGCGGGCGACTAGTAGGCT
Organism: Eucalyptus decipiens; assembly: GCA_014182575.1. Lineage (NCBI taxonomy): Eukaryota > Viridiplantae > Streptophyta > Magnoliopsida > Myrtales > Myrtaceae > Eucalyptus > Eucalyptus decipiens. The sequence continues at coordinate 18,923,948 of CM024610.1, forward strand.
CGGCGAAGGTACATTTTCCTCACTTGATCTCTCTTATCTCACACCTCTACAAATCATCACTTCCTCCTCCCGTTTCTTCTTCTTCTTTTCTTTTTTTATTCGAATTATTTTTTTTTTTTCTTTTTAGTTCATATTATTTTTAATTTCCTTTTTCTTTTCTTTTTCTTTTTTCTTTTTCTTTTTCTTTTTCTTTTCTTTGTTTCATATCTTCTTCTTTCTTGGTTAGTCATCGAACTAGGTAAACCTCAAGCTCATCGATCTCAAACTCGCGCTTATCGATCTAGCGAGCCTCGAGCTTGACGCTCGCGCTTGCCAATTAGGGGAGCGGAAAATATTTTTCTTATCGAACACCGATAAGAAAAATATTTTCCGAAACATTTTGAGATTTTAGTCGAACACCAGAAAATATTGTTATTTTTCCTGGAAAATGACTTCTGGGCAAATATTTTCCGGAAATTGTTTATTTTCCGCGAAACCAACGGACCCTTAATAAACCCCAAAAAGATAAATTCTTTTAACATTTGATGGCGCAGAGAGCTTTTACGTAATGACTTAGAGTTCAGACTCAATGTATACATAAGACCTATTAAAAACCTTAGGTTTCTATATGCTAGGAATTGAAGAATCCAACCTGCTAATGTACATAATATGGCGTTGAATTAGTGCGGATAAGAGTCTTATCAGACCATGCCAACAAATAAATCAGTCTGTCGAGGGTTTCAATGTGTTTTCTTTTTCCTTCACACCAGAGACCCATTCCTAGTTTTAATGGGCAGGTGATGGCCAGTGCATTTGCTCTTTTACTTGCTAGTGACTAGTCAGCTTCCTCCAAATGGGTTTCATAAAGGAACACAAAAGAATCTCTGATCCTTTGTTTCTCATTTATATCCTATCATCAAGAGAGAATGGGGCACGAGAGGGATAGAGTGATCCCACAATTTTGTCCCCCTCTCTCTCTCTCCCCCCAAAAAACAAAAATATTATATAAAGCTTTGACTTTCATCGCCATCAAAAGAAAGCCTTGTCTTGTCATGCTTTCCCCCATGCAGGCATATTGAGGGCTCGATGTATGTGCATGCCTTTATTTTTTTCATTAATTTATGAGAACTTGACTTTATCCATGGTTGTTTTATTTTTATACAACAGACACTTGAAACGTACCAATTGTCTATTATCATGCCAATATATGCCAAAAAGAGCAAATTGAAAAAAAAAAATTACACATCCATTTGTACAAACATAGCCTTTAAAATCCTTCTTTTAAGTTGGGTCTCAACAATTCATCATTGTGTCATCAAAATTCAAGACACTTCATGCTTTGAGGCAAGGGTTCTGCAAGGGAAAGGAAATAGTGCAATTGAATCATAACGAGTTCAAATTTTGCACTATCGTGATATGTGTTTGTGTATTCATCTATTGTGCACTTTATATTACCATGAAAAATTTCATCAGATGAATCCTAGCAATAGTAAATTTGTAAGTGGCTTGATCTATGTTAACTATGAACTATTATGATGGCTCTCACTCATGTTCTTTGCGTCATAGTAGCAGGATTAACATGATGTCTACTTGGAATATAATCGGAGCAAGAGAGGTGAATGCATGGTATTGGGATAAGGTACATATAGAATAGTGTTGGTAGGGTAACATTTAGTAACAATCTTCTCCAGCTACAATTCCAACTTCTCTTTCAAGTCCTACCAATTATTTTGTGCACCAGAAGATGACATGAAGATATTTATGATTTGCACTAGCTCACACCAAATAAACTCTAAAAGAGCTCATCTCTAGCCTAAAGCTCATCGCCTGTGCAACGTCAACTCCTCCTCGACCAAGGGGCTGCTGTCTCTAGAGGAGAGATGCCTTCTGGAGGTGTTGACCCCTCCATATTTGGAAGCAGTGGCTAGAGGTGAGCATCGGTCCAGGTCAACCCTGGACCAACCTTGGACCGGCCTAACCTTGCCGATTCTAGTCCGGTTCCCAAGAAGACTGAGTCAGTCATTGATCCTAGAATTCCTAAACTAGTACTTTGCGGGTCGGTCCTCGGTCCTGAGAGTTCCGAGTCGGTCCAACCCTATATATACACACACACACATATATATGTAATATATTATTTATATTTTTTTTATATAGAGAAAATCTTAAAATAAACGGCGTCAACAGCATTAAATAGCTCTTTAATAAGGAGTTCAAGTAATTTTATATTGTTCTTTAATAACTTAGGCTTTTAATGTTTTTTACAGCATCGATAGTCATAATTTACGAATGAGGAAAATGTTTTTGTGAAGAGTCCTCACGGTGTCCAAAAAGGCATCTTATTGCATCTTCCTATAGTATTCGTTTTCTTCTGTCTTATTTGTCTTCTTAGTCTTCAATTTGCCAAAATCGAAAGAAACAACTTCTCTGCTTGCCACTCGACACTCGCCTCGCTTGCTTTGGGTCACTCATGCCGCTCACCGCTCGATACTCGCTTGGCTTGTCGCTCCTCGCTCGACATTCAATGCTCATTCTATTCGACGCTCACCCCACTTGACTCTCACCGCTTGCCTTTCTTAGCTGATCTCACTCATCATTAAACCCATTTGGTCGGTATGGTCCTCGATTGCCCTTTCAAGAAGTACAAAAACTGAAATAAAAAATTATTGGTTGGTTCTAGATTGACCTTGAAATCGGACCGAACCCATTATATCAATTCGGTCCTTAATCATTTTTTTAAGGAGTACAAAAAATGAAATAAAAAATTATCGGTTGATCCCGGGTTAATCCTAGAACTAGACCGAACCTATTGGGTCAATCCGATCCTTGATCTCAAGCTTAATATGATCGGTCATTGGTCCCAAAAATTGAGGACTAGCACTGTGCGGGTTGATCCTAGGATTAAGAGGTGGACCGGCCCAACTCGGAACATGCTCACCCCTAGCAGTGGCTTATGTATGCTAATGGGACATGGAGAATATGCCAAGGTCTCGACAGTCAATGGAGGTTATTATGACTAACGCAAAATCATGAAGAAACGAAAATAAGAAATAAATTATATAAACTAAACCTGGACACTAGGAATTTACGTAGTTGAGTGGTGTGCCTACTCCTCAAAGAGATATCGATAAGATGTTTTTCAATCCTAAAGCACTCCACCACATGAATCATTATATAAAAAAGAGTATTCTTTGACATTAATCTCTTTTAGATGACGACTCTTAGAAGCTCTCTAAAGTTTTCACGAGTTTTTAATACAAAATAACCTTTGCAAATTGATCAGGTTCGTGGTAGGCGCCAAGCGCCGTTAGGCCTGAGCATCCAGTTACTGCACTAAAAAGCGCTTGGCTATTGGACACTATCTAGCAGCACAGCCACTCCTTGGTTAGCCTAAGTGCTAGGTAGACTGTCATTCCACATATCTCACTACCTATCTCCATTTGCGTGCCCCCGCAAATGCTCGAATTCTCCAGAAAATCACAAGCTTGTATTGATTACAAGTAAAACAAGCTAATGTTGAGACATAACAAGCAAATCTCCACCTTGATGAGAAGTTATGTCACGCCCCGATCCTCCGAGCACGTGCCCATCCCTCCTTGGTCAATTAATAGCAACGTTCTAAAATGTTCTAAAACATTCTAAATACACATGCGGAAGTAGATATATAATCCCCAGACAACAACAATATGGGATAGAAAAGTAGGGTCATAATTTTTCAAACCAAAACCACACTTATATACATATATCAAACCAAGTTTTATACATAACCATTTGATATATATATACACAAGGTTTACAAGATAAGGGGTTTTCCTAAATGCCACAGGCACACTAGGCGTTCGAGTCCTCATCTGAAAACACCAGGGCTCCTGGATCTGACGGTCTTGGGTCCTCCATCAAACCGCCCAAGAGGATATGCTGTACCTTTCCCAAAAGCAACTTCCAGCATGAAACGAGGTACCTTAGATTCCGGTATGGGGCCCTCTCTCTATCCATTCCGCTCTCAACAGTACCATGATTAGTAATGATGTGGCACCTTGTGGGGTAAACCCACATCAACCCAGACCATAGACTGTACGAGTGCATATTCCCATCCCCTAGGGTCCCCCATTAGCGGAATATAAGTTACCTGTTCCCTAATCTACTTTGGTTGTCCAAAACGCTCGGGAGGAGCTGCCATCTATGGACTTGAAAGTATAATCTCACGACGGGGTGAGAAGACGTCTCAGCGAATTCTACCCCTTGAGACCTGACTAGGAAGAAAATACGCCATGAGGGCTACCCAAGCACAAACATAGGTCGGAGGACTTACCTTGGCCTCAATCTCTTCCTGTAAGTCAGTATATCTCAAAACTCAACAAATCATTTCAATTTACTAAATCAGATCGAACTATCAATCAATCGACTCAATCGATTACATGTCATCACGACCTTCTCTCGGTCGACCAAATCAATACTATCTAATAAGTTTGATAATAGATAGTATAGCTCGCGATAAACTGGTAGATAGTATATTGCTCTCTCTAAGATAATAATAGATAGTATAGCTCACGCTAAGCTAATAAATAGTATACTGCTCTCTACTTAAGCTAACATATCAAGCCCGTAGACAGATATAGTATACTAATAATGCTCACTCTAAGCTAATCAGGTATAATGCTCTATATCTAAGCTGACATATCAGAGCCCATAGGTTAATATAGTATACCGACATTGCTCCCTCTAAGCTGATCAATAATATTGCTCACTCTAAGCTGATAAGATATACTGCTCTCTTACTAAGTTGCCATATCAGAGCTCGTAGTTTGATATAGTATACCGGTATACTGCTCTCTATCTAAACTGACATATCATCCATAGGCTGATATAGTATACCACCCTAACCAAATAACCAATTCATCATTTTTATACCTGATAAAAATAGCCGTGTGTGGGTACACGGTCGGCCTTAGCCAAAATACAACATTTTCACTTTCGAACTTCCCATTAGATTCAGCGGTCCCAAAATAGATTTTTGGCATTATAGACTGATACTCGGTAATTTTCTAATTAATTGCCAAAATTATCAATTTTTGAGATAATTACCCACAAACACCAATTACACTCAATTTGCACCAAATAACGATCAAATAAATAAACAGATCACACCATTAAAATCACCATGAAATTCCAATCACCGACTATCCCGGTCTAATTTATGGAAATTAATTAATTAATTACGGAATATAATAAATAAATGACAATAAATAGCAAAAATGCAAACTTAGGCCCGTAAAACCTAATTAAAAGCCAAGACGGGTTCGGAAAATTTCCGAACCACTCTAGATAAATACTAGAGCATGTCTAGGCTCTAACTACATTACTCTAACCACCTAACATGTAATATCAATTAATTAAATTGCTAATCTAATCTAACTATCCATCTAATCCATACTTAGTCTAAACTAAACGACCCTTAAGCGTCATTAATCTATTAAGCATGGATTAGTGAGTTAAACTTACTTGTTAAGCAATCCGCTCGAATCAAATTGACGGGAACGCTACAAGGCTCAATAAACTTCAAAGGGGGACCGCCTTTCGAGGTCCGAAACGGGCCAAAGTGAGCTGAATAGTGGCCTAGAGACCCACTTATTTTTTATTCTGATGTAAGCCAAAAGGAGCTGAACCAGTTGGCTGATCGAGCGAGAAGTGGTCCAGGCGAGGTGGTAAGGCTGTAGCAGGGCTTCACGGTAACAGATGGGCGGTCCGGCGACTCCAGCGACAGCGAGGCTGTTGCCAACAGCTTAAGGGGCTTCCTGGGCACACGGTGAAGATGGGATAGCGGCCTGGAACAGCTGAGACACGCTCGGGGCTAGGCGAACGCGCAACAATAGCGACAGTGTGCGGTGGTCGGACGAGCTAGCGACAGCTTCAGCGGCTTGTTAGCTTGGTCTACTGAGTTACTAGGGCTTCGAATGGCTAAGGGAAGGGAGGAGGAAGGGTCATCGACGGGCTAGAGGGGGAGAAGGGACCGATTCAGTTGGTGAGACCGGATTGGTCCCTTTAACTGGTTTGTCCTCATCTCTTTGGTCTCCCAATTTGTCCTCACCACCTAGTGGTGTCCACACAAGTTTTTCAGGCCAAGAATATCCCTTCTAGAAGGCTTTAGGTGGTCCAAAGGTTGTAGGCAAGGGGGCACACGAATTTGCAAGGGAGTTGGCACAAATTAGACTTCATTCCTTCTTGAATCAATTAAATTCGACCTCTGAAAAAATCAACTATCGATTCCTCGATCAAATTGGTATTTTTTTCATGCCAATATAACCCACTTACATCCCAATTTCATGATAAAAAATGGTCCTCTACATTTTCCAGTCAAAAATGGCCCTAAGACGACTTTTTCCCAAAAATTCTCAATTTGCAGAAAAATCTTCAGAGACTGAGTCGACATTCCTAAAATGACTTATGACATGACAGAACTTTCAATTTCTAAAATTGAATTCAAATTTGCGGATAATTTCACTTTGGCACATTTTTAGCGTGACCTAGGCTACCGGATAGCTTTCATAAATTTTAAGTGCAAATGACCCGTGGTCGATTTTTTTCGAGCCACATTGAACCTCTTCGACACGTTGGCGACTCTCGGTTATCGTAAAAATCTCGATGACTCAAATACGGACACAGGGTACCAAAATGATAGAAAAATCAGTCTAATGCCACTTGGCGAGAACTTTGCAATTTAGTGGAATCACCCATGTTTAGCCATATATCTCAGTCGAACCGACCTATCTATGATCTCTAAGCAATTTTTAACTATACCGTTATGATCTCTGCAGATGAGTACAATCGAGTAGTTGAGTCCTAGTCGAATTCTCAAGTTTATTGCATTAAAATCCCTTAATGACTTCCCCAGATAATCTAGTTATCTCATGAGTGATCAGCTCTAAGAATAACACTAAAGGCACGTCGATGAAAAGCCTAATTAAATTAATTGAAAGCATAAGTAAAAATCCAAGATATCACAACTCTTCCCCTCTTATAAAAATTCCGTCTTCAAAATTTAAACCATTAAAATCTTTAAACAAAAAGGTGGGGTACAACTATCTCATCGACTCTTCACTCTCCTAGGTTGCTCCTTCAGTGCTATGGTGTTGCCATACCATTTTGACCAACGGAATGGTCTTTGTACGCAAAATTTTTTCCTTTCAATCCACGATCTGAACTAGGCTTTCAACATACGACACATGGTCGTCCACGTCCAATTCCTCGAAATTAAGCACGTGGGTCGGGTCAGGCTCATACATCCTCAACATCGACACATGAAAGACGTCATGTACTTGCACCAACCTTGGTGGCATCGTCTTGTTGGCAACGCAAGATGATACTCTAGGGTTCCAATTCTTTCAAGAATGTCGAATGGACATACGTATCTTGGACTCAGTTTTCCTTTCTTGCCAAAGCGCGAAGTTCCCCTCATCGGTGACATCTTCAAAAAAACGTGATCACCAACTTTGAATTCTAAAAGCCTTCGACGCTTATCTGTGAAACTTTTCTGTCTAGTCTGAGCAGTATTTAGTCTACCTCTGATAACTGCAATTGCATCTACTAACTGCTGAACCAACTCTGGACCTGTAATCTTTCTTTCCCCGACTTCATCCCAACAAACTGGCATTCTGCACACACTGCCATACAACGCTTCGAAATAAGCCATCTGAATGCTTTGCTGATAACTGTTGTTGTAGGCGAACTCGACCAGGTGAAGCTGTTCATCCAAATTTTTCTTGAAATCCAGTACGCAAGCTCGCAGCATGTCCTCGAGGGTTTGAATTGTCCTCTCAGACTGGCCATCCGTCTAAGGATGATATGCCGTACTGTACTACAACTTCATACCTAAAGCACTCTACAAGCTCTTCCAAAAAACAGCTGTGAATCTTGGATCTCGGTCTGAGGTAACTATAACCAGCACTCCATGCAGACGAACTATCTGGCGCACATACAAATCTATGTGCCTGTCCAAACTGAGATCCTTTCGTACTGCAATGAAGTGAGCCAACTTTCTCAATTTATCGACCACTACCCAAATAGAATCGCTACCTCTCTGACTCCTCGGTAATCCGGTCACAAAGTTCATCGTGATATGCTCCCACTTCCACTCTAGGATCTCAAGTGGTTGTAGAAGTCCCCCCAGCTTGCAATGCTGAGCTTTGACCTACTGACACGTCAGACACTTGACAACATGCTTGGTTATGTCCACCTTCATACCAAACCACCAATAGTGTTGACGCAGATTCTGATACATCTTCGCACTATCAAGATGAATGCTGTAACTGCTACGATGAGCTTCTAATAAGACATCCTCTTTATGCTCGGCATCGTCAGGCACAACCAATCATCCTTGGAACCTCAGTGTTCCATCATCAGAAATCTGAAAGTCAGCCTTCCTTTTATCAATATCTTCGTGCAGAATCTTATGAACATCTGGGTCTGTTAGCTAAAGTAGTTTGATTATGATTTGGACATCCGATTCAATTCTGAGGATTGTCATAAGATTCAAAAGGTGGCCTACCTTAAACTTGAACACCAAATCTCGAGTTCTCTCGATTAAATTCCACTCTTTAACCAGCAGATGAGCGAATGACAACTTCCTACTCAAAGCTTCAGCAACCTTGTTCACCTTACGAGGGTGTTATAGGATATCACAATCGTAGTCCTTCAGCAATTCCATCCATTAACGATGTCTCATATTCAACTCATTCTAGGAGAATAAGTACTTAAGACTTTGATAGTCTGTGAAGATCTAAAATCTTTCCCCACACAAATAATGTCTCCAAATCTTGAGAGTGAAAATAACATATGCGAGTTCTAAGTTATGCGTCAGATAATTTTGCTCATGAGGCCTCATCTGACAGAAGGCGTATGCAACCACTCTACCATGTTGCATCAGCACACAACCTAGTCCTCTGAATGATGCATCATTGTAGATCTCGTATCCTCCAAGACCAAATGGAATAGTCAGCACAGGTTCGGTAGTCAGCTTTTGCTTTAGTTCCTGAAGACTACGCTCACACTTGTCTGTCCATACAAACTTCTCTTTTTTTATTCATGAGTTTAGTCAACAGCGACGCTAAAGCTAAAAACCCTTCCACGAACCGTCTATAATAACCTGCCAAACCCAGAAAACTTATGATCTCTGTCACTATAGTCGGTCTTGGCCAGTGGATCACTGCTTCAATCTTGGACGGGTCTACGAAGATTCTTTCGCCCGAAATCACGTGACCTAAGAAAGCAACACAATTCAATCAAAACTCGCACTTGCTAAACTTGGCGTACAACTAATGAACTCTCAGAGTCTACAGTACTACTCTGAGATGACTTTCATGCTCTTCCTCACTCCTCAAATACACCGGAATATCATCGATGAACACGATCACAAACTGATCCAGATATTCCTTGAACACTCGGTTCATCAAATCCATAAAGGCAGCTGGAGCATTCGTCAATCCAAACGACATTACAGTGAACTCATAATGATCATATCGAGTACGAAATGCTTACTTCGGTATGTCCTCTTTCATGATCCTCATCCAATGATATCCTGTCCTCAAGTCAATCTTCAAAAATATCGACGCTCCTCGCAACTAGTCAAACAAGTCGTCAATCCTCGGGAGTGAATACTTGTTCTTGATCGTCACCTAATTGAGTTGGCGATAATCTATACACAAGTGCAACGAACCATCTTTCTTCTTCACGAACAGAACTGGTGCTTCCCAAGGTGATGCATAGGGACATATGAATCCCTTATCCAACAACTCTTGCATCTGCACCTTCAGTTCCTTCAACTCAGACAACGCCATTCGGTAAGGAGCCTTAGAGATGGGTTTTGTCCCGAGGGCTAACTCAATCACGAACTCTATCTTTCTCTCTCTGATGGTAAGCCTTGCAATTCCTTCGAAAACACATCTAGAAAATCTTGCACCACTACGATGTCTTCAATCTTCAGCTCCTCAACTATCATATCCACAAAAGTCACCAGGTAACCTTGACAACCCTCGCTTAACAAACGAGTTGCCTTAAGCGACGAGATCAGGGCGATCGAGGGTCCTTCTCAACTCCCAACAAACTCGAAACTTTCACCGTCTAACGAGTCAAACTGAATCGCTTTACGATAACAGTCCATCTTAGCTCGTTGCTTGGTAAGCCACTCCATGCCAATTATCAAATCAAAGTTATGCATGGCTAGGACTAACAAATATATCATTCCCTCTCGCTCACCAATCGCTAACTTGCAACCAGAACAATCCAATGCAAACAACACATTATCCTTCAATGGTGTAGATATGCTAATCACTAACTCCAACAACTTAGGACTTAATCCTATCAGCTTAACATATTACTCAGCAATAAAAGAATGAGTTGCTCCTAGGTCGAATAAAGCATAAGCAGCATGGTTGTTCAGCAAAACTGTACCTGTAATCACATCAAGCGCATCTTTTGCCTGACCTCTAGTGATGGCATACACTGTTCCCTAAGCTGGGGGTCTCATCGGTCCACCCTACAATGCGTTCTGCGATGCAAACCCTCTGATTTAACCCATCGACAGAGGCGGTGGTAACTGCGGTTGTCCTCTTGGCCTTCTAGGACAATCTATGGCCATGTGACCCTGTTGGCCACATTCAAAACAAGCGCCCATCCTTCGAGGGCACTGGTTCGCACCATGTCGTCTTTCACAAAGGCGACACACATTACTCTAGCTTGGCCCTGCCTTGCCAACTCCACCCTTTTTGTTGGGCGGGACGTGGAATCTACCTCCAGTCATGGGTTTCTTCCCATGTCGGTTCCCATCTCGATTTAAATTAGACCTCAATCCAGACGAGGCAACTTGCTCAATCAGACTTCTCTCCAGCATCTAAGCTCGATTATACACTTCACAATATTTCTTCAAATCCAAAGGTATCAACGGTTGCTTCAACTCCAACCGACGGCCATTCCTGAACCTTCGAGCTTTTTCCTTTGGATCCTTTATCAATCTCAAAGCGTACTGAGATAGCTCTGCAAACTTGACCTCGTATTGGTCAACAGTCATCATCCCTTGACAGAGACGCTGAAACTATTCCATCTTTTGTTCTCAAGCGCTTCCCAAGAAATACTTCTCGTTGAAAGCTCTAAGGAAGGCGTCCCACACCGAGACCACACCTTCCAGAAACACTATATCTCTAGCGACTCTCCACCAAGTATTCGCATTACCTTGCAATTGGTCAACTGTAAGGACAACCTTCTTTGCTTCTGTGCACATCAGAAGTGCAAAGGCCTTCTCCAGGTCTTGAATCCAAAAAGACGCAGCCTTGAGGTCTCCAGTACCCATGAACCACGGCGGGTTCAACTTCAAAAACTACTCAACCAATTTGTGAATCGGCCTCTCTCTCTCTCTCTCTCTCTCTCTCTCTCTCTCTCTCTCTCTCTCTCTCTCTCTCTCTCTCTCTCTCTCTGCACTACCACATTCTCAGGCTTAACTTCGATGGGTGCAACAACAGGTGCAGCAATGGGTGCGGCCTCAGCAGCGGCAGCAAATGGCAGCAGTAGCAACGGCTGCAACAACAGCAGCTTGGTTCTAGGCCTGCTACTATATCAAGTCTCTCATAGCTTCAAGCACCTGCATGATCCCCTCCATTCTAGGATCACCAAGGGTTGCTACCCTAGCACCAACAGAAGGTGGTGCTACTCCACTCACGCAAGAACGCAGTTATCACTTATCAATGCATGAGATGTGGTAAAGTCCAGTTAAGGAACAATGCTGAGTGCGATGTTGTAGATGTTGATGATATTCAAATCACAATGCATTATAGTTTTGTGAGGACATTGATTTAAGTAAGACACATTCCAGAATTGAAAAGGAACTTAAGTTCCTTAGGTGCCCTAGATTTAGCTGGTTGCATGTATTCTTCAAAATGTGGAGTTTTGAAGATTGTTTGAGGTGACCAAGTAATAAGAATCAAGCACAGTGGTCTGTATGAACTTCAAGGTGAGGTAGTAACAAGTTTTGCCTTGGAGATGTCGGATTTATTTGTTTGAGAGTCAATCGATTGCTCAAGGATCATTTAGGTGTTTGTGCCGATGCACAAGTTTGATGCTATTGTCAAGAACATGTGATCGAGAGCTTTGGTCAAGATGGAGACTAATAAGTTGATCAAGCATGTGCAGACTGATAGTAGCATGAAATTTTGCTAAGAGTTGGTAAATAAATTTCACATGAAGAAGGGGATAGTGAAACACTGCACTGGTACCAATAAACCATAACAATTTGCAAAATTGATTAGCATAATATTATTAAAGATGGCCCATAAAATGATCTCTAGTGTTGGTGTTGCTAGGCTAGGAGAATCCTAGTTGATGCACTTAGTATGGCAAGTTACTTAGTGAATAGATCTCTATCGACTATAATTAAATGGGGAACTCCCTAGGAAGTGTGATTAAGTAACGTTGCTAGTTATTCCTATTCTTAGAATATTTGGTTGCCCATGTTTTTTTTGAGTGAGTGATGAAAAACTCGATAGGAAAGCAATGTGCATATTCCATGACTATGCACAAGGTATGTGGGGGTGATCAGTAGTGGTGTTTGAATATAAATTCAGTTGTTGATAGCATAGAAGTTACCTTTGATGACTCTCCAATACTTCTGAATAGGAGTGTGTTGTGGCAGTGTTAATATAGATCTTAACAGTATGAAGCTTAAGGTGGAGTTGCAACCAAGAACTCCAGAGATAGCAAGTACTAGCGTAATAAACGACATAGATGATGTTCATAGTAAGGTGGAGTCGGTAAAGCCAATTATTGCTGTAACTACTGAACTTGACAAGGTGCATGTTTGACCTTCTATCAAATATGGATGTAATGATGGTTTTATTTTATCTGTGATACAAAGGGTTACGTTGAGAATCCTTGTGTAGTAGCTAACTATGTAGGTGGAGTTGGCATCTTAATGAAATCCACAGTAATGGCAAAGTCCAAACGCAACTTGGACCTCGAAGCACACTATGGCGATTGAGCCCACGAGGATCTGTGGGAGAGTAGCAGCAAAAACGATTCTACTGAAGCAATTGTGACTTGGCTTAGAGTCAAGTCAAGGTGGAGATTGTTGAAAATATGTTTTGAGTTTGAGTCCGGATGAAACTCGACTCAATGTGTAGGGCGAATGCTCGATCGCCTGAAAGTAAAAGAAAGAAAAGAGGGGCACATTATTAAAGATGGTTAAAGAAGATAGATTTTCTAAGAATGGAAAGTTCAATATTGTTGCCTTCATTAAATACAAATAGGAGCCCTTCTTTTTTTTGTTTTATTTGGCCGAATCTCAATTGGTGTTGGACTCTTTAAATGTAAAGGAGAACAGTGTGCAAGTTGAACTTCTTTAAAAAAGCATGGGAATTGGTGTGTATGAAGAAAAAGTGCAATGATGGGCATACGTCCATTTTCTTCTCTCATTCAATAAGGAGTACACACGCATGCATGCCATGAAAATTAGAGGGCATTGTTGCCGCTTCAAAGATTTGTCTCATGGGCATCATTGTTACCATTTAATGAGTTTCTATTTGTCTCGTTCCTCCTATAAAGGGAGGTGACATTTGAAGACAAAAAAAGGGCAGTAAGGAGAAAGAAGTCGTGATAGCCTTCCTCAAGAAAAGGCTATTGGTAGACGGAGATTTTCTTGTTGTAATTATACAATGTAGTGATTTAATTAGTTAAATTCCTGTGAGTAGAATTTGAATAATTTCTTGTGAGATTTCACTAAGAATTATGAAGCGTTAAAGATAGTGTGAGTTATTGGTCATAATTGGGGTTAAGAAACATGAAGAGAGTATTTGAGTGCTCAAGTTATTGTAATCTCTATGGTATTATTTGTTTCTATATTGGAGTTCCATACTACTCGTCTTATGAATGTGGGTTCCAATATTTGAATCGAATTACATAAATTTGATGTCCAATTTCCTTTCTTTTCTTCCAACTAGTTTATACAATTCACTTGTCTATATTTGAAACAATTGTTATCAAAACTAGTGTTGGCTGATGTGAAGCAAACTAGTAATGATGGAAGAAGGTAATGTGAGAGTCGACCAATTTGACAAGAAGGATTTTGTTTTCTGGAAATGCAGATTGGGGATTATCAGTACTAGAGAAATTTGCACTTACCTTTATCTTATTTAGGGAGAAACCGGACTCGATGAAACATACCGAGTGGGAATTGTTGGATAGACAAGCGATAGGTGTTATTCAACTAATGTTGGCTCATAACATCACGTTTAACATCGTGAAGGAGAAAACTATTGTGGGACTAATGAAAGCCTTGTCAAATATGAAGGAGAAACCTTATGCGATCAACAATATCTATATTATGCGACGTCTATTTCACTTAAAAATGGACAAAAGTATGTCAATTGTTGAACATATCAATGAATTAAATCAAATCATTAACCAATTGAGTTCGTTTGAGATTAACTTTCATATGAGGTACATGCATTGATTCCATTATCTTCATTACTTGATAGTTGGAATAACACTTTTACTATTATTAGTAATTTCTCTAGATTAAGAAGTTTGACATTTGACAAGGTTCACAATTTGATTCCGAGTGAAGATATTGGTGGAAAAGAATCTCGTAAAGCCATGCTTGCTGCTTTGGTAGGAGAAAGTAGAGGAAGAACTAGTACTAGTGTAAATAGGAGTAATATAAAGGGATAAGTGCGACAAATGTCCTAAAACTTGTCACAAAAATACAATTGAGTCATAAAACTTACAAAAAGTGCAATCAAGTCCTAACATTTGTCAAATTGTTTCAATCAAGTCCTAAAGTTAATACCGTCAACTTTTTTAACAGAAAATGCTGATGTGGCATTTAAAATATAATTAATTTTTTATATTTATTATATTTAAAAAGTATAAAAGAAAAGTTAAAATTTATTTAAAAAACAAAACAGTTCAAAATAAAATGACAGCCCCTCGGCAATGGTGGCGGCGGCGGCAAGGGAGGAGCTGCCTTTTTCTTTACAATTTTTAAAAATAAATTTTAACTTTTATTTTTTTTTTTTAAATCTAATTTTTTTAATTGAATAAAAAATAATTAAAAAAAAAGCCACGTGAAAAATGAAAATTATCTAAAATTCCACTTCCATGCCACATTAGCATTTTCCATTAAAAAAGTCAACGGCATTAACTTTAGGACTTGATTAAAACAATTTGACAAGTTTTAGGACTTAATTGCACTTTTTGCAAGTTTTATGACTCAATTGCATTTTCATTACAAGTTTTATTACTTTTGTAGCACTTATCCTCAATATAAATACAAACAGACATAGTCAGTGTAGGACTCGTAGGGTTATTTATTTGAATTGTGGTAAGTGTGGGCATCATAGAAGAGACTATTTTAAGCTAAAAAATGAAGAAGTGTAAGGAAATTAGAGTTGAGTTTATAGATTATGTTGCAACTGTAGCAAAAAATAATTATGATGGTGTTGTTTGTATCTTGTTTGTTACTGAGGATTTGTAATTAAACGAAAGAATAATAGGTTTTGATTGTTCATTTCATGCTACACCAAATAAGAATTGGTTTATCACTTATTAGTGTTCAGGTAGTAGTAAAGTCCAGTTAAGGAACAATGTTAAATGCAATATTGTAGGCATTTGTGATGTTAAAATCATAATGCACTATGGTATTATGATGATATTGACTAGAGCAAAACACATTCTAGAATTGAAAAAGAACTTAAGTTCCATGGGTGCCCTAGATTAATTGGCTGCATATATTATTTAGAAGGTGAAATCTTGAAGGTTGTTCAAGATGCCCTAGTAATAATGAGAGCAATCAAGCACGGTGGCCTGTATGTTCAAGGAGAGACAATGACAAGTTACGCTTCGAAGATGTAAGATTCATTGTTGCAGAAAGCGAGCGATCGAATAATAAAATGGATAGAACAAAAAGAAAATCAGACATAAAATTTACGTGGTTTGGTTGTAATGATCTACGTCCATGAGGAGAGCAGTGACAAATTCCACTTAGATCAAAATATACACGAAATTTACAACCTCACTCGAGTCACTCAAACACCCACATATTTCCCAAGCCTTAATTACATCCAATAACTCGCACTTAGCCCTACAATTCCTTACGAAATAATCGAGGTGAGGACACCTGGAGTGCCATAACTTGGCACGGAAGGACATTTAAGTACCATAACTTTAAAATGGTACACTTAAGTGCCATCATCGGAGTAAAATGGGACACTTAAGTGCCACTCCCCTTTAGTTCAGAGCCTAGAGACACCCAGAGATACCAAGATGGAAACATTTCCATCTTTTTTCCGAATGAACTCTGAGTCCGTGGACTGGAAAGGCTTGTTATGCTGGTGTAGCTTCTCGTAGTTGGTAATCCAAGTCTCTGGGAGGAGCTTGGCCAACGTATCCTTTGGGATCTATCTAGGAACATGGATGCATGATGCCTGATCATTTTGCATGGAGATAAACAAAGCATCTTCATTACCATTATTGAAGTTGAGGTCAAGGACATGGTTCTGCACTCGATAAACCATCTGGTAGTGAAGTGTTGTAGCAACTGATTCAGCAATTTGAGGGGCTCCAGTGAGCTGTACTTGAACTTTTAGAAAAGAGAGTAGCTGAGGATCTGAAAAAGCGATGTTGAAGTTCGAATATAAAGTCACAAAGACTGTTCCGGCATTCAAAGTGGTTTGGACAGTGCCGATGCAAGCATGCTGGTATTATAAAAACCTGGTATCCAACAATGATATTCTTGCCACAACTGGCAAGCCTTTACGACCATGGAAGGTGAGAGCAAGACGAACAGCGCCATAGTGGACATGGGTATATCCTTGTTGAGCCCATTGTCTGGGAAACTCTGGAGGGATCTAGAGAGTAACAAAGTACTCCTTCTCAGTAGCAGGAATAGGATGCTGGTCGAATTTGGAGGACTGGACGTACTCCTTTACTTGCTTTGGGGTTTGGTGGATTAGTTGGCGGATGGAACGAATGGGTGAGAAAGATGTATGTGGTTTGGCAAAAGCTGAGTAAGGGTTCATAAGGAGAAGTTGAGTTTCATAGATCTTGGTTTCATCACTAAGAGAGACTTCATAGAGATAGTCTATCTTAGAAGCATTAGAAACACGAAACTCGGGAGAGGTTGAAGATGAAGGAGATGAAGTAAGAGAAACAGGTGCTTCAAGAATTTCTGGTTGTGTAGACATGATGAGAAAAGATCTTCTCAGCACTGGATTCACCTACCAAGCGCATGGAATGGATAACCTTAAAAATGAAACCATGGCTCTAATACCAGTGAATGGACCTAGACTTAGAACCAGGGAGAGCCAAGAACAATTTTCTGCCGGTATGCCTTCCCACAGTGGGCGAACAACTCCCGTTCAAGCCCTTCAGGGATAGCCTTTTAGCAGAAAACCACTCAACCCTTTAGTTCAGAGCCTAGAGACACCCAGAGATGCCAGGATGGAAACATTTCTAACCTATCCAAGCTGCATTTCTTGGAGGATCCTACCAGGCTGGAGAAGAAGAGAGATTTAGAAAGCCATAAGAGAATTCCAAAGTACACACTTTACTTCACGGGACTCTGCCCAACACATTACACCCTCCTCGTCTTATATAGACGATAAGAGGTCACAAAGATACAAACAAGGACCTAAGTAATAGGTTCGGATACAAACAGAGGCACCGAAAACTTCCGGGAGGGAATTATTCGCACTCTATGAACAGTGATCGTACTGTGAACAGTACTTTCCCTAGCCTAGTGCTACAGTAAAAGTGATCAGTGACTTGCTACAGTGAAGATGTACGGATTCGGCGATCTCGTCGTCACGAGCATTGTAGCTACGGGGCATCGAGTCATCGAACCTGTCTTCTAGGTGATGTGCCTCGTATTTTTGTTCAAGGGCTTCAAGGTCTTCGGGTGAGAGGATTTGGCTCAACCTTCGTGATGAGGATGCTTCTTCATGAGCCCAATGGATGCTTCTTCTTGACCCGATTTGTGTTGTCATCTTCTTGGGTGTTGGCAGAAATGCTTGGCTGAGGCCAGTTGGATGGTTGTGCATAAAAGGATATGTCCATGTTCTGGAATAAGGACAAAGATCCTTGGTCGTAGGGATCCTGGGACAGAGGACCTCCAAAGCGTGCATAGGGGTCCTAGGTGGATTGGACAATATCATCTATTCCTGTCATTTCATGCTCTTGGGACGATGCAGCTTGTTTGTATTGCTCGAGTGCTTCCCTAGCTTCTGGTACTAGGTCATAATGATCCCACATAGTGGGTGCATTATTCCAAACGTCTTCAGGAATGGTTTTGTTTTCTTGACACAGGATTTTCTGGAGTTGTCGATACTCATTTTCACAGAATTTAACAGATCTTGGATAAGATTTGTAAATCCGGGCTTCCCTGCTGTTCAGATGGGGTTTGTAAGATGTGGTCCCTATTTCCTGTGCATTATCGATAATGGTGCCATTATTTGTGAAAAATGCTATGGACGTCGGAAACAGGATGGTGTGGACTTGAGGATTTGGTGTCATGGTTCTCGGTTCTCTTCCCAAGTCTTGTTTCCAACATGTAGGATGATAAAACCAATTAAGAAAGGCTAAGAGGTTTTTATCGCTTTCTTTTTCTACATTCCTTCCGAGTAAAAATATCCTGGTGAGGTTTGCAATGAATCTCTTGGTTGGAATTTCAATAGCTATCAAGTACTTATTGGTTAAGTACCATAACAGTGTCTTGAGCTGGTCGGGAAATCATCTTCCTTCCGGATGAGAGGATGAATGAAAGGATAATTTAAATTTAACCCAGAAGGATAGAGAATCGAACCTCCATTGAATCTGAACAAATCTGTGTGACATTGCCACATAAGATTTTCCAGATTTTCAGCAAGATTATCATTCTTGATATGTTGAACAATTTCCTGGGGATATTTCCAGCTTGACAAGTCTTTGATCTTCTCAATCTTGTATTTTACACCATAATTGAGCATATGGAAGGTAGGTCGCTTGATGTACATGTTGATTTCAGCTGGTGCTTTGGGTCTTGACAAAAAGTCAGCAAGTACATTCTTTTTGCCAAGAATGTGTTTGGTTTCAAAAGAGTATTTTGAAGACCATTCAGCCCATCGAAGCAGCTGAGAATTTGGAATCTGCTTCTGTTTAAACTTGGTCATTTGAGGAAAAAATGCCATGTCTAATTCTACCAAGAAGTGATGGCCGATGAGATGAAACTCAAACTTTTTGATTCCATTTTTTATTGCCAAGATTTCTTTAAAAGTGGAGTGGTAATGCATTTCAGCTTGAGAAAACTTTCCACTTTTATGAGCACAGAGATGTCTCTTGCCATCAATTTCTTCAAATAGGATGGCTACCCAGTATTCATCACTGGCGTCTGTTTGAAGAATTCTTCTTCCTGTTGATGGTATTTGCAGTGGTGAGAGATTTTGCATAATCTCCTTAAGCTCAGCAACTGCTTCAGTCTAGAGTTTTCCCCAAGGTGGGGGATTCTTCTTCAGCATGGATTGCAAAGGAATCAAAAGCTTTGCAATATTTGTGACAAAATCTCTTAGATAATTAATTATCCCAAGAAATTGCTGAACTTGTTTTGTGGTGAAGTTGTCTTCAGGAAACTTCAATAATTCTTGAGCAATATGTGGCCCCGGGGTAGTACGTACCTTTGTTAAGGTGCATACCAAGAAATTCGATTTGTCATGCGGGCGATATTCATCTTTCTTTGAGAAAGCATGATACCATGTTTCTTCACAATTTCTGCAAATTGCTCAAGGAGTTGACAAAGTGTGTTTGCTCATCGGGACTCGTAGAGCGAGAATGTCGTCAATGTATACGGCTGCAGTTGATAAGATTGGTTGGAAAATACGACACATTGCCTGTTGAAAAATGGATGGTGCTACCTTTAGGCCAAAAGGAAGGACTTTCCACTGGAAATGCTAGTTGGGGATACAGAATCATGTTGTGGATCTGTCTTCAGGGTGGATGCCCAGTTGCCAAAATCCGGCTTTAAGATCAAATTTGGAATAGATATGGGCCTTGGTCGGCCAAAAAGAGAGTCTCTGGATGGTAGAGGGAATTTATCATCCTGGAGAAAAAGATTGAGAAGCTGATAGTTGATTACCAGTCTCATTTTCCCTCTATTTTGCTCAGCACGTTTATTGACATAAAAAGCTTCACAAGCCCATTGAGAGTTGGAGATTTCAATAAGGCCTTCTTGCAATAGTTTTGAGCATTCTCTTTGGGCTAAAACCAGAGCTCTGGATTCATTCCCGTATGACTCGCCTTGGTCGGATTTATATCTTCATTTTTCTTGAAGGGAAGGCGAACAAAGAACTTTGGATTTTTCCACAAAGGATGGGGACATTTTTGGACAAATTCTAAATGGGATTTGAACAAGATTCTAACAACTTTTGCATGATTGGATCGAGTAGACTCATCGAATGGAAAAAGTCTCGAATGTTGACAAACTCGAGAATTGGTCTTTATATCTAAGACCTTTTCCAAGAATGATGCGAAGCTGAGAGATTTGAGTCATAATATCCCACCCAATTATCAGATCTTTATTGGGGAGACTTGATCCAAAAATTTTTGTGGTTATGGAACACTGAGGAAAAAACTGGACAGTTACTAGAGTGGTTATGACACTTGTGGAGAAGGTATCTCCAGAAGCCGAGTTGAAATATCTGATATAAGGAGTCCATAATTCTTCAAGAAGAACTTTAGTATCTAAAATGGAACAACTTGCTCCAGTATCAATGAGAGCAATAACAGCGATTGGTTTGGCAAACTTTGAGGTGAGAATTTTTACTGGGAAATGATGACAGTGAGTTTGGCTTGAGAAGATATCAAGATTTGGTTCTGAAGATGTGGGTGAAATGTGAAAAATGTCTTCAGACTCTGAGTCTGGCTCATTCTCACTAGAAGTTTGATACAGTGGAATGGCACAAAGAGTTTGTTCAGATGGTTCTTCTTTAGCAGAGAATAAGGATTCAATATCATCATTTTCAAAAGAAATACTTGTTTCATTCTCAATGTGATGAATTAGATGATTCGACATTTTCTCGCTTGAGGACAATTTTGGCAAAATGTCCTTTTCAAGTTGCAGATGTAGCAACGGTTTGATTTCTTGCGGCCGTGCGATCTTTCCTTTTGCGTAGGTATCGCCATTTCTTCTTTTTCCGAAAATGCTTGGAGCCATGTTTGGGTTTGTTCCACCAGAACTTCTTGTAATGCTTCTTTTTTCTGGAATACTTGCCACAAGTACCATCACAGTCTTGCTTGGAGCATTTGATTTTTAACTTCGACGGGAACAAGCCGATTCAAGGCGCTTGTCATCGTGATGTAGGTGCGGACCATCCGGCGCTTTAAACACAATTCTTCAAGGCACGGGTGGATTTCTTGTTGTATTTCTCCCAAGGGAATATCTTGTACTCTCCTTTGTTTTCCGAAGAACGATCTTTCAACCATCTCGAGATAGTTCTTTAGGAATGGAAGTAAGGAAAACATGCTTGATTTGGATCTACTCCGACTTGATAAAAAGTTGAAGCATTAGTCGGTAATGCTTGTCAAGATGCCTTTTCTGGAGGGAGCAGCATCTTCTTTCAAAGAATTCTCTCCTTTTTATCTCTATGAGATCAGTGGGTTTTCCCACAAAAACATGATATAAGAAGGTGATGGCATGGCTGAAGTTTGGTGACATCAAAAAATGTATCTGGTCTTGTTCTGAAAGTGATTGCCACCAAAGTTTGAGACTTCCTATGAATCTTGTAACAAAGTGGTAAAGGACATCATTCATGTCATGGTTGGTAATGGACTGGGTATTCAACCAAGTATGAAATTCTTCAAGTCTTTCTGGCCATTTGGGATAAGGAATATCATCAATGGTGAAGAATTGTTTAGATGCTATGGATGTAGGTTGAGCAGGATTACTCGTCTGACCATATTCTGGGTCAGAATAGTTTGATTCAATTTCATCATCCGAAGGATCAGCCATGAATATTGATGAAGTGACTGGCACAATAGGAAGGGAATCAACAAGAAGGGGATCAACTGTAGGAATTGAGAAGGATGAAGAGGAGGAGAGAGATACCGAATCGACTCGCATCGGGAGAAGTTTGTTCTGCTGGAAGCAGGGTCTGCTTTTCTGGAATAGTAGAATCTAGTTGTTGTATGGCGGGGTTAGATTCCTGAGTACTCAAATCCTTTAGAAATGATTCCAATGGATTTGATAACATCATCTGATCTGGCCTCTCTCTTATCATAAGCGAACTTGATTCTGTATGCACCATTTTTTCTTTCCCTTTATCCTTCTGCAGGGCCTTGAGGCGATTTCGTATTTGTGCCATGTCTGGTTCTCTTCTGTAGAGATCTTCTGGGATAGTGGCAAAAATAGAGGCGTGTGGTGGTGGAGGTACATACCCGGTTCTAACAGAAGGTGCCAATGGATCGAAAGGTCTAAACCTTCCTTCTTCAAGAAGTTGGATTTGCTTCTTGAGTTTTTCAATTTCTGGCTTTGGACTTTCAAGATAATGATACCCAAGATGTTGTCCTGATTCCGTTTCTAGAACTCAGAAAGTATCTTCTTTGTGCTTTCATCATATCTTCGGAGATCTTGTTGCACGTTTCCAATTTTGGAATCAATTACCTTAAAGGCATTGTTTGGTGCCAACAGAGTCTCTGATTGCCAATTTAGAATAGCTTCAGCAACAGAAATCTTTTTATGTCTTCCCTGTTCATCCACATCGGTGGGGGTTGCTATTTTTGGAACATGACGATATCTGTTTTGTGGATCAATGAATTCCTCTGGAGCAGGAAACGAAATTTTTGAACTTTCTCTAGTAAGAGGGGGAAAATCAGTTTCTTGAAATATGGCAATAGAAGAAGTGGGAGGTATTTCTACTGGAGCCTCAAATGGGTAAGAATGTTTCTTGGCCCATTTTTGGATTGGCTTATAAAACGGGGAGAGGGCTTGCTTTTTCTGAGGAGGAGATGGTGGAGGTGATTTTGGTGGATCTGGTGGGACTTCAGGTGTAGTATTGAACTCTAGTGGTGGAGGTGGAGCATAAGAAACCATGTACTGGTACTTGTCACACTCACTAAGAGTATCAACGGAGTGATCTCCGTTTAAGTATCTTTGGTACACCTTATTTTTTGACTTTTTCCGTCAAGGTGGAGATCTTGCTAAAGGATCTACTTCGTCAGGGGAATTTGTGCAATGGGAACATTGGCAAAAAGGATCCCAAAAGCAATTACCATAATTGTCTTTATAGTAATGGACAGGATGTTCATCACCTTCAAAGTGTCTAACAAGCTTTTTTGGATCTGGCTCGGAAATGGATTGAGGAATGCATGGTTCAATCATGAAGAGGGTTTGGAAAATAGAGGGACTTTCTTCCTTTTCCTTGCCAAATTTGATGGAAACAGTTCCATCTTTTGTCCGAACGAACTCGAGTCCGTGGACCGGAAAGGCTTGTTATCTTTGGTGTAGCTTCTCGTAGTTGGTAATCCAAGTCTCTAGGAGGAGCTTGGCCAACGTATCCTTTGGGATCTGTCTAGGAACATGGATGCATGATGCCTGATCATTTCGCATGGAGATAAACAGAGCATCTTCATTACCATTATTGAAGTTGAGGTCAAGGGCATGATTCTGCACTCGATAAACCATCTGGTAGCCAAATGGCTGACGTGGCAATTTTCCAGCGAGTTTAGTCCAAAACGGCGTCGTTTTGCACGCTGACGTGGCGGAGAAAACGCAAAAACGACGCCGTTTCGTGTCTACATGTAAATAATAATATAAAAATTAATTAAATTATAAAGTATTCAAAAAATTAAAAAAATTAAGAAAAATTTAAAAAATTTAAAAAAAAAAGGGAGGTCGAACGGGCGGCCGAGGGCTGAGCCCTCGCCACCGCCACCTCCCCGCCGTTGCCGAGGAGGCGGCCAGGGCCCGGTGACCCCGGCCGACCTTGGGCTAGGGTCGCGGCCCTCGCCCAGATCCGGCGAGCCCTCGCGGGCCCTCGCCGCCTCCCCGCCGCCGCCGGGAAGGGCCGGCGACGAAGTGGGGAGGGTCGGCCGGGGGTCGCCGGGCCTCGGCCGGGGGCGGCGAGGCCGGCCGACCGACGAAGAGGGCCCGCGAGCCCTCGCCCATATCCTGGGGCAAGGGTCGCGGCCCTCGCCATCGGCCGGCCAGGGCCGGCGACCCCGCCGACCCTCCCCCTCTCGTCGCCGGCCCTTCCGGCGACGGCGAGGGCTCGGCCCTCGGCCGCCCATTCGACCTCCCCCTTTTTTCTTTTAAATTAAAATTTTTTAAATTTTCTTATTTTTTTAAATTTTTAAAATTTTTTAAAATTTTCTTTTTTTATTTTTTTAATTTTTATGCTGATTTGGAGCTCCGGTGAACCACGTAAGCAAAAAATAATAATAAAATATTGCCACGTAGGATTTCCGGCAAGGGTCGCCGGATGTGGCACTTAAGTGTCCCACTAGAAAAAAAAAATGGCACTTAAGTGTACCGTTTTGAAGTTATGGCACTTAAGTGTCCCCCCATGCCAACTTATGGCACTTGTGTTGGACTTCTGCCTGAAATAATCTCTCAATCTCATGAGAGAATTAACAAATCTTGAACTCACTAGATTTAATCGACTTTAACACTAAATCTTTTTGGATGTAATTCACAAACCAAAAAAACGAGCCTATTTTCAAGCACTTGATATTTGGCGCTTTAAGACCACACTACTCTTTTGATCAACAATGGCACCTTGAAAAACCCTTGGAATTATATATATCTATAAGCCACTGGCCCATCGCCAATAGAAAGTTCATATTGGGTCGGTCGATATTGAAGTCCACAAGTCAAAAATAGTAAAGTGCCACATAAAAGATAGAGTCTAATTTACTCTCAATTCTTCAACGCATCTCCAACACACGTTAAGAAAAATAACTCAGACTTTCCCAATTTTTAGTGGCCAAAGACTTCCATCAGCGTTAGGAAAGTCAATCTCCAAAACTTAGGCTCCAAGAAGAGGAAATAAAATCAACTAAAACTCGTATTATGCATTGCAAGATTTTGGACATTTGCGAAATATCCAATTTGAAATATTTAGACTTTCGTTTCAGATACAAACTCGAGACATATTTTAACATGCATTTGTTCGAGAGTCTATCAACTGCTTGAGGAAGTCCTGGGTGCTTGTTTCAGTGTACAAGTTTGATGTTATTGTCAGGAACACACGGTCAAGAGCTTTGATCGAGATAGAGACTAATAAGTTGATCAAGCATGTACGAACTAACAGTAGCATGAATTATGCTTGAAGTCAGTAAATAAATTTCGCATGAAGAAGGGCATAGTGAAAGACCACACTAGTACCAGTAAACCACAACAATTTGCTAAAATTGATAAGCAAAATATTATTAGAGACAGCATGTAAAATGATCTTTAGTGCTAGTGTTGTTAGAGGAATCCTAGTTGATGCGCTTAGTGCGGCAAGTTACTTGGTGAATAAACTTATCAACTGCAATTGAACGACAGACTCCCTAGGAAGTGTAGTTAGGTAACATTGATGGTTATTCTATTCTTAGAATATTTAGTTACCCATGTTATTTTCGAATGAGTGATAGTAAGCCCGACATGAATGCAAGGTGCATATTCCATGGTTATGCACAAGGTGAGCGGGGCAATCAGTTGTGGCATTCGAATTTAAATTCAACTATTGATAGCAAAGAAGTTACTTTTAAGGAGTCTTAAGTACTTCTAACTAGAAGTGTTTATGGTAGTATTAATACGGATCTAAATGGTGTTAAAGTTAATATGGGGTTGCAATAAGAAATTCTTGAGGTAGCAAATACTAGTGAAATAATTGACATAGGCAATGCTTATAGCAAGGTAGAGCTAGTAGAGCCAACGATTGCTGTAACTATTGAATTTGACAAGGTGGGTGTTTGACCTTCTATCATATATTAATGCAATGATGATTTTGCTTTATTTGTGGTATACAAAGTTTTGTCAAAAAATCCTTATAGAGTAGCTAAATGTGTCGGCAAAATTGGCATCTTGATGAAATCAATGGTTATTGCAAAGTCCAAGTGCAAGTTGCACTTGGACTTCAAAGCACATTGTGGCGGTTGAGTCTATGAGAGGCTTGGGAGAGTAGCAGCAAATATTATTCCGCTTAAGCAATTGTGACTGACTCAAACGTCGAGTCAAGGTGGAGATTGTTGAAAACATGTCTCGAGTTTGAGTCTAAATGAAACCTGACTCAATGTGTTGGGTAGATATTCAACCGCGTGAAAGTGAAAAGAAAGAAAAGAGGGGCATGTTATTGAAGATGGTAAAAGAAGATGGATTTCCCAAAAATGGAAATTCCAATATTGTTGCATTCATTTAATGCAAATAAGAGCCCTTCCTTTTTTGTTTTATTTTGTTGAATCTTAATGGGTATTAGACTCTTTGATTGTGAAAGGAGAACAGTGTGCAAGTTGAACTTCTTCAAGAAAGCATGGGAATTGATGTGTAAGAAGAAAAGTGCAATGATGGGCATACTTCCATTTTCTTCTATCCTTCATTAATGCATGCACATTTATGCCATGAGAATTGAAGGGCGTCGTTGCCACTTGAGAGATTTGTTTTGTGGGGGCCGTTGTTGCCATTTAATGAGTTCATATTTGTCTTGTTCCTCCCATAATTGGAGGTGACATCTAAAGACGGAAAAAAGACAGTGCGGAGAAAGAAGCCAAAGCCTTCCCAAAGAAAAGGCTCTCGGTATAGGGAGATTTTCTTGTTGTGATTATACCTTATAGTGATTTGACCAATTAAATTCTTGTGAGTAGAATTTGTATAGTTCATTAAGCGAGACTTCACTAGAAATTATGAAAAGCTAAACATCGCGTAAGTTATTATGTGTAATTTGGGCTAGGAAATATCAAGAGAGTGTTTGAGTGCTCGAGAAATTGTAATTTCTGTTATATTGCTTGTTTCTATAGTGAAATTCTATACTACTTCTCCTGTGAACATAGATTTCGATATTCGAATCGAATCACATAAATGTGGTGTCCTATTTCCTTCCTTCCAACTAATTTATCCGATTCACTTGTCTATATTCGCAACAAAATCCTCTAGCAAGGCACTGGCCTGCAAATTTTATCTATCCATTCTCACGTTATTGCAAAGTTTGAGTTCAGTATTGCATCCATCTAGTATATAAATGTTGTTGTAGCTGCCGAAGTGTAATAGAGGTATGATAGAATCGTGATGAGATAAAAAGATTTCCTACAAAAGCAAAATGGAGCCACTACATCAATTCTTTTAGCACGCAACTAGCCATAAAAGAATTTAATACTACTCCTAATCAGTGGATAGTCGTAAGAGGACATCAATATGGATCACAAAAGCATCAAATACTTTTTGCTCCCAATTGAATCCATCAATAACTCTAGCAACACATATAAAAGGTAAAGGGAATGACTGCTGAAATCATTCCCTCAATCTAGCTAATTAATTTATTTAGCAACCACGAAAAACAAATCACCCTTACTCGTTCAGAATTACCAACTATGCAGCGAACTCAAGATCAATAAGAAAAGATCGCGATGCACATAAGCACATAAAGCCAACTCTCATGAGATCTCAATTGGTATTTAGGATGAACATCTCTTAATGCTGCACAAGTGCAAACGCAATAGTGACATATTTTTCTTTACTATCGAGAAGCACATGGAATTTGTAAAATTGAATTAAACAAAAAATTATTGCTATCCATTAGATTGTTATCAATACAAATTCAAGCACAGAATATTGATGAAGCGAGAGCTTCAAATATTAATTACTTTGAACAATGGAATCGAATTTTCAAGTTGAGCAAGAAGTGAGAGTTCACTCACAAGCTACAAATTGAGTTCTTGTGGAGTTCTTGAGGAGCAATCAAGGGGGAGAGACAGAGAGCACCTATGCTTCAACCACGAATCAAGCTCCTTGGACAAGCAAACAAGCCTCCAACAAATCAAGCTTCAATTCACTACAATAGCAAAATTGCCAAAACAAGAACTTTAGTGAAGAGAATACTTATAGAACGTTGGTGAATCGAGACCAATAAGAAACCCTAGAAAAAGCCTCAAATCACCGAGATGATCTTCTCCGGGAGATGAACAGGAAACCTCTAAAAAAAGGCCAAATTGCCTTCAGCGAGCAAACAAGTTTTGAAAAATTTGAACTTTGGCCCAATCAAGTTTCCTTGAAAGACGAAATCAACCAACATATGAAACCCTGAAACCCCAAATCGTCTTCAGCCAACAGACGAGCTTCAAACAATTCAAACTTCTTGAGAGAGAGAGAGAGAGAGAGAGAGAGAGAGAGAGAGAGAGAGAAGGATACCAATCCTAAAGCTCTAAATTGAGTTCTATGGAGTAAACACGAGAGAAAAACGGCGTTAATTGTGTGGATAAATGGAACTTCAAATGGAGCGAGCATTCAAGCATGGAGTAATGAAGCTTTGAACGTGAACCAAGTAGGAGAGAGAGAGCATGGAGCTTTCACAAAGAGAGAATGTTTTGAATGTGAAGCAAGGGGAAACAATAGATATAGCGTAATCGAACGATTCTCTCTAATATTTCGACCACATCAGATAAAAAATAATATTTTTTCCTTCACTTAGTCAACCTTGGCACCACATTAGCATCATTTGAAGTTTGTCATCCAAGTCAACAATCACATTTGATTTTTAACGAAAACATAATAAAGGGTAAATGTGACATACGGGTACAAATTTATGATTTTTGATATTAAAAAAAAAAAATTTGAAGGTAAGATGTATTATGATGAGCATAATTTGGAATATTTTATGATTTTTTTTTTTTTAAATGCTCTTGATTAAGGCAAACAAACAGACCCATCTGGTCCACGTGTCTCCGGATTGTTCCCCCTCGGCGTCATTCCATCTGACGGCAACCGTCGAGGGACGCCCTCTTGTATTTTACGTCAAGTTTCGCTTCTGTCCTTTTTTGAAATAATGACTAGAAGGAAGCACCAGTCAGAAGATTTGCCCGCCCAAATTAAACGCTCCACCCCCCAAAACCCTAGCTTTCAAAATAGAAACTCCCATTCAAAAAAACCGCACCTCTCTCTCCTCTCTCTCTCTCTCTCTCAGAGTTCGAGCTCTGATCTATTCAACGATCCCCCCCAGAATCAGTGCTGCTTAGCGACGATCCTTAAAGATCTGATCTTGAAGAATGGCTGACTCCGAATCCACTCCATCTCTGCCTGCTCCTGCTCCCCTCTCATCCGTACTCTCTCTCTCTCTCTCTCTCTCTCTCTCTCTCTCTCTGTGTTTGGCTTGCAGACATGCTTGATTTGCATGGTGAGATTGTGGGTTTGATGGGTGTTTGTTGCTTGGCTTGCAGAGGAAGGAGAACATCACTCCCGATGAGCTCAAAGATAGCGGTAATTCGTTCAATCTGTCTTTTCTTTCTCCGGTTTGGTTCGGTTCCGTTCGGTTCGTAACTTCATGTAGTCAGTGCTCTAATGGAGCTACCGTGAGATATGATTAATTGGGTTGACGCGTAAAGGGAATTTCTTTGTGCCCAATTGAGTTCGTACCATGGGAACTCGTTTTCGACTGGTTTTTCGGGCGTTGCTTTACTTGTTGTTCTTGTTTCCGTCTGTCCAGGAGTTGAACGAATCGAGGTCGGAGCTTCTTACTCGAATCCAAAGCCTAAAGCAGGTGGAAACTGCGCATCTTTTTGTCCGTTGCTATGTCATAGCAGTTTCTAATTTGCTTGTGTTGTGTCTTTTTTTCGATAGCATCTGTTTTACGGGGTTTTCAAAGGGAGTGGTGTCTGATTATAGTTCTGGTCTGCTTATGTAGGATTTGCAAGGTTGGAGGTCAAAGTTGGACACCCAAGTCAAGATCTACAAAGATGTAAGCTGTCTCTTGCTGTGGATTCCATTAAACTTTGTAATTCTTATTGTCGTTGGATTTGTATAACAGAGCATGGCATGGCCTGCGATCCTAAAGGTGCCTGAGTAATCCATATTGGGATCCAGTTTTCAACAACAAAAACATTTCATTCATGTCCTAATCACCACCTTTCTCCCTTTCACTAGGCTTGTTAAGAACTAGAATGTTCTATATTTTTCAAGTATGGGCTGCAATACTGAACTTATCCCTGTACGTTAGCCTTGTATTAATGTTCCACATGATTTTAGCCACTTTCCTTGGTGGACTTGTTGCTCTGAGATTTTATGGATGGTTGAGTGCCTAAACCCACATCACTTTCTCTGAACACAAGAATCTTCTGAGTTAGTTGTATGATCATGTAATGTTTTTCTTTACTGGTTCTGCGTGCCCATGCCCATTACAATTTTTAATCCTCTGATCTGTTCACAAAATCTTTTTTTTTTTTTTTTTTTGCAATTGCAATTCAAATCTTGGTTTGGAGTATGTGGTAGTATGCAAATATTCTAAGACCATTTTTTGTTGTCTTCATGTCTTTCTACCATGTATTTAAAGCAGCAAGTGAAGGTAGTGGGTATGTTGCTAGCATTGTTATGGGGGTCTTTTGTGTGATGCCCAAGCGGCATGCAGTACTTTAACTTGAAACTTTGAAGCATATCATTTATAGAAATTTTGAAGGGCATAATTAGGGCTGAGGCATCATCTCTGAGAAAAAGCCATTTCCTTTTGCTGGTGGAACCCAATTGCCTTGTGTCCTGCAGCATATACTTTTCTGAAGAATGCATGGCAGATAAATTCGGTCATGGGATTTCACCTTTATGCCAAAGAACTATGGCCTGAAATTACTCACTGCTTTGTGTCAGAGGACCTTTGAATCTACTTAATTGGAAAAAAGCTCTCAAGTTCTATGTTATGCTATGAAGGAATTGTTTTATGTTACCCTTCAAATGTGATTTTTTGTCCAATTGCTAAATGTTTTAAACACGAATGGAAAAACCATCCTCATGAATTAGTTTTGGTACAGGAACTTTCAGAACTTAAGAAATCACTTAATGTTGAGGTGGAACAACTCAGATCGGTAAGTGATGATTTAGCTATTTCATCTTTCTAGTTAATGTAATCTTTCTTGTTCTGACTTTTCTTCTGCAATGTATCCAGGAATTTAAGGAACTGAGAACCACTCTTCAGCAGCAACAGGAGGATGTCACCACTAGCTTAAGGAATCTTGGGGTACTATCTTTGGGCATGAGATTTTGTGAACCTAATGGGACCTTTTGCATCTTTACTGTTTCATGATTTCCTCTGCAACCATATTTGCATGGTGCTGATGCGCACCTATTCCTGTGTAAATTGATCCACTGATTGATATACCTGTGAATCTGCAGTTGCAGGATGTTTCAGGAGATACCAAGGACAATGTGATCCAAAGTCCAATTGTCAAAGAAAGAGACGATGGTGTGGATGCTGAGCATGTTCCTACGGTAGTCATAAAAAAGGAAGAACCTGAATACTGAGCAGTCTTCATTTTGAGGTCCATCTCTTGTGAAGAAGAGAATATTACTTCGTATGACAAATAATCAGTCACATCCACCATTATGTTCAAAAATGTGGTAGTTTACAATCATTATCTGGCGTAAAGAATCGATTAAGAAAGACTCGCTCTCTTCATTCATCAATTGATTTGATCACCTTTATCTTGTGAATTTTCCTATACACTTGATTTTGTAAGAGTCTTTTCAACCAAGTGTTCAAATATTTATGGACTGTTCCCAGAAGACATTCAAGGATGGTTCTACCAGAAAGTGTAAACCAACGAGTCACTTTGGAGGACTTCCAAGCTCACAGTGCCCACTTGAACAACAGTTTGACATCTTTATATGGCAACTCTGCTGCGAGCTGCAGCTTGCACATAGTTAATATTGGCACATTTTGTTCCACGCCTACCCTGAGTTCCTGGAACTCCACATTTCAAATATGATCACCTTGTATAACAACTAGGAATTGTCTTAATCAGAATTGGAGATTCAAGCATTGACATAGAAAATAAAAAGGATTTTGCAAGGAAAATCTACACGTCTTAGAAGCAAGGGCAATGAGGTTTCACATACCTATAGAAAGATTGAACTTATGGAAACACAGGACATTCACCAAAAATTTATGCATGAAAAGGAGGATACACAACTTTGTTTGCAGAAATATGACTGGAGCTAATTACAAGGGGCTCGTGTTAAATTATTTTATCCAACAGACTGTCTGATGTTGCATATGTACACTTGTGAATTTCTCTGTTTTTTTTTTCCCTAACAGAAGAGAAGCAGGGACTATCTGCTGTGGTATTACATAACTAGGAAAATTAAAATCTATAGAATCTTATACACATGTCGATGCTTTGGAAGTGCGCTGATTTGTTCCAAGGATTATCACAATAACAGTTACATCGTCATGATACTTCCTCCTCCTCCCTGGAGGAATTTTCATCAATTCCTCCATACTGAAACCTGCAATGTTAAAATAAACGTATCAAAAGATGCTGATCGAATAATTGTAGTTAGTCATCAAAAGTAGAATGGCTGCATAAATTAGTCAACCTTGCTATTTGTTTTAAGAAGCTTTCACACCATCCAAAAGATGGGTAACCTTGTTTATATAGTGCAATCCATTCACTCATCCATTATTTCTGTTGCCAATTCTTCCTTTATCCTCATAAGCTAGCAAAACAATAAGATTTCTCTCTCTTAATGGCACTGAGCGAGTCTTTTAGCTCCCTAGATTTATTTTGGCAGAGGATGCATTGGTTTGGAATAACGGGTCTGCCACGTACAAGCTCCACTATAGCAACAGGAACATGGACGTGTATCACTTAGGAATAGGGAACCTAGGTGTGTGATGACAAACCTCCACTGTTCTTTCAAAATAAATAGTTATTAAACGAGGCAAGGCCAGATGCAATGCATGACACAAGTAAAAGTTATACTAGCAGTCTATATAAGAGCATGTGACTTCACAAAAGAAAGATATAATATGGAGAGTAGAAATGGATCACTAATAGAATATTATGTTGCATTTATAAACCAGGTTCCACGCTGAAGCAGGGTCAATCATAAACACACATATGGATATACAAGGTTTTCACTAACAAAAGAAGAAATACTGTGCCCCGCCTTTCTGTTAATAAAGATAAAATAAATATTATAAAAAAATCACTACTTTTACCACACACTACCTAACATACGATGGACAACAACCACTTGAACAAGGGTATAAACAGGCGACTCGATTGACTATCCCTGTCACCATTAGGACAATTGACTGAAAGAAGTCTGCAATTACGCAAAGGAGCATTGGTTCAATTGAATTTAAATCAATACAGGATACCATCTCGCAACTAATAGTCCACACTTTCATATGCCCTGAATCATATTCATATACTATGAAGAGAAACTTTAGAAGGACAGAGTCAGCTTAACATTCGGATTATCATTTCACAAAAAAAATATAAAAGAGAATCAAGCAAGAACAAGTAGCACGAAGTTTACCTGCAGAATTGGCTGCTCTCAAAATGAGCTGATTTACTATATATTTTGCCGGATCAGCAGAAGGGTTGCATTGGATGTAGGAATTCACAATTTGAACCACCTCATCGTTGCTGAAGAAATCAAACAGACCATCACTTGCAACTATGACAAAGTGATCGTCTTTTGAAATTCTGTGCACATTCACTGATGGTATGGTGGAAACATATGGAGGGCTTATAAGATCACGGACACTCAGGATACCCATAAGTGCATCATTTAGAATCTTCTGCAGATGTAAGAGGATCATTAGCATCAGCACATGCCATATACACATAAGCAGCATGGGGTTAGAATAGTCATTGAACTCTACCACTAATGATGATAGTACAAGATTAAAGTTCAAGCACCATGGAAAATCTTTTGTGTACCCAACGATGTCCACATAAAAGTTTCTTAGATCGGCACAACTCGAGTTATACTCAAATGGTGACCGAGATTATTTTTTTAATAAAGATGCTGACAGCAACATTGGTCATTATTCAGGAGAAGATGTTTCCTTTCTGCAAATCACAAGGGGATGCCCCGTAGTAAGATCAACAGAGTGCCTGCTCATGATCATCTTTCCATGTACGAGATATGAAAAGATGGTTCTGAAAACAATATCTAGAAAAAGTTGCATATTTGTCAAACTTTGCCAACTGACTAAGAAATGGTCATGCTATAGGTGAGGATCAATGTATTTTTAACCAAGCGAATATCATGCATTTTTATGTGTATTTGCTCCGCTCACACGACGCAATTTGACTAAATGTAGTGATTGAGAATGAGAAACCACCTTCTTCAAGTATCCAACTCCAAGGGCACGTGTGACTTTCAACTTGCCTTTGACCTTCCCCATTGAAATGGTCATGGAGTCATCAGGATGATCACCCAGTAGTCGAGCTCTTTCAACTTCATTGTCAACAGTGTGGCTCTCAGTGAGCTGGATGGCTTTCAACTCCTTGCTGCCATTGTTGTCATGCTGTTCATATGTTGCCAAAACAGCTCTACTATCCCCAAGACTGAGTGTGTACAAGTCATTGCCATGCAGAAGCACAACCAATACACAAGAACCAACAGAAACTAAGTCAGGACGATCTTCCATTTCCTGCTCAACCATGTATAAGAAATCATTTTCTGCTTGATTCAAAGCATGTAGAAGACAATCTACAACACCTCTCTGAAATGATTCTGATGGCATATTCATGTGAAAATTTTGAGCATTCTTCATGACATTCTCAGGATTTGGATTCTCAAAATTGCAGTTCTTTGATAGCAAATTCTTCCCATGAGAAGTATAACTATTATCCTCTAGAATGTATTGGAGAGAACCATATGCATCTGAACTATCAAAAGCTTTCAGGCACTCCTGCTTTGACTCCCAATCTGAAGAAGCATTAAAGTAACTTGTGAAGGTGTCATATAATGTCCCAGCAAGAAAATCAGCTGCATCTCTTCCGTTGAATCCATCATAAATTCCACAGTATAGCCATCCATTCTCTTCAGAACAAACAGCTTGCACCCTGTCCTCCCCAGCTGCCCCACCAGCTACTTGAACTTCTGTAGCATTCAGAAAAGTGTCACCTTTTGAAGGAGCGCTCATTGCCTTTAAAAACGAATCACTTTCAAAAGAGTCACTTTGACAGGATGGACTACAGCTTAAGTTAGATGTACTGCTCTGTAAAGATGATGATAACATGTCCAACTTTAAAAGGGATGGTGATGAGGCAATCCTGCGAAATGAATTTGGAGAATCCCAAGTAGGAAGTATTTCTTCCCCTATCACCCCGTGGCAGATGTTTGTATTTGCCAAGGTGGCATTGGCACTTACAGCAGCACCAGATAAGCAGGAGAATGATAAGCTACTGGGTCTTTGCATTTTAATTCCACGAAGCATATCACACCCATTAGAAACTTCATAGGGATCAAACTTGTTCCCGTTGCATTTATAGCCAAAGCTCACTTTAAATTCTGTATCATGTTTTATTGCAGTTGTCCCTTCCATGATTGATTCCTGTAAGAGTGCAAAGTTACATAAATAAACACCAAATGTGGCAACAGTAACAAGCAGGACAAAGAGACAAAGGGACCATTTCCAGAAATCTTCTACCATATATGTGCAATCATAAATCACCTCTTAGTGTATTCTTTTCAAGAGAACACCCTGCATGACAGAAAGATGTAATCCTCTGTGTGATTGAATTTCTAAAGTTGTCTTTTTCTTAAGACATTTTAAAATAAAAGATTTTCTAAAAAAATATACTGCTACAAACTTCCAACGAGTAAATTTATGATTATAACGACTCATCATGAATCTGTATAAAGTAGAGTGTGTCTCCAGTTTCCTTCACATCACACATCTCAACCAAGTTTTTGCCATGGCCATCCAAGTAAAGAGTGCAAGGCGCAAGACAGTTTAGTCGAGGCATGTTCCCCTTTTCAGTCATCGAATTTTGGACATTAAACTTCCAAAATCTACATCCTAAAAGATTTGCATCTAAGTCCCACGAGCAAAGAAATTTTGAAAACTAAAATCTCCATGATAAGAAAGGCAAAAAACAAAGAGCATCTTCATCGGCTATCAACATTAGTCTAAATCATTTCACGTCACGGATTTGTTTTTTCAGGGAAAAAAAAAAGCCATCTAACAAATCAAACAAGCATACCAATGAATTAGTACAGAGGGTAGCATCCGTAATCTCATATAAGTAAAGATTACATGGGAGGTCACTTAAGTTTAACTTACTCTCAAACTGACCATTTTCAAATTTCCAGTCTTTATCTCTGACCTTTGGTTTACTTTCAATTGGGTCACGTTGGCAACCAGCCGACCAAAATTAAGCCATAATTGTGTGGACGATATAAAAATAAAAAATAAAAAAATCCACAGCAGCATCAGGTCACTCCATATATTTCATTGAATGTCCATCGACTTCACATTCAATGCCAAAGAAGCCACAACTTTGGATCAACATTAAGGTGCGTTTGTGTTTGTCTCAGTGGAAATGATTGATTTGGAAAACGAATCATCGCTTGCAAAAATGAATGAACAAAAAGGCATTTTCATTGTCCATGAATATGTCCAGATATAAAGTTTATCAGCTGATTATTTCTTGAGCGATGAAAACGATCATTTTAAAGAAAATAACCCTTCAAATTATTCGGTCAACCGCAAAACAAACGGAGCCATTCAGGCGGCCACATCGCATCGAAAGTCAAAGCGACCTATAAGTCGAAAAAAAAAATTCAGGCGAACGGCGCGAGCAGATTAGAGACCGGAAAAACAAGGTGCGGCGGCAAGTCCGAACATCTCCCGACGACAAACGCGCGAACAAAAAACCAACAAACGACATCAAGCCTCTCCCTCGCAAGCGAACAATCCGCAGAAAATGAAAAGAAAAAAACTCTCCCTAGCTCCGATCCAATGGGAGAAAAACAGCACAAAGCTACCGCAGAAAGCGAGAAACACACGCCACGAAGACGGCTATCGCCCGAACCGAACCGAACCGAACTGAACCGAACCGCACGACAGAAGCGCGAACAAACGCACCTCAACCTGATTGGGCCGCGGCGGCGGGAACGAGGTCAGAAGCGGGAGCGGAGCGGGAATGCGACCATGGCGAGCGCTGGCGAATCGCTGCTTCTTCTTCTGCTGCTTCTTGTTCTTGTTCTTCTTATTCTAGAGATTGAGAGAGAAGGTGGGAGGAGAGGCGAAGAGAAGGCGTCAGATGGAGAGAATCTGGGGCCGTTACGAAAGCAGGTTTTTAGTCTGACAAGAGAGAGAGGGGAAGAGAGCAGGAAAGAGAGAGAGAAAGATGCGCGCGTTTTATTTGCGAGCGAGAAAAAATAGGAAATATAGCCCAAAAAAAGGAAAGAAAAAACGAAAAATAGAATTATTAAAAAAAAAAAAAGAAAAAAAGGAAAGGAGGAAGGGAAAATTCGGATGGTGGAGAAGAGCGGGGGGAGGAGGGCGGGTCAATCACTCAACCCCCTCCCGTCCGCCCGCTTCTCCCAGCCTCCTCCCCGCCCTGCCTTTTTCTTCCATTTGCCCAGATAAAAAGATCTAAAGGCAGCATGATGCTCACTTTTAGGGAATAGGGGCAAAAAAAAAAAAAAAAAAAAGCACAGATTTTTTTTTTTTTTTTAAATGGAAGGAGAGATGTGTGTGGGGGAATGATTGACTGGTCCGAGAGATGGAGCGGCTCCGTTTACTTTGATAAAGTGGGAGGGGGAATTGGAATTGGAATTGGAATTGGATTCTGATTTTCGTTAGGTACGATCCACGACGGATATGATATGAGGAAATCACTGGGTCTGAGCAAAAAGTTGCGTCTGGAAAGATGCGATCGCGGGTTCGAGTTTCCCATCTGTAGTTGAATTCGAAAGGGAATATGACACGAATGATTCATGAATTTTGGTTAAATATACAATGTAGTCCATGAATTTCTCATTTGTTTAATGTGACTCTTGAGTTCTAACCTGATATGCAATGCGACCCTTGAACTTTTAAATTGTTCAATGTTGTCCTTAGACTTTTAGTATATGTTCAATTTAGTCCATCAATTGTGTGAAAATGTTCAATATTGTTCTTGAATTTGAATTAATGAAATGACAATATTAAGCATTTCTATATAGTTCATAGGCTAAATTAAACGTGCATCGAAAGATCTGGAGTCACATTGAACAAATTATAAGTTCGAGTTTCGTTAGGTACGATCCGCGACGGATTTCATATGAGGAAATCACTGGAGTCTAAGCAAAAAGTTGCGTCTGAAAAGATGCGATCGCGAGTTCGAGTTTCCCATCTATAGTCGAATTCAAAAGGGAATATGACACGAATGATTCATAAATTTTGATCCAATATACAATGTAGTTCATGAATTTCTCATTTGTTCAACGTGGTTCTTGAGTTCTAGCCTGATATGCAAAGCAATCCTTGAACTTTTAAATTGTTCAACATAGTACTTAAACTTTTAGTATATGTTCAATTTAGTCCATCAATTGTATGAAAATGTTCAATGAAATGACAATATTAAGCATTTCTATATAGTTCATAAACTAAATTAAATGTGCATCAAAAGATCTGGAGTCACATTGAACAAATTATAAGTTCGAGTTTCGTTAGGTACGATCCGCGACGGATTTGATATGAGGAAATCACTGGAGTCTAAGCAAAAAGTTGCATCTGAAAAGATGAGATCGCGAGTTCGAGTTTCCCATTTGTAGTCGAATTGGAAAGGGAATATGACACGAATGATTCCTAAATTTTGATCCAATATACAATGTAGTCCATGAATTTCTCATTTGTTCAACGTGGTTCTTGAGTTCTACCCTGATATGCAAAGCAATCTTTGAACTTTTAAATTGTTTAACATGATACTTAAACTTTTAGTATATGTTCAATTTAGCCTATCAATTGTATGAAAATGTTCAATATTGTTCTTGAGTTTGAATTAATGAAATGACAATATTAAGCATTTCTATATAGTTCATAGGCTAAATTAAATGTGCATCGAAAGATCTGGAATCACATTGAACAAATTATAAGTTGAGGGACCGCATTGCACATTAAGTTAAAGTTCAAATACCACATTGCACATTGGATAGTAGTTTATAGATCATTTGTGTAATTATCTCATTTAAGAATTTTGTTAGCAATGATATCGGAGTCATGATTGAAACAAGCATTACATTATGGGAAAAATAATGATCATAACATGAGTAGGCCTATCAAAATAGATCATAAACCAATTTTGTTAATGATGGGCTGAGTTGTTTTATAGGTTAGCTATTATTCAGTAAATTGGTCATAAATTGATTTAAAACAGTAAAACCCAAAGTAATATTAGTGTAAAATGGGTTTATAACTTATTTATAACTAACCGACCTTTATAACTCTTTTTTTCATTTTGTCTTGCCATCACTCAATCTCGAGCTCGCTCACTCTAAGCTCTCATCTTAGTTTGAGTATGAATTTTTTTAGATTGGATTGAGTATGAAATTATTTTAACAATATGGGTTGGGTCTATGGAAATGGGTTAAAATTGATTATATAGGTTAATTTGAATCTAATCATTTTCGATCCACTTGTTTGACAGGTTAATCAGAAGTTGGAGACAGCAATTTTGAAGTCATGACTGAAATAATTGATAAAGTAATTATAGTCCATATAGACCGTCCAAAGATGGCCGAAAAGCACCATTAAAATATTTACGTTTAGTGTGAGAATGACAACCCAAATTCGAAAATTGAAGTAAAACCACATAGTCATACGAACATAATAATTCGTCGACTAAAACAACTATAGCTGAAATATTATTTTAATGAAGCAACTAGATATTTAGAGTGGGTTTTTTTTTTTTTTTTTTTTTTAAGTTGGAAAATTTTTTTGGTTGTAATTTGGGATTTTTATGAAGATCAAGTTCGTCATATAAACAAATATTGAGAGGTGAATATATAAATATAATGAGACTGA
Organism: Eucalyptus decipiens; assembly: GCA_014182575.1. Taxonomy (NCBI): domain Eukaryota; kingdom Viridiplantae; phylum Streptophyta; class Magnoliopsida; order Myrtales; family Myrtaceae; genus Eucalyptus; species Eucalyptus decipiens. The sequence goes on from CM024610.1 coordinate 18,963,919, forward strand.
CGTAGCAAAAAAAGATGATTAGTTGATAACACAAATAAAATAAAATAAAATAAATAATTTGCGCAATGGAGAGAACTCTCTGAATTTTTAAATTAGTGAGCTTGTTTATTGAAAAGAATATTTCAAATTTATATGATCTGAAATCCTAAAAAAAATAAATAAATATCCGATAAATCGTAATTAGAAAGCCATTCGAAAAAGTGACTGTATTTTTAAAAGATATGATGTGAAATCCAATAAAATGACTAATAATAGCAAAAAATAATCGGCTAGGATTCTGGATTTTATCTAAAAACCGAATAGATATATCTAAATAAAGCAAAATCATAAAGTGGCTAACTGCGATTTGATAATCATCATTCCAACTTCAGATTGTTTTGATCTAGCGAAAGCAACTAATTTATCGACACCACCGTAGGAGTTTTCCTTACAAATCATGTTTAGATGTGGATGACATCCCATATTTGACCCGATCACAAAAATGGACTAAGCTCGAACACAAAAGCCGATCCGAAATTCCACGACACTCCAAGAAAGTTTTGAAAATAAATACTTCTAGTTTTCGTATAATATTCGTTTTTTGTCTAGAGGATGAGATAATGGGAGATGATCTATATTTCCTTCTCATCGTATCAAGAAAATGTTTGTGCGTGTGATTAATCTATTTAAATCAACTTTTACATTTCATTTTTTATTGTCATTTCTAAATTGAAATGTTTCTTTTTTTGCACACTTTGACCCTTTAAAAAGGGAAGAAGCCATCAAAAATCCCTAACTTTCCTCAAAGTGAAAATTTACAAAACTTTTTTTTTGTGACACAAAAACCCCAAATTTTGCTAACTATGACACATTTATCTCAAATTTTATGGCCAATGGCATTTTCGACTTATTTTTTTCTTTTTTCTTTTTTTTCCTTTTTCTTCTTCTTTTTTTTTTTTTATCTTTTTTTCTTCTTTCTTCCCTCCGTCGGCCAGAAAAGCCAGGCAAGGGTCACCCTTGCTTGGGCCGACAAGGGCCGCCCCTTGCGGCGTCAAGCAAGGGTGGCCCTTGCTAGCTCAGGCGAGGGCAACCTTCACCTTGGTCGGGCGAGGATAGCCCTCGCCAGATCCGGCAAGGGCTGCCCTCGCCTGACACCTCCTAGGCTGAATTTGGCAAGGGCTCTCGCTTGCATCAAGCGAGGGATTCCCTCGCCTGTGTCGGGCAATGGCGGCCCTCGCTAGGGTGTTGCCCTCACCAACTCAAGCGAGGGCGACCTTCGCTTGGGTCGAGTGAGGACAGCCCTTGCTAGATCCAAGGAGAACCACCCTTTCTTGACACCACCTGGGTCGAATCTAGCAAGGGCCCTCGCCTACATTGAGCGAGGGCTATCCTCGCCTGACCTAGGCAAGGGCTGCACTCACCCGACGCCGGCGAGGGTGGCTCTCACCTAAGTTTGGCTTTCCTCCGCCATGGAGTGAAGGGAAGAGAGAAAAAAAAATGAAAAGGAAAAAAATTTAAAAAGTAAAGACAAAAATGCTCTATAATTTAGGGTAAATGTATCATGATAATACAAGTTTAAGGTTTTTTTATATTACCAAAAAATTTGAGGTAAATGTGTCACAATTAGTAAAGTTTGGGGTTTTTTATGTCATAAAAAAAATTTGGAGTAAATTTATCACTTTGGTCTAAGTTTGTGGCTTTTGGTAGCTTTTTCCCTTTTAAAAATTCAAAACCTTGAAATTTTGACGACATACAAGTATTAACACGTATATTCACAACACAAGCAATCTTTTTTGATAATTTATTTGAAATTTATATTAGTGTTTCAGATTATGACGGAAAGGGAACCTTCTTCTTTTGCTAAATCTTAATCAAACATGCGCACAAGTCAACTTTTATTTCCCAACCAAAAAAAAAAAAAAAAAAAAACTTTGATTTTCCACTTTCTAAGGCTTAGATTGCAAGCAACCCAACCCAATGAGGTGTCACAAAGCTAATAACCCAAAACGACTTTGAATTAGAAATTAGCTTTAAGTTCAAGTGCTTTTCTTTTGATGTGGAGTTTTGCTTGATTACGTATTCATAATTGAGTTCACATATGCTTAGAGAACAACTTTTACCAAAAATATAAAAAATTAGGATCCGTTTATTTCATAAAAAATAAATGATCTGAAAATTATTTTCCTACAAATAATCACATGAAGTAATTAGTCAATAGAAAATATTTTCACTATCAACAATAATTATGTCTAAACATTTTCAGGGACTATGAAAATATCATTTGTTCATCCATTTTTATAAATCGTACAATCAATCATTTCATTTTTTATGGAACTAACAAAAAGTTTGGATTGGAATTTCCTAATACAACATATGGTCTAGATTTGGGACATTGATGGCCTAACCAAAACACATCAACCAATTTTTTTTTTTGCCTGACTCAGCCAAATCAAGCTACCTAATTTTGTCTTAGTTTACGATGAATTTTTTTTTTTTTAAAGAAGAACATATCGAGAAATTTAATTTATTAATACTTAAACTGATAAGTGAAGATGAAGCCCACGTAAATAAGACAGACCCAGCTCTTTTGCGTTTGAGGTTGCAACATAAAGCATTAGGCCAATACATGGAATTTTAACTTTTAGACTACATTTATTTTGTGGAAAATAAATAATTTTAAATTATTTTTTCAAAAATGATCACTCGTATTGTGTACAAAAATGAATGAATAAAAAATATTTTTATCGTTCACAAAAATAGTTAGACATAAATTATTATTGAAAAAAATATTTTTTTTTATTACTTAATTATTTTCGGACGAAATCGAAGAATTTGGGACGTCGATGCAGGATGGTGGTGGACAGCCGAGAGCCCACGTCCACCAGAAATCCAATTATTGCACAGGCATTTTTTAGATGCTTTACTAGATTCTTGCAATAAACACTGGCGGTCCGTGATTTTTTTCACGTATTAAAATTTGACCACTTGCATTGAGAAATTGATAGCTTGACTTGATAACGTTTGGTGGGCTCACGTAAAGGAAGGCCTTCTTTAATCATGCCAAGGACGGATTCAATGTAGTCAAAACGATATGAGAAGGAAGAAAAAAAGATATTATTAAGTACTTTTAAGTCTTTTATATTGAGTTTATTAACATATCATAATTTTTGCTTTTCAATCACTTAAATATCATAATTTTTGTATGGTACTCACCTAAATACTATAATATTTTATTGATAACTTAAATGTCATATAACATTTCAATCGGTCACTTAGTGCTTTAAATGGCACATCGGATTTTCAACATTAAGTAAACAGTGTTTTTAATAATTATGTCACTAAAGTGATGGGAAAAAAAATTATGATTAGGGGAAAATCATATAAAAGCTATAATACTTATGGAAAATTTCAAAAAAGGGCCCAAGTACCCTCATTTTTTCAAATAATGGCACAAAGTAGACTTTATTTTAAATAAGATTCTAAAGTACTATCACTTTCTCAACTAAAGATTTAAAAAATAGATCTTATTTTAAATAAAGGCCTAATTGTCCTATGATCGAGAAAATTTTTATTTTTCCTTCTTTTGTTTTTTCCTTTCCCTTTTTTCTGGTTCTTCTTCTTCCTTCTTTGCTAGTGGCCAATCAGCCATCGACGAAATCAGTAAGGGCAAGGCAAGGGTCACCCTCTCTCAATCTTATGAGGGAAGGCCTCACCTAGTCAAGGCAACCCTCACCTTGGGGAGGTCGCCCCTTGCAGCAATCAGCAAAGTCGACCCTCACTGGCCCCGAGTGAGGGCTTGCTGACCTTGTCGGCTATTGGTAAGGGCCAACGAAGGCTTGCAAGCCCTCGCCCGCAACTAGTGAGGGCTTGACGACCCTCGCCTGCTATCGGCAATGATTGTTGAGCCCTTGTTGGCCCTAAGCAAGGCTGACCCTTGCTCTCTGTCAACAAGTGCTTGTAGGCCCTCGTTGGCCACTGGTTGTTGAGCCCTTGCTGGCCCTTCCAACATCCTGTGAGGGTCATCGAGCCCTTGTTGGCCTTTGTCAATGGGTGCCAGCCGACATTGGAAAAGAAAAAAGAAGAAAGTAGAAAAAAGAAAAGATGATTTGGATGAAAACGCCCTTGATTCGGTCGAAAAATTTAACTTGTCGGTGATTGGTGAGGTAAAGTCCTAATTTGAAACAAGTATGATCACTTCAGGCTCTTATTTGAAACAACCATGGCCACTTCAAGTCTTTATTTGAAATGCCATCCATTCCAAGCCCTCATTTGAGAAAATGAGTGCTCGTGCTGGGCTCTTTTTTCAGAATTTTACCTAATACTTATGATATCTTTATCCCAAAAAAGAATCTTCAACAAAAAATTAACAAGGGAACAATTATGAAATTCACTCTATGATTATGTTTTCCTTTGTCAAACATCAATACGCATGGGCGAGGAAATGCCACTATTTTGAAGAGTAAAAGCCATCAATGGAAGCTAAAATGGTGGCCACCCGAATCGGGTCGGGTCGGGTCCAGCTGTCGCCTAGCTCAGCAAACGTGGAAACCCTCGATTGGGTAGACTTGTAAAGCCGGGTCAAACAATTGGGGGATCTAACTGTTGGTGACCCGGAACCAGTCGTCAAGGCCTTGGGTCTAGGGTGAGAATTAAATAGCATCAACATCGATACACAACACGAGATACGACACAACACGATACGCCGATATATCATTTCTAAAAAAAAGAGAAGATTATGACATGTTGAGATACGTTGCATATTAAATGCACATTTTTATATATACATGATACATTATCATTTTTATGAACGTTTCAATTAAATTAATTTAATTCAAATTCATAAATAAATAAATTATTAAAAAAAAGAATGTAGAATGAATTTACATTAAAAATTGTGAGTCATGGGAGGTGAAAGTTAAAAGAGAAAAGAAAACTAATTTTTCTTTTTTCCTTCTTTATTATTTTCATTATTTTCATTTTCTTACATATTTACATTTTGTCTCATCATTTATCACAAAAATTTAAAACTTGCGCATGTCGAAATCGCGTGTTAAAATTCCATACTCTCGTGTCGGAGTATGTCGGGAGAGTTGATCATGTGTTGAATTTTCCAACACTCATTAACCATGCTTCAGAGTGTGTCAAACACGTGTCAAAATATCGGACACGACACGAAAATTCCCAAAAAAGTGTCGGCATTTCTTAAGGTGCCCCGTCCTCCGGAACTTAGGTGCTGCCTTAGAGGCCGTGAGCTGGAGTGAATTCCGAAAAGAAACGACTCTTACTTCGTGGGAAGTGTTAAATTCCTGTCGAGGATTCCGTATAGATTTTCCATGGCATGTTTTTTGACGACTTATTTTCTGAGAAACTTATCCAGAAACTTATCCATATGAAGGTAGGCTAAGTAAAAGCGAGTGGGGCTGGACGACTCAGGAGAAGAATGGAGCCCCAAATGATCTCCCCCAAGCAATTCATACATGGACCACAGTGCATCTCTCATGGACCACAGTGCATCTCTCAGGACCGCCGCACGTTCGGTCGTACACACCTGATTTTCCGGAGAGGCTGATGCTTGCATTGGCGCTGCGTTGTCCCGTTTCATCGCCACCAGAACAAGCTCACACAACAGATCGACACAGACGTTAAACTACCGTTCAGCAGGAATATTCCAAAACACAATCAATGTCGACGGGAGCCGAAACTGCAGCATCAGCTAAATATCTATTTCACAATGCTTCACGTGATCTGCAACGCAAATCTCAGGTGATATCCCCCCCAGGAATATGATTTAGGCATAGATCAGTGTCACAATCTCGAGGGGAACAAAGAATCACGAGTTGGCATTGAACGGGAGAATCCCGACAGAAGAGTAGCTTCAGACAGGCCGGGAAGCAACGAGAAGACAAGCCAGTTCCTACATTCACAGCTAATCTGCTTTCGTGACGCATGAACAATACAATGACAATCACTAGTAACTACAGGAGCTCACAGCCACCAAATGGCATGACATCCTGTCCTCAGCCTAACAGAAAGGATCATGATATGCGCATATTCCAGAACTTGCCTAATGCGACTGGCGATAAAGAGCTTATCATCTCATCTTTCTCGAAGTTTCCGGAAGCACCACCATTAACGACAACTTAAAGAGCTTGGCTAGAGAGAGAGAGACAGAGAGACAGAGAGAGAGATGTAACAATGGAACTTCCATATACTAAAAAAATGTCAAACTATTACTTGCACCCGTAGTTACCTAAGTCCAAATTCAGAGAATGCTCACCAAGGGACCAAAGATGGGGCATACCCAATTATAGGCTCAATATGATTTTGAATGTCTGTTCTAAAATCAAGCCGCCATACATTTGACACAAACATTAAGAGTTAATTAGGACCACAATCACCCAACGGTATAGGAGACTTTTGTCACGCCTTTCTTCGTGCGAATTTGGGAGACCTGAACAAATATCGAAGCGCCTTAGTACACAGAAGGCCGGGAAACATTGGGAACACAACATAACCAAAACCGACAAAGTTAAAACAAGAAGAGACACTGGACTTAATTCTCCTAGTTTTTCTAGTGTCATACAAGACTTTGAGGGAGTATACTCTCATCATCCTCTTCTTTTCAGTTGTGAAGTAACAAGGTAAATACATCAGATACTATCAATCGCATAGTTATTATTCAGAAAATGTGCAGCTGAATACTTGCCTTCATGCTAATTATCTCTGATAGATTATTAACATGGGTACCACCACATGGACAACCTGGATTACTTCCCAATTTCACAATGCGAGGAGTGCTTTCCTGCAATAGGTGCAATACATTGGTTACATCAAATGCTCTGCATATATACGATGGAAACTACCAGTAACCATATGGGCAAGCAAGACAAGTTATGTACAATACTTTATGCAACACACATCTACAATTAGCCACTGAAAACCATAAATTCAATGACATCCACATTATCTTTTGGAGCTTTGCTCGTTTGGTTAGTTGGAAAGAAACAATTGAAATGAAAGTAAAAAGAATCAGAATATAAATTTGGTAATCTGAATTGTAAATGAGCTTAAACTATCATGCTTCGTAAGACCATGATATTGGAGTCGAGGTTTTTATGATTGGAAACATGACCAAAACTTACCATAACAAAGAACCATTTACTACAATTTTAGTTCTAAAATTGCCAAAAGGAATTAAAAAAGAAAAAATAACGAAGAAGAGAGATATCATGCCATACTTCTTGATTTAGTTAATGATACGCCATAAATATTTCACTATGGAATTTCTATTTTTCATTAAGTCAGCAATTGCTTTAAATTGCATTAATCAGAATGTGGTAATAACATCTTTCTCAATATACATTTCTTTCCATGTTATTCCAAGTCACCAAACACCAGATGAACAGGAATGAAACATCTCATTCTCATTTGACTATTCTCATTCCCAGTAAACAGGTGTGCCAACAGATTATCAAGGCATTTATATGAACATCTAATAGTTTGAGCGGAAAATAGAAAACTGGCAGTAGGCACCACATTACTTTTAAATAATGTTATCAAATGCTGGAGAAGTGTAAAGCCACTCAATTCGCAGTTTAACCAGCTAAACTGATAATTCCATTTTCAGATGTTAGACAAGTAGGCAAACAAATGCTGGCCAGAAGGAATGGCAGGGAAGGACACGTGTTAAGGGGGGCACCAAGATTAATTCCCATCAGCACCATCTACAATTTTTTCCAGTGGGAGTAACTACTTTACTCTTCAGATGAATAGACTCAACTTTTTCTTATAGATATCAATGGGGTCACCGGTTATGAGTAGACCCCTTTATAACCATTGCATGAAGAAGTTTGGCTGCTGGATTTGCCCCTGATTTTTGCATATCACTTTCACCAATCAAAAAAAGCCCTAGCACCAATCAAAAAAGACCTAAAATGGTCAAACCGGATTCACCAGTTCATCTAGTTGAACTGGTCAATGCCCATTGTTATCTGTTTTGTACAATATCATCTGTGTACGTAAGCAGAGTAGCAGATCGAGGACTAGTTCCACCAATTGAGATGCGTGGTCTCATCCCATTTTGGAAACCTTGCTCTTATCACAAAGCAACAATGCAGGAAGATATCTGAGCAAAAGGCAGGAGGGGCGATAGTTGTTGTATATGAACTCCTGACCTTGGGAATATAATCAGGAAGGAAACCGCCACATTGCTCTAAAGCTTCATCATAAGGTAATACTGCAACAGAAACCTGCAAGGAATCATGCAATGAGTAAGATTTTCATATGAAGCAACACTACTAACCATTAAAAGTCTATTTTTCAACACAAGGAAAAGTAAAGTAGCCTCTTACTTCCCCTCCTTTAGATATCAAAGCATTAGCTTCCGTCTCCAATTCCTTCGGCTTGTTAGATATTTCACTTGGTGGAATAACGCCTTTATATTCCACAAATGGTCTGGAAAAAAATTCTATTTAAAAAAACAAGTTCCAGGCATCCAGTCGAAACAAGAAGCTTTACTTGTACTGAGAAAACTACTTCTGGAAAATCTATACGTGTCTCCAAGGAGTAAAACAATATATGGGCTCATATTCAACAAATGGCCAGGAAAGAAAAATAACTTAAAGATCATTTCACGCATCCAGCAGAAACAAGAAGCTTTCCAAACTACTTCTGGGACATCCATATGGAAGTCTCAAGAAACAAAATAATATATAGGCCCATACACCTAAATTTCGCCTATTTAGCAAGATCATGCATTTCAACAATATGAATGGTCTGGCAAAGATAACGATCGATGGTCCCTATTCCAATACCCAAATAGCCAAAACAACATATGAAAATGCCATATCCAGAAATTTGAAGACTGATCAAAAGTGATAGTTCAAGTTTAATCCTCCAAGTATTACGAGCAACGATATGATACCTAGTAAGCATAATCTAAGTAAACTGCACCAGTTACAAATCCTTAAACTCCAACTCTTTGGATGAGCTTTCTGTTTTAGCCAATGACTCTTTGGAAAAGTTTATTGAGTCTCAAAACTTATGTCCAAAGCACAATTGCATGCTAGAACTTTTCTTTCATGCAAATAAATCCTAGGACTTTTCTTTGGTGCACATAACTCCCAAAACTTTTATCCAAAGATCAAACAAGTCCGTTTTAAATTAGTCATTTAACTTTTATGGAAATCCTATGTGTGAGTGCACTGCCACATATAGGAATCCGACAGATTTGAATAGAATGACTTTAACAAACATTCGCTAAAGGTTTGAGGACTTAATTGAACAAATGAAAAGCTTTAAATTTAACTGCACTCGGCCAAAAATTTTAAGAAGTCTTATTGTGATTATTCTCAAATTCACACGATGCACATATAACATCAAATCGAGTTCAAGGTAATACACATTGAGGAAATGATGACTGCCTTGCTTAAACTATGTAGTATCCTCACATAATAACTGAATCATTGAAGGCTTTACATCTCTATCATTCGATTTTAGGTAGATGCAATGCAACTAAATTAATTCATAGATCATACCCATCTGGGAAATGGTAACCCTTGCCCGGCTCCAAACCAAGTCCCACATTCTTCATACATATGTCCAGTAAATGCCCAGCTGAATGCAACCTGCTTGAGTCAACAGATCATTTAAATAGACCGCATTATAACAGCAGAACAGCACCACAGTGAATCCCAGAAAATTAACCGAGAGATTGCTGCAGATAACAGGGTTTAACTTTGACTCAATATCATGTAAACTTCAGTAATGCAACCATGCACTGAAAGAAATGATTAAATGAGCATGACAAGTATGAACCTCTGTTTTGATTTGGATTCAATTTAAGGACAGAATATGGTATATCGAGTCCCAATGCAAGTGGCTTTTTTGATGCGGAAAAAACTACATGCGGACGAAGTTATGTCACACAGCAAGTACAATATGTTTCTGCAAGCACATTGGAACATATGATTAAGGAAAGAAAAATCACTGATCATCAAGACTATCTCATTGATATTTCCTCGTTTGAAGATACCGGGAGTTGAGCTTGCGCCTAGATTCATCCACGTGCAAGCGAACCGCCTTTCCTGTCTCAAATTCCACCACACCATCCCCAGCCAAATTCTCAACGTGACCATAATGATAAACCTAGAGGAGGGCAAGCAACTCAACCGACGTCAAACTCGACTAATACGAAGGAATCACAAAAAAATGGCATTCGACAAGCGTAACAAGACAAAAGCGCCTTCGGCTCGTACAATTCCATCTCTTGACCGGACATCTTCCACAGCAAACTTCGCCTCCCCGTCGCCGACCGTGATAAACCCAGTATCCGCCGGCTGCCCGCCGCCTTGGGGATGAAAAATCGTGGACTCCAGGATCAAAGCACTCCTAGCATCATCACCACCCTTCCCAAAACGAAAGAGAGCAAAAAAAAGCAGTCAACTTCAACACCGATCAGTCAAAACACGAATACCCATGTAGCGAATCCGCGAGAAACGACGCATGGAAAGCAGAATCGAAGCACGGAATCGAAATGCACCGAACTACACGGCTGGTTTCTCGGAGGCGGGGACAAATGGGGAGCGACTAACCTTGAGGAAGGAGACGACCGAGGACTCGGAGACGAGGCTCCGCATGTCGGCGTAGTAATCGAGCTTCGTGGGGCGCGAATCCATGGCTTCCGGCGAGTTGCGGCTCTCCGATTGATCGGCGGCTCCATTCGCTGTTTTTCAGCTATCAAAAAGCGTTCTCCGGCTGCGCAGACGGGAGCAGAAGAGTCAATACGATACCTGACACGTGGTGTTCTATGATTCGGCCCGACCAGTCCATTTTCTTTGAGTTTGAATTCCAATTGTTGGCCATGAAGAATGATATGCTTTTGGACCAGCAAGTAGCTTTGAGTTTGAATTCCAATTGTTGGCTATGAAGAATGATATGCGTTTGGACCAGCATTTGTCCTCACTATTCATCTTCTTCTTCTCCAATCTCTACAAGTGATCGCTAACAAAAGGTAGGCAGTCGACAACCGTTGCACCCGCCACACTGCGACCTTCGCGCAAAGGTCACCTAAGCCACACGACCCATCTAGTTGCAAATTTGGTCACGACCAAATGGGCTCGTCGCGGAGGTCGCGACCCTCAGGGTCGCACGACCCATCTGGTTGCGACCAGATGTGGTTTCTGGCAACCGTCGCACTAACCATCTGGTTGCGACCAGGTGTGGTCATCGACGACTGTTGCACCCACTGCACCACGAGCTCCGCACAGAGGTTGTTAGGGCCACACGACCCATTTGGTCATAGATTTAGTCGGGACCGGATGCGGTTGCCACGAAGGTCGTGACCCATCTGGTTGCAATTATTGGGGACCATCGAGAGCTTGCCACACTGCGGCCTCCACACGGAGGTCACTGGGACCCTTGCCGGAGGCTCACGTGGCAACCAAATCTGCAATTAGATGGGTCGCGCGAAGGTCGCAACCTTAGATTTAGTCGTCGCGACCCTCCCTGGAGGATCACCCAATGTGCCACGACCTCCACCGAGGCCGCGCGATTTGGGTCCTGCGACCCTCCGGCGAGGGTTGCAAGGTTGCAACGACCAGTTTTGGCTGACCTTTTGGTGAGGGTCGAGGCGACCAAATCTAATCACCACAACGCTCGCCGGAGGGTCACGCAACCCTCGCCGAACCACCTACCTCTGCTGGACAGCTTGCATCGGACTGCCTGCCCTTCGCCGGACCACTTGCTCCTCGCTGGCAACTACTTGTTCTTGGCCGAACAACTCTCCTTTTTTTTTCTATGAATAACAAAAGTATTTTGCAAATATAATTTTTCCAAACATCATTTAATGTCAAGGCAGCAAAGTCATTGAACAGTATTCAACAATGTATAACTTAATTCTTGGCAATTTAATTCAAAGAAAATAGATGGTGGCCGTCAGTTTGTTCCAATTTCCAAAAATTCGCAATCCCAAACAACATTTTTTTTTAAATCGAACTGCATTTTTATAAAAATTGATCATGGAGTTTTCGTTGTATACTCCTAAAACTTTCCAAAAAAATTATCAAATGATATTTGCATTTGCCTTAGGACATATTGGAGCCCAAAGCTCTTCAGGAATGAAGTAACTTTCTTACTACAAAAGTTTAGTTGCATCGCATCTACCAAAAATCGTACCAATTGGAGCTAGACTTTCTTATTGTTGTCCTTCCTTTAGGCGTACTATTGCAATTGTAGTTTTCGCAATAAGCTTGGAGCTAGCTAAATCTACCAAGTTCTAGATCCCAAACAAAAATAATTAATAATAATAGTGATTGAATGTTCAGACCGTTCATCTTAGATTCATTATGAAAAGCAGTAGAAACTAAGACTGAGACTCGAATAGTATGAGAGGTTGAGTCCACGCAACTCATTTGTGTCTTTCCTTATCCTTTCGATGACCAGACATGCATAGCCTTCGATCTTAGCATGATGAATAAATCTAAGAAAAGTGAAAATGGCTGGAAAAACCTTTATTTTGATTAGTAGGATGTATCATTTTAAATTCATGTGAGATCAACTACTTTGAACGTTCACGTTAGTTTCGCCAAAGTGTCTATCGACGGTAAGAAACCATGCTTATTTTTTATACTAGTAGAATCTTCAATAAATGGAAGAAGTCAATTTTTTTAGTGTTTTTAGACAAACCTTTGCCTAAGAGTGTGCAAAATGGACCGCCCGAATCGGGAATTGCCTGGAGTGAACTAAATTGAATAGCTTGGCCTATTTCTTCAAAAAAATTAATAAAATTTGAACTAAACACTATCTCGATTTGATTTCAAGTAATAGGAAAAAAAATAAAGAAAAAAAATGAGTGATTCGTTCCATTGGACCAAACTTGACTAATGGTTTGGTCCGGTTCCCAATCTTAAGATGAATTGGTCCGATTCTAGGTTCCAATTTTTGGGAACTAGTCCGGTTTGGTTTGATGGTGGAATCGAACCAAACCAGCAACCGATCACCCATGCCTTTGCCTAAAGCACTTGATTCTAATTGTGCACAGTTTCTTTTGACGCCTGCATCAAAAATGCCTCTCGACAAAATAAGAGAACAGGAAAATATAATGGTTATTCAATTTTTTGAAAGAACTTATCTAGAATAATCCAACCCTGAAATCGGTCCACTCCAAGCTTTCATGTATCTGCAATTTCTGGCCCGCCAGTGCAAGAGTGTCATTAATCTCATCATCATGCATTTCCATGTAGGATACCCGGATTGCAAACTCACCATTTGACATCTAATAACAAATTAAACAAAATGGACCAATCGAAACTAAGGACACGTTTGATAACCATTATGTTATCAAGAACAATTTTTGATAAAAAAATTACTTTTTTATTCTATTCCTAGAGACAATTTCTAAGTATTTAAAGGTGTTTGATAATATACAAAATTTATATTTCCAAAATAAAATTGCATATGGTACCGTTTTTAAAATTTCCAATCAAAATCATTTTCTTTTCATTTTTTAATGATTTTATTTCTTTTTTCCTCTTTTGTTCTTTTCTTTTCTTTTCTTTTCTTTCTCTTATTCTTCTTCTTCAAGCTTTGTCGGTTGTCGGCCTTGGGATGATTGGCGACCGGTCAGAAGAGGGGCGATGACCTTGTCAAAGCGTCACCGGCCCTCTGTGAGACCACGCCTCGTTGGTCAAGCCTCACCAACAACTGGGTAAACGGCCTCACTTAGATTTGGTGAGGCCGAGCTCACCCCACCACCGGCCGGGTGACACCAACCTCGTGATGGCCAGTGAGGTCGAGCCCCATCGGTGGCTGAGTGAGCTCGAACTCGCCAGATTTTGGAGAGGTCAAGTTTCACCTAGCCATGGCAAGGCTCATTGGTGGTTGAGGGAGGCTTGGGCTAAGGCCCACCTCACCAGATCTGGTGAGGCCGAGCCTTGCCGGTGGCTAGGCGAGCTCATTGGACCTTACCCTAGCCTGATGAGCCTCCTCCACCCAACTGGTCGCCGATGACTAGCGACTAGCGACAACCACTAATGGCAGCGGCAACTAAAGAAGAAGAGAGAAGGAAGAAGAACAAAAAGAAAAGAAGATAAAATAGGAAAAATGAACCGGCTTGATTCTGTAATTGTTTTCGGAAACAAAAAATCAATTTTTTTTTACTTATTGATTCTATTTCAAATCTATTCCTGGAAATTTACTCCTGAAAATAAAAAAATAGAAATTTCTATTATTTGGCAAGTTGCTAAACGGAGCAAAAAGATTACTCAAATTTTGTGGGATGTTCAACTTATCACGCTAATGCCCCTTCAAATTGTGTCCATACACACCTAAAGATTAGACGACTAAAATACCCTTGTGACCTTTCTCAATCACGTAGCCAACTTAGACTCGCCTCTCTATCGCACGACACCATCATTACTAGCCTCGCACGTTGTTGCTGTCATACATCGCTTGTCACTTGCCTCCACCCAGCTCACATTTTCGCCCTCAAATCTCTCTCTCTCTCTCTCTCTCTCTCTCTCTCTCTCCCCTCTGCCCTCGACTGTCACTCCTCCGCGCTTCAAAGCTATAAGCGCATATTGCCATGATTAGTCGGATAGAGGCTGTTTGAGGAGTTTGACCTCACATCAACCTAGGACTAAGGTTTCTGAGGTCTCAGCGACAACCTTTACACTAAGCAAATCTTCTGATCTGAAAGTCATTTGGTTAGTTGACATAAAAATGACGAGTGTTGGTTCAAACGGATGTGAAAATAATGCCACCCATTTGTTTTTGTCTTGATTCATTGCAGGAGTAGTTCCAAGACATATGGGATGTATTCATTGCTAAAAGAGTTGTAGCCCGATAAAGAGGAAATGAAGATTACCGTTTGTTTTACAGGAAATTTACTATCAGAAATTTTTTTCTATTTTCCAACATTTGGATTGCTTAAGAAAATTATAGATGGAAATCCTACGTTAAAAATATAAGAAATGATATCCTCTTTTAAAACTCAAACATTAATTTTTAAAGTATGATTAAACTTCGGCTCTTAGATCAAAAACCTCAATGCTTGGGCATGGGACCCCGATGCCTATGCTTGAGTCTTTGACGGCCAAGGCAAACCTAGATACTCAACTCTTATGTTCAAGTCACTAGCATTTGAGCCTTGGTCCATCAAAGTTGCGCCAAAGTGCCTCGATGAAGAGCCCAAGACTTCGGCACCCATGTTGAGTCCCGACGGCCGTGCTCAATTAGAGCGTGTTTGGCAATCAAATAATGTTTAATTATGTTCTTTTCTTCTCGAGAATAAATTTGAAACAGAAATTAATTTGGTAAATTTTTTGTTCTCGAGAACAAATTTGTTCCATAGAGTAAATTTCGAGTAATCGAGAAATTAAAAAAAAGAGTTGATTTTTTATTCTCAAGAGAATAATCAAACCAATCGAAATTTTTCTTCTCTTTTCCCTTCTTCTTTCCTTCTTGTTTTTCTTCCTTTTTCTCTTTTTCTTCCACCGCCACCTCCGCCGTCCATTGTTGTCGATCATTGGCAATCAATTGGGCCAGCTCCAACGAGCTCGCCCAACCATTGACAAGCCTCGCCCAAGCCTCTTTTGGCCATCGGTGAGCCTCACTTGGCTAGGCGAGACTCGCCCAGCCATTGGCAAACCTTGCTTTGGCCTGGCAAGGCTCAACCAAGCCCTGGTTGGGCTAGGAAAGGTCAGCCTTACTATGGCTTGGTGAGGTTGAGCCCCGTTGGTGGGTGGGCAAGCTTGGCCTCACCCAATTGCCAACGAGGCTTGGCCAACGAGGCACAGCCTCGCTTAGGGCTATCGACCCTTCCGCGAGGTCGTTGGTCCTCGTCTGGCCATTCGCCAGTCATTCAAAGGCCATCGATTGGCTGAGAAAGAAGATAAAAGAAAAGAAAAAAAATATTAAAATTATTAAAAAATTATAAGAAATGATTTGGATTAGAAATTTTAAGGACGGTACCAAACGTAATTCTATCTTTGGAATAAAAATTTGGATAGTTACTGAACGTTTTCAAATATTTAGAATTTGTTATCGAAAACGGAATAAAAAAAATCATCTCTAATTAGAAATCATTTTCAGGAATAGAATAATTACCAAACGTGCCCTTACTAATCTTTAGCAGTCATACTTAGTTTCCCAACATAAGTACAACAAACTTAGGCTCCTACAACTAAAACCCTAGTGCCTGAGCTTGGGGACCCCATCAATTGAGCCCGAGTCCCCTAAAGTTGGGCCCTAGTCCCCAATGCTTGAGCCGAGCACTCACCTTGCTCCAAGATCATAGCGACCGAGCCCTAGTCTATTGAGGCAGGAGATGAACTTGTTATAGTTTCCATCTTTAAAGTCGCAGATTTCAAACAACATGAACGGGATGCGAAAAACAAGAATCACTTGCTTAAGTCGCCCGTTCGTGGACGATGGGTTCCTTCGTTGTCATTCATTACACGTGCTCCAAATTGTTGAAATTTTTCTGGTCTCGCCTCATTATATACTGAATAGGTGGACGAGTTATGCACAAGGTGACCCCAGGTTAAAAATCAAAAGAAAATGTGTACGTGAAGAACACCGTGACCATATATTAAAAAAAAAAAAAAAAAAAAAAAACAGAGAGTGAGGGAGAGAGAATGGGACTTTTAGAAAGAGGGAGAGAGAGAGAACAGGTCTACTTAAATAGTTAGCATACATCATATGGGGAAAATAGGGGAAAAAAAGAAGCTTGCTTCTATCACACAACATATGAAAAGTAAAAATAACTTCAGTTTCTTTTTCTATTACGGTGCTTATTTGAATCTCAAGGAAAAATAAATGTCAATTAAAACCATCAGAGAAAAAAAATGAATTATTTATAATCTATAATGTTATCAATGTCATAAAAAATTAATTCGATAAAACTTGGTTTGAAAACTTGATCATAAAATATATGTATCCTTTATATTGCACAATAGTTCATGTCTTTTTAAGAAAATAAGAAAATGAAAAAGCATGTTCTCCTTTACATAGGATGGAAAATAATTTTAATTTTTTTTCAGATTTCGATTAAATACTGAAAAATTTTGTCGTATTTTTAGAAAATAACTTCTTGAAAAAAATCCTCCAAAAATTTCAAATCCTCCACGAAATAAACAAAGCACGAAGTCATAATTTTTTGACTTTGGAATGCGTTTAAGATTGACAAAATAATGTGACAATAAGCTTAGTTATGGCACTCATTAAGGTCGAGGTGTATTAAGTCTTCTTATTTTATTTTATTTTATTTTTTGTATTTTTAATTTTTTTTAAAACATAATTCTTAGCCTTTTCACCTCAAGTAAATCCATGCTATGTCTGGTTTTTTTTTTTTTTTCTTTTTTAGGTAACTTTTCATTCACTTCTTCATAGATGCAAGAGAGAAATAACGTCACTCTACCGCAAACCAATAGAAATTCTAAAAAACTTCAAAACAAAACAAATTATAGATAACAAGATGAATCGTTAGAACTTAAAGAGCAGATCTGTAACTTCTTCAAAAAAAATTGTTGCCTGATCACCAAACCCATCTTTGGTAATAAGCTCACACAGAAATTTCCATTAGTTAGGGATAGCTTTGTCTTTCGGCAATGAGATTCCTACATCGTCACCGTTTAGAACAACAAGGTTGAATGGGCATGGATTGACATGCAAAACCTTTACGAAACTATTTTGATCCCCTTTGAAGCTAGACCTTTTCACCAACAAAATTTGAGGAAAGCAAAATCTCGAAAGCAAACATGCAAAAAGTCCTAAATCAAAACCAGATCAAAATAGAAATCTTCCCAAAATGAGAAAGAGAAGCTTCCAGATCTAAGCTAGATTGTAAAAAAAAAAAAAAAAAAGCTCTTTAAAACAAAAGAAAAGTAAGAAAGAGAAAACAGCCAAAGTAAAAATAAAAATATAAACCAACAACGTTATGTGTGTGACATTATTCTTGTGCAAGTTAATTCGCCGGCTACGACACAAATAGAAACCAACAAACATTGCCATTTGCCACGCGAGCACTAGGTCCAAGATTCCAAAATGTAGAATGGATCCAAACTCTAAGCGCCAAAAGCCCTAGGCATGATGTTTCAAATGAAAGCCCCTAACCAACTTTTTATTTCCCATCAAAATTCAAAATATTATTTGGATTTTAAAAATTAAAAAAATATTGTATGTAAATCCATGTGCCAAAAAGCTGTATGTTTTGAGAGTTTCGAGCGTTGCTGATTAACAAAACAAGACAAAACGGTATCCCTCGCAAGATTTAAATCAAGTGAAATATAAAAAGTGAAAAACTTGGAGCCATGAACATTTGAATCGATCGAATTAAGTCATGCGCCATTATCGAAAAATAAAATTTTCAATGCATGAGCATTTCAATTGGATCGAGGATACGGCAAGGGCACTTTTTTCGAGCGATGTGTAAGCGATTTGAGGTATCGTTCGCCGAAAGGACCATATTGTACTAGGAGGGAAAGATTCACAACTTTGATCATATTTTTGTACACGAGATTTAGGACATCTGTCGTGCAAACGGGTCCCCCGCTGTCAATTTCCACCGGAATTTAAAAAAAAAAAACGAGGCTTATCATGAGGCCAGGAAAACGCGGTTGTCGCCATCGACGGCCCGCTTTCCGCCGCTTGGGCCCTTCCGATCGACCGACCTGGGCCCCCACACCGCGTCTTAAAAATTAGGAGGAGCTGTCGGCTTCACTCATTAGTGTCGGGTTTTCTCTTTAGTTTAAATTGCGGATCCCTTTCAAAGGTGGTCCATTCCTCACATTGGCTGTCTAATATCTGGCCTCCTTGTACTATTTCAATTCTTTTGTCCCGATGCATAAATTTCGTTCTCGGTAGACCATAAAGCCGGGCTCCCCGCGATGTTGAGATCGAATCACGTGTCCGATCCGACGCGTATTTACAGAGCGATTTGCTTTTGATTTTACGTGTTTGAATCTTTAAGCTTTGTGTTGAGATTGTCGTTCCGGGCCGACAATGATGTTTAACTTTTGTTACTGTGAAATAGTGGAGAAATTTTTTTGTTTGAGTATCGGATTCCAAATTTGAAAAGGAAAAGTCTTTGTGCTACTAACACGGTATTTGTAAAGAAAACAACTTTTTCAAGAGATTTATTCCTGCATCCTTCAACAAAAGCTCGGAATTACTTTTAAAGAACCCTTTCTCCCAATTTTTTAGATCTTTTGGTTGGTTTTTTGCCAAATTCACCGTCTCTTGTTTACTTACAACTGAGGTAATATATTTACTAAAAGAAAGGTTAAAAGCAAAAGCTTTAGGAGATAGTCATCATATTGTTTATATCTTCAACCAAGAAGTAAAGCATGCCTTTATTTTTTAAGTGGGAAAACGATATAAATGGTCCTTAAACTTTGATCAAATAAGTAATATAGTTTGTGAATTTTCAATTTATTCAATATGATCTCTAAACTTTGACATATTGTACAAAATGATTCGTGAACTTTTGATTTGTTCAATGTGGTCAATGATTGTTTAGTATATAAAATTCATGAATCGATTGTCATTATTTCTTTTGAAGTTAATAGACAAATTATTTTTTTTTCTTTTTTTAGAGAGACATAATTGAATTGCATGACTATCATAGCTAAAACACAATCATCATCGGCATGCATCCCAACCAATGTTGAACCATGTGCTTCAATTGAAGAAGGATCTATCTAGTCTTTTTATGATGCCTATTTTTGTATAAACACTTCTTTTCCATCTACAAGAGATCGAAACAAAACAAAGTTGTCACCACAAAATATATATATATAAGTTGATATGTTTCTAGATGTTTAAAGCCTGTTCGATGCCATTTTCTCACTGTAACTTTCGTGAATATGATTGTTACAGCTTTTATGAGGTGCTGTACAGATTTCTTGCAATGACAGTATCCCCAGAATCGCAATAGCTTACAATAACTATTAAAAAAATTATCTCACCCATTATCGAGGTATTATAGTTTTAAACATACGTTATCGAATAAAGAAAAAAAAATCACGAATGTATTCATTAGGCACTTGTTAAGCAATTTAATAAACAAAATTCTATAATTTAAAATGTATTCATATTTCCAATGTAACGCGAAATATGGCGTAATTCTAACGTCAATCCTTTTCAAATGAGCTGGGAGGGAGAATAAGAGAAAAACGAAAACAAAAGCAAAAAGAAAAGGTATCACATAAAGTCAAAGCGTGGTACACTTGTAAATAAGGCCTTATCCCAGGGGCACCTGTACAACACCTGTCGCCTTTTATTTATATTCCCACAGTCCCTTCCACCACCACCATCTCTTTCTCTCTCTCTCTTTCATCTCCTCCGCCTCCGTCTTCAACCCACAAAATTCACCGGAAAAAAATGAGGAGAGCCGCCGGCTCCGGCCAGCTCTTCCGAGCCCTCCTCGTCGCCTTCGTCTTCCTCGCCCTGTCCGCCCCCGCGCCGGCCGCTTCCTCCTCCTCCTCCTCCTCTGCCTCCTCGGCCCTCGACTTCGCCGCCGCCGTCATGCCGTACCCAGCCGGCGGCGAGTGCCGCGGCACGATCGCCGAGTGCCTGGCCGCCGGGGGCGGCGGAGGGGAGTGGGAGTGGGGGGAGGAGCTGGCCATGGACTCGGAGACCAACCGGCGCATCCTGGCGGGGAGGCGCTACATCAGCTACGGCGCGCTGCGGCGGAACGTGGTCCCCTGCTCCCGGCGCGGGGCGTCGTACTACAACTGCCGCCCCGGCGGAGCGGCGAATCCGTACTCCCGGGCGTGCAGCAGGATCACGCGCTGCAGGGGCTGAAGCGGAGCACAGAGAAGGCCAAACAGAGTTCGGTTTTTCTTTTCACTCGAAAAGTCTGAATATATTTATTTCCTTTTTTTTTTATATGTAAGTTTGAGTAGGAATTTAATGTGGGTTTTTCTTTTTTTTGCCAATTATTGGAATAATGGAGCGTATTTATACGTAAAAGAGTATAATTGGGTTTTTCCAATATAATCAATATTTTTTATTTGTTCTGGTGTGAAGCGAAGCGCATGCACATTGATAAATTTATATGTAATTGTCGAGGACGCGGTGATTTGATCGATCGAAATGGGAGGAAATTTCATATATTTTTTCTAGTTATATTTTTTTTTTCTAATTTTGTATTTTACGGTATCTTATAAAGAAGGTACGATTAAATTATGATTATTATAGACTCGATCTGTTTTTCGGGTACAGTTCGGGGGGAAGAAAATAGCATAGTGATTTATTTTTTTTATTGATTAGTAATTGGCACGCGCATTGCCTATGCATAAGGAATTGGCACTTGAAAGGTTGAGCAAAATTATTTAGTTACGAAATATTTGAATTCTTGCATAATGAAAAAGAAATTACTGCCGGAAATGCGCTGCGGCGTGGGGAAATTATGTGGATATGTTTCTGATTACAGAAAAATATTTTGCGATTTAAAATTTATTGGGAGAAAAATAATCTGAATTTTAGTATTGAGGGGGGAGTCCCCGATGCATTAAAGGAAGCGTTGTGGATGAGCAACGGCGTGGTGTGGTTATGGGGATCGGAGTTCTAGTTCTTTTACATTGATGAAAGCAGAAGCATGATCGACAGGGTCTTTTATTTTATTTTATTTTATTGAGAATGTGTTTATTTTGCTGAAAACTTTATGATAAAAAAATATTTTTCATGGAAATTCATTCGTTTGATAATTTAAAGAAAATGTTTTCATTTCTTGCTAAAGGGAAATTCGTTCTTTTCCAATCTAATTTTGTTATTTTCAGTTTGTTGTTCGATTAAGCTTTTCACCATTTAAATATGGAAAAGTTTCTCTTAGAAAAACAAACCGACCCAATTATTTGGTGGAAATTATGAAAATGGGTTTTGTTAAGTACGCTTTATTCTTGTCCAAAAAAAGAAAAAAAGTACGCTTTATTCAAACTAACTTAATTTTCAAAGTATTGATGTTACGGGGTCGGGGTCAGGGTCGGGGTCGGGCTCGATCTGCACAGCTGGTTTCGGGTTCCGGTTTCTCTGTCATTTCCTAGGTTATGTGCTGAAGATGATCACCAAGCCTCTCGCGTACGAGGGAGGCTGCTTCTCTTTCGAGCATTCAAAGCCATAATTAGCTCCCATATCATCGAGAGAGAGAGATCCCATGTGAAAAAAGCCTCAAATTCTAATTCTAGGACAATTAAATTTGTCAATAGACCAATCGATTCCCCCAAATTGGCGCAACAGATGGCGCACTCGATTAGCCCCCCACCGACTTTCGTTGTCTCATCTCGATCTCGACCCGACGGAATTATGACCATTTGACTTTATCTTCCCCCACCTCTCATTATTATAATATTTATGCCATCCATATGCAATTGGACTCCTCATCATTCGCACTTTTTGCGTCAATTTCATGGGTCACGGGGGAAAAGCTCTGAAAAAGAGACATCGTCGTCGTCTCCAATTTCTCCACGCAACCTTGACGAAAAGTTATCCAATAGATTTTAAATTTATTATGTGAACATAACACATTTCAATTTTATCAGTTTAGTTCGAAATATTTATATAGAATTCTAATATATTTTTCTTGATTAATTTTTGTGAGAAATCACTGATGTGGTGCTATGTCACGTAAGATGGCTATCAATAATTGGACTATTATGCCAATTATTTCTAGCTAAAGTTGACTGAAATTGCTACATTGAAATTTCAAATTTAATACTAAATTGACATATATAAAATAAGTCTAGGGCTGATTCGGGTAATTTTCCCACACGACCTATCTTACATGGTCGAATCACACGTACTCTTGCTTTTGGATCGAGATCCTCTCTCCTCATTCTCATTAGTCATCTGATTCAAAAGGTTCTTGGGTGCCCGTCAAATTCTTCAAATTCTTCAATAAGCATAGCCATATTTGTTGCGCCCTGTCATCAATGTTGACATTGGATGGAGATGTGTGTTGTTTCTCAATCCAATTACCTCTAGCACACGCAAGAGTCACCATGCAATAAAGTAGGGAAAAAGACATTAAAAATGTCAAAAATTATGTACGACATTTACTTTAGTGCTAAAAGTTTTTTCCGAATTACTAAAAGGCCACTTAAAAAAAATTAAGATCACTGGAGTGGTAATTTCGCTTTTGCCAAAAATCCAACATGATTACATTTTATTAATTTCTCAATCCTACTCGATGTTGTCTAAAAATTGTAATTAGTGATCTTTTGAATGCCAAATTTTGTTTAAAGTGTTTACTTTAGTGTCATTCATTGTTAACAAACGATCATTTCAATACCAAACACACCACGTGGAAATGTCAAGTGGATTGGATTTTTTTAAATAATATGAGAAGTCATACAAATTTTTTATTATAAAAGCCACATATTATTTTTTTGTTGAAATTTCTCATCGCTGGCACTTAAATGATCTTTTTTTTTTTTTTTTAAGTGGCACTTCAATTTTTTTTTTTTAGGACTTCTAGTGTTCTTCTACCCAATAAAGAGATGAAGTTCACATAATGGCACATCTCAATTTTCAATCATAGGTGCACTTCTATTTCATGTCACTCTACTTTCAAAACGAATTGTCTCAATCTATCTTAACGACACTCATCTACCAAAAACCGTCATACTTCACCAATGTTAGAAAACGAGTTGTCTCAATCTATCTTTAACGACACTCATCTACCACAAACCGTCATACTTCACTAATGTTAGAAAGTCCAATGCAAAAGACAATGAGGTGCACGGAAGAATAAGTAACTCAAAGAACCAAAACAAAAATTTTATGTTATGGGGCCATAGGTGCTCAACGAAAGAGCTCCAGCTAATATGAAAACAACATCCGCAGGAATCTTCGTGCTTTTCATTAAATGAAAGCGCTAGTGTGCAGTAGTCGCCTAGGGTTTCCGCAACTTTAGCTCCGAGATCGACCGGGATTCAGGCAAATAGTGGGGCGTATCTGCCTTTTCCTGTGAAGGTTCATTAGCAGTTCACGCGTCCCTGTCAATTTCCGAGCTGCACGCACGCACGCACACATGCATCCGCACCATGTTAGCCACACATTGCAAGTGCACGAGAGGACCACCATCCGATGGGACGCCGATCGCTTTCCCCTCGCAGCCCCCCTCCCGCTTTCTCCCTCTCTAGAAAATGTTGGATGATCATGGTGCAAGAGATCTCGGTTCACATGAATTATCAGATGGACAGGGCCTCACATGGAACATAACTAATCTATGGTTCGTGTGAGCCGAGCCGACATAAATCGAGCACAGGCAATAACCCTCTCTCTCTCTCTCTCTCTCTCGGTGCTACAAGATCTTCATGTTTTGTTTCACATGCTACGATGCAATCCATGTATTGCTATGTTCAAAAATGGATTATTGTCACATTTATTAATTCATATTTAATGGGTTAAGTTGTTATATAAGTTTATCGTTAAATGAATCATAAATGAGTTTAGCTTCAACTTTATGAGTCATACTTGGATTTAATACGGGTGTTAAATGGGTCACAACTTACTTAGATCAAACCCACCTCTATATGACTTCTCTTCACTTTCTCTGGCTCACTTACTCCATGCTTTTTACTTTAATTTGGGTTTGAATTTTCCTAAATTTGATTAAATATAGAAGTGTTTTAGTTATATGAATCGGTTTGTGGTGTTGGGTCGAGAATAGCTCACTAGATTTATATTGCATGGAAATAAATCAAAATTAGTTAAATAGCTTAATTTATATTATACCATTTTTGACCCAACCAATCCATTTGACAAGTCTAATTGGAGATGATTTTGTTTTCGCTTTAAGATACCTTTGAATTTCTCTCCAATTGTTTTTTAAACATTATTTGTTAAAATTCATGGAAGAAATCTTATAGCCTTCGAACAATGACGTTTATATGCTCTAAAAAAATCTGGAAAAAAAAAACACTATTTTAAAGAAGATCGTGCCGTAAGTGTGCTATTAAAATCCAATTTTAGTAAGTTTCAAAAAGCTGAACCTAGAGTTAAAAAGGAATAAAATCTTTGATTAGGTAATTTAATCTTTTCTTGTATAATTGAGTCCTTAAACTATATACTTCTTAATTTTTCAAGTTCGTCTTTCCTTTAAAACTAAAAAAGCAAATGCTCACGGGACTGACACATGAGCACCATGTCAATACCGCCTAGAAAAATCAGTGGTCAAATGTGCTGTTCTTGTGCCCAGTATTTGATTAATTTTTTAATACTAATTTTGATTTTGAATATTTCCTTTATTTGTGAATACTTTTATTACTAATCTTTAAATGCCACGTTTGATGCCTTAGATTCGAGTTTCCAGTCTATCTCGAGTCTTAAGAAAGATTGGCAAGTCTGCAAAGCGAAGGACGGGCCTAAACTCGAGTATATTGCCAATCATGGGATTCCTCACTTACATATGGTGGGACTACGATAACAAGCTCATCAAATGGATTGGCACCTTAAACCAAACATTTCGAGTAACTAGTGATGTAAATACCAATCCCCTTCAAAACCCTTCTACAAAATCAAAAGTGAGTTTACAAGACAAGAAGAGAAAAACTGGATTCATGATGTAATGGTTCTCCAATATGTACAACATATATAAAATGAGAACCAGCATCAAAATATGGAATTCATGGAAAAATCCAGACAAGCTATACAATGGGAATCTCTTAAGATCGCGTTTGTTCGCCAGGACAAGAATTGTTATGGAACACAATAAGGTGGGGGGGTAGGAATTCCCTTGTATCATAGCCATTGATGTAGCTAATCTCCCATCTGACCCACCATTTGTTTCGCGAGTTCCTCGCATTCGAACCTTTTCATGGCCAGATCTTCCGGCATTTGGTCACGATCAAGGAACGTGAGCCATAAAATAACGTTGTAACGTCAGTGTGTTTGCTTTGGTGTGTTTTCCTTCTCATTTCTGACTCCATTGATCAGCCAAAAAGCACGGAGGCATCCAAGCAATTGAAAAGTAACACCCCGTAAAGGTTGAGCATTTGAAAAGGCACGAGACCAGCACAAAGAGCCAAATAACATATCTAGAGGACTCCAGAAAATTCGATCATATTATTTCGCTTTCCATCAGCTTTCTTTTTAGGGGAAACGCGCTTTTCCAATCGCATCAACAGCTTCGGACTCTCTAGATAGGAAAGTTAGGAGCGAGCAGCGAATATAGAGTTAGAGAAAACACGATCTTCCAGCTTCTTTTTCAAAAGAGAAAGGTGAATTGAACTGGAATAATTCCAACCTTTAGGAGATACTCTAGAATAGAGGTGATCACCCCGGGCCGATGGCGCTCCAGGGTCAGGCCTAACTTGTTGCTCCATCCATGTGCAAATTTGTCGAGCCTGCTTTTCAATTAAACAGCTTTACTTAGGGCCACCCAAAAATGTTCCTTAGGCCCATTTGTTCGGGGTGGGCTTGTTTGGGCCCATGGGCTGCTGGCCCGCCAATATTGCTTTCTAATGGTAAAGGAGCAAATTAAGGGTGCATATGACAAAATTGATGTTTTTCTATTTCTTTATTTTTCTGTTCCTCATAATAGATTTGGATTAAAAATTCATTTCGTAATGCAATTTCATTTTTCTATTTTTAACAGATTTCTAAATGATTTGGAATAAAAATCCGTTTAGTGATGCAATTTCATTTTTCTATTTCTAAAATAGATTTCTACTCCAAAAATAGTTTTGGAGCAAAAATCAAACACTAAAATTTATAGTTTTTTTTTTTTAATTTTATTTTTGGAACAAAAATGAAAAATGAAAACTTTTCTTATCGTTCACTCTTGTTATCGCCTGCCGTTTGCCCGCCGCCAACCGTCAGACACCCATTGCCAATTGCCTACCGCTGGTCGTTGAATGCTTGTTGCCCACCGCTGGACAATGGATGCCCGTCGCTGGACACCGGATGTTGGCCCACCGCTGTAGATTGTTAGACATCGGACAACTGTCGACAGCCCACCGTCGGACACCCGCCACTTGCAGCCTCCCTAAAAATAGAAATTTTATTTTGTTATCAAACGAATATTTATTCCAAAGTAATAAAAATTCCGAGTCGTTATTAAACATGTTTCTTTACTTAGAAACTCGTTTAGAAAATAGAAATTGAAAAATCAATTTCTAACTAGAAATTCATTTTTATTTCAGAAATTTTGTTATGCGTGTCTTACCATAGGCAGAAGGACTAAAGAACATATTAGCTCGTAGTATTTTATAATGCACCTTGGAAAAGCCACATGAACTTTAATCATCTTACATGTCGGACTGTCGAAATAGAACCATCAAACAGGGAATGGGCTCAGGACCTTACGAATGCTTTATTTCTAAAGAGGCATTCTTTGGTCAAGGAAAACTTATTATATTTTTGGTTGAAATGAAAAATCAATTTACTAAAAAGACATAAAATTTCACTTTCAAACAAATTGTAACAGAATATTTTCTTCTTTGCAGTTAACTGGGGTAATTGATTTACTAACGATTAGGGTATATAACCATAGTGTGAAATTGTTGTATTTCTTCGAAACCTTCGTTAAATAGACAAGTGTATTCTCTACTCTGTTGCACCGTTATAATCACAACATATCAAATACTAAAGATGAGTGTTTACAAATATTCTCAGATTGAGCTAATTAGGAACAAGAATAAGGTTACATTTTCATAATAATCTTTTAATGGGTCGAAATGATACTAGAAAGTAGAGGTGGCAAAATGGGTCTTACACCTATATATGACCCATTTAAATCATTAATGGATCTTATGTATGGGTCACTTAGTTTTTGAGAAAAAGTAGTTAAATGGGTTTAATAATCAAAGACTTAAGATAAGTGGGTCTTAAGTGGGGTCTTAAATGGGTTGGATTTAGAACCCACTTTTAACCAAGACCTCACAATCTCTCTCTTCCCTCTTTAACTTTACAAAAATACAAATTTTCTTTTATAAAAATCGAAATTATAATTATTTTTTATTTTAGTTTTCTTTTCTTTTTTTCTTTCTTCCTCCTCCTTTTGGTGGCCGGCACGGCGATGGCCGGCGATTGGCCAGGCGAGCCTCGAGCTCGCCAGATCTGGCAAGGCAGAGGCCCCGCCGATCTAGTGAGACTCGATCGCCGGGGTTGGGCAAGCTTTGAGCTCGTCGGATCTGGCGAGGCGAAGGCCTCATCGACACCCGGTGAGGCTCGAGCCTTGCCAGCGTCGAGTGAGCTTTGAGCTTGTCGAATCTATCGAGGCGGAGGCCTCACCGACGTTCGGCGAGGCTCGAGCCTCGCCGATCTAGCAAGCCTCGAGCTCGCCGATGTTGGCGAGCTCAAGGCTCGAATGTGGTTGGCCGCCGGTTGTCGTCGTGGCCAATGGCCGGCCAAAGAAGAAGAAGAACAAAAAAGAAAAGAGAAAAAGAAAATTAAAAATTATATTCTTAAAAAATAAAAATAAAAATAATTAAAAATTTAATTTTTTAAAAATAAAAATAATTAAAATTCGATTTTTTAAAATAATTATTTATTTTTTGTTGGCTTTAAAATAATTATTTTAAAAATTATAAAAATTGCCATTAAATTTGTGTTGTATAAAACTATTTTAGTAATATCATTTTTAAAAATATATAATATATAAGAAATAAGTTTTTTTAAGTTTAGTTAAGTGAGTCGGGTATGGGTAGAATATTGGTCGGGTCAGGTATGGGTAAAAAATTTTGTATTGTAATAAATGAGTCATAAACGGGTTAAATGGGTCGATTTGGGTCGGACCATTTATGACCCGACCTAAACCCGACCTGACCCACTGGTTTAACGGGTCTACTAGAGAGTTTGTCCTTCCTCGGCAATGCGCAGGCTCATCCTAATCTACTATGTTTTGTAATATCTAGG
The DNA here is from genome assembly GCA_014182575.1 of Eucalyptus decipiens. NCBI lineage: Eukaryota > Viridiplantae > Streptophyta > Magnoliopsida > Myrtales > Myrtaceae > Eucalyptus > Eucalyptus decipiens. The sequence continues at coordinate 18,992,755 of CM024610.1, forward strand.
TAAACAACTTAAAGTATTTGATAGAAGTATTTGCATCTTCTATTATTAAACTATCCTTGCGTCAATCAAAATTCAAGTTGAAACATTTCATGAAAATTTATCAAAATTTCTGAAACAACTTATTCACCCTCCTTTAGATTACATTGTTAGTTTCAACAATTACCAAGTGATAACTCAAGTACTAGGCTTTCCATCTCCAAAATGAGATATTGTCATTGGTTGGGGTCTCCTTACAAGAATGCCAAGACATTTGCCTCAAGGAGTTTGATTCAAAAGCCAATTCAGACCCTTGTTGACTTCCCAACAAGAACACCTAGTTCTGAAGTATCTCAAAAGCCATAATATTTTGTATTTTTGATCTCAAAGTAGGATTTTGTCAATTGGGCATTCATTCAGAAGAAATATCTAAAATAGGATTTTATATCCCAAACAAACATGTTTAGTGGATGGTTATATCATTTAGACTTAAAACAACGCTTTCATTGTTTTAGAAGGCCACATGCAAGATCTTCAAGCCCATTCTTCGTGGTGCTCTCACCTACCTAGATGAAATTCTCCTATTCAGCCCAGATGAGGAAGCTCATATCTAAGTTGTTAACATAGTTTGTTGATATTGTGATTCAAGATGGCATCATGCTTTCATAGAAAAAGATGCTCATAGCGCAAAATAATCCTTAGCAGAAGCTGCTCCAAAGGGATCCACCACCATGGAGACAAGCTGATACCTAAGCCATCTAGGTTTTGAAAGAAAACTGAGCACCTTCCACTAAATCCCTTCTCTTGGGAAGAGGGGTTTTCAAACGGACGCTGATGACAAGTACTGGGCATCAGTACATTTTGGAGTCATTGATGGGAAGAGGTACGTTTGTGGTTACAAAAGTGGGCATTTCTCACCGGTAGAACTCCATTATCATTTCACCTTTAAAAAATTCCTAGCTGTCAAATATGAACTTAAGAAATTTGTTCTCCATTAAGGATGTGTAAAAAGGACCGTCCAAGTCCCATGTCAAATTTTCTAGTTAGACTCACATTCACTCATAAGTTTAAGTCAAAGAGTTATGAACCAACAAAAATATATTAACTAATCCATGACACACCAATTTTCTGATGTAGGACTAAACTAAAACAATTTACACGTACATTTTAACAATCTTCCCTTGTGATAGCTCTGCTTCCCCATAATTCATGTACCATTTTGCATCAACATGTATCAACTCAAATCTCCGATAAGGATCCCGTTCATCCATGGTCTCTTTTGCATAGAGGTGATCGATTCCAAGATGGGTAAATTGCAGAGCTAGAATCTTTAACCTATTTTGTTATAACCGGTTTTTAACTTTTAAACCCTAGAAATTATCCTGTTTGCTTGGAATCGGTTCTGGAACCTACCCTATTTTTTGGGTCCAATTACAAGGTCTACCAAGAACCTATTTTATTTTTTTGTTCCTTTTTTTGGTTCATTTTTTTTATAGCAAAATCATATGAGAATATAAATAACAAAATGATTTAAAGTAAATAATGAATAAAAGGAATCATAATCCGCTAAAAACAATAATCCATAAGATGAATACATAATCACGTACAATTATAAATGATAAAAATTCAAACACACAAAATAAAACATAATTTATAAAACTCCACTCCCCATTCATCCATACAAATATAGGGGAAGAGGAAAGACTGGCGATGAGTTACGAAGAAGGATAAAGGACGAGGGAGTGTTGAGGTTAGGATTTAGGGTAAAAATAAATTAGGTGTTTGGCTTTTTAGCTTATAAAACCGCTTCCAAAACATGGTGATCCGATCTGGCTCTTGAATGGGTATTCACTCTGAATCTGTTCTCAAACTGGTTATAATCAGTTTCACAAATTTGGAACTTGTTCCCAAACTGGTTCCAACAAGAATCGGTTCTCGGACCTATTTTTCAAGCGGTTTAGTCCAGTTCGATTCCCAAGTAGAACCGATTTGGTTGTACACCCATATTTTTGCCCAATTGAACCACAAAGGTTGTGCCATTTGGGCCGTGTTGCTACATCGCAACATTTACCTACTCCTAATCTCTTCCATCATACCGATCACGAAAGTTGCTTGGAAATTGAGTTGATAAGGAGATTTTTCTTTGAGATATTCACCAAACTATCAACTTTAATAAGCGTGCAACATAGCTTTATATATTCACTCGGGAGGTTGTCATTAAGATAGGGCGTAAGTCTGAGCCATTAACATGTTAAATGAGACACACATTCATTCTAAATCTTATATAAATGAGTTATGAGTCAATTATGATAAATTAATTACTCAAAACTAAATTAAGTTTTCGATGTGGGATTTATTTAATATAACTCACATGTGCGTAAGCCAAATAAATTGTTTATGTCTGGTTGCAAAGTTATATTGGTTATTTAGATGCAATTTTCTAGAAATCAGCAAAGCATTCAAAGGGGTGCAGGGAATTCTTGGCGGATGGAACTGGACTATTGAAACGTCCCTTTGGCTCAACACATATTCCGAAGACATGATTATAGACACATGAAGCCACAGGAGATGACATAGATCGGGTCCTAGAAGAATATAGACGTAATCAGACAGAATCGATGGGATTCTCAATATTGAACAGGCGTATTAAGAATCTCGTACGTATGAGACATGTCAAGAGGCCAGTGACTCATAGACAGCTTCGATCTCGACGTCATCTACGAACCCATCAATTAGTAAAAGGAATCTCAGCCTGTATCGGGCTGTTGAAGTGTCCTGAGGTCTGTAAGCTTTGTCGGGGAATCTCTTTCCCATGTCGTGTCATCAGTTGTCATGAAATCACTTTCCCATGTTGTACTACTTGGACGGCCAAGATTGTCGGCATTAAAAGGCTATAAGTAAGGACTGTGATGCCTCGTCAAAAAAAAAAAAAAAAAAAGGACTCTGATGCCATTATCTTAAGTTTTAAAAGGCAAGGAGGATCCTGAATAAAATCAATGGGAACTTTCCCTAAAAATCTTACATTCCTTCTCTAACCATGTTTAGCTAAAACCCCTTCTTTTTCAAGGAAAATGTTTAGAAGGATACTAATAAACCATTGAATAAAATGACAAATGCTAATATCTAGCAATTTGAGTATGCTCTTTACTTGTCATTTTGAAGCGCGTCCCATAAGTCAGAATACAAGTAATAACCGGTGAGTCTTAAGATTTTCATTTTAATAAGAGTTAGATACTAATGGCAGGCCTAAAAGGTAAAACAGATTCACTTTAACCTCGATAAAGTAAATTTTTGTAATGACATACCTTGGCCAAAGAAAACTGATTCTATTTTTGGTAGAAAGAAAAAGTTAATTTACTAAAAAGAGACATAAAAGTTTTGCTTTCAATCAAATTCTGCAACAGAATATTTTCTTCTTTACAGTTAACTTGTGTAACTGATTAACCTTTGATTAGAGCATATTACCATACTTTGAAATGTTTGTATGGCTTTGAAACATTCGTAAACTAGTTAAGTGCACCATCAATAGTAAAGAAGAGTTCTTACAAAAAATAGCCAATGAAGCTTATTGAGATAACAATAACAAGGCTAATTTCTTATATTTATTCAGGAATTGTATCTTTTAATGGCCAAAATCTCATCAGAAAGTCGGTCTTTTCTTGGCAACACACGCTCATTCTACTTTAAACTCCGCTTGTTTCGTAAAAAACAAATAATTTAGAAAATATTTTATAAAAAATAATTATATATGTCGCTTGAAATTATTTGTAAATAAAAATTGTATTCATTATCGGTAATAATTTATGACTAATTCTTTTCATGAACGATAAATGTATTTTTTATTAATTTATTTTTATAATCTATACAAGTGGTCATTTTTAAGAAAAAAATTTCAAATTATTCATTTTCCGCAAAGTAAACATATCTTTAGTATATTTTGAAATATCTAGGTAAATAAACTTACCTTTTTTTTTCCTTAAAATAACCTTAAAATATCTAGGTAAATAAACTTACCTTTTTTTTTTCCTTAAAATAACCTTATTTCAAATCCTAGTTGTATACTTGCTTATTTGAGAAATTCCACGGTCCTCCAACCAAAGCCGTAAGATATAGTGCCATTATTAAGCATTGGGAAAACGAAGGGAAACATGAAAAGTGTCGCTACATGAATGATTCAATCGATTGAATTCCCCTAGAAAAGTAAGTCCTATCTTGTTAAGTCCCTAAATTCGCTCCCCGCCGTTCAATGAATTGCCTATTTGGCTATCCTCTTAGTCACATTTTATCCCTAATCCGTCATCTTCCAATTACTCTCCCAACATAATCTGCCAATTAGCCATGCCTCCTCCTCCTTCTCCTTCTTCTCCTCCTCTTCCTTCTCCGCAAACTTTCAATAATGGAATCAAGAATGACCACTCCGGGCCGGCGGTGGCAGTGTCCTCGTCAAAAGCCCGCCAAGAGAAGAGAAGGGTCAAGGCAAAACGCGCCCTAAAGACCTTCGCCGTCGTGGTCGGGACGAATTTGGCCCTGACCATGGCCATAATCCTTCTGTTCGGGTCGGGCAAGAGGTACAATGCGCGACCCAAGCCTCTGTGGCTTCCCCCTCTCTGGCTCGTGCACGCGGTCTCGCTCGGCTCGTCCTTCTTCATGGGCCTCGCGAGCTGGCTCGTGTGGGTCGAGGGCGGGTTCGGCGCCCAATCCGACGCGCTGCCCCTCTACATCGCCGCCACGTCGCTTGGCATAGTGTGGGACCCGCTGGTTCTCGTGATGGGGGTAACTTGGGTCGGGCTGGCCTTTTGCCTCTTGCATTTGGGGACCCTTGTGGCGTGCAAGCGCGAGTTCGGGAAGGTGAATCCCCTCGCTGGAGAAATTGTGGGGCCTTGCGTCGTGTGGGTGGGATTTCTTGCCATTATGACTTTTAGTCTTGCAATTTCCTAATTTAAGTTGCAATTTTTGTTTAGCTAGGGATTTTTCGCATTTAAGAAGTCAGCTTTTCTTTCTCTATATATTCCTCAGCAATTCTTATTTTCTTGCGGTTATTATATGGTATTAGTCCATGACAAAGTCATGCCACGTTCAATTTTTTCGGCGCAAATTGGCATTGAAGTTTGATTCTCATCGTTGGTGATGATGATTGCATCAAATGACAAAAATCAACTGACTAGAATATCTAACCGAACTCTTAGTTGAGAATTTTCTCTTAAAATGCTTTGACCCTTTTATTAGAGACAAAAGTAGTTCTAAGGGGGGAAATGAAATAAATGAATGAAAATTAGCGGGCACGTTGGTCCGGCCCATGTATTTTGGGGACCCAGGAACATCACACGGGTTGGTCCGATATAATTGTTTATGCCTCTCCGAGGCAGAGGTTGACTTGTCTAGGCGGTAGACATGTATTGGGTTGATCAATCCTAAATTAATTCTACCAAGGGCACAAATTAAATCTAGAGAAGTCTCGACTTCACCATTCAAAATATGAGCTTAATTTGTTCGTTTCCTTTATCCAAAAAAAGAAAAGAAAAGAAGAAAGCGTGAGCATTGGTCCCAATTCTATCTTGAAATCGAATTGGTTTGAATTGACTTTATCGACCTATTTGAGGTTGTACAGGGTGGGTTTTTCAATAGAATTATCGGGAGCCAACCGAGTTTGTTCAATTTCCAATTCATGGGTTTGAATCTTCGGTTCTATCTTAAAACTGAATAGGCTCTTGAACCAGTTAGCTTTTTGTTAGGATAAAATTTTAACTTACTGTCAAGAAAATTCATGCCTAAGTCATCAAGGGAAGTTAGGCTGCATTTGGCATAATTTTATGAATGAGCTTTGAGCTTCTAAAGGCCTATATGCCAAAGTTAGGGTATTTCGCAAGAAAATTTTAGAGACTTTTAAATCAAAGCTAACATTTCCAAAGTCCCTTAACTCAATGCAAGTTCTACCCAATTTAAGGTTTGAGCATTTTTAGAAGGCCAATGAATATTTTCTTCCAACTTTATCCTCACAAGAATTTCGAAAATCCAATTTTATCCTCACCTAGATTGGTTAAGCTTAACGTTGGTGGCAAGGTCAAATATAGCACTGGTGAACTAATGGAAGGTCGCACAACCATAGGGTGGAGTCATTGGATGTCACGTGATCCTAACCTTGGCACAATCCTCAATGAGGTTGGATGACCTTCCACCTAGGGTCTTGTGACCTCAAGTGGTTGGTACTAGATCTTAGGGGTGAGCAAAACGGATCGATTAGACGGAAACCTTCCGAATTGGACAAAATAGGTTGGTTCCGTCCAGTTCCTAGAAGTGCTAGTCCAATTTTTTATTCTTAAAAGTGAAATCGGTATCTGGGTCCGATTTCCAGTACATCGATAACAAGGAGGAACTAGATTAGACCAACTCTATATATATATTTCTTTCTTTCTTCAAAAAATTAAGGGAAGGAAGTGGCATGAATTATCTCCTTAATTTGCTTTGCTTCTATTAGTGCTTAAATCTCTTGTCCTCTTTCTTTTAATTCATATTTTCCTTTTATTTCTCCCTCATTCATCAACCTTTCCCATTATCTTCTAAAGTGTATATCTCTCTTCGTATGCTCTTTCCCTCACGGCTAGATTCCCTTGCCAATTTGTTGCCAAAATAAAATGGACACAATCTCTGCCACATTTGTTGCCTCTTTTTATATAGTCTGGATGACTTAATTCCTTCAATCATGCTGGCCAAAATTCATCGGAGAAAATTCGAAATCTCTCGCCCTCTTTCTTTTTTTATTTTTTTAATTCATCTTCATATTAAATAAGTGATCGTTTCCATTAGATCAGACTGGTCAGATTGGGAATCGATCACTCCTACTAGATTTGGCTCACTGGCAGTTAGATCCGACCTTGCCTAGGTCATGGCGGCTTGGTGCCTAAGCGGTGCCTAAGTTCTTCACCTTAGTGCTATTGATTATTGACCTTCGTTTAATAATAATATTTAATTTCTTCTCTTTTTCAAGTAGTCACATTCACATATGCTGCAGCCCCCCCCCCCCTTCTCTCTCTCTCTCTCTCTCTCTCTCATGCGCTCATGCTCCCTCTTGTTCTTGTAATCTCGGATTCCGGGTCTATCTGTCGGATCCCTCTCTGTATCCATATTGCTGAGTCCGTGACAACTTGTCGTGATTGTACAAAATGAAGAAAAACAACTGATTAGACCAATCGAAAAAGATAATTTTTTTTTAGAAAAAAGAGAGAGAAGAACAATACCTAGCTCTCGGGTGAAAAAGACTGGTTAGGTTTCAAATTGGGCTCAAGAAAGACCGTTCCGGTTCCCAATGCCAAAATCTGGAGCGGGTTTATGATCGGGCAATCTCAAATTCTAGGTCACGGGTCACGAGTCGACCCACGTAAAATCGATCACTACACAAAAAGCCCACATCCAACCACGTCAAGGATTAATTTTCTTCACGTTTTCGTAGCCAAAGCACCCCAAACCAGAACTTACATTTTCCAACCTCAAAAGTCAATAAGGAACGCACAATTCAGAACCAGATTCCAGCTTGAGAAGCAAATTAAAACAGACTCTCTTCTTTCATCAATTTTTGGAGCATCAAGAGCTCAATTTATACCAAAAATTATGGAAGCTTCACAAACTTGCTCGAGGAAATGGCAGCTTCGCTCTTCTTCCTCTCTTTTCTTCTCCCCTTTTTTGGGATTTGTTTCCTGCTTTTTCCCCTTCTCTGATGCGGAATTGACTAAGAAGAGGTAATTACCAAAAAAATCTCAAAAACTTATTATATAGATACCAATTCAACCCTATATTTTTTTTTTCAATTTGGTTAATTTAATCTTAAATCTTTGACGATTTTCTAATGTAATCTTTTCAGCTAATTTTAGTTAACAATCATTGACATGATCTCTAGTCACACTATGTGACATAGTTGACGTTTATGTGAATAATTTTTTATTTTTCTGAAAAAAGTTTAATTTAATTCTTATTTTTATTTTCCTTTCTTCTGTTTCTTTTTTTTTTTTTTCCTACTAAGTTTGGTTAGGGCCTCATCGACCAAAAACGCTTTCGCCATAGGCAAGGGTCACAACCTAGGTTGTATCGACACGCGACATGGACACACGACATGACGCGACACGACATGTCACCGTGTCATTTCTCAAAAATAGAAAATTTCGACACGCTGGGATACGTTGTATATTAAATGAATATTTTTATTTTTAATTAATTTAATATTTAAGCTAACTTTAACAAAAATTATTGATGAAACTAATAATTAACAAGAGATTAGAATGAACTTATTTAAATAAATTTATGATATTCTATAATAATCAATTATTATTATTATTATTTAATATTCAATATTTTTATTTTTCAAAATCACTTTTTAATCTCATTTATTTTATTTTTTTGACCAACCCTCTATCCTCCCAATTTTTTTTTTTTATTTCAATGCTTTTATTTTCTGACCCAAAAAAGTCCCCCTCACCCATTTATTTCAATCTCTCCGTCTCGCGTTCCTTTCCCTCCACAATTTGTCAGCTCATTCCTTGAAAATTGAAATCACACTCCTCCACCCACCCCCTTCACGCCAAGTCCCATCAAAACCCCTACTTTTAATTTCTTTTTTCTACTTTTCTTGTTAAAAGCCTAAAACTAAAACATAAGCAAACTTGAAAACCCTAGCAGCCGACGCCTCCTCCTCCTCCTCCTCCTCCCACGACCTCTCCTTCGTGATCTTTGCTCTCTCTTGGAATCGCTTGCCTCCGGCCCTCCCTCCTTCGTAACTACAACCGCAGCCGCAGCCGCAGCCTCCAGCCCTCCATGGTGGCATCGCAGTCGCGGCTCTCTAGGTCACTCTTCCTCTGACCCTCTCTTCCAGTTGCAGCCTTGTCGTCGCTCGCGGTCCTCGCCTCCACTCCATCACCTTCTTCAATGACCTTCGCACTGGCAGACTTGCCCTGGAAACCAACGCCTCTTGCAATTTTGGAAACGCATGCCCGAACATGTCCAGAAGAGTTGACCACGTGTCGGAAAATCCAACACGCGTTTTGAGGACGGCTAATGATAGGGAGCGTGATGGAAGTCACAAAATAATTCTTGAGCAAGCAGGATATTATCACTGATACGTCTCCCTTTAACAAAAGCGTTTTGAGGACGGCTAATGATAGAAGGAAGAACGGCTGCTAACCTATTGGCCAAAAGCTTTGTGATGCATTTATAGACGGTGTTGTAGCACGCTATAGGCTGAAAATCATTAATCGTCAAGGCATTAGGGATCTTCGGGAGTGGGGTAAGAATTGTAGTATTAATCTCTCGAAGCAGTTGACAAGAGGAGAAGAAATCCCGAATTGCCAGAACAATCGAGGGGCCTACATATTCCCACGATCGCTTGAAGAAATCAACATTAAAACCATCCGGGCCAAGGGCTTTTCCACTGGCAAGAGAGAACAATGTAGTTCGGATTTCTTCGTCAGTAATAGGCTGAGAGATAGACATAACCTGATTCTCATCAAGTGTACAAGATAAATTCGCTCGGATCTCATCAACAGAGGGGATGGTTGAAGGGGTGGAAGCCGAGAGAAGATCTTGAAAATGATTAACAAAAAGTTGCTGCACTTCAGAGGGATTAGTGACCAAGTTATTTCCATCAGAGATCGAGATAATCCTATTCCGAAGATGGCTACGCTTGACCGAATGATGAAAAAACTTGGTATTTAAATCGCCTTCTTTGAGCCACCTCACCCTAGACTTTTGCCTAAAGAAAGATTCTTCTTTGAGGCAAAGATCGGAGAAGACATGAAGGTGCTCCTTTTCAGCATCTGCCAATGCTTGATTGAGCGGATCAAGCTGAATAGCATTATGGGCATCCAATAGCAGGCGTCTAGCATTAGCAGTTCTAGTATATATATCAGGGTAGGCCTCTTTATTTAACATCTTAAGTCTGCACTTGAGGGTCCGAAGCTTACAGCAAAGCACATACGTAAGTGAACCAGTAAAATCCGAATCCCAGACCTGGCCAACCAAATCGAAAAAACTTGGATGAGACATCCAGAAATTAAAGAACTTGAAGGGTCTACGGGAGTTAGGGACAGGTAGTATCCTAACAACCATAGGGGAGTGGTCCCACACTCCAGGGGGCAAGAAGATGGCTTCCGAATAGGAAAAAGCGGCGTTCCAAGTTGCATTGGTTAATACTCTATCTATTTTCCTTTGACTTTGATTGGGGCCCAAAGAAGTTGCCCAAGTAAATCTATTCCCCACAAAATGAAGGTCATCCAAACCAGCTTGGATAAGGCACTCTCCAAAATCCTCAAAAGCTGGAATCCAGTAATTAGACCTGTTAGCCCTATCTGAGGCATAATGAATGGTGTTGAAATCGCTAGCAATAATCCAAGGAACATCCAGGCAAAGGGAGCTAGTTAAGATCAGATCATCCCAAAGCGGTCTCCTAAGAACAAAAGAATGCTCCGCATATACCATAGAAAGATTAAATACAATACCAGTAATAAGACACTCCAAACGGCCATGAATGGCCTGAGCAGTATAAGCTGAGATGCCAAAAGAAATAGCCAAGGGATTCCACCCCACCTAGATACGACCCCTAACTGAATGGGAATAATTCGTAGACTAGCACCAGCCAGGTAGGAGGAAAGCCGAGACCGGGAGGTGAGTAGCAGGGGAGATTTTTGTCTCCAAGATACCAACACAGCTAAGACGATTGGTCCTCACAAAATTTCTAATCTCAGATTGTTTGAGGACGTCTCCAAGACCCCTAATATTCCATACACCAAAAAACATAGGATAGGAAGAAGAACTAATTACCTTTTATTGCCCCCTCGTTTCTTCGCCGAAGGAGGCACGGGCTTAGGGCCAATAGGGACACTCGCATCAGCAGAAGCAGCACAAATGGTACCTTTTTGACGAGCAGGAACATCCTAAACAGGATCCGAAGGAGGGCGAGACTTATCACGTTCCTCCGGAATGGATGAAACCACCTTACAAGGAGAAACAGATTCACTTTCTCCAGAGCTGATATCATTAAGGACTTCCTCATCCGAAGTCAAGGATTTATTCGAAATAGGGGATTCCGGCATTTGCAACAGGGCAGTAGGTCCCGGGTCTAGCGAAGTACCAGGGAAGAGATCAAATGAAAGAGGAGGGCCTTCCTGCCTCACTTTCTTTGGTTGAGCATCCGAAGCCATTGGTAGCTGTGGCACAGATAAACTGGGTTGATCCCCGCCAGAAGGGGGTCTTTAGAATGATCCTGAATAGGATCATTTACAGGAATAGGGGTATCTTTATTGCGCTTCCCCTGCACTTCACGCCACTCATTTGGACGAGACAAAGAAGCCTTCGGGATTGAAGGGCCAGCTTTAGAGGGGCCTGAGGCATTAGAAGCAACATACCTATGACCAAAAGTATAACAAGTCGGACAGAGGGACGGCACCCATTCATACTGAATTGTCACAGTCCTGAGCTCGCCCTTCATCATAAACTCAATCACTTCAGGAAAGGAATTGGAGGCATCAATTTCAATACATACTCGAGCAAAAGCAACCATCGCCATCTGCTCCGTGCGATTATCCACAAATAGAGGCTTTCCAATACCACTAGCTAGGAAGCTAATACCAGCAGCAGACCACAACGCCACAGGCACATTTCTGAGCCGGATCCAAACAGTGACGGTATTATGAGGCGTCTTTTTAAGCTCCAACATAGGATGCCATTGTGGAAGAATCAGGGGGATTTTCGCAACTATAATTGGACCCCTATCCAGCACTTTCCTCCTGAAGTTACTATCTGAAATATGAAAAAAATAAAATCCAAGATCTGCAGCAATAACTTCAATCAAATGGTGACCCCGAGTGTTCTTGAGTGCATCCTATGTTAATTGGAAAGGAAGGCGCTTGCCAATATAATAACCGACCAAGCATTCCTCCCATTTAGGATGAGTCGCTTCTAATATCTCCTCAGGCATCTGTAGAATTTTTGTATTTTCAATGGTCGCTGGAGGGACAAAGGTTAAACCATAACCTTTAGTTGCCGAACGAGTTACAGCAACCCGGGTACGAGCAGGGGCCTGGGATTCACTACCGAGGGGAACCTGTGGGGTCACAAAAGGCATAGGGATCACAGATGCCTTAATTGGAGCATTCGAGCGCCCTTTAAGCTCACGCTCGCGCTGAGCAGGGATCGAATGGACAACAGGATCTCGACTAAACGATATTCTTTTTTCCTTACGATTCGAGAGCACAAACGATACATGATCACGTCTCGCATCATTCAAACGAGGAAGAATTCCCATATGAGGCCGAGCCTTCCTTGCTCTGCTTCACCCTCTGCTTCGCGAACGCCCAGCCATGGCACGAGCTCCTCACACAGCTAAGGAATACCGAATAGGGGGGATATGAATGGGTGGGAGAGACTCAAGATGCTCCATGGGAGCCACAAGATGAGTCTTACCCCTACTACCATCGGCTATCGAGGAGGAGGAAGCCATTCGCACTAGGCGATACCCAGAAAGCCGAACCCTAAAAACATATATCACAGATCCCGAATGAGGAAGACATACTTGGAGAATTCCTTCGGTGGAAGTGAAGATCGGGTCAGGAGCAGGATCGTCTCCAAAAATGAGCGCAAATGGCCGGCTAGAATGGCCGGAATGAGCAGACTCCCATGCAGGTGAACAGTATCCGCGCGAACTAGCGTAGAGAGCATATGAGTGAACAGTAACCGGAGGAAGTGAAAATGACAAAAGTCATATGCTTTTGCAGTTGTTTTTTATTTTTATTTTAAGAAGTAAGTAATATCATAACTTTTGAACCAAGAGCTACACAAATGTACAACAAGAGAACCGGCTTCAAAACAAGCTTGCACTCAAAGGGACACAGGCATCCGATTGAGTGGAAGGGAGACGGAAAGAGCTGCAAATCAAAACACATGAAGTGCACGCAGCAAAGAAAGGCCAAACATAACGGCCAAGAGAAGACAACAAAGAAGGGCAACCACCCAAACACCTACAATCCAAACACTGTAGAAACAGCGAGGGTTGGATAGAGAATGGGGGGAGCAAAAGAGGACGCCACACCCCGGCAGCAGGGACAAAACGAACCATGGCTAAACTAAAACAGAGAGAACAAAAAACAACACGGCCAAGCAGAGCAGAAAAAACACAGCTTCCACCAGTTAGAACCAACAACTCGCCCACCGAAAAGGCACCGGGACGGAAGCATGAGAACCTCTCTAGAACCGCCCGGGAATGGGGTGTACCCACTAGCACTCGAAAGCAGAGGAGGAGTCCACATGAATGACTCCAGTCCAAGACTCAAGGACCAACAACCGACCAGCAGACTTACTCGAAGATAGAAGGATGGATTCCCCAACACATTTGGAGCCTTTGGTTGTGAGGAATATCCGAGACCCTTGAAAATGTCGATGCTCTATCTTTGATAGCTTTGCAGAGATGCTCTTTCAGAGCCGGAAGGAAGAGGCTTTGGTTACGAAAAATAATGTTATTTCTTTCCTTCCAAATAAGGTAGCACAGGGCCCCAAAGGCAAATCGAGTTATGGAATGATGGAAGCTCGCATCCGATAGGTGATCCACCACCCAACGAAGATTGTCCTTCCAAGTACCATTTCTCCAAGTCAAGTTAGATTTAGAAGCCCAGAATGAAGCCAAACCACCAGTAATTGAGCAGCCAAAGTATAAGTGATCGATTGAATCAAGCCTATTCAAGCAGAAGGCGCAAGATACATCAGGAATTCTCTCATAGGAAAGAAGCAATACCTGGGTTGGCAATCGATTCCGGGTAATTAACCACAAGTCGGTTTGATATCGAGGAGGTAAGGAGGGGCTCCATATAAATCGTGACCAGTTAACCAAGGAGCCCCTTGGACGAAGCATACTCCACGCAGAGGCAGTAGTAAACTCACCCGAAGAGTGGCCAAGCCAAACAATATGGTCATTTTGACCATTAAGGCAGGGAAGAGGATCATCCCATCTATCAAAAGCAGTCGCAACAACAGAAAGAAGGGACAGGGCTGAAACACCAGCAGCAACCAAGGCATTCCGCGGAATACGAGAACAATAGATATCCCTATCCAAGAAAAGCTTGTTAAGCGGGCCACGGGAGTGCCATGAATCAAACCAGAAAGAAGCAGATAATCCATTACCAATGCTCCAAATAAAGTAGTGTTGAACCAAGTCACGAAGGCCAAACAGTTTCTTCCAAGACCAAGAAGATATGGTCGACCTAGGCGCAATCCAGAAATTCTTATGTTTTAAGAAGTTTGAATGTATCCATTTGCACCAAAGCGATTCTTTATCAGAGAATAGGAGCCATAAGTGTTTAATCATCACAGCAATATTGCTCACTCGAAGAGAACGAATACCTAAACCCCCTTCAGCTTTAGGGAGACAGACTTCTTCCCATGCGACTCTAGCCCCACCAGAGCCAAGGTTCGGGCCACGCCACAAGAATTGGCGAAAGATCTGTTCAATCCGATTAATTACTGATGAGGGAAGGATAAAAATAGAAGACCAGTAAACCTGGATGGAGTGGAGAATGAATCTAATAAGCTGGAGCCTGCCAACAAGGGACAAGAACCGGTTGGTCCATGATTGCACTCTCTTCATAATAGCATCCACCAATGAGACACAATCCTCCTTACCTAGTCTAGAGGAAATAATAGGAACACCAAGGTACCGAAAGGGGAGGGAACCAAGCTGGAAACCCGAAGCATTAACAAGAGCATCCTTAAGAGAGTCAGGCCCACCAGAGATGAAAATTTCGCTTTTATTAAGATTGGGGATCAGTCTAGACCAGGATGCAAAAACGTTTAATCCATCTAGCAAGAGCCGAAGTGACGGCAAGTTAGCTTCCAAGAAGAGCAGGACATCATCAGCAAAGAACAGGTGGGATAACCCAGTCGGTTTACAACACCAGTAAAAGTCCAATTCGGGCTTAGAAGAACGGGCGTTAATAATACCAGTAAATACTTCCATCACAAGTGTGAAAATATACGGGGACATGGGGTCACCCTGACAAATACCCCTCCCACTAGAGAAAAAGCCATGCAATTCACCATTTAGAGAGATAGAGAACTTAGGGGTTCGGATGCAGGCCATAATACGTAGGGGTGAGCGGTTCCCGGTTCCTTACAGGTTTCGCTTGGAACCTGGAACCTACCCTCGGGTACAAGTTCCTCATTTTTTGGAACCTGGAACCTACTCGTCAGAACCAAGAACCTGGAACCTACCCTGTCACAAGTTCCGGGGTCGGTTCCAGGTTCCAACAGGTTCCAACGAGTTTTTTTTTTTTTCATTTTTAGTTTAAAAAAATGGAAGACTCATGAAAGACTCAACAGCAAGAATAGGAACTGCCGAATTATGCTAACGTGAAAATTTATTGAACAGAGGATAAGTCATGTGGAAATAGCATGTTGATTAATCGAGAACAAGTTTAGTACAATGTGTGAGAGGTTATACACCGTAAAAGAGCTCATATGAACGAGAGGAATAGCCTTCTCAACATTTACATGATTACCTGTCATCCATCCTTGTCTGAGCTTCAATATAAGATAGAGCTGCGCATGATTTAATAATGCTTTTTGTATATCTTGTGGATATTATATCTGCTTCAGGTGTCATTTCCTAAAAATGGGCAGTAAACAAGATTGTTCTCCTTTCATGGGAAGATCAATCAATATATTGGTATACACAGGGCCGACAATTCATGATTAGTAAGCACATGAGCTATCATTTAGTGTAGTTTGGTGATGGCGGCTAATGGACATGCAATCCTCTTTACCAAAAAGAGCACAGCAAATGACGAAGATAGAACAAGAAACATACCCAGATAACGAGAAAAGCCGGTCTCTCCACATCTACCCGAAGTGAACATATATCTGCAACATAAATTCACATGTTAAGTTTGATATAGGCAGGACCATGGATTAACCACAATCAGTCTTTTCTCTGATGTTAAAGAGACATTTTACAGCTCTAAATGTCATATTACCTTCTATCAAAGGCTTTGGAAGCTTGTCAATGCGGCGCTCAACAAGGTAAACAGAAGTGCCCCTTTGCATAGCCTCATCATCGAGTGGTGTGGAAGGGTGCAAAAAATTTGTCACGTTAGCAATATCTAGGTGACTAACATTAAAGAAAAATTCCTGGCTAAGTCTTCAAAAACCAAAAATTCAAATTGTTGAAATTGTGGGCCCTTGAACTCTTTACTCCTTAGTATGTGAATGCCAGGGTACCTTAGTGCGGAACAAAATTGACTTGGACCCCATCAACATGGAGTCAAATCGAACCATGCTCGAAAAATTGATAGACTAGATAAAGCTTGTAAATCAAGTTGCTGAGAGTTTGTCAGAGATTTTGGAGATCAAGTTCAGAAATTTGAGGGGAAAATATGTGCAGAAACAAAAGGCATATGAATTATCTCTACCCAGCTCAAGGAAGGACCAAAAGAGGAAATTAGGAACGACAAAAGTAGCTAAAAGTAACTTGGCCCAAGAAAGCCTCACTCACTAGAATCAACAAAACATTTCTGCCAGACAATGCCACGGCAAGAAGGTAATGCAAAAGGACTCAGTAAAAAGAAAGGCATCCTTGTCAAGGCAAGACCACCTCAGAAGATGGTGGCACTTACTACAAAGTGAAGGACAAAATTGATAAATACTCCTTGAATATGCTCGATAACAAACAGGGTGCACCAGAGAAGTTATTATCAGAACATATACTCACAGGATAAGTAGAAGTTTCATAAGCAGCTAGTCAAGATTAAAGAAAATAAAAATTCACAGAAGGATTGGGAAGAAACAGAACCGAACCAATGAGGCTTTATATCCATTAATTTAAGTATTCTGACATGACATCAACTTCAACTTATGTTTACCTGAATATAGGCCATGAACTTTCCTATGCAAACGACTCTAGAAAAACCATTATGGCAGGATTAATCTTAAGTCACAACCATGTTAAATCTAAATATGAAGCCCTGGGAAAGCCCAACTAAGGATACGAACTCCAACTTCAAAATTTCCATTGGAAAGGGCTGTATAGTGCAGGGCATCATCAATATCCTTGCATCCTGCCCAAAGCAGAAGCATACATTAAACATTAAAGAGTAGAATACTACCGACTAAGTAAGGGAGTTGCTTGTTGAGCTTAATCTTCTCTTGATTCTCCTTTATATTCTCCTTATACGACTCCAGCTCTAGATTCGTCCTCTGCATCTCCTCCTACCATCACAAAACAGAAAAACAAACGAAATCCCATCAAAACCCCCATCAATGCACGGACCCCAAATGAAGATTCAAAAGAAACCCTCGCGCACGAGCCGAAGCACAGAAGCCCCCAACAACAAGTAAACCCGCGCCACGAGCCCTAGCAAATCCAACCAAAGCCATCGACGTCCAAAGAGAGGGACAGACCTTGAGGGTGAGAATCTCGTTGTCGAGGAGGCGAAAGCCAGCCGAAGCTTCAAAGCCCCGCGCTTTTGAATCGAGCAAAGAGAATACAACACAAATGCTCAAGAGCTTAAAAAGAACGATGCAGAGAGAGAGAGAGAGCTTACGGTCTTTGCCACCGCAAACGCTGCCTCTGGTGGGATGATACATGGTTCCACGCGAGGTCCTCCGAGCCGACGAAGATGGGGATGCGGTCGTCTTCTTCGCCGGCTTCTTGTAGACGAGCTTTACCCGGAGATGTAGGTCTTGCCGGAGAGGAACTCGTCGTCGAGGACTTGAGGCCCGACTCCGTGTGGAGATTCGTCGAGGAACTCGTCGAGGGCGAGCATGGAGCATAGTGAGCAACGTCGGGCAGAGACAGAGAGGAAGTGCGAAGTGAAAGTGGGAACTGAGACTAGGGTAAATTAATTTGGGGCTTAACCTAACAGGTTCCGGGTTCGGGCGGAGGTGGTGACGGTTCGAAGCAACAACGGCCCGGACGGCCGAGCAAGCGGCAGCAAGAGGTGGTGACGGTGGCTTGGGGACGGCGGCGGCACAGACGGCAAGACAGCTCGTCGGGCTCAACGGTGAGACGGCTTGTCGGACGAGCAGTGGGTGGTGGGGGTTCGGTGGCCAAGAGGTGGTGGTGAGTAGGGCGTGGGGGCGGCGGCGTGGTGGTGGGTGAAGCAAAGAACCGGCGAGAGGAAGGAAGAAGAAGAGGTGGGAGGGTTCGGGCGAGAGAGGAGGAAAGAGAGAGAGAGAGAGAGAGAGAGAGGGGAAAAGAAAATAGTGGGGGGTAGGAAGTGACGTGAGGAGGAAAAAGGGGAGAAAAGAGAGAGAGAAAAAGAAAGGGAAAGGAGGGAAAATTGAAGGGGGGGGGAAATTCGCGTGGAAGGGATTAGGGTTTTTTATTTTTTAACTTTGCCGGTTCCGGTTCCTATGGGAACCGGAACTGGAACCGGGAACCACCGGTTCCTGGAAAAAGAGAACTGGGAACCGGAACCAGTCCCCTTAGAACCGGGAACCGAACCGGAACCTCCTCTGGTTCGGTTCCGGTTCCTGGTTCTACCCGGAACCACGCTCACCCCTAATAATACGGTTGATGAATTCAGTGGGGAAACCGAAAGCCTGGAGGGTCATCTCAACAAAATTCCAATCAACCAAATCATAAGCTTTGCAGAAATCAACCTTAATAATACTCTTCGGGAGATAAGGAGCGTGATGGAAGTCACAAAACAATTCTTGAGCAAGCAAGATATTATCACTGATACGTCTCCCTTTAATAAAAGCGTTTTGAGAACAGCTAATGATAGAAGAAAGAACGGCTGCTAACCTGTTGGCCAAGAGCTTTGTGATGCATTTATAGACGGTGTTGCAGCACGCTATAGGCCGAAAATCATTAACCATCGAGGCATTTGGGATCTTCGGGACCAAGGTAAGTATTGTAGTATTAATCTCTCGAAGCAGCTGACTAGAGGAGAAGAAGTCCCGAATTGCCAGCACTACCGAGGGGCCTACATATTCCCACGACCGCTTGAAGAAATCAACATTAAAACCATCCGGGCCAGGGGCTTTTCCAGGGGCTTTTCCATTGGCAATAGAGAACAGAGTAGTTCGGATTTCCTCGTCGGTGAAAGGTTGAGAGATAGACATAACCTGATTCTCATCAAGTGTACAAGATAAATTCGCTCGGATCTCATCAACATAGGGGATGGCTGAAGGGGTGGAGGCCGAGAGAAGATCTTGAAAATGATTAACAAAAAGTTGCTGCACTTCAGAGGGATTGGTAACCAATTTATTTCCATCAGAGATCGAGATAATCCTATTCCGAAGATGGCTACGCTTGACCGAGTGATGAAAAATTTTGGTATTTAAATCGCCTTGTTTGAGCCACCTCACCCTAGACTTTTGCCTAAAGAAAGATTCTTCTTTGAGGCAAAGGTCTGAGAATACACGAAGGTGCTCCTTTTCAGCATCTGCCAATGCTTGATTGAGCGGATCAAGCTGAATAGCATTCTGGGCTTCCAATAACAGGCGTCTAGCATCAGCAGTTCTAGCAGATATATCAGAGTAGGCCTCTCTATTTAACATCTTAAGTCTGCACTTGAGGGTCGGAAGCTTACAACAAAGCACATACATAGGCGAACCAATGAATTCCGAATTCCAGATCTGACTGACCAAATCGAAGAAACTCGGATGAGACATCCAGAAGTTAAAGAACTTGAAGGGTCTACGGGAGTTAGGGATAGGTAGTATCCTAACAACCATAAGGGAGTGGTCTGACACTCCAGGAGGTAAGAAGTTGGCTTCCAAATAGGAAAAGGCAGTATTCCAAGCTGCATTGGTTAAAACTCTATCTATTTTCTTCTGCCTTCAAATGGGGCCCGAAGAAGCTGCCCAAGTAAATCTGTTTCCAACAAAATGAAGGTCATCCAAACCAGCTTGGATAAGGCACTCTCCAATATCCTCAAACGCTGGAATTCAGTAATTAGACCCGTCAGCCCTATCTGAGGCATAACGAATGGCGTTGAAATCACCAGCAATAATCCAAGGAACATCCAGGCAACAGGAGCTGGTTGAGATCAGATCATCCCAGAGCGATCTCCTAAGGACAAAAGAATGCTCCGCATATATCACAGAAAGATTAAATACAATACCAGTAATAAGACACTCCAAACGGTCATGAATGGCCTGAGCAGTACAAGCTGAGATGCCAAAAGAAACAGCCACGGGGTTCCACCCCACCCAGATATGACCCCTAACTGAATGGGAATAATTTGCAGACCAGCACCAACCAGGCAGGAGGGAGGCCGAGACTGGGAGGTGAGCAGCAGGGGAGATTTTTGTCTCCAGGATACCAACACAGCTAAGGCGATTGGTCCTCACAAAATTTCTAATCTCAGCTTGTTTGAGGGCATCTCCAAGACTCCTAATATTCCATACACCAAAAAACATAGGAAAGGATGAAGGACTAATTACCTTTTCCTGCTCCCTCATTTCCTTGCCGAGGGAAGCACAGTCTTAGGGTCAGTAGGGACACTTGCATCAACAGAAGCAGCACGAAGGGTACCTTTTTTGATGAACAGGAGCATCCTAAACAGGATCCGGAGGAGGGAAAGACTTATCACGTTCCTCCGGAATGGACGAAACCACCTTACAAGGAGAAACAGATTCACTTTCTCCAGAACTGATATCATCAAGGACTTCCTCATCCGAAGCTAAGGATTTATTCAAAATAAGGGATTCCGGCATTTGCAATAGGGTAGCAGGTCCCGGGTCTAGCGAAGCACCAGGGAACAGATCAAATGAAGGAGGAGGGTCTTCCTGCCTTACTTTCTTTGGTTGAGCATCCAAAGCCATCGGTTGCTGTGGCACAGATAAACTGGGTTGATCCCCACCAGAAGGGGGGGCTTTGGAATGGACCTGAATAGGATCATTCACAGGAACAGGGATATTTTTATTGCGCTTACCCTGCACTTCACACCACTCATTTGGACGAGCCAAAGAGGCCTTCGAGACTGAAGGACCAGCTTTAGAAGGGCCTGAGGCATTAGAAGCAGCACACCTATGACCAAAATTATAACAAGTAGGACAGAGGGTCAACACCCATTCATACTGAACTGTCACAGTCTTGAGCTCACCCTTCATCATAAACTCAATCACTTCAAGAAAGGAATTGGAGGCATCAATTTCAAAACATACTCGAGCAAAAGCAACCATCGCCATCTGCTCCATGCGATTATCCACAAATAGGGGCTTACTAATACCACTAGCTAGGAAGCTAATACCAGCAGCAAACTACAACGCCACAGGCACATTTCTGAGCCGGATCCAAATAGGGATAGTATTATGAGCCGTCTTTTTAAGCTCCAACATAGGATGCCACTGTTGAAGAACCAGGGGGATTTTCGCAACTGTAATTGGACCCCCATCCAGCACTTTCCTCCTGAAGTTGCTATCTGGAATATGGAAAAAAGAAAATCCAAGATCTGCAGCAATGACTTCAATCAAATGATGACCCCAAGAGTTCTTGAGAGCAGCCTCTGTTAACTGGAAAGGAAGGCGCTTGCCAATATAATAACTGACCAGGCATTCCTCCCATTTAGGATGAGTCGCTTCCAATAACTCCTCAGGCATCTGCATAATTTTTGTATTTTCAATAGTCGCTAGAGGGACAAAGGTTAATCCATAACCTTAGTTGCCGATTGAGTTACAACAGCCCAAGGTACGAGCCGGGGCCTGGGAATCACTACCGAGGGGAACCTGCGGGGTCACAGAAGGCATAGAGGCCGCAGACGCCTTAATTGGAGCATTCGGGCGCCCTTTAAGCTCACGCTTGCTCTGAGCAGGGATCGAATGGGCAACAGGATATCGACTAAACGATATCCTTTTTTCCTTACGATTCGAGAGCATAGCCGAAACACGTCCTGCAACATTCAAACGAGGAGGAAATCCCATATGAGGCCGAGCCTTCCTTGCTCTGCTTTGCCCTCTACTTTGCGAGCACCTAGCCATGGCCCGAGCTCCTCGCATAGCTGAGGAATACCAAATAGGGGGGATACGAATGGGTGGGGGAGACTCAAGATGCTCCATCGAAGCCACAAGATGAGCCTTACCCCTACTACCATCGGCTACCGAGGAGGAGGAAGCCATTCGCACCAGGCAAATCTAGAAAGATGAACCCTAAGAACACAAATTACAAATCCCGAATGAGGAAGACATACCAGGAGATTTCCTTTGGTGGAAGTAAAGATCGGTTCAAGAGGAGGATCGTCTCCAAAAACGAGCGTAATCGGCTGGCTAGAGAGGCCGGAACGAACAGACACCCACACGGGTGAACAGTAATTGTGCGAACCAGCGTAGAGAGCATATGAGTGAACAGTAACCTACTTTTGCAGTTGTTTTTTTTTTTTTTTTTTTTGGTAAAGGTAAGATATGTATAGATTTTGCACAAAATTACAAGGAGGGGGAAGCCAGGCACCAACAAAACAGACACTCAAAAAGACCGAAGTCAGGAAAGAGTGTAGGGGGGCCTTGGGATCCAGCGGAAACAACAAAAAAGCCCTAAACAACACAGACTAAGCTAAAACTGAACGACCCTCCATCAATGAAAGATAGAAGGACTCAAGTTCCGACTCTGTTGCAGCCTTCTGTTCTTTGGGGTATCCAAGACATGATTGAATGTCGATGCTTTGTCTTTGATTGCCTTCTGGAGATGCATCTTCATCGCCGGGAGGAAAAGAGTCTGATTCTGGAAGATGATATTGTTACGCTCTTTCCAAATGATGTAGCAAAGGGCTCCAAAACTGAACCGAGCCAGAAATTGATAAAAGCTCCTATCCGAGAAGCGCTTAGACGCCCAATCAAGGTTCTCACGCCAAGATTTGTTTCGCCACAAGATATTAAACTTAGCAGCCCAGAAGGAGGTGAGATTACCCGGGATTTGGCCCGCAAAAAAGAGGTGGTCCACCGAATCAGGCCTGCATGAGCAAAATGGACAGAGAGCTGCTGGAATCCTAATATAGGAGAATAGCAGAACCTGAGTTGGCAGCCTGTTACGGGTGATAAGCCACAAATGGGTTTGGTATCTCAGCGGAATGGAGGAGCTCCACACAAACGAGGACCAAGGCACAGCATTTCCTTTGGGTCTTAATAACTCCCAAGCAGACGTTGTCGAGAATCGCCCCGAGGGGTGCCGAATCCATTGGAATCGGTCTTCTTGCTGGTTGAACTCAGGAAGGGGATCCCACCAATTAGCCATGATATTAATAACGTACCAACCCAAAGGCGTAGAGAAAGCATCGGCTACTGAAGCAACTCGTGAGATGCCTAAACGATAGATTTCCTGATTGGAAAATAGCCGATTGAGCGGTCCATTAAGGTGCCACGGATCAAACCAGAATGACACAGACCTGCCATTGCCTATCTTCCATCTAAAATGCTGCTGATACACACCACGAAGGCGAAGGAGCTTTTTCCAAGCCCAAGAACAATGAGTAGGAATGGGAGTCACCCAGAAATTCTTGTGATTTAAAAAGGTGGAGTGAATCCACTTACACCAAAGGGATTCTTTGTCCGAGAAGAGCTTCCAAATATGCTTAAGCATCAAGGCAATATTATTTTCCTTTAATGAACGAATTCTGAGCCCTCCCTCCTCTCTCGGGAGGCATACATCGCTCCAAGCAACTTTGGCTCCACCCGAACCCATCATCGGTCCTTTCCATAGGAATTGGCGGAGAATTTTCTCAATATGATTAAGCACAACACACGGCAGGAAAAAAACGCTTGCCTAGAAGACTTGAATAGAGTAGAGCACGGACTTAATGAGCTGAAGTCTACCGGAAAACGATAGGAATCTATGGGTCCAAGATTGGACCCGAGTTGTTATTGCATTAACCAACGTTACACAATCCGCCTTTCCTAGTCTTGCAGATATGACAAGGACTCCAAGATAGCGAAAGGGGAGGGAGCCAACCTGAAATCCTAGCTTGTTCAAGATATCATACCGAAGGCTAGGCGATCCGCCGGATAAAAAGACTTCACTCTTATTCAGATTCGGCACCAGTCCACTCTAGTTGGAGGATGAGTCAATTCCTGCCTTCAAAAGATCAACAGAAGCCAAACTAGCTTCCGAGAATAAGAGGACATCATCAGCAAAGAACAGATGGGAGAGTTTAGTTGATTTACATCTCCAAAAGAAACCGAAATCAGGGCTGCCGGTCTGAATATCCAGTAAACCCGAAAAAACTTCAATCACAAGAGTGAATATGTAGGGAGACATTGGATCACCTTGTCGGATACCCCTCCCACTTGCAAAGAATCCATGAAGCTCCCCATTTAAGGATATGGAGAATTTAGGGGACCGAATACAAGTCATAATACGATCAATAAGTTCTTGAGGAAATCCGAATGCTTGTAAACAGACTTCAATGAATTCCCAATTTACCGTATAATACGCCTTCCTGAAGTCGACCTTAATGACACACTTAGGCCGATATGGATCATGCTGGAACCCACTAAACAACTCTTGAGCAAGCAAGATATTGTCGCTGATGTGTCTACCCTTAACAAATGCATTTTGGGGCAAACTAATGATGGAGGGTAGAACACGGGATAGGCGATTAGCAATGAGTTTGGTGATGCATTTATATATAGTATTGCAGCATGCAATTGGCCTGAAGTCATGAACAGTCAAGGCATTAGGGATCTTGGGCACTAGGGCAATAATGGTAGTATTGATTTGTTTCAATAGCTCACCTGTTACGAAGAAATCTTTGACTGCCAAGGTAACTGAAGCACCAACAATATCCCAAGAATGCTCGAAAAATTCAACATTGAAACCATTAGGCCCGGGGGCTTTTCCGGTTGCTAGAGAAAAAAGGGTATCCCGAATTTCATCATCCAAGACAGGGGAAGATAAGAAACGAACCTGCTCCTCATCCAGAGAATGCTTGAGCATCGCTCGGATCTCCTCCTTGGCAGGACACACCGCAGTAGGAGGAGCAGTAAGCAATTCACGAAAATGATCAACAAAAATCTTCTGAACTTCCGAAGGGTCCTAGGTAGAGGTATCTCCATTAGTCACCGAGATGATTCTATTCTGGAGGTGTCTCTTGTTCACGACTTGGTGAAAAAATTTAGTATTAAGGTCTCCATCCTTCAACCATCGCACCCTAGATTTCTGCCGATAAAACGATTCCTCTTGGGGGCACAAGTCTGCAAAGACTTGGATCTGCTGCTTTTCAGATTCAGCAAGAAGAGAATTTAGGGGATCCAATTGCATAGCATCTTGAGTTGCTTGAAGAGCCCGTCTAGCCTCGGCAGTTCTCATAGACAGGTCAGAAAAAGATTCCTTATTGAGCTGTTTCAGCTTGCATTTAAGGAGGCAAAGCTTTGCACACAGGGTAAACATAGGCGAACCGTGAAAAGGAGATTCCCAGACTTCCGCAACCATTCTAGAGAAATCCGGATGAGTCATCCAAAAGTTGAAGAACTTGAACGGCTTGGAAGACTTGGGAACTAGCATAACCTTAATAAGCATTGGGGTGTGATCCGATATGCCTGGAGCTATAAAAGAGGCTTCCGAGAAGGAAAATTCCGAGTTCCAGCGGGCATTGACCAACACCCTATCTATTTTCCTCTGTTTTTGATTGAGCCCCGACGAAGTAGCCCAAGTGTATCTATAACCAGTGTAACGCAAATCATCTAAGTCAGCCTAGACTAGACAATCTCTAAATTCATCAAAAGCAGGGATCCACACATTAGAGCTACCAATTCTATCCGAAGGGTCACAAATTGCATTGAAATCACCAGCAACAATCCAGGGAGCAGAAGAAAGAATACCACTGTTTTGTATAAGATCTTCCCATAAAGGCCATCTTGAAACAAAACGGTGCTCAACATAGACGGCCGACAAAAACAGAACCTTGCCCGACACCAACCAAAGAAGCCTACCGTGAATAGTTTGCACCGAGGAAGCATTAACCAAAAAATCAACCTCACGGGGGTTCCACCCCACCCAGATTCTCCCCTTATGAGAATGATTATAATTATTAACCCAACTCCAGCCAGGTAATAAAACAGAAGTAATTGAATTAAAAGCAGCAGAGGAAATCTTGGTCTCAACAATTCCAACACAGCAGAGATTATTGGACCTGACAAAATTCCTAATTTCGGCCTGCCTAATAGGGTCACCAAGGCCCCTAATATTCCAAATACCAATTATCATATCAAAAAACAAGGACAGAGAGCACCACTACTGACGTTTGGGGGGCCTCCTTCTGCTCGACCCCTTATTAGGAGCACTTGAAGGAGTGGCCATAGCAGAAGCCTTAGGAGTGAACTTCTGGATGGGAGGAGCCTTAGGGCGAGATTGGGGATCATCCTGGTGGCTTGGCGCAATAGAAACTGGATCCTCTCCCTCGCTGCTACTGCTGTTGACTGCATTCACATCATCCTCCGAGTCTTCCTCAGAAGACAGGCCTGCCGCAACATCATCAGGGTTAGAGACAACTAGAGCCATTGAGTTTCCATCATTTCCTGGTTTCAGACTGTTCTGTTCTTCAGCTGCATGATGGATAGATGGACCATCTATTAATTTCGCCTTTAGAGCCGAAATTGGTGGTGCATAATCCACCTTCTCCTTTTGCCCTAGGTGCTGCTTTTTCTTTCTATTCGTGACTTGCTTCCAACCATCTTCTGAGGAGGATGAGATAACAGGATCTGCAGTAGCAGCAGAAGGTTTTGCAGCAACCGGAGGTTGTTTAGGATCCTCCCTTGCCAGGCAATTGTGTCCAAACGCACAGCATTTCGAACACGAATTTGGTCTCCATTCATAGAGCACCAGCATAGAGAAAGCTTTATCATCTACCCATACTTCAACTTCCTCACATCGCTCTAATTTTGCAGAAATCTCTACACATACCCTAGCAAACGATAGACGTTTCATTTTCTCAGTCAGAGGATCCACATATAAGGGCCTCCCAACTGCACTTGCAATCTCGCTGATTCCCGGAGCCGACCAATATGCAAACGGGATGTTCTTTAGACGAATCCAGACTGGAACCGATGATTGGAGATCCTTCTTCAGTTCCATGGTGTGGTGCCATTGCTTAAGCATCAGAGGGACTCTAGCCACTGTTAAATGGCCTCCATCCAGTATTTTCCTTATGAATTCATCATCAGGAATAATGAAAAAGTAGAACTCGTCATCGTTGGCCAATACTGCCGACAGGTGCGAGCCCCATGCTTGTTTCAAAGCCATCTCAGTGATCTTAAATGGCACGTTCTTCCCCACATAGTATCCTACCAGACAGCTATTCCATTTCGGATCTCCAGCATATTTTGCATTATCAGATAAATGCACAACCGATTTCTTCCCTACCGAAATAGGCGGGGCAAAGTCTAATTCATAGCCTTTGGCGGACAGACTAGCAACATTGACCCATGATCGGGTCTGAGGAGCTTTTGATCTATCTCGGTTCAAAGTATCGGGACGTCTTCCTTCACGGCCTAGAGAGGCATATCGCCCACGGCTACGGCTACGACCATTGGACGCCTGAGGCTTGCCTTTACCTCGGCCCAAAGGATCATTGCTCGTCGAAGCCATAAAACCGAACACAGAGGAATCCGAGAAACTGATATCGCACCAGAACCCTACTGCAGATCAACGGGAACCAGCAATACAGGCCATGGCAGGGGCAGAGCTTTGAATATAATCCTAGGAGGGAAGAGGCGAGGCTTACCTCCAAAAGACGCAACCAATGGTTGGCTGAAACGATCAGCTCGAATTAAGGTAAAAGTTGGGCCCAATTCCGCACTAGAACCCTAGCGAAGAACAAGGTGATCTCACGATTCAGGCCATGCCGGGCAAAATGCTTCGGTGAGGATTTAAGGAGGGCAGAGGCGAGGCTTCCCTCCAAAAATTGTGGCCAATGGATGGCCGAAGTGATCGGAACAGCTCGAACACCAGAAAACGAGCAACAGTGAACCGGATGCCCAGCAGAGAGCAAATGTGTACAGTAACCCGCGAATTCGGAAATGGCAAAATCCTGCTTTTGCAGTTGTTTTTTTTTTGGTGACCCGGGAACCCCCGTACAGCCGGCAGCCGGCGGGGCAAACCCGGGGTGATGCTAGCGGAGGACCCACCACCCCGACGTCACGCTTAAGATCCCGTGCGGCCAGCGGGATTCAAACTCCTCCCCTCTACGCAAAGGGTCATGGGAGCCTTATCCAACTGGGCCACCGCAGGCGGTGGTCTGCTTTTGCAGTTGTTCGACTTTCATAAATCCAAGAATTTCACCTCTGACTATGAAATTCGAATGCCCTCGACTGTCCTTGTTAATCATTACTCCGATCCCGAAAGCCAACACAATAGGACTGGAATCCTATGATGTTATCCCATGCTAATGTATACAGAGCGTAGGCTTGCTTTGAGCACTCTAATTTCTTTAAAGTAACAGCACCAGAGGCACGACCTGGCCAGTTAAGGCCAGCAGCGTATCACCGGTAGAAAGGATGAGCCAATTAATGCACATCGTGAGGCAAACCAGTCGACTCAACCCAAGGTCTAACTACGAGCTTTTTAACTGCAACAACTTAAATATATGCTATTAGAGCTGGAATTACCGCGGTTGCTAGCACCAGACTTGCCCTCCAATGGATCCTCGTTAAGGGAATTAGATTGTACTCATTCCAATTACCAGACTCAAAAAGCCCGGTATTGTTATTTATTGTCACTACCTCCCCGTGTTAGAATTGGGTAATTTGCGCACCTGCTGCTTTCCTTGGATGTGGTAGCCGTTTCTTAGGCTCCCTCTCCGGAATCGAATCCTAATTCTTCGTCACCTGTCACCACCATAGTAGGCCACTCTAGCAAAGAAAACCACCAAGGCATCAGCAAACCGGGCATTCTGAAGGCAGTGGACTTGAAGAACAGAGGGTATGGAAGCACCCAGGTAAGACAGCAGCTCCACCGATCTAGCAACCAAAGCATAGCTGGAAGGAGACCCTTCGAGGAAAAGCGAGAAAAGGGGGGGTACCTTTAAGCACACTCCAAAGAAAAAAACTCCATGAGAAGAAGCAGGTGCGAGGCCCCTAGAAAGCATGTCACAGACAGCAACTAGAAAACAAGCAACACAATCAATCAAAGATTGAGGGATGAATTCCCCCACTTAGTTGGAGTCTTTTGTTACGGGGGGTATCCAGAACCTTTGAAAAGGTTAAGGCCCCATCTTTAACAGCTTTAAGAAGGTGCTCTTTTAGAGTTGGGAGGAACAAATTTTGGTTGCGGAAGATGATGTTATTCCTCTCTTTCCAAATGAGATAACATAAGGCGCCAATGGCAAAATAAGCCAGAGAATGGTGAAAGCTTGCATCAAATAAGTGCTTCACAGCGTAGGTTGCACTTAACCGCCCAAAAAGACGCAAGGCCACCAATAATTAAGCAACCAAAAAATAAATGATCGATTGAATCTGGCCTAGTAGAGCAAAAAGTACAGGAAACATCCGAGATTCTATCATACAAGAGCAACAGTACCTAGGTTGACAAGCGATTGCGGGTAATCAACCACAGGTGGGATTGATACCGAGGAGGCAGTGAGGGGCTCCAAATGAATCAAGACCAGGGAACCACAAGACCCCTCAACCGCAAAAGACTCCAAGTAGAGGTAGTAGAGAACACACCCGAAGAGTGACCAAGCCATAAGAGACGGTCATTTTCATCATTGAGGCACGGAAGAGGGTCATCCCAACTCGCTATAGTGGTCGCAACAGCAGTTGGGAGGGGTAAGGTGGATAAGCGAGAAGCAACCGAGGCAAGTCGCGGGATACTAGAACAATAGATTTTTCGATCAGAGAAGAGCTTGTTGAGCGGGCCACGAGGGTGCCAAGGATCAAACCAAAAAGAGACTAATAATCCATTGCCAATGCACCACATAAAATGATGCTGGATCAGATCACGAAGGCCAAGCAATTTCTTCCATGCCCAAGAGCAAAAAGTAGGCCTCTGGACAATCCATAAATTCTTTCGCTTTAAGAAATTGGAATGAATCCATTTACATCATAACGACTCTTTATCAGTAAAGAGGAGCCATAAGTGTTTGATCATGGCAGCTATGTTGCTCACATGAAGGGAGCGAATACCCAAACCACCTTTATCTTTAGGTAAATAGACTTCATCCCAAGCAACCTTTGCTCCCCCAGACCCTAGGGTCAGGCCTCTCCAAAGGAATTGCCGAAAAATCTATTCAATCTAATTAATGACCGAGGAGGGAAGGATAAAAATGCTAGACCAATATACCTGGATAGAATGGAGAACCGATCTGATTAGCTGCAGCCTGCCCACTAAGGAGAGGAAGCGGTTGGTCCAAGATTGAACTCTTGTTGTAATAACATTGACCAGGGAAACACAATCCTCCTTGCCCAATCTCGAGGAAATGATAGGCACACTGAGGTATCTAAAGGGAAAGGAGCCTAATTGAAAGCCCGAAGTACTTACCAAGGCATCCCTCAAAGAATCGGGGCCTCTCGAAAGAAAAATTTTACTTTTGTTAAGGTTGGGAGTTAGCCTAGACCAACTGGCAAATAAATGAATTCCATCCATTAAAAGCTGCAATGACGCCATATTAGCCTTCGAGAATAAGAATACATCATCTGCAAAGAAGAGGTGGGAGAGTCTGGAAGCTTTATATCTCCAAAAGAAGTCAAAGCTCGGCTTTCTAGTTTGAGTATTGAGGATCCCAGTGAAAACTTCCATAACGAGAGTGAAGATGTAGGGCAACATAGGGTCACCCTGACGAATCTCCCGCCCGCTCGGGAAGAAACCATGCAACTCACCATTTAGGGAGATGGAGAACTTGGGAGACTGAATGCAAACCATAATATGGTTGACGAAGTTAGTAGGAAAACCAAAGGCTAGTAAGGTTAACTCAATGAAGTTCCAATCTACCGAATAATAGGTTTTGCAAAAGTCGACCTTAATTATGCATTTCAGCCGATAAGGTTCGTGATGAAAGTCACAAAACAATTCCTAAGCTAACAAAATGTTATCACTAATACGCCTTCCTTTTACAAAAACATTTTGAGGTAGACTGATAATAGAAGGAAGCATAGCGGCAAACCTTTTTGCCAAAATCTTGGTAATGCACTTATAGATTGTGTTGCAATAAGCTATGGGCCGGAAATCATTGACAGTCGAGGCATTAGGGATCTTTGGGACCAAGTTAAGAATGGTAGCATTGATCGCCCGAAGAAGCTGATCAGAAATAAAGAAATCTTGAACCGCCAACAACACCGAGGGGCCAACAATCTCCCAAGACCGCTTGAAGAAGTCCACGTTAAAGCCATTCGGGCCAGGTGCTTTACCACTCGCAAGAGAAAATAGAGTATCTCGAATTTCTTCATCAGAAATAGGGCGTGAGAGAAATTGAACCTGATCACCATCAAGAGTTTGATTCAAGTCCGCCCAGATCTCCTCGATCGAGGGCACAATGGAGGGGGGAGAAGCCGCCAAGAGATTTTGGAAGTGTCAAAGAAAGAGTTGTTGCACTTCAGAAGGAACCGTAACTTGATTATCACCATTAGAGATCGAGAGAATTCTATTTTGGAGGTGGCTTTGCTTGACTAAGTGATGGAAATACTTAGTGTTTAGATCACATTCTTTAAGCCACCGCACCCTGGATTTTTGCTTGAAGAAAGATTCTCCTAGCCTTAGTGGTTCTAGCAGAAATATCTGAGTAGGCCTCTTTATTCAAACGTTTAAGCCTGCACTTGAGAGCCCGAAGCTTACAACATATGACATACATAGGCATTCTAGAGAATGAGGAATCCCAAACCTGAGACACCAAGTCAAAGAAAGCCGGATGGGTCATCTAGAAATTGAAGAACTTAAGGGGCTTGCGGGTGTTAGGGATAGGCAAGATTCTCACAACCATTGGAGAGTGATCAGAGACTCTAGGAGCCAAAAAAGAGGCCTCAGAATAGGAGAAAACAGAATTCCAAGCCGAGTTAATCAACACCTTATCAATTTTCCTTTGCCTATGAATGGGCCTCGAGGAAGCTACCCAAATAAACCTGTTGCCAACATATTTGAGGTCATCCAAATCGACTTGAATAAGCCAAAATCATCAAAAGCTGGAATCCAGTAGTTAGATCTATTTGCCCTATCCGAAGCAAACTGAATAGCATTGAAGTCACCTGCAATAATCCAGGGCATATTCGAGCAAAGGAGGCTAGACTGAATCAGGTCGGCCCAAAGAGGTCTTCTTAAAACAAAAGAATGCTCCGCATACACCACAATAAGGTTAAAAGTACTGCTGCTACTAAGACACACCAACCAGCCATGTATAGCCTGCGAAGAGCATGCATACATGTCAAAAGAGGCGGTCATGGGGTTCCAACCCATCCAAATTCTTCCCCTAGGCAAGTGGACATAATTAGTACACCAACACCAGCCAGGAATGAGAGCACCCGAGACCGAGAGGTACCCAGTAGGGGAAATCTTAGTCTCCAAAATACCAACACAACTAAGGTGATTGGTCCTAACATAATTCTTTATTTTAGCTTGCTTAAGGGGGTCCCTGAGACCCCTAATATTCCATACACCAAAAAGCATAAGAAGCAAGAGGTAAAGCAGTTATTGTCGCTTGCCACCTTGTTTCTTCACTGAGGATGGCATAGGCTTCGGGCTCGGAGGGATACTAGCATTAGCAGATGCAGAACGAAGAGTTCCTTTTTGACGGACAGGGACATCCAAGATGGGTTCAGAAGGAAGCTGGGGTGGAGCAGGCTCCTCTGGGATGGAAGAAGCGACCACGAGGGGGGAATTAGAGTCGCTGCCTCCAGAGCTGATCTCATCCAGTACTTCTTCATCTGAGGACGAAGACAAATCCGGCACTGAGCAATCCAATGCTTATACTTGGCCAGCTTGGGATGGACCCAGAGAAGTACCAGGAATGAGTTCAAAAGAAGGAGGGGGACCATCCTCCCTCACCTTCAGTGGAGCAGCTATCTTGGGCACAACCTCTTGTGGTGTAGAGAATTGAAGTTCTTTTCCACAAGGAGGGGGGACAGTAGAGCGAGCAGGGGGAAGCGTCACCAGTACCAAGGGGTTTAAAGTTTCGCTTCCCACGAACTTCACGCCATTCACTATTGGGGCATGTAGAAGGTGGCTTGGGGGCTGTAGGAATAACTTTAGGAGAGCCAAGCACCATAGGAGCAGCACACCTATGGCCAAAGGGACAGCAGGTCGAACAAAGAGTTGGCACCCATTCATAATGGACGGCCATAGAGTGGGGTTCACCATTTAGCATAAATTCAATAGATTCAGGGAAAGAATTCGATGCATCAATCTCAATGCAGACACGGGCAAATGCAACTATAGCCATTTGTTCAATGCGACTGTCCACAAAGAGAGGCTTACCGATGGCACTAGCGAGTGCACTTATACCCGAAGCAGACCACAACGAGATAGGAATATTCCTGAGATGAACCCAAATAGGAACCGAGGTGTGGCAAGATTTCTTAAGCCCCATCATTGGGTGCCATTGTTGGAGGATGAGGGGAATTTTAGCACCCATGATCGGGTCTCCCTCCAGCATTTTCCTTCTGATTTCTCTATTCGAAATGTGGAAGTAGTAGAAGCCAAGATCAGCAACCACGATTTCAACCAACTGGTGACCCCAAGCATGCTTAAGGGCATCTTTCGACATATTAAATGGGAGTCTCTTCCCAATAAAATACCCAATGAGGCATTCCTCCCATTTAGGATGGGTAGCTTGTAAAATCTCATCTGAAATTTGCACAACTACTTTATTGTCAATTATCGCAGGTGGAACATAAGAAAGGTCGTATCCCTTTGTTGCCGACCGAGTAACAGCAGCCCAAGACCGAGGGGGGGTTGAGGATCATCACTGGGGGGACCTTTTGGGTCACAGCAAACTTAACAACAGCAAGGGAAGGCCCTTTACGCCCTAGATCATGATGAATAGGGGACGGGCGAGAAGGAGCAACAGGGAACCCACTAACAGCAATCCCTTTGTCCTTTAGATTTGGGGCCGAAGAAGTGGTAATGCTAGGTCTAGTAGCATGGGAGGGAGGAAACACACCTAGATGAGGTTGAGCCTTTCTTGCTCTGCTACGGCCCCTGCTTCGAGAGCGGCCACTCTGGGCACGAGCACCCCGAACTGCAGAAAATAACGAGCAGGGGGGAACGAATAGATGGAGGAGGATCGGAAGCATCCTTAGAGGCCTCTTGGTGGGCCTTGCCCAAGATACCATCAGGAATCGAAGAAGAAGACGCCATTCACACCAAACGAAACCCGCAACACCCAAACCCTAAAAACACAAACCACAATTTCCGAATGTAGAAGACATACCCAGAGAAATCCTTCGGTGGAAGTGTAGATCGGGTTTAGGGGGGTCGTCTCCGAAAATGAGCTCCAACGGATGGCTAGAGCGGTTGGAACCAGCAAAAGCCCAATGCTTTTGCAGTTGTTTTTTTTTTTTTTTTTGGTAAAGTTGCTTTCGCGGTTGTTTTTTTTTTTTTTTTTTTGGTAAAGGTAATAATATTATAGAGCTTGGACAAATGTACAAAAGATCGGATCCATAACCTACACTCTTACCAATAGAAGCAAGAGTGAAAGGGAGCCGATGTAAAAGCCACAAGGGCACCAAACACCCGCATAGAAGCAAGGAAAGCCAATATAAAGGATACAAACCAACCCAAAGGCACAGACCACCGAACCTCAAGCCCTCTAAAGATGAAAGTCGAAGAACGGAAATGTGAAAAGATACAACAGACACAACCTAAGGAGAGTCTGGAGAGTTAGAAAACATCGCCGGATCAAAGCCCCACCCTCTTTGAAGTCTTTTATTCCTCGGAGAAGGGGAGGGAGACATCCTTGAATGTGATAGCTTTGTCTCTAACAACCTTAAGGAGGTGGTTTTTAAGGGCCGACACCACCAAGGATTCACCCCGAAAAATGATTGCATTCCTCTTCTTCCATATAAGATGACACAATGCACCGAAAGAGAAACGAGCTATCCTGTGGTAGAAGTCATTACCGGATAGGAACTTCATAGCCTAGGAGAGCACATCCTTCCAGCATCTATTTCTCCAGGGAAGGTTGCACCCGGCGGCCTAGAAGAAGGCCAAAGAAGCCGAAGTGCGACACCCGAAGAAAAGATGATCGATAGAATCTGGAACTTCACTGCAGAAGGCGCACACATTAAAATCAATACGTCCATAGGATAGAAGCATGACCTGCGTGGGAAGCCGATTTTTAGCTATGAGCCAAAGAATGAACTGGTATCGAGGGGCTACAGCATTATCCCATATAAGAGGAGCCCAATTAACCCGAACTTTCTTGGCTCTGATAGAGTTCCATGCCGATGCAACCGAGAAGGATCCGGACGGATCACCGCACCAAGTAAATCTGTCCTTGACTGAAGACAAAGCCGGAAGAGATACGCCCCATCTCGACACCAAATCCCTAAACGTGTGGCCCAACGGAGTGAATAGATCAGCTACCACCGCGTAATCAGGAATATGGAGACTTTCTCTGAAGGATGTAGGAACAAAGCCATCAAGAGGGCCACAAGACAACCAGTAGTCGTGCCATAAGGACACGGACAAGCCGTTACCAATCTTCCATCTAAAGGAGGTCCGGAATTGATTTCTAAGTTGGAAGATTTTCTTCTAGGACTAAGAACAAGTCCCAGGCTGGGAGGCAATCCAGAAGTTTCTCTTCGATAAAAAGATGGAGTGGATCCACCGGCACCACAACGATTTCCTATCAGAAAAGAGAATCCATATAAATTTTACCATGGAAGCTTTATTACAGTCCTTAAGATTCCGAATGCCAAGGCCACCTTCAGCTTTCGACTGACACACATCTTCCCAAGCGACTTTGGCTCCACCTCGACCAAGGGTCGTGTCTTTCCATAAGAATCGCCTCATAATACGTTCAATATTGGACAAAACCGAGGAATGAAGGGTAAAAATACTTGTCCAAAATGCTTGAATCGAGTGAAGCACCGACCGAATAAGCTGCAACCTACCTACGAATGATAGAAAGCGATGCGCCCAAGACTGAATCCTAGTAGTGATGCGATCCGTCAATGTAATGCAGTCCGCTTTATTTAGCCTGGAAGAGATAATGGGAACTCCCAAGTAACGAACCAGAAGTTTTCCTTCCTGAAATCCAAAAGCCCAAAGGATTCTGTTTCGGATGGACAAATCCCCTCCAAAGATGAAGATCTCGCTCTTGTTCTTGTTGGGAAATAGACCACTCCAAGAAGAGAAAATATGCAGCCCTCTTTTTAGCATTGACATCGAAGACCAGTCCGCTTGACAGAAGAGGAACACATCGTCGGCGAAGAACAAGTGAGAAAGCTGAACAGGCTTGCATCTCCAGTAATACTTGAATTCTCGATTTGCAGTACGGGACATCAAGATTCTAGAGAATACTTCCATAACTAAGGTGAACAGGTAAGGGGACATAGGATCCCCTTGCCTGAGGCCATGCCCTCCCGGAAAGAAACCATGAAGATCACCATTAATGGATATGGAATATCTCAGCGTCCGAACATAGGCCATAACTAACTTGATAAACCCTTCAGGGAATTGGAAAGCCACAAGAACAAGTTCTAAGAAATCCCAATCAATAGTGTCATAAGCCTTATGGAAATCAACTTTTACAGCACACTTGGGCAAATAAGGTTGAAGGTGGAACCCCACAAACAATTCTTGGGCCAGGAGATTATTGTCTCTAATTTTCCTGCCTTTAACAAACGCATTTTGGGATTGACTTATGAGATCATTTAAGACCACTGCTATACAGTTGGCCAAAATCTTTGTAATCACTTTGTAGATAGTGTTACAACATGCAATCGGTCTAAAATCAGAGACAGCGCTAGCATTGGGAACTTTAGGAACAAGAGCAAGAATAGTAGCGTTTACCTCTTTCAGAAGCCGCCCGAATTGGAAGAAATCATGAACGGCCTGCAACACCGAAGGTCCAACGATTTCCCAATTGGTTTTGAAGAATTCAGCCGAAAAACCATCAGGACCTGGGGCCTTGCCTTTGGCTAGAGAGAACAAGGTGGTCTTGATTTCTGCATCAGTTACTGGCACACCCAAAGCGCAAATTTGATCAGCAACCAGCGGTTGGCGAATGACCCACTTCACCTCTTGAATAGACGGTTTGGATAAGGCCTCATGAGGGGATAACAAAGAAGAGAAAAAACTAATAAACACCCGAGGCATTAACACCGGGTCGGTTATTACAGCACCAGAGGGATCTTTAACAGAGAGAATCCTGTTGGTAAGCTGTCTTCTCTTCACCGAATGGTGAAAAAACTTTGTATTCCTATCCCCTTCTTTTAACCATCTAATTCTTGACTTCTATCTATAATAGGACTCTTCCTGATTCCTTAACTCAACAAACACCTGGCGTAGACTCCTCTCCTGTTCGGCAAGAGCAAGGTTTGCTGGGTCAGATTGAAGATCAATTTGAGTGGCACTAAGGGCCTCTCTTGCCTCAGCCGTTCTTACTGAGATCACTGAAAACGCTTCTTGGTTGAGGAGCCTGAGGCGAGCCTTCAACATCTTAAGCTTGGAAACTAACTTGAACATAGGAACACCCCTTACCGATGTATCCCACACCTGCTGCACAATGGATTTGAAATCCGGGTGCTCCACCCAGAACTCAAAGTACTTGAAGGGTTTCCTTCTTAGGAGAGGTTGGAGAACTCTAACCACCATTGGCGAGTGGTCAGAGATACCCGAGTTAAGGAATGCCGCCTCTGAGAAGGAGAAATCGAGGTTCCACTTATTGTTAACCAAAACCCGGTCTATCTTCCTCATCTTTCTCGAACTTCCTGCCGAGGTAGACCAAGTATAACAGAGCCCGACAAATCTGAGATCTGTCAACTCAGTTTGCGCCAAACAGTGGGCGAATTCATCAAAATACGGGATCCAGTTGGTGAAGCTTCCGACACGGTCCGAAGGATCCTTAATTGCGTTGAAATCTCCGGCAACCAACCAAGCAACATCCTGAAAGATCTCATTGTAATGCTGGAGGTCCTCCCACAGAGGCCTTCGACGGACAAACGAGTGTTCACCGTATACAGCAGAAACAGAACAGCTCAAACCAGAAAGGTTACACTTAAGACAGCCATGCACTACGTGATCAATGATAGAAATAGGGCAAAAGGAGACAAGATCTGGGTTTCAACCGACCCAAATCCTCCCACGAGGAGAGCAATCATAATTTGCAAGCCAATTCCAACCCCTAATGAGGGTGGATGAGATAGAATCAAAAAATTCCTCAAGAACTTTGGTCTCAAATAAGCCAATAAAACAAAGCTTATTAACCGCAGCAAAACGCCTTATCTCAGCACGCCTTATAGGGTCATGAATGCCTCTAATATTCCAAAATCCAAAAAAACATCAAAAAAACAAGAAGCATAATCAGAATTACCTCCTTCTAGAGGTCCTCGAGCCCGCAGCAGGCTCTTTCGAATCCACAGGAAGGGGGGAATCATCCAATAGCTTCAGGAGCTGGTCTTGGAGATTTGCAGCCAGCTGCGGGGTCGGTCCTTTGCGTACAGGTTTGCCGACAGCCCGAGCATCATCATCACTCGAGTCCTCTTGAATGCTTGAATTGCAGATTTCGTCCAAGCTCTCTTCCACAACCAACGAAGAATCCAAACTAGGAAGGGATCCGTCCTTGCAGGGTTATGCATCGCTAATTGAGGGGTTTCCTTATGATTAGTGGGGTTTCTCTTTAGAGTCTGGCCTTCTTCCGTGGGAGGGGAGAGGCCGAAAGAAGCCGCAACATCAACACCCACCTCAGCAACATCAGCAGTAGCAGCCTCCCTTACTGCTTGCTTCTTCTTTTTCTTTTTATTCTTCCGCTTCACCTGTTTCCACCCCAAATCCTCAGTAGTTTTTTCAGGTTCAGCCGGAGCAAAGCTGCTAGGATGTGCAGCCATCGATTTGGATGGTCCTCGTGGGACCGCCTGGGGAGAGCTCGACTCCCCAATAAGAATAGTTCTGTTAGCATTCGCACCAGCAGGAGGATCTGCAGAAACCAACCCAGCTTGAAGGGTGTGGAGATTATCCACATCTTGTGCAGATGAGGGCGGCAAGGCCACCTCTTTGCCTTTGGCTGAAATAGATGTAGCTTCAGGATTCACCTTATGGGTAACTTCTGCAGCCTTTGCTTCTCCTGCAGATCTACCAGCAGAAGAACCAGGAGTGGCATCCTTGCAGCTGTGACCGAACATGCCGCATTTCAGATAGGCCAGTGGCTTCCATTCAAATTCAACCTCCACCACATCCGTTCTCCCATCAGTGATCAGATCAATGGTTTCACAAATTGGTTGCTGCACTGTTATTTCCACACATACCCGGGCAAATGATAACATGGACATTTGTTCTGTTCTTTGGTCCACATAAAGTGGCTTCCCAATGGCACTTGCCACTTTGCCGATTGCCTGAGCAGACTAGTAGGCGAACGGAAGATTTCTCAACCTTACCCATACCAGGACCGACATATGAGTATCTTTTTATAGCTCAACTCCCGGTTTCCATTGTTGTAGCATAAAGGGAATTCTTGCCACAGTAATGGGACCGCCCTCTAGGATTTTTCTCCTGAATTCCCTATCAACAATACGCAGAAGAAACAGTCCCCGACCATTGGATAGAACTTCCAAGAGACTCGGTCCCCAAGCTCTCCTAAGGGCCTCTTCAACAACTTTGAACAGTAGTCACCTACCAATAAAATAACCCACAAGGCAGTCATATAGCTTAGGGTTGGCTGCTTGTAAATCAGATTCATTCATTTGTATCACAGGTTTATTGTTCACAATTTGCGGAGGTGTAAATTCCAGATCATAACCCTTATTTGCACCACTAGCAACTGCAGCCCATGATCGGGCTTTAGGCTTTTTCGAGCCACCCCTTGATTGAGGTCGTTTAGACTTGGATCTTCCTCTGTTATCTGGACGGCCTCTAGCAAACACGGGGAGGGGTCGCGAACTTGCGAGGCCACCAGAGGAGGGAGGAATCTTGCGGTTTCCCACATTCAACGATGGGGCCACCGACGAAGGTCGCTCATTTCTAGTGGAGGAGGGAGTCCGAATACTCAGCCCCTCATCATTCAAACGGTTTCGCACAGAATCACTCTCCATTGCAGCAGATACTCGCACACCAGAACCGCAGAAACCCTAACCCATCGGCCTCAAAACAATCCGCGAAAAGGAGACGTACCAGGCAATGCTTTGGAGGGGTTTGAAGAGTAGAGAAGGGCGCTCTTGCCACCAAAAATCGGGCCCAACCGTCGGTCAAACCGTGCAGAATCAGCAACTCCAGATTTGCAGGAACAGTGTACCAGTCGGCTGCCTAGAGAGCATCCATGAACAATGCACAGCAAAATCCGAAATGGCCAAACCCATTGTTGCTTTCGCAGTTTTTTTTTTTTTTGGTGACCCGGGAACCCCCGTACAGCCGGCAGCCGGCGGGGCAAACCCGGGGTGACGCTAGCGGAGGACCCACCACCCCGACGTCACGCTTAAGATTCCGTGCGGCGGCGGGATTCGAACTCCTCCCTCTACGCAAAGGGTCATGGGAGCCTTATCCAATCAGGCCACCGCGGGCGGTGGTTTGCTTTGCAGCTTGTTTTTTGATTTTTTTTTTTTTTTTTTTTTTTGGTGAGCCCGGGGAACCTCCGCGCCGCTTCGCGGTGGAGAGTAAACCACGGAGGGGGGCCCCACCGCCGACCCCCAAGTGCGGGAGGACCCACCACCCCACGGAGGTTCGAACCCTTCCCCCACGTTTGGGGTACCAAGCCGTGCTAGCACTTCCACCGCGGGCGGTGGTTTTTTTTTTTTTTTTTTTTTTTTTTTTGGTGAGCAACGACGATGCGGGAGAGTAAACCTCGGTGGATCGAACTCGGGACCTCTGCGTGAAAAGTTCGGAGGTTCGAACCCTTGCTGCGTTTGGGGTACCAAGCCCCCAACGCGCCACCACACGGGTGGTTTGCTTTATGATTGTTTTTTTTTTTTTTTTTTTTTTTTTGGTGACCCGGGAACCCCCACGCGCTCGCGGGAGAGAGTAAACCCCGGGAGGCACGTAAGCGGGAGGACCCACCACCCCGTGCCCGGGTAAGACACGGCTTGCACTTAAGACTCGACGACGCCGTGGATCGAACTCGGGCCCTTTCGTGGGAGGTCCCTTGCTCAACCACCTACGCCACCACCACGGGTGGTTGCTTTCGCAGTTGTTCATCTTTCATAAATCCAAGAATTTCACCTCTGACTATGAAATACAAATGCCCCCGACTGTCCCTGTTAATCATTACTCCAATCCCAAAGGCCAACACAATAGGACCAGAATCCTATGATGTTATCCCATGCTAATGTATACAGAGCGTAAGCTTGCTTTGAGTACTCTAATTTCTTCAAAGTAACAGCACCAGAGGCACGACCCAACCAATTAAGGCCAGGAGATTCGGGGCCCACTAACAGCAATCCCTTTGTCCTTTAGATTCGGGGCCGAAGAAGTGGTAATGCTAGGTCTAGCAGCATGGAAGGGAGGAAACACACCCAGATGAGGTCGAGCTTTCTTGCTCGCTACGGCCTAGCCGAGAGCGGCCACTGCGGGCGCGAGCACCCCAAACGAGAAAATAACGAGCGGGGGAACGAATAGATGGGGAGGATCGGAAGCATCCTTAGAGGCCTCTTGGTGGGCCTTGCCCAAGATACCATCAGGAATCGAAGAAGAAGACGCCATTCACACCAAATGAAACCCGCAGCACCCAAACCCTAAAAACACATAACACAATTTCCGGATGTAGAAGACATACTCGGAGAAATCCTTCGGTGGAAGTGTAGATCGGGTCTAGGGGGGTCGTCTCCGAAAATGAGCTCCAATGGATGGCTAGAGCGGTTGGAACCAACAACAGCCCAATGCTTTTGCAGTTGTTTTTTTTTTTGGTAAAGTTGCTTTCGCAGTTGTTTTTTTTTTTTTTTTTTGGTACTAGAGGAACCGGCTTGCAGCCGACGGCTGCGCCGTAAACCCCCAAGTGACACTTAAGCAGGAGGACCCACCACCCCTGAGTCACACTTAATACACCTAGCGCATCTTTTGGGTTTTGAACCCTTCACCTCTTCGTTGAGGATCAGCAGAGCCTTATCCAGTGGAGCCACCGCAGCCGGTGGTTCTATCAGAGCCAGGTTCCAATCCTGTTGCTTTCACAGTTGTTTTTTTTTTTTTGGTAGCCCAGGGAACCTCCGCTCGCCGCTTCGCGGTGGAGAGTAAACCCCGGGGGGCTGCGTAAGCGGGAGGACCCACCACCCCCGACAACCCACTTAAGACGTGCTAGCACTTAAGCAACGACGACGTCGTGGATCGAACTCGGGACCTCTCGTGAAATGTTCCCTTGCTCAACCACCTACGCCACCACACGGGTGGTTTTTTTTTTTTTTTTTTTTTTTTTTTTTTTTTTTTTTTGCTTTCCGCTGATTGTTCATCTTTCATAAATCCAAGAATTTCACCTCGAACTCTTCCCCTTGGCGTGGAGGGACTATGACGGATTGTTCATCTTTCATAAATCCAAGAATTCACCCGACTATGAAATACGAATGCCCCATTGTCCTGTTAATCATTACTCCAATCCTGAAGGCCAACACAATAGGATCGGAATCTTATGATGTTATCCCATGCTAATGTATACATAGCGTAGGCTTGCTTTGAGCACTCTAATTTTTTCAAAGTAACAGCACCAGAGGCACGACCCAACTAGTTAAGGCCAAGAGATTCGGGGCCCACTAACAGCAATCCCTTTGTCCTTTAGATTCGAGGCCGAAGAAGTGGTAGTGCTAGGTCTAGCAGCATGGGAGGGAGGAAACACACCCAGATGGGGTCGAGCCTTTCTTGCTCTG
This sequence comes from Eucalyptus decipiens, assembly GCA_014182575.1. Lineage (NCBI taxonomy): Eukaryota > Viridiplantae > Streptophyta > Magnoliopsida > Myrtales > Myrtaceae > Eucalyptus > Eucalyptus decipiens. Next base: position 19,035,616 of record CM024610.1, read on the forward strand.
CTACGGCCCCGCTTCGAGAGCGATCACTCTGGGGGCGAGCACCCCGAACTGCAGAAAATAACGAGCAGGGGGGAACAAATAGATGGGGGAGGATCGGAAGCATCCTTAGAGGCCTCTTGGTGGGCCTTGCCCAAGATACCATCAAGCATCGAAGAAGAAGATGCCATTCACACCAAACGAAACCCGCAGCACCCAAACCCTAAAAGCACAGACCACAATTTCCGAATGTAGAAGACATACTCGGAGAAATCCTTCGGTGGAAGTGTAGATCGGGTCTAGGGGGGTCGTCTCCGAAAATGAGCTCCAACGGATGGCTAGAGCGGTTGGAACCAGCAACAGCCCAATGCTTTTGCAGTTGTTTTTTTTTGGTAAAGTTGCTTTCGCGAGTTGTTTTTTTTTTTTTTTTTTTTGGTTTGGAGGAGGAACCGGCTTGCGGCCGACGGCAAGCCGCGCCGTAAACCTCCAGGTGACATTTAAGCAGGAGGACCCACCACCCCTGAGTCACACTTAATACACCTAGCGCCTCCTCTGGGTTTTGAACCCTTCACCTCTTCGCAGTTGTTTTTTTTTTTTTTTTTTGGTAAAGGTAATTATATTAAGAGCTTGGACAAATTACAAAAGATCGGATCCATAACCCACACTCTGAACAGTGAAGGCAAAGTGAGGGGGAGCCGATGTAAAAAAGCACAAGGCTACAAGACGACTAGAAACACTCGCCAAGGGAGAGAAAGAGCAACCTACGGAGACAAGCCTCCAAACCTCCTGCACTCGACCTAAAAGGCAAAGAACGGAGATAAAGACAGACAGCCATAATCAAGGAGCGTCCGAAGTGATGGAGAAGACCGCCGGATCGAAGCCCCACCCCCTTTGAAGTCGCTTATTCCTCGGAGAAGGCTCGACGTTCTTGAAGGTGACAACTTTGTCCCTAACCACCTTAATTAGATGGTTTTTAAGAGCCGGAACCACCAACGATTCACCACGGAATATAATTGCATTCCTTTTCTTCCATATGAGATAGCATAAAACACCGAAGGAGAAGCGAGCTATTTTGTGATAAAAGCTCTTACCGGAAAGAAATTTTTTGGCCCAGAACAGCACTTCATCCCAACATCTATTCCTCCAAGGTAGATTACACCTGGCGGCCCAGAAGAAGGCTAGAGAAGCCGAGGTGCGACACCCGAAGTAAAGATGGTCTATAGAATCAGGCATTTCACTGCAAAAGGCACAGACATTATAGTCAATTCGTCCATAAAATAGAAGCATAACCTGTGTGGGAAGACGCTTCTTTGCAATAAGCCAAAGAATGAACTGGTGACGGGGAGCTATGGCATTATCCCAAATAAGAGGCGCCCAATCAACTAGAGGCTTCTTGGACCTGATGCAATTCCAAGCCGATGCAACCGAGAAGGCTCCAGACGGATGCTCACACCAGATGAACCCGTCATTGCATGCCGACAACACCGGAAGAGATATGCCCCATCTGGCAAGGAACACCCTGGCCAAGAGCCCCATAGGGGTAAATAAGTCGGCAACCACCGCATGCTCAGGAATATGGAGGTTAGTTCTAAAGGATAGAGGAACGAACACATCCAGAGGGCCACACGGCAACCAAAAATCATGCCATAAAGACACCGAAAATCCATTTCCAATCTTCCATCTAAAGGATGTTCGGAACTGACCTCTTAGCTGGAGGATCTTTTTCCAGGACCAGGAGCACGTCCCTGGCTGTGATGCATTCCAGAAATTTGCTCTGGGTAAGAAAACCGAGTGGATCCACCGGCACCACAAGGACTCTCTATCAGAGAAGAGGATCCATATAAACTTCAGCATAGACGCTTTATTACAGTCTTTGAGATTCCGAATACCAAGACCACCTTCAGCTTTTGGCCGACACACTTCCTCCCATGCAACCTTGGCTCCACCATGACCGAGGGCCGTTCCTTTCCATAGGAATTGCCTCATAATCCGTTCAACACTGGCTAAGACCGAAGAGGGGAGGGTAAACACACTCGTCCAGAAAGCCTGGATGGAGTGAAGAACTGACCGAACAAGCTGCAGTCTACCGACAAAGGACAGGAATCGATGGGCCCAGGACTGGATCCTAGACGTGATACGATCCGTCAATGCAATGTAGTCCGCTTTATTCAGCCTGGAGGAAATGATGGGAACACCCAAGTAACGGACAAGGAGTTCTCCTTCCTGAAAACCAAAAGCCCATAGGATTCTATTCCGAATAGACAAGTCACCACCCGATATGAAGATCTCGCTCTTACTTCTGTTAGGAAATAGCCCACTCCAGGAGGAGAAAATATCAAGCCCTCTCTTGAGCATAGACACCGAAGACCAATCCGCTTGACAGAAGAGAAAAACGTCGTCGGCAAAGAACAAATGAGAGAGTTGAACCGATTTACATCTCCAGTAATACTTGAAGTTATGATTAGCCGTGCGAGACACCAGAATGCCGGAGAATATTTCCATAACCAAAGTGAACAGGTAAGGGGACATAGGATCCCCTTGCCTGAGGCCACGCCCTCCCGGAAAGAACCCATGGAGATCACCATTAATGGCTATGGAGTAATATGGCGTTCGGACACAGGCCATCACTAACCGGACAAATCCTTCAGGAAATCTGAATGCTAGAAGAACATTTTGTAAGAAGTCCCAATCAATAGTGTCATAGGCCTTATGGAAATCAACCTTGACCGCACACTTAGGTAAGTATGGCCGGAGATGAAACCCTGCAAACAACTCCTGGGCAAGGAGAATATTGTCCCTAATTCTCCTTCCCTTTACAAAAGCATTTTGAGATTGACTGACAAGATCATTTAAAACCATCGCTATACGTTTAGCTAAAATCTTTGTAATCACTTTGTAGATAGTGTTACAACATGCAATCGGCCTAAAATCTGAAACAGCAATAGCATTCGAAATCTTGGGTACAAGGGCTAGGATTGTAGTGTTTACCTCTTTTAGGAGCCTCCCGGATTGAAAGAAGTCCCGAACAGCCCACAACACCGATGGCCCAACCATCTCCTAGTTAGATTTGAAAAATTCAACCGAGAACCCATCCGGCCTGGGGGCCTTGCCCTTAGCTAAAGAAAATAATGTAGATTTGATGACAGCATCAGAGACAGGATCATTCAAGGCACGGATTTGATCCTCAAACAGAGGCCGACGGATGACCGCTTGCAACTCTTCAATGGTCGGCTTAGCTACAGCTTCATGAGGAGATAATAGGGAGGAAAAGAAGTTAATAAACACCTGAGGTACCCGCATTGGATCAGAAATAACAGTTCCAGCCGAGTCTTTGACGGAAAGAATTCTGTTGATAAGCTGCCTCCTTTTCACCGAATGGTGAAAGAATTTCGTGTTCTTATCCCCTTCTTTTAACCATCTAATCCTCGACTTCTGTCGATAGAAGGACTCCTCCTGTTTCCTTAATTTAATGAAGACTTGGCGGCAAGATCTCTCCCTTTCCGCAAGCTGCAGGTTCGCGAGATCAGCTTGAAGATCAGAGTGAAGCGCAGATAAGGCTGCTCTAGCCTCCTCCGTTCTACAAGAGATGTCTGAGAACGACTCCTGATTGAGAATCTTGAGGCGGGCCTTCAGCATTTTAAGCTTGGAGACTAGCTGAAACATAGGAACACCTGAAACCGGGGTATTCCAAACCTGCTGCACAATGGATTTAAAATCTGGATGATGCTCCCAGCATTCAAAATACTTGAAAGGCTTTCTTTTGTGGGGCGGTTGAAGAACTCTAACCATTATTGGCGTGTGGTCAAAGATAACCTGGATTAAGGAACGACGCCTCCGAGTATGAGAATCGAAGGTTCCACTCATTGTTCACTAGAGCACGATCTATCTTCCTCAACTTTTTCAAGGTTCCAGCCGAAGTGGACCAGGAGTAACGAAGCCCCACAAATCTAAGGTCCACCAAATCAGTTTGCTCCAAACATTGGGCAAATTCATCAAAATACGGAATCCAATTGGTGGAACTACCGACACGGTCCGAAGGATCTTTTCCAACCAACCCAAATCCTCCCACGAGGGGAGCAATTATAATTCGCAATCCACTTCCAACCCCTAATCAGAGTGGAAGAGATCGATTCAAAAAACTCCTCCGGAACTTTAGTCTCGAGCACGCCGACAAAGCACAGCTTATTTACTGCTATAAAACGCCTAAGCTCGGCACGCCTTAAAGGATCAAGAATACCTCTAATGTTCCAGAATCCAAAAAACATCAAAAAACAACGATAGAACAGACTTACCTCCTTTTAGAGGTCTTGGAGGCCGCAGAGGCCTTTTTAGGACCCACAGGAAGAGAGGAATCATCCAAAAGTTGAAGGAATTTATCCTGGAGATTAACAGTTCGCTGCAGGGGCGGTTTTTCCACCACAGGCTTGGCCCTAACAGGGGAATCATCATCTGAGGACTCCTCATGGGCACTTGGAACCTCTTCGCAGTTGTTTTTTTGGTAAACTAATTTTTTTTTTGGTAAACACCTCTTCACAGTTTTTTTTTTTTTTTTTTTTTTTTTTTTTTGGTGACTCAGGGAACCCGCCGCACGGTCGGCAACCGGGGAGTAAACCCTGGGGAGGCACGCAGGAAACCACCACCCACGCACCCCGGGCAAGGCGCGGCTAGCACTGAAGCAACGATGACGCCGTGGATCGAACTTGGGACCTCTCGTGAAAAGTTCCCTTGCTCAACCACCTACGCCACCACCACGGGTGGTACCTCTTCGCATTTTTTTTTTTTTTTTTTTTTTTTTTTTTGGTGACCCAGGGAACCTCCGAACGCCGCTTCGCGGGGAGAGTAAACCCTGGAGCGCCGGGGCCCCACCGCCCGACCCCCAAGCGCAGGTAAGACGCGTTATGCATTGAAGCATCGCTTCCACGGAGGTTCGAACCCTTCCCCCTGCGTTTGGGGTACCAAGCCCTAACCAACGCTTCCACCGCGGGCGGTGGTACCTCTTCGCAGTTGTTTTTTTTTTTTTTTTTTTTTTTTTTTTTTTTTGGTGACCCGGGAACCCCCGCGCCGCTTCGCGGGGTAAACCCCAGGGAGGCACGTGAGGACCCACCACCCACGTGCCCCGGGTAAGACGCGGCTTGCACTTAAGACTCGACGACGCCGTGGATCGAACTCGGGCCCTTTCGTGGGAGGTCCCTTGCTCAACCACCTACGCCACCACCGCCGGTGGTACCTCTTCGCAGTTGTTTTTTTTTTTTTTTTTTTTTTTTTTTTTTTTTTTTTTGGTAACCCAGGGAACCTCCGCTCTGCGCTTCGCGGCGGAGAGTAAACCCCGGAGCTCGGGGCCCCCACCGCTGGCCCCGTACGCAGGTAAGTCGCGCGTTGAGCATTGAAGCACTGCGTCCACGAAGTCTCGAACTCTTCCCCTTGGCGTGGAGGGTACCAAGCCTTAACCGCGCGGCCACCGCGGGCGGTGGTATGCTTTCGCAGTTGTTCGTCTTTCATAAATCCAAGAATTTCACCTCTGACTATGAAATACGAATGCCCCCGACTGTCCCTGTTAATCATTACTCCGATCCCGAAGGCCAACACAATAGGACCAGAATCCTATGATGTTATCCCATGCTAATGTATACAGAGCGTAGGCTTGCTTTGAGCACTCTAATTTCTTCAAAGTAATAGCACCAGAGGCACAACCCAACCAGTTAAGGCCAGGAGCATATCGCCGGTAGAAGGGACAAGCCAATCGGTGCACACCGTGAGGCGGGCTGGTCTACCCAATCCAAGGTCCAACTACGAGCTTTTTAACTGCAACAGATTGCAAAAATTGTCCACCTTAGCTGACGCCTTGTTAGAATTAGATGGAAAGACTATATTGACGAATCGTCAAAATGTTTAGAATTAAATTAGCCACTTAAAAGAATAAATTAAATTATTATCCATATAATAAGTTTATCACTTTTTTAGTAAATTTTTACAAAAGACACTATCCCACACTTGGCCGTGCCAACGAATTTTCATGCAATTATTGTTTTGGGAACTAACATGACCCTGATTTTTCCTCTTTACTCGTAGGATAGCAACAATTTTATATAATTGGGGCCTTGATGCAATTTCTAAGGTATCCGAATCACTCACAAAATTTCCCAATGAATATATTGACGTCCTACAGGGCCACACTTAATTCGTATCTCATTCAATCACGTACTCAATCACCCAAGATCCCAATTCTGTGTCAAGGAGTCGCTAGGCATAAATTTTTAGGACATTACATGAACACTCTTGTTCTGCTTGTCTAATCTAGAGGCACATGTACGTATCTTCAGCAGTAATTCAATCCCATGGTTTTGATCAATAGGCATTATGTGGTGGGGTCTCACCCAGGAAAATAAGGTAGCAAGACGTGAGCTTATTCAGGTCGCCGGGTGCATGATTATCGGTTTCTTTATTGGAGACGTGCATGGAATGACCAGATTCATCGATGCAATAATGGCACGGCCCCCCAACCCTTCATGTGCTTTTGCTCGTGGAAATCAATTATTGAGCCGAAGCATCGCTACATCTTTTGCTACTCAATTTCTTTCGAGTCTGTTTATTTCTTGAAAAACTTGAAATATTTGATGTAAATTATCCTAAAAATAATTGATTATATTGCTTAGAATAATTAACAAATTTAAATATTTTCATAGTTGACGATAATTAATATCTAAACATTTTAATGAACGATGAAAATATTTTTTATTGATTCATTTTCGTAAGAAATACGAGTGATTCTTTTTAAAAAATATTTTCCAAAATTTAAGTTTTCTTCAAGACAAATAAATGTTAGAATATCAAACCTTAAACTTTGAAATCTTATGTAGAAAGAGGCCGTGCATATATAAATCTGATAGACAAATACTGTTTGATACTTTGATACCCACTCTAACGTGCGAGCCGGACTAAGAATATCTAATTGAACTCTTAATTGAGATTTTTCTCTTAAGATGGTTTGACTTTCTTATATGCTTTGACCCTTTTTTATTGATGAAGTGAGCTTTTTCATTTTTTTGGGTGGGGCAGGGGAGGTGGGGAGGGGAAGAAGAAGGAAAATTAGTGGCACATTTGTCCAATGCTCCCTCTCCGGGGATGGGGTTGACATTAGGGATGTGGATCAATCCTGATCCAATCTGGAACAGAATCGGACTAAACCGATCGATTTTCGGTAGTTTTAGGGTGGATCGGCTGGATTGGATTGACTGAATAAATTATTTTTTTATTGTTGGGAAACTTCTACTTGTAGGAAATAAAGAAACCAAAAGAAGAAGAAGAAATTACTCACCTTGGAATCCAATCAAATCAGTTAATCCAATTTACTCCTGTCCCAAGACTATGTAAGTGGATTCTTGGTTCCATAAACTAGATACCGACTCATTTTAGAACCAATCATTGTTGATTGACATGTCTAGAAAAATAGACCTGAGACAGGAAGGACGTGTTGCATGTCCCGCTTATATGTTTCGGCCAGGAATAGCAAAATATGAATAGTTTGTCTACACCATAATGTCAAATCTGCAATTTAGTGTCGGTTTGTGCTGAGTTGAATCGGTTCTGACTTGACCCGATTCTCGTATTCCTTTCAATCATTTGAAGTCTCGACCCAACTCCATTAGCATGAATTCCTCGAGTGCTTCAAGTTCTTATTCAGGTAACTTGGACAGATAGGCTTATTCACGTTTGAATTTAGTGTCCATGGTGCTCGTTAATTAATTTAAATCTCTCTTATGATGCCTGTGAATCTCCAAACCCGATACTTTGCAAAACATGTATTGGGTTGATCGATCCTAAGTTAAATCTACTAAGACTACAAATTAAACTGGAAAAGTCTTGGACTTCACTGTCTAAAATGTGAGCTTCATTTGTGTATTTACTTTTTGCAAAAATAGAGATGAGCATCTAACTGAACCAGCCTAGATCAATTTTCTCGACCAGTTGAATTTGCTGGCTTTCCCTCAGGGATGGTGCTCTCTTTTCGGTCAATTTCTCGAATCCCTATCTGTATCTATGTTACGATTATGTAACTACTTATCATGATTGCACATAATGTTAAAAAAAAAAAAAGAATAACAAAAGAAAAAACTGAATATAAAAAATCAAAGAAAGAATGAATAGAACTGGTTCTCTAGCGGAGGTGAAGGGTTCAATTTCGTGCTGGTCCTATAGTAGATCGGTTGGGTTCTCAATTCCGAAAATTTAAAATTAATTTTTCGATTGGGTAAATTTCAGATTTTAGATCATGATTGGATCCACCCTAAGATTGATGATCCCTCTAAAAAACCTATGGCAAACTGCTCGATCATGCCCAAAATAATTTTTTTTTCCTTGTTTTCATGGCCAAAGCACCCTAAACGAGAACATAAATTTCCAACCTTAAAAGTCAAATAGGAACGTATGATAGAGTAGTACCACTTTGCGACCATATTAATTAGATTTGTTCTTCAAAGAACCAGACTTAAATAAAGTCAGACTTTAAAAACTTTGAAGACCTCTACTTCCTTTCTGCAATAATCATTGAAAAAGTGGCAGCTCCGGTCTTCCTCCCTTTTTTTTTTTTTTTTTTTTTTTTCCTGGTTTTGTTTCTTTTCTTTTTCTTCCGTTTCTTTGATAGCGAAACCAATGAAGACGCAGAAATTGACGGGAGACAGCATTTCCAACTTGGCATGTCACCCAGCGAATGTTCATGCAATTATTGTTTTTGGGAATAAAGTGCAATCTCTTAAAATATCCGGGTCGCTCGCGAAATTTGCGAATGATTTTTATTACGGTCCTAAGTGATCAAACTTTCAATTCGTGTCTCATCCAATCATGTACTCATGCACCTCTTATCATAATGACACGAAACCTCTGATCGATATCCATGAGTCATTAGGTGTAAAATTTTAGGATATTGCAAGAGTACCACCTTTCTTTCGTTGAAAAGACTCCTATCTTTATTTTTCAATGGACGATATGTTTTTTTTGGAGAATTCTTCAGGTCTTATTCGCGATACCTGTGTTGTTAATGTCATAAATTGGATTGATCACAATTTATGAGCTCACATTCGAAAATATGGGTAGTACAAATCAGAAGCGCATTCTCATTTTATTGAACATGGTAATGCTACGATGCGGAGTATAAATTCAATGGACAAAAAATTAATCTTCACAATTGTTTGAAAAATTTACATCTAGTACAAGCTTTTCATCAAGAAACGAGAAACTTTTCCTTAAAATTCAACACTTATAGTTTCCTATACATCTCTATTATAAAGAAAACTCAAAAATAACATTGCCCATACTTGTTAGAAGATTAATTATAACCGGATATTCCCAAACAATTGGCGAACGGTAATGGAAATTGGTCAACAACTAATTGTATTATCTTGCGAATCTCTCATTTACTATATATTTAAATCAATGTACGTCATTTTGAAAGAGTTTAGATCAATTTCCTAAAATAACTCAACTCTCTTTGTTTCTTCCTTTTACTGAATTTCTTTTCATCGTGGGAAAATAACATGAATGATTTCTAAACTTTGGCCCAATATATACTGTAATTTCTCAAACTATAATTTGTTCAATATAATCCTTGAACTTTACCCCAAAGTACCTTATCATCCATGAACTTTTAAATTGTTTAATATGGTCATTAAAATTTAGGTACATATTCAATCTAATCTCTAAATCATATGAAAAACATCTTATGTTGTCTTGACCTTGAACTAATGGAATGTCGATAGTAAACATTTTCAAATAGTTTAAGGACTAAAATGAAATGTACCACAAGTTCAAGGACAATATTAAATAAATTAAAAGTTTAAGGATCACATTAAACATTGGATAAAATTCATAGAATCACATTGAACAAAATAAAAGTTTATGGACCATGTCACACATTCAAAGACCATTTATGCCATTGTCCCTTTCATCATTACACTATTGTACATAATCTGTCATTACGAAAAAAAACAATCTTACTTAATCGCACTTTGAACTCATGGAATATCCCGTTAATATTATAAATCGCGTTCTACCCTAATTTTTTTTTTTTTTTTTTTTTTTGGGTCGAAGCATTATACCATAGTTGAAGCTCATAAAGATTACCCAAACACGAGATTAGTTGTACTCGGCGCAAAGAATGGAACATATTTGTGGGTCTAATTCTTTTTGCACATGTACATTTCTTAAGCATCAATTCAATCCCCGGGCTTCAATCACCTTCATGAATAAAGAATTCCCACTAATACAAATCTCTTTTGGTTCCCAATAAAAATGTCATGATTTGCAAACGTTAGACGTGGGGTCTTACCTTGGACAATGAGGTACTAAAAACGTGAGCTCATTCAGGTCGCCAGCTGCATGATGAGCCCTTTCTTTATTAGGGACGTGGTTGGACTGACCAGATTCATCAATTTAATAATGGCCTGCTGCTTTTGCTCGTGGCTAACTGGCTATAGCGTACTCAAGTATCGCTAGGTCGTTCTGCTATCCCATTTTGAGATGAGAAGGCTTAACCTAAAAGTTTAGGACTACAGGCGAAAAGAGGCCATTTGTGGACAGGCGATGTGAAATACATTAGCATCTGCTCTCATGTGCAAATCTGATGAAGAACGGCACGTGAAATTCGACAAACGAGAGGCTCACACATGTAAAATAAACTTGGCATATTTGAGCATGGTACCAAATCAAAATGGGTAACCCAAAAACTTAAACTTATAGGTGTAAGAAGACCATATGCACATAAAAAACATATAAATCTCATGGACAAGTACTAACTATCATGGATAAAATATTCTACTTATCAATCTGCATGCATCTAACAAAGAAAATTACTTAAAAAGCAACAAATATATTGTAATTGTGTCAATTTAGTCATAAATATTACCTTTGCATGTTGTGCCAATTGAGTCTATTTGATCAATTTCAACTAGAAATCTTAAACGTGGACGTTGGCCATCGTACATGATACGATTGTGTTGATGTAAATATTTTTAATTAATATTTTAATTACAAAGAAAAAATTCAAAAAGTTATTAAAATGTCTACGTCAATATTGACCATGTTACATAAGATGGCCGGAGTCCACATCGGTGATTTCTAGTTAGAATTGATCAAATTGTATTAATTTGCAAAACATGAAAATTTTTAAAAACTCTATTAGCTCAATTAAAAATTTTATGACTGAATTGACATTTTACAATAAATTTAGGAATTTTTTTTTTTATAATTCTCTCGTATCTTGCCTCATCAATTATTAAAATTTAGGGTATTGGTATTGCATATACAAGACTATGTGCGTGATGAGCATGTGCATATTACATACTATAATGATATAAATACTTTAATTCAATTTAAACACAATCAATTACCTTAAACTATTCACAAGCAAATATTATGCAAATATTTTTAACTGGTCCGACATACAAGATTAAACGAGCTATACACATATAAAACATAGTCTTATTTGCTCATGATAGACGCTTCGATTTTGATAAACTTATGTGTTGATTATCGATGTACATATGAGAATGTCGCATCATATTCAAGCAAGTAAATATACTATTCTTTTGATTTACAATTAGATAACACGATATACTAACGGACTTCAATTATTAAAGACGGTTTCTTTTACAGAATATATTCCTTATTTTTGTCAAAAGAATATATTCCTTAAATGGTAAAATTTTGTCATGGAAGCTTCTCTTATTTATATAGAATGGGATTCGTTCAAAATAATGCTACTTGAGCTCAGTTTTTCAAAAAATTTTCATATTGCCCCCACAACATTCTATTTTGTCCGGTGTTTTTACAATTTTTTTTTTCTTTTTGCCTCCCACAAGTCAGAAGAATGTATTGGATAATTCTTTTATTGCATTACAATTATAGTTAATCAAAATATATTCATTGTAGAGGGGATAATCAACAAATTAGTTCTAAACCTATTGTATGAATCTCAATTTAGTTTTAACTTTTCTACCTTTGTCAATATAGTCCTACATTTTCAATCAAAATTCCAACGTAGTTCTTTTAGCCAAACGTGATGTCCAATTATCATTGGTTACCCTACGTAACATGTTGACGGATAATTTATGGATCGTCATATCAGAGATTTTTAGTTGTAATTTGTTGGACATATCATATTGAAATTTTACATAGAATTTTAGGATTACATTGACAAAATAAAAATAAAAAAATTAGGACTAAATTGGCATCAATATAATAGGCTTAGAAATAAATTGGTAAATCTCCCCAATGTTGAGTTATTGTCCAACGTTAAGCACAAGATTTTTTTTTTTTTTTTTTTGACAGTGAAAGAGCAACTTATATTAATAATAGTAATCCGTACATCCAGCTGCGAGAGCATCCGCACATAACAAGTTAAGTAGAGGAATAGGCGGATGAAAAGAGGATATACGATACGTAGGGTTCCTACTATGGGCTTTACAGGCCCAATCAGCAACCATGTTAGCCTCCCTAGGGCAAAAACCGAGCGAAATATTGGGGAAAAGTGAGAAGAGAAAGACCGCCTCTGAGAAGAGAGCACGATCCGGCCATGGCGGCCGAGCTCGTCGATTCGGTAACTTCCACTAGGGAGAGGTTATCGGATTCAAGAACAAGTGAAGCGTATTGGAGCCCCGATCAAGGAGATGTCGAAGCGTTGATGATAGGGCCTGGATCTCCACCCGCAAAGCCGAGGAAGCTTCAACCCTTGCTGCAAAAAAAATCGGTAAGTCTACCTTCGTGATCTCTGCAAATACTTGCGATACTGCCTTGGTTGTTACCCTGGTGATATGATCCGTCAATGTTAATCTTCAGTGTGCCCGGATCTGGGGGACGCCATAGATGACTCGTTTGATGGACTGAGTGCTTCTGGTGTGCAGTGGAAGGCGAAGACAGACGATCCACTTGGGTATTCGTTAAAGCAGCTTCTGCAACAATGGACGGATTAGGAAATTTGCGTCGGAAGAGGAAGCCGTTCCGAGCCTTCCAGATTTGCCACAATACATTTGCAATCGGTGCAAGACGAGGTAGGCGGTTCCCATTGCGATCATAGATACAATCCATGAGTCCAGTCTCGAATATTGGTAGGGTCGATTGATATGCCAATCCGAGAGTTCAACCATACCGTTTAGTCCACTCGCACGGTAAAAATAAATGTTCCGAGGTTTCGGAATATTTCTTTGACAGATTTGGCAGCACGGATCTGTCAACGATGTGCCTTCGATGCAGATTGTGTCGCGTTGCGATGGAGTCATGACAAATGGCCCAGAGGAACATGCGGATTTTAGGGCTTGCTGGCATTTTCCACAGAGTTCGCCAAAACCAGGTAGGATTTCTATATGAAGTAGAAGCACCATCAGTTAATCCACTGGTGTTAGTCTGAGTGATTGCATGGTATGCTGACTTTACAGTATACGTACCCTGTTTTGTAGCTGTCCAAATGAGTGCATCCTTGGTAACATTTGGTCGAATTTGAATGGCTGTGATTTCTTGAACTATTGGCAAGTCAAAGAATCTGCGCATTAAATCTGTTCTCCATGAACCAGTAGCTTGATCAATAAGATCAGCCACTAGGAGGGGTTCTGCTTGGGCCTTTGGTCCACCTAGAATACCCATGGATAGCCAACTATCTTCTCTGATATTGATGCATGTGCCATCCCCTACTGACCAACGGATGTTTGGTAAGATAGCTGCACGTCCACTCAAGAGGCTCTGCCAGCCCCATGATGGGCGGGAACCCTTGACACTTTAAAAGGTGGATGAATGAAAATATAATCCTCTAAAGAACTTAGCCCATAATGAGGAGGGTTGATGAATAAGACGCCACGCTTGCTTACCAAGCATGGCTTCATTGAAACTGATTAACTTTCTAAAGCCCAAGCCCCCTTCCTCCTTTCGGTGCTGCAGTTTTTCCCAACATTGCCAATGAATTCCTGCTTTGCTTGTGTCATTATTCCACCAAAATTTAGCCATACGCTGTTCTATAGTTTTACATAAAGACCGAGGAATCTTAAAAACAGACATGGCATATTGTGGAATAGATTGAATTACTGCTTTTAGCAAAATTTCCTTTCCTCCCTTAGAAATAAGCTTCTCCTTCCACCCCTCTAATTTCAATTGAACTCTAGCCAAAATCCAGGAAAACATATCCCTCTTAGATCTGCCCCAATCAGTAGGTATCCCTAAGTATTTTCCGCATCGCTGTAAAATAGGAACTCTTAACTCACTGGCCAAATTCTCTTGAAGTGTCATAGGACAGGATGGACTAAAAAAATTCCAGATTTGTTTCGGTTAATAGCTTGTCCAGTAGCCAAACAATACGATTTAAGATGTTAGATAAATTCGGCATTCCATCAAGGTACCATTGAGGAAAAATACAGCATCATCAGCGAATAACAAGTGAGATAAAGTGGGACACCACTGATTTAATTTAATACCTTTAAGCATTCCCGTATCAATAGCATTCCGAATGAGAAGTGATAGGAGGTTAGCAATGAGAATGAACAAATAGGGAGATAAAGGATCACCTTGCCGAAGCCCCCTAGAAGGATGAAAGCTCTGAAGATAATCACCATTCATTTTAACACACAAGGTTGTAGTTGAGATGCACTGCATGATGAGCTGTACCCAATGAGACGCAAAGCCTAGACAAAGTAGATAATCATGAAGAAAATCCCATTCAATGCGGTCATAGGCCTTCTGCATATCAACTTTGAGCACAGCTTGAAAATGACGCCTTCTTTTCCTAGTTTTAAGCGATGAATCACTTCTGAACCATAAGAACATTATCTTGTATCGTCTTCCAGCAACAAACGCACTCTGTTCCTCGAAATTATAGCAGGCAAGAAAGGTTTTAACCTGTTAGCAAGTACTTTAGAGAAGATTTTGTAAGCATAGTTGCACAAGCTAATAGGTCTATATTGATCTAAGCACTCAGGGTTTGGGGTTTTAGGGATCAATGTTATTGCAGTTCGATTCAAGGCCACTGGTAAGGATCCAGAACTGAAAAATAATTGCACTGCTCGATAGATATCTTCCTTGATTACCTCCCAATGAGATTGATAAAACATACCAGTCAAACCATCAGGGCCTGGGGCTTTCGATGCACCTAATTGAAAGGTGGCCTGTTTAACTTCTTCCATTGTTACCTTTGCTAGAAGCATGCTATTCATATCTGTGGTAACCATTGGTTGACATTGTTGAAGAACTTGTTCATAACTTCTAGGGCCAGATGTTGTATATAGAAGTGAAAAATACTCAGTGGTCATTTGTTGTATTTGGTCAGGGTCCCGAATCCACTGTTGATGATTATCTCGTAAGACTGAAATATGATTACGTTGTCTTCTCTGAAGAGTAGTAGCATGAAAGAAACGTGTATTACGGTCACCCCACCGTAACCAATTGATCCGAGAGCGCATTGCCCAATATTGTTCTTCCCGCTGCCAAGCTTTGTGAAGTTCTGTTTTTAAATGTTGTTGCCGATCTCGAGTTAGGGCTGTAGGATACTGATTTGTCAGCATTTCTAACTGGTGCTCCAACTGTGTTGCTTGTTGCCTGTTATGAGAAAACCTCTTTCGGCTCCAAACGGACAAGTCAAGAGCAACTGCACGTAGTTTGACTGAAAGCGAGGAGTCCTTTCTTGAAATGGATTGCCAAGAATTTTGAATGACCCCGCGACAATCCGGATCCTGATTCCAGAAGACCTCAAAGGTAAAATGTCTTTTTCTTCGAACCATGCTAGGTTGAGTATTTAAAACAAGTGGACTATGGTCTGAACCGACTGCAGGGAGTGCAAGCACCTGAGCATTTGGGAACAACACGCGCCAGTCAGCATTACACACAGCTCTATCAAGGCGTTCCTGTACCAAAGCATCCCCCTCTCGATTATTAGACCATGTAAAGGCGCAGCCATGAGAGGGAAGATCCAGTAAGCTGCAGTCATTTAGAAAATCTTGAAAGGAAGTCATGCGGTAAGAGTCTGCAGGTCGAACTCCCCTTTTCTCCCAACGATGAAGAATGTCATTGAAATCACCAAGGCACACCCAAGGCAATGCATTAGATCTACTGAATTGTCTTAAAGATTGCCAAATATACTGACGATCTTGAAAAACCGCAGGAGCATGAAGACAAGTAATTCGCATGGACCTCCCTACCGCACTGTCTTTGCAGATGAAATCAAAAAGGTGTTGAGTGGAAGTAAAATCAGATAACTGGAAGCCGTCATTCCAAAAAAGAGCTAAACCCCCCGCCAAGCCTATAGGGCTAAAAACTCGAAGATGCAAAAACCGTAAGGTACGCTTCAAACGAAATAAAACAACATCACTGTTCTTCGTTTCCATCAAAAACAGCATATCAGGCTTTTCTTTTGCCATGAGGGCTTTTAAGGCTTGAACTGTCAGGGGATTGCCCAACCCCTGACAGTTCCAACTTATGATTTTCATCTCTGCACAGGTGGCTGTTGTGGGCCAGCCACCGACGCCCTTATGTTGTCTTCAGTCGCCATTACAATTGGAGTGTCCATTAAGAGTGAGTCATCAAGACCTCCCAGATGCCCTGCTGGAATATCATATGGAGTATAACGACGAGGTTTCTTTGCTGGACCTATCTTAATACTCTGACGAGCACTCTTATCTTTCTTTGCCAGGGGAGGGAGGGTGCATCTGCACTCCTTTAAGTTTTTCCTCTGCTGGAATTAAAGCAGTAGTAATATCATGATGCGTTGGGGTAGCAGAATTCGAAATTGCAGAGCTGCCCTTAGAGATAAAGGATTTTATCTGTTGCGCAGGAACCGATGCTTGGGGGGGGAGGTGGTGGTAAGAGAGGTAAAGGTTGAGCATTGGATGGTGGTGTCTCAGGTACTGATTCCTCCCTATCATCTTCCCCAGATGAATTTCCATAATAAACTTTCCAATACGGGCTATATTGCTGAACTTCAGCTTTTAACCAGGGACCATAAGGTGTTTTCTCGGAGTCTGTAATCATAGTTTCTTCAAACGGTATAGACGGACAAGCATCAGTGTAATGGCCCAATCGACCACAAGAGTAACAGTAGTGAGGTAATCTTTCGTACTTGAAATCCAGCCAAAGAGTTTGGTTATTATATTTAATGAGTCGACCAATCTTCAATGGTTCAGCTAAAGGCAGCTCAACACGTGCTCGACCAGCTCTCAAAGTTGAACCAGGTACAAAATCCGATTTTATTTGCAACACAGAACCAACTGTACTTACTGCCTTACGAAGCAAATCATCTGTACAGCATTCAAGAGGCAGCCCAATGACCTGAACCCAGAACGCACAGGTGGAAAAATCATAACAGTGCAGAGGTGTGTTGGCTACCCAAGGTTTGAAGTTAATTAGATGTCCCGAAAATTGCCAAGGTCCAGTTTCTAGAATTCGTTGTTTTTCAGCTTGAGATCTGAATTTTGCTAGATAAATGCCTTCTTCTCGCTGCAGAATATCAACCTTCTCGGATTTCCATGCTCTTGTCAATACCGATTTGAAAGCTTGGAAGTTAAAAGAAGGATTTGAAGGTATCTTACCGATTAACATCAATTTACATTCCTCGACTGCTGCAGGTGGGGGTTGGACATGCCATTCATCAATTTCTTTTTCTGAGCACAAACGTCCCAATTTGTGGCAGAGTGCTGCAATTCGAGATGTATCGATATCATCGTCAGTAGCCATGAGCATATAGGGAGTGTCTTCCGATAAGATAAGGACAGCAACAAAGAAAAAGTGAACATGCAGATAGAGCTTATAACCTAGGAAGAAAACCCAAGATCGTCAAGCCATTACGAGAGATGGTGAATTGCGTCAGAAGAAAGCGTCGGAAAAAAGGTCGGATACGGAGGAAATATGGACATGCAAATGAAGAGAAACCCAGATGATGAAAGATCGAAGACACAGTGAGGAGAAGTTATGTGGAAGAAAGGTTGGAGTATGAAAGGTGGGTAAGCTGCGAATAGAGTGGTTCAGAAGAAGAAATTAGGGATTGGCATTGGCATTGCGAAGCCAAGGTGATGAAATAAACATGGTTATCGAAAGAGAAGAACTCTATCCATTGATAGAGAGGAAACTCGACAAGACGAGAGAGATATATCACCCTTTCCAGCCCACTTGTTAACGTTAAGCACAAGATTACTCTTTACTATCCAAACGAGTGTATTGTAATATTTATGATGATTGAATTTGACTCACCGAAAATGTTTCATTAATTTGTCTTCAAATACAATTGATGGAAATTCACGACAACTTCATTTCAAGATTTTGTTGAATCTTTTCACGTTCTTTTAAATAAAATAACGACATATATACTCATCCGCCTCATTTGTTGTGTAATTTTATTTCCCTATATTATCAATCGAGTTGGCGAGCCATAGAGTTACCACATATAAGTTATGTGCCATTAAGGTTTCATGGAAAATGAATGATTTTTGAAAAATATTTTTCTAAGAATAATCACTTGTATTAGTTAAAATAATTAGTAAACGAAAAATATTTTTATTATCGAAAAAATTCATATCTAAACATTTTCATAAATAATGAGAATTTTTTTCATTCATTGATTTTTGTGATTGATATAAGTGATCATTTTTAAGAAAATATATTCTATATCATTTATTTATTTGCTAAACAAAAACGGGGTTAAGTCATATTTGTGTACAATTTTAGGCTTTTTTATTAGCTATCCTTTTGTTTTAATAAGAGGGTTCTTGTATAGATAATGAAACTGAAACCATAGAACTTACTCTGATTATGACGTTAGACATATGACCATGATCTGGACCTCCGACGTAAGTGAAAATCGTTATCAATTACTCGAGCACAAGACTACTTAATATATAATAATAATAATTATTATTATTATTACTATTATAATTATTACTACTACTACTATTATTATTATTATTATTATTATTATTATTATTATTATTATTATTTAAAATTTAAGATGCACGTAAGTCCTTTCAGCACTCAACGGTGGTGGTGCTCCACCACTACATTGACTAATCAATGCCAACGTAGATGTGAAAACGAGAAAGATGAACTTCTATTTTAATAAAGATTACTTACCAATCACTCGGGCGACCTAGTCAGACTACATTTATTTTATTTCAACCGATCCAGATCAGTCCAATGCAATTGATCACCTGGCAATTCCACCTCCAAATTTCAATGTTCTGAAGGTCAATCTTTCCCCAAAAAAATACTAGACTATATGCTATTTATTTTTCTTGGAATTGGAACAGGACCGAAAATTTCTGGATCAATGTCCTCAAGAACTGTCCAGAATCGGTTGGACTGAGCGATTCTTGGTACGATTGGTCCGATATGCTCACCCCCAATTCAATACGTGCATATTACAAGTTATTTGTTTACTAAAAAAAATACTTTAGAAGGACTATAAATACTTGATTAATTTATGTAGACGGACTTTGCACTTCATGTCTTGGAGACCTTTCCGGGAAATAAAAATTAACAGAAAAAGAGAGAGAGAGAGAGAGAGAGCAACGCGTTTTGGCAGATGCAGACGTCCGTCTAGAAACGAATTCTCGAAAAATCTAACAAAAAAAGAAAAAAAAGAAAAAGCCTACCGCTGATTTCGGATCTACCCGGATCGGATCTACCCGGATCGGAGCACCGACCCGTTGTCCCTGTCTTAGATTACGAAAAGTCGAACTGGTGCCAGTTCAGACCGCAGACAATGCGCTCAATCATGCCCGCACCCAGTTAAAAATAAAAAATATAATTTTTTTTTCCATTTTCCCGGATAAATCCGACGCGGAAAATGCAATTTATACGCGTAAAAATATCAGTAGAGAGAGAGAAACGGGTGTCGAAAAATAGACAAAAAATCGGGAACAAAGAAAAGGAAAGCGAGGGCAATAAAACCAGTGAAAATGGAAAGTTACAACGACACCTCTTTTTATTTCCTTAAAAGAAGGAAAAGAAATAAGAAAAAAAAATCCGATAAATACAAAACGCTGCACCCTGTCGGTAGCACCGGCCCCCTCCTTCCCTCTCTTCTTTCTCTCTCCTCTGTATCCCTCTCCCCTTGTCTCCTTCTACGTAAAATCCTCCATCCTCGATCTTCTTCTTCTTCTTCAGCTCCTCACTCCCCCTCTCTCTCTAACTTTCTCTCTCTTCTGGTTCGAGCCGGCTGCCGATCGCTGCCCCCCCGGCGGACGCCATTGCCGATTTGCCAGATCCGGAAGCTCCCCCTTTCTTTCTCCCCCGCCGGATCTTACGCGGCGTCGCGCCGGTCGCTTTCCCTCCGTCCGTGCTTCGATCCCGGATCTCGGGGGGCGCGCGAGGATGCTCGACAGCTGGGTGGGGGCTCGCCGGGGGTACCAGATCCGGCGCGCGATGCGGCACGGCAAGGTGACCGCCCTCTGCCTCGTGATGACCGTCGTCGTCCTGCGCGGCACCATCGGCGCCGGCAAGTTCGGCACGCCCGAGCAGGACTTCAACGACCTCCGCGACCACTTCATCTCGCGGAAGCGCGGGGAGCCCCACC
This sequence comes from Eucalyptus decipiens, assembly GCA_014182575.1. NCBI lineage: Eukaryota > Viridiplantae > Streptophyta > Magnoliopsida > Myrtales > Myrtaceae > Eucalyptus > Eucalyptus decipiens. Next base: position 19,056,122 of record CM024610.1, read on the forward strand.
GCGTGCTCGAGGAGGTCGCCGTCGACACCGGGCGGTCGTCGGATCAGTCCGAGTCGTCGTCGGCGGCGCGGTCCGATTCGTCGTCGACGAAGAGCTACGAGACGTTCGACATATCCACGATCCTCGTCGATGAGGGCGAGGAGGAGAAGCGGGATCCGAGCAAGCCGTACGCTCTCGGCCCGAGGATTTCCGATTGGGACGAGCAGAGAGCGGAGTGGCTGAAGAACAACCCCGATTACCCCAATTTCATCAGGCCGAACAAGCCTAGGGTTTTGCTCGTCACAGGTTCGTCTCCGAAGCCGTGCGAGAACCCGGTCGGTGATCATTACTTGCTGAAATCGATCAAGAATAAGATAGATTATTGTAGGTTGCACGGTGTCGAGATCTTTTACAATATGGCGCTCTTAGATGCTGAGATGGCTGGGTTTTGGGCTAAATTGCCATTGATTAGGAAGCTGCTGTTGTCGCATCCGGAGGTTGAGTTCTTGTGGTGGATGGACAGTGATGCTATGTTCACTGATATGGCGTTTGAGGTTCCATGGGAGAGGTACAAGGACTCTAACTTTGTGCTGCATGGATGGAATGAGATGGTGTACGATCAGAAGAACTGGATTGGGTTGAATACTGGTAGCTTCTTGCTTAGGAATTGTCAGTGGTCGCTGGACATTCTTGATGCTTGGGCGCCCATGGGCCCTAAGGGGAAGATTAGGGAAGAGGCAGGGAAGATTTTGACTAGGGAGCTTAAGGATAGGCCGGTTTTCGAAGCCGACGATCAGTCTGCGATGGTGTATCTGCTCGCGACCCAGAGAGATAAGTGGGGTGAAAAGGTGTACTTGGAGAGCGGTTACTATTTGCACGGTTATTGGGGGATTTTGGTGGATAGATATGAGGAGATGATCGAGAACTATCATCCTGGCCTGGGCGATCACCGGTGGCCACTGGTGACTCACTTTGTCGGGTGCAAGCCGTGTGGTAAGTTTGGTGACTACCCGGTTGAGAGGTGCTTGAAGCAGATGGATCGCGCATTTAACTTTGGTGATAACCAGATTTTGCAAATGTATGGCTTCACGCATAAATCGCTTGCTAGCAGGAGAGTTAAGAGGATTAGAAATGAGACTGGCAACCCACTTGAAGTGAAAGATGAGCTCGGATTGCTCCACCCCGCATTTAAAGCAGTTAAGGCTTCTTCATCTTGATGGCTTCTGGACGCGATGCTTAGATTTAATTGATTTCATCATTTGTTATTCAGTTGATGTTCTTTTTTGTCAGCTCGACTTCTAAGATACTATACAAGACAAGTTGTATGTTGTTATAAATCTCCTGTGATAGCTCTCCCTATCGTATTCCTTGTACTTGATCTTGTACTGATTCTTCCATAGTGAATATAGTCTTCATAGTTTATGTTTCCAACTCCTCACCTGCAAAATGTGAACTTTCATGTATACTGAAATAGCCCTGTACAAGGAGGAGACTGGTTTTGTGCCAACATGTAGGTTTCTATTTGTGGTCTCAACTTGAAGAAAGAAAGGCCTTTGTTTTGATCATCTGTTCGTTGATTGTAAGAAGGGCTTTGGTATCAATCATCAGTCCGCAGATTATGAAGGTGCTATTTGATTTTTTTTTTTTTCAGTCAATGAGCTGACATTAAGTTGGGAAGCCTCGTTGAAGTAGTGAGATGGTAGGCAGTAGTAGTTTAAGGTGATGCTACCCGGAATGGAGAGGAATAACTCACTAGAAAGTGCTCCAAATAGAGTAAATCATGTGAGATAGGCATCAAGAATGTTGCCAGTTGAGCTTCACAGAAACATTTACTTATCCAAAAAAGAAAGGGGAAAGTTGCAAGTTGTGCTCGATACTCCCTTTCAATAAAGCATGGAAGTCTTCCTTTGAAATCTTGATTTGTTCATTGAGAGATCGACTTTATATGCTGCTCAATGCTGGAGTTCTCACTGCAAGTTTGTTTGTTCGCATGAGTACATTGAAGTTGTGATGATTTTGGTACCTTTAATAGCGGCCAGTTCTTTTGGCCCCTTAGGACATTAACAGGGAAAAGCCTCTAGAGAAAGAATGATGATTCTCTTGATTGTAAAAAGAAGGATATTTGTTCTTCTCAGTGAAATATATGAAGTTGGAAGTATATTTCATCTTTCATTGATTCCTGAGAGTATGCTCTGTTTACTGGAAGAATGAAACCACTAAACTAGTAGATGAGAAACTGGATCTCTGCCTTATGTGTAAGAAATTCACAGTGGATTGGAAGAATCCCAATATCTTCACCGAGATTAAGCCTGCCGACTTTGCTGGTGTGATGTAAAAATATGAAAAATTCACTTCTAAGACATCAGATCAAAAATATCTGCATAGTGACGCAATATGAATGAGTCGAGCTTGGAGAAGCTCAAGACAATGCAGCAATCGCAGCACTGTTAGATCTCTACGTGTGCTCAGCTAGTTCACATCTTGAAAGTTTGCCGATTGTGAGTCTAGCTGGAATCGGCGCATATGGAGCGTGCGAATGTGATTCCTTCACACGATCGGTTTAAGTGCCGGAGGACCAATTTGAAGATGCGGTTCTCTGAGTCACGCCAAGAGGCGCTTAGGTTCGGCACTGAAGCTGCTGCTCTGCCACGAGATTGAGGTATGAATGTCATGGACATTCACAATCCTCTGCACTTGGATGTTTTGCTAATGCAGTGTCGGTCAACAGGGAAAGTGCAAAAGCAATGGCTTCAACAAGGGGAATCTATTCACCAGTCCCTTTCTTGCTGGCACATGGATGATGCCGAGTTTGTTCTCTGCTTTAGTACTCCGCATTCATCGAAAGGATGCGTCGCATCAGTTCCTTTGTCTGCGACCGCCTACGCCTTGAGCCTGGCAAGCCCCACTAGGCCAAGTTCGAACTTTACTGCCAATCCGCCCACGGTAGCATCCACATTGGCAGAAATTTATCCACGTTGTAAGGTTGGACAGTTGAATTAGGTGGAATTGATTGGATTTGCGAGAAAGAGAGCACGCCAATTTGTCCACGGTAGCATTCACAACGGCTTGGACGGTCAAATTCAGCTAATTTGACCAATAAATGCTTCTATTTGAGGTGTTATTAGGTTTATTTTTCTTATGGCCACTAGAAGAACTCGTGTCATCCTTGCTTGAGCTCGTTGCGGCAAGTGAACTCCCCGGGTGGATTGCAGTAGAACCCTCCCTACTGCACCCGGGTAAGCCTAAAGTGTGTACGCAATGATGGATTCAAATTCGACACTAAAAAATGGTGTTGAAACAGCGCCGTCTTTCACGCATCGCTTGGCGAGGCTAAGAAGAGACCGAAACCCCGACCTCCCGATTCCTTAAAAGGGAACCGGCCAACCGGGGCGTTATTAGGTTTTACCTATTCAGACCAAAACATGTTTTTTCTCCAATTTTGGACCGGAGTGCTACTTTGGAGGAGAAAGCAAATGATTTGGGCTGGGCTCCCCACCGTTTCCATCTTCCCACCCCGTGTGGAAGGAGCACGTGCAAATACATTTTCATCTCTCATTTTTGTCCTCAGACTATGGCTGGAAAGAGCTATATAGTTGAGGACATTACGGTAAATTCTCCTGGACACCTTCCCTTCCTGCCCCTAATCCTTCCTTTCCGAATATGGCTGCGCATTTTCCTCACCTTCACTAATCATTTACTCGCTCTTTCCAGATGAAAAAACTTTGTTACTCCCCTTTTTTTTTTGGTAAGAGGTAATAAATATATAAGGGCAAATGTACAAAAGATCACGGCATCGAAAACATACACTCAAGATGAGGAATATAATGAGTGGACAAATGCCGAGATGTAAAAGCAACAACACAAAGCAACCGGGATAAGGAAGCCAAGTTAACAAAAGACAAGCACAACATGGACAAACCGGCGACCAAAACACAAACTCCACAAAGGAGGAAGGAGATCACCACTACAAAAAAAAAACAACCGCCGCAACTTAGAAGAAAACCCCCAGCAACAACATGATGGGTTAGGGATCCATAGAGAAAATAATTGGGTCAAGGCCCCAACTTTGCTGCAACCCTCTATTCCTGAAATTATCATCAACGTTCCTGAAAGTAATAACTTTATCTCTGATCACTTTGAGCAGGTGATTCTTCATAGCCGGAACAGTAAGAGGTTGGTCCCTAAAAAGGATGATGTTCCTGTTCCCCCAGATAATGTGACATAACGCACCAAAAGAGAAGCGAGCGATGCACTTGTAGAAATCCTTATCCATCAAGAAAGTGGTGGCCCAACGAAAATTCTTCCTCCAAGACCTATTTTGCCAGAGCAAATTGCATCTGGCCGCCCAAAAAAAAGCAATACTAGCCGCTGAACATTTTTCCCCTTGCCTTTCCTCACTTCCATTTTTTCACATCCGTTGAACATTTCTCCAAACACTAAATAAGGTTATATATACTTTTACATAACTATTTAATAATATGTAGAATCAATGTCGATTCAGGTTTATTTAGTTGTCATGTTTTGTTTAGCTTATATCTAAGGTTCTAATGGGAAAAAAAAAAAAAAAAAGCACTTGCTTGCTCGATAATCAATTTTAGAAGAATTAATGACTTATAAATAAAATAAAAATTTCACGTTGTTAAACATATATATTCATTTTTGTGATATGTATTATCAATATCATCATCTTAAGAAACTCTTCATTTATTAAACATGCTCAATAAATTCCTTCATTGAGATGGTGGGCAGTTGCAGTTTTAAGTCGGTGCTACCCGTAATGGAGAGGAATAACGCACGTGAAAGTGCTCTAAATAGACTATAAAATTATAAATCATGTGATATAGGCGTCAAGAATGTTGCAAGTTATGCTTCGCTGAAACATTTACTTACCCCAGGAGAGAAAGAGGGAAGTTGCAAGTTTTGCTCGAGACTCCCTTTCAATAAAGCATTGATAGTCTTCCATTGAAATCTCGATTTGTTTATTGCAAGATAGAAGATGTATGCTGCTCAATGCTCGAGTGCTCGTTGTAAGTTTCTTTGTTTGCATAAGAACACTGAAGTTGGAATTATCTTTGGTACCTGTGACAGTTGTAGTTCTTTTGGCCGAATAGGACATTAAAGGGAAAAAGTCTCTTCTTTTGATTGTAAAAAGAAGTATGGTTGTCGCTATCAAAGTATGGAGGCTTGCTAGGGGATTGTGAATCACTTGTACGAAAACCAACAAAGTTAGCCATAGATGAAGATCTTCATGCTCATATATAATACACTTTAAATAACAAGCAAGTAGAGGTGTCAAAATGGATCATTATTTTTGGACTCATATTTTAGTTTTATGGATTATATATGGGTCAGGCTTCTAAAAAACTAACTAAAAATGGGTCAAAAAAGTAAATATGATTTAAATGGGTCAAAAATGGGTCAAAACTTGTGATCCATTTTCGACCCATTTAAAATATCAAGTGGGTTTGAAGTTAGAACCCATTTCTAAATTTTCAACTCAAGCCCACACAATATTTCACACTTTAACTTTAAAAATATATTTTTCTAATAAAAAATCGAAATTATAATTATTTTTCATATTTCAATTTTCTTTTCTTTTTCTTTTTTCTTTCATTTTCTTACTTCCTTAGTTGGCGGTCGGCGACAAGCCAGGCGAGGCTTGAGCTCGCCGCCGTCAGGTAGGGCCTCGGCCTCGTCAGACCATCGAGATCGAGCCCCATCCAATGCCTGACGAGCTCGAGTCTCACCGGCGTCTGATAGGCCCCATCAGATCGGCGAGATCGAGCCTCGCCCGACGCCGGCGAGCTCAAGTCTCGCTGGCTTCAAGTGGGGCCTCGACCTTGCTAGATCGGCAAGATCGAGCCTCGTCGGACTCAAGCTCCACCAGTGTTGGGCAGGGCCTTGGCCTTGTCGGATCGGCGAGATCGAGCCCCACCCGACGTCGATGAGCTTGATCTTGCCTATGGCTGGTTGCCGGCCGTCGTTGTGTCCGGCAGCTAGCCAAAGAAGAAGAAAGAAGAAAAGAGAAAAGAGAAAATGAAAAAATAATTATTAAAAATTAAAAATTATATTTTAGAAAATAAAAAGTAAAAAAATTATATTTTAGAAAATAAAATAATAAAAAAGTATATTTTAAAAAATAATTAAAAATATATTTACAAAATAAATAAATAATATATTCAAAAACATAATTAAAAATCGATTTTTTTTTTAAAAAATATTTTAAAAAGAATTATAAAAATTTTCATTAAATATGTATTGCATAAAAGTGTTTTAGCAATACTTTTTATTAATAAAAAATCATAAAAATGAGGTTTCTTAAGTTTAGTCTATGTAGAACCGACACGCGACACAGACACGTGACACGACACATCGACATATCATTTATTAAAAAGAGAGAATTCCGACATGTTGGACACGTTATATGTTAAATAAATATTTTTATTTTTAATTAATTTAATTTAAATTCAGTATTTTTATTTTTCGAAACTATTTTTAATCTCATTTATTTATTTTTCCTATTAAAAAAAAATCTCCACTAGAGTCCACCCCACTTTCTTCTAGTTCTTTCCCTTGTCCACCCCCTCCCCCCAATATTTTTCTTTCCCTCCCCACCATCGTCCATTTCCCCCCACCCCCAAATTTATTTTTCTTTCTCTCCCCACCAATTTCCCTCCCCACCACTGACAGACAGGCTATCCCTGTCTCTTCCCCTCCCCCCAAAAAAAGTGATGGCCCATCAACAACCCTAGCTCTGCATGACCCTTCCGCTTCTCCTTCCTCGCGAGCTCCGCACGACCCATGACCCACGACCCTTCCTCTTCTCCTTCCTCGCCGCTCGCCGCACAACCCCCTTCCTTGCCACTCGCCACTCGCCACACGACCCCCTTCCTCTCGCCTTCGGCCCTTTCTCCCTCGTAGCTACAACCTCGTCGGATCCATCACAGCATCACAGTGGCAGCTATCTCTCGCCGTCGCAGGCTCGCCGTCTCTCATGGCGTCGCTCGCGGCCTTTGCTCCCTCACCTCCACCCTCCATTAGTCTGCCAAACATGCGTCAACATGCGTGTCGAGAAAAGTTGACCGCGTGTCGGAAAATCTGACACACGTTGACCGCATGTCCGACCGTGTCCGAGCGTGTCGACATGTCTGACACGCACCGACACGTGTCGGACATGACACGGAAGCATGGACAAAGGGTTTAGTTAAAGATTTTTTATGTTACAGTTTTTAGTTACTTAATGGTATGTTCACTTAAACAATAGAAGCATGTGCATGGTTTAATTCTTTAAAAATAATTCAATTTACAGGGTTTTTTTTTTAACTTTTATTTTATTTTATTTACTATTTTGAATTTAATTTGAAGTTTTAATCCAATTAGCATATAGTAGATGTGAGTTTTCATAGAAAATTAATAGGTTTTAGCAATACGGGTCAGGTCGGGTATTGGTCACTTGATTTACACTATATGAATATGGGTCAAAATGAGTTAAGTGGGTCAAATATGGGTCGACCCATTTTCGACCCGACCCAAACCCGACCCGACCCACTTATTTGACAGGTTTACAAGCAAGTAAGCTCCAATATTAATTGTTGAGGCTAACTAAACAACCTAGAGGGACTGGGGTGAATAGGTTGTCTCTACGATATTTGAAGATTATGTGGAAATTAGCAAACAGTTTTTGGAGATCAAGAGAAGCATATTATTATGATGTCTAGAGTTGCTAATGTGCAATGAATAAGATAATGCTAAATCAAACAAAGCACACAATAAATTAGAGTGGTTAGACTTTATCATTAAACCTATGTCATCTCTTTAGACCAACAGCCGTATCTTGGGCTAAAATGCATTAGTAATCACCAAGATAAGTTACAACCGACAAGTACTGACCTATTAGATGATAGATCATACCATCATGACTTAGATGCTACTATCACACTTGTACACTTAGCCTTCTCACTTTTACAAAGCAGCGAGAACACTACAATGGAGATCTTAAGGGAATGAAATACTATTCACTCAAAATATAATGTTGAACACTTTCAACTTCTTCTATGTATTTCATCCAACCATTTTGCTTCAATGGTCTTTTCTTACATAGCATGTTTAATCTCATGTTGGAGATAGTCGTGAGAAGCAAGTAGTCATTAAGAGTCTCTACAAGCTGGTGTCCTGAAGTTAGATTGCCGATACAATCTTTTTTTTGTGAACATCACTAAGGTTTCCTAAAATAAGTTATGCCGCTATTATCACATCGCCAATCACTCTTAACAGTTTTGACAAAAGCTATTTTCAGTTCTCTAATGATTTTCAGTTCATCATGCCGTGCTGTTCTAGTCACCAATGGCTATATATCCTCAGATAAACATTATCCTAGTATCATCAACGACTCGATATTCTCGTCCTAAAAATAAACATCATCACAATCTAATAATCATAGTTAGTTGGTGCAGTTTACAAATAGGTTGTACAAGGATAAACTTTGCAATCTCTTTCTAATGAGGTCACATTATGGATATCACGTAGTTTTTAGAAAATCATCATGAACATATACACTTATCAGTGTAGACATTATACCAATGATAGTTTTGGGATCATCAAAATTTCTAGGAGTTTCGTCCACCAGAAATTGTCTGAACCAAATATGGTGATGATGAGGCCGCCACGAAAGGGCTGAAGAGGAAGGAGTTCAGAAAGCCATTTGGCGAAAGCAAAAAGGAAAGCACCGCTGGTAGTACCAAGGCAATCAACCGCTTGCCCCCCCTCAGAAGGTTCAAGATCTCAGGGAGGCCGCTGCTGAAGGATACAACCGAGGATGTATCAAATTATCAGAGATCAAGGAAATCAGAGATACTGACAATGCCCTTGGTCGATACCTCATGAGAATCGAGCATGCCATCTGGTCTCTTAACTGTACTCGCCAAATTATCTCCCTCTTCCCTGAAAAAGCGGACCGTAGATCCTAGTTTCATTGTCCTGTCCTCTTGTATTTTTATATTTTTTTTTGGTCGTAGGGCTGCTGTTTATCTCGTTCTACTGAGATGAATGGATCTCCTCTGTTGTATTTACTTTGTTTGGCTCGATCTTTTTCTGATGACAAAAAGGGGAGATTTATGCGATGTGGTGATTATGTTTTGCCTATATTCATTATCTGCTCTGTTGCTATTGCTGTTGCTAATGTTATTGCTTTAAATACTTCTTCTTTTGCGCAACATAGAAAGACCTATGAAAATTTGCATATGCGTTACGTCTCCGTTCATTATCATCTACTGTTATACTCGATGCAATCATCTGACTTGATAATTCCATTTTATACGACTTTGATTACTGGCCATATTAACGTTTGGATGTTTGATCATTGCATATTTTGAAATATCTGAATGGACAAGACAAGGAGAACAATGAGCCTTTAGATTGAGTTAAATCTATTGAAAAATTTGTTGTCTCTCGATGCTTGTTTCCGAATGAATTTCACGATTATTCACTTATGCCAAGTCTCGTCATCTATCATGAAATTCTCTAGAAGATTATGATCTGACACTAATTGTTGGCACCCAAATTAATTACTGGGATTTGGAAACTGTAAAGAGTAAAGTGGGCCCAAAACGCGGGAATCCGCAGAGTGGGCCAAAATGCCAAGAGTCGATAAATAGGGATTCCAAATTATGCGACAGGGACCTTGTCAAAACAGACAATATTAGAATGGGAGCAATCACAGGAGTCGGCACCAGCGAGTATATCGGCAAGGCAAGACAGTTACTGATCATGAGCCGAGGCTTCCAAAACATTATAGTTATTGAAATGGTAACCGCTAAAAGGCAATTACCTGTAAAATACCACTATTATTAGTCGAAGATGCGTCAATGTAGGGACCTTTTGCCAAATTGACAAATGACCACTCAATTTCAAGTTGTTATCTTTCCTTTTATCACACTTTTACATTCAATCGCACTTTTACTTTTGTGTTGTTTTCCTACACTTTACTTTTGCTAGTAGTTTAGATTAGTTGCTTCTTTTCCGAAGCGAGATAGGACTCGTTACAAATAATAAAGCCGAAGCTTTGCCTTTTTGGTGAAAAGATTTTTGTCGAGGGAACTTCTCCCGGTGAACACTAATATATGCCTTGTCTTGCTATTCTCATTGAAAATATATAGAGACATCAACTATATGCTTAGTTGATTCATTTGTGACATCATATCTACTTGAAAAGCAATTTTAATATTACTTGCAAATACTTCACAAATTATCCATCACTACATATGCGGTATAGTTTTATCATCATAAAAAAAGGAGAGATTATTGGGAAAACACCCATATAGAATTTTGATAATTCAAAAACTATCCTTGGTATTAATATCCACTATGATAAATACAGATGGTACAATAATTTTGCAAATGTTAATGTTTCCTATGATATCAATCAAGGAAGTAGATAGCGACAATCAGAATAACAAGTGCCAAGATGGTAAGTAGCTCACGGTGACTTGGAGGTACCTAAAGTCAATATAGTGTTCTTAGAAGTCTTTGGAGAATGATAAAGTCAAAAGGATCATTGGACTTGCAATCGCACGTCATTTTATAAATATTCTCATTGAAGATCATCAACTGACTGGCTGATAATTTGCACATGCTGATCATGAGTTTTAAGTTCTTCTTGATATCGAGTTGCAAGAGATGATAGTGAGGTATTCGTCCAAATATGACCATTGATAGTACAAAAAATAAGCCACTGCAAGCTCGGAATTTGCAGCACATAACCTGAAAAGAATAAAAAAAGTAACCGACAACCTTTTGCCTCGGACCGAGGATCAATGAAGTGATGGCTACAGTAGACTATTTTAGGAAACTTGCATATCTCAAAAGAAATGATTGTAGGAGCAATGCTGATTTTGATATAGGTCTCCACCTACCCTCAAACAGCTATCTTAATCTTCTTTAGGGTCTCCAACGGGCTAACCGAAGACTTCTATATAAAGAGCATTAGTGAAGCTTGAAGAAGGTTGGACAAGAGAAATACTGATAATACTGTTGTTGCACTTGGTCTTAGACATATGGATTCGAAAAGGTCCATTGTTCTTTATTTGATTTTTCCAATAAAGGTTTTGTATTGCTTTGTAATTGCAAACACTTGAGTGTACAAGTGCACTAGCAGTTGTCATATCCTAATAGTGTGATCTATCATCTAAGAGGAACAACACTTGCCAATTGATACTTACTTAGCAGATTACAAGTAGAATCTAGCTTGCATTAGGGCTATTATCTAGAGAGTAGACATAGGCTTGGTGTTAAAGCTAAACCACTATAAATTGTTGTGTGGATTATTTCTCTGAGCTCATTGTTTGTTGCATCCGTTCACAATCATCATTGACACTGGTGATCATCTCTTTTCACATTCTCTACATAGAGTTGTTACAATCTTTGCTTGATGCTCTTAATATATTCTTTGAAAGTTTTTCAAAATCTTTCATACCACATATTCAACCCCGCTTGTAAGTTATATTGTTAGTCTCAAAAAGTTTAGTTGACAAAATAGACAAATTTGAAGTGATGTTTGAAGGGTTAGAAACAAGGCATTTATTTAAGGGTGCATTTACTTGGGGATAATTTTCATGATAAAGGAAAATACTTTTTTGGAAATAATTTTTCAGAAAAGTGGATAATTTTAATTTGTTTAGTGATATGTGACCGAAAACATTTTATAGTGTTTGGATGTTATTTGGAAAGTGATTTTAATCTTTTAACTTTATCTCATAGCAAAAAAAAATTGAATAATAATTTTTATTTTTTTTCTTCTCCTTCGCCGATCACTCGGCCTCAGCTATGGCCAGTTATCGACGATAGGCGTAGGCCGATAAGGTTGAGCTCGCTTGAGGCCAGTGTGTTGGAGTTTTGCCAGATCGGCAAGGCTTAAGCTCACTGCTGTAAATGCTAGTACGAGTACCTAAAGGGGGTGAACAAGTGCGAAAACAAATTTTTTGTAAAACTTTACTTTTAGCCTACGTCTGTTTAACGGTAGACTTTGAAAAAGAAAAGAGGCTCTAACAATTAAATAAAGTTACGAACAAAGTAAATGAGTTTAGAGAAGAGAATAAGAAAACAATGTTTATAGTGGTTCGGCTTAATCCAAGCCTAAGTCCACTCTCCCACACATAGCCCACCGGTTGGATTTCACTATGAATCAAAAGAGTCTTTACAGTATTACATCCTTGATTCCACAGTATAGAGACTCTACTATACTTTCTCAAGACCTCACAAATGTATAAACTCTCTTTTGAGTACAAGTTTACGCTCAACAATCGAATCAGCAAAGAACAAGGAGTTTCAAACTTTTGAATTTATCTATCGCGCACACACTCGAATAACTAGAGCGTCTTCCTTATATACTCCTTCATGCCTTCATAACCGTTGACACTTTCCAAAGGAGTTCTTTCAATCTACTCATTGGACATAATCAATTAGGGAGATCTCGAGTTATTTAAGAAATATGACGATAGCCCACCAATCATGCTCGCCCATACAATCAGGATCTAGGTTTCCATAAGTAGAACTTTTCAAATATGTTTCGCCATACAACGGATCCAAATTACCCGAATTAATTTCAAGATGAATAATAGATTCCGAGATGCTATCTCCAACCGTGAGATCTTCTTTAGTCGATCGAATCAAATCCTTAAAGAAATATTTAATTCTGGATAAGTCTTCTTCGACGGTCTAGAAACTGTCAATGAGGGCAAACTTTGAATCTTGAGTTTGGCGGTCCGGCGGTCTTCAGATTTTGACGAAAGAGTCTGCAAGTCTTCAGACTAGACTGATAGAAACGTTTTGTTAGCTTCAAAATAAATAAGGGAGTTTTCTCCAACAGCAGCAAATAACGAGGCTTGAGCTCGCCCGTGGCTAGTTGTCAGCCTTTACTGTAGTCGACGATTGGCTAAAGAAGAACGAGGAAAATGAAAAAGAGAAAAATGAAAAAATAAAAATAAAAATAAAAATAAATAAAAAGTAAGATAAAAATAAAAATATTAAAATAAAATAAAATAAAAATATTCAAGATGAACAATTCCAGAATGTGTTTTTATTCATTTAGATTTATGAATTCACTTTCTTAAATTTATGCAAGAATATTTTTGTTGACTAGAAAGCGTTTTCAGTTGACTAGTTATTTTTCACCAACCAAAAAGGTAGAAGTCCGGAAAATTAATTCTTGGAAAACACTTTCCACAAAAAAAATGCACCCACTCTAAATAATAGAGCCGACAAATTTAGAGAGATTTTATTTATAGAGAGAGCTCACCCTCTCTAGAAATAAAATCGTTTGGTTTGCTATGAATCCATAAAACCTTTCCTCCCTCTTTCTTTCTGCCTAGTATGATTATTTGAAACTAAAAATATTCTTATCAATCCTGATAGTATAATCTACACTTGCCACAAATATGGAACTTGTGCATCGGGATTCTGCTACTTTAAAATTTTCTATGATATGAACCAAAAAATGAAGAGGAATTTGATGACTAATAGGCAGTCCCTATTTTGAGGCCAAGAAAGAGCTGTGCGTGTGGGATAAGATACTTGCCACAAATCTGTTTTCATTTTCCCTAACTCGTATCATAGGCAAATATTTTGGTATTAGAGCCATGGCATTTTAAGCACATTTCTAGTTTGCAATTGATTATTCAGTGGAGAAAGGGGGAGAATCTTCATACCATGACTAAACCCTTCGAGCTTTCCACACCCTCCACTATAAATGCTCCTGTTTCTCTTAATCCTTCTCTTAAACTTGGCACAATGTCTCTAAAATTGACTATCTTTATGAGGTTTCTTACCTTAACGAAGATAACAAAATCTCTGAGACTAATCTTTCACTTATAAATCTGTATTCTGCTTTTGCTAAACCATCTTCTTTCTCTCCAATCTGTTCTATTAAGTAGCTTATTAAGCATACTCCTAACGAAGTTAAAGAGTATGTTCAGTTCTTGAAATTCAACCAGCGACCTATTCCAACTACTCAGCAGGAACACTTTGTCACTCTTCAAATACCTTCTGACTTTCCACACTAGTGGATATAGCAAGGCTATATGCACCTTCACTTTAGTGCCATTAGACTTGCTTGTCCTTTCACAAAAGAAGGGATTACCCATGTTTGCTCGAATGATGCTTTTAGACACCCGTTTCTTGACTACTAGTATGATTGTATCAATATCATTCAAACCACCCTCAACGTAGGAACAATGTTTGTTACATTGTTTCCAAATTTTAGTATGGCTCTCTCGGATTCATGACTTCTCTCAACCCATAAGGTTTAGCTACAGATTACTAGAGTAGCTCAAACTTTGGATTCTATTGCCGCCACCTTACATTACAAAATGGTTTATTGGGTCCAAAACCATGCCATTGACCTCAACTTCCTTGGTTTCGAAGATGCCCTGTTCATCTTAGTGGATAATGACCAAACCTCCTACATCCATGTTCCTAGATAAATCCCTCGAGATTGGTTAATTAAGTTATTCCTTGACACGTGGGTAATTAACTATGAAAAAAATCCACCAAATTCTAGATTGATCCAATCCACAGAGTCTCAGTTTACTAAGAAAAAAGATGGAATGGTTGTCATCAGATTTAGTAAGGAAAAGGAAGAGTCCACATCTTCTACTTTTCTTACTATTTTTATGATGCAACCTTTTGCAGCCCATGTTCTAGCTGACAAAGGGCAACTAGATCCAAAATCCATGATTGAATCTTTTGACTTGGAGGGACGCCCTATTCATTAGTATAAGGATCCCCGGACAGGACACTGTTTTTGGGATCTAGATTGTTAGTGCTCCCTTTGCACTTATCCTCCATATGACAAAGAATATGATAAACCATCAAGAAGAAAGAAAAGATCAAAAGATAAATTTTACCAAAGGTACCTTAATAGAGACCCCACCGTTGGACCTCTTGGTAAAGATGGAGGAAGATATCAATTCATGGTCTCATATGGACCACCTCAACCACACCCTCCTCCAAAACTCCGTGAATCATGTGAACCTCCTCCACCTCCTCAATCGCCACCGAAAAAGAAACCCTTATCCCAAAAGCCAATTGTCTCACCCTTCTATAAACCCATCTACAAATGGGTTAAAAAGAACTCATTTCCTCTTGAAATACCCGAAACACCTCAACCTTCATGTTCCCCAAAACTAGAACCATCACTTGTCCTTCCATCTATCTATATGTTTTAGTCCTCAGACTTTCCACCTTTGGAAAGGTCTAATTCCAGTGTCCCATTCCCGGTACTAGAAGAATTTACAGATGTTCATAATCGATTCCATCATATCGCTAAGGTCCCAAAGTCTAGGGATATTGATGACCATGGAAAGCAAAAGAAAGTTACAACCGTTGAAGTTGTTTTGAATTGGTAGTTAGAAGATGCCTTGACTTAGAATAATGTTCTCAAGACAATTAACATGAAGCTTTCAACCGTCCAAGCTTGTCTTGATCATGTCGACCAGAAAGTTGATCAAACGGCTTTGGTCACAAATAAATTGCTTGAGACATTCCAAAAAAAGACTTCAGTAGATGGAATCTGGAAGATATATCTCTCATCATTAATTGGATGACCAAACAGCTGAAATGGAAAAATTGAGAAGACAAATCAAGCTCCCGTAGGATGGAAAATTTGTTCCTCCTCCAAATCCATTTTCCCACCTTGGCAAATGGTTCCAAAAGATACAAGCCCTTCTAAGGCTACATCAATTGCTTCAATTATTGACGAAGCTCCGAGGCAAGATCAAAGGGATATTGTCACCCTTCATCAAAAAAATGGAAAAACAAAGACAGATTAGTGAAGAAAAGAAGCCACCCTTTGGACCTTTTCTAGAACCTCCCTCGACTCATATGGTCTCGAATAAGATCAGCCTAGCTATAAGACTAACATAACCATTAGGTCATGGAAGGAACCGCTAATGTTAGAGGCCAGGAAACATGGGCAGTTGAAATTTTCCTAGAAGTGGAACCACAATCTTTAGAAGTAAGTGATGAGGCTAGGCATTAGAGGGGCGAGACGCAATGACTATTGAATAGTGGGTTTGTTTTATAACCATTTGTAACAGGACCGTCAATTAATTAATGAACATCGGTTATTCAATTTTACCTTTCAGTTTATCTTTGTATTTTCAATATCTTTACATGACTAGACGTGATTATCTATAGAATTAGTACCTTTAATTTTCTTGTTAGTTAAGTTTCCTGCCAACATAAAGGATCCTTCACTTCCTTTGTTGATTGGTTCATTGATCCATACTTTGATAGGTGTTTTGTCGACATTTTTGTTTTGGGCGAAACTATCACGTAAACAATTAATATAAATACTAACCCTAATCAAAACAGAAGATAAAGCAAAGCATGTCGAGCCAACTAATAATTAGAGCCAACTCAAGTTGAGTTACATATGACTTACTACCCAGTTAAATATAATTAGAGCAAGAAATTTTTTTGTAGCTAATTCAATCTTTGGAAAGGTTTTTAAAATATTGGGCTAATTTAGGCGGCACTAGTATTCCTAAGTTTTATCCTTTTTTTCTCCGAAATCATATGGCTGTGCCAGTATCTTTTTTTTTTTTTTTTAATGCGAAATGATCCAGAACTTCAATTGTTTTATGCTATTTTCCAAGTCGGTGCTGGCCTCATTCTTTAGTTTACTTCCACCATCATCGTTTTCGTGCACAATCACCCGCATTAGCTCGGAATTGACAGGAACTAGTTCCATCGTCGCATTCACAAGCTAGTCAACCTTGGTGGCCTACACGTGGAAAAAATTAACGCGGAAGAAAGTGCTTTAATAAAAAAAACTTTTTTCCCTTATTCTCGGTACATTTTCCAACAAAGAATCATTCCATATCTTTTTTCATGTTTTTTGCTCGAATCATCATTCCCTATCTTGAAAGGTACTTGCTGTCAATTTTTGGCGAAGCAATCACGAAAATAGCTGATACGGACATTAGAATTAGCCAAAACTGAAGAAAAGGCAAAGCATGTCGAATAATTAGAGTCAAGTTGAGTTATAAATAATTTACTACCAAAGTAGGACGCAATTAGACCAAGAAATTTATCTTTTAGCTAATTCAATCCTTGGAAAGGTTTTTAAAATAGGGATATAAATTAAAAATCATATTCATATCAAAACGACATCATTTTAACTTTATGTTTTGTATTTTAGTCACGTCATTGTCAAGTAGAAAAGAAAAAATATTCAAGAAAGTCACGTTTGCATTTTCGGTTAGTCAAGTTAGACAAAGTTAATGAAATAAGTTTATTACCAATTTAATAAGTTTTAGAATTTGATTGTATATTTTGTAAATTTTAGGATTCAATTATATTATTGTAATAAGTTTTAAGATTTTTATTACACATTTCTTGAAAATATTGAGCTTATTTAGGCGGCACTAATATCGCTAAGTTTCTTACCGAAATGAACTTCACGTGTTTTGTGCTATTTGAAGCCGGTGCCGGCCTCAGTTCGTGCATAATCCGACACATGAATAACGGGGGAACAGCGTGATTTAATAAAATAGAATTTTGCCTTTTCTGCTCCTTATTCTCTCAAACGTAGGATGACATGGAGCCTATAAATACCCCCATCAATAAGGTTGCGACACTCACAGAAAAGCCTCTATCCTCTCCTCTCGTGTTCTTCCTCTGTATTTCGTCAGGCACCTACATCTAGAAAATAGTGAAACGTAAATGTCTGCTCGATTTTCAGTAATCCCATCTTCTTCTCTTCCTCAAGAAACGGGCTGCGTTGAAGGACGCCGATCGGCAACTTTTCATCCAAGCATATGGGGAGATTACTTTCTCAAATATGCTTCCGACTCCAACTCACTGGTAGCATTTAAATTATTATTTTTCTTGGTTTGTATTCTGAAAAGTTTTCGATCATTATGTTTTCTAAATACGAAGAGCATAGAACGCAATTATCTTGAATTATTTTGCACCATCCTGCCACATCTGATCAAGAAACAGAAGAAGTTCCCGTTGAACTAAATTTAAGTGATTATCCTCTAATTTGTTTTGAACTTACAATTTTATATTTGCTGTAGCGTTCTCATGGCATAGCAGAGGAATGAATCGAGAGATTGAAAGGAGAAGTGAGGACGATGTTGACAAGTGCAATGTATAAACCTGCGGAAAAGTTGAACTTGATCGATCAGATCCAACGCCTAGGAATCGCCTACCATTTTGAACTTGAGATAGATAAGGAGCTGGAACAAATCCGCAGAGGTTATTTTGAGTTTCACTGTGATGATAACGACAATGACCTAGACACTATCGCTCTTCTCTTTCGATTGTTGAGACAGCATGGTTACCATGTTTCATGTGGTATGTGATGCTCAATTCTCATTGATCAATCAATTGGCAAAATTATATTGCAAACAAAAGTTTAATGATTTATTTTATTGATCATATTTAAACAAACAAATATCATTAACATTTTTAGTTTACTCTAATTTTGATTTGTTCATTCGTTAACCTTTATCTCTATATGATTCTCATGTTTATCTCTATGATTCTCATATCATGAGTTCTTCAATTTTGCTTTAAAAGGTGAATAGTCCCTCCTTCTAATTTGGTTTAGTATGTAAATTTTTCATCATTTCTAGTTGATCTAAATATTGAACACAATGTTTTTCATAGCATTTTATGATAGCATCTTTTCCCATGCTCCATTTGGCCATACAGAAATCTTTAACAAGTTCAAGGACAGTGACGGGAATTTTGGCAAATCACTCATCGCTGACGTGCAAGGATTACTAAGTCTATTTGAAGCTTGCCATCTGAGGTATCATGGCGATGATAATTTGGAGGATGCACTTGCTTTTACTACAACTCACTTTGAATCGGTCGATAAAAGGAAAGCAAGCCTTGATCTTGAAAAAAAAGTAAATCATGCCCTAAATCAACCAATCCATAAGGGAATGTCAAGGCTAGAGGCGAGGCGTTACATTCCACTCTACCAAGAGGAGCCTCTGCATAATGAAGTCCTACTCTCCTTGGCTAAGCTTGATTTCAACTTAGTGCAAGAGCAACACCGAAAGGAACTCGGCAACCTTACAAGGTTAATTTCACGATGGCATGTCTAAAGTGGCTATATATTCTAAGAATACATCCATAGATTGATTCATGCAATTTAAATTTATCGTCAACAAAAAATCATTTGTAAGTGACAAGAAGCATTAATCTCTTTGGATCATCAGTCTAAAGTTCTTATTATATATAAACTCAAGATTTTGTCAATGCTATGTTTGCCTTAAATTGGATTTGTTGGCATACTGTAGGTGGTGGAAGGGTTTAGATGTACAAAGGAAGTTTCCATTTGCTAGAGATAGGCTCGTGGAGCTGTATGTCTGGTGGTTGGGAGAATATTACGAGCCAGAGCATGAAGCCGCGAGGGAAATACTAACCAAATTGTCCAGCGTTAGTTCCATTATTGATGACATCTATGATGTCTATGGAACATTAGAAGAATTAGAACTATTCACCGAAGCAATTGAAAGGTACAATTTGCGCTTTGATGCTTTTCTCAATTTACCAATTCTAAACTTGTTTATTCTAATTTGATGGATTGTCAACTTCGGTTACAACTTGAACTTAGGTCGGATGTCGATGCCAAAGATGGATTGCCAGAGTACATGCAAGAGTGTTACAAGATACTTCTTGATTTGTATGATGAAATTGGCTATGAATTCTCCCAAAAAGGACGATCATATCGCCTCTTCTATGCGAAAGAAGTGGTAAGCCACTTGATGCTACATCAATCAAATACAATTTTTATTTTGTCCACTTGTAACAAAATATCGGGTTTCTTGATAAGGATGAGAGACTATCATATATCTTAGTCCACCAAACACTTTAACATTCAAATATTGACGTAGATTTGCATTCGAGATGAATTCTCAGATGAAAAATCAAGCGAGAGCATATTTCGTCGAAGCCAAATGGTTCCACCAAAACCATGTACCGACAATGGAGGAGTACATGTCCATTGCATTACCAAGCTCTGGTTTTGTATCGATATTGGCATGGTCATTTCTGGGAATGGGAGATATTGTAACAAAAGATGTTTTTGATTGGCTTTTATTCAACGACCCCAAGATGGTGAAGGCTTCGTCAATAATCTGTCGGCTCTTGAATGACATTGCCGGACACCAGGTTTGTAAAAGATATACCAGCGAACAACATTAGTTTTTCCAAATTTTATCTAATTGATTTTCTCCACAGTTTGAGCAAGAGAGAGGTCATGTGGCATCTGCTGTGGAGTGTTTCATGAAACAATATAGAGTTACTGAGGAAGAGGCTAAGGAGGAACTCCGTAAACAAGTGACCGATGCATGGAAGGACATTAATGAAGAGCTGCGCCGTCCAACTGTTGTCCCCATGCCAATCCTCTTGCGAATTCTCAATCTTACACAAGCCCTGCACATGATGTATACTGGTGAAACAGATCACTACACTAATGCTGGAACCAAGATGAAAGAGGTTGTGACTTCTCTGTTGGTCAATCCGTTGCCAATGTGATGGTTTGGAGGAGCAAGTTTAATTGTCAAGGCGTCACAGATTGCATTAGACATCTGCGAATCTGTGCGCAATTTGAATTGGGTGTTAACACTTGACCATCACTCTTCTCTGGCCTGAGGGCCCCCTTTCTTTTCTAGAGTTCGAATTGAGGACAAAATGAGTCCGTAAAATGTTGCATTAGAATATATTAAGCTATGTCTGGTTCAGTTCCTCGATCAATATATTTGCTTATGATGGTCTTTGTGCTCTTTGACCAGCACAGATTATAATAATTAACAGAACTAGAAAGCAAGTTTCACATTTTTGGACAAAGTTGCTGACATTCAAAAATTAAAATAATTCAAGTCCTTGTAGATTGATGTGGTGTTCATAATTGACTTGTCGATAGAGCCATCGATAAGTATAATTGCAAATCGATAAACTACCAATCTTTGGTGTTATGTTACCAACGACTATCAAATAGGCGATGATTGATGAAAACGATTGTTGATATATGATGGTAATTGGTCAATTATATCACATAAAAGATGTGAAGTGAGGACCGTATAAGAATATTATCTTCATGGTTGAGCTGCTGGATGATATTCAAGGGATCGTAACTGCATATGGAGAATGTAACATCCCGGGCCCCACTGTATAATATTGTCCGCTTTGGGTCACCCGCCCTGGCGCGGACGAACCGCCATCCCAGCCACGGTCTCTTCCCTCACGACTTTAAAACACGTTACACAGGTTAGAGGGACCCAAACTTTATAAGCTAACCAAGACCTCCCTCCCTAGGCGATGTGGGACAAGAGAGGAGGCTATCACACTCTCCAGCTCTTAACAGAATAGCGTCCTCACTATGGCCCCACGGGCATCAGAACAGCATTCGAGTTGTGGTCCCACGCGGTTGGGAGTCGGCTCTGATACCAAAAATGTCACACCCCAAAACCACAAAGAATGGGAATGACACGGCCGTCCTTCTTTACAAAGGACGCAGCCTCAAACACAACCAACAAATTGATATTAACTTATATATATCTTAAACCATATATATATCAAATAAACCAACAAATTGGTTGCAACATCAGAGTTTCTATAATCCACCAAAAGAGAAAAGAGATATACGTTTAAAACTCAGACGATCCAACTACTAGTAAGTATTATTTGCACCACTTCCTTAAACCATACCAAAAACAAAATAGAACTCCCCAAAAGTTTTCCCACGACGACGCACTCGCTCTATTCGCCTCTAGCTGAGGAACCTGAAAAGATTAAAGGAGAAATGGGATGAGCAACCACAGCTCAGTGAGTAGTACATATCTTCTAAGCATATCGAACAACCACTATGCATGTATACAAAACAATACCAAATTCCATAACTCCAATTTAACATATAAAATACATATCGAATCATATAAAAGTTATTTCTCATCATCAAAGCTTTATACTAATATGAAAAACTCATTTAAATTGCCATCAAAAGTCAAGTATCAATGGTTGAATCCATTGAATAATCTCCATCAAAAACACATATCAATGGTCTATCCATTGATCAATCTTTTGCTCAATAACTAACCATGATCACGACACAACGCCTTGTGACAAGGCGACCAAGATTCTCCCCTTGGTAAGGTCTCCACCTACAAAGCCGGTGGCTAGGCCCAGAAGGATATCCTAAACCTGGTATGCATACCCCAAAAACCCATCACTGGATTCACAGTCATATTGAGCATAAATAACCATTCTCCAATACCAGAAATTCAATCCAAAAATCAATATCTCAAACCAAACAAATAACATTTTGCAACATGGCCCATCATCAATTTCATATCCGTTTCTCAAATCATCATAAACATTTTCATAAATTAGTCGCAAAGCAATTTCATATATGTTTCTCCACAAACCTTGTATAATGTGCTTTTCAAAGATTCACAATCATCTAAAGGGTAGCAATTGCTCGATCTGGCTTTTATGCAATAAAAATGCTCTTCTTGATTCAATATATATACATACATACTTCAAGACATGATTTTATAAAACCAAAGAAGATATAGTACCACTCACCTCGTCATCGATGACCAAACGACGAACGATACTCGTATCGTCGAATTCAAGGTCCTATCAAATAACCGAGAAAATGTTAAAATCTAATAAAACTCTGTCTCTACTTCGAAACAACTAAATTACGCCTTAACTCTAACAAAAGGACTTCTACGCGCTAACAAATCGCATAACCAAAGCAATTGTTCAAGCCATTCGCGACACAAAATTTAAGTGCAAAACTTGACTGCCCTTAACTTTGTCTTCCGAACTCCAATCCGAACGTACTTATATTCAATAGAGAGCTCTTGAAACATATCACAAGACTCCAAACTTGGTCATCCTAAAATCAAGCCAAAAAATGACAAAATATGGGCCCAAAGTTGCTGGACGCGTACTGTTCACTGCGCGCGGGAAACTTTGAAATTTTGTTTCGGACAAACCATAGGCTCAAATCACAATCCGTAAAATCCCACGGCTCCACAACACCCTAAATTACCATTCTTGCAAAAATACATGGCTCAACGACTCCAAAATTAGACTTTGCCGCTCAGTTTTCCAAAAATTTCGAATTTAAGTGCTAAATCCAAAAATTACTTCAATCGGACGAATGAGGGCTTGATCTCTTACCGAGTGCTGTGCTATGGAGTCGAGTCGGCTTGGCGAGGCATTCGAGACGTGCACGTGCCAAGATTCCTTTCCTTTCTTCCCCCTTTCTCTCCTTCTTCTTCTTTTCTTTCTTTTCTTTTTGGTAGAGGGAACTCTCAGCTTCTATTTAGCCGAGCCCTCTCCCCTCTCCTTTTTGCTTTGCTGACTTTTCAATTTCTTTTTCAGTTTCTTCTTTTGGGGCCCACTAACATAATATTACATTATTGCATAATATTACAGAGAAGGTTGTGCAGTTGAAGATAACCAAGAATTTCAGGGACAATTGAAATTTGTATAAGGACCAACAATCAATAAACACTTACAGAATTTTTCAATTTTAGTTCATCGATTTATAAATTTTATCCTCAAATTCTTTAGATTTACCTTTATTTAGAGTTAATGATCCTTGTTACGCAAATTATTTCCTGTCCAAATTGCCACAGAATCCGATTCATTGAAAAAACTAGAAATCCAACCTTTGGAGAAATTTATTCGTTGACGATACAATTGCGATGTAATATCTTTTTGACATGGTTGGTCGGGCCATAGTGGTTCGATTTAAGTGCAATGGCATGGTCTAGGAGTCAAGAGCCTAGAAATTTCGTTGGTGATGATAATCAGTCCCCACAATGCAACAATTACAGGTTTGCTTAATTGGAATTATTAGCTGTTCAAGCAGCAGCAAAGCAAAACCAAGGGGAGAATATTGTCGACATTTCGAGAAATCTCACCTATGAAAAGAGGAGGGAGTTGGAACCAAATTCGATAGTCAGCTATGTGACATAGTCGAGGAAACACAGAATGACATAGTCAACTATGCGGTAAATCACCATGCCGAAGTGATTAGGCCTATGATTGTTAATGTGATGAATGAAATAACTTCAAGGCCAGGGCCATCAAGTCAACTGTTTCCAATGCAATAGAGTCGGGCGATGATGGGGTGTGTTCCTTCAACTTCTTCTACCCAATTAAATAACGTTGGTAATTTAGGTCAAATGGTTCCACCACCAGCGATGAGAATCTAGTAGAGGCCTGAGGTCACCAACGGCTAAAAACTCAATATAGTTGGCCTTGTTAATGGGAATGATTAAAGTAACCTTGTTGAGGCTAATACAAGTGGAAGTAATAACAATTTGGCAATCCGGAACATTTAAAAAAAATGTGCCTTTTACCAAATGCTGAAAATCAAAGGCTAGTAGGACCGGTACCTAACGACAACAACGTGAGATCATTTGGTGATACAATTCTACCACCTGGTGGTGTAGCAATTCCATAGAATTTGGGACCATACCATACGGGCCTCAATTGTCGGTGGATAATCAGGCAAGACCACCTTCTCTGCTTAGGTGGTAGGATGGTCAGGCTTTGCAAGCCCAAGATTCTCAAAAGGGATTAGTGCATAATTGAACAAATGGCCAGTATGGTAATGCAACGTATGGACCTTTATGGAGGTGTTTTCGCGACCCGATCTCGCCGCCCTCGAAATGTCCAAGGAGAGGAAGGTCGAGTTTAGGGGTACTTGATCTCAAGATCGCGAGCTCTCCCAAGCTCGTACCCCACGTGACAGTAGGTTTATTTATGCGGTCTAGTTGTTTATAACAACCTAAAAATATACAGGAGTCGCCACTAGCCTCATTTTTGGGGGTTGGCTAGAAACCCAATCAAGGGTCGGGAGTGTTCCCTCGATTCCTACGTAACCAGATATCTAGATTCGGGGACTTAGGTTACGCTAATATTGCTATTAGCGCCCAATATTAGCGTCATTTCGGTACCTAAACAGTATGTTGTGTTTTTCCTAACATGTTCATGCATTTCTTTTTATATTTTCAGGATCGTCAATTCTATACTAAATGATCATGTGTTGTGGATTACTTTCATTCTATTCTATTCCTAAGAAATGAAAGGAAAACAAATAATGAAAATGAAATTGCAAGACATGAAGTAGATAATCAAGGAAAGCAGTAAATCTATCATGCAATCCTAAAAATATGAAAGAGAAATGAAAGAAAACCCGCAACTCGTCGGGTTTTATACAATGTATGGAACCCAAGACATATGTCGGGAAAACAAATAGTACACGACAACGGTCAGAATGGACATTGACCTCCACCCTCTTCACGCTTTATCCATGTTCAGGAATTTATTCTAAATCTAGTCCAAGAAACTAGTAACTAGGTACATACAAATGAGAGAAACAAACATCACGTATCAAAACAATCAAAAGCGAGACATCTTTTGTATTAAAAAAGAGTGACTAAAGTCACAAAGTCTCTAGATCAAATTCTAGGTGATATCCCAATAAATCTCATAGAGACACTATCATCATATCAACACATGAATTTCTAAAAATACTAGAACATGAACTAGTCAGTCTATAATCGAACAAGGCAATATGTAACATAGGCATTCTATAACATATTGAAAGTAACTCGACACATCTACTATTTCGTTTCAAGACTAACAGCAACTAGCCACAGAAAAGACAGCATTGCAGTTCAAGACAAATTCTAGATTTCAAGGCTCGATTTAAAAAAAAAAAAAAGGAAAGGCAAGGCAAATGATGACCAAATCGCACATATAATATGTCAATGGAAAGCTTGAGAAGCCTATTACAAATCTCTAGAAGATATTAAGTCCTAATAACATCATTTACCAGCTCGTTCTAGTCAAAACAGAACATCAATAAGTTGAAACAGCAAATCAATCTAAAACTGCTGCAGAATTGACAAATTTCAAAAGTGTTTTTCAGCGACCAAACGACATCCACTCTGGGCATGTGACATATCATATCGAAGCTCTAGAAGTGTATTTTTTATATCTAGAAGAGCTTGAGATCAACAAACGTCATCTAGCACCTCGTTTCAGCCAAAACAGAGAGTGACATATCAAGTATACGAAATTGCAGACTAAGGCAAATCAAGTTCAATCAACTTCAATGTTCATCATCAAAAGTCATCAACTCATCGCAAATCATGTGAGATCAGCATCATAGGAAAGATTGAAACGAGCCTACTTCTTAAGAGAAGTTGAGTCCAACTGACGTCAAATTGATAGTCGAAAAATGATCATCATGAGGACATACAAATCAACCACAAATGAATTAGAATCATAATGCATAACTAATGGTTTATAAAACCATCCAGACAATGCACAAAGAGTACTAACAATGAATCACAGCAAACCCTACAACCTTAAAAGGGTCGACAAAAGTAACAAACCATGTTTCTATTTCTACAAATTTCTGTTTATATCCGCCAACTTCAGCCATCAGTTTCATCTATCAATAGATCTCTACTTGATCGAGAAAACTTCCCAAATTTGAGTAAAACAAGACCAGAACAGAGATTTATTACTTTCTAAAACTTAATCTAATTCGAAGTGGAAACGAATATCACTTAAAGTCGGCGAGGCCAATGAGCACAGGTTTTAAGCATGCCATAATGCTGAAATTATTCAAATTGATTGGATCAACAGTAAGCAAGATGAAATCAATATGGGCATCATGATTTAAGTAAGCCATGAACATTTTGCATATAGACTGATGAGACACTATGCAGATATTCATTCAGGCATTTTCACAAACATATGGCAAGCATCTCAGCTTAGTGACTAAAACGCAAAGGGAGAATTAGCAACTTAAAATCACATGACCACATCATAATCCAAGCAAGCTCGAATTAATAGCGTATCTTCAATAAGATGCTACTTTCACTCTAAAGTTCTCAATCTCCACCTTTGAATTAATGACCCCTACTTGTTTATTCAAACCCTCAGTTTTTGCCATCACATGACTAGCATTCGTAGCAACATCACTCTTATATTTTGACCATGAAATCCAATCACGACTAGTTCTCGCTTTACAACAAAAATCCTGATCTACTTCAACACCAAATACGTAACCTAGCGGTTTTCCGGATACGGATCGCGATCGAGCCAGAGAGAGCGGTCCAAGAGAGAGAGCGACAAAACTAGCGCGAGACAGAGCGATCGAGAGAGAGAACCTGATCAAGCCAGAGACAAAGCCGAGAGAAAATGTTCGAGTCAGAGAGAGCAAATGGGAGAGAGAAATCAGGGGCCAAAACCCTAACGGATTGAGAAAGAGGGAAAGAGAGCTTACCGATCCGGTGAGCTCAATCCAGAGAGATTCGAGTCCGACGAGCCTCTCCAGCAACTGCGACGGTATCCGAGCCGATGATCTCAGAAAAAGTGCCAAATCTATAGAAGTTCAACTCCAGCGCCGCAGACTTCGAACGACGGATAGATCCTCCGATCATAGTCGCCGATTGTTACGCTTCGTCTTCTAGGTCCAAGAATGGCGAAAGATGAAGCGGATCTCTGGTTGGCTTCAAATCGGGTCAGATTCGGCGAAGCCAAAATTGCTGGCGTTGTTGTTGCCGTGACCGTCGTCAAAGAGAACGATCAAACCTTCGGTGATAATCCTAACTGATCGAGCTCAGATCGATCGAAATTCCTTGAACCAAAGGCAATCAAGAAGGAGAAACCCATTTGCCAGAGAGAATCCACTTTCGAGAGAGAGTGCAAGCGTCCGAGAGGAGAGAGAGAGAGTGAGCGAGAACAGAGAGCCCCTCAGAGAGAGAATCTGTGCACGTAAATTTCCGAGAGAGAGAGAAAAAAATCTTGTCAAATGGCCTCCCCCTCTCTTTTTCTTTTTCTTTAGATATTTTCAGGCAAGATCAAATCTCAGCCCTTGGATTGAACTAAGGGCTAGGATTTGATCTTTTAAGAATTCCCCTAATTAAGCGCATGTCTATTTCAACGGCCATGATGCATTATTGATGAACGGCAACGATTAATTTTGAACAAATTGGGATTTTCCCTCTATTTTTTTATTTTTTATTTTTATTTTTTTAATGATGTATCGACTAAAAATTAGGTGTCAACAGCTGCCCCTTTTTGAGTGGGAGCTCGCAGAGGTTCCACTCAAAGACAAAATTGATACCTGCAATTTTTAGTCAACCCAACTTCGGAAATAGAGAAAAGACGAGCAATGATACTTGGTTAGAGACGTACCTGATACTTACTTTTGCTCATGAGGATATCTGAACTCTTGTTAGGGTTTATTCACTCTGTCTCTGTTTCTCTCTCTCATGGAATGGAATGAAGATAATGAAATCACTAAATGAAAAATGAATGGTTTAAGGATAACCACTAACCTAAAGACAAGGTTAAAGAATCGCCTAAAATTTGGAAGACGAGGTTTAAGGATAACCTAGAACCTGAAGACAAGGTTTAAGGATTGACCCACAAACCCTATGGCTTGGATTGGGAGAAAGGCCTCACTGTATATGAACGGGTTTCAACTAAGCAAAAAGTCTCACTGTATACTAACGGGTTTCGACTGAAAGAAATGTCTCACCGTATACTAACGGGTTTCAACTGAGAGAAATGTCTCACCGTATACGAACGGGTTTTGACCGGGTATGATAGTCTCACCGTATGCTAACAGGTTTCGACTGAGAGAAATGTCTCACCGTATACGAACGGGTTTCGACCGAGTATGATAATCTCATCGTATACTAACGAGTTTCGACTAAGAGAAAGTTCTCACCATATACGAACGGGTTTCGATCGGGTATGAAAGTCTCACTGTATACTAACGGGTTTTGACTGAGAGAAAGGTCACATCGTATACGAACAAGTTTCAATCGGAAGAAAGGTCTCACCGTATACTAACGGGTTTCGACTGAGAGAAATGTCTCATCGTATACTAACGTGTTTTGATTGAGAGATAGGTCTCACCGTATACTAACGAGTTTCGACCAGGTATGAGTTTCGAAATTGCTGGAGAACCAATCTTGCGCAATAACATTGATTGCCAAATTCTTTCAGAGAAGATTTTAACAAAATGAGATTTGATTAACCATCTAAGGGTTAAATCAAATATGCCAAGTGGAAATATCTTAATCAAAAGAGGTCTTTCACACTAGTTCTCAAAAAGGGCTTTTGTTCCCAACCATTGATATGGGGAAACTGTTTAAATCTTACTGGAGAAGTCTCACTCAACCTATGTCTATGGCTTTCGGAAACGTTCACAGTGAATACAATCCATTGATCAAAAGGTCTTTTGAAGGGACCGTAATG
The DNA here is from genome assembly GCA_014182575.1 of Eucalyptus decipiens. Taxonomy (NCBI): domain Eukaryota; kingdom Viridiplantae; phylum Streptophyta; class Magnoliopsida; order Myrtales; family Myrtaceae; genus Eucalyptus; species Eucalyptus decipiens. The sequence continues at coordinate 19,085,426 of CM024610.1, forward strand.
ATGGCTTGGTCATGGGCTTATACAAAGGGTATGCACTTTGAGGCCAAGAAATGAATATTCAATCAATATCTTCTTCAAGTTTACAAGTCAAGAACCTCAAAGAGAAGATAAGATAGGATTGCTTCCACTCCTTCTAGCACTAGCTCCTATGTGATACCCTCATTTCAACTCGAACCATCCCAATCATAAGAGACTTCAGATAAGGGTTGTAATATTGGTTCGGGTAAGGCTTAAAAAGGCTTGAAAAACCTTCAGATATCAAAGGGTTAAAAAGTGAGTGATTATCTTGGCATCATTACCATCATACGACTTCTCAGAAATTCGACTCTTAAAGTTTAACCTATCTCGAAAAGTCATTTTGGTAATTTTTCTTGAGACACGAGAGCTTCGCTCTTTGTTCTAATTATATTACTCGCAATACATGTTTTCTCTTGCAAGACATTTCTTTTGTTTTTCAACGAATGATCTTTTGCATGATCATAGATTTCGCTCTTTTTTTGCATTCTTGTTTTCCTTTGCATTTTTTTTCATAGGCATTGGCCTTGCTTTTACTAGGCACACTACTTTTTCATGCCCCCTAGTTTTCATTCTCTTTTGAGTATCTAGGACTCTAGAGTGGCATTTACAAACACAACCAATATTCTCAATTTTGTTGGTAAATCATGTACCTTGTCCTAGTGTGGGAAGATAATCATCACCTTGGGTTATGAAAGAATTGTATAAGGCTCAAATTGGCTAAGCAAGGGATAATTGTGTTTGTGGTAGTGAACGGAATGCTCTTCGTCACTTTGGGATGCTTCGAGTTTCGATAAGAAATCACTTAAGCTAGCACAAGAAGATTGATACAAGTGAAAGCAATAAAATCTTTCTTAATCTTTTGCCCTATAATTTTCAATCAAGACCCTCTATTTTGCCCCAATGTGGGGTTGTTCTTGACGAGGTTATTTTGAAATGCTCCCTATTTGGTTCAAAGTGGCTTGCAAGGGATATCAATAGTGTTTGGGATTGAGAAATGAAATGCCTTTATCATTTCAAATCATGTATTCACTGTGAATGAATCCTATGCCCTAAGACATGGTTCTCTCCACTCAATTCTCTCAAAGAGTGTATGAGGACGTGTTTGGTAAAAGGGTTGCATCTCATCATTTTAGGCACTACCACCAAGCATATTTAACAATCCCTTCCAGGTTTTCCAAAACCCACTTTCGTTAAATTCATCTCCTTGGGGAATGAAAATGTAATGAAATTTTGTTTGGAGAAACATGCTTTCTTGACCCTACTGGGGAAACTTTTGGAAGTAAGGTTGGATAAAATTTGTAGACAAAACAGGCTTTGCTTAGTACATGGGTTCATTTCTAGAGTTCTAACTGTACTTCTAGAGTTCTAACCGACTCTAAAGTTTAAATTGACTCTTTTGGCATTCTAAGAAACATGGTCACTTCTAAGTTCTAAAGAAGATGAACACTTTTGAAAGTTTTGCACTCTTGAGATGAACCTCTTGTGGACAGGTAGAATCTTCATAAGAGATCCTGCAAAATGAACAAACATGCAGATGCAATATGTATACATGAAATGCATGATGCAAACATCCTAAAGTAGCTCAGATTCAATCCAAAAATGGCTCAAAGGCTTTTCACTTTATTTATGAATAATATTTCTTGATAGCATCAGCATTTACAGGTCTTGGCAATTCTTCACCATCCATTTCTACAAGGATTAGTGCCCCTCCAGGTAGCACTTTCTTTACAATATATGGACCTTCATAGTTTGGAGTAAACTTCCCATGAGGGTCTGGAATGATAGGTAAGACCTTTCTCAAGACAAGATCGTTGATCTCGAAATGTCTTGGCCTAACCTTGCGGTTAAATGACCTAGCTACTCTCTTCTGATAGCTTTGTCCATGGCATAAGGCTTTTACCCGCTTTTCATCAATCATATTTAGTTGTTCAAATCTTTGTTGAACCCATTCAACTTCAGAGAGCTTGGTTTGAGAAAGTACCCTCAATGAAGGGATTTCCACTTCCACGAGTAATACAGCTTCCATCCCATAAACCAATGAGAACGGTGTCGCCCCAATCGAAGTGCAAACTGAAATTCGATAGGCAAACAAAGCATATGGCAACCGATCATGCCAAACATGATAATTTTATGCCGTTTTGGCTAAAATCTTCTTGATGTTCTTATTTGTTGCCTCCACAGCTCCATTCATTTGTGGATGGTACGGCGAAGAATTCAAATGGCGAATGTAGAATTCTCCAAGCAATTCATCTACCACTTTATTGTTCAAGTTTGATCCATTATCTATGATGATCACTTCAGGAACTCCATGTCGAGTGATGATATCACGACGAATAAATTTTGCCACACTCTTTGCATTAACATGGGCATAAGAACTAGCTTCAATCCATTTGGTGAAGTAATCAATTACTACTAAGATAAAATAATGTCCATTCGATGCTTTAGGATTAATTGGTCCAATGATGTCGATGCCCCACATTGAAAAAGGCCAGGACTCGTACATTTGATGTAGCTCATTAGGAGGAGCATTGATTTTGTCTCCAAAGACTTGGCATTGATGACAGCACCTCACATGCCGAATACAATCGGCTTCCATGGTCAACCAATAGTAACCGAGCCTCATGATTTTTCTAACCAAGAGATGACCATTCATATGAGGACCACACTCTCCTTCATGTATTTCTTTCATCAGGAGTTTAGCTTCTTGTGTTCCACACACTTCAATAAAATTGAATCGAAAGACCTTTTATAAAGGGCTCCTCCACTAGGGAAGAATTTGGATGCCAACTTCATTAAGTATTTTCAATCATTGGTTTGACTTCCTTGGGGGAATTTGCCTTCTCAAAGGTAATTCATGATGTCATAATACCAGGGTTGACCATCAGGTTCTTCTTCAATCATCAGACAATAAGCAGGCTTTTTCAAGACATCGATTTGCAAAGAATCAACGCTCAAACCATCAGTCACTTGCAACATCGAAAATAAAGTTGCCAAGGCATCAACAAACTGATTTTGTGATCTTAGCAGATAATCAAAAGAGATCTCGTCAAATTCCTTGACCAAGTCTTCTAGATATTCATGATAAGGAATCAACTTTACATCCCATGTTTGCCATTCACCTTCCGTCTGGAGAATGATGAGTGCAGAATCACCACAAACTCGAAGCTTTTTGACTTTCATATCGACGGCTAATTGCAAGCCAAGGATGCACACTTCATATTCAGAAATATTGTTCGTACAAGGGAATACCAATTTTGCAGCTACTGGATAATGCCAACCTTTTCGAGATATTAAAACCGCCCCAATCTTGATTTCTTTAGGGTTATCCGAATCTCCCAAATTTACAGTGATTGGCTATTTGGTCGTAAGAGGTTTGGACTCTTCATATCTGAGTCATTCCTTTTCAATAACTCGAGGATCATCCTCATTCTTTGAGTCATAATAATTGGGTTCGTCAAAGTCTTTTGAATGCGAATCCGAGCCATGCAAATAACTATCATGATGTGAAATGCCATGCTTGGGATGCAATTGAAAAATGGTTAGTATATATACATATGAATGAATGCAATGAATGTAAATGTCATGAAAAATTTGTTTTCAAATTCAAGTTGTTTTTGAAAAATTTATTGGGAACTAGCCCTCATGTCATTGGATGTCTTCGTTCCACTAAAACATTTTGAAATTATAGATCGTGTGGAGGCTCAGGCCTCAAAGCATCATCATAAGATTGATTCGGGCCTCACATGTCTATTAACAAAATGTGAATGCAAAAATTTTATTACAACACTTATCATCCTGGATTCATAGAGTTTGTGATCTAGATTATTACAAGCACAAACGAATGAAATGAATGGAATTCCCTGCAAGGGAGAAATGAATAAAATTCCCTCGCAAGGGAGGAATGAATCAAATTCCCTCGCATGGGAGAAATGAATGGAATACAACTAAAAATCAAGTGTAAGGACTGAAAAACATTCCTTACACAGTGGGAATTGTAGGCTCTTCGTCTTCACCCATAATGCGAACTAGACCATCTTCAGACAGATCAGCAAAGTGATAAACATTGGCCTCTTCTTCTTGCAAGAGCTTAGGTGGACCAGGAAAGAAATCCTTCAAAGGTGTAGGCAAGAGACTTTGAACTATGCACAATCGGACCGAGATTGCAATCGGCTCCTTAATAGTGAACGGCAACAATGGCAAGGTGGTGGAGAACGGCATTGATCTCGTCGTCGGGACACGAGTACACGTAGTTTAGTCGTGAGGATGACTCAACAAAAACCTGCAAAAAAAAATCAAGATTATGCTGGTTTTTGATTGAGAGCTTGTTGAACCGCAACTATTGCATCACTCATGCGTTAATTTGGAACTAGGAATTCGCCAAAATATCTGAACGTTGGTCAAGGAGGTGGTCTTGCGCAGCAACAAGGACCCATAGAGATGTTGACTTTGCTAATGCAGGGGTGCTTGAGGCGTTGGACAATTATTGGAAGGGAACTTTATGGCATCAAACCCATTGAATAGGACAAATTGAACGTTAGGGGTGTGCAATGGAAATTGCCTAAACCGGGAACCGGCCGGATTGGACTGGACTAGTTGGTTTTAGGCAGTTCTAAAGGGTCTCGATTCAGTCTCAGGTTCCTATTTTTGGAACCAATGACCGGTTGGTCTGGTTCTCGGTTTCGGGGTCGGAACTAGACCAACCAGACCGACCGAACCGACCGAACCGACCGGACCGGACCGACCATTTATATATATTCTAAACTATTCTACAGTACCCATCACCGTCAAATTCATTTTTCCTCTTGTAACTCTAAGATAATCCCTCCCCTTCTTTTAGTTTCTGAACTAATCTACAGTAACTATCACATCCAGTTTAATTTTCCAAATTTTGCAATTCTCACTTTCCCTTTCCCTCTTGTAACCCTGACCCCTCTCTTTTTTTTTTCTTTTTTTTTTTTTTAGTTTCTACTCTAATCTATAGTAGCCATCACATCAACTTCCATTTTCCCAAATTTTGCAATCCAATTTGGTTGCAATTCTCACTTTGCCTTTCCCTCTCAAAACCGTAACCCCTCCCCTCTTGCTCACTTGATGCCTCACCCCAATGCCTCACTAACTCCGACGCTCAGCTCTCTTCCTCCGTGTGCCTCATCGCAATGTCTCACCTCACATCTCACTCCCTCGAACGCTCAGCTCTCTTCCTCCTCCGAGTGCCTCGCCGCAACATCTCACCTCACATCTCGGTCCCTTGAATGCTCGGCTCTCTTCCTCCTCCTAGCACCTATCCACGAGGTCTTGCCTCACACTGCACTTGCTCAGGCACTCGGCTCTCTTCCTTCTTCGAGCTCCTCGCCTCGACACCTCGCTCGCTCTAATGCTCGACGAGTGCCTCACCTTGACGCCTCTCTCGCTCTGACACTTGGCTCTCTTCCTCCTCTGCTTTGCTTGAGATTTGCGCATTTAGGTTGGCTCTCTTCCTCCTACGCTTTGCCCGAGATTTGTGCATTTATGCTTTTTGGAGTGACGTTTGCTTCTTGATTGACACGGGTGCGTTTCTCGGCTTCACTTTCGTCGGTTTTAGATCGCTGTCTATTTGTAGCGTTTGTTTTAGTATGATCTCACTTGATATAGGTGCGACGGTCTCATTGGAGTTTTCTTGGTTGTTTAGTCTCTAAATGTGCCTGCTAATAGGTCGTGTGAAGCATGTAGCAGTAAGTCACAGCCTCCCATAGTCACGGCCTCACCTCATGCCTAGCTTTGATCGAGTTGCTTAAGCCTCGACATCGACACCTTCCCCTCTCACGACCTTGCCTCCGCCCTTGCTCGACACTCAAATGCTTTTCCATCGTCAAAATTGGTACCTTTTCTCTTTCTCCACAAGTTGTAAAAATTTTAATTGCCCATTGATTGATTGATTCTGGGGCAATCCTATGATGGTCAAGAATGAGTTTGGTTTAAGGGCACTGAGGTTTTGACCAATCCTATGATGGTCAAGAATGAGTTTGGTTCAGGGGCATTGAGGTTTATGTTGTCACATCTGATCTCTCTGGTCTATTGATGTGAATTACGGATGGTATTTTGATTCAAGTATTTTGATTGGAATCGCTTGTCTGCTTTGACTAGTTATGAATTGGTGGAAGTCTTCAATTTTCCTTTTTCGAGCGAGTTTGTGTTGGAGGAGTTGTAGTTTTGGAGTGTTCATTCGGCCCTTTTTCATTAGCATTCTCTGTTCAATCAATTTAAGTATATGAAATTCTGTTTTTGGTTTGTCTATGGTCCATTTTGGAGGAAAAAGTATCACTTTGGCCGCTAGAAATCTGCTCTTGCTCGAGTTGCAACTGAATATCTGCTTAATTTTTTAATATCTATTTTGGTAGATATAGTTATACGATAAATATGGACATGACATTAAGAAGTAAGGTTGCAATCATATCTTTAGTATCTTTATTGTTATAAATGAATATGATGGTTTGATGGTACATTATAATGTTTTGCTTGATTCAAGCGATCTATTTATATGTCAATGGAAGTGGATCAATCAAATGATAATATGAATCCTATGATTGACTCACTAGACCATGAAGGTGAAGAAATTGAAAACCTAGAAGCGGTATTCAACACAAACAATGTATCTAATACTTGTCTTCCTAGTTCTGGTAAACGAACATCAGCAGTCTCACTTCATTTTCATTAGGGCAAAACCAAGAAGGAGAAAACTATGGTGATTTGCAATTATTGTGGGGCCAAGTATATGTACTCTATTGATAATGGTACTTCCGCTATGTTGAAGTACTTGAAAAAATGCGATAAACATCATCGCAACATAGATAAAAAGCAAAAAAATTTCACCCCACGTAGAGCACAAGGGATAATAATGGGGCATACTAGTATTGATCAAAATCTTATCAGCATGGGAATTTGATCAAAATCGTTGTAGACAAATACTTATTTGAATGATCATAACTGATGAACTACTTTTTTTATGGTTGAGCATGTTGGATTCTATGATTTTATTGATCGGTTACAAACTCTCTTTCATCACATCTCACGATTTACAGTGACTAGAGATTGCATGAAATTATATCATTGTGAGAAAAAATTTTTGAAGACTCACCTTACCAAAAACAAAAAAAAAAAAAAAAAAAAATTGAAGACTTACTTTGGCAAGCTTAAGTTTAGGATTGTACTCACGACTGATACATGGAATTTCATCCAGAATTTAAATTATTTATGTCTCATCATACATTTTATTGATGATGATTGGAAATTGCACAAAAGAATAATCAATTTTTTGGTGATACTTAGTCATAAGGGCAATGATATCAGGAAAATGATTGGGAAATGCATCAATGAGTGGGGAATAGAGAAAAAAGTGTCCACAATCACTTTGAATAATGCTAGTTCTAATGATGTTGCCATTGGTTTTTTAAAAGAAAAATTATCAAGAGATAGGCTATTGATCTTAGAATGAGATGTTTTACACATGAGGTGCACGGCTTATATTCTAAACTTGATTGTGAGGGATGGATTGACCGAGATACGTGATTCCATTACACGTATTCGAAATGTAGTTAAATATGTGAGAAGTTCTCCCATGAGAGCTAAAACATTTCAAAGTTGCATTAAAAGTGCGAGGATCACTTATAAGGATTCGGTTTATCTTAATGTCACAACTTCATGGAACTCTACTTATCTCATGTTGGATATTGTCTTAAAATTCAGAAAAGCTTTTGAAAATATGGAAGAAGATTATCATTATTTCTTAAGTGAGCTTGATTATGACACTCCTAAACATGAAGAATGGGAATATGCCAAAATTCTTTCAGTATTTTTAAAAAAGTTTTATGATGCCACCAACAAGATGTCCAAGACTCTATATACCACTGCGAATGATTATTTTAATGAGATAGCAACTTTATATAAAACTTTGAAACAAGCGGAGAAGGTTTCGAATCTTAGTTTGAAAGTTATGGGTGCAAAGATGAAGGAGAAGTTTGACAAATACTATGAGAGTTTTGAAAAAGTGAATATGATGGCGTTGATCGCGGTAATATTGGATCCAAGAAGAAAGATGAGCTATGTGTGGTATTATTATTGATTAATCTATGATGATAGTGCAAAAGTTGATGAAATGTATGATAAGGTGAGAATTGCCTTGGAAAGATTGTTTTATTTTTATGATAAATCTTATCTTAGTTCTTGCGATAGAAATTTGGGTGGTCAACTTTTTATTATTATTGATAGTAGTTGGGATCCTAATAACCATGAGGAGGGTAAGAAAGATGATCTTGATTTGGTTGAGGATTTCAATTCAAACAATGCATTTGATATCTTTTTTTGCAAGGAGAAGAAAGTGTCTGCATGTAATTTATCTGAGCTCGATAAGTATCTTAAAGCTAAACGTGAAGAAAGTCGTCATCTTAACCTATTGATATGGTGGAAAACTACTGGCCAAAAGTTTGAAATCCTTTCTTTGATCGCTCAAGATATTTTATCTATTCTCGTAACAACCGTTGCTTCGGAGTTAACTTTTAGTACATTCGATCGTGTGTTTGATGGCTTTCGAAGTTCTTTAGCTCCTACAGTGGTGAAAGCTTTGCTTTGCACTCAAGATTGGTTAAGAGAGGTTACCATGCCGATTAATGTTGAATAGTGCATTGAGAATGCGTAAATATTTGAATAGGGTAAGTCATCGATGTATATTTGTATCTTGTAATTCTTTTGTATATCTAATAAGTCAATGCTCTATTTATTATTTTGTTTTGTTAGATATGAATGATGTTCATTCGGAGCTTACTGGTAAATAAAGTTTGCAAGTTCAAATGGAAAAAATATATGTCTGGGCTCTTTCCCCCTCATGAAGGGGAGGAGTTTGGGCCCATTTGGTTCGGTTTTGGGGAAATGCTCTAAGAAGAATGCAAATACCTTTGAGGTAAAAAGGTTTTCCGAAATGCTAGACTGTATAGTAAACTATAACTGAAAAGTGCTTTAAGAAAATGCAAGATTGTTTGGTATATATATATGAAAAGCCATTTAGTGTGACCAAAAGTTTTTTAGTTTTAGTATTTTTAAAATTGCAAAAAAGAAACAATGATTATATGACATTTTATATTTTCATATTGAAAGTAATGTAAAAGATATATATTAGTAAATTTATTTAAAAATTATATTAAAAGAATTTGATTATAGATTAGATGCAAAACTCAACTTTTGGCCTAGGGTTCTTTTAGGTTTGTTTTAAACTTTGAATAATTTTTTTAATTATTGTAGTATTAATCATCTTCGTTAATTAATGATCATTCTAGTGTATTGATAAAAAGTTGGGCTATTGATTGTCAAAAGATAAAAATAACCACAAAAAAAAAAAAAGATGAACCCAACATTTGCCAAGGTTTTTTATTATTTAAAAAAAAAAAAAAAAAAAATCCGATGAAACTCGATCGCCGATCAACGGCGGTTTGGGTGTGGGGCAGATGATCGGTTTAAGTCAACGGATGAATAGTAAATGTGGGCTTGCATTTCTTAAATGTTGAAAGCCCAAAGCAGGTGGGGACCTGCTTTGGGCTTTCAACATTTCAAAGGCCAGCATTTGGCTAAGGACACCTCCAAATGCTGAACCAAACACCTAAATTTTTTTCCAAGGGGCTTCCGGGGTTGAAAGCTCCTTGGGAATGCTGAACCAAATGGAGCTTTTGAATCCCCTCACGGTTGCTTGGGTCTTAAGTAGGACGTCGGGGGTAGTGGGTCCTCCCGCTTACGTGTCCTCCCAAGTTTACTCGCCGGCTGCCAGCTGTACGGGGTTCCTGGGTCACCAAAAATATATATGTGTGTTTGTGTGTGTGGGGAGGTGAGATTTTTCATTAATTATTTGAGTTCAATTAAAAATAATTCTACTTTAAAACTAATGTTGAGTTATCATATATACTTATTGCAGGACAATTAGCAAGTTTTGGGCTCTCGACTTTGATCATATTTTGCTTACTTGAACAAAGAATCTATTCCCCTCGGGCCATGCAACATTGAGTGATTCAGCGAGATGTAGTTTAATGTTGAATGTCTTTCTCTTGTGCTAATTTTAGAATTTGATTTTGTTTTTTATTCCATGGAGCATTTGTTCTACATTAGTTATGGCGGGTAATGGATGGTATTGAACAATGGCCAAACTATGTGTTGAATTTTTTTTGAGTTCAGATTCTGTTTTTTCTTTGTTTTTTGTCTTTCTAATAACATTTATGTTCATGAGAATGAAGGTGAGTGTGTGAAGTATGTTTGAAAAGAAAAAATTCTCTGATATTTCAAATTTGTATGGATCTTTAGCTTATTTTTTTGTTTCATAATAGTGCAATGACATAAGGTATGAAGCAGGATTTTAATTTTTGTTTCCACAAAGTGGATGTGTATAATTTAATAGCTTGTCACTTTGCTGGTCACAAAGTGAAGAAGAAAACTTGACTAGATCATAATCTTGTGCGTTACTTTACTAGTAATTACTATTTATTTTTTTTTGTTAAATGAAATGAAAACAAGTGATGGTTCATCGGAATCGGTCCGGTCCACGGTTCAAAAAAGTGGGAACTAGTCCTCCCGATTCGGTTCCCGGTTCTTGGGTGAAACCGGACTGAACTAAGAACCGTGAAGACCCCAAGGAAAGGAGAAATTTCTTGGCTTTCTCAATGTCCTTTTGCGTTGTGTAGCCCTAATGATGTGGTGTTCGCTGGCGCACAATTCAGCCCGCGAAGCAAAGAAAATCAATGGCACGATCTAAACAGCAAGTAGTTGAGGCTGAGGTCATTGATAAAGGTATCTGTTGGTGGTCTGGTTCGCCTGGACAGCAGGGGCGGTGTCATTGGTAGCTCGCGGTTTAGTCGGGTGAGCAATAGTGGCGAAAGGCGATAGCTTGGGTACTAGACACGGCAGTACGAACAACGATGGGGGTGGCGAGCAGCAGCAATAGGGGACGTGGAGCTAGAGGCAGCGGCTTAGCATCATTGGATTAGCAACTAATCATCGCGGATTGCAAGCTGCTTAAAGTAGCGTCACGGGTGGTGAGGCACAACAATGGGAGAGGCGCAATGGCAGGTGGCGCAAGTCTTGTGCGGCAGGGGAGTGTAACGACTTGGTCGAGAGAGGACCCCCTCCCTCCCTTCTCACGTGTGTCTCTCAATGCATTCTCAATGTGGCCGTGTATGGAATTGTGTGGCCCCCCTCCCGATCGAAAGAGAGCGCCCCTTTTATATGCAAAGGAAAGGAGCCCACCATGGAAAGAAACAAAATCACATATTGCATGGTCAAGACACGATTTCTTTTTCAATTTCCTTCCACCTTTGACCATGCAAAAATTGTAACCCATCCGCATCCTTTTCTTTCCTTCCTTTATTTCTTTTCTTTCCCACAAACAAGAGAATCGATGCCGCACGTTTACATTCACAGGATCAGCAAAAAATTCTTTTCCATTGGATCATCCAACAACCCAAAAATTGACCGAATCTTGCTAAAACTTCTTGATCGTAATAGAATTTTCTCGATTCCGAATCTTGCAAAGATGAGCTTGCAATATCTCCTTCCCGCGCTTGTCCTTATTGAGAATATATGAATAGATTGCACAAATATATAAAAAAAATCCACCATTATATCATCAAAAACATTAAATCGCCATTCCTCATAAGTTAATTTTTGGTCATAAAAAAGTAACGGGCTTGGGCTAATTTCCTCTCTCCATGGGCTTAGCCCAACTCATCAAATTAAAGCTTAGAACCATCAATTCAAACCTATATGTCACCAGTCCAATGCAACAATAAAAAAAATGCTATCCAATCTCGAATTTTCAATGCAATAAATGATTAGATCGCCAAAATTTAGGCGTCAATAGCTACCATTCTTTGAAAGTGAGCTCGTAGAGGTTGCATTCAAAGACAAATTAAGACCTAAATTTTGATCATACGCATGTAATGAATGATTTTTTTGTTGGAAAATAAATCCCATTTTAAAATGCAATTTATATGATTCATGGAAATGCTAGTATAAAGGTATGATGCAAAAGGAAAGAATGTACCTGTAGTTACTTGCCAATCAGTGCGGTAGAGTATCTTGAGGTACATGATAAATCTTTATTTACTCCACAAGTACCCGGTCTTCATTCGGGTTCCTTGAAGAGTCTCATGTTTATTAGCCACAGGTGCAGGTCGATGAGGTCGAGCTCGCTTGAGGCTAGTGAGTTGGAATCTTGCCAGATTGGCAAGGCTCGAGCTCATTGGAAATGGCGTGACCTGAGCTTGCCTATGACCGGCTGCCAACCTTCACTGTGGCCGACGATTGGCTGAAGAAGAAGAAGGAAAATGACAAAAAAGAAAAAAAAAAGTAAAATAAAATAATATTAAAAATAAAATAAAATAAACTATTTGAGATGAACAATTCCAGAATGTGTTTTCACTTATTTAGATTTATTTACTTTCCTAAATTTATGCATGAATATTTTTGTTGACTAGAATTCAGTTAACTAGTTATTTTTCACCGACCAAAAGGGTAAAAGTCTAGAAAATCAATTCTCGGAAAACACTTTCCGCCAAACAAATGCACCCTAAGTAATAGAGCCGACAAATTTAGCTATAATATTAACATAACCAATAGGTCATGGAAGGAGCCGCTAATGACAGGGGCCGGGAAACACGGGTAGTTGAAATTTTTTCTTGAAGTGGAACCACACTCTTTAGAAGTAAGTGATGAGGCTAGGCATTAGAGGGGGGAGACGCAATGACTATTGAGCAGTGGGTTTGTTTTATAACCATTCGTAACGGAACCGTCAATTAATTAATGAACACCAGTTATTCATTTTTACCTTCCGGCTTATCTTTGTATTTTCAATATCTTTACATGACTAGACATGATTGTTTACAGAATCAGTACCTTTAATTTTCTTGTTAGTTAAGTTTCCTGCCAACATAAAGGACCCTTCACATCCTTTGTTGATTGGTTCTTTTTTTTTTTTTTTTTTTTTTTTTTTTGGTCAATAGATTGGTTCATTGATCCATACTTTGATAGGTGCTTTGTTGACTCTTTTTTTTTTTTTTTGTGTGAAACTATCATGTAAACAGTTGATATAGATACTAACCCTAATCAAAACAGAAGATAAAGCAAAGTATGTTGAGCCAACTAATAATTAGAGCCAACTCAAGTTAAGTTGAGTTATATATGATTTACTACCCAGTTAAATACAATTAGAGCAAGAAAAAAATTAGCTAATTCAATCTTTGGAAAGGTTTTGAAAAATACTGAGTTCCTAAGTTTTATCCTTTTTTCTCTCCGAAATCATATGGCTGTGCCAGTATCTTTTTTTTTTTTTTTTTTTTAATGCGAAATGATCCAGAACTTCAATTGTTTTATGCTATTTTTCAAGTCGGAGCTGGCCTCATTCTTTAGTTCACTTCCACCATCATCATTTTCGTGCACAATCACCAGCATTACCTCGGATTGACAGGAACTAGTTCCATCGTCGCATTCACAAGCTAGTCAACCTTGGTGGCCTTCACGTGGAAAACATTAACGCGGAAGAAAGTGCATTAATAAAATAAACTTTTTTCCCTTATTCTCCGTACATTTTCCAACAAAGAATCATTCCATATCTTTTTTTTTTCGTTCGAAATCATCATTCCACATCCTGAAAGTTACTTTGTTGACAATTTTTGGCGATCACGAAAATAGCTGATACGGACATTAGCCTTAGCCAAAACAGAAGAAAAGGCAAAGCATGTCGAAACAATTTGTAATTAGAGCCAAGTCGAGTTATAAATAATTTACTACCAAAGTAAAATGCCATTAGAACACAAAATTTATCCTTTAGCTAATTCAATCCATGGAAAGGTTTTGAAAATTGGGATATGTATTAATCATATTCAGATCAAAACGACGTCATTTTAGTCTTATGTCCACGTTATTGTCATGTAGGAGAGAGAAAATATTAAAGAAAATAACGTTTGCATTTTCATTAGTCAAGTTAGACAAAGTTAACGAAATGATTTGATTACATCAGTTTGATAAGTTTTATGATTTGATTGCACATTTTGCAAATTTTAGGACTTATTATAGTTTCGTAATAAGTTTCAGGACTCTTATCTCACATATCTCTTAAAAATATTGAGCTAATTTAGGCGGCACTAGTATCGCTAAGTTTCTTACCGAAGTGAACTTCACGTGTTTTGTGCTATTTCAAGCCGGTGCCGGCCTCAGTTCGTGCATAATCAGACACATGCATTAGCTCTGACGGCACGAGCTATTTCGACCGTGATGGCCAACCCGTGAATAACGGGGGAACAGCGTGCTTTAATAAAATAGACTTTTGCCTTTTCTGTTCCTTATTCTCTCAAACGTAGGATGACATAGAGCCTATAAATACCCCCATCAATAAGGTTGCGACGCTCACAGAAAAGCCTCTATCCTCTCCTCTTGTGTTCTTCCTCTGTATTTCGGCAGGCACTTACATTTAGAAAATAGTGAAACGTAAATGTCTGCACGATTTTCAGTAATCCCATCTTCTTCTCTTCCTCAAGAAAGGGGCTGCGTTGAAGGACGCCGATCGGCAACTTTTCATCCAAGCATATGGGGAGATTACTTTCTCAAATATGCTTCCGACTCCAACTCACTGGTAGCATTTAAATTATTGTTTTTCTTGGTTTGTATTCTGAAAAGTTTTCGATTGTTATATTTTCTAAATACAAAGAGCATAGAACGCAATTATCTTGAATTATTTTGCACCATCCTACCACATCTAATAAAGAAACAGAAGAAGTTCCTGTTGAACTAAATTTAAGTGATTATCCTCTAATTTGATTTGAACTTACAAGTTTATATTTGCTGTAGCGTTCTCATGGCATAGCAAAGGAACGAATTAAGAGATTGAAAGGAGAAATGAGGAAGATGTTGACAGGTGCATTGTATAAGCCTGCGGACAAGTTGAACTTGATCGATCAGATTCAACGCTTAGGAATTACCTACCATTTTGAACTTGAGATAGATAAGGAGCTGGAACAAATCCGCAGAGGTTATTTTGACTTTCACTGTGATGATAACGACAATGACCTACACACTGTTGCTCTTCTCTTTCGATTGTTGCGACAGCGTGGTTACCATATTTCATGTGGTATGTGATGCTCAATTCTCATTGATTGATCAATTGGCAAAATTATATTGCAGACGAAAGTTTAATGATTTATTTTATTGATCATATTTAAAAGAACAAATATCATTAACATTTTTAGTTTACTCTAATTTTGATTTGTTAATTCGTTAACCTTTATCTCTATATGATTCTCATATTTATCTCTATGATTCTCATATCCTGAGTTCTTCAATCTTGCTTTAAAAGGTGAATAGTCCCTCCTTCTAATTTGGTTTAGTATGTAAATTTTTCATCATTTCTAGTTGATCTAAATATTGAACACGATGTTTTTCATAGCATTTTATGATAGCATCTTTCCCACGCTCCATTTGGCCATACAGAAATCTTTAACAAGTTTAAGGACAGTGAAGGGAATTTTGGCAAATCACTCATCGCTGATGTGCAAGGATTACTAAGTCTATTTGAAGCTTGCCATCCGAGGTATCATGGTGATGATAATTTGGAGGATGCACTTGCTTTTACTACAACTCACTTTGAATTGGTCAATAAAAGGAAAGCAAGCCTTGATCTTGAAAAAAAAGTAAATCATGCCCTAGATCAGCCAATCCATAAGGTACTGTCAAGGCTAGAGGTGAGGCGTTACATTCCACTCTACCAAGAGGAGCCTCTGCATAATGAAGTCCTGCTCTCCTTGGCTAAGCTTGATTTCAACTTACTGCAAAAGCAACACCAAAAGGAACTCGGCAACGTTACAAGGTTAATTTCATGATGGCATGTCTGAAGTGGCTATATATTCTAAGAACACGAACTTTCCATAGATTGATTCATGCAATTTAAATTTATCGTCAACAAAAAATCATTTGTAAGTGACAAGAAGCATTAATCTCTTTGGATCATCGGTCTAAAGTTCTTATTATATATAAACTCAAGATTTTGTCAATGCTATGTTTGCCTTAAATTGGATTTGTTGGCATACTGTAGGTGGTGGAAGGGTTTAGATGTACAAAGGAAGTTTCCATTTGCTAGAGATAGGCTTGTGGAGCTGTATGTCTGGTGGTTAGGAGAATATTACGAGCCAGAGCATGAAGCCATGAGGGAAATACTAACCAAATTGTCCAGCATAATTTCCATTATTGATGACATCTATGATGTCTATGGAACATGGGAAGAATTAGAACTATTCACGGAAGCAATTGAAAGGTACAATTTGCGCTTGGATGCTTTTCTCAATTTACCAATTCTAAACTTGTTTATTCTAATTTGATGGATTGTCAACTTTGGTCACAACTTGAACTTAGGTGGGATGTCGATGCCAAAGATGGATTGCCAGAGTACATGCAAGAGTGTTACAAGATAGTTCTTGATTTGTATGATGAAATTGGCCATGAATTATCCCAAAAAGGACGTTCGTATCGCCTCTTCTATGCAAAAGAAGTGGTAAGCCATTTGATGCTACATCAATCAAATACAATTTTTATTTTGTCCACTTGTAACAAAATATCGGGTTTCTAGATAAGGATGAGAGACTATCTTATATCTTAGTCCACCAAACACTTTAACATTCAAATATTGACGTAGATTTGCATTCGAGAATGAATTCTCAGATGAAAAATCAAGCGAGAGCATATTTCGTCGAAGCCAAATGGTTCCACCAAAACCACGTACCGACAATGGAGGAGTACATGTCCATTGCATTACCAAGCTCTGGTTTTGTATCGATATTGGCATGGTCATTTCTAGGAATGGGAGATATTGTAACAAAAGATGTTTTTGATTGGCTTTTATTCAACGACCCCAAGATGGTGAAGGCTTCGTCAATAATCTGTCGGCTCTTGAATGACATTGCCGGACACCAGATTTGTAAAAGATATACCAGCGAACAACATTAGTTTTTCCAAATTTTATCTAATTGATTTTCTCCACAGTTTGAGCAAGAGAGAGGTCATGTGGCATCTGCTGTGGAGTGTTTCATGAAACAATATAGAGTTACTGAGGAAGAGGCTAAGGAGGAACTCCGTAAACAAGTGACCGATGCATGGAAGGACATTAATGAAGAGCTGCGCCGTCCAACTGTTGTCCCCATGCCAATCCTCGTGCGAATTCTCAATCTTACACAAGCCCTGCACATGATGTATACTGGTGAAACAGATCACTACACTAATGCTGGAACCAAGATGAAAGAGGTTGTGACTTCTCTGTTGGTCAATCCGTTGCCAATGTGATGGTTTTGGGGAGCATTAGACATCTGCGAATCTGCTCTGTGTGCAATTTGAATTGGGTGTTTACATTTGACCATTGCTTTTCTCTGGCCTGAGGGGCCCCCTTTCTTTTCTAGAGTTCGAATTGAGGAAAAAAAGAGTCCGTAAAAATGTTGCATTTTTAGAATATATTAAGCTATGTCTGGTTCAGTTCCTCGATCGATATATTTGCTTATGATGGTCTTCGTGCTCTTTGATCAGCACAGATTATAATAATTAACAGAACTAGAAAGCAAGTTTCGCATTTTCGGACAAAGTTGCTGACATTCAAAAATAAAAATAATTCAAGTCCTTGTAGATCGATGTGGTGTTGGTAATTGAGTTGTCAATAGAGCAATCAATAAGTATAATTGCAAATTGACAAACTACCGATCTATGGTGTTATGTTACCAACAACACTATTAGAGAGGCAATGATTGATGAAACAGATTGTTGATATATGATGGTAAATGGTCAATTATACCGTAAAAGATGTGAAGCGAGGACTGTAAAAGAATATTATCTTGATGGTTGAGCTGGCTGATATTCAAGGGATCGTAACTACTTATGGAGAAGATTGTGCAGCTCAAGACAACCAAGAATTTCAGGGACAGTTGAAATTTGTATAAGGACCAACAATCAATAAACACTTAAAGAATTTTTCAATTTAAGTTCATCAATTTATTAATTTTATCCTCAAATTCTTTAGATTTACCTTTATTTAGAGTTAATGATCCTTGTTACGTAAATTATTTCCTGTCCAAATCGCCATAGAATCCGATTCATTGGAAAAACTAGAAATCCAACCTTTGGAGAAATGTATTCATTGACGATACAATTGCGATGTAATATCTTTTTGACATGGTTGGTAGGGCCATAGTGGTTTCGATTTGAGTAAGCGCAATGGTATGGTCTAGGAGTCAAGAGCCTTGAAATTTTGTTGGTGACGATAATCAGTCCCCACAATGCAACAATTACAGGTTTGCTTAATTGGAGTTACTAGCCGTTCAAGCAGCAGCAAAGCAAAACCAAGGGGAGAATATTGTTGACATTTCGAGAAATCTCACCTATGAAAAGAGGAGGGAGTTGGAACCAAATTCGATGGTCAACTATGTGACATAGTCGAGGAACCACAGAATGACATAGTCAACTATGCGGTAAATCACCATGCCGGAGTGATTAGGCCTATGATTGTTAATGTGATGAATGAAATAACTTCAAGGCCAGGGCCATCAAGTCAACCGTTTCCAATGCAATGGAGTCGGGCGATGATGGGGTGTGTTCCTTCAACTTCTTCTACCCAATTAAATAACGTTGGTAATTTAGGTCAAATGGTTCCACCGCCAGCGATGAGAATCTAGCAGAGGCCTTAGGTCACCAACGGCTAAAAACTCCAATATAGTTGGCCTTGTTAATGGGAATGATTAAGGTAACCTTGTTCAGGCTAACATAAGTGGAAGTAATAACAATTCGGCAAACCGGAACATTTAAAAAAAATGTGCCTTTGCCAAATACCGAAAATCGAAGGCTATTTGGACCGGTACCTAACGACAACAACGTGAGACCATTTGGTAATACAATTCTACCACCTGGTGGTGTAGCAATTCCATAGAATTTGGGACCATACCACATAGGCCTCAATTGTCGGTGGATAATCAGGCAAGACCACCTTCTCTGCTTAGTGGGCAGGATGGTCAGGCTTTGCAAGCCCAAGATCCTCAAAGGCCGGTACGGTAATGCAACGTATGGGCCTTGATGGAGGTGTTATCAGGCCTATGTACCAAAAACCATACCCATATTAGGTTGACACTGTCCAGTACCCAGGAGGTTATAAGATATCTGACTTTAATGTGTTTATTGGTGAAGACAATTAATCAACAGTAGAGCACATTAGCAAGTTTCTAGCTCAATGTGGGGATGCTAATCATGATGGTTGTATGAAGTTAAGGTTGTTACCTCTAACTTGCCTCCTAACTCAATTCATAATTGAGATAAGATGGAAAGCCTGTCTCATGCCCAATTTTTATAGAATAATCTCTGAAGTGACAGTAGCAAATTGGCTAGTTCAGGCAGTACAACAATGAATCTATTGACTGATAAATCGCTCGACTAAAAAAAAAAAATTAGAAATCAATGTTTGTTCTCACTTGATGAAAGAAAGTTTACCTCGATGTCTTTCAATGGGTTAAAGTTTTGCTGCAAGAGAGCAACTTTTTTGTTGTTGCTGTCGAAACAGAGATATTATTCATTAAACTTGAGCCAACAAGAATAAGGGGCATCAAAAGACAGGATCTCCCAAAAAGGGGAAGGGGGTTTAGAAACCCAGTTTAGGGGAAGGTTCTACATCTAAAGGTCTTTATAACCCAATCTACCAATCTATTTTAATTGTGGGGGTAAATGATCAATTCTAAGCTCTCAAAAAGGGCCAAGAGGCCAATACGTTCAATGATAAGTGGCTCGACATCCCAAGGATAGAGGGAAGAATCTTTCAGACAACTCACCAAAGAGAGCGACTTGAAGGCCAACACTTTAATAACTTGTTAAAGTTGACTGCAATGGTGGCAAAATATAAGAATCTTATAGTAGAAAAGGACAAGAAGTCCTATTAAAGGTTATAAATATAATGTAACTTGATTGTGAAGATGATTCTGATAATGAGTTTGACTAGAAATAGCTATGGCTATAATGATGCTCAATAAACCTTATGTTTGTCAAACCTTCAAACCTGCCCCCACCAAGGAAACTGTAATGGCCAAGGCAAAAGATAACCTAAGATATTCATTTGATGGATGTAAGTTGAATGAGACAATCGACTTTCTTTCGGAAGATAATGTAATAACACCAAGTGATGGTCAGACCATCCTGAATGACATGCCACCTCAAGTGGTTTGGGTCCCACAAATTGGAGAGGCGTGCAAGGTATGTTCCACTGCGGATGGTCCAAGTTCCTCAACCAATTGTGTACGAGAGGGTTGACATCCCTGATAAGAAACCAAAAAGAAGTTGTTTAAAGAACGATACAAAGAGTAGAGGTGTCAAAATGGGTCATTAACCCATTTATTTATGGATCCATTTATAGTTAAATGGGTCATTAATAGGTCAAGCATTATTTCTTAAAGTACCCAAATGGGTTTAAAAAATAAAAAAGTTGAGATATATGAGTCTTAAATGGGTATGCTTTTAGACTCATTTAAGACCTATTTATCAACCCATTAAAAATGAACTTATTTACAGAGATTATATTTTCTCTATTTAACTTTACAAAAATATATTTTTATAAAAACTGAAATTATAATTTTTTTTAATTTTATTTTCTTTTTCTTTTTCTTTTTCTTTCTTCTTCCTCCAATCATCGACACGGCAATGGTGGTGACCAGCCGGGCGAGCCTCGAGCTTGCGGATCTAGCGAGGCGGAGGCCTCGCCCACGTCCGACAAGGCTCGAGCCTCACCGACGCCAATTGAGGCTCAAGCTCGCCGACGTTGGGTGGCCGGTCGCCGGCCGTCATCGTGGCCGGCGGCCGGCCAAAGAAGAAGAAGAACAAAAATGAATATGTATTACCATAACGGGTGATTGAGCAAAAATCAATGGATGGTTAGCAACAATAAAAATTATATTTAAAAATAAAAAATGATTAAAATTTTAATTTTAAAAAATAATAAAAATTCTATTTTTTAAGATAATTATTTTAATAATTATAAAAATTGTCCATTAAATTTGTGTTGTATAAAACTATTTTAGCAATACCATTTTTTTAAACATATATATAAGAAATAAGCTTTTTTAAGTTTAGTTAAATGGGTCGGGTATGGATCATAAAATTTATATTATGCATAAATGGGTTAATGGGTCATTTAGGTCGGACCATTAATGACCCGACCCAAATTCGACCCAACCCACCCATTTAACACCTCTAACGAAGAGGGAGATCCTAAAACTGGTATGTTTGGAGAATCAAGTGGCAAATTTGATTTTTATGTGAATTATTCAAATTCAATTGGTTCAAGGATAAATTCCAAGGATATTGTGCCCACAGAATGGGGCGAAGAGTTTTTATTTTTTTGATCAGTCATACTCTATTCCTACTCTACACTCACTCGCAGACTTGTACCCTGCCTCTTGCAGGGCGTGGGAGTCGCAACCCACTCTGGAAACTTACACGTCCCTACCCCCATCCCTATCTGAGAATGTGGGGATTTGAACCCCTCACCTCCCCCTTCCATGTTAGAAGGGTGCCACTAGGGCGAACCCCCAATGGTTGGGCGAAGAGTTTGATGATGATGACATTTCGCCCTGACATTTGCCTGACTATTCTTATTGAGACACAATGAAAGATCCACACAACCTATTAGAGGGGCAATGGCTTGTTATTGGAGAGAAATCATAGAAGAAGAGAAGAAGGGTTCGTTTGAGAAACAATTTTTTTTAGAAACAGTCTTTTTATATTTTTATTCCCCCAAATAATTTTTCAATAAAAAAAATGGTAATTACACAAAATTTCTTTTCTCAAAATGAAAAATGAATAAGAATGCGTTTGATACGAATTACAAAAAAAATTGTAAAGTAGAATTTCTTTTAATTTTATTCTTATTCATCCTTATTGTTGCTGCCAACCGCCGATGATGACCTTCCACGTCGCCGCTTGTTGCCATCAACTGCCTTCATTGATGGTGGCAAGCAACTATGTTGGCAATCATCGACAGTGGCGACGGTTGCGCGATCATAGGCGGCAGCGGTTGGCGGCAGGCAGCTGGCAGTCAATAGCGGTTGGGGGTTGGCAGCCGACAAAGAAGAAGAAAGAAAAAAAGAAAAAAACTTATTTTCTAAAAATTGTTCCTAGGAACAATAACCTACTTTTTTATACTTTTTATTTTCATTCCAAATTTATTTTCCGGTCACTTTTCTATTCCGGGGAATAGTAGAATTAATTGACATTATTAAACGAATTTCTGTTCTTTTTTTTGTTTTGGGGAACAAAAGAACGGAAATTTGAATAAACAGAAATGTTACTAAATGGAGCCGAAGATTCCAAAGGAAAATGAAGATGCAGGAGCTATAATTACAGGTTTAGCCAAGCAAATCGATTTCACGTCGTCTATAAGCTGAAGAAGTCCAGGTCGAAGAATTTGATATGGAAGAGGGAGCTAGAAAAGTCCCTTAATCGGTGCTCGATCATTAAATATGAAAAAACTTCGAAGGCCTCTATTTTGGGGTGAATTTTTCTTTTTCAAGGACTTGATTATATAATTAGAAGATTAAATATTTCATAAGAAAAGACGTGAAAGTCCATCGACAAAAAGTAGAAAAATCATGATGCCATGCAACAACGTCCAAAGCACTTTTTTCCTTCCTCACTTTTTCTAAATAATTACATGGCGAATCTTTTATAGTACAAGTTTGATTTCAAGTATTTATTTTTCTTCTTTACAGTTATTTCCTTACGAAGACCTTGTTATTCCCCCCTTCCGTTTCTTCACTTCCATTTCTTATCATCCGCTGAACATTTTTCCAAACACTAAAATTGTGTTTGTTTCACCGAAAACTTCACAATGAAGGAAAATTATTTTTTATAAAAATCATTTTCAAGAAAAACGTTTAGTTTTCACTTATTTGATGGTTTAGAAAAAATGATTTCCTTCTTATCAGAGGGAGAAACTATTTTCTCCCATTTAGACTTGTTATCGGTTTATAGAAAACATTTTCCGTACATCGATTAATTTTCTGCTATCCAAACGCCGGAAAGTTGAAAGAATAATTTCCTAGAAACAGTTTTTTTTTTTTTTATAACAAATACTCTTTAGCTTTCCCATGCTTTTCTGCAAATTAATTATATCATGTGAGATTGGCATCAAGAATGTTGCAAGTTGTGCTTCATACTTTCTGTCCATGAAGCATAAAAGTCTTCCATTGAAATCTTAATTTGTTTGAAATTACCATCATAAAAAACCTCAGACTAATATATCTATAATAAATTTACCATAAACTAACTTTTTGACCACAAAAAATCTCAATATAGTACACTTGGAAATTTAGGGTGCGAATGGTAACGTTTCGTTTCTTTTTTGTTCTAGGGAATAAAAAAAAAAAAAATGTTTCTGTTAGGGAACGGTTTTGAACAAAAGAACACGTTTGGTAACGTTTGTTCCGGGAATAAAAAAATGAATAGAAACACGTTTGGTAAATTTTATTCTTTTTTTGTTTCTTTTAATTTTTTAATATTTTATTATTTTTCATTTTTTCCTTTATTTTTATTTTTCTTCTTTTGGCCGGTCCTTGGCCTCCGGCGACCGGCCGAAGGGGCCGGCAGCCTCACCCAACCACAGCGACGCTCCGGCAAGGTCGCCAACCCTCGACGGCATCACCGGCCATGGCCGAGGCCGGCGATCGGCCAAAGGAAAAAAGAAAAAAAAAAAGAAGAAGAAAAGAAGAAGAAAAGAGAAGAGAGAGAAGATGTGTTTCTTCAAAATTGTTCTTAACAAAAAAAAAAAAGAATGAAACGCAACGCGTTTCTGTTCAAAAGATCTGTTCCATGAATACTTTTCAGGAACATTACCATGCAGGGCCTTAAACTAACATTTTGACTACAAAAATCCTAAAATTAGTACAACTGTGATAAATTTACCGCATACTAATTTTTTCAATAACAAAAAATCACAAACTGATACATTTGTGACAATTTCACTCTCTATTAATTTCCATTAAAGTTGATTAATATCATGAAAAATCACAAATTGATGGAGGGTAAAAGCCCAAATTGAAATACCCATTAAAAGTCACGTATCATACAATTCAATAATTTGACGATGAAATTTAATGGAAACTAAAAAAATAGTAAATTTGTTACGAGTGTACCATTTTGTAGAATAAGTTTAGGAATATATGAATTTGGGATTTTTCATAATTTTGACCCATTAGTTTGTTGGCCTGAGAACATTGGAGTTGCAATGATTTTGGTACCACAAAATGGAGGGTACGAATGTCAAGGCCTCCCTCGGTGTCCTCTGAATTGCACCAAAGGGAAATACGGCCAGAGAACATGAGCCCATTTCACGATCCTCCGCGCCTGATGTTTTTTGCTAATGCAGCGTCGGCCGACAGGGAAAAGTGCAAAAGAGCAAAGGCTTCAAACGAGGGGGAATCTAATTCTATCGGTCCCTTTCTTGCCTTTGCACATGGATGATGCCGAGTTTTGTTCTCTGCTTTTTAGTGGGGATGGATCCCCTGGACCGCCTCATCATCATTTCCTTTTGTCAGCAACTGTTACGCCTTGAGCCCGGGGAAGCCCCACCCTGGTTCGAACTTTTCCGCCAATTCGTCCACCACGGTAACGTCTCCAATGGCAAAAGTTTATCCATGCTGTGCACCGGCTAGGTTGGACGGCTGGAATGGACCGGATCAGATAGAATTTTTTGGTTTGGGGGGGGGGGGGTAAGTTTTCTTTGTTTGTTATTACTTTTCAGCAATCTGTCCACGGTAGAATCCACAATGGCAAGAGTTAAACTAGGTTCGACCATCAAATTAGATGAATTTGAAGGTCAAAGAACTGATTAGAAAGGAAGTGTAACCAAACTTCCTTCCTTTTTGTCTTTGCTTGAATACATATCTCGACCTGACAAAATAGGTAATATAAACTCAAAATTAGATAATGCCTATCCCGACCTTTTTTTCTTATTTACAGCTGTACTTCTATCGAACGGCTTACTAGTTTAGTTTTTTTCTTGTAATCATAGGACGAACTCATGTCATACTTGATTGATCTCGCTAAGGCAAGCAAAATCCGTGAGAGAGTGCAATAGGACCTTCCATATGAAACTTAGGGTAAGTCTTAAGCGTGCACGCAACGATGGATTTAAACGCAACCCGGTCTGTACTGCACCCGGGCGAGTTCGAAGCGCCGCATGCAATGATGGATTCCAACTTAGCACCAAAAAAAAAAAAAAATGAGTGGTCGAAAGAACACCATCTTCCCCTAATTATGCTTTATCCTATTATACCAAAACACGTTTTTCTCCGATTTTGGCACAGAGTTTCATTTTGGAGGGGGTAAAACAAATGATTCGGGCCGGGGCCCGCCGCCGCTTCCACCTTTTCTACCCGTGTAGGAAGGGGCGTGCGTAATTCCCTTTTCGTCCCTCACTTTGGCTCCGAACTAATTTTTGATATAAGCTATAAAGATAAGATAGAAGCTGGATATAAGCTAAAGATTAAAGATAGAAGCCGCAGAAGAGGCTGGATAGTTGAGGACATTATGGTAAACTCGCTCCAAGCAACCTTCCCACTTTCTTCCCCCTTCCCCTCATCATTACTTCCCTCTTTCCATATGAAGACTTTTTGTCATTCCCCCTTTTTCTTCCTTCGCTTCCAAATTGTCCAAACACTAAATAAAGTTGTCTGGACTATTAGATGACTAATTAATATGAATCAAGATAAAAAGAGCTATGTTCAAATAGATATTGGTTCGGTTTTATGCAATAGTCCTTTTATCTTTAGCTCATATCCAAAATTCTAAAATAGAAAAAGACCCTTGTCCAATAATTAATGTTGAAAAAATTTATGACATATGAAAAAAGAAAAAAGTTACATTGTCAAATATATACAAGCTATTCACACAATCTATCATCAATATTATCTTTAAAAACTTGTTATCTATTAAATTTACTGAATGACTTATTTTATTCATTAGAGCTTTTGTTAGCATGAGCTAATATGTTATTGGGGAAAAAATATAATTAGAAGATTGAGGATCTATTTGGATTGATTGTTATTTTTCTTTTAAAATTCGAAATGGTTAAAAAAATTTCATAAAACGTTGGATTTTTTTTTTTTTTTATAGTTTTGAATAAATTTATCATAAATGTATTGATTTTGAATTTTTATAATATTAATTCTACATACAATAATTTTTCATTATAATAAATATTTTAAATTAGGGTGAGAATGACCTTCTGTTTTTGTTGCATTTGAAATGATTTTTTTTTCCCTTTTAGGGCACAGAAAATTTTTGGAAGTATGCTGCTAGGAAACCCTCAATTGAGCGGGGAATGATTGCGGCGTAATCACGTCAAGGTCACCACATTCGGGGGGGAGGGGTTCGAATCCAATCCCGTCGAGATGGACGGACCACAATGCATCACGCCGGGCGCGACACCCGCCCAGATCTCGCCACGTCATCCAGGCGGGCCCCACAAAAAGGCCGAACCCCAAAAGGGAAAAAGAAGGAGAGATAGAAAAAAAAAATTTAAAATATCAAAAAGAAGGGGCGAAAGCGAGACGCGTGTTGAAAACTCGTGTTCCCTCCCGATCCCCCGCGCGTGCCGTGCCCCGGCGCGTGGGGCGCACGCGCCTATTATAAACGCTGACCGTACTCCTGCCGTCGTCGTCGTCCCTCTCTGAACCGCACTCGCCACTTGGAAGCTGCTTCTCTCTCTTACTCTCTCTCTCTCTCTCCTCTTGACCATAAAAGTTAAAACCCTAATTCCTCCCCCCACGTACTCTCTCTTTCTCTTCTCCTTCTCTCCACGACAGTAGCAGCAGCAGCAGCAGCAGCACCGTCCTCGCTCGATCCCGGACGCCGGCGGCGTCGCCGACGACGACTCCTCCGCCACACGCGCGCGGCTCGGCTCGGCTCGGCTCGGCTTGCCCCGGTCGCCTGCCTGAGCTCGCGCACCGGCTCAGCGATGGAGGCTCCGTCGGGTCAGGGGCAGAGGCGCCTCGAGTTCCCCCTGGTTTCCGTCTCCGACCTCTCTCCTCCCTCCTCCGCTCCCGCCGCCTCGGCGGCGGCGGCGGCGACCGCCGTAGCTCGGTTCGGCGGCGGCGATTCCGGCGCCGTCGAGCTCCGGTTTCACCGGGAGAATGGAGCGGGCGATGTCGTCGGCGGCGTTGAGCTCGCCAACGCTCAGGTTCGTCTGTTTTATTGCTTTTTCTTCTCTTTTCTTTTCGGTATTCATTTGATTCCGTTGTTTCTTTGTCTTGTCTGCGTTTGCTTGCGGAGCGGCTGTTCGGCAATGAGGAGAAAATGGTGAATTGCCGCACCGCATTGTGTTTGCATTCTGTTTTGAACGGATCATGACTTTTTCGGTTCTCTGAAGCTATCCTGCAAATTTATTTTTATTCGATCTCCGTGCTGGACTGTTCTCATTGGCCAGCTTAAATATAACAAGGAGGATTGCTAATGACAACTAAGCTAGCATTGGTTTTGAAATGGAGTGGCTTTGCAGTGGTGATTTTTGGTAAAATCTCGAGTGCTAGATAGATTTCAGCCTGAAGATGCTTATATCATTGCTTATTCTGTGTTTTGTGTTCCCAGATTTTTAAGCTAGGCCCGGTCCAGTCAATTTGCGTGGCTGAAGGCTCTGAATCCGATCAAGAGGTATGTGTAACGAGGATTATCTGAAATGCTTGTATCTTTACTATACTGCGAAAATCGTGTTGAACTCTTGGGTGGAAAGGTTTCTCAATGTTTTTGCATGTCTATACTTTCTAGTTTTTCTTCTGGTTCACTTTGAATATTACTCTCCTGCACAAAGTGGTTTAATTTTTGTGAAGTACTGGCTGATGCCGGTACCTTCTAATGCTATATGACTTTGTTCCAGAAGTCATATTCAAAAGGGTTTAATATTCATTTTAAAACGGAAGAGGAGAGCGAGGCCTTCCATTGTACGTTTGAGCAATTGAAGAAGGAAGGCAGTATTAAAGGTGCCACTTTTTGATGTGATAATTGCGACTTGTGATATGTCATGGAGATTGACTTATTTTATTCTCCTTTCTTCTTACATCTCTAGATTAGGATCCATTATACCCTGAAAATAATGCTTCTGAGCTTATCGTTTCCATGGTTATAGCTTTAATTTGCAATTAGATGTATTTAAGTGCATTATGAAACTTGTATTTGGAGGTCCATAGGGAATTAGATTAATTTGTGGTTTACTACGCCTTGGCTGTGGACCCTGCCAACTTAGAGACAAGGCTTGCTTTGTTCTTTATGTAATTGCAGATTTTAGTATCCTTACCTTCCTAGACAAAGAAGGGCGTTGTTAGTCAAGTAAGATTACTCATTGGCATCTATGGTTTGCATTATGCAATGAAGGAGTGGCCCTGTTTAGGGTGCATTTGAGTTCAGGGGAAGTCTGAAGTAGCTAAATCTACCACTATCCAAGCATTAGCAACGAGACCTGGGTCTGTGTTGCCGTGCACCGATGCCCTTGCATGCCTCCCCTTCATACAAGGAGTTTAATCATCAATCTCTGATGCAGATTTGCTGAAGTGTGAAAGTTTTGCTTAAATTTTCATCTAAGCTAAGCTTGTCTTGAGCAGCTTTGTTTATTAAAACAGGAAGAAGCCTTCTTAACTCTTGCATTGACTTTTTCATTATTGAGCAATTAATCTTTGTCTAAGGCATTTTCTAGAATTGATTAGAACCAGCCTTCATCATCGTTCAGGTGTTCATGAAAATTGTGATATCTATACATCCCTAAGAAAATAAATTAAAAGAAAGAAAAACCGATGCTTATCGGAGAAAACACAGGACATACCCTTGGAAGTTGTTTGCATTAGTCATGTGCCATCAAGGTGCCGGGAGCAACCTTAGTTTTACTATATCCCCTGCAATTTATTGTTTAACTTCTGTTGTTGCAAGAAGCTTCTTAGTGTTTTTTTTTCCCTTCTTATACCTTTGTTGTTATTCTAGCTTTTTGACTGTGGGCTGTGCAGCTTTTGCCTGTCATTTTTACTAATTCAGCCCTTTGTTACTACTCCATATAGGGACACACTTACCAAATGGAGCTCTTTCAACTTCTAAATGCAAATTCGATGAGAAAATAGAGGCATCTTCTGCCAAAATGTATTTTCATTATTATGGACAGCTTCTGCATCAGCAAAATATGCTACAGGATTATGTGAGGACAGGTTCTACTTCTGAGCTTTCCTGTTTTGCCTTTCTGTTAAGTAGGATAAATTTTCCTTTATTATTTGAAATGAGAATGCTTACATGTAAAACTTGCGGATTTTCAGTTAAAAACGATATAGTCAATTTAACAAGGAACAAAATATACCATGTGAATGCAACAGTTCTGATGGATATTTATAAGTTGTTCAGCAGAAAGTGAAAGAAATTATTCCTTGTATCAATACTGGATAAATTGGCATGCAACCAAATCACTTGCCAATTGTCACGGCAACAGTAGTTTACAGGATCAGGAAATATTGGAGACATGCATCCCTTCTATATTGGTGCTTGTTCATGTACGTCTCTCAGTCCCTTACCATGTGCTAGGACAGAGATGAATAGGTCGCCCTAATAAAGTTTATGGCAGTTTTGACAAAGGCTTCTGTGACATGTGGTCAATAGGAAAAAGTACGTTCTATATTGAGGAAGAAACATGCAATTTATATCCAACCTAATAGGAAGAATTCAGGGGCTAGAGGCACAATTGGATTTGAGCTGTCTTCTTTCTCACCCAAGCATAACTACAAATAGATGAAAGCAGGCCAATGAAATATAGAAAGAATTAGATGCCAAATTTCTAGCTATATATATCATTTTTCAATTCGAACTGTATGAAAGGGAACTTAGGTTTTTCTTCTATGAGAACTTGTCAGACCCTTTTCTTCCAAGATAAGAACAACACGGAGTTGTTTTGCCATTAATTTCAAAATAAAGTTTCTAAGATTAATTTCGAGGGCATTACAGGCACTTAAGCATCTTACTGTTAAATATTCCTTTCTTCTGGAACCTATTGTCAGTTCCTTGTTTTTAAGAACATTAAAAGGTTTTTTTTTCTTTAGTTATGTCTTGAGAACACTTTTTAATCCTCAATTATACCACCAGACACGCACATAGTTATCTTATTGTGATGTAATTCTCGTCCAGGAACCTATTATGCTGCTGTCATTGGGAACCGTGCAGATTTCACCGATCGAGTGGTTGTTGATGTCGGTGCTGGTAGTGGTATCCTATCATTATTTGCTGCTCAGGTAGAAATGTTCTCTGAGCATTTCTTTTTTCTGTAGACCATGATTGATGCTTCCTTTTCATCTGTTGCATGCATCAGCACAGTGTTTATTCTCGTGTTGTTTTCAAAACCCTTAGGCTGGGGCAAAACATGTTTATGCTGTGGAAGCATCTGAAATGGCTGAATATGCTCGCAAGCTTATTGATGGAAACCCAGCACTCAGCCAACGAATTACGGTGAGGTTTCATTTGTTCAGTCTGATATCTGAGGGTCTTTATCTCATTGTTCTCAGGAGCCATTCATGTATCTCAAAAAAATGCAGGTAATTAAAGGCAAAGTTGAAGAAGTTGAATTGCCGGAGAAAGCCGACATTCTGATTTCTGAGCCAATGGGTATTTATCTTTACTTCTGTTTCTGTTAAAATTGCTGATTTTCAGTCATTTTCCTAGTGAGCCCTTAAAAAACTTTAAGTTTACAGACCGCTTTGAGCAAAGGTGTAATAAAGTATACTCTGCTTTTTAAGGCATCTCTAGTGAGATTTAATGGTATGGCATGCTTATTCATCAGTTTAACCTCGCTTCTATAGTTGAGTATATGAACTCATCTTCATTAATAGCTTACAGTATCTTGACCATTCCCCTCCCCTCCTTTTCTTTTTCATGGTTGATGTTGAATTGGTTTTGGATATTGAAGTTTATGGATACTAGCAGAGTGACATTTGTGAAGTGCTCGAAGTGCTTACAATTGTTTCTGCCCTAGGCACTTTGTTGGTAAACGAAAGGATGCTGGAATCTTATGTAATTGCTAGAGACCGATTTCTAGTTCCAGATGGAAAGATGTTTCCTACTGTTGGAAGGTGATTAACTGTTTCCCTCTTCTATTTATGGTTTTTCATGTTTTTACCTTCCAATGTTTTATCTGATGAGGATGGCAGTGTTTAGTAGAGTTTTGATTTTGTTTGTCCATCTCTGAGACTTTCTTTATGTGTTTCTTTTGAATTAATGTTTGTTTGGAGGAATATTTAATTTTTTTCCCTTTTCCAAATCTTGCTACTTTGATTTTGTGTTTGACACAAGACACCTAAGACCTTTCAGAATGGACAACTATTGACATTTCAGACCTTTTTTACAACGTTTGAAAATTCTATATTTTTGAAGTTCTAAAAGGAAAGGAAAGTAACTTTTTACTTAAAAATAGAACAGCAAAAGCAAACACGCCCTGTGCATAGAGATCGTAAGAGATGGGAAAAATGGGCCATGTTTTCCCATCTCTCTGTAGTTGTGAGCTTCTAAGGGCTCTTTCAGGTGCTGACTTGGATTAAAGTGGATATTGTTTTATAACTTGTTTTCCCCAATGATTCTATTATTGTCGATAATTTGATTAGCTGTATTAGGAATATCATCATTTGGAGTTGTTGGGCATTTGTTCTTTATTCTTAGCTTGTGCCCCTCTTCACTAGAAGTTGTTGAAAGCTATTTTTTTTTTTTTCACTTGATTGGTGCTTCCTGATCTCTGCAATTAAAATCAGGACATCTTGTCTCTCTTTTGGTAATATGTCTTTGAGATGATATATGTGATTGTTATGTAGCTTGGATATGTATATTAACTTTGTCTCTCTGATGTTTCTGATTATTGCTCCTGTAGGATACACATGGCCCCTTTCAGTGATGAGTATTTATTTGTTGAAATTGCAAATAAGGTACTTACTCATGGTATAGATGAAATTGTTTATTTCGTGGTCAGCTCTGCATAATTACAATAAGATTGATGTAATTGCAAACTGAACTCTTTTAAAGATGAAGAAACCAGTTATATGACATAGGAGAAATACGTGAGTAGTGTTGCTTAAATTTCTTTTAATTAGCATCCTACAACTTTCACATGATATTTACTTGCTATGATTCAATGGTACTCTCTCCCCCCCTCCCCCACAAAAAAAAAAAACCAAAAAAAAATTGCTGTCTATAATGTAGATAGCTGTTTAGCATTTTCACTTACACTTTGCATGCCAAGAGAAATTGCTGTTACATTGGCCAGTAGTGCGAGACTATTATTCATTGTAAAGCAAAGAATTCACTGTTGACCATGAATTTTCCCTGGAGTCACTGAGCTGTGCAGTCCTAAGGATTTTGATTTTGTTCTCATTTTTGGTCATTCACTGTAATCTCTTCTGATTGTTTCTGGATGTATGCCTCATTGTGCTATTTTTATGATGTCCATTTACTTGGAAGTTTCTATTAGTTTTCAGTTTTCTTATCCATTTTTCTTGCCATTTCTGTTTGATCAACTTTTTTTATTGACCTTTTATATGTTAATGTAGGCTCTCTTTTGGCAACAACAGAGCTATTATGATGTCAACTTGACACCCTTGTATAACACTGCGTTTCAAGGCTACTTCTCTCAGGTTTCTAGTCTATGCATATTTTTGGGAATAGTGGATGCTGTATTTCTTCTAAATAGGCCACGGCAAATATGGCATTTGATGTTGAGTTTTGCATGCATTTTTCTATTGTTGCATTTAAGTTTCTTATGCATTTCCGATTAATGATCGATTAGTTTCTTTGACTTGGATTTTTTTGTGTTAATTTGGAGAAGGTTCAGAAGGATATGCAAGGCAAGTTAGGGTTTCAAACTTTTTCATGTATTTTCCTACTGAAGGGCTTTCTGCTTGTTTGAAGTGGTGGACTTGTTTTATCCCTGGGCTAGTGCTTGGTGTAGAGACCAACTAACTGTCCTAAAATATGTAGTTGAAAAGTTAACTTGCATGATGCTTGGAACAAGCAGGTATTGATGAGTTTTAGGCACTGCAGCTAGTTTAGGGGTTGTGGGATAAGATTTGGTGTCTGATGTGTTGGATCTAATCTCACGTAAGAATGTGGCGGGTTCCTGGTTTTTGGACATATGCTATCTTGACTGGATCAAATGTAGCTTGTGCTTGAATGATGTAGTAGCACTCATGGATCGTGTTATTGATGATTTTGTAGCATCAGTTGCATCAGAGAACCCAAGCTTCTTTTGGGGCTTCGCCGCATTTTTAAGTTTTCTGTGTTTTGTACACAAGGGATGCGTGGTCATGGTGGAATGCCCTAGTTAATCACTATCCGAAGTTTCTTTTTCAAGAATAAATAGCAGTTGTGGATGGATTTTGCGTCGAGCTTACCCCTCTGCCTGTCTGCATTTCACATTAAAAATCTTATGTGGAACTGAATAATGAATATTATACTTGATTTTACATACTGGTCTAGTCTTAAGTTGCACAATTCTGGTCATCTCTTTTTTGCTCAATGATTATTACAGTTGAGATTTGTGACTTATTGTTGTTGGTACTTGACCATGGCAAGTGGCAACAGAGTTTCCACATCTCTCATCACTGATCTGCCTGCTTGCTTGCTACGCTCTGTTTTTTCACGGTTAATGTGTTTTGGCTTGCTGTGCTCTGCTAGCTTGTCTGGTTTTTTATTTGTTTAGGGTTTTGTCTTGGCAACTAAACTATCTTAATGAGGTCATTTCTTCTACATGCAGCCTGTTGTAGATGCCTTTGATCCAAGGTTGTTGGTGGCGCCCCCAATATTTCATGTGATAGATTTTACGAAAGTGAAGGTACTGACCCAGTTCACTTGATTATCAAGACAAGCTTTTGTTACTTTTCTGGTGCATGGATATGAAACACAAATCTTGCCACGGCAAAACCGCACATTTTATTGATTCATCATGCCCATCTATAGTCTATCAGTATTATTAGTTTGCTCTTGTTGCCTTCTGTGTTCCTCTACCTGATGATAACATGTACTTTATAAGTTTTTAAGTCTGCTATTAGTAATTTTTCACTACACTGGAAAAGTTATTTCGAATTCCAACCTTTACTCCTACCTACAGCATTCAGGGTAGTGTTCCTTTGATCAAAATATTTCCCACCTAAGGGCTTGTAGCATCATTGAAAAAGGAATTTGTTACTTATTGTGGCTTCATAATGGTTGTGTTTGATAGGAAGAAGATTTATACGAGATTGATGTTCCGTTGAGATTTACAGCAGCCGTTGGTACCAGAGTGCATGGGTTGGCCTGCTGGTTTGATGTGCTATTCAATGGGAGGTAACTCTTCGTCTTTCCTCCCCCCAACCAAGCTTTCCAGTGCATCATATGACTTTGTACTCTAAATTTCATCCCAATCTTGTTATTGTCATAACTAGTTAAATTTCTTGATCCACAGTACTGTGCCAAGGTGGTTGACAACTGCTCCTGGATCTCCAACAACTCATTGGTACCAACTGCGCTGTGTTCTTTCTCAACCCCTCTATGTCATGGCTGGACAAGAGATCACTGGTCGACTTCACCTGGTTGCTCACAAATCCCAGAGTTACACCATAAATTTGACATTGTCAAGTAAGTTCCTCATTAATCTCTTCTATTTGTAGTGATAAATGATGATGGTTACTTGTGTTTGCTAACGAACTTTTTCAAATCTGTTACCAGCTATGATGTGGGGCCCAGGGGCCGAAGAAGGCCGAATACTTCAAACATCATCCAGCAAGCTTGATTTAAAGGAGCCATACTATAGAATGTCTCAGCCCCAATCTTACACAGTAGCACAAGATCAGCAACCACATCAGCTGCTTCAATCACAGGTTCTCTCTCTTTAGCCCTTATTATATACTAAGTACTGTTTAGATGCTATATTGAGCATTTCAAGCGATCATTTCAATTGTTAGTTAAACCGAATGGCGTGGTTTTGCTTGAGTAGGAATTAAACGTCCAAACACAGGACATAGAAGAAGCCGATCTATTGGAGCAACCGGCACAAAATTCGGGTGCTCATTTCGGTTAACAGGAGCACTTGTTTCCTAGGCGATGAATTGCACATCATGTGGTTAAGTTGGGTACTGATGGTATCTTACAATTTGCTAGCAGGGCATTAAGCGTCCATTCTCTGGATTACCAATAGCCCTATCGCTGCCTTTGCTTGTCCTTCCCCTCCCAGTTCGTTTGTATTCCCTCAGCCATCTCATGTGCCGATTCCTTGTAAAATTTTGTGCAATTCATTTCACTGCCCGTGTGGTTGTGCTCTGTAAACATGAAACATGCCCCACTTCGATCGTGATTCACTTAGCCAGTTGATAATAAACCTGGTTCAGTTCGGCTCAAAATGGTTGGAATTGATTGCAAGTTTCGAGCATGTTTCACGGGTTTAAATTGTGCTGGCTGAAAATATTCAATTGAGCTGTTTCGCAGATTGTTGCTTCATTCAGGTGACAAGTCCATCTGCCTTTCTTTCTTTCAAATATATTTACCTCAAGTGACAGGTCGGCTTTTGTTCGTGGTCTTGCTTGTCGTTTATAGAACTTGTTACGGTTTCCATACATCATGGTGCTCACGTAATTTCGCGAGACCTTAAGCAAATCCTATTCGCTTATCTGCTTCGTTTCATTATTCTAAGAACATGCAATTGCAATCTCTGATAGGCCCTTGCGAATTGCCACGGTGAGGACTAGTTTTCGCACAATTTTACACGTTAAAATCTTTTACTTCATCGTTCAATCAATGGTGTCGGAGCGTTGTCGGACTTTGCCCCTTTGTTTTTTATAGTCCTTCATTCGGTTGTTCATAATTAGGGGTGTCGTCAACAGTTCGGAACTGAACCGTAAGAAAAATCTTCCGAACTGAATACGAACCGAACCGAAATTTAGGTTGGGTTTGGTTTTTCGGTTTTGCTTTTGGTTTTCGGTTTTTTTTTTTTTTTTTTTGTCATTTTTTTTCTTTCTTTTTCGTAGCTCATTAAAAACCCTCTTAACCCAATCTTTGGATTAGACAAGAACTGAGTTATGTATATTTTGTTAGACAAGATTGCCTCTCTCTTGCGATTCCCTCTCTTCCTCTCTCTTCACCGAGCTGCTGCTGCTGCTGCTGCTTCGTCGTTGTCGTCCTCTGTGCCTTCGCTGGCGTCTCATGCAAGTCCTCCCGCGTGGCCTCCATTGAGCTCGCCAACCTCCGCTTGAGCGCTCACTTCCGCTCTGTTTCTTCCCATCTCCTGACTCTGGGGTCCTTGGAGTCTCTGTTTCTGACCGCCGCCAACCTCGGCGGCGCTCTGGCCTTCCGGCCTGGATCCAAATGCAGTGCGGTCCTGAGCAGCCTAGATCTATCCGGGAACGCCTTGTCCGGCCCAATCTCGGGTATCGCCAACTTGGGTCCTTGCCAGAACCTCAAAGTCCTCAACTTTTCCGGTAACAACCTCAACAACTCCGGACAAGAAAGCACTACCGGCCTCAAGGGGCTCGAGAGTTTGCAGGTTCTTGACCTTTCCTTCAACAAGATTTCTGGGTCTAATGTCAATGTTTCCTGGGTTTTGTCCGGCGGATGCGGTGCCATGACTCACCTGTCCCTGAGAGGGAACAAGTTGACTGGGGATGTG
Organism: Eucalyptus decipiens; assembly: GCA_014182575.1. Taxonomy (NCBI): domain Eukaryota; kingdom Viridiplantae; phylum Streptophyta; class Magnoliopsida; order Myrtales; family Myrtaceae; genus Eucalyptus; species Eucalyptus decipiens. The sequence goes on from CM024610.1 coordinate 19,122,147, forward strand.
GATGTCTCTGGCTGCAACAAGTTGTAGTACTTGGACATATCCCAGAACAACATCTCCGTGAGCGTGCCTTCCCTCGGAGATTGCTCGGCCTTGGAGCATCTGGATGCGTCCTCCAACAGGTTCTATGGCGATATCAGGCGTGCGGTCTCTACTTGCTCTCAGCTCAGCTTCTTGCTCTCAGCTCAGAACCGAATTTTTAATGGTTTGATTTTATCGGTTTGTGGTTCGGTTCAGTTCGGTTAACCGATAAAAATTGAACCAATAAAAAAATATTGATTTTTAATGAGAACCGAACTGAAAACCAAACCAAACCAAAAAAATTGAATTTTTTGGTTTGGTTTGGTTCGGTTTTCGATTCGGTTCCTGACACCCCTAGTTCATATCTCTATAGAGACCTTGAATCTGATCCACATTCTCTTTGCCCCTGATTATATTTCCATGTGATTATACCCTAATTCCATGTAGAAATTCTGTTCGATCCATTCCGCTGCTGGCGTGTCCATGCTATGTAGATCACCATGCCAATTGATAGTAAAGTCGGTTCGATCTGAAAAGGTTTTATCTCAAGTTTGGAGTATGTTTCGCGGGTTTGTGTTGCGCCTGTTGGAAATAATTCGATTGAGCTATTTGGCAGATTTTACCTTAGCGACAGACCCCATATCGTTTCTTTCAAATAATCATTCGCCTGGTGAAAATTCTTTTCAGACCTTTTGGTCTCGCAGCACTGGCTGATGTAGACGAACACGTGTTTCACTGTAAGACCGTGAACTTACACGTTATATTCTTTCATTTAGTAGAAAGGTGGGAGGGGACAACCAGCATCAACGATCCTCTATGAATGTTAGGAAAGGAGTTTTTACACCCGTGACCGAATAATTGTTTTGAGTTCTAGCTAGAATTCAAATTGGGTCAGCCTGTCACAACGCCTCAACGAGGGGTTGGTAGGAGCAGAGCTAACGTTATCTTCATGGAATGACCAAACTGTCGTTATAGAAAGAGCTAACATTATCTTCATGGCACGACCAAACTTTCATTACAGACTAATTCCATCTGTTTGTAGATCACTTTGTTGACTACCGTGATATCTCTCTATTGGAAAGGTCCTCGCGCATTGTGATAGGAATAAACCTTGGTTTAATTTTACTCTCTGTGTTTATATTGTCTAGATTCCAGATTATATTATATTATATATGTAAGAGACTATATTCTATGACTTAGAAATTGATCCTTTATAACATCAAATTGCTTGTTTAACAAAGCTGCCTCAGTCCTCTTTACAACGTCGTGGAACAATTCTTACTATTCTTTTGGAACAAGTATTTGACCGCGACTGGGTCTTTTCAAAACCGGCCTGGCCGATTCAATCGGCTCGACCGGGTATGGGTCAGACCGCCGGCCCAGATCAGCACCACACGATGGGTCTTGAACAAGCTAACAGATATTCCCCAGATGATGAAGATTCTCCCCCAAATCGAAACTCTATTCACATTTGAAAGCCGGGATTTAGAACGACTAGGGATTTTGACCGATCACTATGCACTTGGATCATGTTCGATAATTTCCTTAAAAAAAAAAAAAAAAAGACCCTTTTTCATCTTGTCAAGAAAACCTGCACCCTAATAAAATCAAAGGAGCTTCTGTATCTGATCCGATCTGATGGGATCATCATAATAGCTACATTTCGTCTGATAAAGTTCCGGACATCCTGCAGCTGTTCTATATAATTCTCCAAGCTTTTCACTTTGTTCTCTCCCTCGACAGTTTCAGATGATGCGGCTTCCCGGTGTTCGCATGTCAGCTCATGCATGCTTGTCCATTGTCTCACTGCTCTCTGAACAATTAGAGGAATCGAAGAGGATAATCTGAATGGCACACGAAGATGTACTCCACAAAATAAATGTCCATCTATTCTTTTTTGAGTGTCGCCATCTGAGACCTCCCAAAGGGCTTCGATCTATCATAGTCATCTGTTGCCTTCATCCAAATCGGACAAATCATTGAGCTCAAAGTTCAGGTCATTTTCACCCTCATCAGTAGAGTCTCTTGGGTGAATGCGAGGTTGCAATAGAGAAGACAACAAGTAAGGCAAATGACTGGATGCAGAAGTCATAAATTTTACGGAGATCTAATGATTCTTGGGGTTTTGACAGAGACGAGGCTTCGCTTGAAATTTTCAATGAATAGCATAAGATCAACAACTGCGTTCTCCAGCATTGTCCACTGGGAAGATCTGCACATCCGGGCTCATTCTTTTCAGAAAAATGGTTCTCGATTAGAAACACTGGAGGCTTTGGATTAATTGCATGCGTATCACCAATTGCATAGCTGATGCATTGCCGAATAACGTGGGATCGCTGAGCTACAAGGTCTTCATAGCTGAAAGGTAATCCAGTTGGTCCATCCGGGGGAGTAGATGAGGCATGGGTGAGCACGATAATGGCATTATGCCATATTATTGAACCAAGCGAACTGGTGATAAATCGCAGAACTGGCAGATCGACAAGATCACTTGTTGGGCAATTCAGACGGTCGACATACATAACAACATCGGGTGGAAAGCTTTTGGTGAATTTCTTAATAGATGATAGTATTCTCTGGTTGACAGATTGCTCAGTACCAGAAGATCTAAGACCTGGTGTATCAATAAACCTATATTTCACACCATCCTTATTTCCGAGAACCTCTTTCACAGTGACAGTCGCGGGCTCAAATGCATTGACCTTGGCTTTCTTTTCTCCCAAAATGGAATTAATGGTCGCACTCTTTCCAACGCCTGTTTTTCCGATGACCAGGATGTTCAATGACAAGTCTATACTACTACCTTCAGCTTCAAGCTGTATTGCCAACTTTTTGGCTGATTTGAGTAGAGATGCTTGACTAGAGTGGCCGCCTATGGTTAGGGCATTACGGTACAATTCCTGTGTAGCTATGGAATTTTCAGGAGAATAGCCTAGTCTGTGGACAAGTCTTAAGAGTTTTACCTTTAACAGATGCACATCCTCAAGGCGCTTATTATCCTCTTTCCTAAGATTCTCCTCTGATTCAGTACAAGAAGATGCTTTGAGAAGATCTCCCAAGATGTCCAAGTCAAGTAACAGATTCTGTCCCCCATAAACATAGGATCCGTCTTCTTCGCTAGATTCAGAGACAGTATGGCCATCATTCATTGCTGGATAAACTTGCGAAATCACTGGATTTGAGAGGATACAGGATGCGAATTCATCTTCTAGATCACTTATTACCAGGTGAGTGATTTCAGAGTTACCAAATATCAAATCGTCGACCCCTCCATTGTCTGGCAAGCTCTTTTCACCTCCTCTTGTTTTATATAATGCTTCATTTTCCATATCTGTTCCTTCCAATTCTGGTTCATCATCTGAAGGGGACACTGCAAACACAGAGCGAAGGAGATTACGAGGATCATGCAATGCCTGATCTGATGAACCCATTTCATCATTAGCTTCGGCAACCTCTATATTCATTGCAGTAGCCTCCTGACTTGCATTGGTACCGTTTTTGTAATAAGCATCATCCAAGTGCTTAACTTCCCCTGCAACTTCAGGGCCCTCCGAAACTATTTGCAAATGAGGTGTCTTGTCGTTCAAGTGGTCTTCAAGAGTGAGACCTGCACCATAAATAACAACTTTCCCCACCACAGGTTCTTCAACTGTACTATTAAAGCTTGGCTTCATTATCTTGCTCCTACTGAAATCTAATTCCTCGAAATTCAGTTGCATTGCCTCGGAAGCCGTATTTGCTTCACATTTTTCCACAGCATCAGCATCACTCAATTTTCCGTTCTTCAGCTCCCATAACCTCTGATCATTTGATTGATGACCATCCGCACCCTCAGTTCTTCCACCTTCACTACTTAGATATTCGAAATTCGCTAGCATTCGGGAATTCTGCTCAGTGAAAATTCTTTCCTCACCCTGCAGACCCTGCAGAGGCATAACCCATGCATGCCCCATAGAAGCAAGGCCACCATTCTCACTTATATACTCACCAGAAGTGCTATGTATCTCAATTCCATCCCCAACGATCAAACTTATCTCACCCTCATCTCTCTCCTCTTCATCTACCGCCACCCTAATTCTAGGTGCACTCCCCACCATCTCAGACTCGTCGAAACCCGGAACTCTCACAGCCCTCACGATCTCCTCATCCCCACTTTCTTCACTGCCCATCAAGCCATCCTCATCGTCAAAATCTATGGACAGCCTTGCAATAGGCATAACCGGGTCAACAATGGGCTCACGGCCATACACTGCTGCAGTCTCTGCCACAGAATAGTACTCATCAACATCACTACCCATCTCCTCCCCAAAGCAATTTCCTAGTAAGTTTGCACCTGAGCATGCCACAAAGGGCCTAAAGATTCGATCTTCCACGATTCCCTCACCTCCTTCCAACGTTTCCTCATCTGGGTCCGCAACGAACGGCCTCACGGACGCCGTTTCGAATTCATCCCCGCCAGCGAACAAGCGCTCGCAGTCAGAGCCGCCTCTCTCGCTGCTTTCCTCGCTGCAACTAGCGCCATACTGAACATCGTCTCCCGAAGCTTCCGGCTCGAAATCAGAGTCGCCGTCGTCGCCGCCGCCGCCGCCGCCGTCGTCGTCGAGAGTAGGAGGAGCTCGTATAAGGAGCGAACCTGCGGAAGACGAGGCGGGAAGGGAGGCGCTTCGTGCTGCGGAAGGAAGGACGTTCTTGGCGTCCATTGCTTCCGGTTCTCGTTCCTTTCCCAACAGCTAACCCTCAAAGACGCATTGGTCTAGAAGAGAAGAAAACAGAGAGTCGTTGGGGGGATTCTTGTTCATGGTAGAATCCACGGAGTAGGTTTGCAATTGCTCGCTCGATGCCATTTTTATATTCGTCGATGCCTTTCACGTTCGTCTTTCCGACAGTTTCCGAGGTTGTCTTTTCAGGGGCCCTGCCGATTGCTTGAAATCAGGGGTAATCATAGCCATCGAATTTTGCATGTTCCAAGGATCAGCGGCTGTAATTAATCTGATTTATCATGGACCAAGATGCAAAAATTTCATCTTCCCTATTTACTTATCCTTTCACAAATTTCCCAAGAAATAAAGTTTCAATAAAAAAAATAATCAGTGAAATTTGATTCTCCAATCAAAGATATATTAGGCTGTGTAAAAAAGAAAAATACAATTAACTTTATATGCCCTATCTTGCATATGATGGACAAGTAGAGCATTAGTTTCAATTTTTTTTTTTTTATCTATGTAGATTTTATACAGCTTTTCTTTTCTTTTCTTTTCTTTTTAATGAGAGAAGCATAACCTGGTAACATTACTTAAGCAAAAAAAAAAAAAAAAAAAAAAAGGCACTCATCTGGAAATAATGTAGTAATTACTAGGTGAACATTGTAAAGAAAAAACGGAGAAAAAGAAAAATAACAATATTAGGCACTTTTTTTTTTAAATATTTTTCAAATGAAGGAATTCGTGCGACAATAGTTTAATGATAGATATTAGTAATTTATGAAGGTGATTGTGATATGAAGACACATAAAATATGTGTCCACTTTACATTTGTTGTAGAGTTCATTAACTTATATAATTATATTTAGAAAATTTTATTAGAGGAATCTCCAAGATGGCCTAAGAATTTTGAACTCATAAAGAAAAATAGTTAAGAAATTTTTTGTATGGCTCTTTCTTGCGACCATAGGTATAAGATCACAATAAATTAATTTTATCACACCAAAAAATCGAATATAGCTTGTGATCATGCTTATTTTACAATTTGTTATTATCTAGATTTAAATTCAATTGGATTGGTAGTATAAAAAGAAATCAAGTTGATCCCTGACGCTGAATCGAATAAAATAAATCACCCCGTGCTTCTAAGCATCTAAATTGTGGTTGTTTTCTTTATTTTCTTTTTCCTTGTTTTCATTGTGGCCAACCTTTTCTAAATAATAATAATAATAATTAAAACATAGAACTTAGTGGGAATTGCCCAAAAAAAATATCTCATCAAGTAAGATTCTAAATTTCCTAAGGAAAGCGAGTAAACTAAGCAATAATTTCCGTGCATTGAGATTTCAGGCCTAGAACTAAGGTCACCGGCCAAGCTTCACTTGATTTAGATAAGGGCATTGCGAATCTCATTGGCCACAGGCCATATTTCAAGCATAGCACTAAACTTCAAGATTTCGAAATTCAAAGGTGACAATGAAGGTTGACGACATAGGAAAATTTATCTCATCTCTTCTTAAAAAAATTTCTAAAAAAAAATTCTCTAGCAATGTCCAAATTTTGATGAAACAAAGCGACTTAAAATGAGAGAATAAGAACTTTAGAATGACTTATGGTACTTGAACTTGTTAACCAGTTGCCTCAAGGGAAATTAGTGGCGCAGAATGCATCGTCATTCTTTTTAAAAGTAACAGACCATCACCTTAGCATTATTTTTTAAGAATTATTTGGGAAGTGGAGTTGATAATGCAGTGTGCAATTAAGGGCATTATCACTGACATTTCTCTCTAGAGATTAATCTGCACGGTAGCATCGACACCTAATTTTTGGGTATCATTACGTAAAAAGAAAATTAGGAATCGACCCAACCTCTAAACAAAGGTATCATTAGCTCAACTCATATTTATATCACCGTATTGGACCTTCCCACGCATGATCGAAAGAGCTTCTTCAAGATGCGATGTTCAAATCTTGAGCTTCTTCAATATCCGATCTTCAAGGTTTGAATTGAGATCAAGGAGGAAGATAACCTTGGAAGCCGAATAAATCTGAAGGAGATTGAATCTGAGGAAAAGGAAAGCGACCAACTCGGCACAAGATAGAGAAGTCAGGGTCAAATATTGCTACGTTCTTTTCTCGGCTTAACCAGCGAGTCCTTCACAGATCAGGGCGGTCCCCCCTACAAAGTCCTTCCCCGGTGCCCGGCCAAGCCCAACAAATTGCAAGATCCAAAGCCGGACCTAAGCTCTTCCTCCAAGCTAAGTAGCATCGACACGTGACACGACACGACACGTCAACAAGTCATTTGTCAAAAATAAAGAATTTCGACACGTTATATATTAAATGAATATTTTTTTAAAATTATTTTGATTCAAATTTATAAATAATTAATTAATTAAAAAAGGACCTACAATAAATCTACACTAATAATATTAATAAATCAATTCATTGGAAATTCGAAAGACATATTCATAGTTAATGCGTATTCATGTTTGGAAATATGTTTTTAACTTTAATAAAAGTTATTGATGAAACTAATGACTAATAAGAAATTAGAATAAATTTATTTAAAAAATCCATAATCTTCTACGATTACCAAAATTTATCATTATTCAAAATTTAAAACTTTTATATTTAGAAATTATTTTTTAATCTTATTTATTTATTTTTCCAATTAAAAAAAGTCCCCGTTGAGGGTCTAGCCCCACCCCTTCTTTCCTTTGTCCATTTCCACCCCCCAAAATTTATTTCACGCTTCTTTCCCTTCCCCACCACCCGACACACTGTAAATTCCCCTCCCCCCAAAATTAAAAGTCACGCCATCAGAGTCCTCCTTTTTTTTTTTTTTATTACTTTTGAGTTTTCTATCAAAAACCCTAGCCGGCGCCCTCCTTTTCCTCCTCCTCCTCGCCGCTCACCACACGACCACCTCCCTCTCCGCACCTCTGGGTATGGACATTCGATACGGATCCAACTTAGATGGTTTGACATTGGGAATACCAAGTTCATCTTTGCTGCATATTCATTTAGAATCTTGGCTGATTCTAAATGAATATGTAGAAAGATGAATTTGGAGATGTCCAATTACACAACTACTTGGTCGCGGGGCAGTTTCAGTGTTTGTATCGTCTTTGGTATTCAATGACATAACTTGCGCAGGCGATGTTGGTCGAAGCTAAAGGGAGGCTGAACAATCGGCAGCACGTGCTGCCATTCGAACCATGTATGGTATGCCATTTTCCATACTTGATTTTCACGATATGCACGTCTCTATCCATGCGACTAACAGAGGATCATGTAATGCCGTTGATGGCAAGTTGAAAACAGGTTCTTTGGAAGAGACGATGAAGTCTAAGTTCGAACTGTTATTGCTGCATGTTGTGCGACCAAGTATTCATGTCCAGCTGAAGGCATGCTCGGACGTACCTACACCACCTCGTACACCAAGAACAGAGGCCGTAGCATCCTCTGTTAGTTGGACTCCTTTTAAGAGCTTGTTGTTTTATACAAATTCTGCTACCCAATTTTTGATTGTGAGCGATTCTTGCAGAGAAGCATGCATTTGGGCTTATATTAGCAAAATGAATAGCAAACGTTAACCCTTGCCCAGCGAGGAAGAGTCCCAAAATTCGATCTTTTGCAATTCCACCATCTCCTTCCGATGTTTTCTCATCCGGGTCTGCAACAAACGGCCTCTCCGACACCGATTCGAAGTCATCCCTGCTAGCGAACAAGCGCTCAGTCAGAGCCTCTCTCGCTGCTTTCGTCAAAGCAACTAGCGCCATAATGAATGTTTGATTTCCGGAGCTTTTGGCTCGAAATCAGAGTGGTCGTTGTCGAGAGTAGGAGGAGCTCGTATAAGAAGCGAACCAGTGGAAGACGAGGCGGAAAGGGAGGCGCTTCGTGCTGCGGAAGGAAGGACGTTCTTGGTGTCCATTGCTTCCGGCTCTCGTTTCTTTCCCAACAGCTAACCCTCAAAAGACGCATTGGCCTAGAAGAGAAGGAAAACAGAGAGAGTCGATGGGGGGATTCTTGTTCATGGTAGAATCCACGGAAGTAGGTTTGCTCGCTCGATGCCATTTTTACATTCGGCGATGCCTTTCGCGTTCGTCTTTCCGACAGTTTCCGAGGTTGTCTTTTCAGGGGCCCTGCCGATTACTTTGATTTCAGGGGTAATCATACCCATCGAATTTTGCATGTTCAAAGGATCAACGGCTGTAATTAGTCCGATTTATCATGGACCAAGATGCAAAAATTTCATCTTCCCTATTTACTTATCCTTTCACAAATTTCCCAAGAAATAAAGTTTCAATAAAAAAAACAATCAGTAAAATTCGATTCTCCAATTAAAGATATATTAGGCTGTGTAAAAAAGAAAAATACACTTAACTTTATATGCCCTATCTAGCATATGATGACAAGTAGAGCATTAGTTTCAAAAAACTTTTATCTATGTAGATTTTATACAGCTTTTGTTTTTTGTTTTTTGTTTTTTTTTAATGAGAGAAGCATAAATTGGTTACATTATTTAAGCCAAAAAAAAAGGCACTCGTTTGGAAATAATGTAGTAATTATTAGGTGAACATTGTAAAGAAAAAACGGAGAAAAAGAAAAATAACATTTGAGGATTGATAACTGAGAGAAGTATATATATAAAGTATACGAAAGATGTAAATGGTGAACTTTCAATTCTTATATCGTGCTTTAGTTACATACATAGTGATTAAGCTCTTTCATTAATACAACAAAACAAGTTTAGTCTTTCTTTTCAAAAAAGAAAATAATTACTCCCTTATTAACTGTAATCACACAAAAGGAGATGGTACTTGAATATCATATTTTAGTTGTTAAATATCGTATTTTAGTTGTTATTTATCAAAATATCTATTTTTTTCTTGAAATGAATATGCTTAAACCATTTTTGCCTAATTTGTATTTGAGTGGAGTTTTTTTTTTTTTACAATAATGGGATTGAAGAAAAATTTTTTAACAATAATGGATGTGACAATAGCGCACAAGGTTTCAATTTTATAAGTTCACTTTTATAAGTTCATACATTTCAGGAGATCTACATGAGAAAGTTAGACCAAGGTAAACTTAATTTGGTACCTGTCATGATTTGAGGAGAAGTCAAAGATTCTCACGAGGGATTTGATTTCTTTTGAATGAATAATGCTTAGGTGACGGTCCGTTGCTTTTTTAAAGAATGATGGTGCCTTCTGCACCACTAATTTCTCTTGAGGCGACTGGTTAACAAGTTTAATCATTTACCAAGCATTAAGGCAGAAGATACAAGAAAAATGGACACATTTTATCCGGTTTAAGCACAATAAGTCATTCTAAAGCTTATTCTCTCGCTTTAAGTTGCTTTGTTTCATCAAATATTGGACGTTGCTTGTACAATCATATGGTTATTTTAATCTTATAACGGTGCAAGGGCAGCCGCACATTCACTGTAGATGGAAAAGGGCAACCAGCATTTCACTGAAAACAAAACGTAATTTTACTTCGCGAGGTAAGTAGATTGTGGACTTTCACTCATTTTTTTCTTTTTGGTGTATACACAAAAACAAAAGTTATTTTATACATAGTTTAATTCAAATTTTTCTTTCTTTTTAAAAAGAAATGTGGAATCTCTCTTAATTTTCTTGAACAAAAATAAGAGGTATCTAGCGTAGAATTTTTGTCGTAATCTATCGACATATTTATTTCATTTTGAAATAAAGTTGATTAAATTGATCTTTTTAAATATTTTTCAAATGAAGGAATTCTTCCAACATAGTTTAATGATAGATACTAGTAATTTATGAAGGTGATTGTGATATGAAGACACATCAAATATGTGTCCACTTGACATTTGTTGTAGAGTTCATTAACTTATATAATGAGATTTTAAATTTTTTATTAGAGTAATCTCCAAGGTGGCCTGAGAATTTTGAACTCATAAAGAAAAATAGTTAAGAAATTTTTTGTATGGCTCTTTCTTGCGACCATAGGTATAAAATCATAATAAATTAATTTCATCAAACCAAAAAATCAAATGTAGCTTTTGATCATGCTTATTTTACAATTTCTTATTATCTAGATTTAAATTCAATTGGATTGATAGTATAAAAAGTAATCAAGTTGATCTATGATGCTGAATCTGAATAAATAAATCACCTTGTGCTTCTAAGCATCTAAATTGTGGTTGTTTTCTTTCTTTTCTTTTTCCTTGTTTTCATTGTGGCCAACCTTTTCCAAAAACAAAAAAATAAAAATAAAACATAGAACTCAATGGGAATTGCCCAAAAGAAATATCGCATCAAGTGAGATTCTAAATTTCCTAAGGAAAGCGAGTAAACTAAGCAACCATGTAATTTCCGTGCATCGAGATTTCAAGCCTAGAACTAAGGTCACCGACCAAGCTTCACTTGATTTAGATGAGGGCGCTATGAATCTCGCTAGCCACAGGCCATATTTCAAGCTTAGCACTAAGCTCCAAAATTTCGAAATTCAAAGGTCCTAATGAAGGTTGACAACATAGGAAAATTTATATCACCTCTTCTTAAAATAATTTCTAAAAAAAATATTTCTAGCAATGTCCAATATTTGATGAAACAAAAGCGACTTAAAGTGAGAGAATAAGAACTTTAGAATGAACTATGGTACTTAAACCGGATGTATCTTTTGCCTTAACGCTTGGGAATCAATTAAACTTGTTAATAATTTCAAACTTGTTAATAAGTTGCCTCAAGGGAAATTAGTGGTGCAGAAGGCACTGTCATTCTTGTTGACACCTATTTAAAAAAATAAAATAAAAAACAACAAAACAACAAAACAACAAAAAAGGCTTAGGGGTCGGGTCGGGCCGGATCCGGCCTTGGCCCGGCCCGCCGCCGGCCTTTCTTTCTCCTGCGCGGCCCAAGCTCTCTCCCTTCGGCCCAGCCCACGTCCCAACCAGCCTTCTCCCTCCTCCAGCCATCTTCGCGCCCAAAAAACCTGCAGAAAGCAAAAGCAGCAACAGCAGGGGGACAGGGGGGCAGAGCAGAGAAGATAAGGCAGAAAAAGGGCAGAAAGGAAGGGGGCAGCAGGAACCGATGGGGAGATTGGGGGAAGGCAGAGAGAAATCAAGAGTGGAAAGCAAGAGAGAAGCTTGGCGGAGCTCGAGACCCGGCTTCCCGACGTCCATATTTCCGGTAAGTCTTTCTCTGTTTTCTTTTTTTGTTTCCAGAGTTCAGCACCCCTTTGACCCGAGGATCTCGTTGCTGCGCGTCGTTGCCTCTGGACCCTGCTTGTTTGTCTACGTTTATCTCAGTCGCGTCTTGAGGTCCCGTCGAGTTATCGTTTGCCTCCGGCCCGGTCGGTGTTGTTCGATGAAATGTCTCTGTGATACCCATGCAAGTCACGTTCGTCTCCCTGAAATCGTAGATCCCTTCGTTCATATTCTGTTGGTTTTTTATACGTTACTGTCGCTGTTCCTCGCTTCCTTTCCTTCGTCACGGTCGCTTGCGCGCGTAGTGGTGTGTTTTGTGTCCACCGTTCCGGCGATGGACGGTGGCGGATCGCGACTCTCGCAGGGAGTGAGGGCGGACGGCGGTGTGAAGGAGGCGCTCGGGAGAGGCGGAGGGGCCGGCGGCGGCAAATCTCGGTCGAAGGTGTTGGTGCGGTGAAGGGGTCTTCGGGGAAGGAGGAGTGTCGGGCGTGCAGAGAACGCACGAAGAAGAAGAAGGCCAAAAGGCAAAAGAAAAATAAAAGGAAAAGAAAAGAAAAGAAAAGAAAAGAAATAATAAAAAAAAGAAAAAAGAGAGAAAGTGGCTTCGGGAAGAGGAGTCGCTGAAAGGGGTTGGGGGGAGTGAAGTGAATAGGACAAAATAGGAAAAGGAATTTAAAAAAATTTTAAAAATTTTAAAAATAGAAAAAATTAAAAAAATTAAAAAAATTCGAAAAAAATAATATAAATTCAAAAACTTTTCCGAAAGTTCAACAACTTTCGGAAAACATTAAAAAATTCAAAAAAAAAAAAATATTGAAAATTCGAGTTTTTTTGTAAAAAAAATGAAAAATAAAAAAATAAAAAAATTGAAAAATGTCAAGAAATTCAAATTTTCTTTTGAAAAATTTTACAAAAAGACTTTATGAGCGGTTTACTCAAAATTTAAAAGTTTCTTAACTCTAAAGTTGTGCTAAAAAATTGAGTAAACCTTTAAGGCTCTATCTTAGGGTTTCAATTGTTCTTAAAAATAATTATCCTTGTTTGCATACCTTTTGCTATTTTGATCCCTTTAGTCTAGTTAAGATTAGTATTTATTTTTTCTTTAATGTTAAATATTTGCTTTTCCAAACAATTTATATAAACGCTTTCATTGGTTGCCAATTGTTTTTTCTTCTAATTATTGCCCACTTGCATGATCACTACACATGTTAACAAATATGCTTAAAAATAATCCGAACTGTCTGATAAAAATCTTTTTCTTTAAAATGAATAAGATTAGATATTGAAATGGCATTAATTGATCAATTAGTGTAATTAAGTCACAATCCTAGATTTTCTAGTTGAGTAGGAAGTGAGATATACTCTCAATAACTCACTTGGTTTCTACTCAACTCCATTAGATTAGTAGCAACTCCTTATTGTAAAATTCTTAAGAATATCTCAATGTCACCCGTGCCTAATCATGAGCCATGAGCTCGTTTTTTAGGCAATACCTCTAAACCTACACCTCTATTCCCAAGAGGTAGGTAGCAACAATTCTTTATAAAAGTAACGGAACATCACCTTAGAATTATTTTTTAAAAATTATTTGGGAAGTGGAGTTGATAATGCAATGTGCAATTAAGGGCATCATCGCTAATATTTCTCTTTAGAGGTTTAATCTACATGGTAGCATTGACACCTAATTTTTGGCTATCATTACATAAAAAGACAATTAGGAATCAACCCAACCTCTAAATAAATCTATCATTGGCTCAATTCATATTTATATCACCATATTGGACTTCCCATGCATGATCGAAAGAGCTTCTTCAAGATGTGACGTTCAAATCTTGAGCTCAATTTTAAAATAGATAGAGTTTTGTTACACCGGTTGTTATCATATCCGATCTTCAAGGTTTGAATTGAGATCAAGGAGGAAGATAAGCTTGGAAGCCGAATAAATCAGAAGGAGATTGAATCTGGGTAAAAGGAAAGCGACCAACTCGGCACAAGAGGCCCTACAAATAGAGAACTCAGGGTCTAATATTGCTGCGTTCTTTTCTTGGCTTAACCAGCGAGTCCTTCACAGATCAGGGCGGTCCCCCAACAAAGTCCTTCCCCCAATAACCACCGGCACTTCTGCTGTGTCCTCAGGTGCTCCACGATGCCCGGCAAGCCCAGCAAATTGCAGAGATCCAAAGCCGGACTTGAAGCTCCTCCTCCAGGTATGGACGTTCGATGCAGATCCTGACTTAGATGGTTTGACACTGGGAATACCAAGTTCATCTTTGCTGCATATTCATTTAGAATCTATATTCATTTAGAATAGATTCTAAATTAATATGCAGCAAGATGAATTTGGAGATGTCCAATTACACAACTACTCGGTCGTGGGGCAGGTTCAGTGTTTGTGTCGTCTTTGGTATTCAATGACATAACTCGCGTGGGAGAGGTTGGTCGAAGCAAAAGAGAGGCTGAACAATCGGCAGCACGTGCTGCCATTCGACCCATGTATGGTATGCCATTTTCCATACTTGATTTTCACGATATGCACGTCTCTATCCATGCGACTAACAGAGGTTCTTTGGAAGAGACGATGAAGTCTAAGTTCGAACTGTTATTGCTGCATGTTGTGCGACCAAGTATTCATGTCCAGCTGGAGGCATGCTCGGACGTACCTACACCACCTCGTACACCAAGAACAGAGGCTGTAGCATCCTCTGTTTGTTGGACTCCTTTTAAGAGCTTGTTGTTTTATACAAATTCTGCTATCCAACTTTGATTGAGAGCGATTCTTGCAGAGAAGCATGCATCACATTCGGTGGTTCATGAGCGTCACGTCACATTCAGTGGTTCGTGAGCGCCACGTCACCCGCCTACATGACATATACTTATCTATATGGATCCACTAATAAAATGACATTACTTATCTGGAAAGTAATTATCTATGTGGATCCACTAATCGTGGTAAGACCCTTTTCCCGGTCAAAGCCCGTTATTACATGGTAAGACCCTTTTCACGGTCTAAGCCCGTTTTTACACGGTGAGACTATCACATCTAGTCAAAACCCGTGTAAATGAGACATTTCTCCTAGTCAAAACCCGTTTTTACAAGGTGAGTCGAAACTCGTTTTTACCTAGGTAGCACCGACACGCGATACGCGACATGTGACACGACACGACACGCGACACGTCATTTATAAAAAAATAGAGAATTTCGACACGTTAAATATTAAATAAATATTTTTATATATACATGATTAATTATTTTATTTAAATTAATTTATTCAAATTCATAAATAAATAAACAATAAAAAAAAGAGCCTATAATAAATCTATACTAATAACATTAATAAATTTATTCATAAAAAATTGAAAAGACATTTTTTTACTTTAATAAAAGTTATTGATGAAATAAATAACTAATGAAAGATTAGAGTCAAAATAAATTTATATTTTTCTATGATGATCAAAATTTATCATTATTTAATATCTAATACTTTTATTTTTTGAAATAACCTTTTAACCTGTCTATTTATTTATTTTTTAGCCTTAATAAAGTTATTTAATGTTTAACATTTCCTTTTAGGTTTAAATGGGTCCCACCCATTTATTTCAGCACACGTTTTCTTCCTCCACCCCCACCCCTGCACCTATCACTTCCCTTGCACCTGCGCCTGTCACTTCCCCTGCACAAGGCTTGCAGGCTTTCTTTCCCCTGCACGAGGCTTTTTTTCCCCATAAGCCGTCGACACCTCATCTATCTCCTTTCTCTTCTCCTTAAAAACAGCCCAAAGGGCAAAAACCCTAGCAATCACCTTATTTTTCCTCTCCTTTGCTCAGTCTCTACCTCTCTCGCCGCTGCCTTGCCTCAATTCTTCCCTTTGCCGTCGAAGCCTCGCGTCCAGCCCTCCATCGCGGTGTTGTGGTTTTTCATCTCGGCCTTGCAGTCGGTGGTGCAGCCGACCAAGACGATCAAGAAGGCTTCTCGGCGCAGTCGGCGGTCGCAGCCTTCTCCGGCGTTGCAGTCGGTGGTCACAGCCCTCCCTCACCGTCACTCATAGCGTCGCATCGGCTCCCTCACCCCTTGCCTCCACCCTCCATCACCTTCTTCCTTTGCACCTGCAGATCCGCCATCCGGACACGCTCCGACGCGCGTGTCGGAAAGAGTTGACCACGTGTCCGAGCGTGTCGGACACGTGTCGGGGTGTCCAACACGACACGGAGGCCTTTTGAACGTGTCCGTGCTACCTAGGTTTTTACACGGTGAGACTATCACATCCAGTCGAAACCCATTTTTACACAGTGAGACCTTTCTCATAGTCTAAACCACAAGGTTCTAGGTTATCCTTAAACCTTGTCCACACGGTTTCAGGTTGTCTTTAAACCTTGTCTTCATGTTCTAAGTTATCCTTAAATCTTGTCTTCCAAATTTTAGTTTATCATTCCATTCCATGAGAGAGAGAAACAGAGACAGGTAAATAAACCCCAACATGAGTTCAGATACCATGACGAGCAAAGATACGTATCAGGTATGTCCCTAACCAACTATCTTTGCTTTTATCTTTTTCTATCTTCAAAGTTAAGTCGACTAAAAATTTCGGGTATCAATTTTATCTTTGAGTGGAACCTCTTTGAACTCCCACTCAAAGAGGGCAGTTGTTGACACCTGATTTTTTGTCGACATTTTAAACATTTATTTGGCAAGAAAAATATAAAAAAATAAAGAGCAAAAAAAAAAAGAATGAAAACATTAAAAAAATGTAAAGAAAACAAGGAAAAAAAGAAAACAAAAAAAAAAAAGGGGCAAAATGCTAAAAAAAAAAAAATATAAAGGCTCGCTCATTTTTTTTTGGGGGGGGGCGCTCTCTCATTATTTTCGCACGCGGATTCTCTCTCACGCTCTCGCTCAAGCGATTTCGGTTCTCTGGGTTTTCTCCCTGGATTCTCTCTCTCTCAGTAACTACTTGATGGAGCTTCCATGGTAGATCTGGAAACCCTAGCCTCGCTCGCCGTCCACTAGAGCGAGCTTCCATCTCCATTTCCAGTGATCGGCTCCCTCTCTCGATTATTCTCTATATCGGCTCGATTTCGTGCTTTTAATCGGTTCTTTCTCCTTGAGAATTTGGACCTCCTCCTCCGTTGAAATCCTTATTTCCGGCCGGATGGAGTGGTAGTTCGTTCTAGATTTCGCCGCCGGTATTCGTCCACGCGAGAAGGCAAAGAGCTAAAGGAGAGCAATTGCCGGCGGGACTCACTCCGAGCATGCGGTCTCACAGTTTGCCTCGGCCCTAGCTCCATGCTCCGAGCTTCGGGATTGCGGATCGCCTTCCGTTCTTCGTTTTCCTTCGTCCGATGTGCTGACATAGGTTCGCTCCCGCTGTTGCTATATCGACCTCCGGAATTGAGGTGTTGGTTCGCTAGGGAACTGGAATGAGGTAAAAGTTGCTCCCTTTCCAAATTTCTAATTCCGCAGTGATGTTTTTCGAGCTCTTGAGGTCTCGGCGCATCATTCTTGGTCTTGGATTTTAGGTCTCAGCCTTTCTCTGTTTTGAAAGAACTGATGCCGTAGTGATCTATTAGAGCAGGTTAGTTTGGCTTTAGCATCACAGTCTCTCATACATGGAGTTAAAAGATTAGGATCGTGGTTAGGTTTTTGTTTCGAGCTGCTTTATTCTATCTTAGCTCCAGAATCGGTTCCTTAGTTAGGCATGCTTGTGCGCTTTATGTACGAGGCAGAGGCTGGGAATTGTTGTCGCTATCTATGTGAAAATGGATTATGATTAAAGTTCTATTAATGATTTAAACTTGATGCATTTCCTCTGCGATGAGTTGGATGTGAATCACTATTCTACTTTTTGCATCTAAGCTCCCTAGGCCCAAATGAATACTGCATGTTTGATGAAATTCGTGAACTAAATATGTGTGTTTTTTATTCAAGTCTTGACCCAGAATTTCCATTCATCACTAGGTTTTTGATAAATCTTGGTCATATTAGCTTAATTGTGTTCTATTTCTTCATTGAAAATTATAGGCGTTCCATTTTGAACTTGCTTTAGATTTGTTGGAACCTCTTCAATACATGCCGATTTGCAACTGTTGTGGCTCTGAGCTAATGTCCATTGATCCTTCATTTGATGCTATTCCACTTAAGCAAGTATGTGTAGTGACATAAAATTGTGTTATTATGAATTTCATGTTCGCTTGGAAAAGATATTATGTCAGGGATGAATCAAATTTTACTGGAAATCAATCCATGGATGCTGACCATGTCTTGATATTCCATGATTGGGTGTCTTCTGCTGCAGTATTGTGTTAAGCTTCCTTTGCTTATCCTCTCTCATTTTTTTTGCGCGTGGATTCTCTCTCATGGGCTCTCTCGCGCTCTCGTTCAGGGGATTTTGGTTCTCTGGTTTTCTCCCTAAATTCTCTCTCTCTCCGTAACTGCTCTCGATGGAGGTTCCATGGCAGATTTGGAAACCCTAGCCTCACTCACCGTCCACTAGAGCGAGCTTCCATCTCCGTTTCTAGCGATCCGCTCCCTCTCTCTCTCGATCATTCTCGGTTCTTTCGCGGGGGCTCGATCGTTCTCTGGATCGGCTCAATTTCGTGCTTTCAATCGGTTCTTTCTCCCTGAGAATTTGGACCTCCTCCTCCGCTGAAATTCTTATCTTCGGCCGGATGGAGTGGTAGTTTGTTCCAGATTTCGCCGCTGGTATCGACCTTCGGAATTGAGAAAACTCTTCCTTTTCGACAACTTGAGGTGTTGGTTCGCTAGGGAACCGAAAGGAGGTAAAACTCGCTCCCTTTCCAAATTTCTAATTCCGCAGTGACGTTTTTCGAACTACCACTCCATTCAGTTGGAGATATGGATTTCAGCGGAGGAGGAGGTCCAGATTCTTAAGGAGAAAGAACTGATTGAAAGCACGAAATCGAGCCGATCTAGAGAAAGATCGAGCCCCCGCGAGAGAACCGAGAACGATCGATAGAGAGGGAGCGGATTGCTGGAAACGGAGATGGAAGCTTGCTCTAGTGGACGGTGAGCGAGGCTAGGGTTTCTAGATTTGCCATGGAAGCTCCATCGAGCAGTTACGGAGAGAGAGAATCTAGGGAGAAAACCCAGAGAACCGAAATCCCCTGAGCAAGAGCGTGAGAGAGCCCGTGAGAGAGAATCTGCGCGCAAAAAAAAAGAGAGAGGATAAGCAGAGGAAGCTTAACACAATACTGCAGTAGAAGACACCCAATCATGGGATATCAAGACATGGTCAGCATCTATGGATTGATTTCCAGTAAAATTTGATTCATCCTTGACATAATATCTTTTCCAAGAGAACATGAAATTCATAATAACACGATCTTATGTCATTACACATGCTTGCTTAAGTGGAATAGCATCAAATGAAGAATCAATGGACATTAGCTCAGAGCCACAACAGTTGCAAATGGGCATGTATTGAAGAGGTTCCAACAAATCTAAAGCAAGTTCAAAATGGAACGCTTATAATTTTCAATGAAAAAACAGAACACAATTAAGCTAATATGACCAAAATTTATCAAAAACCTGATGAATGAAAATTTTGGGTCAAGACTTGAATAAAAAACACACATATTTAGTTCACGAATTTCATCAAACAGGCAGTATTCATTTGGGCCTAGGGAGCTTAGATGCAAAAAGTAGAAGAGTGATTCACATCCAACCCATCGTAGAGGAAATGCATCAAGTTTAAATCATTAATAGAACTTTAATCACAGTCCATTTTCACATTGACAGTGGCAACAATTCCCAGCCTCTGCCTCGTACATAAAGCGCACAAGCACGCCTGACTAAGGAATCGATTCTGGAGCTAAGATAGAACATAGCAGCTCGAAACAAAAACCTAACCACGATCCCAATCTTTTAACTCAATGTATGCGAGACTGTGGCGCCAAAGCCAAACTAACCCGCTCTAATAGATCGCTACGGCCTCAGTTCTTTCAAAACAGAGAAAGACTGAGACCTAAAATCCAAGACCAAGAACGACGCGCCGAGACCTCAAGAGCTTGAAAAACGTCACTGCGGAATTAGAAATTTGGAAAGGGAGCGAGTTTTACCTCCTTCCGGTTCCCTAGCGAACCAACACCTCAATTTTGGAGGTTGATGCTGCAACGGCGGGAGCGAACCTATGTCAGCACACCGGACGAAGGAAAACGAAGAACGGAAGGCGATCCGCAATCCCGAAGCTCGGAGCACGGAGTTAGGGCCGAGGCAAATTGCGAGACCGCACACTCGGAGCGAGTCCCGCCGGCAGTTGCTCTCCTTCAGCTCTTTGCTTTCTCGCGTGGACAAATACTAGCGGCGAAATCTGGAACGAACTACCACTCCGTCCGGCCGGAGATAAGGATTTCAGCGAAGGAGGAGGTCTAGATTCTCAGGGAGAAAGAACCGATTGAAAGCACGAAATCGAGCCGATCCAGAGAACGATCGAGCCCCCGCGAGAGAACCGAGAACGATGGAGAGAGGGAACAGATTGCTGGAAACGGAGATGGAAGCCCGCTCTGGGGGGCTCTCTTTTTTGTGCGCGGATTCTCTCTCACGGGCTCTCGCGCGCTCTCGCTCAGGGGATTTCGGTTCTCTGGGTTTTCTCCCTAGATTCTCTCTCTCTCTGTAACTGCTCGATGGAGCTTCCATGGCAGATCTAGAAACCCTAGCCTCGCTCGTTAGATAATTATCTATGTGGATCCACATAGATAATTACTTTCCATGGCAGATCTGAAGTTAGAAAAAAAAAATTACTTTTCTCTCCTCTAGGCTAATTGCAAGTGGCAGGAGCGGCCATTAATGGCTCTCTCTTTCTCAAGGCTCCTCTCTCTCTCTTCTTTCCATGTTCACACTCCTCTCTCTCTAGTCTTTTCACGTTTGAACATGGAGCTCTTTGTCTTCCTTCCCGCTCCTCACTCATCTCAAGCCCTCACACCCTCGCCCTCTTGCTCTTGCGCTCCTTCCACTTCCACTTCGTTCGTCGCCGTCGTCGCCTTTTGGGCTTTGGCGATGAAGAAATTTGCAGCTACTAGGTCAAAGCTCAAAAGGTGACGATGGCGATGAACAAAGTGGAAGAAACGATGGCGATGAACAAAGTGGAAGAAGGAGTGCAAGAGCAAGGAAGACGAAGAGCTCCATATTCAATCATGAAAAGACCTGAGAGAGAGAGGAGCCTCGAGAAAAAGAGAGCCATTAATAGTTGCTCAGCCTATCACCTGCAACTAGCCCTAGAGGAGAGAGAAATGTAATTTTTTTATTCTAACTTTAGATGACACGTGTCGTTTTATTAGTAGATCCACATAAATAAGTATATGCCATGTAGGCCGGTGATGTGGCGCTCATGAACCACTGAATATTTTCTCCTTCAACCAGCGAGGAAATCAGATCACTCAAAGCCACTGAAAAAAGAGTCCCAAAATTCAATTTTGCAATTCCACCATCTCCTTCCATTGGTTTTTTCATCCGGGTCTGCAAACAAATGGCCTCTCCGACACCGATTCGAAGTCATCCCTGCTAGTGAACAAGCGCTCAGTCAGAGCCTCTCTCACTGCTTTCGTCAAAGCAACTAGCGCCATAATGAATGTTGATTTCCAAAGCTTTTGGCTCGAAATCAGAGCGGTCGTTGTCGAGAGTAGGAGGAGCTCGTATAAGAAGCGAACCAGTGGAAGACGAGGCGGAAAGGGAGGTGCTTCGTGCTGTGGAAGGAAGGACATCCTTGGTGTCCATTGCTTCCAGTTCTCGTTTCTTTCCAACAGTGACCCTCAAAGACGCATTGGTCTAGAAGAGAAGAAAATGGAGAGTCGTTAGGGGTTCTTGTTGTTTTCTTAGTGCATTTTATATTAGCAAATAATTGACAGTTTTTAATTTAGTGCGGGGATAATTCGTCAATGCCTTTTATGTCCGTTTAGTATGTGTGCCTGGCCCATGTAATTAATGTGGTTTATCATGGACCATATGCAAAATTTTCCCCTTTCCTATTAACTTATCCTTTCACAAATTCTACATATAGTAAAATTTCAATAAAAAAAATAAAATTTTATTCTACAATCAAAGATACATTAGGCTATATGTGTAAAAAATAAAATAAAATAATTACACTTAACATTATATGCCCTATTTTGCATATGGTGGATAACCGGAACATTAGAATCACAAAACTCTTATCTATGCGGATTTTATTCAGTTTTTTTTTTTTTTAATACAATGAGAGAAACATAACCCGGTGACATTATTTGAGCAAAAAAAAAAAAAAATTGATTGGAAATATTATAGTAAATTTTAGGTGAGATGTAAAGAAGAAAAGAGAGAGAAAATAATTTGAGAATTCATAAATAAGAAAGTATATAACTACTACTTTATTAATTTTAATCACACACAAAGAGATGCTACTTGAATATCTTGTTTTAGTTGTTATTTATTGAAATATTTATATTTTCTTGAAACAAATATGCTTTAACCACTGTTGCCTAGCTTGTACTTGAATGGAGTTCGTTTTTACAATAATTAGATAGAAGAAAAAAAATACAAGATAGGTTGAGATAAATTATTTAATGAAAGATGGTGATGACAAAGATACTATGACAATGGGGAACAAAAAATCTAAATAATCTTAGATGGATGTCAAGTTTCACTTTTATAAGTTCATAAGTTTTATGAGATTATACCAGAATGTTTTATTTGGGTAAAATTTATTTGGTACTTAGACATGATTCGAGCAGAAGTCAAAGATTCACATCCTAACTTATGCCATTTCACTAGAGAGCTGATCTTTTAAGGATTTTTTTTTTTTTTTTTTTTTTTTTTGGGGGGGAGTTAATGATGCAGTGTGCAATTAAGGGCATTCTCTCTAGAGTTTTAATCTTGTCAAAATTTTGGTTACCATTACATAAAGAAAATTAGGAATCGACCCGATCCCTAAACAAAAATATCATTAGCTTAGTTCATATTTATATTACCATGTGGACCTTTGCACAAGTGATCAAAAGAGCTTCTTCCAGATGTGATGTTCAAATTTTGAGCTCAACCTTTAGTAGCTAGGGTTTTGGTCCGGTGGTTATGATATCCGATCTTCAAGGTTTGAATTGAGATCAAAGAGGAAGATAAGCTTGGAAGCAGAATATATCTGAAAGAGGTTGAATCTGGATAAAAAGGAAACGCGACAGACTCAACACAAGAGGCTATCGTTGGAACAGCTTGATAAGAAAGACTATTTCAAAACCGGTTGATATCTCTGCGAAGGAACGTGAACTTTATCTATAAATGTAGTCTATAACACACAAAGAAAGAGAGGAAGAATATGGAGAAGTGAGCGAAGCCGATATATTTCCAAATACTGCTGCGCTCTTTTCTCGGCTAAACCAGCGCTGTTACTGTGTCCTCAGGTGTTAACTTCGGCGATATCAAGATATGAACGTGCAATGTGCAATGTGCAATGTGCAATGTGCTGCTAATTGTTTGGCCTCCTTTTTGCTTCAACCAACCTCTCCCTGTGCAAGTTACTGTTAGCAGTTTGTTTGTATTGAAAGGATGTGAGTGCATGTGGAAGAAATTTTGGCACTAACCACATATCATTATTTTTTAATTATTAAAAAATTCTGACTTGTTATTTTATAAAAAAAAATTAATTATAGCGTTCTGTTGAAATAGTGCGATCTGTTTAAAAAAAGTTACAGTTATTTTTTTATTTATTTAATTCCAAATTTTATTATTTTTTCCAACGGTTATCTCAGAGTTTGTACATGTTCAGACATAACTTCTTAATCATGAGAATTACCAAAAAATTTATAATTTTTTTGACCAATTTAGTCATAAACCTTTTGCAATTGCGCCGGTTTAATCCATCCAACTAGAGGCAAGGGAGGGCCGGCGAGGGTGGCCTTGCTGTCACTGGGCGAGGCCTCGCTAGATCTGGTAAGGGTCGAGCTCACCGACACTGGTGAGGTCAACCCTTGCCATGGCTGGGCGGGACCGAGCCTCATTAGATCCAAGGTGAGGGTTGACCTCGCCAAATTTGGTGACAACGGACTCACCGGCCACTGGCGAGGTCAATCCTCGCCTTGGCTGTGGCCGACAAGGCTCCTCGCCCAGGGATGGCGAGGCTCGACCTTGCTAGATCTGGCGATGTTGGCCTCGCCGTCGCTAGGTGAGGTTCACCTTCGCCAGTGGTCGGCGAGGACGAGCCTTGCCATTGGCTAGCGAGGCTGACCTTGCTGGCCCTTGCCTCTGGCCGGCGAGGTCAACCTCGCCTTTGGCCGGCGCCGATTGGTTAGAAGAAGGAGAAGGTGGAAAAAAAATGAAAAAAGAATTAAAAATTCAAAAAAAATTATTAAAAAATTGCCATGTTAGCTTTTGCCGGATGGTTGGCATTCACGTCAGCGCCTATTAGATGGATTAAATTAGTA
Source organism: Eucalyptus decipiens (assembly GCA_014182575.1). Classification (NCBI taxonomy): domain Eukaryota; kingdom Viridiplantae; phylum Streptophyta; class Magnoliopsida; order Myrtales; family Myrtaceae; genus Eucalyptus; species Eucalyptus decipiens. The sequence goes on from CM024610.1 coordinate 19,146,462, forward strand.
TAATTGTAAAAGGTTTATAACTAAATTGGTTAAAAAAAAAGTTTGTGATTGAATTAACACAATTATAATAGGTTTATGATTTTTTTGGTAATTTTTCTTTTCTTAATCATTAATAGGTTGTGTTTGTTCTACAAATTACTGAGCATCTTTGTTCAATAATAATCTTCTTTGTCATTTTCATTTTCTTTTGAAAGAAGATACAACCATCTTTTCCAATTATTTCCTATGAGAGATATACCAAAATTGATATTTAATATTCTCATTTGAGATTTGTTGTATCGTGGAAAATATTTACCTATAACCATTAGCAACATTATAGAGTAACAATAAAGTCGAGTGGATCGAAGTTATGAATCAAGACATGAGACTTAGAGCCAAATGCAAAGAAGTCGAGCGTGACCTGCAAAGGAGGCGTTGAAGGAACTACCCAACATATTTTTTTTTTCCCTTCATGTGATGTATGTAAGCGTGGATAAAAGGAAAATTTGTTCATTGGGAGGAGAGAGATGGGACTCCAAAGGCAATGCTCAAAGTTTTCTTTTGGGGTCACTCTCAAAATCGACCATTAAACGTTATTGATTTATCATCACCCTGTATTGGTAAGTCTATACATTGGGAGAGAACTAGGGTAGAGGACATTGGTGGCTTATATAGATGGAAATTTGGAGCGTATTGTAGGAAAATTGTTCAAAAAGTTTTAAATCTATTGCATTTTTACCAATTCAGTCCTAAATCTTTCAATCTTGCCAATTAAGTCCATCTGACTAATTTATGTTGGAAAATGCTTATGTGGATATCCAGTCAACACCGGCTATCCTACATGGCCAAACTGGTGTTGACATGGATGCCGGACTTAAAAAACAATGAGGTTTTTTTGCTCTTTTTTTTTTTTTTTTTTTTCTTATGGGGAAAATTCGCCCAAATCAGAACCCTCAGACCACTCAACAATGCTGGCTTTGACCTTAATTTGCTCACCCACTCCAAAAATTAGAACCCCATAATGCTTGACTCAAAAAATTTGCTCGACAACAGTGGATGATGCTCAACGACAGCTATTGACGGCACCCGACAACACTCAGGAGGAATAGAAGTTTTCGCAAGTAGCTTCTGGGGGGACTCAATTTGATGCGAAGATCCGATGGAGACTCGATTCGTTCTCAAGAGTCCATAGCAAACTCGATATTCTGTGGTCCCGATTTTCTCATGTTGTCTACACTTTACGAGCACGACAAAAAAGTATGTTTTGTGGTCCTAAATTAAGTGTGTGTAGTATAATCTATTCGACTCATGGTCTCAAAGAGAAATATTTTTCAATGCTTTTTTATACTAGAGAGAGAAAACGTTGATTAATGTTTGGGGTTGACTGGTTGTTGAATGTGAAAGGTTCCACATGACCGATGCCTGTGGGAATGAGGAAAGTGCATGCGAATGAGAATTTTGCAAAAACTTCAATTAGCTACCTCACAAAAAAAGATGACTTTTGACAATCGAATTCATGCAGATGTGAACGATAAAAGTGTATGTGAAATTTAAATGAATGTGAATAATGCCTTGATAATGTTAATGTATCTAAGGCACTGATTTGATTAAACTCAGCAAATTCAAAAATTGTTTTAGAGTGATAAAAGCTTGGTTGGTTGGATTGTGGTGGATCACAAATTTTGTTAATCATCAAAACATTCATCTTTCATCGAGACGTTCATAGGATTCAATTTCATGAAATTTAGGAATGAATATAGAGTTTTTATTTTGTTATAATGTTGTAGTGGAAATTCAAAAATTGTTGAAAGTCCATTACAAATGTACTTTAGTTTCAAACTCCTTCCATTACTAGCACAAAAACGTATGTTAAATTAAGTTTGAACCATCCAATTAAAACCATCATTATTAATGTCCTACATTCATTAGTGAATTGATTTAGTATATATGCTTTTTATGTTTTCATAAAGAGTGTCAAGATAATTCCTAAATCATTAATTAAGCACAATGACAACTATATAGATTTAATTCGAGCACACAAATATTATCTTTATGGATCCCTTGCTTTGAATCATGCTGGTGTCAAATTTTTGTATGTCATTGCTTGTTATTTTCATGTGTGTTACTATGTTATCCCTTAGTTACGTGTTTACTTATAATATATGCTTTTTTTTTGTAGGATTGAGATGAGCGATAAGACAACATTGGTTTGTCTTTTCCATGGTGGAAAACTTGTTCGTTGCCCAATGCCATGTTGGGGGAAATATGGACTTAATACATGTTAATATCAAATCAATTAGTTATGAAATGTTCATTAGAGATTTTGAGGATGGGGTAAATCGTAAGTTCGAAAAATTTTATTTTAAATTTCTTGGGAAGTCTCTAGAAAATGGGTTGATATATATATGGAATGATAGCACTATTATCGATCTAATTTTCCATTATTTGTATAATGAGTTAGTTGAGATATATAGAGAATATGTTGATGATGAGGTAGGTGATAGACCTTGTCAATATAATGGTCAGAATACTAGTGAGGATGTTAGTCAAGGTGTTGGCATTTGTGAGGGCATTGGTGAGGGTATTGGTCATGGGGATGGCATTGATTTAGGTAATGAGGTAGCAATTGATAATGATAATAATGATGATGTAGAAATCTATTTAGAAGATGAAAACACAAACGTCCTCATCGATGTACGAATCTTGACTGATGATGATGTGGACCTTATGGAAGGAAGGAAAAATATGAGATAATTTGACAAGAGGGTTAAAAATGCTAAGATTATAGGGGAATCATTCGTGAGATTTTACTATCTCAAGAATCTATAGTTGAATCATTAAATCCCCAACAATCAGATATGGCTATTGTTGAAGCCGGTTATTGGACATAATACAATGACACTGATGTTGACAAGAGCTTGGGTTCTAATGTAGGTGAAGAAGTTGAAGTTGTTATAAGGAGGAGAAGTCGGATCCGAAGGTATGATCCTGATTTTGCAATGCTTGTGTTTACTATGTGTATGAGATTTGATGATAGTAGGCAATTCAAAAATACTCTTATAAAGTATTCAGTGGCTAAGTGTAGAGAAAGAAAATTTATCAAGAATGAAAAGAAGTATTCCATGGCAAAATGTGTTGATCAAAATTGTCATTGGAAGATCTTTGCATCCTTTTATATTAGAACCAGATAGTTCACGTGAAGACATATCATGAAGAACATACATGTACCATTAGTTTAAAAAATAAGAGGGTGACAAGTTCTTGATTGTCAAATCATTATCTTGCTACAATTAGAGTAATGCCAACTATCAAAACCCTTGCTTTGAAAGATCTTATTAAGGACCAGTTGGGCTTAAATGTAAGTATAAATAAATGTATGAAGGCTAAGTTAATTACTTGAAGAGTTTTTGTGGGAAATTATAGGAAAGAATATGCAAAGTTATGAGATTATGCAGAGGAACTTCGGGCAACAAATCTTGGGAATGTTTTTACAATTAAGGTTGAAAAGCTTGATGTGCAATCTAATGTGTTATTTGAAAAAATGTATATATGTTTTGCGGCATGTAAGAAAGGCTTTCTTGATGGATATAGAAAAGTTGGACATGCGGACCCCTCAAGTGCCATAACTTTGGCCAAAGGGACACTTAAGTGCCATAACTTACGAAAGGTACACTTAAGTGCCAAAATCGGAGTAAAATGGATCACTTGAGTGCCAATCCGGCCAAAACGCCAACGTGGTGTTTTTCCGGCGGCGCGGCCAAAACGCCGCCGTTTTGGGCTGACGTGGAAAAAAATAAAATAAAAATTAAATTTAGTTAAAATATTTTAAAAATAAACATTTAAAAATTTAAAAACTTTAAAAACTTTAAAATTAAAAAAAAAAAAAAAAAAGAAAAGGGAACGGGGGAGGCGGGTGAGGGATCGCCCTCGGCCCGTTGTCGCCGCCCCCCGCCAGGCCGGGAAGGGCCGGCGATGACGGGGGAGGGTCGGCCGGGGTCGCCGGCCCTTCTCGGCGGCGGCGGCGGCGACGGCTAAGGGTTGATCCCTAGCCGCCTCCCCCATTTCCTTTTTTTTTTTTTTTTAATTATTATTTTTAAAAACTATTTTAAATAAATTTAATTTTAAAATTATTATTTTTAAATATTTTAACTAAATTTAATTTTAAAATTAATTTAATTAATTTTTTAATTTTCTTTTTACCACGTCAGCCCCAAAACGACGCCCGTTTGGCCACGTCAAGATGCAAAACGGCGTCGTTTTGTCGCGCTTCGCTGGAAAAATGCCACGTTGGCGTTTTGGCCGGACTTTGGCGCGCAGTGGCACTTAAGTGATCCGTTTTTTTTCGAATGTGGCACTTAAGTGTACCTTTCGTAAGTTACGGCACTTAAGTGTCCCTTTGGCCAAAATTATGGCACTTGAAGCGTTCTTTTGCTGCCGAAAAGTTGTGGGACTAAATGAATGTTTTTTAAAGAAATTTTTAAATGAGAGATCTTGTGTGCTATTGGAAGGGATGCTAATAATCAAATATATCCAATTGCTTGGGCAATTGCTAGAGTTAAGAGCATAGAAACTTGGACTTGGTTCTTGACAAATTTAATGTGCAATCTCAAAATTACAAACACATATGGATAAGAATGGATCATAATTAGTGACAAACAAATTGTAAGTTTCTTATTTCTTTTTTATTGTTATTATTCTTAGATGATTATAAACATAGTGTATGCTTAACATTTGAAATCATATTTTGTATGGCCTCATACAAGTTATGACCAAGTTATTGCCAGTGACTGAACATAGAATGTGTGCCAGACACATTTATGCCAATTATGGCAAGAAGTATAAAGGGATACAGATGCAAAGATTATTTTGGAAGTATGCTAAAAGTAATACTATGGCTGACTATGATAAACATTCTCATGCATTGAAGAAAATCAGTCATGCTGCATATCATGACTTGGTTTAAATATAACCAAAACACTAGTGTAGGGCTTTCTTCACTATTGATGTCAAATGTGACATAATTGACAACAACCGATGTGAAGCATTCAATGGAAGAATAATAGATGCTAGGTGTAATTCCATTTATAGTATGTTGAAAGAAATTGGGATAATGATAATGACAAGGATACATACATAAAATGATGCATGTGTTAGGTGGAGAAAAGACTATGGTCCAAAAATTGTAAGAAAGTTTGAAGAAAATAAACATGGTGCAACTTATTACCGGGTGATATGAAATGGTGATGTTAGATATAATGTGATGGATAAGGATGTGAGGTATGTGGTAGATGCGTTCAAGAGAGAATGTACTTGTAGGAGATGGCAGCTAACCAGCATCTCTTGTTCCCATGCCATTTTTTTTTTTTTTATATATAATAGGCAAGATGATGCATATGATTATGTGGATGGATGTTATAAAAAAAGCAAGTTCTTAGCTACATATTAGAATATGATGCAGCTTATTTGAGGAGAGAAATTTTGGAAAAAGACTAATAAGGAAGCACTTGAACCACTTCCCGTAAGGGTGAAGTCTCGCAAACACAAACATAAAAGAAGAAGAGAGGAATGAGAGGTCGCAAGTGGTATTAGAATGTTGAGAAGATGAATGAAGATGACATGTTGAAGTTGCAAGAAGATGTGATATAATAGTTTGACATGCCCCGCTAAAAAGGTTGGGTCAGCGGCTTCACAAACGCTTTCAATAAGTACTTCCATTTTGTTTAATTTGCATTTTTATGAACAAAATTTGTGAATTAATAAATTTTTTAATACTACTAAGTTAAGAGTAAAAGTGCCAAATAGGACAAGAGACAAAGAAGTGATTTACAAGTGCATGTTGAATCAATATCACAAGAAACACTAATTGAAGTTTCAACTAAAGTACTAAGGTCATCAAGAAAGAAGAAAAAAAATATTGAAATCAAGATTGTAGATATATACAAATTGAATAAACTAATATTGAGATCTCAAAAGTGGAATTCATTTATTGAAAACAAAACTCCCACTTTATTTCCATAAAGAGTGCACATCATCATATAAAATATGTTGACAAATACAAAATATGTTCATGATAACATACTATGGCAAACTTATCACATCATTAACCTTCAAATTTTCAAATAACATGTGAGCCAATATTATTGTAGACATCGACAACACAATCAACATTTTCTTTAATTTGAAATTTTTTTTCTTCAGCTTTGCCGTATCTTGCTTCTTGCGTTTCAGTTGTGCCTTGAGAACTTTGACTTCAACATCCATCAAATTGCCATCATCCTTATTGTGGATTGACACTAGTTATTGTTTGAAATTGCTTTAATAAAAAATTTTAAACACACTCATTGTCAATTAACTGATTTCTACATCAACCCAAATAAAAAATCCACAATTTTTCACTTTATTTTTGTAGTTATATATCGGGTAACCATGATATCTTCTTCTATAATTGTCCTTTATCCTTATTCTTTGTAGATGACATTTTAGGCCACAATAGCAAAACACAAATGTATCATTGTTAATTGGAGGGACCGATGCCATCATCTATGATGAATTTGAATATCCTCCATGAATTCGCTACACGTTCTAAAACTACAAAACAATAACACAAACTTTAGTAAATCCACGTCAAGAATGTTGAATGGTTCTCAATTCAATGATCCACGATATCTGGATAGAGGAAATAAGATGACAAAAGTCAATGACACTATAATAGTTCCAAAGTTCAAAAACCATGAAAAACTTGAGTTTTCTAATTCATATCTCTAGTGTGTTTCAACAAAAAAATGGATTATAAGCATGTGAATTCACTAAAATAGCAGCCTCACAAGTCTTCTAAAACTAAAGCCAATGTATAAATGAAATCAACATGTTTTGAGATAGAAGTACCATTCTTAAAGCAAAATAAAGTTAAAGACATGTAGAACTAAAAAATATTATCTTCTAGAACCAAAGTTGCAAGGTATCTTTTTCTGTTCTAAAATTTGGAGACCATGGAAAACATGAACTATCTAATTTATATATCTAGTGTGTTTCAAATAAAAAATGGATTATATACATGGGAGTTCACTAAAATAGTAGCCCCACAAGTCCTCTAAAACTAAAGCTAATATATAAATGAAATCAACATCTTTTAAGAGAGAAGTGATATGCTTAAAGCAAAACAAAGTTAAAAACACATTATCTGCTAGAACCAAAGTTGTAGGGTCTTTTATTCTTCCAAAATTTAGAGACCATGGAAAGTATGAGCTATCTAATTCATATATTTGCTATGTTTCAAATAAAAAATGGATTATACGCATTCGAGTTTACTAAAATAGCAGCCCTATAAGTCCTCTAAAACTAAAGCCAATATATATATGAAATCAACAAATTGTTAAGAAATAAGTATTATGTTTAAATCAAAACAAAGTTAAAAGACATGCAAAATTAAAAGTGTTATCTTCAAAAACCAAAGTTGTATGGTATCTTTTTTTCTTCCAAAGAAAACTGGTAATTGTAACTAAGTTCTTCATTAGTGGCTTTATGCCACTTTGCACATAGAAAAATCAACTTCTTATTATCTACGTTAAGGATTTTGGTGAAGCAATTAGGCTGGTCTTTAAACTCATAATTATCATTCATGCATATATTACAAACTTAACAAATAAATTGAGCTACGTCACAAGAATGAATTAAGAATTTGGCAATCCCACCACACTTTGTAACATCGACCTGCAAAATTTCAACAAAACAGCTTTAACCTACCTCCATTCCATAGAGAAGGAACACATTGCAAAATCTAAAATTGCAAATTTCAGCTCTGGAAGAAGTCATTCATCAAGCCAACACACTAAGGTAAAGATGGAGGAACATAAATAGCACAACATACTACAAACTACACAAACCTCCACAAATCTAAAATATATCCAACCTATCTTACAAATCACATAATTCCAAAAGAAAAATTGTGCTAATGCACCAAGATCAAATGGGTTGAAAGGGTGAAAAGTTGTTTCATACTACAAACTACACAAACCACATGATTTGAATGGTTGAATGTGAGAATGCGATGGACAAAGGTGTCAGCCGAAATGGAAAGTTTTAGTCAATTTGATGGAAAATGATTCAAACGGTTCTACCTCCTCTTGCTTTGCCAAGTTGTCGTTGTTGAGTCCCTCGGAAGCTACTCACAGAAATCCCTTGCTTTTCCTGAATGTCATTGACCACCGTCGATGGCTTTGTGCGAATGATGATTCAAACTTAATTTAGCATACATTTTAGTGTGAATGACGAAATGAGTTTGAAACTAAAGTACACTTGTAATGGACCTTCAACAATTTTTGAATTTCCACTACAACATTATAACAAAATAAAAACTTTATATTTGTTCCTATATTTCATGAAATTGAACCCCGTGAATGTCTTGATGAAAGAGGCATGTTTCGATGATTAACAAAGTTTATGATCCACCACAATCCAACCAACCAAGCTTTTATCACTATAAAACAATTCTTGAATTTACTAAGCTCAATCAAACGAGTGCCTTAGATACATTAACATTGTCAAGGCATCATTCACATTCACTTAAATTTCACATGCACTTTTTTCATTCATATCTACACGAATTTGATTGTCAAAAAGTCATCTCCTTTTGTAAGGTAGCTAATGGAAGTTCTTGCAAAATTTTGGTTTGCATGCACTTTCCTCATTCCCACATGCACCAATCATGTGGAGCCTTTCACATTCAACAACCAGTCAGCCCCAAACACCCACCAACGTTGTCTCTCTAGTATAAAAAAGCATTGAAAAATATTTCTCTCTAAGACCATGAGTCAAACGGATTATACTACACACACTTAATTCCGGACCATAAAACATGCCTTTTTGTCATGCTCGCAAAGTTTCAATAGTGTGGAAAATTGGGATCACAAAATATCAAGTTTGTTATGGAATCTTGAGAATGAATCGGGTCTCGATCGGCTCTTCGCGTTGAATCGAGTCCCCTTGGAAGCTACTCACGGAAATCCCTTGTTCCTCTCGAGCGTCATCAAGCGTTGTCGACAGCCATCGTCGAGCAAATTTTCAAAGTCAAGTGTTATGGGGTTCTAATTTTTGGAGTGGGCAAGCAAATTAAGGTCAGAGCCAACGTTGTCAAGTGTTTTGAGGGTTTTGATTTGGGGGAATTTTCCCCCATAAGCCAAAAAAAAAATGTCATTGTTTTTTAAGTCAAGTGTCCACGTTAGCGCCAGTCTGGCCATATAGGATGACCGGCATTGATTGGATATCCACGTAAGCGTTTTCCAGCATAAATTAGCTGGATTGATTCAATTGGCAAACTATCAAAATGTTTAAGATTTAATTGGCAAGATTGAAATGTTTATGACTGGATTAGTAAAAGTGTAATAGGTTTAGGACTTTTTGGACAATTTTCCCGCATATTGTAAGTGGCTTTCTCAGTGATTTCCACCAAACTCCCTCCCACCTCTTCATTGTCCCTTCATTGGAGTGCATGTCGTCTCTATTCACTCGTCCGTCACAAGGATTGCCTTTCGGTCTTGCCCTTGGTCTCATAGACTTAAAATAAGTTGTTTGAATCCAAAGTCTCATCCTTGTTGCTTACCTTCACAAACAACGTTTCCCAAAGTTTCCTTGCACTAACCGGATTATTAATCATTGATGATGAGGATAGTATGGATTCGATGACCCTAGGAAAAGAAGATAGTAACAGTGACATAATTGTATCGTCGGTGGGTTGTGAAATAACATAAGAAGAAGTCACTAAAACTGTGGATAATTCCACGACATTGGATGAAAGTTTCGCCTTCCCTCTATCAAAGAAGTTGATAGTCTCATTGGTCAAAGAAAGAAAGGAAAAGAGAGAATGAATGATGATATTGAAGAAGTGGGCAGAAAAGCTAATATAATAAGATTATGCTCTCCTTTTGCCCAAACCCAACAAATGCTTGATATTCTTGAGAATTTCTTGGTTTCTAGTGAATACAAGAACCAAAGAATGGATAATTTCACTTTCGTAAAACAAATGTGTATAACTCATTGAACTATTAAATTTGAATCATTGCTTTAGCAGGAACTAGGAAAGAAGCTGAATGAATTAGGAATTTGTTATTGGATATCAAATTATGATCTAGCCCTATGTTTCCTACTTCTTTCCATTATGATAGTTAGGCCACTTTAACAAGAGCTTATAATGGCACCTACAATGGTAAGTCTAGACATATTAGTCTAAGAAATGAATATGTGAGACAAATGATTAAAGATGATACTATAACAATTGTCTACGTGAAGTGAAGCAATAATCTTGCTAATCCCTTGATAAAGGCTTTATTATGAGATGTGGTAAAGATGACCTCACAAGAAATGAGGCTGAAACCCATAATGGTAACCTGACATTTTTTCTAGAACATCACTAATTAGAAAGTTTAATAAATAATAACAAGTTACTGAATGTGATTATTTGATATTGACGCTAGCCTTGATATAAGAAGTTTGTATCATTTATTACGTTTTATAGGTTGAATTGAATTCTTAATGAAGTTTAGTATAAATTTATAATGTATTAATAGTAATAAAAACACATGATAGATATTTCACCTATCTAAGCTTAGAAGTGGTATTATTTTTTACAAAAGTTTTAGGGTTGTTTTGTAAAAATAGTGCGAAGTATATAGAATTTCTCGCTCAAACAAGAGGTTAGTATATGTGTGGTATGTCCGATTTTGTTATTTAAAAATACAAATTTAAAGTTGAGCTATCAGTTACTTTGATAGAGTTTTGAGATATTTGCACTAAATAAATGTTTAACTTGAAAGGGATCTTTATGTATGTATATTAATCTCACATACATTTTAGCTATACATTTTTAACGTTTTATTTTATATTTTGTTTAACAAACAAAGTGAGGGATTATTGGTAGTTTGTAAAACAAACTAAGATGTGTCTTATCTCATATCGAAAGAATGTCAATATGCATGTCGACAAGATTTGGCATTAATCAATTTTAATTATTTTTTATTTAACGGAAAATTCAGATTTATTTTTATAAAAAATTAACCATAACGTCCTGTAGAAACAATGCAACTATTTAGAATGAGTTACGATTATTTATTTATTTAGGTATGAATTTTATTATTTCTTCCAACGATTATCTCAGAATTCGTACCTATTCAGATATAACTTCTTAATCTTTGAAGGTTGTGTCTATTTGGATATAATTTCTTATTATTGCTATAAATGATTGAACATGTCTATTCAATAATAACGTTCTTCTTCATTTTCATTTTCTTTCATAAGAAAATACAACTATCTTTTTCAATTGTTTCCCATGAAAGACCCTAAAGACATACTAAAATTGCTATATAATATTTTCATTTAAGGCTTTATATATCGTGAAAGATATTTGTCGATAATTATTAGTAACATTTGGGGCAAATTAATTCTTAAAGAAAATGATATTATGCTTCAAAGTCCAATTTGATTGCTTTATTGATTCGAAGCCATATTTCTCCAACAATTACACCATTGAATGCTACAGAAGATACACAACTAAAATTGCCCCTTTCGATGGTGTTGTACTTGGGCATCTTCGAGTTCATCTTGGTTGCATCGTCATTTATAATGTACTTGAAGAAGTATTTGGAGATGGCCAATTACACAACTCCTCAGTTGTGATGAGGGGCAGCTTCCATTTTTGTATCTTCTATGTTACATGGTGTGACTTACAATGGAGAGGCCGGATAAAGCAAAAAGGAGGCAGGCTGTGTGATGGCTTAGGCAATGGTGCACGGGGAGGAGGGATGGTGGTGCGTCCGCACCTCGATCTCGGGATGCACGCAGGAATGGGCACGTCTCTTGTCTCACATCACCTAAGGAGGGAGGTCTGGTCTGCCTTATAAGGCAATGGGCCCTCAACTATACATACGCGTTTTCTTGGGGCGGTATGGGCTACCCTGAGAAGAATGAAACCGTGAGGACTTAGTGTCCAAAGCAGACAATATATGTATAGTCAAAAGTGATTCTTTTGAAGACGATCGTAAAAACCTATGTGGTAGATTTTCCAATTTGCACTAAATGAGTCATATCATTTTGCACCGACGGTGTGCTAGAATTGGATCCTCTCTTTGTGGTCGGACGATTTTTTCTATCCAGTAATAACGTTACGGGTTAAATTCACCTTATTTCATTTATTATTGCAACTTTTCTTTCAATTATTAATAAACTCCTTTTGCTTCACTAAAAAATGAATAATTTGAAATTAACTACATGTATTGCTTCAAAAAAAATATGATTGATAAATAATTTATATTTAAACATTTTCCCAAACGATGATGATATTTTTCCTTCATTCATTTTTTCTAAATGATATAAGTAAATTATTTTCAGGAAAATGTTCTTCCTATCATTTGGTATGTTTTTCTTTTGCTATTTTGCACAACCAATTTACATTTCAATATCTCGATCTTAATTACTTTTTATCTCGGTCTAATTTTACTATCACAAACATTCTGATGATAGGAAAAGATGCGAGTCCCCATTTCAAAAATATCAATTTTTGTTGACAATTTTTTATTACCAACAACGTAATTTGGCCGAATAATTATTGACTGATTAATAAAAAAAATTGTAGCTCCCGCACCAAGACATTTAAAAAAAAAAAAATCGGGAAAAGGCATATTCCTTCATGATATATCTAAGTTGGCACGTAGGACTCTCATAAATTATTTTAAGGGAAAATTTCTAGAAAAGATTTCAAGTGCCCTCATTTTCTCAAACAAGAGCTCAAAGTGGCTATAATTGTTTCAAATAAGAGCCTTATCTCAATGGTCATTGGCCCGACTAAATTTTCCGATTGGTTAATGGCGTTTTCATCTAAATTTTTCTTTTTTTTTTGTTTTTTTCTCTTTCTTCTTTTTTTTTTTTCTTTTCTAGCATCAGCCGGTGGCTACAAAGGCCGGCAACCACTGTAAAAGTCGACAAGGGCTCCACGACTCTTGGTGGTCACTAGTAAGGATTGGCGATGGCCTACAAGCACTCACCAGTTGCAAGTGAGACCACCCTAGCTAGATCTAGCGAGGGTGGGCCTACAAGGCCTTGCTTGGGACTAGCAACGGCACAACGATTGTCGCCGGCAAGAAGCAGGGCTATTGAGCCCTCGCTAACTACATGGGAGGGCTTGCAAGCCAAACCCTTGCTAGATTTGATGAGAGTAGCCTCGCTTGTGGTCAATGAGGGCCCTCAAGCCATCGATGGCAGTCAACGAGGGTTGACCTCGTTGATGGCCACAAGGGGTGGCCTCCCTCAAAGCAAGGGTCTCCTCGCCTATGGATAGTGAGGGTGGCCCTCACCGTATGACGCTTGCCTAATCTCTAAGGGCATTGTTGGTGGTCAGCTAGCCATTGGTGAAGAAAGAAGAACTAGAAAAGGGAAAGAAAAAAGGGGAAAAAAATGGAAAATGACAAAAATTTCCTTAACTGTCGGATAGTCAAACTCTTATTTAAAACAAATATAACCATTTCGGATTTTTATTTGAAATAAAATCTACTTTATACCCTTATTTGAAAAAGTAATGACGTTTTAGGCATTTATTTAAAACAAAGTCTAGTTTGGGCTTTGTTTGAAAAAATCAAGGTATTTGATCATTTTTTGAAATTTTCCCTTATTTTAATATTGCACCGTGGGTCGACTAAAAAGCCCATTGGGCTCAACCTTTTTCCTTGACCCGCATAATTTGAGCCCCAGGCCCAACATGATAAAGCCCATTGGGCTCGATCCGTCTTCTCTACCTCCAATCTTTCGTCCATTTTTTTGCAACTTCAAACACCCAAGGCCTCCGCTCGCGGCTGAGCTGAGAATTCCCTCCGTCGCTGATGGCGGGCGTTCTCATCCGCTGCGCCGTCTTCTCTCCTCTTCCTCGCTTCGCCACAGCCGCCTCGTCTCCGTCGCAGTCATCGCCGCCGCAGCCTCCTCTCGCCGCCGCCGCCGCCTCCGCCGCCGCCGCCCCTCGCAAACCCTTGAGGCTCGCGAAGCGAAGGAACCACCTCCGCCCCAAAATCCTCAAAACCCTCCCTAAACCCTACGCCCCCGTCCGAACTCCCGAGGAACCCCCGTCGGACGCTGCCGGCGTCCCGGCCCCGTCCTCCGACACCCTAAGCGACCTCTTCGAAGCGGAGCCTCCAGCAGAAGAGGCTCCTCAGGTCACGGAGAGCGTAGCCGTTGGCCCGGAGCACGGCGGCGTTGCCGGGAGATTGTCGGCCAGGTCCGTGATAAAGTTCGGCGCTTATTTGGTTGCGGTTTTCTTGTTCCAGACCATTTGTGCTGTTTGGGTGTTCGGCAGCAAGGGCTCCGATTCTAATGGTGAAAGTGAGGAGAGGAATTTGGTGAACGGGGAGGGGAGGGCGGTGGCGGGAAAGAAGCTCTTGTCGAGAGCGAGGAATGTGGTTTACTTGGATGAGTCTGACCTGGAGAGGAGGATTGGGGAGATAAGGTCGATGGCTAGGGAGGCACGAAGGAGCGAGAAGAGGGGGCTGAAGAGGGATGATGCCGGGGATGCTGAAGGCGATGATGGCGATGACGATGATGATGGTGAGGCAATTCCCGACAGCAGGATGGCTATCGAGAAGGAGATTGGTTCTCGGTTAGATAAGCTGCAAAAGAAATTGAGACCTGTTCGGAAATCACCGGGTCTAAGTGAAAATGTGCCGCTTGAGGGAGCTAGTAGTTTGATGTTCAAGAAAAAGTTGAAGTTTAGAAGCCCTTTGGTGAAGAAACCCGGTACTGCTCCAAAGGGGTTTCAGCAGTTACAAGATAATGGTAAAACAAATAAGAAAAGCAAAAATGAAGTCAATGGAGAAGGGAAAAATGGAGGTCTTGATCACGGTGTTATGGAATCATCAAATGGAGAAAAGTGGGAGGAATTGGTAGATGGTAAGGGACATGGTGGTCTCTCTGACGACATCAAGCGAGATGGTGATGAAACCATGGTTTTCACGGAGATGCAGAATGATTTGCATAGCGATGGGGTAGGTGAAGGGCAATCTTTTCCTCAAGAGGATGAAGAAGTCGGAGATACTCGAGGCAGAACTGGTAAGGTAACTCTTTTCGGTTTCTATAAGATTTGTGTTCAAGATGCCTTGCTCGATGTGGAAGCCATGTGCTATATTAGGTAGTTTGCCTTGATCACATACGAATCCCGACTTTCTGGAATTGGGAATTTAGAAGATGAAGTAATACAAGTTTGGACGATCAACGTAATATACCAGTCTATTCCATATAATTGAAAGTTATTTATACATTTTAGGCATTGTCGAGGAGGCTAGTGGGAAAAGGGATTCAGTTGGAGGAGCAAACTTGAGAACAACTGGAAATTCCAGTTTGAAGAGTTCTCAAAGCTTTGGGGATGAAAACCAGGAGGCTACAAAAAGATCAGCTGGTCGAGACATAAGAAGTGTCAATGGCACATTGAAGCGTGAAGAAATTAAAGCCACATCAATGAGCAAGAGAGTTGAGGATAAGCAATCAGATAAAATTGAAGAGTTTTGGTGGTTGAAGCTTCCTTGTGTATTTGTACGTTCTTCTTAACATTTGCCTGCCACTGTCATTGACTTCGATATTGTAGTGGCTACTTAGGGACCTGCAGCTGTTGACTAGTATAGCTAGGTGATTGCTTGCTATTCTTGCAGTTGTAGCATGCTGAAGAGTTGCTGACTATCCTGGCTTACCTGTTTGATACCAGCAACTTTGCTTCCTGCTTTTCATTAATCTTACCATCATTCCATACTCATTTACAATCACCATGGGTTTTTTCACTTTTGTAAACAGATTGACCTATCTATTAGCTTGCACAGCACTATAGATATTTCCATGAAGATTTTCTATAATGTGAAATACTGTTAAGTTTTATTATACCTTCAGCTCTTTGTTATGATACTTGTCCTGAATGATATCTGATATGTGAAGAATTGATAGTCATTTTCGGTCATTCTTGATTATGTTGGTTTATGTGGTTTTGGCTTGTTTACTGCCTCTTAAATAATATATAGACATAGATATACCTTAATTTCCCCTGCTGACATCATCTTAATTGTCAGGCACTTAGCTTTTATTATGATTTAATGCATTTTCCCTACCAAAGTTTTTGTTAGGTTTCCATTTACGCTCCCGACATGCAATTCATTCATTTAAAATGTGGTGTTGAAGAATAATCATTTTGGACTTGAAACATACTTTTCTCAGAGTATTTTTTAATCATGAATGATTGACATTTCAGAAATAATGGCTTTATAGATTGAAGGTAAATTTACGTTGCAAAACATTTCTTCTGGTACAGGTGCTCTTTATATACATTTATTTGCTGGTCTTGATATGGTTTCCTTTTTTTGAATAACTTGACAGCATTTTTTTTTTTGGCGTTTTAACTTCTAGCACTCTCTGACTAATGCACATATAATTTCAGGCTATTCTTATGCGTAGAGGCTCTGATTTGGAAGAATCAGGTGGATTTTTTACCTTAAAGACTGATCCAGAGGACAGTGATGCTTCTTCCTACATAGTTGCTTTCGAGGACCATGCTGATGCCAACAATTTCTGCTTTTTGCTGGACTCCTTCTTCGAGGGGCTGGGTGATTTCAGTGCTGACATTGTACCTCTATTGAGAAAAGTAAGAACCCAAGTTTCCAGAAAAGTATTGATGCTTTTGTACGTGATTGGCAAGAATTTTTTGCTTCAATACAACTATATGAGGTTCAGAATAAGTTTGTGGGAGATTGAATCCCCTCTCATATCATATAGATTCTCTTACATCGGTATCTTTGAACTGAGCTAGCTATCCTTCTGAATGATAAAAAAGTCTCTGCTACCTTTCTTGAGTGTGCTGAGTATAAAAATTGATCTTTTTAAACTTGAGGATTGGAATTTTGAACATCTGCAGGAACTTCAAGAGGCCATGAAACAAAAGACCATGAAATTGGTGGTTGTAAGGAAGGGGCAGCTTAAGCTTTACGCTGGACAGCCGTTTTCTGATGTTGAGCTGGCCTTGCAGTCTTTGGTTGAAGAAAGCTTGTCAGAGTGAATTTATGTACATAAACAATTGGACACAATGATTTCCCCAATTTATCATGGAACGTTGCTGAAACAGAGCTTCCAATTCCGGGATTTTTTTCTCTTCTGCTGATTGTGAATTTGCAAGACGGCCGAGCTCTCCTTCACCAATAATTTCTCCTTCAGCTGATTGTGCTTTTGAATTTTGGAAATCCGAAGGGTCCAAGCACGGGGCGAGCCTTGTCTGGGGCAACTTGATTTTGAATATTCAAAAGCACATTTCAGCGAGGGGGAGATTATTGAGCAAGGAGATCTCAGCCGTCTCGCAGATTCACTCCGGTTCGGCAATGTTCAATGATGGATTGAGAAAATCGCCATGTCCAATTACATATGGCAAGGTGGCTTGCAGCATTGGCATGCTATATGGTCTCATAGGTATGGCCTGGTTCTAGTTACTAGATATTTTCAGTTTGGGTTTTACGTGTACACCAGTTGGAATTCAACAAATTCAGTTGAGCAGCAATTCTTCGTCAAATCAAATCTATTGATGTTTTGCATTACAAAATTGCTTGAATTGTCCAAAAACAGAGGAAAGTTTCTAAAACTTAGGACTGTTGGAATCTAGCAGGCGCTGTGTTAATGCTGTAATCGCAAGTCACGGTTGGGTTTGGATTTGTTGATAACCTTTGCATGACTGAAATCAGATAGAAACCTATGAGAATGCCTAATTCAAGTTGCCTTGGGAATGCGTGTGTGAACTTTCCTGCTTTGCTCCTTGAGTTACTAATATCAGTGAAATGATAAGTATCCACATTAGTCCGTTGATTTCTCTTAAGAGATTCAATTACCAACATGTATTCAAGACTAATACCTCCTAACATTTAAAATTAATTTTTATTTTCCACGTGGTTTTTTAAAATTATTTTTTTATTCAAATTAGATTTAAAAACTAGAAAAGAAAAGTTAAAATTTATTTAAAAAACAAAACAATTTAAAAAATAAGAAAAAGAAAAAGAAAATGGCTACCACTTCCGCCATCGTTGCCCCACAGCCCCTCCGGCAACGGTCGCCGGCTCCTTTGGCGATGGGTGGCGGTGAAGGAAGCGCCTGCCATTTTTTTTTTTTTTTTTTTTGAATTGTTTTGTTTTTTAAATAAATTTTAGCTTTTCTTTTCTAGTTTTTAAATCTAATTTAAATAAAAAATATTTTTAAAAAAGCCACATAAGTTGGATCCAAACAACACTATATAATGTTGGGATAAGTTGGAATATTCAAGGCTCAAAGATTACACGTCTCGTCTTGATATGTGTCGGAATTCAATCAACAATGCTGGAATCTAATTGACAACACTACTCCAATGTAGTGAAATACAATGCCGGAAATTTAGTTTACAATGATGCATTAAGATTTGAGGACACAATGTCGGAATTTAATCAACGGCGATGCACTTGGATATAGATATGTGCTTGAATCTAATCAATGACGGAAATTTGAAAGTTACGGGAAATGTACTGGTGATAGTTACAGAAGAACTTGGTAGCTACTAGGTAGTTGGGTAACCTTTAGTAACTGCTCCTAACTATGTCCACATCCCTTTTCTTCACATATTACTTCACCCATCTCCTTTAAAACCATCTCAATTTTGTCTTAGAGATTATATGGTTATCGATGGCCGTTTCATGATTGAATCTTCAAATAGCAATTGCTCCTTAATATCGTGCATCATCAATGCCTATCATTCAAGCATTCTTGAGTAATATTTTAAGTGTCTTTATCGAAAAGTTTGCTGTCATAACCCATTCAAGTGGCCACCAATTGTCTGTCATCATATTTCAATAAGTGGACACATGGCAATCCCTATTTCGTCATGGATCATTGGGTATTTAGTCCTATGCTTGTCAATGGTCAAGCATGTAACAACACTACCCACATGACATGTATGTGATTTCAATATGTCCTTTGTTACATTTTCTCCCATGACAAGCACGTGGTAGCATGGTTAATTTCGAGTGTCATTAGAACTCAATCTATATACAGTGGCCATTCACTAATATGAGATTTTGGGTGTTATGAGCAGCTAGCAGTCTGATTTTGAACTTAATTTGCTTCATGAATCTGGAGTCCATGATAACGCAGCAAGCACTAGAACCCCCATGGCAATGAAAAGTCGAAACTGGCAAGCCATCTCCTTCGCTTTGTCCCCTATTTTTTGACAGGTCTCATTGTGCTTAAATTAACTAGTAGATCTATTGAATCAATGGATAATTCTCTTTTCAATTTTTCAGAACCAGTCATTAGTGGGCGATTCTTGATTCTAGGACGGGAATCCCCTACTCGGGTTATGTTTATCCATAATGCCAATTTAGTTAAAAACCTTTTAATTTAGTCAATTTAATGCTAAATATTTTAACAATTTATCAATATAGATGATGTGGACGCCGACCATTCTACATGATACATCCGATGCTAACATGGATTTTTTTTTTGAATTTCTAAGTTTTTTTTATTAATTCTTTTCTTTTCTATTTTTTCTTTCCTTTTCTTTTATTACTGAGGACTCGAGGCTTGGCAGTCGGCCACTAGGCAAGGGCTACGACCCTCACCGGTCACCGGGCCTCAATTGGTGATTAGCTCTTTGTTGGTCTTTATATAAAAAAATTAATTGAAATAAAAAAATTTCAAAAAAGAAATTAAAATTTTGAAAAATTTTCCATGTTAACATTAGTCATCCCACATAAGGTGGCTAGTATCCACATTAGTAATTCACACCAAAAATTAGTTGGTAAATTGAAAGGTAATTGACATAAATACAATAAATTTATGAGTTTTTTTTGATAATTTGCCCCATTGAACTAGCATATATGTAATGAGTATAAGAATTTTTTGGTAATTGCTCCGTTAAAGCACTAAGTGTAATTTTTTATGAAATAAATGTACTCTTCGATGAAACTCCTAGCTTTAGCCACAAAAAAACCCTACTATTTCATGACCATTGCTCCTAAAAAGAAAATTTTTAATTAATAATCTTTAAAAAATTCCAATGAAGATTTGAAGTGTCATCATTTTCTTAAATAATGACTTTATTTTTATAATGATCAAATCATTTCAAATAATAACATGAAATTACCATATCAGTTTTTTCTTCTTTTTTTTTTTTTTTTTTTTAAATACCTACTCATATCAGTTTCGAATGTCATTTTTATCTTTTACCTTTTTTTCTGTTTATTTATTTTTCTTTCCCTTTTTCTGTTTTTTCTTTTTTTTTTTTTTCTTTTTCCCCCTTCTCTCCGCCACCCACGGTGGAGGTTGCCGGCCTTAGATGAGGGCCGCCCCCGCCGGCCGGCATCAGGCGAGGGTTGCCCTCCCCTTGGGCCGGCGCCCCCGCCGGCCGGCATCGGGCGAGGGGTTGCCCTCCCCTTGGGGGGGCGCCCGCCACCAAAACATTAGAAAAAGCCTTCGGGTGAGGGCGTTGATTATGACGGGATCCGGTGGGGGACAACCCTCGCTGACAAAAAACATTAGAAAAAGCCTTCTAAACTTTGATTATGACGAAATCAAACAAAATCACATTAAACTTTGAAAACTATTTCTAAAATCCTAAAGATAATGATATAGCATGATGTATAAATCGTTCTAATTATCTTGTCACGGGGCAAAGAGCACAAAGAAGAAGAAGAAGGTGTATAATAAGGTGATACCGAAAAAAACCGAGATTGCTTAGTTCTTGTATTGGAGGCTCAAACTTTCTTGATGCAATCTAATCCTCTAATTACATATTTTTCTTTTCCTTTTTCTTCAATTAAAATGGTTATTTATTTATTTATTTATTTAAAGATACTTTTATTCCTCTATTGTTTTGGTCAAAGGAGATGCAGGAAGGCCGCAAATTAATTCAAGATAATTTGACACGATATTCTCTATTTTCTAATTTGATAATTGATCGCAACATTAGCAATTTGAATAACTTAGATGGTGAAAATGAGATGAATTAAAGTATTTATATTCTCTATCTGGTTTTAAAAAATTCCATTAGAATTCCAAACTTGGAATCTCTTTTAAACCCTTGAAATTAAAGTGAGCTTCTTCATCCCAAATCTAATCGGAAAAAGAAACCTAATCCTACTCTAATTTCACAATGTTTATCCCTCTATAAATAGTCCCTTCGCTAAGCCTCCAGCAATTTGAACATCAACGGTCTCAGTATCTCTCCCACCGGTGAGCGATCAAATTCACCAAGGAGTCACCATTCTTCATCGGAGAGTTCTAATGGCCGTCCTTGGAAGAAAGCTGCGTCGGCTTGTTCAGAAGTTAGAAATCGGCAAGAAGCTAGCGAGGAGAGGATGTTTCGCAGCGTACGTTGGTGAAGAGGGAGAGCGTCTCGAGATCCCGGTAAAGTATTTGCGTTCTACAATGTTGCAAGCGTTGTTTAATCAGTGCCGAGACCAATCGAACGAGGGCACGGGGCTCTACTTGTGTTGCTCGCCTGAATTGCTCAATTGGGTTCTTGAACTGGCCAAGGCCGAGGTAGAAGAGACCAACCATAATCTTGCAATCAAGAATGACAAGATCATACATGCCAATATGAGCCCGATTTGGTCGCATAGCTATTTCATTGTAGCATTATAGGACTTGATCTTAGTTTTTTTCCGTTGGATTAGGTTGTAATCAACATATGAAGAACTTGTTTTGTAATTTGAATGACTGAATGAAGTTTCTCCGTGTTGTCATTGATGGGTTTATTTCTCCGTATTGTCATTGATGGGTTATTTTTTTTTTTTTTTTTTGGTGATGAATTGCTTGTATATCAGTCTAGATGTTCATCCTAGGTCGAATCCATTTAAAAGCACTTAATAAAGAGATTCCTAATGCGGCTCATGTTATTTAATTTCTTTTTTTTAAGGATCGCATTCCAAAAAATATCTATAAACAAAAGGGTTTCATCTTGACAGGAGTGGTTTCTGAACCAAAAAAGATATTGTCTTGTTCAAATAAAATTCTACATATATGTGATAAGCTACTATTTTTAGTCCAACTATTTCAAGCGTACATACAATCCCTCAATTTTTGCCTAAATTATTGTCGCTATTCAAGCAATAACTATTGCCCAATTTAATCCAATAGAAGTACTCTTTGCATCACTATTAGTGTCAATGTTCAAACTTATGACTAGTATTTCAGTAAGCATGTTAGAATAGTCAACTTAGGTATAAAGACTAAATGAATACGAGTCTCGAATGAAGAGAGATTAGTTTGATATTCCATCACGCATGCGAAACAATAGGTGAATTAGACAAAATGGGAAATAAGAAAGATAAAAATCATATCTTAAATCAAAGGTCAAATGGATCAACATGAATTGATGTTCGACTAGAATATATAGTTTGACGCATTGTTTTTTTCAGGGGTTTAATTTGCTAATATTCGGATCCCGATAATATATGTTTAGCGAATCACTAAAGAATGACCACTTGGTGATAGCTATAGACTTTCTTTCTGAATGTAACAATAGAGAGAGAGAGAGAGAGAGAGAGAGAGAGAGAGAGAGAGAGAGAGAGTCTATACCATCTTCGAGATCAATGTAGGAGTCAACTTCCCTTTCAAGTTCTTTTGTATTCACTCAAATTCATTTTCTTTTATTTTAGAAAAGGGAAAATTAGATTGATACACACTAATTCATTAATACGGATTATATATGGTACTTTATGAAAATGAAGTTAATTTATGTGCAAAAGATCAAACGTAACTAATAACACGTAAATCATTTTAACATTCATCTCACTAAGGAAAACCAATTGCATTGTTAAAGATAATGCAATTTATGGTTTCGTGTAATTATATGGTTTATGCCATAAACTCAAAAAGTTAAAGCAAATTTGTGGAAGTCTATTTAACTTTTTCGACAAAAAAATAAAAAGAAAAAAATTGTTCTGGTAAGTTAATTAGAAAAACAGATATGCGAAAGCGATGAAATGGAAATAAAGAAAAGCTAAGCTACATAACAAAAATATAGATTTACATTAAAGCGCAAAAAAAGAAACCAAACTCAAATTTTCATATCAACGTTTAAAGAGGCAAAATCTTTCTAACTAGATATTAGTATATAACATACACATAGTCTTAATACCCACTACGACTGTGGAATTTTCAAAAATAAAGATCTAAATAAAATCTAAGAAGCTAGTTTATGCTATTACAAAAAGGACTTTTAAATCTGGTGTCCAACCCCAAACTTACTAAAATACACCCTAGGTTTTATATGATTCTTACAGCAAAAAAAATATCGAAGATGGTAATTTTATTCATTCAATTGGGTAGTTTTTCTGTTAATTGTTAGATACTTTTGAAAAACCAGTTTTAAAATCCCACTAGAGTTCCGAACTTAAAATCCCCTCTAAATTCTTAAAATTAAACTAAGCTTCGTCATCCCAAATATAATCAGAAAAGGAAACCAAATCCTACTCTAATTTCACAAGGTTTATTCTCTCTCTTCCTTATCCCTTCATAAACAATTTGTACATTTGATTCCGATCTCAACATCTCTGCAACTGGTTAGAGATTGAATTCACAAAGGAGTCACCGTTCTCCATTGGGCAGTTCTGATGGCTGTCATTGGAAGAAAGTTACGTTGCCTCGCCAGGAAGTTAGGGTGCGTATGACAACTATTCTGTTTCAGAAATAGTTTTTAGAACAGAAATAAATTTTTCTATTCCTATTTCTAAAAGAGTTTTTAAGCAAAAATAACAATTTGATGATGACACAAAATTTCTTCCTTTTCGGACGGCGGCGGACCGGCGGCGGCCGACGACAACGGATAAAGGACCGGTTGATGAACGATGAGAAATTTTTTTATTTCTCATTTTTGTTCCAGAAATGGATAAGTAGAAAATTTTTATTTCTGATTTTTATTCCAAACTTATTTCTGGAATTGTTATTTTTTATTCTAGAAATAGAAAAAATAGAATAAGTTTATCAAACGGATTTTTATTCCAGAAACAGATCTAGAATGGAAATTTTTTTTTTTTTTCGGAACAGAAATAGGTAGTTTTCATGCACCCCTTACAAACAGGCAAGAAGCTAGCGAGATGAGGATGCTTCATGGTGTACGTTCGTGAAGGGAGGGAGCATCGTGAGATCTCGGTGAAGAACTCAACTTCTATAATGTTGCAAGCATTGTTTAATCAATGTCTAGACAAATCGGCGAGTGCACAAGCCTCCACTTGTGTTGCTTGCTCAGGTTGCAATCGGCCGGGCGAGGTCCAGTGAGCAGCGAGGCTCAACCTCGCCTAGTCACTGTGAGGCTCGACGTCACTTGGGGCCGGCAACACTCCAATGAGGTCGCCGGCCATGGTCGAGGCTGGCGATTGACCAAAAGGAAGAATAAGGAAAGAAAAGAGAAAAAGAAAAAAGAAAAGAAAGAAAAATTGATTCTTGGAATTTTTTTTTTTTTTTATTCCCTAGAACAAAAGAACGGAAATTTTTGTTCTAGGGAACATAAACACTTCTTAACAAATAGGCCCTTAGTCACTCCTTTTTTTGAGCTGATTCGTGTTGGATTTGCTTCATTTAATTTCGGGTTGGAATATGTTGTTTTGCTTTGTTTCTACTCTTATGGCCGTTTGAAAGTTTCTTCATTATTTGCATCGTCATTTGGCTTTGCTGTGTTTGAGCTTATTTTATTGGAATTTCTCCCGTAAAAAAAATATCTTTCATCGACAATCATTCTTCGACTTTTTAAAAGGTAATTAAGGTTCTACGCCAACTCCGAACCGAGGATACTATATGCAATGTCAAATTTACATTTTGGATCCAAATAACACTATTATTATTGGGATAAGTTGGAATTTATTCAACAACAAGGCCCAAAGATTACACATCTTGTTTTGATATATGTCGGAATTCAATCAACATTGCTAAAATCTAATTGATGACACTCCAATTTAGTGAGATATAATGTTGAAATTTAGTTTACAACGATGCACTAGGATTGGAGGACACCATGCCATAATTTAATTGACGGTGGTGAACTTGGATATAGATGTGCGCCTAAATCTAATCAATGATGGAAATCTGAAAGTTACAGCTAATAAAATCAAAGTGCCGTACGTAAAATGTAAAGTTAAAGAGACAAATATTTTGATTGATTTGTTGAGAGTCATCTTCATTGGATAACTGGTGATAGTTACAGAGGAACTTGGTAATTACTAGGTAGTTGCGTAACCTTTAGTAACTGCTCCTAACTTTGTCCACATCCCTTTTTCTATGCATATTACTTATCCCATCTCCTTTACAACCATCTCAATTGTGTCTCACAGAGATTATATGGTTATCGATGGCTATTCCATGGTTGGGTCTTCAAATAGCAACTACTTCTCAATAATGTGCATCATCGGTGCCTATCATTATGGCATTCTTGAGTAATTTTTTAAGTGTCTCTATTGAAAAGTTTACTACCATAACCCATTCAAGTGGGCACCAATAGTCTGTCATCGTATTTCAATAATTTGACACATGTCAATCCCCTACCTCGTCACCAATCATTGGGTATTTAGTCCTATGCTTGTCAATGGTCAAACATGTGACAACACTACCCACATGACATGCATGTGATTTCAGTTTGTCCTTTATTACATTTCCTCTTGTGATAAGCACGTGGTAGCATGGTTAATTTCAAGTGTCATTAGAACTCAATTTGTATACAACGGCCGTTTACTAATATGAGATTGTGGGTGTTATGAGCAGCTAGCAGTTTGATTTTTTAATTTCATTTGCTCCACGAATCTGGAGTCCATGATAACGCAGCAAGCACTAGAACCTCCATGGCAATGAAACCTTGAAACTAGCAAGCCATCTCCTTCGCTTAGTCCCCTATTTTTTTTATAGGTCTCATTGTGCTTAAATTAACTAGTGGGCCTATGGAATCAATGGATGATTCTCTTTTCCAATTTTTCAGAATTGGTCGTTAATGGGCAGTTCTTGGTTCTAGAATGAGAATCCCATACTTGGATTATGTTTACCTATAGTACCAATTTAGTTATAAACCTTTCAATTTGATCAATTTAGTTCTAAACATTTTAATAATTTACCAATATAGATGATGTTGACATCAGCTGTTCGACATGATACATCCGACGCTAATATGGAATTTTTTTTTTGAATTTCTAAGTTTTTTTATTAATTCTTTTCTTTTCTTTTTTTCTTTCCTTTTCTTTTATTGTTGAGGACTCGAGGCTTGGTAGTCTACCACTAGGCAAGGGCTATGACCCTCGCCGGTCACCAGGCCTCAGTTGGTGATTAGCTATTTTTCAGTCTTTATTATAAAATATTAATTAAAATAAAAAATTTCAAAAAATAAATAAAAAATTTGATTTTTTTTTTTTTTTATTTATGTTAGCATTAGTTATGCCACATAAGGTGGCTAATATCTACATCAGCAATTTCCACAAAAAATTAGTTGGATTATACTGGCAAATCATCAAAAGATTTAATACTAAAATAGTCGAAGTAAAAGATAATTGACATAAATACAATAAATTTATGAGTTTTTTTGATAATTTCCTTCATTGAACTAGCATATATGCAATGAGTATAAGAATTTTTTGGTAATTGCTCCGTTAAAGCATTGACAAGCATGTAATTTTTATCAAATAAATATACTCTTTGGTGAAACTCCTACCTTTGGCTGCAAAAAAACCCTACTATTTCATGACCATTCCTCCTAAAAAGAACTTTTTTTAATTAATAATCTTTAGGAAAATTCTAAATAAGGATTTGAAATATCATCATTTTCTTAAATAAGGGTATGAAATGAAATTTATTTTTATAAAGATCAAATCATTGCAAATAATAACATGAAACAGTCATACTAGTTTAAAAAAAAAAAAAACCATATCCTTTTGTCATGGGCCGATCGATTCGCTCTCGATCACTCCTCGTTCACTCGAAGGCTACCCGTGCGGCCTTAAGGTTTTACCCCTAAGCAGTCTTTCAACACTCGACTCACAAGGGACTTTGTAGAGAGAGAAACTTCTTAGAGAGAGAAGCTCTGCTTTTCATATAACTTGTGAATGAATTACAATGAGGGAGGAGACCCCTTTATATACAAGTATAAGACAAACCGTATCCATAGATCTCCCTTAAATCTAATGGTGGAGATTGCACCTCCCCATCTACCAACTACCGGCATTTATTACCAACTACCAGCTACTCGCATTTATAACATATGCATACAAATACAGTATCGCCCGCCCCTAGGAGAATACTCTACATCTCGGGAACATAAGCCGAGGGTCAGAAGGTATCACGCCCGACTCATGAAAACCTCTTGGACATGCTAACTTTCGGGCCGTGACATTCTCCCCCACCTAATTAGGCGACGCTCTCGGCGCATCTTTAGCGTGAAAGGCTTCGATCTCTTTCTTGAACTGCCAAAGACTCTCCTCAGGCTCCCAACTGGCTTCACTCTCCGGAAGACCTTTCCATTGGATCATATACTTGCGCTTGGCCGCACAATACCTCTTCCGTATGACTCGATCCGCCAAGATGCTCTCGACTTCTCGATCATACAAGGTCTTTGCCCCGAGCGGCGCTCGTTGTGACTCCCCTCAATTCGGGTCTTCCTCATCAACTTGGAAAGGTTTGAGCATACTTACGTGGAACACCGGATGCACCTTGAGCTTTGGTGGTAGCTCCAGCTTGTATGCGACATTTCCAACCCGTTGTAGCACTCGAAATGGCCCCTCGTAGCGACGGATCAACCCCTTGTGCACGTCCTTGTATCGAAGAACCACGTGCAGCTTGGTCAACACTTGGTCTCCAACTTAGAACTCCACATGCTGTCGCTTCTTATCTGCCCATTTCTTCATGCACTTGGAGGCTTTGTGTAGACACGCCCGTGCCAAGTCCGTCTCTTCTTGCATGTTCTTAGCGAACTTGTACGCGGGCGGACTACTCCCCCAATAACCTAAAGCAATCGTGCTCGGGGTGTTCGGTTGTTGCCCAGTTGCAATCTCGAACGGACTCTGGCCGGTCGACTCGCTCCGCTGCAAGTTGTAGAGAACTAAGCTACGTCGATCAATTTTGCCCAATTCGCTTGTGTCGTGCTCACATAGTACCGGAAGTAGATTTCCAAGAGTGCATTGACCCGCTCCGTTTGATCGTCGGTTTGGGGATGCAAACTCATTGACATGTTCAGCTCCGACCCCAGCAGCTTGAACAACTCGGACCAAAAACGTCTCGTGAAGCGGGGATCCCGATCGCTCACGATCGTTTGTGGCACCCCCCAGTACTTCACCACATGCTTCATGAATAGTTTGGCCGCCTCCTTGGCCGGGCAATCCTTTGTCATAGGCACAAAGGTTGCATACTTTGAAAACCGGTCAACCACCACCATTAGAGTCCGGCACCCTTCGGACTTTGGCAGGTTGACGATGAAATCCATGGAAATGCTTTCCCATGGACGAGTTGGGATGGGAAGTGGCTCTAGCAAACCCTGCGACAACCATTGCTCCAGCTTGTCTTGTTGGCATACTAGACAAGTCTTCACATACGCCTCCACGTCGTCCCGCAAGCAAATAGTACCGATCTTTGACAAGGGCCAACGTGCGGTGGATCCCTGGATGACCCACCCACTTCGAGTCATGGCACTTACTCAAGATCTCCTTCCTTAGCTTCCCATAGAAAGGCACGTACAGTCGCCTTCCCTTGGTGTAGAGGAGCTCGTCCTCACATCAAAACTGTCAGGTTTTACCTTCCTTGGCATACCCGATGAGAGCTTGGGCTCTTGGATCATGCGCCAACCCCTCCTTGATGCGGTCGACTCAAGGATAGCTTGGTCGACTCACCGTGTGGCTCATCAGCTCCGTTTTTCGACTCAACGCGTCTACCACGGAGTTGACCTTCCCCGGCTTGTACTTCAGCGCATAGTCGAACTCCGCCAGAAAATCATGCTATCGAGCTTGCTTCGGAC
Source organism: Eucalyptus decipiens (assembly GCA_014182575.1). Lineage (NCBI taxonomy): Eukaryota > Viridiplantae > Streptophyta > Magnoliopsida > Myrtales > Myrtaceae > Eucalyptus > Eucalyptus decipiens. The sequence goes on from CM024610.1 coordinate 19,175,437, forward strand.
TCAACTTCTTTTGGGTTTGGAAGTAACTCGTGGCCACGTTATCCGTCCTCACGATGAACTTTGATCCCAGGAGATAGTGTCTCCACGTCCGGAGGCAATGGACCACCGCGGTCATCTCCTTTTCTTGAACAGTATACCGTCGTTCGATATCGTTCAGCTTTCGAGTTTTGAACGCCACTGGATGGCCATCTTGCATAAGAACACCTCCTAAGGCGTAATCCGATGCGTCGGTCTTCACCTCATACAGCTTGGTGTGGTCGGGCAATGCCAACACCGGCTCCTCAGTCATGGCGGTCTTCAATCGATCGAAGGCTCTTTGGCATCGATGCGTCCACTCCCATGCTTTTTCCTTTTTTAGTAGATCCGTGAGTGGCACGGTGATGCTCGAGTAACTATGCACAAACTGTCGGTAGTAGTTGGTGAGGCCCAAGAACGACCTCAACGTAGGTACCTTCGTCGGCAGTTCCCATTCGACAATCGATTGAATCTTCGCCTTGTCCATTCGCACACGTCCTCCCCCGACAATGTGCCCCAAGAATGGAACTTCTTCTTGGGCGAAGGCACACTTCTCGCGCTTGACGTATAGCTCGTTCTCGCACAAGACTTGGAAGACTTGCCTTAGATGTTCGACATGCTCTCCCAACGTTCGGCTATAAATCACAATATCGTCTAGATAAACCACTACAAACTATCTTAGAAAGGGTGGAGTACCTTGTTCATCATTGTGTAGAAAGTAGCCGGAGCATTGGTCAGGCCGAACGGCATTACGAAGAACTCGTAGCACGCAGGCTGTTTTCGGCTCGTCCCCTTCAGCGATCCGAACTTGGTAATAGTCCGATCGGAGATCCAGCTTGGTAAACCACTAAGCTCCACCAAGTTGATCGAAGAGATCCGCGATGAGCAGGATTGGGTACTTGTTCTTCACGGTCAGCTTATTCAGCGCTCGGTAGTCGATGCACATCCGGAGTGACCCATTGTGCTTCTTTTGGAACAGAATCGGCGCACCGAACGGGGCTTTTGACGGTTGTATGTAGCCCGCATCGAGCAGCTCCTTGAGTTGCCTTCTCAACTCTTCCAACTCGGGTGGCGCCATATGGTAAGGCACCATGGCAAGCGGTTGAGCATCAGACACTAGCCCGATCCGATGATCCACCTCTCTCTTGGGTGGCAGCTTCTTTGGCAGCTCCGAAGGCATGACATCCTTGAACGAGTCGAGGACTTGGGTTGCTTCCATCGGGACTTCTTTCCCTTCACCCTTGTCATCCTCGATCTTCAAGGCCGCCAGGAAGGTCACCTCACCCTTCCTTGCTCCTTTGGTGAGTCGTATGGCCGAGATCATCTTTCGATCACGATCCAACTCACGATGGATCGGAATCACGCATTGGCTATTCTTGTCTAACACGCATATACATTCCGCAAAAGGAACTACAACAGCGTGGATCCTATCTAGGAATTTAATTCCAATGACAATATCGTAGTCGTCAAGTGAAATTACCTCTAGAGTTTCCTTGCCTCTTCATGACCCAAGTGGTAGCTCCACGTCCCTTGCAACCCCGATCGCAAGGACTTCCTTCGAGTTCACGGTCTTGAGCCAACCGGCTCCTTTCTCAACCCGTAGGTTAAGTTTCTTCGCGGCTTCCTCCGAGATGAAGATGTCGGATGCTCCCATGTCCACGAGCGCACTCATCATGGTCACTCTGATCTTCACGTCCGCGAACATCAAGCCTTTAGGCTCCTTCACCTTCTTGGCCTTGATCATGCTAAGAAGTCGCAACGATCCCAACCGCGCTTCCTCCCTAGGCTCGTCCTCTTTGCAAAGAGCAGTCAGCTTGGCTTTGTTCGGGCAATCCCGCGCCATGTGCGGACCGTCGCAAAAAAAAACAGCTATACGAGCGTACCCTCCTTTGCCCTCCTCCGTTTTGTCCCGTATGAGCCCGGTGAGGGTGAGGACCATTCGGTGGTCTAGCTCCAGTCGGGCGATTGTTGAATCTACCCCGATCTCTCCCACCAATGCCTTTGTCCCTTGGACGGGTGTTCGGTCGGGATGTGGAAGGCGACGCCTTGTACTCCACGAGTGACTTGGCTACAGTCATGGCCGTAGTGAGATCTCCCACATTGTATCGCTTTAACTCTTGCTTTGTCCATGGTTTGAGACTGCCCATGAACTGGTGAAACGCTTCGACTTCATTCATCGAGGGGATTTGGAGTAGCAACTCTGAGAACCGCTTGATGTAGTCGCGCACACCACCTTTCTGCTTGAGACGCTTCAGCTTGTCACGAGCTTCCTCCTCCGCATAAGCGGGAAAGTAGTTCCGTCGGAACTCCTCGACGAAACCAACCCAGGTTGCGATAGGATTCCTGCACCTATCATCCAACCGACGACGCCATCACAACAAAGCACTATCCGCTAAGTGCATAGATGTAGTGTTTACCCGTGTTTGGTTGTCGTTAATTCCCATGGCCTGGAAGTACCGCTCCATGTACTATAGAAAGTTATCCATGTCCTTGGTCACCCGCGAGCCGTGAAATTCCTTTGGCTTCAGCGTGTCCACTCGTGGACCTTGCACCGTGATCACACCGTTCACGCGTGCAGCTTGTGCTTCAGCGAGCTTACCCATAAGCTTCGCTATCTCCGCGCACATGGCCGTCATCATGGCCTCCAAGGTTTCGCACCGTTGTGTGAGTTCCTCCTGTAGGGTCCCCAGCACCTCGTGGCGGAGTTCTCCCATGCCGATCTTGAGCTCTTGCATTTCCGCAACCAGCTCCTCCCTTCCGGCGTCAACTCCGTCCACGGTCTGGGTTAGGTCATCGACCGATCCTTGGACATCGGAGACGAACAACTCTAGCTTCGCCATCTGTTGTGTAAGATCCCCCGTCGGATCCTTCGAACCACCACGGGTCTTCTTCCCCTTGGCATTGCCCTTCTCGGCGTTCCGCCCACGATCAGCGCAGTCACCACCCAAGGCCAACGCCTCATCAGATCGTGGATCAGCCATTGCATTTGCGCTTGGATCACAAATCAACTCTGATACCACTTGTCACGGGCCGATCAATTCGCTCTCGATCACTCCTCGTTCACTCAAAGGCTACTCATGCGGCCTTAAGGTCTTAACCCTAAGCAGCCTTTCAACACTTGACTCACAAGGACTTTGTAGAGAAAGAAACTTCTTAGAGAGAGAAGCTTTGCTTTTCATATAACTTGTGAATAAATTACAATGAGGAAAGATACCCTTTATATACAAGTATAAGGCAAACCGTATCCGTAAATCTCTCTCAAATCTAACGGTGAAGATTGCACTTTCCCATCTACCAACTACCGGCATTCATTGCCAACTACTAGTTACTCGCATTTATAACGTATGCGTACAAATATAGTATCGCCCACCCCTAAGAAAATATTCTACATCTCGCGAACATATGTCACACCCGATTCATGAAAACCTCTTGAACATGCTAACTTTTGGGCTATGACACATGTAAACCTCTTGGACATGCTAATTTTCGGGCTGTAACATTTTCATTTCAGTTTCGAATGTCATTTTTGTCTTTTACTTTTTTTTTTTTTCTGTTTATTTCTTTTTCTTTCCCTTTTTCTGTTTTTTCTTTTTTCTATTCTTCTTTTTTCCCCTTCCCTCCGCCGCCCACGGCGGAGGTTGCCAGCCTCAGGCGATGGCCACCCCCGCCGGCCGGCATCGGGCGAGGGCCGCCCTCGGCCTGCACCAGCGCCCCTGCCGCTGCCGGGAGAGGGCGTTCCTCGCCGGGATCCGGCGGGGGACAACCCTCACCGACAAAAAAAACATTAGTAAAAGGCCTTCCCGTCACCATTTTACCCACCGACGCTCCTCTCCTCTCCTCCTCCTCCTTCCCACTCCCGCTCTCTCCAATGCCGCCTCCGTAAGCAATCCCCATCAATGGATCCTCCCTACCAGAAGCCCCGATCCTACGGGCCCCACCCAAGGACGGCCGCCGATCCTCCGCCGCCGCCGCCGCCGCAGCACTCCGACAATGACCGGAGCAGCGGCGAGCTCCGCGCCCTGGACTGCAACCTCTCCGCCCTGTGTGACCACATCCAGATCGAGGGCTTCAACTCCGGCGCCTTCTCCGACCTCGCCGTCCACGCCATGGGCTCCACCTACCGCCTCCACCGCCTCATCCTCTCCCGCAGCTCCTACTTCAGGTGCCGCCCCCCTTCTTCCCCACGAATTGATTCGCATTTTCTCGGCTCTTCGGGTTTTGACGGTGTGGAAATTGGTTCCGAGGTTTCGCCACTTCGGCTGTCTCGTTCTATCGTACTTTCGATTTTGATTTCTTTGTATGTCTGCCCAGGGAACCTTCCTTGAATTTTGTAGCGTGCCTGCTCGTGCCCTGAAATGGGCGAACCCGATCCGTCTTCCGTTCGCATTGCGTTATATAGACGAGGCTTGTCGGTTGGTCGAGTTGTTTTGTGCCTCTTTCGTGTCGTGCTGTCCATTATCCATACAGATCGTGCTGTGTAGCTGAGTACACTTTGGTCTCCTTAGCTTTTTGCGGCCCTTTTGCGGCGGTTCTTTTTGTCCTGTAAAGTTGATGTGGAAAAGGTGCGGTGCTGTCTAGACTTTGAGCTTTATAAGATAATGACTTAGCAGCCAAAGGAGATGCACAGAATTAACAGAGAATGCAGCGTTTGTTGTAATTCTTATGCCGAGTAACCGAACCCGAATGGTCTTTTGTATAAGTTTTTATTGTAATTAGTGCTTGATTTGGTGCTCAGCTTTATCTTGGTTTACTCTTCTCAGAAACATGCTCCACGGTCCTTGGAAAGAAGCTGGGGCTCCAGTTGTGACCTTGCAAGTCGATGACAAGAATGTTAACCCAGAGGCCATTACAATGTCATTGGCTTATTTGTATGGGCACCATCCCAAGCTTAATGTTAATAACGCGTTCCGCGTTCTTGCCGCTGCTTCCTTTCTTGATCTTCAGGTAATTGCTATAAGTGTGCAGAACCTATTGTTCTTCATCGTTTTTGTAGATTTCATTTTGTTTTTTACCTGTCAATCAATCTGCAATTGTAGTTTACCTGGGTGCCTACTGTTCTTCGTATGTTGCATACTTTGGTTTTCTCCATAGTTCCACCAAGTGCTCGACACGTTGTTCCTCTGATGCTATCTAAATGATCCTGATTTGCGCAATGTCTGTTTCGAGATTGTCGTTATTAAGAAATTTGTAATTAATCTATTAAAAGTCAAAGCTAGGGTAAATTTTCAACAGTCAAAGGGGTTTCCATGTAATTAAAATTATCACCTTGTTTCAAGGGTTGCTGTTACGGGCTTTCTGCTTTCTTCATATATTTCTGGGAATGTATTTTATTTTCACGTATATGCTTTTGTTGGGTTCACTTTGCATATTAGTGATAACATCATGATGCTCTGCAGGACCTATGTGCTATATGCACGGACTTCATTATATCTGAACTGTGGACCTCAAACTTCTTAGCCTACCAGGTATAAAAGACATTCTTTTGCTTTCCGTTTAGGGTGGAGCTATAATTTTCTTGATAGATGATTGACCCTATGAACACATTGATCAGGTTTTTGCAGAGAGCCAGGATTATGGCATACATGGAGAGCGTGTTAGAAATGCTTGTTGGGGCTACCTTTGTCAAAGTGGTGCCTTGGAGTTGAAAGAGGTAAAAGGACGATATGATGCAATGATCTTGCCAATAAAAGGAGCAAGCTTCTAGCATACCTCCTCTCTATTAAAAAAAAAAGAAAATCCTTGCCCCTGAGATGTAGTTCAGAAAGTCTCCATTCAAATTAGAAATTGGAGTAATTTCTCTTTTCTCGCTTATTCTTTTTTTTTTTTTTTTCTTTTGGTCTGTCCTACTTCTCCCCTCACTCTCTTAGACTTTACTCTGCCTCTATTCTAAATGCTTGACATTTGATTCCATTAACAAGAGGGCTTACTTCCTTGTTGCAGTATGTTGATTTGAAATGCATCAATATAATATGCCGTGACTTAATTGAACATGAAGTGTCCTTTGTATGATAGAACTTACTAATTTTACCTCCTTGTTAGTAAAATTCCTATTATATTTGGTTCTTTCTATCTTGAATATTTCCTGGGTTGTGATACTTAACCTTCTCTTATTCCTATTTTTGGTTATTTACACGCTGTTGTTTCTTGGTTTGCATTAAGGTGCTGTCAAAATTGTCTCCTCAAACTCTACATGCGCTGCTAACCTCAGATGAACTCTGGGTGCCTAGCGAGGAGAAGCGGTAAGGAATCTAGGACTTTTGAGGTTCTTTTCTTTCTTGACGACTTATATTTCTTCTTAAAAAATTAAATGGAATGTCACATTGAAAGCTCCTCTCCTTAAAGGTTTGAACTGGCGGTGTTTATACTGCTCGCAAAAGGTGCACTTCACAGGGCAGAGCTTTCTGAGCAGGGTAGTTCTGATTCTGAGGCTGGATTGCCTAGTCTATCTAGTTCTTCCCAAGGGAAAGGAAAAAATTTGATGAATAGCTTCTCACACTTGAAATTGGAATCTGAAGTAGGAAACTTAAGTTCAACAGCTGGATCAGAGGGATGCAGTACCACACACAATCTTCTGGCTGAGATTGCAGGAGTTGTTGATTGCGGAACAGGAGATTCTGATTCTAGACAATCAGCACAGCAAACAGCATATGCTCAGTCAAACTTGGAGCCCACATTCTCAAGTGGCTTGGAAGGCTCCAAGACATTGAAGTCATCTACAGATACTGATGCGAGTAACACCTCATGTGCTTATGTGGCAGCATCTATAGGCGCGAGGACAAGTGGGTCAGTGAATGGTGGATTGGCTATGGAGGGGCCATCTGAAGACAATTCATTCTATTGCTTGAATAATAACTGGCTTACTAGGGACCAATCAAGGCATGGTTCTTCTATGATGAGCTCTTCCTGTTATGGGATCATGCCAAATGATTGGGGAAAATCTGGCATGCCTACTCTTTCATGGGGAGGTAGGGTTGTGGGAAGACGGCAGATTAAAAATTGTGCTGCAGAGAACTGTGGAATTAGTGGGGAGGATTATGATACATTCGTTGATGTATTTGAAGGCGGTTCTCTTTTATATAGCAACATGTCTTTTGAAGCTCTCATTAACGTGAGAAAGCAGCTAGAAGAACTGGGTTTTCCGTGCAAAGCTGTGAACGATAGTCTATGGTTGCAGGTTCTTTGCTCAGATCTCTTCCATTCTTGCATGTTGCTGCAGTTTGTAACTAAAAGTTGACGATGAACTTTTTAGGCTTCATTTCAAGTTTCAGGAATTTCAGTATGCCGTGTTTGTTCGTTACTTAGCTTCATCCTGCAGTCTAACTTCTAGATATTATTTGGTTTTATTTACTTGGGATAGATGCAAAGAATGAGTATAGCCTTTCTCCATCCACAATGCAAACATGTTTTGAGGGGGAAATTATGGCACGTCACTGTAGTGATTGTATAATGCGTAGACTCCCAAGGTTCTTTCTAACTTCTGCTTGGAGACACACTGGTGGGGTTGATGAGTGACGAGGAAACTTCAACTAAAGCCTAATGCCCAGGAAGGGTGGCCTGTGCCAAATGGGCAAACCTTTAATCACACCCAAAACTTTTTAATGTACTCAGTTTATGTTTGCAGTTCTTAACTTGATAGAGTTTGCACTAATGCTATCTTTGATGAACATGCAAATGATGTGTCATGCACTTCTGCCGTCATGTAATAGCTAGAATGCATGCCTAATTGAAAATCAATCTTTCAATTATTAAGTGGGCCTGGGCCAAATGGACAACCTTTAATCACACCCCAGAATTTTTAAAATGTACTCAAGCTTACCTTTACAGTTATTATTTTGATAAAATTTGCATTAATACTTTCCTAGATGAACATGCAAATGTTGGGTCATGCACTACTACCATTATACCTAGAATGCTTGCTTGATTGAAATTCAATCTTTCAATCAATGATTTAAAAATATGTTCAGGCATGCCAAAGTATAGGTGCAATGCTGAATACTAGAATAGAGCTTTGTGGGAGCAACTTTTGTTATCATATATTAAAAAATGTTGCCTTTTATTGATTGCTTCCCTGGTTATTTGAGATGACTGATTAATGGCTATTATCTAGATGCTTCTAAGCCAACGGGTACAAGAAATCGTTGCTGATACATGCAAGAACTGCTGTCTTTTGAATAATTTGTGTGCCTGTAGACAGCCATTTGGATATTCTCATGGGGTACCTGCAACTGGTTACTGCATCCAAGAGCAAGATCAGAGCAATTCAAACAACATAGGAAGTGTATATGTCACTGAACCTGCTCAAGGTGATGGTAATGGTTTATTTAGGCCAGTACGAGTGCATGTCAGGGGACCTGTTGATGGGTTGGCTGGTATTGGACGTGGAAATACTTTTGTGCCAGCAGCTGCTTGGCCACCAACACGCTATGTCTTTTCGCGAGTGCCTTTTGGTGTCGGCAACAGAAATTGCCCGCAAGCACTTGCTAATGATGATTCAGAAGCCAGAGGTGACCAGGGTGGCGATTTGTCAGGAGATGGGTTGACAGCACTGGTTGGGCTAAGCCAGGGAGGAAGTAATGCAGCTAATATCCATGGAGATCTGGCTGCAAGAGGTTATGAGACAGATCTTCAGAGCAAATTGTCTGGAACTTCTGCTGGGGGACCAAGTGGAAATGCAGTCCCTATGCAAATGCTTGATCATACAGGTGACGACAGTGGTATTCAATGGGATAGTACTAGCGGTTCCTCCATCTCTTTGGATATGAAGACCCCCCTTAGTCATTTTCCTCCTTTCCGTTTTGGGTAAGCTACTGCTTTTTTTATTGTACAAACTGTTTAAAAGATGGACCAGAAGAATGCTGTAGGCTTTCCTGTTTTGGTTTCAGAATTTCTTTGGCTAGGTACTTAGCTGATACTATTACTTAAATCTATCACCAGTTCTCTATATATAATCTTACAGGGATGAGATTGGCTTTTCTTTTAGTTGGATGTTTCATCTTTTTTTACCCCATGAGACAGCAGTCTATCTGGGCCAAGCTTAGGATTTAATTCATGGATGAATTCATGTAACATGTACTTATTTTCAAACAGTTTCTGGTGGAAGTTGGTTTTTGCAGACTATTGCTTGGTTTTGTCTTCTGTCAATCCTTATTGCTTTGTAATTTTCTGGAAGTATGTTTTCATTCCTGAAAAGAACAGCAATTTGAAATTCTATCTCATCCATGTGTTGGGTCTGATTTTGTTGTATAGAGTCGAATTTGTGGATGTTCACAGGCTCAGCGATGGCCAAGTCAAGCACTCGGCTGAAGTATTTTATGCAGGTTCATTATGGAAGGTAGATCATAGTCATCCGTTTCTGAGTTAACCAAATTAGATGTCTTACTAAGTTTTTTAAATGTTCTGATGCAAGATGGTATATGTGACAACTCTTGAATATATAGGTGAGTGTCCAGGCTTTTAATGATGAAGACCCTCAAGGACGCAGAACACTTGGTATGTATTTCCTCTCGTCAAGCCACTTTTAAGATCAAAACTTTTAGAATCAGGCAGAAACCCTAAGACAATATGCTGAATCTACTGGTTCCCAATTGTAACAGGATTATTTCTTCATCGACGGAAGGCCGAATACCCTGATTCCCTTAGAAAGGTTGGTTTTTTCAATGCTTCATTTGAGCATGAGAACATTTACTTATGTTTCGTTGTGGATGGATGATTTTTCATAGTAGCTGGATGTGCAGTCCATATGCATGATACTCTCTAAAGTTCATTTGAAAGGAAGGAAGTTAATGCAAAGTCACAACTGTCATTGAATTCTCAATTCAAACTCATTTTGCCTTTACAACTTCTCTCTGGCAGGTTCACGTCTATGTAGACACTCGTGAAAAGATTACTGCTCGGTATCAGGTAGGATTCTAATACAAAAACTGCTATTTAGAAGGTCAATTATCATTTGAATAGATTATGTGGTCACTGTATAGCTTGCTAACTTCTGTGTCACTATGTCCTTGTAATTCAGCTGATCTGTCCATCGAAAAGAGAAGTCATGGTCTTTGGAAGTTTTAAACAGAGGGGTACTCTTTTGCCAAAAGCTCCTAAAGGATGGGGTTGGCGATCAGCTCTCTTATTTGATGAGCTCCCCGATCTCCTTCAAAATGGTGCCTTGCGGGTTGCTGCTGTCGTGCAGCTTGTGTGAAATAACAAAAGGTAGTTTACCTCAATCCTTTGTAAAGAGCGATGATCATAATAAGCTCCGGATGTATAGTTAAGAACGCTAAAATTTAGCCAGGTCATACCGGTACTTCCTGGCCTTGTATTACATGATAAGCCCTGTCATCTTTGAGTTGAGGAGTAAAAATCAAATGATACGCCCCTTGAAAACTTGTGGTAGGTTTTGGTGTATCTCTTGAAGATCTCAGAATTGTAATTAGCTTGAGAGAAAACAAAAACATCTCCGATGGCATATTCGGAGTCCTTAGAAGTTATTATATATCTATGGGCTCCCTCATGCATAGATGTACAAATTAGCCTGTTCATTGTTTCCATGATGGAACTAATCTTTATTCTGTTGACTACTTTGAGTGGAATTAGCATCAACGCGAGCTTGATCAGTTGAATTCTAAGGGTCCATTTATTCCCATCAGTTAGTACTGAAGGGACCGGTCCCTGCCGTTGTCTGAGCTGCCATCGTGCCTAGTAGCCACCCGCACTTCATTTTTTAGTCGGTTGATATATGATGATGCAAATAGTTTGTAGGCGGTTCATGCTGCCAAGGAGCAAATGATCGACGGTTGTGGAGTACTTCGCATCTCCGATGCATGGAGAGTGTTTACAATTAACAGTTATTATGTTGATGCATGGAAGTATTTGTGAGAAATATGAATTTCTAACGAATATCTTAAGCTAAATTCATCAGTAATCAGTATGGGAACACGAGACTGTCATTAATATATGAAGTCTTGACGTTTTACATCCACCACTGTGTAGCTGTATTCCCAGAAAGACCAACTCACTTCATCCAAAGAATAGAGCCATAAATTTGTAATGGTTCTGCACAAACTCCTAAGTGATCGGCCGAGTCTACTTTCCATGTCGGCATAAGTTTTACCTACATTGTTATTTACTGTGAGCATATAATGAGTTGGATATAAATTTTCTTATTTGCCTTTCTAGAGTATATTGCAGTAATATGCAATTTTTTTTAATAAAAAATTCCATCCATCGAGTCCAATCTCTCATGTGCTAACATTAAACAAATTTCTTCAGGGCACTGCGGGAAGAGAACAATTTTCTGTATCATTGATTGGGAGAGATACTACTCTCAACCCTCCAAGCTCCACTATTTCCGGAAAATGATGTTCTTATCTCCTAACAATTCCTAGGATCTCCTCCTCCTATATTGCAAAAAAGAAGTCGTCAATCCATAAAAATTTAGACTTTAAGTGACAATTGGATTTAAACTCCAAATAGAGCCACAAATTAATGGCTTGCTATCTGTTATTCGAATAATTTCCATAGCAAGCCTCTGAATAATCATGTCCTACTCTCCACATTACTTTTCTTCGATTTCCTAGCTTTTGAGAATCATGGATCCTCTACTTCATGTCGTCTTTGATTAAGGAGACTCCCCTTTTAGAATCTTATCAACCGAATGAGCACCAACCTTTTTGACGGCTAAATCTCGATATTTGCTCTTTCTGTGAGACTATAATGAAGTTACTAGGCGCTTGTGAAGCAAAGAACATCCTAATTATGAGCATACAATGCAGACGAATGCAGTTTAGAGAAGAGCCGAAATAAGTTTAATAATGACATTGCGAAAGTCACATGCACAAAAAAGAATCTAATAATGCCATCTTACCACATTAAAATGGTAAGAGCCAAATTGAGGATTTCCCTAAAAAAATTTGTAGCACTTTGGTCAACATAAATGAAACAAAGTCTCAGCTGTGATGTTTTAAGGTGACAGAGATTGTCGATGCACAAATCCCTTTGACTTAAAGATAATTTAAATAAGATTAGGAGGCTTGAATGCCAAGGTTCTTCCCGATCAAAGTCCTCTTCATGAACTCGTGCCACATTTTGATCATCTTTTTTTCGCAGTAGTAACGGAAGTCATATTCAGCTAAATTATTCTTAAGGAAAAAAATGATAATTGGGTTCACAAAGCTTTAAGCCAAAACTACGAAGTTCTCCCGCATAGGATTTGACAATGGAAGAAATGATAATTTTCCTAGAAAATTGGATTATAAATCAGACTTCATGGAACAATGGGGACGGATAGGAAAATTTATGATGTGCCACAACACTTGAGATTTTCAGAGAATCAAACCTTTGAAAACATTTTATGTGAGTTTATAGCTGATGGTTTTATTAATGTGATGGGCCTAAGTTGGCCCGTCCGCCCATGATGGGCCTAAAAGCCCGGCCCACAATATTAAGGCCCATGGATGGAGGGATGTGATGAAGGGGCACGTTTTCTTTTTTGGAGGGGACGTATATAAGGGAGAAAAGAGAGGGAGGAACACACCTTTTGGCATTTACGTACATTCCTCCTTCCTCTCTCCCTCCAAAAAGAAAACGGTGAGCAAAAGGCGAAGCCATCTTCCCTTTAAGGCCAATTGACGTCATTAGATCGAACGGAATCGGTTTCTCTTCCTCATATTGGCATCGATGTTTAATCTGTGGCTAACAAGGTACGCTCGATTCCGTGGTGTGCTTTAGGATCGGTGATGCATGTGTTTTTCTTGGGCTTGCCTTCCGCACAAGTTTAGGGGTTCGATTTAGTGTCGATCCATTTTGGGGAATCCAACAATCCTAACATTGGTATCAGAGCCATAGTTCTTGTTTCCCAATCCTTTTCCATGTTTTTCCCGACCCCTTTCATGTTTATGGATGATTACTCATTGATTTTTCGCGGAATTAATCGGCCGACACCGATCGGGGCGGAAAAATCCCAACACCCGAGCACTGTTTATCCATTTTTTCGAGTTTCTGTAACTTGAAATCGATTTCTGATAACGTAGGATGGAAGGGCTCGTCGAGACAATCGCGAGGAGTGGCGGAACGCCGCCAACGGCCGCTGGACGCGCCCCCACGCGTAGCCGAAGCGAAGCGACGCATGCGCCAATTCGCAGGGGAAGGCGCGTGCGCTGTCGATGGCGCGTGCGAGGCACGCGCCGGTCGGTCGGTCCGACCCGGCCCAACCAGCTCGACCGGCCCGACCGGTCCGACCGGCCCGACCGGTCCGACCGGTCCATCCGGTCCGACCGGCCCGACCGGTCCGACTGGTTCGATTGGTCCGCCCGACCCGGCGTCCCGACCGTTGACCGTTGACCTTTGACCCAAAAAAGAGAGAGGAAAAGAACGTGTTTCTTTTTCCAATTAAGTCTATGTGGATTAAATGTGATCCCTTATTTGTTCTGCATTTGTTGCAGGAACAATGCCTCCCCTTAGGTTGCGCACACATATTCACGCAATTACCGATAAACAAAAGGAAATGCTTTCTAAGTTGATAGCTGAGCTGACTTATCATCGATGGGAAAGTGGTGACTTAATTAACCACGTTCTTGAAGTCAACGAGAAAATTCAAGAGGTCATATGGAATTGTCGTCCCTTGCCATAGTCTGAGATGGTGCGATTTTTCATGAACACCCTTCCACCAGAATGGTAAGAAGTGTTGAATCACATATGTTATGTCAACAGAGCCGCTTCATATAGGAAAATTGTGATGGATTTTATAGATGATTATTACTGGATTGTTACAAGGGAAAAGATCAAGAAATTGAACAAAAGAGGATCTTTCCCAGTTCGTGTACTGACTTGGTGTTAGATGTAGTGGCTGGTCTTTTGTTAAGTGTGCTTTGTGAACGTCTTATGTAATGTTTACTACCTGATTGTTTTTAATGTAGCAACTAATATGTTATTTATATTATGTGAAAGCATTATTATTCTATTAGATGTCGAATATTATTTGTTTTCTATTATTGTTGATTGTTGTGGGTAGTTCATAGAAGTTTTTGTAGCTTTATATAATTTATTTTGCATAAGACAATTATATTAATGATAGTTTTAAGTTAGGATTTTTGGAGGATGATTAGAAATATAGTGATCTTTTGATTCTGAAACCTTACTTAAAATTGTTCATTAATATGATGAGTCTGTGCAAAATGAATGCATAAATGATAGGCATTAATAATTCGTACATATATGTCTGATATGTTCAGATCAATGGCTTCAGCCACAAAAAGCATAGTTGTTGAGCTGAACAAAGGTGAGAAACTCAATGGCGACAACTATGAAATATGGCACATTAAAATCCAATATGTGCTGGAAGAGCAAGAGGCACTAGAAGCTCTTAACCTGACTATGGTAGAACCTGAAAAAGGAAACACTGTACAGCACAAGAGAGATACGGAAGCATTTGCTATATGAAAAATAAAGAACTCTCTTGCTCGCATTACGTTACTGAGTAACATGGAAAATGACGTCATGCGAGAGTTTAGGCGTTTTGAGAATGCCAAAGAAATGTGGGAAGCATTGGCAGCAAGATTTGGTCATACTTCGGTGACTGGGACCGAGGCAGCTCACTATTAGGTTTGACTCTTATAAGAAACCTCATGGTCAGACCATGAAACAACATCTTAGAAAGATGTCAAACATGATAAATGAGCTGAAAGATACTGACCATGTCCTGACTGATGAGCAGCAAGTGCAAGCAGTGATTCATTCCTTGCCTCAGAGTTGAGAGTATATGAAGGTGCACCTAACTCATAATGAAAATATCAAAACCTTTGAAGATGCAGTGCATCATCTTGAGCTGGAAGAGGACCGCCTCTTGGCGGCTAAGTCGGAAGCTAAAATTTATCATACTAGTTCTAGCTCACATGGAGCTTCGAGCTCCAAACGCAAACGTCCTAACTGGTTTGATAAAGGGAAAGGCAAGGAAGCAGATCCTTTAGGGAAGAAAGCGTCCTTGGATGAAGAAGCTTACAAGGGTGAAGTGTTACAATTGTGACAAGAAGGGTCACTATGCTCGTGACTATCGTGAGCCAAAAACTGTATACACCCCTTGTACTTTTCAGAACTTTGCTTTTGTGTCGAGTTCTGTATTCTTAACTGAGTCTAATCCTTTGTGGACTGTAGATTCAGGAGCGACAGACCATGTAGCGAAGGATAGAGAATCCTTCGTGGAATTCCAACGAATACCAACTGGAACTAAGTGGATCTATGTGGGAAACAACTCCAGAGCTGAAGTGAAAGGAATTGGCACCTGCCAATTGAACATGCGTGGTGAACGCACTTTCTTCCTACATGATATATTGTATGCTCCGGAGATTCGTCGGAATTTAACATCTGTTTTAGTGTTGGTTAAACTAGGTTTTAATATGAACTTCCATAATAGAGGTGTGGATTTGTTTTTGGATACAAATTACTATGGTTGTGGTTATTTTTGGATGGTTTCATTGTATTAGATATTGACTATGTTAATGTAACTGTTTGTTATTCCCTTCTCACGTCTTCTAATTCATATGATAATGATGTGAATGTGTGGCATGCTAGACTTGGTCATATTGGCCAACAACGTATGAATAGACTAACCAAAGAGGGCTTCTTGGGCAACATTAAAAAATTCGATTTGCCCATATGTAAGCATTGCCTAGTAGGGAAAACGACAAGGAAACCATTTGAAAAAGGTAAAAGAGCTGAATTTCCTCTACATTTAATCCATTCTGATGTCTATGGTCCAATGAATGTGAAAGGAAGGCATGTGGCTGTTTATTTCATCACTTTTATAGATGATTATATTCGATTCGGATATGTCTCTTTGATTTCTCATAAATCTGAAGTATTAAGTTGTTTCAAAAGGTTTATGAACTTGGTAGAAAATCAATTAGACAAGAAAATAAAAGCATTGAGATCCGATCGAGGTCAAGGATATTTATTTGATGAGTTCAAAAAATTATGTGATGAAAAAGGAATAGAAAGACAGTTGTCTATTCCATATACTCCTTAACAAAATGGTGTTGTGAAGAGAAGAAACAAAACCCTATTAGAAATGGTTAGGTCCATGATGGCGCATGCTAACTTACCTATCATTTTTTGGAGTGATGCGTTGTTAACTGCTACCTATATACTTAACCGGGTGCCTTCCAAATCAGTTACTTCCACTCCATATGAGTTATGAACAGATAGAAAACCGGACTTAAGTTTTCTTAAGTCATGGGGTTGTGCTGCCTATACTCATGAGTCCTCTCACAAGTTTGGGAAATTGGGTCCCAGAGGAAAGAAGAGTATTATCATAAAATACTCCGAACACTCGAAAGGGTATGTGTTCATAGGTGAGTAGGAAAGTAGGAGTATAACTAAATTTGAATCACAGGATGTCACATTCTTAGATGATGAATTTCCTAAGAAGGGTGAAATAAGGGAAGATTACTCCATATTTGAAACCTTGGATCAAGATAATGATATTAGTGGAGTTCGTCCAAGTTGGAGTAATATGAGAAGTGATGAATTGAATTCAACTCATTCTCAATTACAACCACATGATGAGACGACGTCATCATTATCTAATCCTAGTGGAAGCATAATGGGGAATGATGTGCAAAGTGTACAATCTCCCATACGGCGAACAAGTCGTCAAAGTATTCCCCGTCGACGTTTTGACATTGAAGGGGAAACTTTTATGATTGCTTCACAAGATGAGGATGAGCCAAGAAATATTAATGAGGCTCTAAATTGCCCTAGTAAGGAAAAATGGATTCATGCAATGGAAGAGGAAATGGAGTCAATGAAGTCAAACCAAGTTTGGGAACTGGTTGATCTTCCAAAAGGACGCAAAGCTATTGTGAACAAGTGGGTTCTCAAAATAAAGTGAAAAGCTGATGGCTCGATAGAAAGGCATAAGGCTCGCCTTATGGCGAAGGGGTATAATCAACATGAATGAATTGATTATGAAGAAACTTTTTCTCCTGTAGTGAGATTTACCTCGATTCGCATTATTCTGGTAATAGTGGTTAGTATGGATCTTGAGTTACATCAAATGGATGTAAAGACTGCTTTCCTCAATGAAGAATTAGATGAAGAAATATATATGAAACAACCTGTTGGTTTCATAGTGAAATGCCAAAAAGAAAAGGTATGTCGACTTTTGAGGTCGATATATGGTTTTAAGCAATCATCAAGACAATGGTATATACGTTTTCATAATGCCATAATGGCATATGATTTTACAATGATAGATGAGGATCATTGTGTATATATCAAAAGATCCAAAGATCAATTTGTGATCATATAATTATATGTTGATGATATACTAATTGCCGGAAACAATATGGAGTTTGTTAATACTGTTAAGAGTTGGTTATCTTCTAACTTTAAGATGAAGGATATGGGTGAGGCTGCATACACTCTTGGAGTTAAGATTTCAAGAGATCGTTCGAAGATATCATTATCTCTTTCGTAAGAAACATATATAAATAAGGTTCTTGAATGATTTCGTATGCAAGATTGTAAACCCATAGACACCCCTATTACAAAAGGTGAATGATTGAGTTATAGATTATGTCCAAGGACTCCACAAGAAAAGGAACAAATGGAATAAATAAGCTTGATGTACGTTATGATGTGTACAATACCTGACATATGTTTTGCAGTTGGAATGGTGAGTAGATACCAATCCAACCCAGGTCAAGCACATTGGAAGGCCGTTAAGAGAATACTGAGGTATCTGAAGCGAAATACTGATTACAAGTTAAATTACCAAGGAATGGATCTGCAACTTGAAGGCTATTCAGATGCTGATTGGGGAGGAGATTTAGATGAAAGAAAATATACCTCTGGATTTGCTTTCTTACTAAACAATGGCGCCATATCATGGAGCAATAAGAAGCAAACGTGTGTAGCCTTGTCCACGATGGAAGCTAAGTTCGTGGCATTATCAGCAGCGGTACAAGAGGGAGCTTGGCTTAAGATTTTTGGATCATTTAGGTGTTATTGAGAAAGTGCAAATCCATTATTAATTAACTGTTATAGCCAAGTAGCTATAGCGTACACCAAAGATCCAAAATATCATGACAAGACCAAACATATAGATATCAAGTATAACTTTGTCAAAGATATGGTTGCACGAAAGGATGTGAACTTACAGTACATATTTACGCATAGAATGGTAGCGGATCCTATGACAAAGCCAATACCTAGAGATGTGTTTTGTGGTCATGTAAAATCTCTAGGATTGCATAGAGTCTGATGTACTAGATTGTAATTTCCCTGAGTTGTTCACATTTATGAACTTTTGTTTTTCATTATTAATGCCTATGAATCTTTGTTTGATTTTTATGCATCTTAATACTCAGTGCATTACATTGAGTTAAGAAAGTATGTCGGACAGATATAAGATTGACACACTCACATGGGTAATCGCCTCTATAAACTGTGCGATAAATAGATATGAGACTGTTTTTAAGCTTATTATCTAGGTGATAATCGAGAGCTCAAGCTTAAAATACGTATGTCGCATTAATTGAGTATTAAGATGAGGACATAATACTTACTATGTCCGAAAGTAAAATAACCCACATATTTTACTTTATCTGTCTATGATGCCAGATGTGAGTTCTGATGAATTTTGTGAATGAGTAAATACGTGAACTCAAGTTAGACATTAGGGTATGTATGAACTATCATCTGTACGGTATTGAAGGTGTAGACATACGCTCCATGGGAAAGGAGTTAATACCGTAATACGTATTTCATACTACGTATGCATGAGACGACCAATAAGAGTGGCAAAAGTTTGATCTTAACTTTTATGTCGTGTGAGACTCTTGAGGAAAAGAGTTCCTCAATTTTAGTGCCCTCATGACTTTTACTTATTCTCAAGATTTATATTTAGTGTTTGTTATCTTAGGATGTTGCCAATTGTCATGAGTTGATTCGATCTAATGGGACATTTCTAGAAAAGCAAGCTGAACTGAAATTGAGAGTTTGAAGGAAAGAAGAAGATCGAATTTGGAAAATCACATTGTAGTTTTGTATTCACTGGTCGACCAATTATGACTGTCTTTGGGATAATCATAATTGTGAATACAATATATATATATATATATATATATATATATATATATATATATATCATTATCTAAAAGAGATCAAGAGAAATATAAATGTGATCGATCGATCTAGGGTACTGCATACGAAATCTACTCAGAGTGTGATGCCCATTATGAGCTGCTATATATTCCTAACAGATGTATAGCAACGAGCTCTCAAAGTATGCTGGTCGCACAGATTATTCACCGGTATGAATGTTGAAGAGATGTAAAGAGGATCATGTTCGGCCCACCATGTGCGAGTGTGAGATGATGGTTTTATTAATGTGATGGGCCTAAATTGGCCCGTTCACCCATGATGGGCCTAAAAGTCCGGCCCACAATATTAGGGCCCATGGATGGAGGGATATGATGAAGGGGCACTGTTAGGGAAATCCCTTATGATGTTTTGAAGATGACAAAATAAATCAAATGCTACTAACATGTTTAATGGTTAAGTAATAGACCATGCAGATAATAGACCATGTAAAGGATATTGTTAAAGTCCGAAGACGGCGTAAGACCGAACGTAACACATGTCCGAAGTATATTCTCAAGAGCGCAGACTTTAGTGTCAAAGTCATTCTACACGAAGTCGTCAACTCGACTAATTCCGCATCGAACGTGAATGATGAACCAGGAAGACAGACTACTATCTTTGCCGAAGTTCGAACGGGTATGAGCCTTAAAGCTAAATCTGTTCGAAGCGAGATATGTTCGGACCCAGTTGCATTGTAAAGTCTAGACTCGAGACTTTACATCCCATTACAATGAATCGTAACTCAAGCCCAATCATATAACGGCTAGTGATCCGGTTTGGATTCCACATCAAGATTGATTTGATTGATTCAATCTAATTGATTGACGATTGGATCTTGAATACAAGAACTTTCTATACGAAGAAGCTTTACTTATGGAAACCAAGATTTCGTTTGTATGGGCGATCGGAATCAATTTGGGATTCTACCTTTATCACTCAACGGCTACCAAATCTTCTAGATACAGAGCTGTCCAATGGGTATATTGGAAGACGATTCTCCGGGATACTGTCTAACGGGTAGTTTGGAAGTGGAGGAGTATTTAAGGAGATCATGGACCGATGAGCAAGTAAGAGACGGAGCGTAGAATTTATAATTCCAAAGTCTGAGCGACTTTCGATCATATACTTGTCTTTGGAGAGCTTAAACGTTTGTAATCGTGAGAGAAATACCAAAAGAGTGACTTAGTGAGATAGTGTGATCTACTACTAAGTGTTTGCACTCGAAGTTGTAATCTCTTGTTGATTGCATAGTGGAATCCAACCAAGAAGGTCATTAGCGTGGGAGAGTGGACGTAGGCTTGGATTAAGCCGAACCACTATAAATCTTGTATTATTATTCTCTTCCCTAACTCCTTTATTTTGTTCATACTAGCACTCTCAGGCACGTTTTCTTTTTTGGATGGGACGTATATAAGGGAGAAAATAGAGGGAGGAACGCACCTTTTGGCATTTACGTACATTCCTCCTTCCTCTCTCCCTCCAAAAAGAAAACAGTGAGCAAAAGGCGAAGCCATCTTCCTTTCAAGGCCAATTGACGTCATCGGATCGAACGGGATCGGTTTCTCTTCCTCATATTGGTGTCGGTGTTTAATCTGTGGCTAACAAGGTATGCTCGATTCCGTGGTGTGTTTTAGGATCGGTGATGCATGTGTTTTTCCCAGGCTCGTCTTCTGCACAAGTTTAGAGGTTCGATTTAGTGTCAAATCCATTTTTGGGAATTCGACAATCCCAACAATAGCAAATCTTAAGAAATTTACTCGACATCATCTTCTACCTTTTCAAACACAAAAGGATAATTTGTTAGCATTTGAAGCTAAGGTATGTTGCATCTTCAAAAGAATAGAGATGACAACTACCTAATTCTCCAACGATGATTGACAGAAAGGCTATGGGGAGTGGACTGGGGACGTTCCCCTTTGAAATTGATAGAACTAGACGCACTGCCTTAATAATTTGGAGAACAGCCAGCAAGAGAGAGATTAAGTTGTGTGGCCGCATTCTAATTTCTGATGGCAAAGCAAATATTCGAAACATTTCTTCATGACTGTAAATTGAAGAAAAGTCAGATATATTAGCAGGAGTTATCATAATAATCTAATGAAAACAACATTTAATTCATCATAAGCAAGTATCACAAAATTCAAAATAAAAAGCTTACGACATGACATCTTTTTTACTATAGTTGCAGTCATGCTTTTACTTTTTAACTATTGTTAGAAAAGTAATAGAATGTTCATTGCAGCTTTACGATGACTATTACTCTTCAACGACAAAGTTCCAAGGAATTAAATTCTAACGTAGAAAGATCAAAGGTGGGTGCAGCTTTTCCAACTAGTGATAGATTCACATTAGGTAGGGATGAGTAAGATAAACTGATTGGACCGAGAATTACTTAGATCGAATCGACTGGTTGGATCCGATTCTCAGGATTGCTTGTCCGGTTCTTAGTTCCAAGGAGAACCGGATCAACTATATTTATGTGTATATATTTTTATTTATTTCTTCAAAAAAATTAAAAGAAGAAAGCAGCATGAATGATCTTAGCGAATAGCAATTTGCTTTCCTACCATTAGTGCTTAAATCTCTCGTCCTCTTCCTTTTTATTCCTCCCCTGTTGACTGGCCCTTCCCATTATCTTCCAAAAAGAATATTCCTCTTTGTATGCTTTGTCCCTCGTGATCAAATTCTCTTGCCAATATGTTGCCAAAATAAAATGGGGACAATCTCCTTTGTTCCCACTTCGATTAATGCCACATTTGTCGCCCCTTTTTACATAGTCCGAAGGAATTAATTCCTTCGATCAAGCTAGCCGAAATTTGCCAGAGAAAACTATGATAATAGAAAAATTAACTGATATCAAATGAATTTCTTTTTCAAGAAAAACAAAAGAAGAGAAAAATTTAAAGCAAAGTTACCAAACGAGCCATAAATTACTAAATTTAGAACGTCGTGGGGGGAAGTGGCGGAGGGGGAATTTACAATAATACTGAAAAGTCGGGGTCCAAAATGTAATTCCCAAAGAAAACAGTATTGGTAAGAACGCTAAGCTCAATAGCGTGACTCGATCGAGGGGGGCACACCGCAAGGAAGTCGCGACAGGACGACACGAATACCTTCAAATTTTGCCTCGCGCTCGCCGGAACCGAGCACCGCCGCCGCCGCCGCTTTCGCAGATCAAACCGCCGCCGGAGCCGAACGCCGCCGCGGCCACTTTCGGACTTCAATTCGACCGTTAAGCTCCCTGCGGGAAAGGATTCTCCGAATCCTCCCGATTCATTTCCCTCCTCGCCGCCCGGTTCGCTAGGTTTTCCTCTCTGGATTGCCCTAATTCTCAGCCCCTTCGCTAGGGCTGCTGCTACGCCTGCAACTCCCCTGCTGTTCCGCCTTCGAATTCGCGGTCCGCTTCCGTCCGGAGCTTCGATTCGAGCCTCCCGCCGCGCCGTGCCGCGCCGTGTTCGGAAACCCTAGTTTCGAGCTTCGACTCGATGGGTTGGTCCAGAGATGGGTTTCCTTAGATGGGTGAGGGGCGGTTCTTCTTGTTAGGGTCTGGAGTCTAATGGGTGCGTTGACGGGCAACCGGAAGCGCGGAGATGAGTTCTCGAGCTTGAGCAACAGGGAGCCGAAGCTGCACGGTTCGCCGGGCTCTCACGCCTCGAAGAGGCCGAGGCTGTTCTCCCCCATGCAGCAGTCGCCTGGGCGGGCCGTTCCTTCGAAGAGCGCCGTCTCCAGGATCGCCAGATACCCGGAAGCCGTGAGCAAGTTGCGCCGCGAGGTCCATGCCCCGGTTAGGACGAGCAAATTCGGGTCTTCCGCGTCTGCATTAGGTAGGATTTCTTTCGGTAAAGGAGATTACAGTAGTGATTATATGGGTAATATTATGTACAAGTACCAGAAGGCAAAGGCGGGTGCGTTGGGGTCGCTGAGATATTTCACGAGAGAGAAGGAAGTGATTGACTTGGTGGATGACGAGCCTAGGAAAGAGATTGTGTCCCTGGATTCGAGTGTAGAGGAAATAGATGGCTTAGAAGATGGGAGAGAGACGTCTGTTGCGTCGGGTAGTAGGTCAAAGGATGAAAATCAGGTCGCCGCGAATGCGCAGGAATCCATTGTGTCGGAGCTGAGTAATGGGAATGCGGGGGTGGAGACTCCTGATAAGATGATGTACAGGTTGTCCTTAAATGCTGATGATCCTGAGATTCTGAGCAAGTCGGCCTACCAGCAGTTGCTTGAAAATGCGAAGAGGCGGGATGCTAAACTTGGAAGTTTGGATTTCGAGATAAGATTACATGAGGAAAAAAGGTCCTTGTTTCAAGAGTTGCGTCCAGCCAAAAAACCCGATGAGGTAATTTCCTTCATTGATTTTTTACTTTTTATTTCATGATAGGTGAGTTATATTCACCAGATTGCTTGGTTCTAGCTTGTAGAAAGCAGGAAGAAGGATTACAGGATACTTGGTTCTGATGCCATATGTTGCATAACACTTGGCAAGTTTAGGAATAGATTACCTCCTAGCTTCTTTAAGCTTATTGTTTTCATTTTCTGATCTCAGAAAGTACCTAGTGAGCCCTTCATTCCTCTTACGGATGAGGAGGAGGCAGAGGTTCAACGTGCACTTTCAGGCAACCGGTATGAGTATAGAAAGATTGTTTGCTCTAATTGGTTACCGATATATTTTATATGATAATATCGGAATGGGCATGTGCAGGAGGAAGGTTCTTGTGAATCATGAGGACTCTGGCATTCAGATCACAGGAGAAACTCTGTTGTGCCTTAGACCTGGTGCCTGGTTAAATGATGAGGTAATTTCTCATTTGCTGCATCCTCTTTTAGATAGAATTTTCATCTATACTTTGAGAAGTAAAGCTTATTGTAGTTAGGGTTTATGCTACTTGGTAAGAGGGTTGATCTTGTATTGTTTCATCAGACTTCGCCCTTTGATGATTGAATGCTGTGTTGGAATGTACCAAGCTCTTTATTTGTTCTTACATCCTCCCTTCACAGGTCATAAACTTATATCTGGAGTTATTGAAGGAAAGGGAGAAAAGAGATCCACGGAAGTTCTTGAAGTGTCACTTTTTCAACACATTTTTCTACAAAAAGGTTGATTCTTTACTGTTGCTATTTAATTCTGTCTGAACTAGCTAAGTTTCTTCTTTAGTCTCGGTCCTGATTTCTCCCCTTATCATCTCTCAGCCATCATTGTGTGCTGTATGTACATCAAAAGGGTTCGGCTTTAGGATTTTCTTGGGTGCTTAGTTAGGAGGTTTCTAGGGCAGGATTAAGCATGTCAATGGATGTTTAAACTTTGGTTTTCCCCAAAAAATTTTGTTGCACGCAAAGGCCAAAGGTCACTTGTTGTGTTGCTTTTCGAGAAACCTGCAATTTCTGCTATCCAAGTATACAGTTTCTTCTTAGGCTTCCAATATTGATTAATCACGTTTACACTCATCTTTATCATCATGGATTCGCAGATTGCTCTTTGTTTATAGAATTCTGGTTCATTGACTGGAAAAACTTGTCAATACTTTGGGATTTTATTGACAGATTTTTAATTTACATGTTGAGTTCCAGTTAATCAGTGGCAGGAGCGGGTATGACTATAGAGCTGTCAGAAGGTGGACTGCCCAGAAAAAGCTGGGTTATAGCCTAATCGATTGCGATAAAGTAAAGCCCTACCGCACTTTACTAATTTTATTTTTTTCCTGTTACGGCACTTCACTAATCTTAGTTTTTACATTTTCTCCTCTTGATGGTTCATCATTAATTTTGCCTTCTGTTTTAGATATTTGTGCCCATCCACCAAGAGATACATTGGTGTCTAGCCATCATTAACAAGAAAGATGAGAAATTTCAATATTTGGATTCCCTTGGAGGAAGGGATCCTCGAGTGCTGAATGCACTGGTATGTTTTTTGTCGGTTAAGATTTGACTTTAATTTGAGCTGTTTGTGTTATTTTGAAGAGAGAGCGACAAGGAGGAGGAAATGGGTAAGAGATGTAGTGGAGAAAAGAGGGTTGGGGGGAAGGTGAGGGGTTGGGACAGGGAAAATGATGAAGAGACCACTTCTTTTTTGCCACTTTTTGCCAATTGTAGCTTACGGTAATCTTAACTAATGTCTCAGGCCAGATACATTGTGGATGAAGTGAAGGACAAGTGCGGAAAAGTCATAGATGTAAGCTCGTGGGAGCAAGAATATGTCTCAGACTTGCCTTCACAGGAAAATGGGTGCGTACTCATTTGATTTCTTTATTTTAATGTGCCTATGAGTCGACTCCTTTCTCCATTTATTTTCCTCTAGCCTTGTATTTTTGTTTTTCATGTACTGACTGTTAGGAGAAGTAACGGCATTGGATGTTCAAGAACAGCAAAAGGAGCCTAAAGCAATGCTAGAATTGATAAGAATTGAAGTTGGAACAGGAAATAGATATTCTAGGGTTTAGAGAAACCAACATTTATAACTGGAAGGAGAAATGAAAAGTCACTTTTTGAGACCTATCTATACTGTGGTTACATATGTGAGATGATCTCAATCTTTAATGAAACATAAACAAGTTTCATCCTCAACCATTCAACCTCATTAAAAGTCACCTTACTAATACATACCACTTATTAATCCTAATAACACAAGAAAAGACAAAATAAAGAAGAAAATCGCTTAAAGTACTATAAATAATTTTGCTCTTGCATAAAGAAGTCTATAGATAGCGAACTGTATGTGTAATGGATGAAATAAAATGATGGCTGAGATAACCAACGTTTCTGGAAAGTGGAGGCAGAGGAGTGAACTTTCTGATTAATTGGAGGCAGAGGAGTTAACATTCCCATGTGGTGAGCTTCTGAACATCGTCAGAAATGTGAGGGCATATATATAAATGTGTTAAATTCATCTTTATTCAAGATTTCAGGAGTATAAACTAAAAGTCTCAGTTAGATTGAGGGTGTGTTTGGTTCAGTATTTTGAAAGCCCATTAGGAAAATGCAAAGCAGTTTAGCCTAAAGGACTTTAGGCAAATGCAAATACCGTTTGGTAAACTATGCTTTGAGAAGCAACTTTGAGAGAAATGTCATTTGGTAGAAAATACAAAAACTCTTTGCGTGATTAAAATTAGTTTTTCTTTTTTTTAATTTCATTTGTTTAAAATTGAAAAAAATAATATATATAACTTATTAAATATAATTTTGATAATAATGCTTAAAAATCAAATATATAAATAGTTTTTTAAAAAGACCAAAATATATATATATTTTGTATTTATATAATTTTGATTTTTTAGCATTATTTTGGCATTTAAAAAAATAATAACGAGGGCAAATTAGAAATTAGAAATTTGATGAATAAGTTATGATAGTTTTGGAAAAAAAAATAAGTTTCAGCATTTGGCCAAATGCTGAAAGCTCAAAGCTAGTCCTTACTAGCATTGGGCTTTTAGCCTTTCTAATGCTAGCGTTCACTTGAAAGCTATGATTGCCAAATGGTCTAGCATTTCCCTAAGGGACTTTGAAGGCTGAAAGCCCTTTGGAAATGCTTAACCAAATGCACCTTGAGTGTGCTTCAGATCTTATTATGAGCAGAGAGTTGGAAATGAGCTTTGCAAGCCAAAAGATTACCTAACGTAGTTGGTTATCTTTTTTGCGCTGGTTTCTCAGTTGCTTTTGCTTGCTTTGCTGAAATCTTTTATCTGAAGCAATTTGTTTAGGTTTCCTTTTTATTGTGTTGGAGGAGGACTTATCTTTACAAATTTACTTATATTCTACGAGCAGGTTTGACTGTGGAATGTTCATGATCAAGTATGCTGATTTTTATAGCAGAGGGTTTGAGCTTTGTTTCGACCAGGTGAGGCATGAAGTTAGGGATGGACTAGTTATGCATCTATGAATGCCTGCTTCTCCTTTGTGCATTTTGAATTGTTTTCCTTTATCACCCTGTTAATCTTTTGATGATCTGTAAATTTGCTTATATATGCCTGTTAGTGTCAGCACAAACCTTTATGGGGAGATAAGTCGTATGGTTATTCTACTATTGGTTATGTCCCTTATCAACAAGAACTGAGACCTTTACCAAAAAAAAAGAAAAAGAAATGAGACTAGATACTGCTACATATGTTAGAGGTAAGATTGTATAGGCTTGTAATGATATCCACTAGGCCATATGGGATGGATTGCTAGAGGTTCAAGCAAAGACTAGCTTATAAAGTGAGTATAGCTGATAGATCTAAGTGTTATGGAAGAAAGAGGGAAATGAGTATGCTTGTTGGGAGGCTTTGATGGTGGAAGTTCCCATCCTCATCATTTTGTGTACTTTATGTAGTATTTAGGGCTTTTAATCAAATGACTTGATATTTTATTTCCACTCATAGTTGTTAAGTTCTTGAAAAGACGGATGGAGACTTGGATTGGCTCTGCTTTTTACTCTCCTAGCTTTATTTTTGTTTCTAGTGTCCTAAAAAATACAATTTGGTGTAAATTTTAACACGTCATGGTCATATGGATACTGTTTATGCACATCTTGAATGGCTCTTCCGCTTAGATATTTGAACGAGACTTGAAGGAATCTTTTTCCTAATGTATTTTATTGTAACTTTTTGTCACAGGATCATATGCCCTATTTTCGGCGGAGAACAGCAAAGGAGATTTTGAGACTAAGAGCTGATTGAAGATGTTGCAAGTGCATTTGGATTCAAATTTGAAGATTTAGGTATTAAAAGACGAATTCCTTTTGGTCAATAGCACCGAGCAAAAGCCTAATGGAAATTTTCATACATTTCTATGTCTTGAAGCCGATGCTGTCAATAACGCTGTTAAAGCATGTGGTTTACCCTGAAAGGGGACTTTGTACATACATAGAATGGAGCACTGCCCCATGAACAATGAGTTGCAGCGTGCAAAGGTCAATAGGCATCTCAGTTTTGAAGTGCTCTCGCTTCATCTTGTGCTTGTTCTTGTCCTTTTTGTAGATTTACCTCTGGAAGTGTAGAAAGGTACTGAATGAGTTTTCCTTAGAAAAGTTTGTGGGAATGTTGGCTATATATTTGCCTATCTTGAGTCGAAATTGAATTGGAAGGAAGACCTGCCTGTTATTTGAAAGTGTCAGCTGTGATATAAAATACATGGAAGTACTAATATTTTGATATACACTATTGAGAGTAGTAATAATTTTTTTGGAAAAATTCTAAATAAGGGGGGAAATGGGGTTATTTTTTCAAAAAAAGAATTTCAAAGTGAACTTTATATCAAATGAGAACCCAAAGTGGTCAAGGAAGTCTGAGCTTGTAGAGGCTAAAAAATGTCAAGCCCAATGCCATCGTTGCCACGTGAGAAACCAAATAAGGAAGACGATCCTTGCTCTGCTCCTGCCTGCTGCTGATAGGCTGTAGTGGAGTTGGAGTCTGATAAAATGTCATCCGGTGGCTGCGATGGAGGGAGCGATTCCATCAACTCTCCCACTGACATCTGCAATCAAAACAATGTGATCATAAGAAACAACCCATCTTAGGTACTCTGCATTTTTTGTTGCTGAAACAATCTTGAAGTATGAAATGAAAATAGTCCCACAGATGTTGCTTATATGGTAATGCAATCATTAGTATTTTATTTTGGCCGTGGGAAACTGATGAGTCTCTGGGACTTTGACATGCTCTATAGGACTTAGGGGTAGATCCAAACCTAAATGAGTTTTACAAAACAGAACGGGTGTCTCTCACCTCGCGAGGAGCAGCAACAACTTCATTGTGCTGGTTGTCACGGAAGCTCAAGCAATCCCCTTCTTGATTGACAGGGGGTGGAGCGTGACCCCTCATCGCCTTCTTGTCCTTATTGTTCATTATCCGACATACCACATAAGGCAGAGCCTGTATATATATATTCTCGAACGATATTAGTAATAGAGAAATAACCCCTAACTAAAAAAGCATGTCCCAAATGTTATTTATAACCAATCGTCTTGTGCAAACGAAAGAAAACCGGAATGTTACCACACTTTTCGTCATGAGCATCACCGAAACACTGACGATTTAGGTGAGATTCATGCATCACCCAGCTGGTCCTTTTGCCATTAAGCCTGCGGCCTTCGTGGAACACTAGTGTGTTCCTTTTTCCTATCAGCTCATCAGTGCGCTTCCCCATGATTTCGCGTCCCCTGCGAGTCTGTTTCCAATAACCATCTTTGGTTGTCCGGTCACAGCGGTCGCCGCTTGAGTACTTGTGCTTCAACTGACAGAAGAAATAATGCTCCTCGTCGCCGAACTTGTCACCGAATATGGGAGTACAATTCCCAAGGCTTGTGTTTGAGTAGATCGATCTCCGGTATCATGTCGTCGGGCTGTCCGAGAATCTTGGCCTTCAAGTAGCCCAGCAGAAGCTCGTCAGTATGGGGGTGGAATCTGAATCCGGGACGGGGTGACCTCATTGCTTCTGAGATTGGGTTCTGCATCTGGATCACCAAATTGTGCAAGCAGAGAGAGGAAGATCGAGAGAGGACTCGGATCTTGTGGAGCGATTGGAAGTGAGTTAGCATTAATCGAGTCTGCTGAATTATAACGAGAGAAGCTTTGTTTTTCTTTTTCTTCTTTTACGAAGACTCTGGCTGGTTCGGGGGACGATCTTCTAAAAATTCCATAGATCAAAGTGCCATCCGATGCCCTCTCTCTTGAAGCTAATTACTTTGCTCGATTCCTATCAATCATTACATCGTTTTTCCACACCGGACGCGTTTCATGATTCACTGTCTTTCGCTGACCTTTCGGCCTGTGAATTTCTAATACATGTAATTTGGATGTGATGAAAATGTCGGGTAGAAAGGAATATTGCGATTCCGGGGGCGTGTTACTAGACCTATGGTTGATAACAGTTGTCATTAAAGACAGTCTAGGCACGGGGGAACGGGGATCATCTCCAGCACCTCGCAATTTAATGCGATTAGTAACTGGTTTTCTGAGTTTCTTTGCAAGAACCGGAGTGTAAATCCACTGCGATTTGCTAGTTAATTAGGGATGATATCATTTTCAGGTTCTCCTGGGGTGCAAGTAAAGTAGATCAAAATTCATAGGGGGGCATTGTTGACCTGTGGACTGCGTTGCCCAATTATGATATCATTTTCATCTCCGCCGGTCAGGTGACCACCTCTGTGCGTTTGACAACAAAATCATTTCTTTGGCGGAAAAGTAACTTTGGATTACGTTTTTCATAAAAATATCGCTTATATATTTATTAAATTGAATGAACAAAAATTATTTTTATCACTCACAAAAATATTTAAACATAAATTATTATTGGTAATATTAGTTTATTATTTCAAACGATATAAGCAGTGTTTTTTTTTTTTTTTAAGGAAATGTATTTTGATGGATTTTTATGTTTGATGAGCCTACTTAAGCCCATCCACTTATATTGGGCCAAAATCCAGCTCGTAAATGAAGAACCCTTAGAAGAGTGTAGTTACATTCAATAAAAATAATTAAAAAAAAAGGGGGGGATTATCTAAGCAGTTACGTTATCTGAGAAGTTGCGTTTTAGAAGAGAGAGATACGTTTTATCTATTCTACATTCTCTCAGTTTTCCCTTGAGACGCTCGCCGGCCACAGGGACACCCTCGTTGATCCTCACGTGTGGTTGGCCAAAGGGAAAGAAAAGAAAAAAAGGAAAGAAAGAAAGAAAAAATGAAACGGGGAAGAAGAAAGAGAAACCAAGGAGAGAGAGGGGGATTGAAGAAAGAGAAATGGGTTGAACTCGATGAAGATGCTTTAAAAATTCATTCTACAAATGACATGTCTTGACAAAACGAAGCATGATGCAGGCAAGGAATGGAGTGCAAGTGTGATCAATCAATATTTACTGTAAAAGTTTTCCTAATGTGGACTAAATTAATTGATATTGTAATTTACTGTTTTTACGGTTACCGTAAAACATGGTTGGTTTAAGGTGAGATAGAATGTTTCTCAATTAGTCTAATATGAGACTAACTAGTGTGGGCCGAGTTGAGCCTAACCCGTAATGAGGGGGTTTGGCTGGAAATTCTATAAATAATACTCAAGTCTCTCATCTAATCCTAATTCTCACATGTATCCTTACATAAGGAGCGTTTATCTAACGCTAAACGTGAGGGAGCTGTCTCATTGAGCCAGTGATACGGAGGGCAATAGAGGCAAAAGACTTGATGCATGGATTCCCTTGATGAGTGGGTAATCCATTTTTTGCTTCCGCTTTATGTTCGATGAATCCTAAAATAGGTGCGTTAATCTTTCTATTCAATTATGCATGTTTTTGTTATAGTTATGGAGATCTTGGGGTTGCGCAATTTGCGTCCATCATATGGTATCAGAGCCTCCATAACCCTAAAACTCGAACGCATTGGATTTTGCCATAATTTGAGATTTTCGAAATTTTTGACCAATAAAAATAAAATAAAATTATATATTCGGACTGGGCTCAATGAGACAAGAAGAAATGTAGGCAGCGCGTCGATGGAGGAGGCCACACGTGCCCCCACGCGTGGCCACGTGCCGCTTGGCATCGAACATGCGCCACGCGTGAGCTCCACTCGCCGCGCACTCAGGCGGCCCGTGCGAGCACGTGGAGGCTCCAATAGGCGTGTGGTTTATGGCATTGGATTCGTATGATAATTCTATATCTTGTGATATATTTATTTTACATATTTGATGATTTTATGGATGTGAAAATACATACAAAATCCTAAATATGCATATTTTTTCTTGTATTTTATGTGATTTTGGAAATACATGTGATGTGTTACTAGTATGTTATCACATCAACATTATGAAGGTGTGATTCATTAAAAAAAATGTAAATTTTATTGTGAACTAAAACTGGCTTAATGAGATACAATCATTATGAGATAGTAATTGACTTATGTATTGAGGTGATGAGATACAATAAATGTTATGAAACTTTTGTTACTCAAGCATACTCCTTTACACAGGGTAATCTTTGACTGATGAACATCTTAAGAACTCGATGATCAAATTGATTGTACTCATACATGTCAGTTAAGTTATTGCATATTGTACCTAAACCCATCTGGTCACTTGTTAATGTCCATTAAGTTAAACATTTTTTTATGATTAAGGAGTATGATATCATTTATGCAGAGCAATAGTATCTACTATTATAGTTTAATTTTTTTTTTTTTTTTTTTTTTTTTTTGTGGTTTGACTCAATTTATAGGCCGTTGGTTGATGCAATGATAAGTTGTTACTTAAAATTGGCTAATTAATCAGCTGTTGGCCTTGGAGTCATGTTTGCCTTATGAAACTCATGAGCGATAGTGGATCAGCTGTTAGGATTATTGATTTGGTGTACCATGTATTACTATTGATATTAATTTGTGAGAGATCTTCTAGATCAGTATTCTTTTTATGTTGTTCTAGTAATCTATAATCGGGGTGCATAAGAGATCTTTCTTCTCTGTTATGAGAAGTTTCTTGTATTGTTGTGATCGGTGATCTCATTGGAATCTAATTTTTAGATTCGCTATATATATATATGATTAATTTTTATTAATGGATAAAGTAATGTAACAAGCATGATATGTGATTTTAGTGATAACCCGCCCCTATCGCTAAAGTTAAAATCACATGTATATGATGTATGTGAATAATAAAGTTTATATCCAGTATAAGAGAGTTTCAAGAATTCAATTGAGTAGTGACCGCCAAAGTAGCATGCTTGATTGGGTTTAAGAAATTTCGGTCTCGAATGCTGATTGTGATGTCTCCTAATCTAATGCGTAGTAATACTCCCAAATTAGGTGATTGTGTATTTGTTCATGGAGGGATACATAATGGTGTGGTAGAGTATTGACTGATCCCAATAGTTTATTTGCCTAAAGGTGATGAATTTACGAAGATTAGAATATATTCTCATAACCGCTATTATGTGGGGAGTGTACAACTGCATATCATGTATTCTGCCCAAAAGTGATTATGTGATTATGCTTGTAACTCTTTGGATGTGTACTTGTACGTCAAGTTACACGGTGCTTATATAATGCTAATTATATACATTGCTTATTTTTCAATCACATTTTTTGTAATTAATAAACTCCACTATTATTGAGGTTTTTACTGCTTCAAATTTTAAGTAGTTGACATATGATTTGCTACTTGGGAAAAGAGTAATAGAATTTGCTTACTGTCCATGAAGCGTTCCATTTAGGAACACTTGAAAAGTGGTTTGCCTACGGACTGCACTGCTATAAGATGATGGAAGCCTTAATGGCTTGTAATTATGTCTTGTATAATATCGAATTTAGTACATATCTGCAAATGTTGTGTTTAAGTTATAATGGTATATATATTTCGTATATGATTGAAGATATTGTTTCCAAAAATTTTCTATTTAAGGAATAATTTCACATGTCTAAAGGAAGAGTATAAAAGTTGACAATGTTAATAATCTGTCTACTCTTAACGGTTATCTAAAAACTTCTACAGATTATTGTGGAAGTAAAATTACCAAGGTAAAGAATAAATTGATTAGAATTAATCTTAAATATTATTAATCTTAATAGTGGCTGTGAGTTTTTTAGCAAGTATGACAATGCGAAATAACTTAAAAGGTTATTTGTCAGATACTTGGTAAATTTTGGGGTGGTAACTTAATTACTATGTCTAAAAATTCTAACAAAAAAGATTTGGCTGAAAGGCATATTGCATCATAATAAATATGGTGATAAATATGATTAGTAAGACTAATTTATCCGATCTTCTGTGGGTTGATATTTTGAAAGCCACCTTTTCACATATAAAATGTGTTTTTTTTTATCAAAGTTATTTTATAAACTTCTTTTGAGTTATAGACTGGATATAATTTACTTTAATTATGTGAAATTTAGAGGCGTCATGTAAAAGTGAGATTATCTAATCCAATATTAAGTGTGTTGGAATTTATATTCATTTGGAATTATTTTGTAATTTACCCAGATTGTTAAACTAGGTATCGATTTTATGACCCTAAAGAATGTACAAGTATTATGGAATCACATACTGTAAAATTTCTACAGTTCAACATAATTGTAGAAGATAATTGCTCTCAAATTATTAAGGATAATAATATGATAGAAAATCACTGTATCTTTGTCTTTACCTATACAGATAATTGTGGTACAGACAATTATGGAATCTCATATACCATAGACTAAACTTGTTGAGATTTAAGGTACTATTCTTGATATAGTTTATAATGAAAATTTTCAAATCTCTCAAGTATAGAATAAAGTGGTTATAACTTTACTCAGGAGATTTGTTAGGGAAAGACGATCAGTTATTCCATTAAATTATATAGTCTATTTGTGAGAGCATGACTGCAATATCCACTATATAGTTGATTTAGCGACATAAATAAATGTTTTTTTTATCCTCAATTAAGTATGTGATTAGATGTCATAAAATACGATATACAATCTATGAAATATCATAGTGTTTGGAAACTTATTGATTTGCCTAAAGATCACAAGTTCATTAGTTGCAAATTGGCGTACAAAACTAAAATGATGTCAAAGAAGGATTGTGGAATTTAAAGTCAAATTAGTAAATAAAGTTTTTACTCTGAAAGATGGGTGGATAATTAATAGTGAAGAAATAAATATTTATTTCTAGTACTTTTAAAGATTCTTTTAGAGTGAACATGTCATTAATAATTTATTTTAATATGGAGTTACGCCAAATAGATATAAAATCTATATAGTGTAATTGGAGGATTTTGTAGCAAATTCAAGTAAACTTATATGTAAACTGAAAAGTTTAATTTTTTTTTTTGGTAAAGGTAAGAATAGATTAGCTCAAACCAGAACTGTACAAAAGACTAGGACCAAACAATCCCTCAAGGAGCATAAAAGGTCAAAGAGTGAGAGGGCACCGGCGCAAAAGACACAACAAGGAAGAAAAGGCACAACCGCCAACAATAAGGAGGACAAGAAAACACCAAAGCAGCAACGCTCCAAGACCGCATCAACAAGCAGGACGAGAGAATGGTTGGAGCAGAACAAATGTAGAGACACTCAGACAAGGCAGACGGCACTAAGAAGAGGAAGCATCCTCGAAGATGGAAGGGTCAAACCCCCATGATCTTTGGAGTCTTCTATTCCTTGCGTTGTCCGGCACATTGTGAAACAAGAGAGCTTTGTCTTTAACCACCCTGATGATGTGGTTTTTGATAGCCGAGATTACCAAGGCTTCACCCCAAAATATAACGTTGTTCCTTTTCATCCAGATGAGATGGCAGATAGTAGCAAACGAAAACCGAGCAATATTATGGAAGAAATCCTTACACGAAAGGAACTTCTTCGCCCAAAAGAGGTTGTCCAGCCAAGGCTTATTCCGCCTAGGGAGGTTACATCTAGTGGCCCAAAAGAAAACAATCGCCGCAAAGACATGGCAATCAAAAAACAAGTGATCAACCGAATCCGGAACCGTATTGCAGAAGGCACAAAGGCCATGATCAATTATTCCATAAGAAGGAAGAGTCGCCTGAGTGGGTAAACGATTTTTCATTATAAGCCAAAGATGAAATTGAAATCTGGGAGCGAGAGATCTATCCCATATAAAGGATGCCCAATCCACCCGGCACTTTTTAGTACAAATGATCTCCCATGCATAGCCTACCGCAAAGATACCAGAAGAGTTATCGTGCCAATAAAACTGATCCGGGCTAGAAGAGAGAATTGGTAAAGCAAGGTGCCACTCCTACAATAAAATCCTCGCAACTTGACCCGCAGGTGACAAAAATTCTGCAACAGAAGCATGTCTGGAGAGACCAGATCTTTCACTAATGGACTTCGGCAAGAACAGGTTCAAAGGGCCTAGAGGATTCCACCAGTCGAACCACATGGAGATAGAGACACCATTCCCCACTTTCCACCTGAAAAGGGACTGAAATTCCCTCCTCAGTTGAAGGATCTTTTTCCACCCCCACGAGCAAACCGCAGGCTTGGGGGCAACCCAAAAGTTATCCCTTTTTAAGAAATTGCTATGAATCCACCGACACCAGAGCGATTCTTTATCAGTAAACAACACCCAAATGTATTTCAACATTGCCGCCTTGTTGCAATCACGAAGTTTACGAATACCAAGACCACCTTTTACTTTAGGTTGGCACATATCGTCCCATGAGACTTTTGCCCCACCCCGAGTAAGAGATGAGCCTTTCCATAGAAACTGTCTTAAAATCTGCTCTATTCTTTCTAGTACTGAAATAGGTAAAGTGAATACACTAGCCCAATAGGCTTGAATGGAATGTAGAATTGACCTTATTAACTGAAGATGCCCTTCGAAAGAAAGAAAACGATGTGTCCATGATTGGACTCTTGCAGTAATACGGTCTACCAAAATTATACAATCCGCTTTACCCAGCCTAGAAGAGATAATCGGCACACCTAGATATCGAACCGGCAAATGTCCCTCTTGGAAACCGAAGGCCCATAGGATGTTCCTCTTGAGAGAAGGGGAACCGCCGGAAAGAAAGACTTCACTCTTGCTCTTATTAGGAAACAAACCACTCTAGGAGGAAAAGATATCCAGTGATCTCTTGAGCATTGACACCGAAGGCCAATCCACCTGGCTAAACAAGAATACATCATCGGCGAAAAACAAATGCAATAGCTTAACCGGTTTGCATCTCCAATAAAACTTAAACTCCCTGCATGAAGTGCGGGCATTCAAAATGCCAGAGAAGATTTCCATTACCAACGTAAATAAGTAAAGGGACATAGGGTCCCCCTGTCGAATCCCCCGAGCAGAAGGGAAGAAACCATGCAATTCACCATTAATAGAAATAGAGAACTTGGGTGTTTGTACACAAATCATGATCCTACTTATGATCCAAGGAGGAAAACCAAAAGCACCGAGGGTGAGCTCCAGAAAATCCCAATCGACTATGTCATATGTCTTCTGAAAATCAACTTTCACAGCACATTTTGGCAGAAAAGGGTCCCGGT
Source organism: Eucalyptus decipiens (assembly GCA_014182575.1). Taxonomy (NCBI): domain Eukaryota; kingdom Viridiplantae; phylum Streptophyta; class Magnoliopsida; order Myrtales; family Myrtaceae; genus Eucalyptus; species Eucalyptus decipiens. Next base: position 19,212,527 of record CM024610.1, read on the forward strand.
GAAAACCGGCAAAAAGCTCTTGGGCCAGCGAAATGTTATCTCTAATGTGCCTACCCTTGACAAATGCATTTTGAGATGGGCTAATCAAAGTATCCAGGACCGAAGCAAGGCGATTGGCCAATATCTTAATAACTTTATATATGGTATTGCAACACGAGATATGTCTAAAATCAACAACAACAATAGCATTTGGTATTTTAGGCACTAATGCAAGTATTGTGTTGTTTACCTCCTTTAGCAACCGACCAGATACAAAGAAGTCATGAACAGCTTCCAAGACCGACGATCCGACAATCTGCTAATTATTCTTAAAGAATTCCACCGGAAAACCATCGGGACCAGGCGCCTTGCCATGGGCAAGGGAGAAGAGGGTGTTGTGAATTTCATCATCTGAGACAGGATAAGCAAGGGCATTCGCCTGGTCACTCGAAAGAGGATGACGAATGACATCCATAAGATCCTGAAGTGCCGGTTTAGAGAGCATGGCACTCGAATTAAACAAGTCCAAGTAGAAAAATACAAAGACTTGAGAAACCTGATCAGGATTAGTAATCAAAGAACCTGATGATTCACATACCGAGAGTATTCTGTTTATGACTTGCCTTCTAGAAACCGAATGGTGGAAGAACTTTGTATTTTGATCCCCTTCCTTCAACCACCGCACTCTCGACTTCTGTCTATAAAACGATTCTTCATTTTTCCTCAAATCTACAAAGCAACGGCGTTGAGCCATTTCAAGATCCGAAAGAGCAACATTACTTGGTTCCAATTCAAGATCCAGTTGGGTGCGACAGAGAGCAATCCTAGCTTCCTCAGTTCTGTTGGAGATATCAGAAAATGCCTCTCTATTCAGATGTTTAAGGTAACCCTTCAAGGTCTTTAGTTTGGAGACGAGCCTGAACATTGGTACCCCCCTGCATGGAACAATCCCAGGCTCGAGAGACAAGGGAATTGAAATCCGAGTGATCGGACCAGTATAAGAAAAATTTGAATGGCCTCTTTCGGCTAACTAGCATAAGAACTCTAGTCACCATGGGTGAGTGATCAGAAATGCCCGGATTGAGGAAAGATGCCTCAAAGAAAGGAGAAGTCGGACATCCACTTAGAATTAACTAGTACACGGTCGATTTTCCTCATCTTCCTCCCAGTAGTAGACGAGGTGGACCGAGAATAACAAAGTCCTACATATCTAAGATCCTCCAAGTCAGTTTGATTAGGACAAAGATTAAATTCAACAAAATATGGAATCCATGTGTTAGAACACCCAATACGATCGGATGGATCTTTTATAGCATTAAAATCTCCGGAGACCAACCATGGAACGTCCTGCAACAGGTGATTCCAATGGAGGAGATCCTCCCAAAGAGGGCGACGCTTTATAAATGTATGTTCCCCATAAGCAAAAGATATACAACACTCGATACCAGAGGAGAGAAACTTGAGGCGACCATGCACGGCCTGCTCATTACTAGCAAAGTTCTCAAAATCGACAATCTCAGGGTCCCAACCCACCCAAATTCTATCACGAGTAGAGTAGTCATAATTAGCCACCCAACACCATCCCCTTAACAGAAGAGCTAAGATGGATTCAAAAAGATGAGGGGGCACCTTTGTCTCTAACAATCCAACCACACACAAGTTATTTGTGGAAACAAATCTCCTTACTTCCCCCCGTCTAACCGGGTTAAGGATACCACGGACATTCCAAGTACCTATATACATATTTACAGGTAAAGAAAAGAGTTACCTCTTCTTCTTACGTCGGCTAGAAGCCGAGGTAACATCTTCTGAAGGGGGAGGATCAGGCTTTAGCTTTGGCAACTTGTCCTACAAGGACTCCGCTGGATGGAGAATAGACGGGGTAGTCCGAACCAGCTCACCAGCAGAAAGATCATTAGCATCAAACCCATCATACTCACTTAGCCCAACTATCTCATCATCGGAACCCCCACGAGGTAAGGTCGGAGGGCCAGCAATAGCATCTCCCTGAGAGGTAGAAACTTCAGTAATCTTAATAGCTCTTTTCGGGTTCACAGGAGGCTTACGGGGAGCAATAGTCCCAGTGGCTTGATCCTTTAGCTTTAGGAATTGCCCTCCATCCGAAGGAGGAGTAGATCGGAATGAGGCAGCATCCTTGCCTGAGTGGGACTTGGACATCTTGCCCTTCACCTACTTCCAACCAGGATCTTCTTATTGGGGCAATTCAGCAGCAAGGACTACAATCTTGGTCTTTGCCTGAGCACCCCCCGAGCCTTGACCACTATCACCACCCGAAGGTGGTACAATATTCTCAACTAGAGGTGCCTCAATCATCCGCGGAGGCAAAGCCCCATAAGTCATTCTAGCATTTCTATTATCATACAAAGGATTATTAGCAAAAGAGACTCCCTGTCGCTGCTGGCCAGCTGATGCCTTAGGGACTGCAGTTGGACTAGAAGGGAGGTTAGTTGAGATTTGAGGTGCTTGAGGAGAAGTAACCTTCTGTTGTTGAGCAACTTCCACCATCGGACGGCTTGAAGAGGGTCGACACCTATGGCCGAGTATGCCACACCCCGGGCAAACTTCAGGCTTCCACTCAAACTCTACACCGAACATACATGATTCACCCTTGTGGGTGATCTTAATAGACTCATAGGATGGATGGTTCGCATTGAATTCAATACATACACAAGAGAAACCATCTTCAACGAAACAAGAAGCAAACCCTTGGGAGGGGTTTTGAAGCTTCCATTGTTGGAGCATGAATGGAGGAATTCTCTCCTACGGACATCTCCATTAGGAAAGTGAAGGAAGAAGAACCCATTACCATTGGGCGGTGGTCTGGTCCCCATACTTTCTTCAAAGCCTTAAAGGGCAATCGTTTACCCATAAAGTAGCCAACCGGGCATTCAAGAAGCTTCGGATCCCTGCCTCAACCTCATTAATCCGTCATCTCCACAAGCCATTAACCATGGACGGAGGAAAATTCAGCTCCATGACTTTTAACTGGGATTTATTCCTTTGAGGCCTTTGAGATGCGACCTATCTCTCCTTCTTCCTCGCGGACCGGAGGATCCGTAGGGAAGCATCAAAGTTCAACGTGATGCAACTCACGTGAATAGGAAGAAAATCGCCCGGTTCGAGAGCAATCCCATGTAAACTAAAAAGTTTTATTCATAGTTTTTAAGCAATTTTCCAAACACTATTATTAAAATTTTATAATGTTGTTATTTTGTTCAATTGGGAACAAAGTAATTTAATATATACTACAAGGTCAGTGGGAGGAAATTTATTTTTCTCATACACTATGTACATGATATTTTGTTTACAAGTAGTGACCTTGAGGCATCTTTTGTCTTTTGTACTAAGGTCCGTAAGGATTGTTATCGCCATATAAATATTGGATTTTATTAGATTTTCTTAGAGGACATTTGCCGATCGTATTTTGGAATTATTCAATATACATCATTACAAGTCAGGAATTGCTCATGTTGTTAAGGGTGATGGACTGAATCTATCACATTATCCTTATTTAGATATTGATAAAATCTAGTTAAATGATGTATCTTGTGTTAGTGCACTTAAAAGTATAATAAGTCATAATATATGCTTGATTTTGCACTAAATTAAATATCGTCTTTATGACGGGATTTCTAGGAAAATATCAGTTAAATCTAGGATGCGATCATTGGGTTGCTACCAAGAAGGTTTTAAAGTACTTAAATAAGACAATATATTATATGCCAATTTACAAACATGTTCAATTCTTGTAGTTAGTAGAATATTCAGATGTAAACTTTGCCGGCTGTTAAGATGATATGTGATTAATAATATAATACATATTTATGTTAGCAAGAAGTGCAATAAATAAAGTTTTATGTCATCTTTTACTATGTAAACAGAGTTTGTAACATTTTTTTAGGCTATTATTTGAGCCATTAGGCTCCGGAACCTCATGAAGGAGTTGAATGTTTTTAACTTTATGGATAGACCTATACGATTGTATTGAGATAACAAATTTGTAATATTATTTATCTATTACAAAGGTCTTAAGGAGTCTAAATATATTGTGGTCAAAATTTTTACCAAAAGAAACAGTATAGAAATGTGACGTAATAATATAACATATTTTCACAGATGATATGGTTGCATATCTACTAATTAAAGGCCTACGCCCATGTGTATTTGAGCGAAATGTCATTAGCATGGGCCTAGGAGCATCATGAGATGATGTTGTTTAGTGGGAGCTATTTTGGCTTTACTTTGATAAATGTTTCATCTGTGTTCGTTACACTTTGGAATTGTTTGATATGTTTCAACTTTTGCATTCAATAAAATATTTTTGAATGTGTTGTTATTATGTTGAATACATATTGATAAAGTCTCAAGGTACTGTATAAACCTTGAGTGAAGGCTAGGGGCATCCGGTTATTAACCTTGTGTATATGTCTTGTTATACATAAAGAAATGTTAATCGTAAGGATAAGACATATGTGGGTTCATTGGAACCTTAAAGCATTCTCTAGTGACACAAGCTTTTGTGACACCTAAGATAAGAGAATGATAATTGACAAATGGGATATCTCTATGAGAGATGTTATCCATTTGACACACTATCATATTGAATCCATATCAATAAAGTTAAGAGCACTCATAACCATGGAAGTTTCTGTGTGTATACATACAGTTACCGCAATGATTCGGTGTTTAAGATTTTATGGGATATGATTGACTATTAAGAATTATCTCTGGAATCACCGGCCGTGGTGGCTCCACTGGGTAGGCTTTAGGCCTTTGAGGGAGAGGTTGGGAGTTTGAAACCTCTGTGACGCAAGTTGTAGGGAGGCTGGTGGGCCATTAGATGATTGACATGTGGCGTCGGGGTGGTGGTCTCCCTGCTAGTGACACCTAGGGGTTTACGTGACGGTTGTCGGCCAAGGTGGTTCTTCCAGCAAAAAAAAAAAAATATATTTTTGGACCAAATGTGCGTACATACAGTACAATTACAATTAATATAGTTCAAGTAGGAGAATGTAAGAGTTTTCCTAATGTGGACTAAATTAATTGATATTATAATTTACTATTTTTACGGTTACCGTAAAACATGATTGGTCTAAGGTGAGATAGAAACTTTCTCAATTAGTTTAATATGGGACTGGCTAGTATGGGCCGAGTTGAGCCTGGTCCGTAATGAGGGGGCCTGGCTGAAAACTTTATAAATAGTGCTCAAGTCTATTCTCTAACACTAATTCTCACATGTATCCTCATTTAAGGAGCGTTTATCTAACGCTAAATGTGAGGGGGCTGTCTCATTGAGCCAGTGATACGAAGAGCAATAGAGGAGAATGACTTGATGTGTAGATCCCCTTGATGAGTAGGTAATCCATTTTCTGCTTTCGCTTTATGTTCGATGGATCCAAAAATAGGTGCGTTAATTTTTCTATTCAATTATGTATGTTCTCGTTCTAGTTATAGAAATCTTGGGGTTGTGCAATTTGCGTCCATCATTTACTATCTTACTCTGTTTGCTACCACGATTTTGTTAAAAACATTTACATTCTAACATCATTCTCGTAGAACAAGAGAGAATTTCCCTAAACGGACAGTGCTATTTATTCTTGATTTGCTCCTACGTGTTGGACCACACGCTAGTACATACACGTCAGTTTGCTTTTGTAAATTATTATAGCTTAAATTACTTGTCAGTTCACCATCCAAGTGTAACGGCCCCAGTTTAAACCAAAACTATGTATCAGGACCATGGTGGCGTTCATTCATCAATTTAAGCTACCTATCTTTTGCTTGCCTGGTCGATATGTTTTACACAAGCGACTGCTATATACATACTCCAAAAGAACAAACTGTGTGTTAGTATGAAATGGAACACCACCAGTTGGAGAACCAGTCCAAGCAGAGGCAACATATTCTCGTATACCTAGGCAGCTCTCATTACCTCTTTTACTTTATCCAACAATAATAGTCCTATCATTTAAAATATGCAATCAGGTCTAAATCTATTTGAGACTTCTCAGGCCACTCAAGACAACGGAAAGTAAGAATAACAATCAAAGAGGAATTTGCCAAGCTAACTAACCGAAATCGTCCTCTTCATCCCCATTTTGACTCGTAAAGAATGGAGTGAGATAATTTTTGTCCAGTGCTGTAAATGATGCGGCGCTGCACAGAAATAAGCGAGCACATGATAAGCCCAACTAGCGAGCAAAACCAAAACCTTTGCTTGATAAAATGATGGAAGACAAGTTTCTCAATATAATTACCTCCTATGAAACTCTTTAAGCTTCATTTTGAATTTGTTCCCAGATGATGAATCCTCCTCTTCATCATAACTGGGGGCAACATAGCCATGGCTGCGGTTGCCTTCTAAGTTCTGGAAATTATGCTGGAATAAAATCAGAATTAGCTTTAGGCTCACTGTGCTATGATTATAAGCATCAAAGGGCATCCAAAAGTACTGTATTGAGACCCATCCAGAAATGATCATTAAATTCTATCTATTGTCCTCTATAGTAGAGAATCAAGCAGAAATTCTCCACTGTAGCATCGATATATAGAAAATTGGTCAAATGATAATTCCAAGTGAAACATTGAATTTGCGGTGCAAGTGTACGTGACACTGTCCAACAGGCAATAAAAGCTCCAGAAAAATCCTCAAAGAGGATTTTTCCCTAGACTCCTAGTCAAATTTCAGATGTCGTCGCATAGGGAAAATTAACAAATCCTAAAATAGAAAAAAAAAAAAAAATCTAGGTTTTCTACAGTTTCTCCATTCCTTGTACCCATTCTCTACAAAGTCAAAAACCGAAGTTCTCCCCATTCCTTGTACCCATCCTCTGCAAAGTCGAAGACCCAAATTTTCTGCCGGTTGAGACACGAATTCAAAAACAAGAAGAAAACCATATGCTTCTTTCTTTGTTTGCAGAGACCCAAATTCTTTGCCGGTTGAGCAAGGTGAGGAGCGATGAGAATCGAGTCACGACGATGACCAAGCAACGATTTGGTTGAGGAGCAGTGGGGGAAAAGAAAGAAGAAAACATAAACATCTAAATGAATAACCTAAACTTAATTAATTTAGAATTTTTCATTTTTTTCCAATCACAAATTTCTAACAAAATTGCCATTATTTAATCACTGGAAAATGTTTGCCGGCGAGCTAAGGTCCTCAAGAAAGATTAACTTGATCACTTTGGGTCCTTATTTGACACAATTTATTTCGGGTCCTTATTTGACACAAAATTTACTTCGGGTCTTTATTTGAAACAATGGGTTCACTTCGAGCCCTTATTTGACGCAAAGTTCACTTTAGGTCCTTATTTGTAAAAATAGATTCACTTCCGATTCTTATTTGGAATTTTCTCTTTAAATTTTGAAGTACCCAATAAATCTCAAGAATTTCAAGAATTTTTTTGTGTGAAATTTAAATATTTTTACATCTTTCGGCATTTATTTGTGGCCCCTAGCGAGAAATTGTTGAGTGTTATACAAATTTGGAATGGTTGAAAATTATTTTCCATGGGATCTAAAGATCTACGGCCGTCTTTGCACATTGAATAAATTTATCTAATAATTACTCCTTGATGGAATAGTTATCAGTAGCAAATTCATCTCAATCAATTAGTTATCTAAGTAAGAGAGTCCGATGCTCAATAAATATAATTGATCTGTATTATGTATCTTACTTATAGCTAATGAGGTCGATGTCTGGATGGACTCAACTGTTTGACACTTTCGATCTACAATCCCATGCACAAGTTATTAAATGTTGGTTTGACCGGTTCAAACCTAGCAAATTTTAAATTTTGAAAAGAACAAAAAAGCTCTTATCATGCATATTTTTTTTTGTGGAAAAAAATTATATTGATTATTCAAAAGGATACAGAAGCACATAACCTTCATAACAAATTAAATTGAAACATAGCACAAATATTGAAAAACAAAGCATAATCCGGAAAATAAAAATGTTCAATGGAGCACCAACAAGGTTAGCACAAATTTGTTTCACAAAAACAACACAGACGATTAGTGGATTTCGTGGATTCGTCAATGATGAGCACACGTTAAAAATTCATATTTCAATAATTACAAAGTTACCAAATTCGTGGTGCGTGCTTAGATTTGGCTTCCTCTATATCATTGTTGTATGGAGACAACCATAATAGATTGAAGGGAAAATGTCACAAATAGTCCCTATATTTTCGCTCAATGTCCAATTTCGTCCCTGAACTTTCGATCGGCTCAATTTGGTCCCTGAACTAATGATAAAATATCCGATCTAGTCCCTGAACTTTCGAATGGCTCAATTTGGTCCCTGAACTATTAATAAAATGTCCGATCTAGTTCCTGAACTTTCGATCGGCTCAAGTTAGTCCCTGAATTATGATGAAATGTCGATCTAGTCCTTCGTTATTATTTTTCTTTTTCTTTTTCCTTTTTTTCCGTTTTTTTTCCTTTTTTTCCTTTTTTTCTTTTTTTTTTTTCCTTTTTTTTTTGCTTTCCCTCGCCGGAGCCGGCGGAGGGCGGCGTCCGGCGAGGAGCCCCTCGCCGGCGTCCCTCGCAAGCGGGCGAGGGCTCTCCTCGCAGATCCGGCGAGGGGCCCTCCTCGCCGGCGTCGCGCGGGGCTCTCCCTCGCCGGATCTGCGAGGGAGAGCCCCTCGCCCGCTTGCGAGGGACGCTGGTGAGGGGCCCGCCCTCGCCCTCGCCCGACGCCGGCGAGGGCGGCCCCTCGCCAGATCTACGAGGGAGAGCCCCTCGCCCAGATCTGCGAGGGGCCGTCCTTGCCGGCGTCTGCGCGGGGCTCTCCCACGCCGGCGAGGACGGCTCCTCGCCAGATCTGCGAGGGGAGCCCCTCGCCCTCGCCCGACGCCGGCGAGGGGCTCCCCCTCGTAGATCGGGCGAGGGGCCGTCCGGTGAGGGGCTCTCCCTCGTAGACGCCGGCGAGGACGGCCCTCGCCGGATGCGAGGGGAGCCCTCACCGGCGTCGGGCGAGGGCTCCCTCGCAAGATCGGCGAGGGGCACCGGCGAGGGGCCCTCGCCGATCCGGCGAGGGGCTCCCTCGCCCGACGCCGGCCCTCCCGCCGGCTCCGGCGAGAGGGAAAGCGAAAAAAAAAAAAAAAAAAAAAAAAAAAAAAAAGAAAAAAGGAAAAAAAAAAAGAAAAAAAAAAAAAAAGAAAAATAGTAACGAAGGACTAGATCGGACATTTCATCATAGTTCAGGGACCAACTTGAGCCGATCGAAAGTTCAGGGACTAGATCAGACATTTTATTAATAGTTCATGGACCAAATTGAGCCATTCGAAAGTTCAGGGACTAGATCGGACATTTTATCAATAGTTCATGGACCAAATTGAGCCAATTGAAAGTTCATGGACGAAATTGGACATTGAGTGAAAATATAGGGACTATTTGTGACATTTTCCCTAGATTGAACAAACCTAGAATATAACATGGGAAGGAGCAAATTTTCATAATTCAATGTGACGCCAAAACTCTTAAGATCATCATTGAAACTAGATGCAGATGACCCGTACACGAACATGGTAGAGGGACATTGAATCCCTAAAAACATATTATTAAACTCCTAAATCTAAATCAAGAGAGGATAACACCTATATTTAGAACTAAAGCGAGAAAGTTCAAACTTTCAAATCGAGAACTAAACTGAAAGACAGCTCTCAAATTTAAATCGAGAAAGAATAAAATGTAAAAAATAAAAACAATAAAACGTAAACAAAATCAACAAAAGAGATGGGAGGGTGAGAATAGCTTAAACCCTCCCCAAGGTTGAAGGTTAAAAAAGACATGGGAAAAGAGAGAAGAAAGAGAGAAGATTTTTGGGCTCTCTAAGGAGATTTGGCTTACATCATGCATGATGCATGATGTCAAATGCTTGAAAAATTTCTGGGAAAAATGAATCCGGCATTGGCACTTGTGGATCCTTTACACCAACTGTGCCCTGGCCCGGCCTGAGCTTTCCAAGTCCAACGAATTGGGTCGATAGTTCAAACGGGCCAATCCATTTTGGGCTTGGCTTGTTTATCAAAAAGTTCTCTTTGTTTCAATTTTTTTTCCTATGCACTAAATTGCAAGATTTAAATATTTGTAGTTACCAAATCATTAACCTGATTGTTAAAAAAAAAAAAAAAAAAAAAAAAGCCGTTCACGTTTCATTCAAAGCCAGACCTCAATTGATGGGGTTATAAATTTTAGTTGCCACCAAGCTGTGAGGCCCACATATGCTAGTCGTGAAATTACACAACTCGAGCAAAGCCATCAAAAATCTTATTCAAAGCCCTGATCGAATATGGACAAGTTTCATTATTGGCTTCTAAATCGACTCCAGACTTCGACTTGCTAGAGCTCGTTGATTTCGGGGATTGGCTATTCACTTCGCTAATTCTATTTTGTTTTGAGGTTTGTGTGTGTGACTTGGGTTTGCAAGAGATCTGCGCATGGCTTGTGGGCCGGTTTTGGGCTTTCTAGGCTAGAACTGAAGCTGGAAACCCGGATGGCCCCAAATTGGACCGGTCAATGTATCGCGGCCCAAAAGACAACTTATGTCTGGTTCTTACTTGAGGTATGGTTTAGTCAAGAACAGGAAACGAAGAAAAAAATGTTTCGAAAAAATGTTTTTTTTTACTTTTAGATAATTGGATAATGGAAATCAATCGATTTATGGAAAAAGATTTTTTATGGACCGAAAATAATAAGCTTAGGTTGGGAGGAAAAATGACCTCTTCTTTTAACAAAAAGAAAATTACTTTTCTCAAAGCACTAAACAAATGAAAATATATTAAAATATTTCTCTTTATTATGAAATTTTCAGCAAAATAAACGTTCAGCTTGTTTGCTTATGAGTGTTTATGGGAGTAAAGGTATCATTGCTCCCTCTATTTATGTTGATCTTAGGGTTATTTGAAAAAAGAACAGAATGCCAACGTGGATTGTGATTCTATGCTAACTAAAGACCAAATATGATGACATGGAACTTTATCACAATAGGTCCAAAAGGTCAATAGTTTAATCCTTTTTCTCTCTGCTACCAGAAAAAAGAAAAAAAAATCAAAGGCTTTTACGGAGCTAACCACTTTGAATTTCATGTTGAGTGGCCACTGCGAAGGATCATATGGCCATTCTTTTTTCTTTTTTTCTTGTTTTTAGCTATCTCTTCATTTTTTTAATGTAAAAACTTCTTTCAATAATTTCTAGTGATAAATTTCGTGACAAATGATGACATAAGATACATTTATTGAGTGGCCACTGCGAAGGATCATATGGCCATTCTTTTTTTTTTTTTTTTTCTTGTTTTTAGCGATCTCTTCATTTTTTTAATGTAAAAACTTCTTTCAATAATTTTTCGTGATAAATTTCGTGATAAATGATGACATAAGATACGTTTATTGAGTGGCCACTGCGAAGGATCATATGGCCATTCTTTTTTCTTTTCTTTTTTTCTTGTTTTTAGCTATATCTTCATTTTTTTAATGTAAAAACTTCTTTCAATAATTTTTCGTGATAAATGATGAGATAAGATACATTTATTGATCATTTATAGTTTGTTGCAACAACTCAGACATTTGTTGAAATTACTTTTTTTATTTTAATTGAAATATTAATATGGTAATTATTCTTTCTGAACAAGATGAAACTTCATAAAGTGAACTTAAAAAAGTTCACTAATCAAGAATATTTGAGTAATGCTCTTTGGTATTTTACTTTCATTCAAAAACAAAAAAACTTTTTGCTACTCTTTTTTTTTTTTTTTTTTTTTGTATTATGATTTATTATGTGGATTCTCCCTAAATGATACTTATAACGAATATTAGTCGAACTTTTAAATTTAATTTCATTCCCTCTTTTAGAGATTTCTAGCTCTCACGCCGGTCATAACCCTTACTTGGAAATCAAGCAACCGTGGTGGCTACGCTTTCGTCGTGGACTCTTCCCGGAGCGAGGTGGCGTGGGGTGGTTGCCCTCACATTCCCAATGGCTATGATCATGAACCCTTGCTCAAGTGTGATGGCGTAGGATTGGTGATCCTCGTCAAGATCTGGGTGATAGCTGATTTTTGCCTGCATTCCTCTCTATCTCTCCCTCCCACACGCTTACTTTTCCCGCCTTGGGTTTTGCTTTTAGTCGCCTTTCTAGTACTTTGACAAAATCACATTTGATCTAGCTATTCATATATGTACTATAGATCGATTAGAAATATATTAGATTCTGGACGGTCGCTTTGGCCATTTTGTCAACCACGGAGTGAAAAGGATTTAACTTGTGGTTACAATCTTAACCAGACTCAAGCCCCGACCAAGTATCAATTTCAAATTACTATTCCACCTCCCTGTTAAGGTAGGACAGGTTATGGTTAATTGAATGTATGGTTTTTGAACTTTTCTACCTTAATCGTCCCACCAAAAGGACTTCAAAAGAAAGTTTTGATATTTAATGCAATCCCTGAACTTTTCTATTAATTAATTTAGGTCCGAACATCCAAAAATTTGCTCAATGTAGTCAGTCTATTAGGTATATCACCACATTAAGTGTGTGTGTGTTATTATTATTATTATTATTATTATTATTATTATTATTATTATTATTATTATTATTTTATGTGGATTGTCAAGTTAGCAATTATGAGGCCAAAATAACGAGTCATTTTCCAAGTCAGCAAAACTTCGTGAACTCGACATAAATTATGGCCAAGTTAGCTAATAATGTCATAAATTTTAATGAAAGAAACGCATTTATTAGATTTTTGAAGTTCAACCATTAGATTGAGCAAAAAAGTTTGGATCCTGTGTCGGACCCTGAAGAAAAGCACATAGCCACCCTTGTCATCATACCATAAATTATTCATGTGTTGAATAGATGGACATGATATAACAAGCCAATTGTTATGTCCATGTTATTTGAATTTTAATCAACTTTATATTTTGGTTTAAACATAAAACCATTCTAAATGATAAATTTTACTTTCAAAGTACATCGCCCAACAAGTAAGAGAATTTTCAATAATAACAAGGTTGTGCTGAAAGTTCTTCGCCTTTTAGGCCGGTTGTGGGCGAGGACGGATTCAAAACCTCGACACCATGTTCGGAGCCATGGGCTCTAATCGTCCGAGTTATAGGCGCCGCCTTTCTCCATCGGATATGTTCTCGGAAATACCCTAAATTGAAAAAAAAAGGACCTTATCTTCGAATTGTCAAGGTTTGAATCTGCAAATCAATGGCCAGTTCAAAGGTCACACCAACAAGTCTAAGTCCCCCTCAATTGAGACGAGAAACCTACTCCTCAAGCCTTTGAAATGTTGCCCCTACTTCCTTAAACTGGTAGGTTTAGGTCCATTCCAATCCCACGTGCTGAATTGTCCAAATGGCTTTCACCCCTTTTTGATGGCCTAATGATACAAGCTGAGTCCAATTTCTGCACAAAGCGTTCTTAATCTTTGACGCGTAGGCACCGGACTTGAACATTCAAATGATAACCTGCGTATCTTATTCATCTCGATTATGCGCTGCCGAATTCGTGACGAGAAAATGTGCTGTCCATTGGCAGATCTTAACTGAAATGTACTTGAGTTGACTGCGCTCGTATCGTAATCTCTACGTTCATGCGTGCGTTGCAGCTTATTATGTGATCTGTTCACCATGTCGTCGTCGCCATCATGCATTGAGCCTAATGGACCGACAAATTTCATGATCTTGTCGTAGATTTATATGTAGACAACAGGCTAGAAGAGCCTTTGAAAGAGTCGATAAGACGATTTCCTTTACGTCATTTGGCAAGAAAGATGGCCAACTGGTTCTTCTCACGTTTATTTTGTTTGTATCGTCTTCTTCTGGCATGGATGATAAAAGAAATCCTTCCTCGAGGGCTTTGCCCTCATACTTCATAAAAGCAAAGCCGTTTCTCTTTCCTTCTTGGTCAGGGATAAGATCTAACAATGTTAATCATTTGAACAAGAGGATTATGTCACAATTCCACTTGAGCGAAAGTGATCATGCCGCAAGTCCACCGGGCGACATAAGAAAAGGTTCTTTTTTGGTCCTTTCCTTTTGTCCTTGTTAAAACGATGAGCAACAAGAGACCATAGCAATCCCGTCAAATTTTTGATTTAAGGTATAATTATTTCTCTCAATCTTACGGTTCGAGGTTAGTGAGCTCAATATTGAGCTGGAACATGTTGGTATACTACTATTCTCTCCACATGAGAATAAACATGTCTCATTGCATAATTCATTGTATCATGAAAAATAGTGAGAGCGAGAAGCACTGGATTAACCGTGCTTGGTGGCACAATTGGAAACACTACGATTGACAAAAGGTAAAAGAGTCGGGCATTTTTCCAACTTTTTTTTTTATTGATGGGTTATAAATAAGGATATTATCTTACATTTATATTCAATTAAGTTTGCATGTGGATGATGTCCATTATTAGTAATCCACCGGTTAAAAGTATGGTTAGAGAAAGTTTTCTCCGACCTGAAACAAGAAAAATATAGCCTGAACTAGAATACTATTGAGGAGATGCACATCCCCTGAACGAAGGGTCACATGGAAAATTGTGGGAAATTAAAAATTGATTGTGGGTCCACGTGTGCCAACTGCATGCAACAACTTGCTTTCGAGGCAGAAGCCATAAGAAGGGTTAAGGAAGATTCAAATGGTTTCAATCAGTTTAGTAATGTACCTCATGGAAGCCTATCGTGGCAATGCTTTTCTCAAGCTTTATCAAGGATGAAATTTTCTCAAACCATGCTCATTATAATTGGTATTTATAGGTTATTGATATTATTCACACGTATTTTTTTTTAAAATTAAATTATGTGATATCTATATTTGTAACCCACCAATTAAAGATATGGTTGGAGACAATTTTTTCTACACATTTACATAAATACTTTGCATTCTTTTACAACTGTTTTCTATTCATAGTGTTTGGAAATATTCGACACAAAAAAATGATATGGAACTAAAGCTGAGTTGAAATGACCAGCATGGCCTTTTAAGTCCCATTATTGTTCCTTGTGGCAAGCTAAAACTATCATTCTCTGGTGATGGATTGTCACTTTGCCTATCTCCAATAACCTCTTTTCTCTTCCCACATTGGTCGCTCTCAAAACGTGTTTAACAACTGTTAGCTCATTATAATATTCAACCGTTTGAAGGGTTGTGCTGAAACCGGTCAAGTCCTCAAGAGTGGAACGACCCAGACCTTCCAACTTTGAAACAGTGGCGATTCATACGATTTGCCGTACAAGCAACTTCCTCCCACCCAGCTTCGCTCCGCCTATAAATAACCCCAATTTGGGACCGTTTCAGGACACAAAACATAACCTCAAATGCCTCCCCCAATCCTAGGCAGCTTGCTCATTCTTCATAACGTAGTCAGCATTGTCAAAAAAATGGGCAGCAAGATCTCTTCCCTCGCCTCCAAAACCAGTTCTCAGCAAAAAAGCACCACCGGCACCACCACCGGCACCACCGGCACCACCACGAGCACCACCACCACTACTGGCACGAGCAGCAGCAGCAGCAGCACCAGCAGTAGCAGCAGCAGCGCATACACCGGACTAGCCAACATCATTAAGCTCCTCCCGAGCGGGACTGTCTTCCTGTTCCAATTTCTCAACCCTCTTTTGACCAACAACGGCGAGTGCCACACTTACAACAAGTACCTAAGCGCCATTTTGATTGCAGTTTGCGGCATTTCGTGTATTATCTCTTGCTTCACCGATAGCTACACGGGAAGTGACGGGTCGACCCACTACGGGTTCGCCACGGCCAAGGGCATCTGGCCTAGCTCAAGCTCTAGCAGCTCCACAAGCTCGTCGGGGTATAAGCTTCGGTTTTCGGATTTCGTCCATGCTTTCTTGTGTGTGGTCATTTTCTTAGGTCTGGCGTTGTTGGACACGAACACAGTGAAGTGCTTCTATCCGTCTTTCGAGGACACAGAGAAGACTGTGATCATGGTTCTGCCAACCGTGATCGGCTCGATCTCGAGCACGCTGTTCACGTTGTTCCCAAGCACGCGCAACGGAGTCGGGTATTCTTCAACCAGTTCCACCTCAACGACCAGCACTACCTCGGAGAGCAATGCCGAGACAGTTTGATGATACACAGAAGCACATATGCAGGATACAAATGCAACCACATGCATATTTCCAATAAATGCATCTAGGGTTTCTCATGTTAGACTCATGCGCTCTAGGATGAGCACATAATTACAACTGTACGTATTTGTTGCCATAGGTCTTACAATGTATTGTTTTTTCTTTTTCTTTTTGGGTCGAACGATGTATTGGTTGATTTGGTCGATTTGTAGTGGAATTCATTAATTTATTAATGTCTTTTGGTTAGTCTGTCAGCACGAGTTGTATACATGAATCATATTCAACTTCATTGATGGCAGCTAAACTTTTATTTCAAGGATTCAAATTTTCTGAAAATATTTTCCTTTTTTTAGTTAAATAACGTTACTGTATCATATCTAAGCACATCAACGACAAGCAAATTAGAAAAAACAAAGCTACGTTCCATATATGAGTTTTAAAAGAATAGATTGGTGTACAAAGCTGCCAAAAATAGTGGGGATACTTTGAAATTTAAGAAATAACGTATTTCAATAAAATTATTTGCTTATTTAAATTTTCAAAGTATTAAATTAATCTCAACACGTAAACAAAATTTTTCAATTGACTTTAGATGGTTCACATCTTTCGAAATCTTATTTTAGCCTCTCTCTTGAGAGATAGTCGAGTGCAATATAGAAATTTGGAAATATTAGGAATTGCATCTAATGGGATTTGATGATGCACATTTATTTTAGCACGTTGAACAAATTTATCTGATAATTACTCCTTAATGGAATAACTATCATTTAGCAATAAATGTGTACTTGACTTTGTGAATCGATCAAATTCTTTCATAAGTTGGAAACTTTGCTACAATCCGATTTATAATTTATTAAATATTTTTTTGACCAATTCATAACTAGCAATTTTTTTTTTCCATTGGCCGAAGTAGGAAAGAAAATACTGGGCTTGTTTTAGTCGCATAAAGTCGGTGTGCCACGGGCCAATATTTGAGCTGTGTACTTGACTTTCTGAATCCATCAAATTCTTTCATAAGTTGGAAACTTTGCTACAATCTGATTTATAAGTTATTAAATATTTTTTTGACCAATTCATAACTAGAAATTTTTTTCCATTGCCCGAAGTAGGAAAGAAAATGCTGGGCTTATTTTAGTCGCATAAAGTCGGTGTGCCACGGGCCGATATTTTAAATCATGCAACCACGAATCTTGATTTCCTTTAAGGTTTTACATTTTTATGATTCACACTCTCGTAATTAATAAAGGAATTTTAGAGAGAGAAACTTTTGAGGATGTACAGTTTAAATTCTTGAATGGATACAAATGAGATGGCGAATAATCTCGCAATGAGATGAGGTAAACGATTTTCAAATGGCGGAGCTTTTTCAAGTTAATTACACAATGATCAAATGATGAAGGTACACAATCGATTTGATTGCATTGCCTCTTGGCGAGGAAGATTTTGTTAGCCCCAAAGACGGTAAAGCTGAGATTAGTGCTGAAAATCTATGTACTTAATTTGTAAGAATTGATACACTTCAATGCTAAAATTAAAAATTGAAACATTTATCCAATGGTAAATGACAATTGACATCTGAATATGAAGAATTGAGTACTAAAAATAGAACAATGGTTATTTTCAATAGGTTCATTATTGGTTAGGTCTTGCCGATCAAGTTATTTATTTATTTTTCTTAATTTTACAAAATTTAGTTATTTAATTCGATGGTAAAACAAGCCTAATTTCAGATTGTACTGAATTTTTAATTTTCAGCATTCAATTATGTTATCAAATGGCCGCATTCTTTGCTCATTTAATCAACGCTTGATTTGTTAGGCTAAGCTCAAAGACTGGCTAACCTCGCTGACTTCTGCAACCCTGCCAACGCGAAGCTAAGTCACATTGTGGTTGGCATGGCTGCTCGGTTAGGCCGACTCGATGAGCAACTTCATTTTCTAGGATCTGATCCCACAAGGAAGTGCTGTGAACTAAATTGACAGTAGAGGTGATCAATGGGCGAGTATGTTACAGGTTAATAGGCAGGCTTGGGCAATGGGCTTATGTGAGGAAGTCTAGCCCACCCATCTTGGCCTGGGCTTGGTGGGGCCCAAATATTTTATGTAAAACATATAAAATAGATGGTCTCGGGCAATACGATAGGCCCGATCTACTGGTCAGGCCTGGCCCAAATATTTCCTGAACTTTTTGTGTTACGCTAACTTCTTCTTTTTTAATTAAACCCAATTACTGCTTTCCACCTCTTCTTTAAATCATTACTAGACTATTTAATTATTTAGATGTATATCCATTTGTTGCTGAGAGACTGTATAAGGGGCGCGTGTTCGCATAATAAGTCTAAGTCCCCCTCAATTGAGACAAGAAACCTACTCTTCAAGCCTTTAAAATGTTCCCCCTACTTCCTTAAACTGGTAGGTTTAGGTCCATTCCAATCCCACGTGCTGAATTTTCCAAATGGCTTTCACCCCTTTTTGATGGCCTAATGATACAAGCTGAGTCCAATTTCGGCACAAAGCGTTCTTAATTTTTGACGCGCCGGCACCGGACTTGAACATTCAAATGATAACCTGCGTTTTTTTATTCATCTCGATTATGCGCTGCCGAAGTTCGTTGACTGCGCTCGTATCGTAATCTCTACGTTCATGCGTGCGTTGCAGCTTATTATGTGATCTGTTCACCATGTCGTCGTCGTCATCATGCATTGAGCCTAACGGACTGACAAATTTCATGATTTTGTCGTAGATTTATATGTAGACAACAGGCTAGAAGAGCCTTTGAAAGAGTCGATAAGACGATTTCCTTTACGTCATTTGGCAAGAAAGAGGGCCAACTCGTTCTTCTCACGTTTATTTTGTTTGTATCGTCTTCTTCTGGCATGGATGATACAAGAAATCCTTCCTCGAGGGCTTTGCCCTCATACTTCATAAAAGCAAACCCGTTTCTCGTTCCTTCTTGGTCACGGATAAGATCTAACAATGTTAATCATTTGAACAAGAGGATTATGTCACAATTCCACGTGAACGAAAGAGATCGTGCCACAAGTCCACCATGGGACATAAGAAAAGGTTCTTTTTTGGCCTTCTCCTTTTGTCCTTGTTAAAGGATGAGCAGCAAGAGACCTTAGCAATCCCCCGAAATTTTCAATTTAAGGCACAATTATTTCTCTCGATCTCACGGTTCGAGGTTAATGAGCTAAATATTGAGCTAGAGCATATTGGTAGACTGCTATTCTCTCCACATGAGAATAGACATGTCTCCTTGTGGAATTCATTGTATCAAATGGTTGCGGCTTTGTGAAAAATAGTGAGTACAAGAAGCACTGGACTAACCGTGCTTGGTGGCACAATAGGAAACACTACGATCGACAAAAGCTAAAAGTGTCATGCATTTTTCCGACTATTTTTATTTTATTTATTAGTAGGTTATAAATAAGGATATCGTCTTGCATTTATATTCGCTTAAGTTTGCATTTGCATTTATATTCGGTTAAGTTTGCATATGGATAATATTCATGATTGGTAATCTACTGGTTAAAAATATGACTAGACAAAGTTTTCACTGACCTAAAACAAGGAAAATATAGCCTGAACTAGAATACAATTGAGGAGACGCACATCCCCCGTACGAAGGGTCACATGGGAAATTGTGGGAATTTAAAAAATTGATTGTGGGTCCACATGTGCCTACTGCATGCAACAACTTGCTTTCGAGGCGGAACCCCTAAGAAGGGTTTAGGAAAATTTAAATGGGTTCAATCAGTTTAGTAATTTACCTCATGGAAGCCTATGCTGGCAATGTTCTTCTCAAGCTATATCATCCTCTGTTGCTGATTGGATGAAATTTTCTCAAACCATGCTCATTACAATTGGTATTTATAGATCATTGATATTACTCATATGCAAATTTAAATTTTAATAAATGATATCTATATTTGTAACCCACCAATCAAAGATATGGTTGAAGGCAATTTCCTCTACACATTTATATAAATACTTTGCGTCCTTTTTACAATTGTTTTCTATACATAGTGTTAAGAAATATTCACAACTAAGAAATGATATCAAACTAAAGTAGAGTTGAAATGACTAGCATGGCCTTTAAGTCCAATTATTGTTCCATGTGGCAAGCTAAAACTATCGTTCCCTAGTGATGGATTATCACTTTGCCTATCTCTAATAGCCTCCTCTCTTCCCACACTGGTCAGTCTCTCAAAACGTGTTTAAAAACTGTTAGCTCATCATAAGATTCAACCGTTTGAAGGGTTGTGCTGAAACCGGTCAAGTCCTCAAGAGTGGAACGGCCCAGACCTTCCCACTTTGAAACAGTGGTGGTTCATACGATTCGCCGTACAAGCAACTTCCTCCCACCCAGCTTCGCTCCGCCTATAAATAACCCTAATTTGGGACCGTTTCAGGAAACAAAACATAACCTCAAATGCCTCCCCCAATCCTAGGCAGCTTGCTCATTCTTCATAACGTAGTCAGCATTGTCAAAAAAATGGGCAGCAAGATCTCTTCCCTCGCCTCCAAAACCAGTTCTCAGCAAAAAAGCACATCCAGCACCACCACCGGCACTGGCACCGGCACCACCACCACTAGCACCGGCACCAGCACCGGCACCACCACCACTACCAGCACGAGCACCAGCAGCAGCAGCAGCAGCGCATACACCGGACTAGCCAACATCATTAAGCTCCTTCCGAGCGGGACTGTCTTCCTGTTCCAATTCCTCAACCCTCTTTTGACCAACAGCGGCGAGTGTCACACTTACAACAAGTACCTAAGCGCCATTTTGATTGCAGTTTGCGGCATTTCGTGTATTATCTCTTGCTTCACCGATAGCTACACGGGAAGTGACGGGTCGACCCACTACGGGTTCGCCACGGCCAAGGGCATCTGGCCTAGCTCAAGCTCTAGCAGCTCCACCAGCTCGTCGGGGTATAAGCTTCGGTTTTCGGATTTCGTCCATGCTTTCTTGTGTGTGGTCATTTTCTTAGGTCTGGCGTTGTTGGACACGAACACAGTGAAGTGCTTCTATCCGTCTTTCGAGGACACAGAGAAGACTGTGATCATGGTTCTGCCAACCGTGATCGGCTCGATCTCGAGCACGCTGTTCACGTTGTTCCCAAGCACGCGCAACGGAGTCGGGTATTCTTCAACCAGTTCCACCTCAACGACCAGCACTACCTCGGAGAGCAATGCCGAGAACGTTTGATGATACACAGAAGCACATATGCAGGATACAAATGCAACCACATGCATATTTCCAAATAAATGCATCTAGGGTTTCTCATATTAGACTCATGTGCTCTAGGATGAGCACATAATTACAATTGTACGTATTTGTTGCCATAGGTCTTACAATGTATTGTTTTTTTCTTTTTTTTTGGGTCGAACGATGTATTAAACACGGGTTGATTTGGTCTATATGTAGTGGAATTCATTAATTTATTGTCTTTTGGTTAGTTTGTCAACACGGGTTGTATACATCAATCATATTCAACTTCATTGATGGCAGCTAAACTTTTATTTCAAGGATTCAAATTTTCTGAAAATATTTTTTTTTTTTAGTTAAATAATGTTACTGTTTCATATCTAAGCACATTAACGACAAGCAAATTAGAAAAACAAAGCTACGTTCCATATATGAGTTTTAAAAGAATAGATCGGTGTACGAAGCCGCCAAAAATAGTGGGGATACTTTGAAATTTAAGAAATAACGTATTTCAATAAAATTATTGGCTTATTTAAATTTTCAAAGTATTAAATTAATCTCAACACTTTAACAAATTTTTTCAGTTGACTTTAGATGGTTCACATCTTTCGAATTCTTATTTTAGCCTCTCTCTTGAGAGATAGTCGAGTGCATTACAGAAATTTGGAAATATTAGGAATTGCATTTGATGGGATTTGACGATGCACATTTATTTTAGAGCGTTGAACAAATTGATCTGATAATTACTCCTTAGTGGAATAACTATCATTTAGCAATGTTATAAATCAATTAGGTGTCTCATGTTCTATAAAATATATTTGAGCCTCAGGTTTATCTTTCATTTCTATCTTACTTATATCATGATGTTGACATGTACTAAACTTTCTAAATCGATCAAATTTTTTCATATGTTGGAAACTTTGCTACAATCCGATTTATAATTTATTAAATATTTTTTTGACCAATTCATAACTAGCAATTTTTTTTTCCATTGGCCGAAGTAGGAAAGAAATTGCTGGGCTTGTTTTAGTCGCATAAAGTTAGTGTGCCATGGGCCGATATTTTAAATCATGCAACCGCGAATCTTGATTTCCTTTAAGGTTTTACATTTTTATGATTCACACTCTCGTAATTAATAAAGGAATTTTAGAGAGAGAAACTTTTGAGGATGTACAGTTTAAATTCTTGAATGGATACAAATGAGATGGCAAATAATCTCACAATGAGATCAGTCCATGTGTTACATAGCTCATGAGGTAAACGATTTTCAAATGGCGGAACTTTTTAAGTCATTTACACATTGACCAAATGATGAAGGTACATGTTGACACCTAATTTAAACTCATCTTTTAGAAATAGAAGATATTCTTTAATTATTGAGGGAAATTTTGAATTCAAAAAAATTCAACAGTCATATGATTTTGGAGCCACTTTTTTGTTGAAGAAGTTGAGTGAATATTGGAAAATCTTCAACAACTTCGAGTCTTTCCTCTATAAAAAAGAAGGCGAGGTTTCGGAACCAAGGAGGGGCTGAAGAAATTAGCAAAAAGTGTTCGTGTGTTTTCATGGTGAGAGAATTTGGCAAACTATGGTGAGGTTCAATGGGGGACTTTTGGGATGAGTTTTCGAAGCATTCACAAAAGGGGATGGAGTTCTTGTGAGAGAAAAGTCAAAAAATGGGGATGGAGTTCTTGTGAGAGAAAAGTCGTGTATGGGGAAAAAAGGTGACCGGGGCCCACTTTCTGACGCTCTCTCTCCTCTTTCTCTCTTTTGTCCCCCTCCCCTCATATGTGCGGAGGGTTCGGAGACAGGTCCGGACCACCCAATATCTTCTCGGAGGGAGAAAAATTAAAAAAAGGGGAGGAAAGAAGAAAACTGTTCTTCTTCCTCGCCGGTTCGTCCGCTGCTGCCCAGACCGAGCTCCTGCGCTACCGATCTCTCCGCGCCACCTCCGCTGCAATCCCGCGAGCCTGCCGCCTGCTGCTCGCACCAGCCCTCCTCGCCGATCAAGCCGCCGGACTCCTCACCGCCACGAAGACCCGAGTGACGCTGCTGCAGCGCCCAGACCTCCTGCGCTACTCTGCCTTCGACGTGCCCTTCACCAGTGACGCCCATGGCCCAACGCTGATCCAGGTGATTCCCCCCTTTGAGCGCTGCAACCAAGCAACACCGCTCGACCGACTGCGGCAACACCAGAATTCGGCGCCTCTGCTTGAGCACCGACGCCCCTGTCTCCACTCAGCCGACGCCCGCAATGCACCTCACCGCTCCACTTGCCGTCCGCCAACGCTCGCCGTGCCACCGCCTACCTTCACAGGAGTCCCGACGCCGACCTGAAGCTCCGCTGAGCCACAACCCGCTCTGCTCACGCCACAGCCCTGCGCCCGACGTTGCTGCTCCTCTGCTTGCTACTGCACGCCCGAACAGAGCCACTTGCTACTTTCTCTGTTTTGCTGCAGGTTCAGTTACCGCTCGAACCTTGCCGGAGCTCCGACGAACAGCCCTGTTCCGAACGGCGACCCCTCAGTGAACCACCATCGTAGGCTACCACTTGCGCCAACCCTCGAGAAAGCCGTACCAGGAATAGGTAAAATTCTTAGGCTAAATTTAGTTCGTGTATTCGAACTCATAGTTTTTTTTTTATATTCTAACTTGATTTGTTTTGATTTATTTTTATCATTAGGAAATTTGTCATATTAAGTCATAATAATAAAAAATATTGAACCGCGAGACGTCGGGTTAGATTTTTGATTATTTCGACTTTTTCATGATAAATTCATGAATTGCTTTGCATCATTGAGATAATATGTCATTGATTTACATTGATAAATTTTCAATAAGACATTTTTTGGTGTGTTATCGTTATTTGTTCATTGCATATCATGCATCACATGTCATATCTAGAATTTAGGTATTTAGGTCCATAAACATTTCATGTTTAAATCAACGCATTTTAATTGTTTAAGATTCATATAGAATTAGGATAATTTTCCTTTAATAAAACCAAAACATAAAAGAACAAAAAATGTTATTTAGGTTATATAGATTTCATAATGTGCACACCACATGTTGCGCTTTAGTTAGTGGGTCATAGGTTAATGCTTTAATATTCCTGTCGTGTAGTTGTTTTTTAATAATAAAAAAAAAGCCAAAGATTAGTATTGCATCATTATGTTATTTTTTTAATAAGAATTATTAAGTCATTTTAAAAAAAGAAGAAAACACAAAAGTCATTTATTTGGTTAGTTAATAGGTTAGTTCATAATTAATCTCATTTCATGTCATCATTGTTAGTGCAGGTTGCGTATGTGTAATAAAAAATCATTAAAAATCATAAAAAGAACATGCATATAGAATTATCACGTCATACATCCCATATCATATAGCACATGCATATTTAGGGTTATGTAAATTAGATCGCACACATATTGTATGATTTAAATTATGTCACATGAATTGCATCTCATATGTCATTAAAGTAAAACTCATGCATATCAAATTTAGATTAAGATTGCATATAATTAACATTTTTTAAAAAAGAAAAAGAAAAATTAGGTGTCATGTCATTTAGAAATCATGTTTAGGTATGCATTTTTCATTAGCATTTTTGTAAGTTTTTCTTTAGAGAGTGGACCTTAATCAAGTTGTAGTTCATAATTTCTTACAATTTATTTATATGATTGAATGTTATTTTATTGATTGTGCACCCATGACCACCATTTGCATGTTAGTAGCTTATGTTAAAATTAATCAAGACTGCCTGCAAAAATATTTTTAAATTAAAATGACAATGTACCAAAAGGGTGTTAGATTTTTCTAAGCGTAACCTATATCCCCATGATTTATTGAATCTCAGTTCGCAAAAGTAAAGTATTCTCCCATACTTTACTTGGGTTTCTAACCAACCCTAATTGGTTAGTGGCGACTCCAAATTAAATATAATTGCATGTTTAAATGAGTTAATTTCTTAGTGTCAAGTCGCGATTGGTAGGACTTTGGAGGGTCTGTCCCAAGTCTTCGAACTTAGTTATCCAATAGCTTTCTTTGAGTAATTCACCATTGGGAAGGTCGCGACAATACACAATCAATTTGATTGCATTGCCTCTTGGCGAGGAAGATTTTGTTAGCCCCAAAGACAGTAAAGCTGAGATTAGTGCCGAAAATCTATGTACTTAATTTGCAAGAATTGATAAACTTCAATGCTAAAATTAAAAATTGAAACATTTATCCAATGGTAATTGACAATTGACATATGACTATGAGGAATTGAGTACTAAAGATAGAACAATGGTTATTTTCAATAGGTTTATTATTGGTTAGGTCTTGCCAATCAAGTGATTTTTTTTTTTTTTTTACAAAATTTAGTTATTTAAGTCAATGGTAAAACAAGCGTAATTTCATATCGTACTGAATTTTTAATTTTCAGCATTCAATTATGTTATCAAATGGCCGTATTCCATGCTCATTCAATCGACGCTTGATCTTAGGCTGAGCTTAAAGACTAGCTAACCTCATAGACTTCTGCAACCCTGCCAACGCGGAGCTGGGTCACGTTGTGGTTGGCATGGCCGCTCGATTAGGCCGACTCAATGAGCAACTTCATTTTCTTGGATCTAATCCCACAAGGAAGTGCGGTGAACTAAATTGACTGTAGAGGTGATCAACGGGCAGATGTGTTATAGGTTAATAGGCAGGCTCGGGCAATGGGCTTATGTGAGGAAGTCTAGCCCACCCATCTTGGCTTGGGCCAGGTGGGGCCCAAATATTTTATGTAAAACATATAAAATAGATGGTCTCGGGCAATACGATAGGCCCGATCTACTGGCCCTGACCCGAATATTTACCATTTTCCCACCTCTTCTTTAAATCATTACTAGACTATTTAATTAGTTAGATGTATATGTGTTTGTTGTTGAGAGACTGTATCGAGGGGCGCGTGTTCACATAATGAAGTTTGATAAAATCAAATGATCGGCGTGATTCTAGGAATGTTTATAGAATCCGCTTGTCGACTTTGGCTTCAATGTACAGTTTGTCTTATACTTTACTCTGATCAATTTGGTTCCAAAACTATTTTACGGCGTCCATTGTCGTGCTACTGTAAGTATTGGAGTTGGTAGAGTATTGTTTCTTGGTAATTCAACTTTTAGACCATAGACCCGACCTCAAACTCATATCTCATCTCAACCCCTTCTCTCGTCATCCGGTCAAAACCCGTGATCAATTAGGTTTCATCGGCAAAGATGTTGCAAGCAGAGAATAACAAATTTTGCTGTGATGGTGGATTTGATTGACAACCAAATCCACAACATTAAAGCTATATAGTGATTAGATCCACAATGTCGGTGTGATCCATTTGTCACAAAAGTATTATGAATCCTCCATTTCAATCTGATCACTCTAATTTCTTTTTCTAAATCTCTCGAATGATTGACATGGCAATTACATAGCCACATGATCTTCTCTTTGAGCCGAAATAAATATCCATGTTGTTAAACTCCAATTAATGTTTATTAAAAGTCAAATCGACGCGTAGCGAGGCTGGCCTCACCAAATTTGGCCAGGGGAGCCTTCATTGGGGTTGCCCTCACAACCTTGCCTAGGCCAGATCTGTATTATGAATCCTCCATTTCAATCTGATCACTTTAATTTTTTTTGTAAATCTCTTGAATGATTGACATGGCAATTACGTAACCACATGATCTTCTCTTTGAGCCAAAATAAATATCCATGTCGTTAAACTCCAATTAATGTTTATTGAAAGTCAAATCGACGCTTAGCGAGGCTGGCCTCACCGACGCCAAGGGAGCCTTCATCGGGGTTGCCCTCACAACCTTGCCTAGGCCAGATCCAACTAGAAGAAGAAGAAGAAGAAGTTATTAAAAATTACCCACATCAACGTAGGCAGTGCCACGTAAGACAGTAAGTGTTTATGTTAACAATATTCTGTCAAAATTAGTTAGAATGACTAAATTGACACCAAGTCAAAATTTAGGACTTTTTAAATACTTTTCCCACATTAAAGCCATATAGAGATGTGATATCGGTGCAATCCATTTGCCACAAATGTATCACAAATCCCCTCTGATCACTCTAATTTCTTTTTATAGATCTCTCTCAAATGATTGATGTGGCAATGATGTAGACAAGTGATCTTTTCTCTAAGCCGAAACAAATATTCATAGCGTTAAACTCCAATTAATGTTTACTGAAAGTCAAATCCAACAATCAAAGGGTGAAAATTCGAAATGCAATAAAATAGTTTGGGCCGAATCAAACAAACATGAAATCCGTGAGAGATCATATTTAGCATGAAAGCAAAGTTTCTATTGTTGCTGAATATAATAATTTTTTTTTCTTCGGCTCCATTTATTTTCCGAAACAAAATATTTTTAAAAATATATTTTTTAAAATGATCGTTTGAATCGCTTGGAATAATTACTTAATAGTTAATGTTTTCATTATTAATAATTCAATTCTAAATATTTTCTAATTATGAAAAATATTTTTCATTAATCCATTTTTATAAACAATATATATATATATATATATATTAATCCATTTTTTTTTTTTTTTAAGAATGTTTTTAAATCATATACTTTTTTCTGAAAACAAACAGAACTTTACGGATAAAATTCGAGAATAAGAAAAAGAAAGGGGCCCTCCATGGCAAAGAACGAAAATTGCATGAAGTGGAGCAATTTCATTCGACGACCACCCGTGACGCTGCGCTAAATGTTCCCTCGTCTTCCTCGAACTCGAAATCCATCTGCCTCTCTCTGCAATTTCTTGTTTGCGATTCAGGTAAAAATTCCTACACCCTCTTCCGTTGATTCTCCCAAATGGACGGTTGAACAGCTCCACTTGTCTTCCTTTCAAATTCACCGTTTTGAGTCTTCCTTTCTGATCAGTAGTTTCGGTTCCCTCGGATCTGGTCGCGGCCGTGAATTTCGGATTTCGATCAGGGATTCAGGGGTTCATCTTGGATTACTAGATTTCAGGTTTCGACTGCTACTTCATCTGGGTGATCTTCGTTTCGGCTGGAATTCGAAATTCGTGAGCAGGGTTTTTCTGGGGATGGATGGTAACAAGGACGAGGCGTTGAGGTGCGTGGCATTCGCCGAGGAAGCGATCGCCGCGGGCAACAAAGAGCGGGCGCTTAGGTTCATCAAGATCGCGCGGCGCCTGGACCGGAATTTGCCCGTTGCCGCGCTGTTGGACCGGTGCGACAAGCTCGATTTCGGGTCGGAGGAGACTCCTGCTGAGGAGAAGTCTCGTGATGATGGGAGCAATAAGGAGCCGGGTTCTGGGAAATGCGAGGAAGGTTCGGATGCAGGGAAAAAGAAATATGGGGAAGAGCATGTTCAGCTGATTGGGCAGATTAAGAGGACGGGGGATTATTATGCGCTTCTGGGGTTAGAGAAAGCTTGCTCCTCGGAGGAGATTAAGAGGGCTTATAGGAAATTGTCGCTGAAAGTGCATCCCGACAAGAACAAGGCGCCGGGTGCGGAGGAGGCATTCAAGAAAGTGTCCAAAGCGTTTAAGTGCTTGAGTGACGATGGTTCGAGGAGGCGGTATGATCAGACTGGTTTTGTCGAGGAATTCGAGTATAATCAGCGGCATAATGCTAGGCGGAGGAGGAGGAGGAGAACCGGAAATGACTTGTTTGATGATGATTTCGACCCGGATGAGATATTCAGAGCCTTCTTCCGCGAGAGGGACCCTTATAGGACATCTCATGTTTATAGGTCGGGAGGAGTGGGTGGTTACCGGAGAGAGGACTCCGATGTAGGAGGATTTAGCCTAATGGTTCTTTTGCAAATTTTACCATTCTTGATCATCCTTCTGCTCGCATATATGCCCTTCACAGAGCCTGACTACTCGTTGTTCAAGAATTACTCTTATGAGGTCTCCAAGGCAACTGAAAATCACGGAGTGGAATTTTTTGTGAAATCATCTGCATTCGATAATAATTATCCACCAGGAAGTCCTGCTCGAGCTAACATTGAGGACAACGTGATCAAGGATTATAAAAGTATGCTTTGGCGTTACTGTCATATAGAAATGCAAAGACGTCAATGGAATAAGAATCTGCAGACTCCTAATTGCAAGAAGCTGCATAACTTTGGCATAGCATGAAGGTAAGATAATGTGCTGTCTTCATCCCTGCAATAGATCCACCATATGACTGTCTAGTGCCTCTTTAATGTCCAACTTATATATTTGAATTTGGTCAACTATATTCATTTTCACACCTTCACATTACCATGCATGATGTGCTCTGATATTGGCTCTTATTGCTAAGTATTTTCAATGCTGGGTTTGTTATGTCATCAACTCTTTTACAGGACTCATCATTATATTAAAAAAGGAAAAAAAAAACGGCTGGTTGTGTAAATGCCACACATCAGGATTAAAATTTCCAGCAAATCTTGCAATCATAGGGAGTCAGCCCAGCATGCTCAAAGGAAAATAAGAGCTATGCAGCAACCATTTTTCTCAGTGAATTTGGAAATTAATTGTATGTACTGATGTTTGGTTTGCTTCCAGTGCATGTTTGCATATAGAGGTAATGAATAGTGAACATGTCGGTGGTAATAGAGTTAGAAAACACATGGTTGGAAGTCCTGAAAACTAAACTAAGCATTATGGGTTTTCTGCGGCTGGTTTTTCTTGCTTTTAGCCTGTGTGGCTTGTCTGGTGGCAGTTGTGTGCAATTATTTGAAGAATTATGAACTGTGCACGTGTACGTTCAGCTTTGGGAACTATAAAATATTTACTGTCGGTTTGCCTGCTTCCCATGTATCTTTGATAATGATTGTGGTAAGTTATAGATGCAAATTTTCAATGGAGTGTGAATGCTTGAGGTTAAGTCCTGAAGACCAATGAGAGAATGGATTTCCTGTGCTGATTTGTGATATGCTTTTTTGGTGGTAATTGTATGACTCTGTGGGTGAGTTTAGTTTCCATCATGATATCGCCATTGGTTATTAGGTATATGGCCAACCTTGTATGTGTGTCTAGTATTGCATTGTTTGTATCTTGTGTACATGTTGATGACATATTTGCTTTTCAATGGAGTCCATTTCTGTCACTTGTTGAACACCAAGCAGCTACATAGTCATTCTCACTGAGCTAAGTTCATGGACAGAGTATGAGATTAAATGGGACGAAATGAACATGAACCTGGACTGGATATTGCAGCTGCTTAAAGTAACTCCAAGTTTCAAGAGTCCTCACCCATAATCTTGCCATATCCAATAGAACTTGTCTATGCATCCATCCAGGGAAGTTGCAGTAGGCGAAGGGTTGCAAGGTTTTTGATACTTTGTTATACTCCAGTAGAATTTGATAATGCTTCTTATGGCTTGCAAAAATCTTGATCCATTGGGAATAGTTGCCAAAGTTTTTGACATCTTAAGTGCCAATAGTAACTTATATGTGTGATGTAGAATCATCCCCTGTGAATGAAATGTCTTCTATGAATGAAGCCCGGATAAGCAAATTGTATCTCCTGTAATGCAGTTGTTTCTCATGTCATCATCCTGCAGTTTGTTCTTGATGCAGGAAAGTTGCAGCTAGGTCATTTATAAGTGAGGTGTGCCTGTAATTTGGATATTTCTGGCCTTCTAGTTACTGAACGGCAATTTCTTTGGCTTCTGACCTGGCACAAAGAACCCCTATAATATACTCAAGAATTCACGAAAGAAATACAAGATTTGGGGAATAGAAGATTTGGGGCATGATACCTTGTCTCTGGGTGTGTGGTGACCTAAGGCAAATAATTTGACGTTGGAAGCAAACTGCAACGCTTTAAGTCATTAACAAAATAGGCGAGACTTATGATGTTATTCATAAGTAAAATCCACTCCCACATAAGCAAATAATTTCTTTGCCCTCGTGGATTGGGCTGGATCGTTACTGATGATATTAGTGCAACACTCTTTCCAGTGGCTGTATGTTTTGTGGATGGAATAGGTTCAGACTCGAGAGCATCGCTTGAGCGATATTGCATAAGATATGACTCCTAACCAGCTTCTAGGATGGCCAGAGTGGTTGGATAATGTGCAACTCCCTATCGCTCGGCGATACGGGTCGACTCTAATGAGGACATAGCTTTTTTTAAGTCAGAAAGTTCGGAACCTTCCCCAAGTCTGTGGATGGGAGATGCCCTATCGAATGGTTTATAAGTAAGATCTAAGTCTAAATGTCACCGCTTTGGTGTGACCCCTTGAGTATACTTAAGGACTTGAAAGCCATGGAAAAGGACGGGTCGGTAAAGATGGTATTACTTTACGACCACCTCTAATCGATGTCTGGTGTTAGACGAACTATGCCCATACCCTAGTTCGATGAGGGTGGGCGTAATCACTGGGGCAAAAGGGCTTAGATCTGGGGCGTCTCCAAGTGGTTGTGGGATCGTCCATTTTTAAGCAGAGACTTTTAACCAATGTGGTCGAGGAGCGCACGATCCCTCACCAAGCAAATGCTCGCAGAGTGCGCTAGCACTTGGGCACAAACTTGGTACACACTGAGACAACACCATCAAAGCGAAGTTCCCATGCGTTACCATCATGAACTGAGGCTTGCACACAAGCACTAGGTCACATAACACCCCGGCTGGAGGTCAGGCAATCACGCATCGAGGCCACGCACGATGACTTAGGGATGCACGCAAGATGTTCGTCAGAATGAACAAGTGATTGTAATACAAAGAACAGTTTTCCAAAGGAGGACAACGGGTCCAGCGTCTTCTTCGTGGCAATTATTCTCACACACACACATTGGCCAGTGCAGCGTCCCACGCTCTCAGCCATGCTCGATCCAACTCGGGTCATGATCAAGCCAACTATCCCAGCCAAAACCTAGTCTAAGCATGCCCCCACTTGCGCTTTCCATCCTCGGCCGACATGAGTTTAATTCACGGCCTCTCCCTAGCTTTGTGATGTCCACAAACTCTTCAATTTAGGGAAGTGCCGTCCCGTCCATGGTGGTTCATATTGTCCAACGATATTTTCCAAATGCAGTGTTGATTTGGTTTGTTACTACCATTGTTATCGTGTTAGAAGCCTACTAAGAGCCACGCATTACTGGGGGAGTATTGATTCGATTTATCACAACCCTTTTCATCGTCTCAAGAGATGCGCCTTGGTTGAACATCTTTGGCTCGACAATCACGACCCTTGTTAGATCTGCTATGGGCCTAGTCCGTCTATATACACATGCTAGAAACGACCCAAGGCCAATATACTCGATAAAGAATCAACCAAATTAACGTAGGTCAAGTACCCATATTTGAGAGTAGATTTTACTTATAAATAACATCATAAGGTCTCGGCTTTTTGATGTAGGACTTGGGGTGTCATGGTTACTTCAGCCTTAGTGTAGTTATTCGTCCGCAAAAAAGGTATTATGCCTCATCTATTCGCAAATTTTTTATTATGTTATAGGATTCTCTGTTGCCTAGTCCAGCAGCCAAGGAAATCGCGGTTTTATAGCATGCCGCTACTCAAACAATTTTATAAAATCTAATTAGACTTTTTATATTTCTCAAATATACAAATGCAAGTCATTCTTGAACGTCACTTCAGGAAAAAAATTATACTTTTGGTTCCTTTGCTTTTTGGAAAATTCACTTTGTTCCATACAGTTTTTATTTGTCACAATTCCAGGCCTTGAAACTATTTTCTGTCGACGATTTTTGTTATTATCGATTTTACAGCGATGCTGATTCTCCTCTCAACCTCTGTGAGATTCCTCTCTACCCCTCTGGCGGTAGTGTCTCCCCTTAAATCCTCGATCTTGGGCTTCCTGCTGTAATCTTCCATGGAGGCTTCCATTCCTTTCAGTCCGGACTAAGCTTTCACCCCAGTCTTCTTCTTCACAAAGTTTTTCCCATATGGGAATCATAACCCCTCAAAGCGGCAAATGGCAACTTTGTGGATTCTTCCCCGATTTAGCTTCCTCCGACCAACATTGGCGCTAATTCCCACCTCTGATCAAAAAACCATCCACTTAAACAACTCGGACTTTAAATCTGAAGATCCACCTTGGTGAAAGCTAATTGCGGTGGTCCCAGCTCATCTTGGGCTCCCTTCACTCTAGAATCACCCATAAGACTACCAAGTTTGATTCGGCACAATTTACTACCCCAGAAATGTACTTAAGATCTTAAGCTTATACAACTTGGAAGGAATACATGAAAATCATCTCATAATGGTGGTGTTACACAAAAGAATGGGTGACTTGTGGTTAGAAGAGTACATTATAGAACTAGCCGATGAAATGCTTGATAAAGAAAAACAAGAAAGTGAACTTATTCTCAATGGGAAACTCTTTTCTAAACTTAATGTTAATTTTCAAGCCATTTTAAGTACGATGAAGAATGCGTGGAAGTTAGAATTGGTGAAATGTGAGATCATTGAACTTGGATATTTTTTATTTACATTTGACTTGGTTGAGGAGAAGAACCGAATGTTGCATTCGGGTCCTTGATCCTTTGCCAGCAACCTTCTTGTATTGCAACAAGGAGACACAAATGTTCTAAACACTACTATGAGTTTAAACATTATGTCTTTTGCATACATATTTTGGGTCTTTTGTGAGCTGGGATGTCAAAAAATGCTATGTAAAGTATAACTTTAAAGCTAGGAAAAGTAGTAGAGGAGGTCAAAATTGAAGGAAAAAATAACAGCTCATGCAAGATAGGTGAAGTCAAAGTTACACTAAACTTGCAAAGTCCCTTGAAAATAGGATCTATAGTTGAGTTGGGAGGTCGAAAATGGTGCATTGATTTCAAAAATAAGAGGCTCCCTCATTTTTGTTACTCTTGTGGTTGTATGGGATATTATCCAAACTTTTGTCCTAAGTTCCCATATGAGGAGATGGGATTGGCTCAAGACAAACCTGGTAGGCATGGATCATGGCTGGAGACTAAAGTGAGAGATAATATCCCTCGTTGGACACTCACTTAACGATCCAGCATTTTTGAGCCCTAGTGGCTCGAGAGAGGCCCAACTTGGTCTTCCTCACGAAAACCAAGAACAAAGAATATGTCATAGAAAGAGTTAAAAAGCGTTGCAGCCATCATTAACCCGATTGGAATTGGGGGTGGATTGGTACAT
Organism: Eucalyptus decipiens; assembly: GCA_014182575.1. NCBI lineage: Eukaryota > Viridiplantae > Streptophyta > Magnoliopsida > Myrtales > Myrtaceae > Eucalyptus > Eucalyptus decipiens. Next base: position 19,246,971 of record CM024610.1, read on the forward strand.
ATGTGGGATGAGGAAGTTCATGTGGGAGTGGCTTTCAGCACAGAGGAGTTTTTAGATGTTATATGTAAAGACTTCATAAGTGGTTTTATCATGCGGATATCACTCCTTCACGTATCTACAAATTATCAAGAGAAATTACAATTATGGCAAGCATTGCATACTATTCATATCTCAAATAGCCTCCCATGGCTATGTATTGGTGATTTTAACAAAGTCTTATACTAATGGGAAAAAGGTCGGAAAACGTGAAGTAGACCAGTATAGAATGATGGCATCCAAGGATTTTGTAAATTCATGCTCATTAATGGACATAGAGAGTGAGGTATTTGCGTATACATGGTCTAACAAGTGAGAATGGACAAAAATTGTGAAAAAAAGACTTAATATGGCACTTTGTAATCTAGAGTGGTGAGTTTTATTCCCAAATGCGGAGGCGTTTGCTCTTCCTGCAATTGGATCAAACCATAGTCTGATTCTCTTAATTTTAGACTCGGCAAAGGTAAAAAAAACAAAGATTTTCATATTTTAGCCATATTGGACGGAAAACCTAGAATTTAAAGGAATGATTCAAAGAGTTTGGAGAGCTAAAGAGTACAACTCTTTGGATATAGTGAGCAAAACAAGGAAGATAGTAGATGAATTGAGGAAATAGAGCAGCAAAAATTTTTAAAATGCACACCATCAAATTCAATCACTGGGGGGAACACTTACTAAAATGACGAATAGAACCACAAGGCAGCCGAACCAGGAAGAATACCGCCGAATTGTTGAGCAAATCAAAGACCTATGGAGACAAGAAGAAATGTACTAGGACATCAGATCCAAAATTAATTAGATAAAATTGGGGGGGATACAAAATATTTCCATATAACCACAATTTAGAGAAGACAATGCAACAAGATTTCTATGCTCCAAATTGATGATCAAAATTGGAGTAGAGACCCTTCCATCCTCAAGGAACATATAACAGGTTTTTATCAATTTCTACATACCATGGTGGGAAGTAGAGAATATCAACCTGTTTTAGATCAATGCCTATAAGTGATCGTGAATACAATAAATGACGCCTTAACAAGGAATGTTATAAGGGAAGAAGTGAAACCAACAAGTTTCCTAATGGGCGCTACAAAGGCTTTGGGATCAGACGGACTTAATGGCTTATTTTATCAAAGCAATTGGTCAGAAATCCAAGAAGACATATTTAGAATGGTTAACAACTTCTTCAACCAAGGTACCTTTGATCTTGAAATCAATAAAACTCATATCACTCTTATCCCTAAAGTCTCAAATCCATAAAATATCACTCAATATAGGCCCATCAGCTTGTGTAATTTTAACCACAAAATCATTACAAAAGTCATGGCAAATAGACTGAAACCCTGGCTCCGAGAAATAATATCTCGAGAACGAAGTGTTTTTGTCGAGGGAAGACAAATTCACGATAACATTTTTATTATCCAGGAGATCCTACATCAACTTAAAGTACGAAAACATAAGTGAAAATTTCAAGTGGTCCTCAAACTTGATATGCAAAAAACCTACGAGACTTTCTAGGTGGATTGTATGCTGAGAATGGGTTTCAGTGATAAATGGGTCTTATTGGTTAAAAAATGCATTTCCTCAATCTCCTTTATTATTAGAGTTAATGGAGAGTCTTGTGATTACTTCACACCAACTAGAGGGATTAGACAATGAGACCCATTATCTACCTATCTCTTTATTATTATGGCCAACGTTCTATCCTCATCAATTTCCAAGACTATAACGGATGGTAACTTAAAAGGCATCCAATTGAATCTACACTGTCTTACATTATCACATCTTTTATTCATGGATGATGCTATATTCTTCCTTGATGGTATCATTATTGAAGCTCAGAATCTAGCAAATATTCTACATCAGTATTGATTCATTAGGACAAGCCATAAACCTCAACAAAGTAGGAAATAAAAGATGAATTGTCCTCAAGGGGTAAATTAGAATCTAGCAGCTGAATTGAGAGTAACAATCATTGAAAAAACAAGGAAATACTTAGGTGTACCTTCAAAATGGGGACAAACAAAACGACAAATGTTCTATTGCGTTTTTCCAAAAGTTGATAGGAAGTTGAATGGATGGATAAAGAAGCTAATGTCAAAGGCGAGTAAAGAGATATTGATCAAAACGGTAGTCCAAGCATTACCTTAGTTCGTCATGTCCATTTTTAAAGTCTCCATATTGATTTGTAGAGCCATTGAAAAGAGAGTATCCTCTTTTGGGTGGAAATAAAATGCTACTAGAAAAGATATACATTGAAAAGACGGGATATTTTAAAGACTAGGAAAGATTGCGGGAGGCTAGGCTTTAAAGACCTAGTTCATTTCAACAAAGCAATTGTGGGGAAACAAGATTGCAGATTTACTCAAGACCCGAATGCCATATGGAGCAAATTGCTTAAAGAAATCTATTTTCCCAAATGAGACTTTTGGACAGCAAACAAAGGCCCTTGACCCTCTTAGGGATGGCATAGCATACTAATAGGGAGAGACACGATTGAGCTAGAGATCAAATGGGAAGTGGGGGATGGCAAGAAGATTGAAATCATAGAAGATAGATAGCTACTTTCAAGTAAGATAGGTGGTCCATCAATTAGAAATGACCCTTACTTGGTAGCTGAATTAATGAACCTAAATGAGGTAGGGTGGAATTTTCTATTACTACAAGAGACTTTTGACAAAAGAGTTGATAAAGAAATATCAGCCACACCCTTAAACATTACACTTGACCATATAAGATGATATGGACAACAAACAACTCTAGTTTTGATACGGTTAAAAGTGGATATAACAAGCTACGGAACTTCGACAAACTTCAAACGACAGACCAAGTTTCTACTTCGTACTAGCTACCCAAGAGACTATGGACTGAAATTTGGAAACTAAAATCCTACCCCAAAATTAGATTTCTACTATGGAGTGCAAGTAACAATGCTTTGCCGATGAGGGAAAACTTATCTAAGCGAAATTTGCTACCTGAACCAAAGTGTCCCTTTTGTGGCCAAGCTCTTGAAACTACAAAGCACGTCTTCATTTTATGCCCTTGGACAAAGCAAATTTGGTCGGATTAGTGAATCGGAGCCAACTTATCCCTAGAGATTTGCAATAGAATGGATAGATGGATTTGGTAGAATCTTACCGTGAGATTACCAAGCAAAATAAAGCTATCTTCACGGAGCTGATTTGGAGGATATGGAAGGTGATGAACCATCTAATCTTTGAAGCAAAAAAACCATATTTGAGCGGCCATCATTACAACACAGCTCATCGCAAAGCAGTACAGTAGGAAACTCACCCGTGAAAAAAGAGACCCGCCCGCAACAAAGGAAAGCTCCTTGCCGAATTAGATTTACAACAAAATAAGCATGGACTACTCCTAGAACAACTCCATCATGGAAGAATAAACAGCGATTTTGCACAGGAACGTTAATGGAGTGCTTGTTGATGGGTTCTAAGGTCGATCTTCGCCCCTTCTACCGTTGTCGCTGAAGCCCCAGCAATTAAGGAAGCTCCGAAGTGGTTGAAAGAGCTACAAAACCCACGAAGGGAGAAGCCAAGTGCATGAAGTGGGGGTGTACTTCCCACTAATCTAAGCATGCTCTTATCAAGTGATAGCTTACAGTAGTTAATTGCACCTTAGGCCGATCAGAAATATCATGGGCTTCGCGGTCCATTATTCAAGACTGCATCAACTTGTTGGGCCAGCTAAATGGAGTTGCTATCCAATTTGAACCAAGAGACTATAACCAAGTAGCTGACTAGGTCGCAAAGGCCCACTGAGCCGATTATGTCCTGACGAAATGGGTTATTAATCCTCCTCATTCCATTTGGTTGATTTTTTGTAATCCTTTATCTTCGATCTAGTAATGAATATCCGCATTTCTAACAAATAAAATAAAAAATAAAAAATAAAAATTCGTCCACTATTTCAACTTAATCGTTGAGTCAGCATTGGCTACTCATACATGGTTCTCCTCATCAAGCGCTTTCAATACAAATAAAAATCAAATTATTATGGTATTTGAATTTTAGTTAAAAAGATGAAAATGATAAATAGATAATTTTTATTATTAGAATATTACAAATATTTGTAAATAAATTCAACGAAAAGAAACAAAAAAATAATAATTTAATTCTCGCAACAACACTCCTACGAGACTAGTAAATTTTAGATAGCATATATATGATTTTGTTGAGTACCATTTTCTCTCTACAAAACTTTATTTTCCCATGAGAATAGAAAAATATTTCTAAATTTATTAACAAGAAAATAGAATACGAAGAGGACGACGATTGAAGGGACTTTGTGCCTATCGAGTAGTAGAATGAGAAGACATAAAGTGAATCTAACTTTCCATGTTATCAATGAGACAATCTATTCATTGTGCACCATGTGGCTAGGCAGACCTACCCTCCTCTCTCTCTCTCTCTCTCTCTCCCTCTCTCTCATCACCATTTACTCTCCGTTTTTATTGACAAAATCTGTCCTACTCCGCTCTCTCTCACCGTCCTTCCTCTTCACACCACTTTGCTTTCTCCATCCCCTCTTCGCTTTACTCTTTCTCTCTTTTCTCTCTCTCTCCATCTTCACGACCGAAAGGTATCACATTCTACTCTCTCGCTCCCTTCTCCACTTTGCTCTGTCTCTCCATCCCTCTTCTGGCACCACCCTATAAGAATTGTTTGGACTGTCTCATTATTGCGTAGAAAGTTAGACCCATCTAATATTTTCTCAATGTTTATATTTTCATTGGCATAAGCTAACGTGACGAAATTTTCATGATGAATATTTTCATCCCTGTGCTAGGGTGGTCATTCCCCACCTACCTTGTTTGCCCCGTTAGAAGCTAATGTGCATATGAGAACACCTTGATGTATCTACTTTTTGTCATTAACACAAAGCTAGCAATTTTTGGGGGTGATCGGTTTCTAGTCTGGTTCCCAAAATTGGAGACCAAGGAACAAAATGGTTGGTCCTAGGAGAGGGCTGATTTGATTTTAGTTTAGTCCAATAAAACCAATCACTTTTTTTTCCCACTACTTGATGCATTTTATTGTGAAAAAAAAAATGATCACTTTTTTTTTTTTCTAAAGTACTAAAAAAATGAGTATATATAGTCAGTTTGGTCCGGATTCCCTTGGAATTGGAAACTATTGGGACCACAATTCCACTTTAATGAATCAGGAATCAAACTGATACTCTCAAGAACCGAACCCAACCAATTGGTTTGGTTCTGTCCAGGTGGTTCCAAATGATCCATTTTACACATCCCTAATAGTTTTACGGTAGAAAAAGACAAAAACATAAAATAAAAGGGAACTTTTTCCCAATGGAAACTTGATTTAGGCCAATACTTAAACTAAACAATTTTTTTTTTTTTGCTATTCCACGATCTAAAAAAAAAAAATCACGTTGTTTTAGGAAATAAACTGTTTAAATTTATATTAATGATGTGAGCAGTTTTGTAATTGGTGTTCTTCATTAAAGTAATTTCCAAGTATTATTATTATTATTATTATTATTATTATTATTATTATTATATTGGGTTTTGTACATTAATGATGTATAGTAAAGAACTCAATTTCTTTTTGTAATCTTAAAAGTGTACTTTATAATCTAAATCTAAATAAGTGTATCTCTTCATTTCATTGAAGCTCTCTCGGACTTTCACAATTGTTTTATTGTGCAATTACTCCATGGTTGGTTCAGGTCAATTATTAAGTGAGAGAAATTTTGCTTCTGTATATTGCTGTTACCCCCGGTTAATTTTGATGGGGAAAGGTTGGGGCTTCATTCATGGTGTCCTCATGTCATATGCGCTCCTAATGATAATGACACATAAAAGTAATCGTTCTTTTTCTATTTCGTTCTTTATCAACAGGTCCTGCACCACGCTTGTCCCCCTCCTTAGACGCCTATGGTCCGGAAAAATTATCAATCTAAGTTCACTTAATTTTAAACTTTCAAATCTCATTAATACTAGTCTTAAACCTTTGTGCGAAATTCCTACATAATCCTTTTGGTTAATTTTCGCCCAAAATCACTAACATGGATTTTCAATTATGACCCATCATCTCGAGAGCTTCTTCAAGCAAATTTTATTGCAAAACTCCCAATTAGTAATCAAAAGATAAATCTCCAACCTTTTCCCTAGAATCTTATTACGGCATCAATTTGCAAATGTGTCAATTCTTTCTCCAAAACAATGTCTTCAAAGAAATAACACTACCATTGTGTTCTAATAGAAAATTACACTGGAATGAGAAAATAACTCTAGGTCTTTTCTTTCTATTATAACTTTGATGAGTTAATAACTCTTATTTAATTATATAGATGCTAATTCATGAATATCCTCAGCAATGCATATCCTTTTCTCCTCATGGTGTACCTTGTACTCAATTAATCCTTACTAGTAGAGATTTTTTTATTAAAAAAAAAAAAAAAACCTAATGTAAAACCATCGCTTTTTTTCCCTAAGCATATACCAAATGAAGAGGAAAACAAATCCGTACAAAGCACGAGAAGTGAAAATAGTATACAAAATAAATTCTGAGTTTGGAATTTTGTAATTGGTGCAATAAATTCCTTAGACTTAATTTAAAATCAAATCTTATATATATACTAGACTAACAAAGTGCCTCTAGACAGAGAATAGGGAAAAGTACAAAAAAAAAATCATAAATTTATTGCATTGGTACTAATTCAATCTTAAACTTTTCAATTGAGTTAATTTAGTTCTAAATTTTTTTCTCACTAGTAACAATTCAGTCTATATAGCCAATTTACATTGAAAACTACTGATATAGATTTCGACAATCTTGTGTGACAGAGCCCTACTCACCTATTGGTCAACAAGGGCCTTTTCTCCCTCATCGGCCACAAGTGAGGGTGTGAAGGCCCTCACTTGTGGCAAACAAGGGCCACGATGCCTTACTTAGACAAGGCAAGGGCGTCACGATCCTCGCCTAGATCTGGGTGAGATCCTGATGCCCTCATCGGCCAACAGGTAAGGTCCTGGCCTTTGCCTAGACCAAGCGAGGTTGCCAGCCCTCATCTGTGGTTAGCAATGGTTGGTCAACAACCTTAATGGCCAACAATATATAGGAAAAAAAGAAAGAAAAGAAAAGAGAAAAAAATTGTAAAATTATAAAATTTATCTGTATCAGCACCAGTCGTATCATATAGGATCGCTGACATTCTTGTTAGCAATTTTCGGCCTATATTAGTCAGATTGAATAAATTGGTACAAATACGAAGATATTTATGACTAAATTGATCAAATTGAAAGTTTTAGGACATAATTAATACAAATGTAATAAGTTTAAGACTTTTTTGGTATTTTTCCCTAGATAATATGCATTTGACATGTTGATAATTACCAATATTTCCAATAAGATGGACTAGATTGCACCTTTTAAAAGATTTTAAAACTTTCAATGAGCTATATTCCCTAGAGTTAGGCCTTATTATGTTCACTTTATGATAGGAAGCCTTGTAGAAAGAGAATCCCTATGCTAGGATTTCTTGATTAAAATATACAAGTTCAAGGTGAAGGCTGTATGGAAGCATAGAAATTCCAGCATTTCGGTCTACGATCTTCATTACTTAACACGCTAACTAGTTGCAAAACACCAAAACAAATTGTATCCACCAACCTGTGAATTATTTCCGAAAAATTATTTTTAGACTTTTGGATATTTGGGTGAGGGAAAACTAATCAATCAACCAAAAATGGTTTCCATGAAGTGAAAATAACAAATTTAGATTGGGGAAAAAAGACTTATCCATTTAATAAGATAGTAATCATTTTCTCTAAATTTCTAAACAAATGAGACTTATCCCATTTTTTAAAATGATTTTTATAGAATATATTTTACTTTACCACGAAGTTTTCAGTTACGCAAATGTACCATAAGCTAATAACCACATAAATGTATGATATAATATTTTTCAAATATAGCAAAAAAGACAATAACCTGGTATTAACTCAGGTTTGATGATGTCGGAAAAATTCCGAACATTCCTTTAATCTCATAATTATTTGAGGAGGAGACCGGCTACCTTTACTCAAGTCGGATGCGTTGCACTTGGATACATTTTCATTGGTTTCTTTCCATTTTCGATTTTAAAATTTATCTTGGATAATTAATTTTTTTGGGCATGAAGTTCATTCGCCCCGGATGTCATTGGGAGTGAGAATATTCACATGCGGGCATCGCCACGTGTCCAATTCAATCCGGAGACACGACACCCTTTATACAATTTCTCGGGGTGACATTATGTCATTATATTCCCGGTACGATCGACAACGGAAAAAAGCCGACATATCTCGTGACGATCCATTTGACGTGGCACGTGATCGCGACTTCTAAGCGGCCTCATTTCGAATGAATTTCTTTCCTAACCAGCAATAATTCGAGCCGAAATGCAATTAATTTCAATCTTCCAAAAAGCATCGATTCTTCTAACAAAAAGATTTGAAAATTTAAAAGCATTGATCGGAACCGAGCAGCGACCAACGCGCAAGCCGGCCGGTCAACAGTCAACCGCCATCCACCCGAAATACCATTAACACCCTCCGTACTTCCCTGTAATTACAGAACTGCCCACCGCCCTCTCTCTACGGCTATAGTATACCACACGCGAAAAGTAAAAATCGGAAAAAAAGACCAACAAAAAAACAACATCGAAATGCGTACTGAAAATGAGAAGAAGATCGGCGGGGATCCGAAGATCCGGTCGGCTCCGGCGGGGGGATCTCGGTCACTCGGAGTCGTCGCCGCCGCCGAAGATCGAGACGCGGCTGTACAGCAGGAAGAGGAGGAGGGCGAGGACGAGGGCGACGCCGACCGGGGAGCCGCTGGCGCGGTGGATGCTGTCGGGCTCGCCGGAGCTGGAGAAGATGGCGGAGACGAAGGAGCCGCGGTCGGAGGAGAGGAACTGGATGGTGAGGAGGAGGGCGATGGGGAGGAGGAGGAGGCCCACCGGGGTGAGCGCCTCGGAGATCGCCCCGGTCACGGCCTCGCCGCCGTCGCCGACGAGGAAGGGGACGGCCACCACAATGCCGACCACGACCGCCAGGAGGATGCCGTGGGGCGGCCGGGATCCGCCGCGCCGCTCTTCGATCATCGCGGGGTTTTGATTTTGATTTTGATTTTGGTTTTGGTGTGAGTTGTTTTGCTTTTTTGGCTGTTGGCAGGGTTTGGGTTTTGGTAGAGAGGAGTAAATGAGGGGGGCGTACTTGTCAAGGAGAACGCCGCTTTTTAAATGCAGGTGGGACGCGCTTTGGCCACCCAGACTTTTTTGGTTTCCCCAGGTTTTACTTTTTCTTATTATTTTTTATTTTCTTTTTACTTGAGGCATGAAAAATTGGTGGTTCGAATTTTTTTTTTTTAAATGTAAGATGATTAATTAGGATGGATGAAAATATTACATTTAGAAAAAAACAAAAAATAGAGAAGGAATTTCTGTTTCATGGCAACGACAGATTTTACTGCAACTATTGGACAAAACACCTTTACTCTTCCCTTTTTTTTTTTTTTTTTTTTGACTTTTCATGATTGTGGGTGCCGGCCAATTTTATCAAGCATCCTGCTAAATTTTCCAAATTTTTGTTTGGGTGAATTTTTTTCCACCAATTATCTTTTCAGGTTCTCACGTGTTCGTTTGCTATATAAATAATTAGTTCCCAAAAAACTATTTACGATTAAAAAAAATGCATGTTTCAAATTAGAAAGATGAATTTATTAATCAAGAAAGGGAAAACATTTTCTTTCTCTAGACGTGAAAGTCATTAACACACCATTTTGTTCGTTTTGCAGATATTGAATGGTTTGGAACTTTTTTTTTTTTTAAACAATTGCTTGTATTGCCTTCAATAATTAGCCACTAAATATGTTTTCATTATTAATAGCAATGTATTTTCAGACATTTTCAAGAATGATAAATATTCTTCATTCATTTATTTTTGTAGGTAATACGAGCAATCATTTTTTAAAAAGCATTTTCAAAATCATTTATCTTCTACCCAATAAACGGGGCCTTAAATATTTTTCTTATATACAATCTAATAGTAAGCTTTTAACATACTCATTTTGATTTAAATCGGAAAAAAAAAAAAAAGCATATTCATTTTGATTAGCTTTTGGAGATTATCAAATGCGACGCGGATTTTGCTTTACAGCATCGTCTCTTTTCGGACGTGTTACGATTTGCGTGTATCGTATACTTTATTCACTACATCGCTTTTATGCCGCTTCTAAGCAGACCACCAAGCTAAAGGGTCAAAATATTCATGAGGTTGTTAGCCTATTTTTAAAGTCATTACTATCATTTATCCAAATAAAAATATAAAAAAAGAGAAAAATCTTTGCTCTTGTGTTTCAATGATGACATCTGGCCAATTTCCTGCCACGTCGACATCTCGCTGAAAAATTGTACCGTGTTCCAATCGAAGTAATTCGATTGCAAAGCCAAGTCCATAAAAAGATTGAAATCAAAGCACGGGACCTAAAAGCAAAAAAAAATTATCAAAGTTTAGTGGTCCCTAATGAAACTCACCCGAAATGTAACAAGTGTTGCAGCACTTGATTTGGAAGGTGAAAATCGATGTTCGCTTCCCGTGGGCTGCGGACCCTCAATTATTGGTATTGTCATTAATAGTTTGGTGGACTTTCTTTTGATATTCCTTAATCTTATAATGATTGAAATGGTTGGGTCGGAACCAAAAGGGTTGACCACGAGTCAAATGAATCGGGAAGCAAAACTAACAATGAACTTCTTTTGCAATTATACCCCTAGACAGTCTTTAGATTTCTCATTTGACCACCATGGACGAAACCGCTTGGAAATTGGGCAGCAGAAGCTTCCCTCGCCGGTTCCACTTCGCGTGGCGAACGCGTCTTCGTATCGAACCCAACTTTCTAGTATCAGAATTCCCCAACATGCGACATGAGATTAACCAAACACGTTTGTCGTTTCTCCTTCTCGAAAGCTCGAGTTATCCGCTACCATGTGACCATCTTCGATACAAATGTACGGTCCTGTTGACCCCAAAAATAATCTGCTCGGTACGTCGATAAGACAACACGTAGGGGTGGCACCCGAAAATGGGCAGTCACGTGCAGATCCACTGTAGATACGTCATCTCATCGATGAGTATAAGGATTGACATGCGCATATTAATTAATGATGATGTTTGCTAATGCCACGCACGGGTAGCTGGTAGTCAATAATATAGGCCGTCGCAATAAATGTTTATTGAAGGGACATTAGCAAGCTAAATTGAAGTTTAATATCGATGGAGTAGTTGAGATTTAATGCTCACATTTTTGGATGGAAAAGTTATAATCAGACTACAAGATCGTGGAACACCCATTGTTACAGTTTATGCAAGAGGCATGCAGAGTTATCAAGACGTGGAAGTAACTTACGAAAGTGGCTGAAGGAAAATATAAGGCTGCACATGACAATATTTTTCAGTTGGAGAATAGTTTTTCTTTTTTTTTAAGAAATAGTTATTTTCCATTTTTATTTCGGGGAACAATTTTTAAGTAAAATAAGATGTTTGGTAACTATACAAAATTTCTACTCAAAAAATAGAAAAATAATAAAAATGCGTTTGATACAAAATATTTTCTTTTATTTATTTGTTTTTTATTCTTGCTTACGGATTACCGACCGGCGACGGGTGGCGAACAATTGCTGGCTACCTGCCGTCATCGCTGACCGCTGCCGCATAGCCCATCGGCCGCCTCCGCCAGGGCGATTGGCGATGGTCGACGGTGGCTCCGAGCGATTGGAGGTGGCCGCAGCAAAAGAGATGAACAAAAGAAAAATAAAAAATAAAATTAGCTTATTTCTAGAAATTGTTTAGGAACAAGAGATTACTTTTTTTTTTTCATTTCTTATTTCTATTCCAAAACTATTTTCGAGAACAAAAAAATAGAGAAATTGTTTTCAAGAATAAAAGTTTTACTAAACAAATTTATGTTTTTTTTGTTAGGGGAACAAAATAACGAAATGTTACCATGCAGACCATAACCGTCGAGAACTATCCAAAGGTAGTCATCACAAACCATTATAAATATTGCTACTTATACACCACTAGTTATCCACTGGAGAACCCCCGCACACATCAAGCAAATTTACTCTCTACTTTTATTTACTTGCACTCTATTTTTCTTAGTTGTAACTTCTAGATCTACATCATCGATTAAATTCTGACGTAATATCTTTAAGTTTTTAGGCTATGAAGTAGATTAAGTTCCATCATAATTTGTTTACACCTTGTCAAGTTATCAAGTTTGCAATTTTCAGACTTTATCATTGATTAAATTCTGACTTGATTTGGGATTATACACGGTGCTGTTTGGATTGAAGAAGTTGATTTTTGTTTGCCTGTGATATTTCTAGTTTGGAAAAATATTTTGTCACGGGAAAATCTCGATGAAACAGGTTCTCTCTTAAGATTTCGGACATCAATCTTTATCCCCTAGCTCTCATGGGATTTTGCTAAGCCCAATCGATTGCGAATGACTTTCTAATGCTTGTTACATTTTAAAATAGAACATATAATTTCTCCATGTAGATAATACTTTAGAATTCGACGAGAAAGTGAAAAAGAAAGTCTCGACTTTTTACAAGTCTGCCCGAAGACCTTTTCTGTGTGTTCCGCCGGGTCCTTGCATTCGGCGGTGGTTATCGGAAGTCGAGCGAGGGCTCCTAGGGTTTTTTTTTTTTTTTTTTGGTAAGAGGTAAGAATAAGGGCTCCTAGGGTTTAAGCATGAACAAAACTAAACTTTATATGCACACGTCATGCGCAGGCTCAATTAACGTTATGCATATTTCAATGTGAATTTTATGACTTAGCATAAGTTTTATTCGTAATTATCTATTTAGTTGTAATGCTAAGATTAATAATAAGAGAATGATGACAAGAAGCGGAGATAATACAAGGAGTTAAGGAGGAGGATCTTATGTAACTTCCAAAGGTGCGGGGCGGATTGCTTAGATCGAAAGTGCTCTACAAAATGGGACTTTGTAAATTTTTTGCCATTTATTTTGTAAGTAGAAGAAATTTTCTTTTAGAGATAAAGTTTGAATGGACCTAAAAGCGAGACAAACTCATGTTTTTGGCTAACTATACAGGGGACATAGAACTAAAAACCCGCGAAACCTAAATTTCAAGTGTCTTTTTCTTTTTCTGGCTAAGCGAAAGTAATGATTATTTTTCACGAAGATGCTTGTTGTTGCTTCAAGTGACTGGAAGGTCAAAAGGCCCAAAACAAGACAAGGCCCATGGCATCATGGCACTGGAAAAGCCCAATCCCTGAAGTACCTCAGGTCAAGATAGCGGAGAAAAACAAACGAAATTATGTAAGACAATGTGGGTTGAATGCAAATTTATATACAGAAATAGTTTACCAATCCTTCGTCTGTAGTTACGGCTGGAGCTGAGAAAATGTAAACTCTACGGGCTCCCCACGAACGGGACACTCCTTCAAATAGTTTACTAATATATATATATATATAATCTTCAAATGATATAGATCATTTTGAGCATGCTCAAAGTTATTCACAATTCATGGAAGATGGTTTATTTTGCACACAATGTTTTATGTATAAAGATTGTTTAATTCAGCAAAATTTCTCCAGATAAGAATAAAATAAAACAAATTAATTAAGAAAATATCTCCTGTAACAGTAAAATAAAAGACAAATAGTTAGAACTAGAGTAGGGCCCCTACTGTAGGGGTAACCATCATGGTGGCCTTTGCTTTGTACCACCCCTCGACACCGACCTCCATCACCGACGCCTTGGGTCTCGGCCTATAACCCCTCACTTCTGCTCTCCATTCGTGTGGCTAAGGTTCGTCCTCGTTATTCAACCAGCTCGAACTTGCCCGGCGCAGTTGAGCCGACGTCACAAATCTGAAGTCGAGTGTTGCCAAGCCTAAGATCTGTGACTCGCGCTCAATTCGAGCCTCGATCTTGTCTCAAGCCTGTCTCCCTTCCCTAAATTATAGTTGTGATGCGGTTAGAGTATCATGTGGACTGTATTCCCCGTTTAAGTGTCAAGAAGTGGTAACAATACATGGGAATAGTGTCACGGGATGATTCTTTTGATCAGGAACCGTGCGGCCCTAAAACCTTAAATCACTTTGTTTGGATTAAGTAAGCCTTCTCTCATTCTCACTCTCAAATAAGGAATTCTTAGAGAGAGAAAGTAGAAAGATAAGCTCTAGAGAATGCTTATATTATTCAAATGAAGTGGATAATATAAATGAGAGGTAGAGCTCTCCTATTTATACAAAAGTCCATTTAATTACAATTGTTAGATTTTCTACTCGATCTAGTGGTAGATGATGTTATTCCTCATCTGATCGATCAACGTTAAAGATTCATATGATATAATGGTAAAGGATATTGATCATCATTATCTTAATCCAATGATGGAGATCACCTCTATCGAACAGTTGAGAGCATCAATCAATATCATACAAATCCGACAGCGGAGATTTGAGTTTTTGGTTCGTGACCATGGGAGATGGTAATAGTGTTCCTCATCCTGTCCGTAGGTCATAGTACTTCAATCCATATGTCATTGCCACGTCAAGTATTTAATATGAAAGGAGAGCTGTAAATTCAGGACGAAGCTTGAAAAGACTAAAAGCAGCTCTTGCTGAAGATGGAAAAAGGACTTGTCGCATGCTTGTACAATCCTGGATAAGGATACCTACGTCTTCCTCCAAGTTGATTTGAATTAAAATGGGCATCGCGGAGCAACTTTCAAGGTCTGGATCCCGCAAAAAGCAACCCGGAGAAGATTAAAGCAGCATTTTCTCTTTTGTTGCAAGCAGTCAGCGAGTCAGACAGCTTGTAGAAGCATAAGATGAAAAGCCTATATTTCTAGAAATCTTCTGCTTTGCTCAGGAACAGCAAGACTGGAGGTGCAATTTGTAGGTCTGTTGAGCAGAGAAGCTGATCGAACGGTTCCTTTGACCTAGAAATGGCCTTCAATGGTTGGATTGAAGATTGGAAGGCAATTTAAAGGGATCAAGGATGGCCGAGGACTTGGGCAAAAATCAGAACTTGTATTCTCTCTATCTTTGGATACTCTCGTGCTTACGCTTGTGAAAATCCGCTTCTTTTATGATTGTTATTCTGTGAGAGGGTTGTGCTTTCTTGTAATTTGTGAAGAGAGAGTGGTTAGTGTAAGAGGTGCTTGTTGTTGTAGTGCTATCTAATAAGCTTTCATGTTGAAGCAGATTCATCTGGAGAGTGTAGTTTTATGAGATTATGAGTGGATTCTAGTCTTGTTACGATTATTAATTTAAGAGAGTGAAAGTAGGCCAAGTGAAAGGCTGAACTACTATACATTTGCTTGCAATTTCTTCAAATTTTTTAAACTCTTTCATTAACCGTTAGATAGAAGTATCTGCATCTGCACAACAGTTTTTCATCTCGAATGGCAAGTCTTCGGCCAAAAAGTTTTATTTCTTTAAAGCAATCAATTCAAGCCTCTTAATTGTTTCGTTAGCCTTATCGTATAGTGCTTTGTTTGTAGCAACAACATAACCAAAATCAGGTACCATTGCACCTTCCACAATTTGCTATCATTACTTATTTGCGACCTAAAAAGATGAAATGTGATCGATTTGTTCTATTGATACAAAAATAGTATAATAATAAAACCTTTTTTATTTCTACAAATTTCGTCTGTTTGCACAAAGAAAAAGAAGTTGTGGCGATCACCCGGACCTATGGCCACGAAATTTTGACCATGGAACGAAATTCGTGGTTAAAGATCATAACCATGGCTATGAAACATGTTTTTTCGTGGCAATAATTTCTCTCTTTATCACAAACCACCTTTTGTTGCTAAAGGTCTTACTTAGTGCCACAAAAAGTTGGCCACAACTATATTTTTGTTGCAAAATGTATAATCTATGGCCAAGAAAGCAGATTTTGTGGCCATAGATTTCATTTTTAGCCACGAATTTTTTTTTTCCGCCATTAAATATAGTACAATATTTTGCAAAAAACTTTTGGATGAACAGTATTTTGTGGCCACAAATGCTTTATATTACCATGAAAGTATGTTTCGTGTTGGAGTCTCATCTTTAGCCATGAAAATTATTTTGTCGCTAATGATCTACCTTGTCGCCACGAGAATGTGGCCACAGTTCATGCCAAATGACCAGATCTTTCCCCAGGAAAAATTGGCTCCTTGCGACATACGTTATTTTAGTCCCAAACTATTTACGAGGTTTAAATATTTCACTTTGGAAAATTTAGAGTTTTTTCTAATCACTTAACTTACTTTTAATTGTGTTTATTTTTTTTGTCAAATTATTGTGTTTATTTTTAATCTAAAAAAAAAAACTTCACAAAATTTGGGACACAAGTTCAAGGTCATAGTTCATTTAAATAGAAGAATTTTCAATTCTAAAAAAATTTAGGTTCAAATTGAGTTTTTTTGGGACAAAAGATTCAAAATGATTTAGATGACTGGTCTTGTAAAGTTTAAAATTTCAAATTGTCTAATTTACTTATAATTTTTTTTTCATTTTAATCGTAAAAGAACTTTACGAAGGATGATATTTTGAGGTTTTTAGATTATATATCATTTAATTTCAAGAACTTCAGAAAGTTCGGAATACAATTGAGGGTCATAGTTCATTATTTAGGAAGAACATTCAAATTCTAAGAAAATTTGGCCATAATTAAAGTCAAATGCTTGAATTTGGTGAATTTAGAACTTTCCAATCATATAATTTATATATTTGGCTACGATTTTTTTTTTTTTGGCGGAAAGTCAGATAATTTACGAGGAAACGACTATCCGTAACAAAAAGTCAATGCAAGTTTATTCCTTCCGCTTCGAAAAATAATGATTAGTCGCGAAAAAGTCAAATCTATGGTCGCCACTTATTTGTTCGTGGTAACAAGTCTAATCTTCTACCGTAAAAATAATTTTCGTGGGCGAAGGTGAGACCTGTCGCCACGACGTTGTTTTCCATGGCGACAGGCAAAGACATTCAGCCACAAAATTGAATTTTCGTGGCTATTTTCCAATACTTGGGCCAAGAAATAAAAGTTGGTGGCCAAAAGGTTGACTTTTAGCGTCGATATTTCTCTCGTAGCAAAAAATTTTCATCCCTAATATGTCGATTTTCTCGAAGAGGTGCATACTTGAAAACCTTTTGCTTTCGCTCTCTTCAGTGCAACTTAGGCAACAAAACATGTAACTTTTTGTCACCTTAGGTTAACATATTGCAACGAAAATAAGAAAATTATTTAAAAAACTTTAAATTTATTACATTTTATCATTTTAGTCCTAAATTTTCAATTTTAACAATTGAGTTTTAAACATTTTGATAATTTACCAATTAAGTATATCCGATTAGTTTTGATCGGAAATTTCTGACACGGACCGACTATCTTATGTGGTATGATTGGCATTAACATTGACATTTTTAAATAATTTTTGAATTATTTCTATTTTTGCCTTTCATTTTCTTTATCTTATCTTTTTTTTTTTTAAAAAAAAAAAAGAGAGAGATTGAGGACTGGCAAGAGCCACTAGCTGACTTAGTGACCCTTGCCAACACTAGGCAAGGGTTGTGACGCCCTTGTTGGCTACTATGGGAGGGCTTGGCAGCCCTCATTCAATGCCCTAATCGGCCACAACAAGGGCATCACAGCCCTCATCGGGCCTAGGCGAGGGCCGTGGCCCCAACAAGGGCTATGGCACCATTGCTAGCCAAATCAAGGGCACACGAGCCCTCATCAGGTCTAAGCAAGGGATTGCATGCCCTTGCCAGCCCTTAATTTAGAATAGCCAATAAAAAGTATAGAAAGAGATTTTTTTAATTATTAAAAAATATATTTTTTTAAATGACTAAATCAATAGCAATTGTGTTACGATGATCGGCATTCACATCCATAACTTCTTTATCAAAATTGATTGAATATGCTCCATTAATAGAAAATTTAGAATTCAATTCACAAAAGTGTAATAATTTAAGATTTTTTGGATAAATTTTTCCCAAGAAAATACATTGCATCTGCCGCTTTTGTGGCATTAGCTTTGGTGTTTCCGTCGCCTTAGCTGGAGCAAGCGTGACGAAAACACGCTACTTTCGTCAATCTAGATGAAAGCAATGGCGACGAAACCTATGCAACGTTATCGCCTTAGTTCATCTACGTAAGCCAACGTCGTATCTAGCGTGCTCATCTATTGCAACAAAAACTAGGAAACTTACGTGACGGAATTTTCGTTGCCCAAAGGTCGTGTACGACGACGAAGTTATGGTCCGATGCTACCGATTAGTCACATCGCGCACGACAGCCAAATGTGACAAAATTATCTTGGCACGATAGAGGTGAATATTGCCACGGAAGTCGCTGAAGGCAATGGTGACGAACGTAAGGAGAAATCCCTGTCGCCTTTTGCCTTGAAGAGGAAAACGTTCCGTCCACTTTTTGTGGGGACATTGCGGTCCCAATAAAAGCTCCCCAACCACCGGTCGCAATCTACTGCTTCTCTCTCTCCTTTTCTCCCATCCAGATCATGTATGTATATGTATATAAAGTAGGAAAATTATTCAAAAAATTCTAAATTTATTATACTTTTTATTAATTTAGTCATAATAAATCTTTTAATTTTATTAATTAAATTATAAGACTTTTTACATTTTACCGTTTAAATTTATCTAGTCAATTTTCGCTAAAATTCACTAATATCGACGCTAGTGGTGCCACGTAAAATTTAGGCATTGACATAAATAATTTTTAATAATATTTTTTTATTTTTTTCTTCTCTTTCTTTTTTCTGGTTGCCACAAGCTATGGTCGGCTCACCTCGCCCAGGCAAGACCCAATGTGGGTTAGCTCACCCAAGCCAAATCTAGCAAGGCCAACCCTTGCCCAAACCAAGGCAGCCTCTCCAAGCGTTTGTCAAGGGAAATCTAGCCTGGCAAGGGACACGAGATCTAGTGAGGTTTGCATTTAGGTTGGGTTGGCCACGCCTAAGTGAGGTTAACCTAGCGTGGGCAAGGGCTCCCCTTGTTGGGGCTCGCCCTCACCCAGCCAAACCTTGCCTGTGGTGGGTGAGGGCTCCCCTCATTGGGGCTCACCCACACTCAGCCAAGCCATCGCTATGGCTAGCCACCAACAAAAGGGAGAAGATAGGAACAAAAAAAAAGAACTAAGAAAAATTTAAAATTTTAAAAATTTTCAAAATATTAAAATATTAAAAAAATGTCAATGTCAATACCGGTTGTATCACACAAGATAACCAACATCCATGCCAGCGTATTCCAACCAAAATTGACCCAAATAGACTCAATTAACAAAAAGTGAAAATGATTAAGACTAAATTAGTAAAATTGAAAAGTTTAGAACTGAATTGGCAAAAATGTAATAGTTTAAGACTTTTTGAATAATTTTCCCATATGAAGAGCATATATATACCATTAGGAACGACAAGTGCAATTTGATCAATGGGAACCATATAGGCGAAAAAAACTGGGGAAAAAACCTAGGTTTGATATTGTTTTGATACCATATTAGAAAATCAAATTTAAAATAGCTATTAGATAGAGGGTGGTCATATGTATATAAATAGCATATAAACCTCGTAGATAAGAGATGTTGGATACTTACACAATGATCAACCTCAAACCAATGTCGTTGATGATAACCTCACTACCGTTGTCCCCAAGATCAGGGGGAGGGAGAAAGAGGAGCTGTGGTTGCCAACTCTTTCAACGGTGGTCAATTGCAGGGACGGTGGTGGTGGTGGCCGCCGGCGATGGTGAGTGTTGTTGAGCGGAGAGAGGCTATGACATGGGCTTCTAGATATTAGAGTTTAACCTTTTTTTAATTCTTTTCATTAGTGGAAAATGTTTTGTTTTTCCACGAAGACGACAGTTCAAAAACGCAAATTGCATATCTTTAAAAGGCAGAGGATCAATTGTGAAATGTGAAAGTGGTTTTCATATTTTTTCCCCTCAATATTTTGCACAATCTTTTTCAAAGATTTTCATGAATTGACCTTGTCGAAATTCGGTGTTTTCTTTCCTGACAGGACTCTCTAGTTTCCAACCACTTTATCAAGCAAATGAACTGGCGGAATTTATGACGTTGCTCGAAATTGCGTGTAGGTTTTTTTGATCCCATTTTAGGAATAATACTGAATCGCCTTGCGTATTGGTGTTGCTCCCAAGCTCAACGCGTTAACGTCATCTATCGTTGAACGGCTTGCGTAGTGGCCTTCTCTTCCCACCTATGTATAAAAGATTTATGGGACAATTTCCTATGGTGAAACTTTCCATCCGATAGTATCCCTTCAATCTATAGAGAAGCTTTTGATATATTTGGTGTATTATTAATATATTGGAAATTGAGAAGCTGATATAACTGTTGCTCTTGAAAGAGTGACAGCGTAATCAGGATAATTGCAAAAAAAAAAAAAATATATATATTATATGAATGCTAATTCAATTCTAAATATTTTAATTTGACCGTTTAGTTTTAAATTTTTTGATGATTTACTAATATAATCCTTCTAGTCAAAATCGGGCGGAAATTGTTAATGTAGACACTACCAAGGCTGTGGACTAGTCAAGAGAAACTAGAAACAAAGACAAAGGAAAAAAGAAATTACAAAAAATGTCTACATCAAAGCCAATTGGCTATGTCATGTAGGATAGCCAAAGTTCATGTCAAGGATTTCTCGTTAAAATTGATCAAAATGACTATATTAACAAATTGGTTCTTACCAAAAAAAAAAAAAAAAAAAAACAAATTGGTCAGAAGGTTTAGACTGAATTGGTCAAATTGACATAGTTCAACTAAATCAGCATTCATATAATAAGTTTATGATCATTTAGTAATTTTTCTCTATAGGTGAAGTCTACAATGCGTATTTTCCCAAGTGTATAGACAAATTTGTGAAATCCAGAATCCCAATTGGTGGGATTTGTTGCATATTTAGTTATAACCATATTACCCCTTGTATGACCCACCATTTTGTATGTTGCAATTAAATTCTACCAAAGAAAAGAATGTGGTTTCCCACTTCTTGTTCTATTTTTTTTAATATTATTTTTTGTGGCTCCCACTTTCCTTCTTCTTATCTTCTTTCTATTCTCTCTCTTGCATTCAATGCTCTTCTTTTCAAGGCTTTGATGTCTTCTGACAATAATGTTGTTTGGTATAGCATTGTCAATCAAGGGGCTGGTTAAAGATTTTCTCATTTTGGTGAGGTCGTAATGCTAAGGAAGACGAGGGAGAAGAAATTGTGTTTGGTGGGTGAAACCTAATCACTATGTAAATAGGGAACACACATTTGATCTTTTGACCCGAAAAAGGGTATTGGGAGGATGATATGGATGATGTTCAGATGGACAACGGGGCACAAGAGGACAACGGAGAGAATTCACCGAGGATTTAGAATACTAGCCAAAAGAGAACTTCTAGGCACACGCACAAGAGACGCTCACGACCAGAAAGCATCTACTTAGATATTTTTTTTTTTTTTTTTATCACCATCTTCAATCCACAAAAGCCACCGGCAGGTCATTTCTATTCTTATTGATTTTTTGAGTTGTTGGTCGGTTCATATTTTTCCTCTCACATTTTGTCTATTTAGGGTTTCATGGGTTGTTAAGTTGTCACATTTCGCGGTTTAAAGACAAGTTACAGATATTACCCATTTATAGTACCATGGCCACCACCTTCATTGTCACCGGATCGTTAAGCCCACTCATCACTGTAGGACAGGCCATTGGTATCAATCTATGGTTTTGCTGGAAGAATAGGTTATGCTTTGTCTTGAATTATTCTCAATTTAGTAAGTTGGACATCAAGAGCATCTTTGTTTTTTTTTTTTTTTTTTTTTTTTATAACTGAGGATCCGTCTAAAACCCCTTATGGGGTCACACAGCCCTAGTAGCACCTTGTAGCACATTCAGACCAACGTCAGTACCTTGAGAGAGATTAGCATAAGACCTCACCACCATGACTTTCCACTTACAACGATAACAATTACTGATTTTGAACTCTGGACCTCGGCGATGAGGGAGAGACTCTCAATCAAGAGCATCTTTATTAGTAGACACAAAGGTATGGAAAGAAGGGAATTGCTACAAGAGAGAAGATAAACAAAGTGGGACCTCAAGGAAAGAAAAAAAATAAAAAAGAGGTACATCCCTTTGACTATTGAAGCATGCTAAACATAGGTCACAGGAGGGGTAATATAGTCACAATATTGTTAAAATGAGTATTTAAACGAATAGAGGATTGAAAAAGCGCAACCTAAGTAAAACTAGAAAAAATAATGTCGCTAGTGGATTAACTAATACTCTAGAGTCTCGACTTGCATAAACAAAATATTTCACTTTACAATCATATTAAATATCGTATGGTTTCATGCAATTATTTACACAAGGCAAGAAGCGGGATAAGATAAATTTTGCGCTATCTTGTGTCTGGATTACAACCTAATCATGAGTTCGGCTAAGCATCCAGGTCCAAAGCACAAATGGGTGATATACATAAACAGGTTTTTCAGGTTTCGTCTAGTTAGGCTCCCTCATGCCCGATTATTTCTACGAAGGGAAGTTTAATATTAATTGCAATTCTAAACAAGAGCTTTTAGATCAATACACGACTTGTCTATTAATCGTGTCTAGTTTGGGTTTCTTAGCCGGCCGAAATATCAGAAGATATAAATGAGGATGCATCTTGGATAGTGGTTACCATAATTAGATGCTACATCAAGCTATCTATTTTATGATGACTTTATAATGCCTTACAACAGGTCATGGTGTTTGTTCCCAACTGAATATATTTGCATTTGATGTAGAAAGTATCTTTCATCAAGCTGGAACATTAAAGAAGGACGTGATAGGACTAAGAGAAACGATGATTCGAAAGCAAGGAAAAGTCGTGCCCCTTTGACCAAATGAAAGATGCTTCCGATTGCCCATTTTGACAAATGATGTGTGTGGTCTCAACAGCCTCGTGAGAAATTCTCTGCCGTTGCCCTTAAGCTAAGCTAAAATCCTTTCTTCCTACCTTCTTCACCTTCCATTACTTTTTACATAATTATTTATTGAGATAAGTACACATAAGCTCTAAAACTTACCACGAAAATGTAATTAAGTTTTAACTCTCAAAAAATGAAGTTAAGTTCTAAAATTTGTTACGAAAGTGTAATTGAGTTTTAAAATTAAGTCTAATCAACTAAAGGAATTGATTGAACCATTTAACAAGTTTTAAGACTTAATTGCTCTTTCGCGATAGGTTTTAGTATTTCAATGTACTTATTTCTTATTTGTTAAAGCAAATCTACACACACGGGGCAGGAAAGATTTTGAAAAGTATAAAATATCCATTGAATTTCACTAGAATACGAAAAATGTGCACGAAATCCATACTTTCGCTATTATTGAAGAAGTCAAAAGGTACAAGCTCACTGATAAAGCACTTGCTTGGCAAAGACAACGAGGGAAGAACGATTCGAGCCTAGTTTCTTTTCTTCTTTTTTATATTATTCAACAGTTCAAGCCAATTTGAAGAGGGACTACTTCGATATAAACGAAAGAAAGTACTAAGTACCTAAGAAAAACGGAAACAGTTGGTGATCATATTGCATGTGTTCTTTTCCTTCTTCTAAGAAAGAGAGCATTCGGGAGGGAATCCTTGTGAGAAGCGCTTGGTGTCGGCGCAGTAGTTGTATATCATGTAATTCTTCTGCACCCACTTGATTCTCTGTTGGCCTGTGGCGTCGAGTGACTGTGATAGCCAAGACTTGTCGCCGGAGGAGGAGGAACACGAGGAGGATCCCGACGACCCGACGCAGGCCTGCTCATCATTGAAGCCCCGGTAGGAGGCCGTGAAGGGCGCCTGCGTCCAGTCCGTCTTCACCAGCCCGCCCCTCGTGGCCCAGTCATCGGCGTTCCACAGGCTCGAGTATAACCACATCGCCTGGCTCTTCGGGAACGCGACGCCCTTCGACTCGAGGTTCTTGAACTCTCTTATGGGCGTTCCATCGACAGAGAAGCTGCACGAGAATAATCAGCAAATTAGGAACTGAAACTCATCTGTAATTAGTTTCATTTTTGATAAAGGGCGAGAACTGTGTTGGCTACATGATGCTTTGAGGGTTCCACAGGATGGAGTAGGTGTGGAAGTCCTTGGTGGGGTCGAACCAGAGATGGAACTGTTGTTCTCTGTTTCCTTTTCCTTGCGTGAACACGTTCGTATGGAGGGTGTACGGGTCGCCGCTCAGGTTACCGAGAAACTCGAAGTCGATTTCGTCGTGCGCAGAACCCAAAGAAGAAAGCTGCAAAAAGCAAAAGAAAAAAAAAAGGGTTTAGAGATCACATCCTGTCGCCCTTGGAACGATGTCCTATTCGATGTGGATGGGACAACTTGCGTAAATTGACCGCGGATATTAGCCAAGTAAAGTTGTTCAAATTATGTGAACAAGACACGAACTTGGAAAATCGAGAGGCATAGGATTCATGGGCTTACGTAATAAGCGGTGACGGTGCCGGCGGAGTTCCCAGGCACGAGTTTGAGCTGCATGTCAATCTTCCCGAACAAGTACTGCTTCTTGGACCGGAAGCCCGACCCCGACGTCTTGTCCAGGGACAGCGTGAGGAGCTGGCCGCCGCCGGGTATCTGCGCACGGCCGTCACCCCACGTGATGTCGAAGTCCTTGTTGAAGTTGCCGGAGGCCGCCGCGGCCGCCACCAAGAGGCCAAGGGCAACCAGTGCCATGGCCATCTTATTCGAAAGGATGCCTTGAAAAGTCATGGCTTTTTGAAATTAAGGAGAGGAATTGGCCAATTGGGTGTGCCGCTGGACTGCATGGAAATGATGGGGAGGGACGCATATTTATAGTGGAATCGAGAGGAGAGAGAGTCGGTAGCATCATAGGGTCCATCTCCTGTGTATTATTGAGGGGGTTTTGATCTTTGTCTGTCCAAAGGAAAACAAAATTTGAGGACCATTATGTGATTTTTTGGTAAGGATTTTTTTTTTTTTTTGGGGGTAAGGAAAGACCATTATGTGATTGGGGCGTGCTTACAATTGACACCCGCAAATATATTAAAGAGATTATTTTAGTACCATCACATCATCCACCTAATAATTTAAGCGTATATTTCATATTATTAAGTCAAAATTAGTACCTTTTCTATTAGGAGGAAATTTTATTTAGATGAGTGAAATTCAAGTTATTAAATATCCAACAATCTCATAGGCCAACATAAGAAGCCAGTCGAAGTTATCAGTGTCATCTCGTAGTTTTGTATTTTGTGGCATGTAACATTGGCACGTGCCGTCAACCAGACTGTTCAGGCTTGTGAGTCCAATTCAAGTTAGTAAATATCCAACAATCTCATAGGCCAACGTAAGAAGCCAGTTGAACTTATTAGTGTCATCTTGGAGTTTTGTATTTTGTGGCATGTAACATCGGCACGTGCCGTCAATCAGACTGTCAGGCTTGTGAGTCCAATTCAAGTTAGTAAATATCCAACAATCTCATAGGCCAACGTAAGAAGCCAGTCGAACTTATCAGTGTCATCTCGGAGTTTTGTATTACATCGGCACGTGTCGTCAACCAGACTGTTCAGGCTTGTGAGTCCAGACTTCTGCATGCTTTTTATTTATTTTTTCTTTTTTTATGTAATTGACAAGTTGAGGTGACAACGAACTTCTTCAGGGCCATGGAGGCCGCTTTATCTTGTAATGTGACTTCCCTATTGCACATGAAAATGGAATCATGCATGCTTAGGGACACACTGTTCTCTTCCTCCTCTGCTCTTTCAATCCATTTCCAGGAGAGGGAGTGAATGTGATTGTGAATCATAGGAGAAAAATGGTGTTGTAAATTTTTGGTTTTTCAAAGCAAGTTATTAAGCTGATATATTAACCATGCACTACGTGACTGATTCTAGTTTCTGCAGTTTTGTAGATCTTGCATTTTACTTGGCCTGAAACTAGGTTGGCCATAAAACAACTGTCGGTCGTGTCACTTAGAAACTATTTTGCTATTCGATCGCCATACCTTGAATGCTAATTGATTTTTGTGGCTCTCAGATTATGTGTATAAGAGGAAATTCTATAGTTGCTGATACTTCAAGTTTGAGATGTTATTGAATAACAAAAGGAATATATTTCTAGCAAATATTTTTGGTGTATAAGATTATTTTATGGGTGTACATCAACAGCAGCAGCAACAGCAACATCAACACCAACGCCAACAACAACGATAATCAAAACAATGATTAGAGGATGATTAGTGGTGATTGCGATTGCTGTGATAATCGCTGCTGTATTTTGAGACTGTCGGTGGCGATTGCAATACTCTGTACTGGTGATTGCTATAATCGTCACTAAAGCTTATGGCGACATTGATGTTACAGCAATCGAGTCTTTGCTACTTGATGTCAGTCGCTACCAAAACTCTGAAAGCTATATGCTAAAAGCCAAATGTCTAAAAGTGTGATATTACGTAGAACTAATTGCATGAGGAAAACAAGCTCCCGCAACAGTAAAGTCTCCATAGTAGAAATAGCCGACCTAATCGATGGAACAAAAGCAAATGGAAGCGAAAGGCTTATGGCGAAGTCGCTCATGGCGAGTCTATCCGCACAATAATTGTCCTTGGGGATCTATGCAGATTCGTGACTCCAAATTATCCTCTATAATTGACCTGCGATGGTAAATTAGTTCGATATACTGATGGAATAATCAATTTAGGCAATGTACAACGACTTCAACATCTACCTTTCAAAAACTTATGCTCCTTAGCTATTTCGAGGCCATCAAGAAGCCACCATAGTAGGCCCCCTTCAACACTCCATTGGCAAGTACATTGGGCCATGTCAAGCCTTCAATCAAGTTAAAGCTTTTAAGCTGTATCTTGCAAGATGATACTAAAGTCAAGTTGTGGATTTTCTCTTGGATGAAATGTGGTCGGGGGATATGGACAAGGCCACGCAAAAGGCAATGCATTGTACGGAACGGTAAGGGCAAATTGGCTCCTGAATGTGTCGGTTTCTAGCCTACAATCAAGAGCTGATACTGTGACTCCTAGCTCAAGACCGGTTCGGTTTCTAGCTCTGCCCAACAACCAACTCGATTTTTGTTTGAAAATAATCAAAATTTAAAAATAAAACATTAATATTGCACCGTTTCACTACTAAAACATATGTTGGTTAAATGATCATATTTTTACCCATTTATATTACGATTTTTCATATGCGTAAGAAAAATTTCTTGCTCAACCTAGAAACTGAATCGGTGGAATCAGTTCTTACTTGAACCGGCCGGTTCGTTTCGATTTCCGATGGAATGGGAGGCGGTGCTGGCCCCTGCAAGTGGAAGTGGTTGGGAAGAAAAAGTGGATGCGTTAGAGGGAAAGGGGTTGACCTGGATTTGGTGAGAGCGGAGCGAGGGGACCAGGGACAGCTAAGGAGAATGGAACCGACGTGCGCTGTCCTAGAGGAGGAGTGGTGAGAGGAAGAAGGTAGGAAAAGATTCACAGCTGTCCTGGGCCTCCTCGTTTTAGGGTTAGCTTGACGTCGATAGATTGGATTCACCGCCCTCCGACATCCGCTTCTAGACAAAAAGTTCATTTTATTTATTAATTGGCCCCTCAATTTTCTCCGATTTGCAATAGGGGACGTAAAATATGCAGAAATTCATGCATAGCATTCGAGCATTACTTATTTTTCACTTTGTACCTGCTCTGTGCCTTGACCACTAAACCACAGTGTGTTTTGCTCTTTCGATTCTGCCGTGTCTCGCCGATTGCACTTTTTCGACCATGTTTGGGAGGAGGAGGGGGCAAAGGGGTCACTAAGGATGTGCGGTCAAGCCCATCAAACCTCGAAGATCGACCAAAATCTTGGTTCTATTCCAAACCAGTTGGAGATAAACCAACTCAAGTTTTGGTGAATTTTTTTGCTTGAGACTCGACAAGTTCGTCCCCATCTGTAATGGAAGGTAATAGGAGTCGAATATATTTAGAGGGTGTAATTCATAAATAATGAAACATTGGGGGACAAAATCTGTAACTTTTTCAATATAAAACGAAGTTTTTTTTTTCCTTCTTGATTTAGTGCACTACTTTGGTTTGACAAGATCGGAGGCCAATTATCTGAAACAACTACTGCTATAAGCTCATCCAAATGTTAATTTAAGGAATATTATATTTTAATTAGATAGCTCACCTAATTTAAGGACATAACAATTCATACAACTAGATAAGCTGTCCTGTCCTCAATCATGTTAACAGTCTATATGACTTGGTCAATTACACGGTCTCTATAGAAAAAACCCGCTTTATTGACCTGCTTTCTCATCACATATTAAACTATTGTGTACCGAAAAATATGTTTGGCATGTCAAGAAATATGCTATAAGTACATTATTGGCCTCTTTCCTTGTAGATAAATTTTATTGACAAACGAAATACTCTAACATGGTATCGAAGCATGATTAAGAGTTCAACTCTAGCACGGCCACTCAATTTAGCCCTACTCATTATTCCTGTTATTCCCGTCTGCTTTCTCGTTTCGTAGCTTACGCTGCTTCATTTACTATCTTTCGTGCATGTATAAACCGGCTTACCTGAGGAGAAGTGTGAAGAAATAGGTATTTAAGTATATTGTTGGCCTGTTTCCTATTTTGGGACAAAGGGTTAGTCCAATATGGCAAAAAGAACACGACAGATCTACTAATTGATCATCGGCTTACTATGAAATCTTACATAAGAGGTCATCACGAGGCATTTCTTAATATTTACCCGTAATAGTAAAAGGAACTAAATCCTTCACACACACTAAACGCATGCCAAGAATAGAGATATGAACTTCAAAAATCGAATATCCACTACATAAAACTAAGAGATTTTTTAGGTAGCACATCATAGATAATCAATTTCCATTACCGTAATCTATACTTTATTCTTAATTATGCTCATTTAAAGGATGGACCCCGAATTTAAAAGATGGCTCCGTACATTATAATAGATTATTTATATTATTTAACACATTCACGATAATTGTTGTGATATCTTCTAAGAGGCCGGCTTGGATGATTGGGTTGATGGCTAGTTGGCCTGCTAATCCTTAATGCATGCCAGCCTCGAGGCATGACGTACTCTTGCCGATAGACATCTGAGCAACTTGGGCTTTCGTACTAATCTGAAGAAAGAGTTTTCAAATCGGGAGGAGTCCGGACAAAACATGAGTCTCGCCATAGTCAAAGGTTGCTTTCATGCGAAGCTGGCGCAAGCTCATCTTCCTTCTGGCTCTTGGCACATCATCTTGGTGAACGAGGTCGTTGAAAATTTCAAAACCATTCTTTCCAGACTGGGGGCGTCACTGTCTTCTTTTATTCGCTGGGGGAGGTTTCCGATGCAATGAATGGGGAACCTATGGACGCATCTGTGGCGCTTTACATTCGATTATTGGGGGTCTAAAATAATGATCGATTGGGAGCGGGGAGACTCGAACGATGTGCTTTATGCAAGAAGAGATTTTGGAATTCTTAATTGACCCGTTAGATGTGCTTATCCTAATATCTTGAATAAATTTATTAGATGAGCAGTCATCTTAACTTTCTTTTTTGTTAGAATAAGTACATCAGATGTTCTAAAATGAGGAAAATATCAAAATAATCATAAGTATGTTGCATTGGTACCAATTCAGTACTTAACTTTTCAATTGGATTAATTTAGTTTTAAAATTTTTACATTTGTGTCAATTTAATCTACTCGACCAATTTTCATTGGAAATTACTGAGGTGAATGCTGGTCATTTTATATAATACAATCGATGTTGACGTCGACAAATTTTATAGTACTATTTTTCTTTTGTTTTAATGTGGCCGGCAAGGGGGGCAAAGTGTTAAAAAAGTTCTAAACCTTTTACATTTGTGTCAATTCAATTCTAAACTTTTTTTTTTTTTGCCAATTTAGTTATAAATATTTTTTATGTTGTGTCAATTCAATCTTTTCCGACCAATTTTGGCTGATTTTCTTGATTGACATTGACCGACCGACGTAAGCTGTCTGTCGATGCCGCGTAGACAACTTTTAATAATATTTTAATATTTTTGAAATTTTTCTTTTTCTTTTTCTTTTTTCCTTCTCCTCCTCCTTCTTCCAACTTGTAGACAAACCTTAGCGACCGGCTAGAGGCGACCACGGCGAAATAGAGGTCGACCTCGCCGGACCACCTCGACGGTGGCCGCGAGGGCGGCCTCGCGGGGGCGAGGGAGTCAGCCATGGGTGAGGCTCAACCCTCGCCCACCCGATGTGAGGTCGCCCTCGAGGCCTGGGCGGCGAGGCTCGCCCTCGCCCTAGCCATGGGCGAGTCTCGACCTTTGCCGGATTCTGCGAGGGCAAGCCTCGCCGCCCAACGCGAGGTTGCCCTCGCAGCCATTGGCGAGGTGACTAGCGAGGTCGAGGTCAACCTCGCTAATCGTCACCTCTAGCCGGTCGCGAGGTTCGACTACAAGCTAGAGGAAGGAGGAGGAGAAGGAAAAAAAGAAAAAGAAAAAGAAAAATTTAAAATTATTAAAATATTATTAAAAGTTATCCACGTCAGCCGGCTGGTGTCCAGTCAGCAAAATTCGGCCAAAATTGATCGGAAATGACTAAATTGGCACAACATAAAAATGTTTAGGATTAAATTGGCACAAATATAAAATGTTTAAGACTTTTTTTAACACTTCTCCCCCGACAACGGTCACGCCCTCACCAAATCCAACGAGGACAACCCTTGGCCAAACTTTATGGCCTTTGGCAAGAGCTGCCCTCCTGAAGATGGCAAGAGCTTGACCTTCACAGTGGAGTGAGGGCCACCCTCATTGCCAACCACGAAGGAAAACATAGAAAAAGTATTAATTTTTTTTAATTTTGTCCACGTTAACCCCAATCACATCACATAGGACATTGGCGTCCATGTTAGTGATTTCCAATAAATTAGCCAAATAAACTCAATTGATATAAATTTAAAAGATGTAAAACTAAATTAGTTCAATTGAAAGATTGAAAACTGAATTAGCATCAATGTAATAGATTTACGACTTTTTTTTTTACTTTTCTTCCTAAAATATGTAATAAAAGTTCACTTAAATTTTAAATCTTTCAAATAATGCTACTTGTGAAATACATCCAAAACGTGCAATCGGCTTCCTCCATTTTGAATAACGGAAATATCGAACGTGACTTTAATTTGAATTTTCCACCTCCTATGTGGCTATTAAACGTAACTTCGGCATCCGACGTGACTGTTGTAACTTCAAATCTTCTTTTACTTAAAAACAAAGGTGTTTCAATAGTAAAACGGTCGAAAATCAATTGAAAAGTCCAAAGTCAATAGTCTATAATTTGATTTAAGGATTAATAACACAAAAATTATAAATTAATATACATACGATAAATTTATTTTAAATTAATTTTTTGAATACCAAAAACTCTAAACTAGAACACATGCGACAAATTTAACCTAAATTAATTTTTTGATCACCAAAACCCTCAAACTGTTACATATGTAGTAAATTTACCTTTCATTAGTTTTATTAATACCATCAAAAACCACAACTTAGTACATTTGTAACAATCAAAGGATAAACTTCTAACTAATACACTTGTTAACTATCATATGTTATTTAATTCAGTAATTTGATAGTAAAATTTAACAAAAATTAACGAAAAGTAAATTTGTCATGAGTACATCAATTTGGGGTTTTTGTAGTCAAAAACTTATCTTGGAGTAAGTTTGTCGCAAGTGCACCAATCTGGGGTATTTCATGGCATTAACCCTTGATTTTAACGAGAGCCAATTGATTTGGCTATTCAAGCTCAATTCTTGGATGTGCATTTGCAGTTTTGGCTTCATAACACTCAACAAGAGAGCGTTTGTGAATCATTTAGCATTTAAGGAGAAAATTAGGATAAATGATGTAAATGGTTCTTGAACTTGGCTCAATATGTAATGTGGTCTTTGAACTTTAACTTTGTTCAATATGGTCTTCAAACTTTAATTCAATATGCAATATCGTCATTGAATTTTTAATTTGTTCAATATGAACCTTAAATTTTAGTACATGAATAATTTAGTTCAATGACAACATTTAACATTTTAATACAATCCAATGACTAAATTAAACATGTATCAAAAATTCAAAAATTGCATTAAATAAATTTAAAGTTCATGGATTATATTACATGTTGGGCTAAAGTTCGAGAACTATTTTTGTCATTATCCTAGAAAATTACAAAAGAAGTCCTAAATCTAATGTACTTTTGTTAATTTAATTATAAACCTTTTAATTTTGACAATTGTCATGCCACATAGGACGATCGGCATTCATATCATTATTTTTCAACGAAAATCGATCGGAATGACTATATGTCAAAAGGGTTTAAGACTCAATTGAAAAATTGAAAGATTTAGAATTGAATCGATACAAATATAATAAATAATAAGATTTTTTTGGTAATTTCCTCGACATTCAAGTCCATGGTGACTTACGAGGATTTGCACCTGGGGGAGCTAGCAAATGGTAAGGTGAAGCAATCGAACTGCAAGCTCAAATAGTCTAGGGCTAAATTAAGATATCACTAGGCTTAAATAATTTCTGACAAATGCCTTGATCAATAGGATGCTTTCTAGAAATGTAACTCCCAAAGTTACTTCTCAAACAAAGATTCTTATTGCCACATCACAACTGAAGGTTGCCACAAACTTTATATGTTAGTTCATACTAAGGTTTTCATGAATAACCAATTTGGTCCCTTAAGCACCGGCGAATAGGCCTTTAATTGTCCATAGTACCATATCATAATTGCTGTTGGAAGATATGCGGCGATAGTCCGTGATATTTGGTAGGAGATTTTGATCCGATTACAATTGTGCACAAATCATTGAGGATTAGATCTTGATTTAGTATGATCCATAGAATCATTTATTTCCATTCAATTTATACATCTTGTATTATATCTATAGAGAGCATTGAAGACAATATACACAAAAAATTCCCAAAGGCCTACGTCTTCAATCTCAATATTTTCTCTTCATTTATTCTCTTTGTTTTCTTTCATGGTATCAGAGCTTCCAGGCTTCTGACATAGCTTTCACCTCGATCTTCTGCCAGAAGAATTCTAACCTACAAAACAAATTACCATCCGGCATAAGAATCACTCTTAAAGGAAGGGATTTTTTTTACTTACCATGGCCACCCCGCAAGACAACGATCCTATTACCGGCAACCAGCCCGCTAGAGAAGTCACCTCTAAGCTCTCGCAGATTCCAAATCCTCCTGCGACATTTCCAGTGATGGAGCAACAATCGTCCTAGGCCCAACCTATGTAGTGGCGGCCCACATAGGCTCAATTCAATCTAGGGCAACCCATGATGGGCCAACCTTACCGGTGAATACCTTATCCATTATACTTTGGGCCAAGCCCAAGCTCATCATCGCCCGGATATGTGGGCCACTAGAACCACGTCCAAACCAATGGGAGCCACCAGCCACGGGTGGGGCAAGCCCAACCACCAGATTGGAGTAGACAAGTAGGTCGGGTGAACTGGTATGGGAACAAATTCCTATTCGGGATTTTTAATGCGAGTTATTTGATCGGGTCAAACGAATCGAGTTTAGGTACAAATCCCTACCCGAATCTCACACTCGAGTTCTTGCCGATTCAAGTGGCAGCTCTCACCGAACAACCAGAACCCGGCGACCACTGTTTGTTTCCACCACCGTCAGACTAGAACTACGGCTGATTAGCCAACAACTAATCGCGCCAAAAAACTATTCCAGGTGGTCGTAGGAGCTCCGGCACGCACTAGTGACAAAAGATAAGGATGGGTTCCTCGATGGAACCGTCCCAATCCCTCTCGATGAGCACCTAGCCCAATGCTGGAAAAAGTGCAATCAACTCGTCCGTACCTAGATCGGAAATTGCATATCCCTAGAAGTCACGACCGGACTTCCACCAATAGAGGACACAAAAAACATGTGGAAAACATCAAAGTGATGTATGGTAAACTGGACCGAGCGAAGATTTTTTCCCTTATGTAGGAACTTAGCGAGCTCAAATAGGGGAACATGACGGTCACGGCTTGCTTCAACAAGCTATCGTCACTATGGAACGACCTTGAAGTGGTCAAAGAAAAGCTCAAGAGACTAGAATCAACACTCAAACAATACGGATCTATCAAAGAAAGGGAGAAAGCCACGTGCTTTCTGTTGATTTTGAATGAATCCTACCTTACCTTCCATTCGCACATCCTTGCTATGGATCTAGTACCACCAATCGAGCGTATTTTCCAGCTGGCTGTACAAGAAGAGAGTTAGCAACTCGCGACGCTAGAACATGCGAGGAGCAGCGAAAGCATCGCCCTTGCAGCCCGCGGTGAACGGCAAGATGGAGCCAACAAAACCCTAAATTGAGAAAGGGAGAAGAGGAACACACTAAGGTTTGGCGAAGGGGATCCTGTGGACCTTTAAAAAGGATGGGATGAACGGTCCAAATCACACGTGAGGATTGGATGGCTCACAAGGGTCCGAGATTATAATCGGATCAAATGGCGGACAAGAGCCCGTGTTTAAAGGGATGGACGGACAGATTTTTGCCACGTCATCAAGCAATTTTGCAAAAAATTCAAAAGGAAAGGGTAAATTGTTTTGCGAATATTGCAAACGTTCTAACCATATGATTGACAGCTGTTGGAAATTACATAGAAAGCCCAGAGAAAAAGGAGAAAAAAATTTCGACAGTTTATCAAGTCACTAGACCAACTAGTCAAAATGCTGATCAACCTATTTCATATGGTCAATATCAGCAACTAATGCAAGCATTACAAAAGTTGGATACTTCCAACAAAGGAGGGAGTTTCTCAGGTATTACACATTGCTTGATTAATTCTATTTCTAGAAAGGCATGTATTATTGATTCAGAGGCAAGCGATCATATTATATGTGACAAAGGATATTTCTCGAGTATAAATGAAGGATTGAAATTTCCTTGTTTCCGTACAATTACCCAACGGAAATGTCACTTCATGTCAATGTGATAGGTTCAATCAATCTCAGTCCTCAAATTATTCTTCAAAATGTCCTTTATGTCCTAGAGTTCCAATTTAATCTCATTTATGTGTCAAAAGTCTGCAAAGAAAATTCATGCCGGGTAATCTTCAATGCTGACACCTGTTTATTTCAGGCCCTTTCAACTGGTAGACTGATGGGCTTGGATAGTATTTCTAAAAGACTATTTTTCTGGACAAATTTTCCAAGTAATTTCAATTTATCCTACACTTCCTTGAATAAGCTATCATTGTGTAACTTGAGTGCCAATGATAAAAATTTCATTATGTATTTAAGAATGGGTCACAGTGCCACATTTCCTTATCCTCAATGTCCCATATGTCCTCTTGCAAAGCAGTCACGTATTCCCTTTCCATTTGGTAGTACTCGTGCTAGTGCAATTTTTTCATTAATCCGTGTGGATGTTTGGGGACCTTACCATACGCCAAATCATGATGATTGTCGTTACTTCCTTACGATAATAGACGACTATTCTCGTGCAACATGGATTTTTTTGATGCAGTCTAAAAGTCAAGTTTGCTCTCATTTAAGAACATTCATTGTACTATCCAAGAATCAGTTTGGAAAATCCATTCAGAAGATTCGAATAGATAATGGAAGAGAATTCTTCAACAATGAATGATCCTTGCTCTTCTCATCTCATCCCTAAAGATTATTGGGGAGATTATGTCATTACAGCGGCTTACCTAATCAACCACATGCCCACTCGGATACTCAATGGGCAAACACCTTATGAACTACTGTTTGGGAAGAAACCTGAACTGAACCATCTCAAGGTCTTTGGATGTTTATGTTATGTCACGACAGTGGGTCCTCAGGACAAGATGAGTCCTCGCGCTCGACGTTGCATATTTATGGGATATCCCAACCTGCAAAAGGGGTATCAAGTTCTTGAGCTATCTACAAAGGAATTCTTAGTAAACAAAGATGTTATCTTTCATGAGAACATCTCTCCATTCAGTGAGAAGACATCTCAGCATGAAGATTCAAGGACAATTCCCATCCCAAGTCGCTCCTTATCTGATGAAGCATTACCTCGAGATTATGATTATATATCGTTTGGACCACAAGTGACTATTCCTTCTACTCCTACGGTAATTCTAGCGACAGGATCTATTTTGAATGAGAATCCAAATGCATAGAATTTTTGGGGAACTTAATAAAAGATCACCCTGCTAACGAAGAAATTCAAGATATCTCTCCAACCTCCTCTAATGAGACAACGTCTTCTCCTCCACAAGTCGATCCTCCAAGACGTTTTGGTTGGGCTACACGACCTCCAACCTGAACAAAGGATTATGTCTGTGCAACTCTTAATTCACCAGGTACTTAATATCCCATCTCATCCTATGTTTCCTTTCATAAACTATCAAAAGAACATAGATATTGCATAAGTCGGATATCAGAAGACGAGGAACCATCTAACTATGATGAGGCGTCTATTGATCCACGATGGCAAAAGGTCATGGAATCAGAATTATAGGCATTGAGTGCTAATCAAACTTGGGATCTTGTCTCGCTACCACCTAATCATAAACCAATTGGCTGCAAATGGGTTTACAAAATTAAATATCATGCTAATGGGTTCATTGAACAATACAAGGCACGATTAGTGACCAAGGGCTTCACCCATAGAGAAGGCTTTGACTATCACGAGACATTCTCTCCAGTAGCCAAAGACATCACAGTTCGTTCATTCTTGATAGTAGTTGCTATTAATGACTGGCATCTACATCAAATGGACGTACACAATGCCTTTCTTCACGGTGATTTGGATGAAGAAATCTATATGGATATTCCTCAGGAATTATGGAGACGGAGGGAGAATAAAGTATGTCATCTCCATAAATCCCTCTATGGGTTGAAACAAGCGTCCAGACAGTGGTACGCAAAATTTGCAAATGCTCTTGCAACAGCAAACTTCAAATAGTCCAAGCATGACTATATTTTATTTACATGAACTAAAGGTATGTCATCCATTTACTTGATGATATATATAGATGACATTCTCATCATGGGAAATAATAAAGCTGCCATAGAAAGTTTCAAGGAATACTTGCATGCCACTTTTCACATTAAGGATCTAGGAGCACCTAAATATTTCTTTGGAATTGAGATTGCCTGATATGATCAAGGAATTTCCCTTAGTCAGCGGAAATTTATTTTAAAATTATATCAGAAACAAGTCTATCTGGATGCAAGCAAGTTGTCATTTCCATCGAGCAGAACACTAAGTTGATTACCGTAGATTATGATGAGGGTATGTCGCAAAATGATGACCCCATACTCAGAGATCCATCAGGTTATCAAAGGCTCGTCGAAAAGCTTATTTACTTGACTATGACTAGGCCAGATATTTCTTATGCGATACAAACACTTAGCTAGTTCATGCACAATCCAAAGGAATCTCATATGAATGCTGCCTTGAAGATTGTCAAATATTTTAAAAAATGTTCAGGACTTGGGATACTTCTATCCAGAATATGTGATAGCATATTGTGATGACAGCATATTGTGATGCAAATTATGCGACTTGTCCCATGAGTCGAAGATCGATCATTGGATACTGCATTAAATTGGGAGAATCATTACTATCATGGAAGACCAAGAAACAACCAATTGTATTCTTGTCTTCAGCCGAAAAGAGTATGAGCTATGGCCAAAACCACCTGTCAAATAGTGTGGATACGAGGTCTAGTTAAAGATCTCGGAGTACGAGTACAAAGAGCAACAAGGCTATTCTATGATAATGATGCAGCTCTCAAATTTGCAGCAAATCCTATAGTGCACGAGAGAACCAAGCATATAGAAGTGGACTGCCATTTTACATGAGAAAAAAATTCAAGGAGGAGTAATCGAGACAAGAGGTATTGGGATGACAGAATATCCAGCAGGCATATTTACCAAACCCTTGTGCCAAAGACAATACACATATCTTTTAAGCAAGTTAGAAGTCTTGGACATCTACAAGTCACCAGCTTGAGGGGGAGTGTTGGAAGATATGCAGCGATAGCCTGTGATATTTGGCAAAAGATTTTGATCTTATTACGATTGTGCACAAATCATTGAGGATTAGATCTTGCTTTAGTCTGATCCATAGAATCATTTATTTCCATTCAATTTGTACAACTTGTATTATATCTATAGAGAGACTGTACAATAGAGAGCATTGAAGACAATATACACAAAAAATTCCCAAAGGCCTACGTCTTCAATCTCGATATTTTATTTTCCTTTATTCTCTTTGTTTTCTTTCAATTGCACTTGTAGTTTGTGTCGATTCTATAAGTTATATAATTATATGATGAAAGATTTTTAATTCATGTTAATGCGCAAATTTAATGTATATCGTCATGTCATGGTCATATTTTCTCGCTGGATTTGGCAATTTGCTTCACACCGTACTCATGTTGTGCGAACAACTTGGGTCTGAATTGCCCACCCTACCTCGATTGCACCACATGATCGATGAAAAAAAAAATTTCAAAGGTTTGAGTGCAGAAGTATGGCCACCATTACCTGTCCATTGATCTATTGAGCATACATTTTCAAAACAAACTGATAACTAATGTCTCGATCGACACCCACGCGTCGCAAATCATTTGCACATGCTCAATCATTCACTGATTGCTCTTCATGTATAGAATCCATTTCATTGACTGGTAAAACTTGTCCGTGATATGGGTTTTATTGCTGGAAAATTATTCAAAAAAATTCTAAACCTATTATATTTTTATTAATTAAATCTTAAATCTTTTCAACTTCAACTTTTTTCACTTTTTACCAATCGAATCCATCTAATCAATTTTGGCTAGAATTTGCTGACATGGAGACTGCCTTCTTACGCATATGACTTGCGCTAATATGAACAATTTTAATAATATTCGAATTTTCATTTTTTTATTTTCATTTTATTTTCATTTTTTTCTTTGGCTTTTTTTATATGTTGGCGAGGGTCACTGATAAACCTCGCTAGCCACGATAGCCTCGCTCATGGCCAACAAGGCTACAAAGGCCCTAGGTGAAGCCATCACAACCTCGTCGGCACAAGAAAAAAAAATAAAAAAAATATAAAAAATTATTATAAATATTAAAATATTATTAAAAATTATCCACATTGGCAAAGTTTCAATCATAATTGATTGGATGGACTCAACTAATAAAAATAAAAATGTTGAGAATTTAATTGGCACAATTGAAAAGTTTATAATTGAATTGATAAAATTATAATGGGTGTAGCACTTGTTGGATAATTTTTTTGTTTTATTGTCAAAAAAATAAAGCACCATTGCACTTTACTAATATATAATTTTGGTTACAGTACTTTACTAATGTTTAGGTTTTGCCTTTTGTCCTGTTGATGCGCCATCAGTCATTTGCCTTCTGTTAAGCTATTAGTGTCCATCCACAAGTACATACAT
Organism: Eucalyptus decipiens; assembly: GCA_014182575.1. Taxonomy (NCBI): domain Eukaryota; kingdom Viridiplantae; phylum Streptophyta; class Magnoliopsida; order Myrtales; family Myrtaceae; genus Eucalyptus; species Eucalyptus decipiens. Next base: position 19,286,579 of record CM024610.1, read on the forward strand.
TATGTACATACATTATGTCTAGCTTTCATTGACAAGAAAGATGAGAAATTTCAACGTTTGGATTCTCTTGGAGGGTGGAATTCTCAAGTGCTGGTCCTTATGGTCCTAGAGGCGCCAGCGATGAAGATAGGCGCTGGCGAAGTATCATCGAAGGAGCTATGGGCTGAAGTCCACAGGGCTCTTGAACCAAATTAAAATGGGCTAGACCTAGCGATTGGCTTAAGTAAATGCATCATTAGATAGGGCCAAGGCTTTTTTTTATCTTTTGCCTTTTCTTTCTTTCTTTCTTTCTTTTTTCTCTTTTTCTTCATTAGTATTGCTATGAGATAGGTCCACTAAAAGCCCTAAAACTTGTTACAAAAATGTAATTAAATCCTAAAACTTGCAAAAAGTGCAAAAACTTTTTAAATTAATATAATCGAGTCCTTCCATTAACTCCATCTATTTAGATTAACAAAAAATGATGTTGTGACTTTTTAAAATATTTTCTCTCCCAACGTGATGATGATGTGGATTAAATTCTATTTTCTTTAACCAAAATATTAATTTAAAAAAATATTTAAAAAACAAAACAAAAAATAAAACAAAACAAAACAAAGGGAGGGGAAGGGAGGAGCTAAAGGCAAGGAGCTCATTGCCCCCATCATCGGAAAGGGCCAATGGGTGTTGGCAAGGCTAGCGACCCTTGCCAAGCCCTCACCCAACCATGGTGACCCTTGACAAGGGTCGCTAGCCCTTGGCGCTATATGGCAACCCTAAGTAAGGGCCACCACAATTGGGCGAAGGCCCGGTGACCCTCACCTAGCCAAGCCCTCACCTATGGTCGGCGAGGGCAACCGGCCTTGGTAAAGGACTCAGCAAACCTCGCTGACCCTTTCCAACGATGAGGGTAGCAGCGGGAAGGTCCTGTTGCCCTTGCCCTTACTCCTTTCTTGTGTTTTTTAAAATTTTTTTAATTTATTTAATTAATACTTTAGTTAAAAAACCAAAATTTAATCCAAAACTATGTCGTTTTAGCCTTGTGTTTCATGTTTCAGCCATAAGAGGGAGAAACTATTTTTTTTTTAAAAAAAAAACACGTTAGCTTTCATTAGTCTAAATGGATGAAATTAACGAAAATACTTAATTATACCAATTCAATAAGTTTTAAGAATTAATCACATTTTTTAAGTTTTAGAAGTCAATTGCATTTTTGTAATAAGTTTTAGAACTTCCAATGCACATATTTCTATTTCTATTATTTATTTTTCCTTTTATTTATTATTTATATTATTTTTGTTCTTTTTATATTATTAATTATTTTATTTTACAAAATATTAGGGGTGTGCTACCAAATCGGATATACCTAGAAATCGAACCAGCCCACTTGGAAAATAGGGTTGGGAACAATTTCCAGTTGAAATTGATTCAAGAACCGATTCCTAAAATCTGGAACCAGTTTGAATCGATCTAGGAGCCAATTCTAAGTGAATATCCATCCAGGAACCGGATCGACTAAACTAGTTTAGGAATTGGTTTTGTAAGCCCAACCCCAAAAGTCCAAAACCCAAAATGAACGTGATTACTAAAGGTACAAGGCGTTCTCATGCATTTTCTTACGTATCTATGTTATAATCGTCCAGCTCTATTGGGTAAAAAAATCTCAAAATCATATCAACTGAGTTCACACTTGATGATTCGTATGTTTTATTATTTTCTTTGTTTATTACCCTTTTTTCCTCAAGTTACCTGCTTATGCGTATTGCCAAAATGAGGAAATTGCAAACATCAATAGGAATATTGTAACTCTTGCTACTTTATCATCATTAGCCTTGTGGATCCTTAGTTTTTTGTTTAATCAAAAAGTTTATGTACTTATTGATTATAAGTACTTAATGTTTCAATAAAAATTAGGATGATTACGTTGTTTTCTCATGTACTAATATAAAATTCGAAGTTGTATAGAATATCGGACGGTTGTAAAATAGGTTCTAATGGAAATAGGATTGACCCTAGAAACGAACCAAAAAAAATAGGATGGGTTGGATACGGGATCCAATGTAATCATGGTCAAATATAGGTTTAGAAAATGGGAATCGGTTATAATAGGATCGGGTTCAAGGTCCATGTTTGGAACCTACCTACCCAAGACCTGATCACCCCTACAAAATATGCATACTTAGCTAATCCGTTCGTTTCGCATAAAAAAATTTCCAAGAAAAACTTTTCTTGATTTTTAGACATTCGTTTTGCAAAAAATAAACTAGTTGGGGAAAACATTTTGCTTCAATGAAAAAAAGTCTTTTAAAATAGGGGAAAATGTGTTACACTTTTCAAGTAGGGAAAAATATTTTGTCACTTATTCTCTCTTATGTCATATCCCTATTAGCCCCTACTACTTTTTTTTTTTCTTATTTTTCTGTTTTCTCTTTTTCTTTCTTTATTCTTTTTTTCCTTTTTTCTCGATTGATCGCTAGCCACAAGCGAGCTCAAACTCACCTTCAGCTGATCACCAACCACAACATGGCTAGCGACCAATAGAAGAAGGAGGAGGAGGAAAAGAAAAGAAAAATAAAAATAAAAATAAAAATAAAAATTCAATTTAAAAAAAAAAACTGAAAGGAGTGCATAGAGGAAATCAAATCAAACTTTTCATATCAAACGATTAGAAAATATTTTTAGTTTATTTTCAAATTTTAGCCAAACACTAGAAAATATTGTTATTTTTCTAAAGAATGGCTTTTCGGAAAAAACAAGACATTTCCCTTTGTTTGATGACATATAATCGATAACATTTTCTAATTTTTGAACCCCATTGGAAAATGATTTTAATCTTATGACTTTATTTGAGGAAAAAAATCGAATTTTTGAATTTTTTTATTTTAAAAAATTTGAATTTTTAATTATTTTTACTTTTTCTCTTTGAAAAATCAATTTTTAATTATTTATTAATTTTCTTTTCTTTCCTTTCTTTTCTAACTTCCTCCACCACAATCAGTCAATGATAGGCATAGGCAATAAGTTTGGATTTGGTGAGCTCCAAGCTCAGCAACCTCAACCAAGATGTGAGCTCACCTAGATCACTTGGATCAACCTGAGCCTCAAGCTCACCGGCGTGCATCATGGCCATCACTAGGCTGCTAGTTGCTGCCAAGGCATGCGGCCGGCAGAGGAAGAAAGAGAAAGGAAAAGAAGAAAAGAAAAAAAAAAAATAAATAATTTAAAAAATAAAAATAATTAAAAAATCTGAATTACTTTTAAATATTGTCATTATAAATATAAAAGTTTCATTAACCAAGGACTTATAGACTAGGAAATATTTGGCAAAACATTTTCTAATCCTTTCAAAAGGGAAATTATTTTTCTGAATTTAAATTTTGGTGGAAAAATATTTTATGTTGACTCATTTTCCTAAGAAAATCAAACACCAGAAAATAAGGAGCATATTTTCTACAAAACAATCGCATCCTAGGAGTTGATTGAATTATGTTGCCTAGCCTTAGTTTGAACAGAGAACAGCAAATGAGATTTTGGGTATCAGAGGTAATTGAATGATGTGACCAAGGTATTTGAATTCAGATTTAAAGATTTTGGCATGACAAGACGGATTCCGCGCTGCTAAAGCCTGGTTGCAGTGAAAAGAAGTTGTATATACATAAAACGGAGCATCTGCTCCTTAAATAATCAGTGCAGCGAAGGACGTCTAGAGCCATCTCGGAGTTGAACTGCCCTCGTTTCGTCTTCAGACAATAGTTGTCCTTTTTTTCCAAAAAAAGTTCTCATTCACGCCAATTTACTTAAGAAAGAGAATTTTAGGGCGAGAGTATTTAAAGAGATAAATTCTCAAAGATGCTTGTATTGCTCAACACTTGAATAGATGCAAATAAGGAAGAATGCATCCTTATACATCATCCCTCTCTTTACGACCGATGATTTACAATCCAAGCCAAGGGTGAAGAGCAGTGGACAGTTTCTAGAACACAAGCGTGTGAATCCCCAAACTACCCTCTGACCAAAAATAAAATTCCCAAACTACCTCGATAAAGTTCTAGAGTCCCCAAGAGAAGGTAAAGAAAATGGACAAAGCCCATGGCTCATCTAACATCTGATATTTCAAATAAGTATGTCCACACCTTGAGACAAAAAGGACAAAAGCACAGAAATTGGGAAATCAAGTAAATAGCCACGTTCCAAGAAAACTGCCTATTAGTTTAGTTCAGTTCATCTAGAGTTTTATTTACAATTTGTAATCAATTACTCCCTAGTAAAGGTCCCCATACTCTGTAAGTCCTCACACAAGATCCTCGCTCAAGCTAGAATAATAGCAGAGGTTTCAAAATATTACCCTGGTCCTCCTAAAGTCTGATTCAATAGGATTATACAGAAAGAACCAAAAAATAACAAGAGGTAAGAGAACGATTTGATACAACCATGCATCATTAATGGATAGAAAAGATGCATAAATGCTTCTAATTAGATCAATGTTTTAGCAATGATGCCTCGGAGAAACATGGCTCCCAATCTCGAGGGGGATTATGACAAAATGACCTAGTACTGTATAAATGTCGAGGCTGGTAGAACCTTAACTCTGATCTTTCTGTTGGTGTTCATCAAAGTTGAGGAACTCGGTGTTGCAGTCAGCCTTCTTTCCTGTACCTTAACTTCAATCTTTCTGTTGGTGTTCATCAAAGCTGAGGATCTTGGCATAGCGGTCAGCCTTCTTTCCTGTCTGATGGTCGTAGTACTCCACAACTGCAGCACCCGCCAAAGCAGCAAGTGTGAGTGCCTGAGCATGCAGCCTGCATTATTAAGATACATCAGCACTCACAACATCTTGAAGTCCTCCTCACTAGACAACAAAGTGAGATACAAATAGATATATTCAAACTTTAAAGAATATTCAGAGCTAGAACGGGTTAAATATCAATTCATTTTCTTCCTTTGGATAAGGGGTTGGTTACCAATTTCTTACAAAGAGTAAACAATCATCACCTCTTTGTCCACATTTGATGCAAAGTTACACAATAACAAAGACATTTCTATTATAACCACTCCATTGCCAGGTGTTGTGGAAAGGCCATCTCACGGGTTGGAGTTCATTTAACAAATGATCGCCTCCTATGTGGTAATTAGATTAAAGTTTTGCAACTTGAGCCTTCTAATGCCCTCCAGTCATTCATCCATCTCATCCTTACTATATTGAGAAGGAATATACTGTCAGGTACCACATTGATACACCTCATAAAGTTGGCCGATCAAATTGAGATAAATTAAGTTCTGTGGCTAGATAAGATCAAACAAAACAGTGGATGACCAAACTCAAAACCTCAGGTGCTAGCTAGTTATTTGTGTACTACATGCAAAATGCCAAGCAATGATCTATATATTTATGTATGTATGTATTTCACATACTCTCTACAAAACCTTCCAGAAAAGATAAATCCAGAGGATTAACAGATCTGCTTCATTTTCAATTTCAATGCAAACACTAAAGAATTGTCACGACCAATGGTGTTGTATGTGATGGCATTGCAATGAACACCATTAAGAGGAGATATCAATTGGATGATTCCTGTTATGCAAATACTGCAAGAGGGGCACATGAGGTATACTGAATTGCAAAGCACATAAGCACCTCTTCGTTTTCATTGTGATTCAACTATGAATTATTCAACTAAACTCTTTCCTCTCCTTCTTCTCCCCTTTCCCACTACTGATTCTCTCCTTTAGCTTCTTATCCAGTCTCTCTGATTCTCTCATCTTCTCTGTCTCTCTCTCCTCTAATTCTTCGATTACCACCTTTTGTTATTGTCGGGACACAACATAAACTTAACTAGCCAACAATTCAGCACCATGTTATTGTAATTGTCTTAGCCCGTTACATTGACTTTGGCAGTGAACAATTAACAAAATATGGGTTTCAGGCCAAGGGTCAATGGGTATCTTTCCAACAAAAACTATACATAGCTTCTGTAGTGAATAACTGAAGAAATCTAAATGAAAAAGTGAAATCCAATATCCGGATCGCATAAAGGTTGATAGTGTCAATCAATGAATTTCATCTGGAGGAAACAATCACAAAACTTCCTGAAATAAGAAATTAAAGGACATGATTCGATGCCTTGAGGACTCTACAGACAAATTAATGAACCCATCATATGTCCTGATGCAACCTACCTAACTCAGTGTCCTCTTCACAAAGGAAACTATGAAGAATTGACTCAAAGTTTGACACTCATTATGCACTGCCATCATTCTCTTAAGACCATAAATAAATCCCAGGAAAAAGATCACCACCAAGGTAAGAAAAAGGCAAGAAAACCGTAGTGCAAATCACAGGCACATAGTGATTGTGGACGTGGTACTTCCAGAACAGGGAATAAGATAGGTAATCAAGGTCGACAACCTCAAAAAAAGCCGTACACCTCCACATTCCACACACGAAGAGCGAGCTCAGAGAGAATTCCCCCAGGCACATGGGCCAGCAATCAGAATCAGATCACTTCAGCACATTCTGAAAACTCAGCAACCCAAGCCGCGTTTCTCCCCTATTTCAACATCTACACAATCAATTCTCGCAAAAGCCAAAGTAAAATTCTCAAGCCCTACCTAGAATTCCTACCAAAATAAACAAAGGGCACAAATTTCTCCAACCAGAGACGAGCAATCAAATCAGTATAGAAGCTAAAAATGACAGGGGAAATGGGTTCCGAAAACCGTATCCAGACCAACAAAACGTCACAAAAGATAAGGGTATGTACCTGGCGTGAATGATCTTGACGCTGGTCTTCATGTTGGGCTGCGACCAGTTGTAGGCGATCGAACCCGCGATCCCGCTCAGCCACAGAGAACCTTCGAATCCCACCCACCAAGAAGAATTCATCAAAAAAAAAGAAGAAATCGGAAAACAGAAGAGAGCGAAAACGAATCCGGCACCGGCGCAAGGAAACAGCTCCAGATTCATTCCCTCAGGGGAGTTTACCGACGGCGCGGAGCTTGTGCTCGACGATCCATTCCCTCATGGAGTCCCAAGTGCCCTTGGCGTCCGCCATTGTTGCGTCCTCCGCTGCTCGCTCGCTCGCTCGCTCTTGCTGCGTCGATGCGTGTCGTGTCGAAAGAGTAGACGGCAAAGAGAGAGAGAGAGAGAGAGAGGAGGTGCCCGCGCGACGAGACGTGTCCGGACTAGCGTGAACTCGGCCGAGACAGTGTGCATGCCGAACGGGCCGTGCCGGGCCGAGGAATGACATGGCCCGGGTCCATGACCCAACGTTTGGTAACTGTCTGGCTAATTAGGAGTCAACCAGAACGAACTGTCCGAAAAATAGGTTTGGGAACAGGTTTTGAGTGAATACTCGCTCAAAAACTCGACTAGATTGTCCTGTTTTGGAACCGATTTTCGAAATCAGTTTTATAAGCTTAAAAGCTAAAATGGAACCTCGAAACCAGTTTTTCTTTAAAGCTAAAATCTTAATTTCTCCTAAATTTTAACCTTAACACTCATTCGTTATATGTCTTTTTTGGGAATTCCTTGTCAATTTTTTCTCTTCCCCTAAATTTTTATGGATGAATGGGGAATGGAGTTTTATAAGTTATGCTCAGTGTTATGTGTTTATACTTTTTATCATTCATAATTGTATGTGATTACGTGTTCATTTCATGGATTGTTGTTTTGGTAGATAGGGATTTTTGTTGATCACTTTTTAGTTTGAATCGTTTTATGGTTCATAACCTCATATAATTTGGCTGTAAAAAATGAACCCAAAAAAAAAAAAAAAAAAAAATTCTCGGGTAGACCTTGGAACCGAACCAAAAAAACATGGTAGGTTCATGGAATTAATTCTAGGCAAACAGGGAAGGTTCTAGGGTTCAAAAACTAGGAACCGGTTATAACTGAATAAGTTCTGTGTTTTAACTCTAAAACCTACTCACCCTAAAATTGATCAACCCTATGACTAATTATGAGTTGAAGGAAAAAAAAAGAAAAAAGATTTTGGGAGCACTTAGGCACCACACTACCCATCACAAGCATAACTTGACAAATCAAGTGGCCGACGCGGCCCATAGCAATCCACAACACTACATGCAACAAGCGGAATAGACTCATTTGGGACCCATTTCACAACTCACGACCTTATGAAGGGAGTGAGATCCTCATCATGCATGCCCTAACTAGACTTTAGGATTGAAAATAACAGTGACCTACAATCCTAAACTTTCCATTACTTCATTCAAAATACAATATCATTCTTCAATTCAATCTCAATTTTACTACACGTTTGAATTATACTAAAATGTTCAACATCTTTTGTGCCTTAAAGAAATTCTAAATCTAGACAAAATCTCTAATTCAATATAAATATCGTCATTTTTTTTATTTTTCAACTAAGAATTTTTTATGTTAAACTTTGTCTACACACGAATATGGATCTTGCACCCCTTGCGACCATAAGTGTACTTGAGTGAGCAAAGGGAAGTCACATGTTAAAAAAGAAGCGCCCGTTCGAAATGAATATGCACTGTGTATTGTGATATTAAATGAAGGGATATGTTCAGTAGAAGTTCTAAAACTTATTAGTAAAGTATAATTGAATCATAAAACTTGCAAAAAAATGCAATCAAGTCTAAAACTTGTCAAGTTAATTCATTTGAGTCATTTTGTTAATACCATCAATTTATACTAATGGAAAATGCTGACGTGGCTTATTTTAATCATTTCTCTCTTCTACGTGGCAACTAGGGCAAGGAAAATTGTCCATGTCAACAAAACGATGTAGTTTTGGATACTATTTACTTATCCAAAATGATGGCGTCTCTTCTATCCTATTTTCATGTTCCAAAACATTTCCTTCCGTTGAACCCTTCCCCTTGCATTTTCCTTTGGTCCCTTCTTCCCCATCCTAAATTAACCCTTCCTTTGTATGAATCCTAAGCCCTAAATCCATACGTAGATCACAATTTGGTGCCTCACGAGTTAGAGTTCTTCGTCAAACGCGAGTATGTGCAACACTCATCCCGCAAGATCCTCAGTGACAAATCAAGCGGAGTCGATAATGGAGGCAGCCACTATGACCAAGCCACTCTCCTCCTCACTCATCTAAGCTAGTTTATATCTTCGCTGTCAATTTCATCGTAACTTGTTGATTCTAAGATTCTAGGTTTTCAGTTTTTGAAATCTAAGCCCTAAATGTGATATAAACTACTTCAATTACGGACATCTTTGGGTTGTTTATCCTTCTGAATGATTGACCAAGGCAAAATTTGTAAACAACAAACAGTAATTATAAGCCATAGTACACCCTCTACAACTCAGAACCAAACATTGGAAAGGCTATCCAACTCCTAAAAGCTCCAGAATTATTTCCCGTATTGTATATTACTAGCCCTCATGTATATGATATGTTAACCAAAAATAAGTCTTTAAATACATTCAAAAAAGCTAACAAAATATAATTTACCTCGCTGCTCAAGCATATTAATATATTTAATAAACATTTTGTAAAATATTTATATATGAGCGCATGGCCATAAATGGCACACCAGCAAAAGAATTTGATCCAAGCTAAGTCCAATAAACTCTACCAATCTCCAAAAAGAAAATCTCAAGGCTAACAATTCTAAAATTTCCACTTGTGCAAATTGGAGGGCTATTGACAATCATAAAAAATAAAAACAAACAAATAAATAAATAAATAAAGCAAAAAAGCAAAAAAGCTTTGTAGGAAAACCAACTTCATATTAGAATCCTTCTCATAAGAATGAGAAGTTCCAAAAACCACAATATCTACGAATAAAAGTTTTTTCCCATCTCTAGATTATTTCAACCGTAAGAAAGGCCCCTTGAAAGATTTTTGTATAGAATTTGGGTAGAGAAGTGAAGAGAACCAAGAAAATTTTAAGCCAAAAATCAACACGAAAGAGCAAAAAAAAAAAAAAAAAAAAAAAAACAGCAAGACAGACAACAATTAACACAAATTTTGGGGTTGTGCTCGTTTCTTACAAGATTGCTCATCTTCTTCACCAACCCCTTCCGAATCAAGAATTTCCAAATGGAATTTGGGGAAAGTCAGCACACAAATCACATTTAGGGCTTAGATTTTGAAAACTAAAAACCCAGAATCTCGGAATCAACAAGTTACGGTGAAGTCGACAACGAAGATACAAACCTAGCTCAAACAAGTGAGGAGGAGAGTGGCTCAGTCATAGTGGGCCACGTCCATCGTCGACGCTGCTCGATTCACCACCAAGGCTCTTGCTGGACAAGTGTCACACGTACTCACGTTTGATGAAGAACTCCAACTCATGAGAAACCAGATTGTGATCTATGTCTGGATTTAGGGCTTAGGTTCATACAAAGAAAGGGTTAATTTGGGACGAGGAAGACGGGACCAAAGGAAAACACAAGGGGAAGGGTTCAACAGAAGGAAAATGTTTTGGAACGTGAAAATAGGAGAGAAGAGATGACGTCATTTTGGATAAGTAAATAGTATCCAAAACTACGTTGTTTTGCTAACCTGGAAAATTTTCCTCGTCCTAGTTGCCACATGGGAGAGAAAAATGATTAAAATAAGCTACGTTAGCATTTTCCATTAGTATAAATTGACAGTGTTAACAAAAGGACTCAATTGAACTAACTTGATAAATTTGAAGACTTGATTGCACTTTGTGCAAGTTTTATGACTCAATTACATTATCCTGACATATTTTAGGACTTCTACTAAACATACCCATTAAATATTAAACCGTATCTTTCTAGGAAAAATTGTTACTAACTCTAGGTTTTTATTAGAGTTGGTCTTGACACAATTCTATGAAACATCAGCAGGAATGTCTACTGCATTCATCAGAACCAATTCAACAGCTGCTTTTCCTCTCTGCTCATCAGATTTTCCTTTTGAATCCGTCTTTCATTCCCTCACACCATCTGGTTACTCAAGACCAAAAGGGACGGTGTGCATTGCATTAGGAGTTCCTGGAACCGGTTCTTCTTCCACAAACGAGCTGGCTCCTTTCTCATGGATTAGCATCCAGGAAAGGCTTCGAGCTGGGACTGCTGCCTTTAGCTATTGCCCCAGATCAACCCCCATTCTCAGAAATGGGCTTCAGTGAAGGCATTGTTTTCGCAATATATAACATAGTGACCAATTTTTCTGAAGCAATAACAAAAACGGGGCAGACACTCAGTACTTAAAATCTACCCCCAATACTTTTCCTTCTTTGCTAGCAGACCAACCTGCCTTAAGGAGTCTCACAAGATCCAAATTATCAGAGCCTTGCCATGTCTGTTTCAAAATAGAGATTCTTATTCAATTCTCAGATCAGAATTTCTCCTGCTTTGGTGGCTGCTCTTCGTACTGCTTTATCAGAAATCCATGTAAATCCATTCGAACAGAAGTCCATGGATTTGCATTTTCTGATTTTGTATGTAGAAGCCGCACCTTCCATCACTGCAAGGTCATCTTTGGACCAATGCCAACCCAGTGTTCAGCACAGCAATGCCACACACAGTCTCGAGTGGATTAATCATCCGCCATTTTGAGAAATGACCAATGGAAGGCAGAAGGTGAGGCTGCAGAGGGAAGATGAAGGAGAGAAAAGACTGGGTAGGATTCTTAGAGGAGGCAATTAGAAAAGAAAACGAGATGGGGCATTGGAGAGCTGAGAGGATCAGGGTTTATGTGGGGTGAGTAGGGTTTAAAGAGTTGAGATGAGCTACCTCCATAGTGGGTAGAGAAAGTTCTTTCAGAGAGAGACAGAGACAGAGACAGAGACAGCAGTTTACTCATCGTTCATGTCTTCATTTCTCGTTGTAGTGAAGTCACTATTCTCGCACTCCACCTAAACTTCAAGAACATTTTTCGGCTACTTTTACCAATGGATTACATATAATTCAAACCATTATGCCATCAATGGTCAACATCCATTCTCCATGTTTTTCTAATTTGCGTCGCTAGTTTGACATATAACACGTTTCTTTCTTCAGAATATGAGATAAGTTTTACATTTCATTTCTTGCAGAACATGATCTCCTCAGTTGCTCAACTGAATCAAAGAAAGAAAAAAAAGGACCATCTTGGCATCATAGAGTTCATCATCATCACTATGAATTTCTTTTAAAGGTACAGAAAACTACTAATGGTAATCTATCCGTATGGTATGTACTTTCCTCCTTTTGACTTTGTACACATTGCTTTTTACACCATGAAGAGAATCCGCCATGCAAACAATCATTTACTGTTGCCAGTGACCCTCTGCCAGGCACTACACCAAAAAAAGGACAATGCCAGCCAAATTCCTGCAGCAATCACAAAGGTATCCATCCCTGTTCATGTATCTCACATCAGTCAACGTACCATACCATGAACTAGAATGTTTGAACTCCAATTGTAGTCATGAAGAAGAATTCAGTGCACACTGACCTTAATAAGCCCCGCCTCTGTACCGCAGATGACGATGTCATTCGCAGTCAAAAGGCTTGTTATCTTCCCCCCAGCCGAAATCCTCCCCACTTTCTGCGCTGTCCCTCTCAACCATATCTGTTTTCATTAGTTTGCCAAATCAGTCAATCTTAAACAGAAAGCAGGGAGCAGAGAATATGTGACGACACATTCATTTGTACCAGTCTCACAGTTTATTCAATCAGTGAAAGTTTGTACTTGTGATGTGCTTAATTTTAATTGATGAAATATAGGGAACTTGCTAGTTAGTGCATGTGGTCATTGCATTTATTCTTGCATGAATTGGTATTACTCCTTCCCTATTTTACTTTTAATGGAGGAAGATTGGATCAACCTGGAGGGTACTGGCTGATGAGCTGCAATTAAGATATATGAAGTCTTCAACCACTCCCATGGCAAGCACATTTGCTCCTTTCTGCACTGCTATTCTCATCTCGGCTTCACAGTTTCTTCTCCATTCCTGGCACAGTTTTTCTCTAGTCATTCCAAGGTTTTTCAAGCACAAACACACAAATCGCACTTATGTCCTCACCTTTACATTGGACCCATGGACCACCATACTCGCAGTGTACATCCAGTCTTTGTAGCTGACAATTGAGTTTATGGGCCGCTTTTGCATCATCCAGCTCTTTGACGGTGCTTTGATCTCTCGCTCTCTGTTGTTCGCTAGAATTATTTCCTGAGAGTACAACACAAATGACATCAATTAGCACAGTTTTATCACTAGGAGTTGTTTCAAAATTATGCCCAGATCCAGGGAAACTGACCTGTACACTTGAGTCCTTGCAGCCGGCATATATCTTTCCCTGAATTACACATATGGACTTTACATTTTTACTCTTGCAAAAATCTTTGACTGTTCTTGATGCATCAATAACCTGGAAAATAAGTTCTTGCATTAAATACGCTCCTCCCTAAAGCAGCAAATGCTTCAATGTTTGCCTTCTGCTAAATGGCTTCTCTCTGTGGTTATATATATATATATATGATGAAAGATTGAATGGCACCTTAATACCATGGCCCAGTATGATTGCAACAATTGCATCCCCGAGTGTGTCTATTTTCCGAATGCGGTCCTTTAAGGATATCACTTCCAGGCATTCCAGTTTCCTTTGGACCAGTTTCCAGACCTGCCAACATGAGATAGGTTTTGAGTGACTGAAACCGACAGAGATTTTGTACATGGGATGAAAGAGGTTGGTATTATATCGAGAAGATTCATTGCGTTATACCCTGATCGTCTTGTCAGCAGATCCACTCAAAAGGCTTTCCCCTTGCTCAAGGAGCGAAAAACAGGTGACTTCCTTCTTGTGCTCCTTCTTGTCCCACACAAGTGTCGCGAATTGCCCCTTGACGTCCCACATCTATTGTGTGCAGTGACCTGCCTTAATTAGTTTCTCATTACTGAAATGTCTTATTCAGTTTAAATTTTGAGGACCTTGGTTTATGAAATTCCTGCCATACTTTATTTATTGACAGTATGAGGTTTCGACAACTTTGGGATAATTCTTATGAAATAACATGTTTGCAAAGGACTGACACTGCTGGTACTGTGTTTCAAGGGCAAAAAGATAACCTTTATCGACCCATCTGAATGTCCACTGCAGAGAAGTCCCTTGTAGTAAATTAGAGCATTTACAGCTCCATTACTGCTATGACCAGCCTCAAGAATTTGTGTGTGAACACAGGATATGCGCTGCTTTCAACAGCATAACGGCTATTTTAGAGAGACAAGTAGATGCGATGTATTTGAATTGTTTTGGAGTATGATATGATAAGCTACTGACCGATTTGTTTGGTAGATAGAAATCGGCTACTCTATGCAGTTCCTCTGCCATCCAAGTGATGTTTGAAAAGCGCCTCAGCGATTCCCGCACCCCTTCCGAGAAATGGATGAGTTTCTGCATTCCTGCATGATAATTCATTTAAGTGCAGGAGTACTAAATTGCACTCTTGAGTTCATGTCTCGTACAAGCTTGGCACGTGTTTTTCATGCAGCAGGGGATAGAGAGTTCAAGGACTACAATCAGAATTACGAAATAAGACAAATTATGAAGTCATTTAGCTCAAATCATATGAATCGGTTGAATCACATCAGAAATAGATTATAAACCACAATGTGTGGTTCCCTATTACCTTTACCGGAGGCATAGTTGTATATGGATAAGCAAGCTAGAAGCCTCTCTTCAAGGTCCACCCCAGGATGCAGGAATTGCTCTAGCCCACCCAGCAAGATCTCGCACGCGGAGTATCTCTGAGTATTTGCACTCTTGGCAATTTCGCATCCAAGCCATGCAATCGCGGTAAGACAGTCTCGAGACACCCTCTTCGTCTTGCTCTTCAAGCCCATTTCAAGAGCTTGGAAGACAGGATTCCCGATCTTGATTATGTTTCTCGCAATTTTGCCACACCATGAGTCAGTTTCTGAATCCTGCATTGCAATAGTGAGAATGAAAATACAACATAACAATTGGAATTGCTTGGAAATGACAGAATGTTAAGAAAATTTTATTTTGCTATACCAGTAGGCTTTGATCTTCCCAATCGAACTCCTTGATCATATTTCGGTGGCGCACCGAGGTCAACCCAGCCTTTCTTACCAACCAAGCCACTGTGTATGGTTCCCCGGTCCAAGAATAAGTTCCTCCGAGGTTTGCTACGATGAATGCCGATAGTTGATGCATCTTAAGGTCTTCGTCGGGTGTCAGCGACTCAAGGAGGACCTTCATGGCCACTTCAACGAACATGCTACTGCCAGATTGGTTCTCCTGCACAAGTTCATCACACCAAAAGCTTCATTAAAGAGCCAGTGCCCTGATATTTATGTTAGCTGCATGATCAGTAATTATGTTTGATCAATTATCTAAAGGAAGAAAATGTTGGGCTGACGTAGTTCCTTGAGAAATGCTGTGCAGACTTATCGACTTCAAGATCAAAACTCTACCAATGTGTCCAATTGAAGCAACAAATTCACAGCAAAGAGCTGATGATGAGACTGCAAGTTTTGGACACAGAGCATCAGCATGTTCATGATGTCGGCACCTCCTTCATTCCTTATCCGTTGCAGTAGACTGTTAGCTGCTGACCTGCCAGAAGGAAGAATGTGATTATCGAACTTTCTGGTACAGTTGAATGGGGTTTGGGTGCAGCTTCTTGGATGGTACTTGACCGGTTTGATCTCTTGTATGGTTTCCAAAACATTGGATAGCAAGAGTTTTTATCATTTAATATTTTTCTTACTGGAAATTGACCTGAAATTTTCATTATTGACACTGCCATTTATGCAGTTTCCTTGGTTTGGTACAATCAATATGTTTCATTCATACCTTGGCATGCAAAGGATTTCATGGAAGAATTCCAATGCGATGAACTTGGCATGCCTCTTGTTGTTCTGAAGAAGGCTAATAAATGGAGAAATAGGTGTAGATTGGGAGACGTAGACTCTGCATTGCCCATCAAACTGCATGCACTTCACAATGATTCTAGCCAGAGAGATGGATTCGTCAGCACCTGAGTCTCTCGCCACATCTAGTAGCCCGTGAAGGACTTTGGGAGAGTTGAGTGCTGCGAGGTGTGCGCTGTTGGTGGCATTGTCAAATGCGGTGACCAATATTTCAATGATCATCAGTGATGCGATTGGAGGCGTCAACAAGATGGATGTCTGCTTGAGCTTATAACTGCTCCAAGTGCATACTATCTCCACAAGATTAGGCAGCAATTCCAGAGTCTTGATTTCTGTAGGAGATGGATTGATCAGATAAATCAGAATCGCTGCCTCATGCACATTTCTTTTCAGAGCACTCGCCAAGTCACACAATTGAAGACCCTTCTTTCTTATGTCACCTAAAACTGACTGGTTGGTTAAAGCGATAGTGGTCAAGATAGAAACCGACATTCGAATCTCCCTTTCCTCTTTGGAAGTCGAGATAGCTTTTAGCAGCTGATCCAGAAGCACGTCCTTCAGCGCTGCATGCTTAACTCCGTTCTTGTTGTTCAGAGTCTCATATATTGTTGTGATCTCGACAATGTTTTCTTCATTGAGTTTCCTCAATCCTTCAGAGAAACATAGTTGCGAAACTGCCTTCTCAAATATCCCCATCAGGTCATGATGGGAAGGTTTCTCTGAATACAAACCTTCTCCTGTCAACTTATTCTGCACACACAATTTGTTATCTTTCCGAGCAAGAGACTTCCTGGGACCCTTGCGTGCAGCCCTATGATTCCTCCGCGATATAGCAGCTATTTGATTGAAGAGCTGTCGATCGTGTTGCTCAGATGTCTCCAACTCATCCATATGAAGATTCCAACTGGCATTACCGTTCTGCTTTCTGTCTCTGAGCTCCAAGATGGATTCATTAAAGTCACCAAAAGAATCAGGTAATGTTTCGGTGAAGATCCTAGCGATGTTCACTTCTGCAGCCCCCCGGCATCGATGCTGGGGAGAATGGGGAAGACCTGCCGTGCATATTGCTTTGCCTTCAGGCTCTGAAGTACAGCATGGACCTTGCTGCTTCCTATTCAACACACATGCCATCCATATTTCGTGAAAAAAGAGTTCAAAGACTTTTGTAACCAACACTGATAATTCAGGTTAAAACTTGGCTGTGTGAGAAACTGACCTACAATAAGTGTCCATTTCTTGGAGTTCCACATCCATTCTCATCCTTCTAAATGAGCTTTCAATATCCTCATTAGCTTCCTGATCAATGATGACAGTTTCGCTGTGAGTTTCTATCATTTTCAGTCACATGAATAAAACCATTTAGCAGAATATAACGGTACTGAATATGGCTGTGATAACCTTCGAATTACCTCCGTGTCACCTTCTTCGGCGGAATCACCTTGTATCGAGTTCGCAGAAGTTGATGAATCTGACTGGGGTTCCTCCAGCATGTCCTGAAGACATCTGGTGCTTCCGTTTTCTTTTATTTCTCCATTGTAGACGTGAAACTTTGGTGCTTTTCTTAAATGCTTACAGTCTTCCGCACAATTCACAAATGCTGCACCATTGCTGCACATCGTGTTATCCCTAGAGTCTTTCTCGGGATAAAGTGGATGCACTTTCTGAAACTGCATCGATTTTTTGTCGCGTGAGAAAGGTCTGATCCAGAAGCATGAAGTTAAAAGAAAGAACTGAACATGTATTTTCTTTAGATCGTGCTTAATGTCCAACATTGTGTTTGTTGCATAATGATCGATGACACGGTTTTCTTATCCCCAATGACCCAGCAGAATCAGATAGAAACTAATTGGACATGGACAGAGGTTTTTCCGGGGCTTACCTCACTGTCGTGTAGCCAATCGTGTCCACTTCCAATTGAGAACGAAGATTCAATGCGTGCAGACTGCTCATCCCTGTTTAAGATTAACATCCCATTAACGACAATCAGCGAGAATCACACATTTTCTGATCAAACTTGTCCTGATTCTGACTGGAAATTGACAAACAGACGATGATACAAAGAATTTCATGTTCAGGGTGACATGTAACACTAATTTTTTGGGTGAATGCACTATATACCTGTTTCAATTAATCCTCAAATTGCAGACACACAGCATCTTCAACTAATTGAAAGACCCCAATCTGCTATTGAATTTGAAGAGAGGAAGAAAAAGACAGAACTTACAACAAACAGTCTGTGTTATTCTGAAGGGACAGGAGTTCTCTGGAGCCACAATTCCACTGAGGGGATCTCACCATAGAGCATGACCTGATAGTACATCAACCAACCTTTGAACTCCCTGGCCATCTGTTTCATCGGCTCGAGAGCTTCTTCTCCGTTCGAGTCGATAGGCCGAACTGACTCGGAACTTCTATGTCCGCCCATTCTCTTGCTTTTGGACCGTGCAGCCCCGGACAGGAAGAGCAATTCGCAGAGTTCCGGCGCGAACACATCCCTGACAAGCTCGGGACACACCGAGAGCGCCTGAAGAAAATGCAAAGCGACCTGCCAGTCTTCCCCCTGAAGGCTCTTGACCACACATAGGTAAAAGTACGAGAAGGCAATCAAATCACGGTTCGCTATCCCAGACGTCATGCCTCCCTCGTCCAACAACGCCGGGACCTGCAGCATCCCCTCCGAGCTCCTCAGCCGGGACTCGCGCTCCCCGGGCCACTCGGCCCAGATCGCTGCCTCAATGTTGTCGATGCCCCAGTAGAGATTAGACAGCACCGAGTGCTCCGAGAACTCGAAGAACTCATGCTTCTGGGCCTGGAGCATTGAAATGCTAGCCGACTTGATGGCGTTCCAAGAACGGCCACCGTCGGCCAGGAATTGCCGGACGAATTTGTTCACCAGGACGACAACCGCGCGGATCGACTCGAGGTCGGGCCGGTCGTGATCGTGGGGCGGCGGAGGCGAAGGGAGAGACATGGTTGTAGCCCGAGGATAAGAGAGAGAGAGAGAGAGAGAGAAGGAGAGGAAGGGGAGTGATGTTATGGAGCTTCTTGCAGAGAGTGTTGTAACATTGTTGTTGCATCTCACTTTCCCTCGTGACTGTTTCCCGGGAAATTCCAAAGGCCAGGCCGGTCCCTCTCTGTCTTGCTGCTACACGACAATGTTCTGACCGTTGCCTCCATTGATGAAAGGAAAGCTTTGCAAGGAAAAATTACAAAGGAGATCATTCTCTTCACTAACACCCTAAAAAGGGAAAACGAATTGTCCCATCGATCTTGAGTGGTAGATCGAGTTTTTCTTTTTTGTGACAGGTAATAAATATATAGAGGAGAGGCCAAAAGTACACAAAAACATGGTTTCAAAACTTGCACTCTAAATGAAAAGATCAAAAGGAGTGGAAGAATGCCGTGATGTAAAAGTCACGAACACATGGCACATACTCTACAATGCAGCGCCAAAGACAAGCACAGCAAAGACACATCGATCTTGAGCAGCAGATAGAGTTTTTTCAAGTGGTAGATAGAGTTAATCACCGTAGCAACAATTAGTTTTGATTTGTTAGGATGATGTCTAGTTAATGAACATATTCTCTGCGACGCATGGCCCTTTGAGTCATTGAAGGTTAATGTACGATACAAATTGGAGTAACATGGGAATGCAAAGACGTGTCTATAAAATTGGTTACGAAACGATGTTAAGAAATAGCAAGTGTGACGGTCCAAGAGCTAATTTGCACCTGTGCCCCTCGGGCTCGACACCTCTGATTGAGCCAAACTAAAATTTTATATTAGGCTCGAGGGACGGCCTAATCAAACTAGGACTCGAAAAGTTTGAGCAAGTTTGGTTGGACGGGTTCGACCGTGGCAGATCCAAACTTTCGATGTCCCGCACTCTCCTTTCTTTTTCACAACCCTACCAACAAGACAATGTATTGCATCAAAGTTATATGGAGTCCAATATGTTCTCGATAAAGGTTTTGTTAAGATAACGGTTTTTGAATTATTGTAAGAATTAATAATTTATTTTGAATCACAAATTTTGAAAAGTGAGCTTTATAATAATTTATAATTATGTGTTATTTGATTTTTTTTGCAGTTCAAAATAGATAATTATTCTTATAGTGAATTATAAAGTGTTACCCAGTCATTTCTCTTTTGATCATGTGCAGCTAGATTGGCGCCGTGCAACCTCAAACTAGTAAGTTCAACAAAGCGTTGAAGAGGTTTCGGAAGAGGGCTTGGTGAAGACGATCGAAAATGTTGGTCATGTCAGCAAAACAGTTCAATTTGTTTTATCTTCATTGCCCTAACTTTTCGAGGTCTAATCGGTGTCAAATTTTGATAGCCAATCACTTTCCTAAGAGACCCATAAATAATTCTCGACAATAATTGCCTTCATAATCAAGAATTTATGTGTACTATAATAGAAGAATTTCTTAGAGGGGGGGTGAGCTGGGTGATTATGTTTTCTTGCGTAGGCCTCTTGAAGAGATTGCCTGGAAGGGCACTGATCTGTGCTCGTGCCACATTGCCAATCAATTCTTCAAATAATTCAACATAGCCCAACCTTTTTCATTCTTTTTTCTTTAATATTTTTTAAAAATGCTGGATTTTTTTTCCTCACGAGACAAGATTCAACATGCACTGTCGATTCAGTCACGAGACAAGGTTCAACCTTCGACGCTGAAATTAAGATATAATGATGTCATCATGCATGTCTTGGTTGACTCGATCGGGTCCTCATAGCTAGGGCATTTCCTAGTACTATCTTCTATTTTTTTTCCCCTTTTTTTCCTTTGTTTTTCTTTTTTATAATTAGTCTGAGGATATAGAATTGGGTTAGTAGTAGAATAATGTCGATTGAAAATGATATTTTTCTGCTTCTGAGTACTTGCATGCCTTCGCATGCGTGCGCAGTTACGTGGAATTGCAGACTTTGCATGTTGACTCGTCAGAGACAAACTTCGTCGCAATTAGCTGGGCAGCCCAAGAAACCCTCGAACATATGTGTATGTTTCACCTCATTTTTTGAATAACAATAATGAAGGTGATTTTTTTTTTTTTTTCCTTTTCTAATTCTCTCTTTTTTTCCGCTTCTGAGTCCTTGCATGCGTGCGCATTTACGTGGAATTGCATGTTGACTCGTCAGAGACAAACTTCGTCGTCATTAGCTGGGCCGCCCAAGGAACCCTTGAACATATATGTAGGTTTCATTTCATTTTTTGAATAACAATAATGAAGGTGATTTCTTTTTTCAGCGAATTTTTCCCAGGGTGATTCTAGTGCAAAATGCAAGTTGAACAGAATATCCTTTTTCATTTCTTTGGGTATTGTTTTTGGCATAATTCTTGTTGCGTGGTACTACATGATTAGAACAGTGATGGGCAATTTTTCGTAGCTAGCCAAATATCAAATACACTTGTTCAAATTCAACCAATAATTTCTTTTGTCGACTAAGATTCGACCGTCTTAAATGCTTCGACTTGGGATCCAACATGTGTCCAAAAAAGGTCGGTGTCGAGCACAAGATAAGAAAAGCTCGTTGAGGCAAGCAAAGATGACCTTTGCCTCCATCGACATTATCTGGCAACATAGCATCGCGCCTAGTGAGAACTTTCTCTTCGTACAGAAATTCCTCTAAAATGTAATAAATAATAAAAAGGACCATAAGATATTTCTCAACCACAATTTTTTTCCCTGACATCCGTGGAAATAAACGCTACGGTCCCCACATGCAGCATCCGAGACGGAAATTCAGGTTAGATTGTCACATTGCACAAGGCCAGAGCCATGATCATTCCTTGGCTGTCGTTTTTTTTGGATTTTAGAAGATGTGCATGAGAAAGCATTTCTCGTGCTCTTTGCCTGTGCAGGGTTGTCAAGAAAAGGACATGACTCGGAAGACTTTAGCAGAAACCCTGTGCTGTTGCTTCGTTCAAGGCCATTTGATCGAGCGCCTTGCCTGATAGTCAATGTGTTCAGAAAGAGAGGTGTTTGAGCCCTAGGATTAGAAAGTCCATGATCCCAAACAAGAGATTGAGATTGATCACTGATCAGTCATGAGATTTCAGCACCATCCATGATTGCAGTTCCTGATCCAAAATCATGCTTGGATGGTGTTGTTGTGCTCTATCATATTGGCCTTCCTCCCCAGCCTTCTTCACTTCCTGTGCTGTGCGCCCCTGTGTTTTAAGGGAGAAGCCCGCTTGGATCCAAATGGGCCAGGTTACCTCTCGAAGAAAGGTGTGGCGGTCTGGCCAGTGGAGGGAGCTTATTTATCGAGCCTCCCCCAGGCTCTAACCAAGGGCTGAAGGGACTCCCACCCTAGGGAGGTTATCCCTCCATTAGCCTGACTCTGTCTTTCCGGGCTGTCAAGGCCTTTTAAGGTCCTGCCTAGGACCGAACCAATTTTACCTGCTTTGGCTCAGCCCAGGGAGGGTTCTTTCCTCTGTCTTCATTGCCTGTCAGGGCGGTGGGCTTGGATATACTCTTGTGTAGTTTAACGTCATGCTAAGGACCACGGGTACCTAGGGTCCGCACTCACCTAGGGCCGTGGAGCAGTTTAAGATCCTGCTCAGGCCCAAGATTAATCACTAATCAGTCATGAGATTTCAGCACCATCCATGATTGCAGTTGTTGATCCAAAATCATGCTTGGATGGTGTTGTTGTGCTCTATCATATTGGCCTTTCTGCCGGCTTGCACTTTGTTTCTTCACGGCATGTCTCATGTAAGATTAAAATTTACCAAAAATTTAGAAACTCACATTGAACAAATTAAAACTTCAAGAAAAACACTACACATTGAGCTAAAATTTAGATATCATATTGAACAAATTAAAAGTAAATTGACAACATTATATATTGAGCCAAAATTCAAAATAGTTTGTGTAATTACCCCTTTTCTTCTTGGCAATGTACTAACACTGTTAATGAAACTGATGCAATAAATTATTGGGCGTGTCACATCACGTGTCACATCACCGGCTTGCCAAGCTGGTCCATGGAATCAATCATTCTTCATAAGCAAGAATCTAAGGAAGAAAAATGCTAAGTATTGAAGCCCATACTGAGTCCGGATCAAGTCGGGTACATAAGCTAAATTTGCATCACGTATAAAATGGTCGGTTCGGGTCTGACCTTTTCCATTAAGTTTTGTTTCTCCTCCGTTTTCCTTTTCTTCTCCGTTCAGGCAAATAAAAGAAAACCGCTTTCGCGTATCCAGTCGTGTGGTGCCCATTTGTGGCCTACCTGGGGCCCAAATAATAATTTGTCTTTGACATGATCTTCTATGATACCAACTGTCGACTTGTATATATGTTAGATTACTGGGATACATATAGTATTACTGAAAGTTAAATCATTTTAGTATTAAATAAAGATCAAATCAACTTTTCAATTTGGTATCAACCCTGAAAATCCTCATGTTCTCAACATAAAAAAGAAACAAAGGAAAAAGTCAGATGTCATTAATACAAACTTGAGCTAAAAAGTCTTATGAGTTACTTTAATGTAAAAGACTAGATAACACATAAGAATTGTTGAAATAATTATACATAGTTCATTTTCTCTTCTATTGTAGGTATTACAAAATAATAAATAATAATTGGTCAAATGATAGTTATTAAACCACACTTTTATCTACCAGCTTAAACTTTTAAGACAATTAGCAATTGTTGCACAAAATCTTACATAATATGAAAGCCAGGAGTTATGAGTTTAAATCTTTCTATACCTCATTTGCCTTACCAATTAAATATATCCTTGCTCAATAATTCTCAAAAAGACCAAATTAGGCGTGATAAGATATTGGAATAATTGAAGGGTAAAAGTCACCAAAAACCCCAAATTTTGCCCATCATAATATATTTATCCCAAATTTTTTTTATAAACAGAAAATCTTACCCCAAACTTTTTTTTTTTAATACCAAAAACCATAAAAAAAAAAAAGTTACCAAAAAATCACAAACTTGTATTTGCATGACACATTTAACCAAAAAAGTTTAGGGTTTTTTGTGTCATCAAAAAATTTTGGGATAAGTGTGTCATACAACTAAAAGTTTGGGATTTTTTGTGTCGTATAAAAAATTTGGAATAAATGCGTCACAATACGTAAAGTTCGGAATTTGTGATGTCACAAAAAATAATTTATAATAAATATGTCCGCATAAAATATGGGTTTTTTTTATAGCTTTTTTTCATAATTAAACCAACCAATCATTAGCTTGGCAACATGCAATGCTAGTATGAACAGCTCGGAGTCTTAGGTCTTGGTGGGTCTAGTCCAATACCACCCACTTGGTTGTACGAGCTTACATTATTTGGCGGTGTTTTGAGGATGACAAAACATTCTAAATACACTAACATATGTGGCTGAGTGTGTAGAGAATACTGCCCCTACGTCCACAATTTTATGTTCGAATTATAAAATAGCCTTCGTTTTAAAAAATCAGCATAATCCCTGATGTAAAAATTGCAGGCAAAAGAAATTGAGAAATACACTTTGCTATTTTTAAAAATCAATTACTTTATTTGGAATATTTTTTAAAATAGTCTCTTTTCAGATTCCTGATAAAGGGTGATCCAATTTTCCAATTCAAGTGGTAGGTGCCCGTGGGACTCTTTCCTCCGTTGGGTTAGTACAACTTTCCATTGAAGGAAGGAGGAAGAGTAATGATGCATTTCAGCAACCACTTGTTCCATCTCCAGTACCTTGGGAGTTAACCCGGTGAGTAACTGGTTTCCTAACTCTTTTGCAGGAGCGTGGTGTAACTCCACCACCAAACAGCCTACTAATTCAATGCCCTAGTTAAGGTCAGGGGCCAAGGAAGACCCGCAAAGACTGGGATTCCCACCCCTACAGGTTCCCCCAGAGTCTTTACTTAAAGATTTTAAGGACTTGCTCAGGTCTACGATTCCTAATAAAGGGTGATCCAATTTTCTAATTCAAGTGGTAGGTGCGTGCATCGATCAAATCACAGGTCAAATCAAGAATTGTGATTTTGTCAAATAATCTGTACCAACATGCAACACATGCAATCTAATCACCAGCACGCCATAGATCTAAGCTTGAAGTCTCCCGTGGACCCCTTATTATCATGCGACCTGGACCACTTTTGTCTGTCACGGACACAATCTCTATACACTTTGAGTACTTTCCAGGTGCAACTGTTTCTAAATTAATCAAAAAATAATATTAAGTCTTCCTAGAGTAATTTTTTGTTTGTTTTCTTTCGCACGTTATAAAAAAGCAATATTAGGATCAATTACATGTTGATTTCTAAAGCTTAAAAAAAAAAAAAAAACATATTTTTCTAGGAAAAGATTCGACGCATGACTCCACATGTGTACTTGGGCAAATATTTCACTGAAACTTAATGAGGCCAGATTCAAGTAAGAATTGGGATGGAAGTTGAAGTTGTTGCTTTTTTAGAAGATAAAAAAGTTACCCTTACCAGAAAAAAAAAAAAAATTAGGCCAAAATTGAGATAGAACTTAAAATTGATATATTTTTACGAGATGAAATGAATACCAGGATGAACTCGGACTAAAATTCGTGTTTTTCAAAAGAATTGGCCTATTTTCATTATTAACTAGAGGAAAAGGTTTTCTGTTAATTTTTTTCTTTAAAGGATATCAACAATCACTTTTTTATTTTTTTTTTAAAAATAGTTTTTAAATTATCAATTTTTCGTGAAACAAATGCTTTCGAAAACATCTTTCTTTTCTTCTACTCTTCAACACCTAATCAAGTAGATAACCACAAATCAAGCTTGTGAACATAGCCATACGCTTCAAAAAGTATCTCCTGTGTCAAGGACCTCACTCTTAGAGGAAAATTGCTAAAATAATCATAAATCTATTATAATTTTTTCAATTCATTCCTAAACATTTTTTCCCACCACTAACATGGCAAAATTTTAATGTTGTTTATATTTTTTTCCTTATTTCTTTTTCTTTCTTTTTATTTTTCCTTTTCTTCTTCCTCTAGCGAGAGGCTAGGACTGAGGAGGGTGAGCCTCGGCCACTCCTGGAGGAGGGTGAGCCTCGGCCAGCCTTGCCATGGCTGTGGGTGAGGCGAGGTGTTGTCCTCATCTTTCATACCAGTGAAAATGAGCCTTCCTAGTGGCTAGTGAGGTCAACCTTGTTGACCCATGGCAAAGGAAGAAGAAAAGGAAAAGGAAAAGAAAAATAAAAATATAATAAAAAATAAAAATATATTTAAAGAAATTGTCACGTCAACTTTGGTTGAATGGTTGCCGTTGACCAACATCCATGTTGATGTCAACTTCCTAAATTTTACTTAGGATGGGCTAAATTGATATAAATGCAAAAATTTTAAAATTGAAATTGGAAAAAAAAAAAGGTTTAGAACTAAATTGAGAAAATTGTAATAGGTTTATGACTATTTTGGTAATTTTCCCTCATTCCTAAGGATGAACAATTATGAGTTCCGTTCAACTTCCATTTAAAACTTACCTATTGGAATAGGTTTCTCATTTTTTGGAACCTATAATCTAACTTACATATCTTAGAATCTGAAACCCTACCCTATCATAAGTTCCAAGGTCTACCCAAGTTCCATTTATATTATTAATCAAACAATTATAATGAGTCTTCACATTTAATGACTATGACTTGTTTCTACAATTCACTAACCACAACTTATATTTAGACTCGCAATTATAAAATGAAAGATCAGACTAATGCTTTTAAATTACATATTCATTATTAGATGCTATAGAATACCAGAGGATATTGCAAAGATAGAGATCGAGAAAAACACAAAAACTCATTCCATGTTCTAGATTTCACCTATCTAAAATTTGAAACTTACTCGTCGAAATATGTTTTCTAATTTTTGGAACTTGAAATCTACCTTGCATACTCTAAAGTCTGGAACCATACAAGTTCCTTTTGATCCGGTTCTCAAATCTTAGGTTCTACCTTGAAATCTTGTTTTCCCCCCTACTTACTTGTCACTAATTAAAAGTTCCGATTCTTTAAAAGTTCCGATTATTTAAACTTATAAACAAATTTTCTCATTTATTGTAAAGATAGAAGCATTTCTTTAACCATGCAAGTTATTTCAGAAGCGCTCTTTTGATGCAAATGAGCTTAAAAAAAGTTTAAAGAGTTTGCGATATGGTGTTTATATATTTTTGGTATGAGTTAGATCTATTAGAATGGGCTACAAACCTTTTTCTAAACCCATATTACATGGGCAGAGTTGTTGCATATTAGTTACATTAAATGAATTGGTTTAGAAGGGTTAAACAAAAAGAAATATAGGCGTTAATGGGTTCACAGCTTATTCATATTCAAGTCACTTCTATAATTCTCTCTTGCTCTCACTTGGTTTCATGCTCACTCATTTTGTGCTATCATCTCAATTTGTGTAAAAATTTTCCTAGATTAGGTTAAATTTGGTGCGTTAGGTATGTGTTAGGTTCAGTATATATTCCTAAATTTGTATGGTATAGAAATGGGTTGAAATGGGTTAAATGGAATAATGCAAGCCTAATCATTTTCGACTCAGTCCATACGTTTAAAGAGTTTAGTACAAATTAATTGATTGTCAATAGGTTATTTATCGTGTAAGATGGCCAGGCTGGGATTGAGCTTACATTGTACTTTCTGGGCCGTGACTTGGGACCACATTGCATGACAGTTTCCTGCTTAGCTTGACCAAGTTTGGACTGTCAGTTGCCTGGCCACACCCACGTTAAGAGAAAATTTTCGAAATTTTCTATTCAACGAAAATAAGTGAAAATATGCATATTAGCATTTTTAGCAATTCATTGGCCCCAAAAAAAACCTAGAATCATTTCTTTTCAGAAAATATAAATGCTTGCTATGCATCTCGCATATAAAAAAAAAAAAAATACTAGATATACAATTTTAGCCCTTTAAATGAGAAATACTTGTTAAAAAAAGATTAATACAATGAAAAACCAAAAACTTGCATATCTGTGGCAAATTTATCCAAAACTACCATTTTGACCACCAAATTTGTGACAAATTTACCATATATTAATTTTCATTAAATTTAATTAGTATCATAAAAATCACAAAACTAATGCACCTACAAGAAACTGAGGGTAAAATCTCAAATTGGTATAACTGTCAATTATCACGTGTTATTCAACTCATCAATTTGATAATAAAATATCACGAAAATTAACTAAGAATAAATTAATCACAAATATATAAGCACGATGTTTTTCGTGGAATGAAAATAAAAATAATAAGAAGGTACTTTAAGGGGGGATGGGCCGGACTCTACGTAACCTGGGCATGTGCTTCTAGGCCGATCCTAAAAAGAACACGAATGATTTGACAATTTTAACCCTGAGGCTCGACGGAAATCACGTAAAGACCATCGTCGGTCGAGAATTCAACGAAAATAAGTGTGAATATGCATATTAGCATTTTTGGCAATTATTGGGCCAAAAAAAAACCTAGAATCATTTATTTTTAGCAAGAATAATTGCTTTCTATGCATCTCGCATATAAAAAAGATACTAAATATACAATTATAGCCCTTTCAATGAGAAGTACTTGTTAAAAAAGGATTAATACAATAAAAAATGAAAAACTGACATATTTGTGACAAATTTATTTAAAACTATTATTTTAACTACTGAACTTGTGACAAATTTATTGTAGTTAGTTTCCATTAAATTTAATTAATACCACGACAAATCACTAAATTAATACACCTACAACAAATTGAGGGTAAAACTTTAAATTGTTCAATGGTCACATATTATTCAAATCAGTAATTTGCTAGTAAAATATCACGAAAATTAATAAAATGTAAATTTATCGCAAACATACGAGGTTTTTTGTGGAATAAAAACAAAAAGAATAAGAAGGTACCTCAAGGGGGGGAATGGGCCGGAATCTACGTAACCCGGGCATGTGCTTTTGGGCCGATCCGGACCAGGAAAAGAACGCGAACGATTTGACAATTATAACCCTGAGGCTCGACGGAAATCACGTAAAGACCGTTCCTCGTCGAGAATTCTGAAATGCGGGTTGCTCGCTTGTCCGGACAAACCAAAACTCAGAAACCCTCGCTCGCTTAGCTCTCTCAGAGGCTTGGCCTGCTAATCTCCCGAAGCTCAGCTCGGGTGATTGCCGTTCCCTTTTCGTGTCGTGCTTTTTCTCTTTGTCTTGAGTGATTTCTGGGTGCTTTTCTTGATCTTGTTTTGCTCTTTTGTCGGGGGGGCCTTTGTTGGGCATCGTGGGGGTGACGTTTCGATGTTGGGGGATTGAGATATTGGCGTTTCTTGATTGCGTAGTCGTGCCCTTTTGGCGTTAGAAGCTCAGATGACGTCGATTTATGTGAAGCAGGGGATTGTGGAATCTTGGCTTATGATGTGGGTCATGCGTTCTATTTCTTTGATGGGTTTTGTTCTAAAATCTTGAATCTTGAATAGCGGCGGCGCGGCGCTTGTTTCGTCTGCTATTTCGGTGGGTTTTTTTTTGGATTGTTTGGGTCTTTGAAGTGGCATTCCCATTTTGAGTGACCTTTGTTTGAGGGGCGTACAATTTTTAAGGCTTCAATTCTGTAAGGTTTGATTGATGAATCTATGAAACCTTCATCACATATTTGGTTCCCTATTGTTTTATTTCGGAGGCTCTTCTTGCTTCAAATCCACTTTTCCAGTTAACATCCATGTGAGATTTTCTCTTGTATATGACAGTAGGGTCTGTAATATGCTCAGCAAAGATGATATGTTATTAATATGTTTGATTAATGTTATCTACTCAATCTCGAATGTGTTGAACTGCTGATTCAAAGTTTCTGGCGTGATCAAGAAGGTGAAGCAGGAAAGCTTATGCTCCCCAATATCTTTCGTTCTCATTCATTTTTACATGTTGCATTGTCTATTGAGCTTCAATGGGATATAATTGGTGGGCTTTCGCTGTTACTTGGTCCTGCCACCGAAACCGAGTTAATGGTTTCCAAAACCACCTTCCAATAGCTTCAATTTTTTGGAGGTGTTAGTTTGTACCATAACTCAGTGTACTTTGCTTATTTGGTTGAATGGTATCTGTGTGAATGCATGTTCTTTTAACATTGTAGACCGTGAATCATCATTCCACTTTCTTTGATGCATTGGCAGTTTGTTGTCTCACCTCTCATGAAGTTGACTGTTTTGTAGTCCTCCCATTCTTTGAGCAAGGATCATTTAGGAACAAGCCAAAATGTCTCGGAAGGGTTTGATGGAGCAAGACTTAAGTAAATTGGATGTTACAAAACTCACTCCACTCTCTCCAGAAGTAATCTCACGGCAGGCAACCATAAATATCGGTCTGTACATACAGTGATGTATTTATTCCGTCTTCTGTAATTATGAGCTAAAAATTTCTCTTAGTTAGCAAGTTAAGTTACTTAAATCCACATTGCTCTCTATCAGGCACTATAGGTCATGTGGCGCATGGAAAGTCAACAGTTGTGAAGGCAATTTCCGGTGTGCAGGTAACTATGCCCTTTGTTATTTAGTTCAATGTTTATGTTTTCTTCGAAACAAGAGTTTCCATCTTCCCTATTTTGGCAAGGATTAGTGACCATATTCATTCAGGGCTTTATGTTTTGTTTGGAGAAAGCCTGGTGTTAGTCTGCATTCTATGGTTAAAATTGATTGTGGTCAAAGTCCGTGGAGAGCAAAGGAAAATTTGCTGCTAGGGCTTGTTAGTCTTATACATTTTTATCTGTTCTCATGACAATTCTGCTTCAGGTCCCGTCAATTGAGGTAGTTGTTGTGTCCCTTTTGGAGAGAAAAGTTGTTCATGTAGTTGTAGTTATTTTGATATGGAACATGATATAATATCTTCTGATGCATGGGGCATTCTTTTTGATTTCTGATCAGCTTCTCATTAATCTGAAATGTGGAAGGATTTTAGAGGTGCATCTTGGCTTTTTGCAGACTGTTCGTTTTAAGAATGAGTTGGAGCGTAACATTACTATTAAGCTTGGATATGCAAATGCAAAGATTTACAAGTGCGAGGATGAACGATGTCCACGCCCTATGTGCTACAAGTGGGTTAATGTTCACACTCTGCACTTACTATTGAGTTGGAACTTGACCATTTACATGTGTTCAGTGATTATTTTCAGGGCTTATGGAAGTGGAAAGGAAGACAGTCCTCTGTGTGATGTCCCTGGTTTTGAGAATTGCCGTATGAAGCTGCTAAGGCATGTTTCCTTTGTGGATTGTCCGGTAAGGTTCTTATGATATATTGTGTGATTTCTTTATCATTTTCATCAAGTGTGTTGAAGGTGTGTCTAATTTGGATGTTGACATAATTGGATCAGTACAAGCTTTTGTATTTGAGTTTCTTGTCCATAAGTTGAGTTCTGTGGAGTGAGCTATAATAATAGACTTGTCTAAACTGATTTAAAAGTAAATTTGTCATTTATAGTCTTTTTGTCTATTGACTTTTTATATTTGTCTTCACTGATGTGTAAATGTTACTGTACCTGGAACTCATTGATCCCTCCATTTTATTGGCACTTGATGATCCCTCCATATTTCAAGGATCACATACCGAAAAAGGAAACCAGCATGAAATGTGGGATTAGGCAAGGATAGGAAACGGCAAGACAAGGTTATATCAGTAAACCATTCTGGCGGAGGATATCATGGTTTTGGACCCCTGCTCGACCCCCTGAAAAAAGAAAAATATTAACAAGATGAGATAAAGGACCATCCCCAAGCCCAAAGTAAAACAAGGGGAAAAGAAAGGAGAAACAAAAATGCACGTGCTGACAGATATCTGAACAGTAGTTTTCAGTCTGTGTTAACAGAATCCATTCTTTTATTAGTACACTTATCTGTCCTCTATTTAAAATTCAGATTATTCAGCAAAAGATTTAACATTGATTTATCTTCAGGGCCACGATATTCTCATGGCTACTATGCTTAATGGAGCTGCTATCATGGATGGAGCATTACTTCTTATAGCTGCCAATGAAAGCTGTCCCCAGCCTCAGACTTCTGAGCACTTGGCAGCCGTTGAAATTATGCGCCTGCAGCATATAATAATCCTTCAGAATAAAGTCGACCTTATTCAAGAAAATGTAGCGATCAACCAGCATGAAGCAATTCAAAAATTCATTCAGGTAAGTGGTTTATGTATAGTTTAAATGGTCATATATTACGCAGCATCCATCAGATCCACTAAAGTTCGTCTTATCAGGGAACTGTTGCCGATGGTGCTCCAGTTGTCCCAATCTCTGCGCAGTTGAAGTATAACATTGATGTTGTCTGTGAGTATATTGTCAAAAAGATCCCCATTCCAGAGAGAAATTTTGTGTCGCCACCAAATATGATTGTAATCCGGTCTTTGATGTGAACAAGCCTGGCTATGAAGTTGACGAGATAAGAGGTGGTGTGGCCGGTGGGAGTATCCTAAGGGTATATTTTATTTTGTGCTTTGGCTTACCTTGTGGGAGATGGTTGATTTTCTTTGGTTGCTGACCACTTCAGCATTTATATCTGCTTCTTTTTGGCTTGGGGTATTGCAGGGTGTTTTGAAGGTAAATCAAATGATTGAAGTTCGCCCTGGGATTATTGTGAAAGATGAGAATGGGAATAGCAAATGCACACCAATATACTCGAGAATTGTTTCATTGTATGCGGAGCAAAATGAGCTACAATTTGCAGTGCCTGGAGGCCTTATCGGTGTTGGGACCACCATGGACCCCACTTTGACACGAGCTGATAGATTGGTGGGTCAGGTTCTTGGGGAGGTTGGGTCACTTCCTGAAATCTTCGTTGAGCTTGAGGTAAGAGCTGGTAGAATTGATGAAAACCTTATATGAAAGCTAAGTTAGCTCTCTCTCTCTCTCTCTCTCTCTTTTTTTTTTTTCGTTTTTTCAAGCTAAGTTAGCTCTGTAGTGGTGTTTTTCGACACATTTGTCATGTTCTCACTGCACTCTATGTGGAGTGCAGGGCAGCTGCTTGCATTCTGAATATACGCTGTTAACTGTTGCTTGAATCTTTACTCTCTGTTTTGCAGGTTAACTTCTTCCTACTGCGACGGCTTCTTGGTGTGAGGACAAAGGGCTCAGAAAGGCAGGGAAAGGTCTCAAAGCTGGCTAAAGGAGAGATTCTCATGTTGAATATTGGGTCAATGTCGACGGGGGCTCGAGTTGTTGCTGTGAAGAACGATTTAGCTAAACTGCAACTCACGTCTCCAGTCTGCACTAGCAAAAACGAGAAAATTGCACTCAGTCGCCGAGTCGAGAAGCATTGGCGTCTGATTGGCTGGGGCCAGATTCAAGCAGGAATGACCCTCGATATCCCGCCGGCCCCGTTCTGATTTACTAGTGTGGCGAAAAAAAGCAAAGAAAAAGAAACGAAAGAGGTTATGGTCGGAGGAACCGGGGGAGATGTGGCGAGGCAGGGATTTGTTAGGAACAATTTTCGTTAGGAGTAGAAATTGTCTTTGTCGAATTTCTTTCCTTTGCTCTTTTTCCCATTACACCATGCGGCCCGGGTACGTTGTTTCTGGTTGAGTCTCCAAGATGCGATCGTTATGAGTGAGTTTTGGGGCAATTTGTTCACGAAGCACATCATTCATTGTACTTCTATTTCTTCTCCGCATGCTGGATATCAAATGGCATATATTAGGGTTTCTGCAAATTTATTTGTTCGATCAATTATTTGATGCCTTACGATGAGCAGGAAGAGAACTTTTGAAGGCTAGAATGCGTTTGCATGCATAGTTTTCATGTGTTAGGAGAGAACAATTTTTCAGATTTCTTTTTTTCATTTTTTGTTCATTTTAGTTGAGAGTTGGAGGAGAGTTTCTTTTATGACTTTTGGCTATTATTTTTATTTTGGGAAAGGTGGCGAGTGACTTTTCAAGATAATTTCTTATGTCCACTCCTTGAACGACACAACTCTTGCTATTAAGGACCCAAAAAAAAAAAAAAAACTTTTGCTATTGTTCCTTTTTCAATTACATAACTAGGATTGAAAGATTAATTCGACTAAAAATTTTCAAGGTTTGAACGTGGTTCTTTTTTTTCAAAAAAATATACAAATCATTATTGGGTGGCACTCTTAATTCTTATTTGTTTATGTACCACATTAAATTGATTTTTGGGAAATGATTTTTTCTTTATGGATATAAATTTTTGTCATTCAAAAAGAAAAGAAACATTTCGAGTGAAAATTGATTTTTGACTATCGAATTTGAAATAGAATGTTTGATTATTAATTATTTTGAAAGGAAATAAATAATTTGTTACTATGAGTGCTGTGATAATCCAAGTATTGAACTATTCGTTTGCTATACTTTCAAAACTTGATTTATTTTCATTCTCATCTACGCTCATAAGTAGTGACCTATCTATTATAGTATAAACAGGTAGACTTTTTTCAGATAATTCAAATCTAACTTAATTGAATTTTCGGAACTATTTTTATATAATCTGATTAACTTCATAATTCCCCATTGTTCTCTAACAACTAGATCGTTGAAAATCTCTAAAAGAAAAATTCAATTGTATAACTAAATCTTCAAATGTAATATGACATAAGCGAAATGGATGTGTTCATTTGGTTCAAGAAATTCCATTTTCAATTATTTTATTAGCTTGATTTTTTAAATTACTTTAAAGTGATAACAATTCATGTACAAAGGTCCAAAAGTATAATTGAATCTTAAGACTGGACACATTAAAACGGATCATTGACATATTTCTTAACTCATATAGATATTAAATTGGCCATATATGGGATAGTTATATTAAGTAAATTGGTCATAAATAGCTTTAAAAATAATAGGAGTGTTAAATGGGCCACAAACAAGTTTGCAACTTTACTTAGATCCAACCCAACTTTATGACTTTCTCTTCATTTTTTTTATCACCCTCACTCGATCTTACACTCGCTCACTTCACACTCCTATCTTAATTTGGGTATAATTTTTCGTAAACTAAGTTAAATATGAAAGTACTTTAGCAATATTAATTGGGATGGGTTAGGTCGGTAAATTTAAATTACATGTAAATAGATCAAAATAGGGTAAATAAGTCTATTTAGGTTGGACAATTTTCGATCCAACCCACGTTTGATCCAATTCACCCATTTGATAGTCTACCTAAAACTTCCAAAAAGTACAACTAAATCGAAAAATTTATCCAATTAGTGCAATCAAGTACGTTCATTCCATTTAATTTAATTAAAGGAAAATGCTTATGTTTTATCTTCTAATATTTTATGAAGACGGGTAGCATTGACAAGATACCAAATAAACGTGCCACCGGCCATGTCACAAAATTGTCTTGAAATAATTTTTTTTTTTAAATGACTGCATTTTTTTCAAAACAAAAAACAAACAAATGAACTCTAGTAACCCGAAGTCCGAACCTTTATTACATTCTACCTCATTTCTTTGTCATCCAAATCTTCTAGTGAGTTGGCAAATTTAATTTTAAACCTTTTGACAATTTATTGATTTAGTTCTAAATACTTTAATAATTTATCAATTTAGTCCTTCTATTATAGCCAATTTTTAGTTTAGTCAACATTGGCTATCTTGCATGATACAACCAACACTAACTTGGATAATTTTTCATAAATTTTATGATTTTTTTTTCCAATCCTAAGTCGACAACCGCATCAACTGACTCTTGTTGACCACATGCCCAAGGTTGGAAAAAAAAAGGAAAAAGAAAAAGTAAATAAAAAAGTCAAAAAAAAAAAAAAGGCATTCCACGATAGTACCGGTCATGCCACATATAATGGCCTATACTAACTAGACCATCACATTAACAATTTCTATCAAAATTGATCAGAATGACTAAATTGATAAATCATTAAACGGTTTGGGACTAAATTTACAAATTGTCAAAAAATATATGAATAAATTGTTCAAATTAAAAGATTTAAGATTGAAGTGACACAAATGCAATATGTGTTAGGATCTTTTTTGGTAATTTTCCTTATAGGTAGGTATTTAAAGTCACAAAGTAAACTACAGGTTCTTTTGACCAAAAAAAACAAAAAAAATATAGGTTCCAAAAAATTTGAACTCATTTGTAGGTTCCATCGTACAAGGCTATAGCCATCATATACTCTTTACTTGGTACATGTATCTATTCAAGGATGCACGATATCTCATAAGATATTTTTTTGAGGAAAAAATGTATGCACTATGATTGAATTTAGGGTTAATACATGAAAAACCCCAAATTAGTACATTTATAATAAATTTACTATAAATTAATTTTTTTTACTGCCACTAACTTCAAACTAATACATTGGTGACAAATACCACAAAAATTCACAAAATTAATACAACTATGATAAGCGAATAATAAAATCTTGAACCGGTATACTAGTCAACTGTCACGTGCCATCCAACTCAACAATTTGATATTAAAATTTGACATAAGCTTTGCCATTTGCTTCCTCTCGGGTTACTGTTCATAGATGCTCTCAAGAGAGGCGATTTCTGCATTGTTCCTGCTCTCTGGTTTGCGACTATTTCCTAGAGCTTTGATCTGTTATTGAGGCTGATTTTTGGAGGGAAGGACCATCTGTTAGCCTCCTTCAAAACCCCCAAAGAGTTTTCCCTAGTACGTTCTTGGTTGGGCCGTGATGCGTGAGCTCGTTTAGGGTTTTCCTTCGTTTGTTTGCTGGTGTGTTTGCGGTCTCTCTATTGCAATGGCTTCCAAGTTGGTTGGCCCACAACGATGGGGAAGGGCCTAGTGGTCGAAGCCCGTCCCCTCCTATTAATGGCCATCCATCTCAGGTTGGTACATTGAAGGAGGATTCGAGATGTGTTGCTCCGTCTCTGGCTGTTTCGAAGGATGATCCTCAAGTGGCTCGGCCCCCTCGTGCTCCTGCTAAGCCTCAAGATAGAAGTCGAGCTAGATCTAGTTTTAAGTGCCCTCAGCAGAGGAGGGATTCGAAGAACCCGAATGCTCGTAATTAGGCCAGTGCAACCAAGGTTGCTGTAAAGGGCTATGATCTGGAATTTTTTCCTCCTTCATATGTCAATAATAAACTTGTTGTTGAGTTATTCAATGACATACTTGAAGCTGCTGATCCTAAGCTGTAAGAGTGCCTAGTAGGATACTTTATTGGTAGGAGATTACCGTTCAAAGTAATTGAGTCGGCCCTCAAGAACGCTTGGGGCCCGAATCTGGTGGAGGTGATGTCAAATGGACAAAGCTTCTTTTTTTTCCATGTGCCTAATGGTAATTTCTGCATAAAGGTCCTGGAGGGGGGGGGGCTATTACGATTGCTAGAGTGCCCTTGGTTTTGTAGCAATGGAAACCTGCGTTGGAGCTCAAAAAGGATAGCCATTTGACTGTTCCTGTGTGGATTAGGTTGAGGAATCTTCCTCTTGCCTTCTAGTCTTCGCAAGGGATTAGCAAAGTTGCTAGTGTGGTAGGCAAGTTGCTATATGTGGACTTGCATACGGAAGAGATGAAGATGCTGGCTTTTGCCAGAGTCTGTGTTGAAATTACAGCAAAGCATCCAAGTTGTGAAGCTATAGAAGTTGTCCATAATGGTGAATCATGCTTAGTGGGAGTGGAGTATGAATGAAGGCCTATTGCATGCCTAGGTTTTGAATGCAGCTCGTGCAGAAGTTGTTGCCCAAAGAAGGCAGGCTATGGTTAGATCGGAAGGTTCCCCCTACTTGGTAACAGGTCTAATGCTGGCTACCCTATTGCTGGCGAGAATCGGTCCATTTCTTTGGATAAGGTTACAGTTCCAGAAGTTGGTCCACTACTGCAAGTTAGCAGGTCTGAGAATGATTGCTCTATTGCTGGAGGTGATTAGGCCCAGCCGTTGAATAAGAATGTAGCTCTTGTTGTCCCCCCCACAGGAGCTGACCCAGGTTGGAAGCAAGTGAAAGGGAAGAAGAAAAAGCCTCCAATTGGTAAGGACGCTGCGTCATTTAGGCTAGCTCCTCCTAGCGAAG
Source organism: Eucalyptus decipiens (assembly GCA_014182575.1). Taxonomy (NCBI): domain Eukaryota; kingdom Viridiplantae; phylum Streptophyta; class Magnoliopsida; order Myrtales; family Myrtaceae; genus Eucalyptus; species Eucalyptus decipiens. The sequence continues at coordinate 19,324,368 of CM024610.1, forward strand.
GGGGACAATCCTTGAAGCTAAAGGATTCTATTCCCGGGAAAGTCTTACCTATTACCTTTGCTTGGAAGACCCAAGGAATTACTAGGAACGCCACAAAACAAGATGAAGGTCATTCCTCCCTTGTTGTGGAAAAGGCTGACCCTCCCGGTATTTCGATATTTCAGGCTAGCTCGAGTGAGGAGTTCGATGGTTCTAGCATATGCGCCGGCTTGGACAATGATGACCTGCTTTCCACTTGTCCCTCTTCTTTGAGAGTTCCTCCTATCCTTGCAAGGCCCAAAACCATGCAAGACAAGTTGTTGAAGTTATACCCTAATCCGCCCCCTTCTGTTTCACCTGCACCGGCCTCCACTCGGCATAGGCCTTCTAAGAAGAGGTAATCCTTTCGTCTTGCTCCATTGTATATATGCATATCGGTATATGGAATATAATGGGGCTCGCTGACCCTATGAGACAGGCTAAAGTCAGAAGATTTGTGTCTTTTAATGATCTACGCTTTGTTGGACTTTTTGAGACTAAAGTTCCTCAGTCTCTTTTCCATTCTATCACCTCGAGCTTGTTGACGGGGTGAAGTTGGTTAGCTAATTATGATTTCTTCCCTCGGGGTAGAAATTGGGTTGGGTGGAACCCAGCGTTCGTTAGTTTTGAAGCTTCTTCTATTAATGCTCAGGCTGTGCATGGGCGCTTGAAGTTTATTTTATCTGGTTTGGTTTGCTGTGTGTCGGTGATCTATGGAGAACATACCTTTGTTCGCCGTCAGCCCCTTTGGGGAAGACCTCGTCCAGATTAATAATCTCTTGCAGGATTCGGCCTGGCTAGTTATTGGTGATTTTAATGCTATCAAAGACCCATCAGATCGGGTTGGGAGTTCTAATACCTGGATCCCATACTTTAATGAATTTAGTCAATGCTTAGCCCAGACGGAGTTGGAAGATCTCAGGTATGTTGGTCTTTGTTTCACATGGTCTACTTCCTCTGAAGCTAGTAGGAAACTGAGGAAGATTGATCGCGTTCGGGTGAATACTAAGTGGAATATGGATTTTTCCTTCTCGAAAGCTTCCTTTCTTAACATGGGTATCTTTGATCATACCCCCATGGTTGTTAGAGTTCTCAACCCGATTTTCAGGAGGAAACCTTTCAAGTTTTTTTATTTTTGGACAAAGCACCTGGCTTTCTGATGTGGACATTGAGCTATATCGAGGAGGTGGTGCTAGGGACCCATTGTCTATTCCTACTGGTTCAATTACTTAAGCACGGGCCAAGCAATTTAAGCAAGTTGTTGGCGTCATGATTCGTGATCTTCGGCGTGGAAATGGCCTTGGATCAAATCTTGAAGAATCTTGGAAATCTTAGCGCAATTTGATTATCTGTTCACCAAATATTTGACCAAGTCAATATATATCTTCTTGTTTAGGTATAGGGTTGGTTTTAGGGTTTGTGTGGTGGCTAGAAGGCCTATATTAAAGACTGACTAAATTTCTTTGGGGGATATATTTTTTTGGAGGAAAAAAGTTGAGAGATTC